>OZ020195.1:62898624-64166124 GCA_963971165.1 Philopedon plagiatum | reverse complement strand
GAACTTGGCTATGCGACTTCATAGACACAATTGTTCTAACAAGCAGATGCTACTTGAGATGCTAATAAAAAGGTTGCAGGAGGAGTGAGCTAATATTCCACCGAATTACACCAAAAAATTAGTTGATTCAATGCCCAAGAGACTAAGAGACATTATTAATCATAAGGACTTTCACATAAAGTACAAATTTTATTTTAAAACGTATTGTAGTTTTTGTTAATTGCTAGCAGATACTATAAAGAACATAGACAGACATTCGAATACACCGAAAAGCCGGTCTACCTTGAGACATTTGGTGGGTTTACTGGTTTATGGTTTAAAAGTTTGTCCACCATTATATATACCTGTAGATACATAGTATACATATTTATATAATGGTAGACAAACAAACTTTTAAACCATAAACCAGTAAACCCACCAAATGTCTCAAGGGAGACCCATTTTTCATTGCATGGCAGTGTTCGTCTAGGTATTATTTAGTCTATGCTGCTAGACTGAGTTTGTCTGTACGAATAACTAAGTGGCATTATTTTTAGATCCATAGGATATTTTAATTTTATTTTAACAAACTGTAAGCGTTTTTAAAAAGTTTTTGCCTTATTTTGTTTTTGTTATAATGTGCATACATGTTATAAGTAAGTAATAAAATTTACTTATAAGTTTAAATTATTATTTAAGCTATTTTTTAATTTTTCTTTACTCTGTGTACGAATATCCAAGTGAGTCACTGTATGTGCTTACCTATAATAAGCATTTTACTATAATATCTTTAAGTAATCAGCATATTTTCTGTCCTTCGACTTAGACTTATACTTTGTTTTCTTTCACAACCTTATTAGATTTTGTAACATTCTTTTACCCAAAGAAAATCCACTTAAAGATCTTTTAGAAATTAAAACAAATAATTCCCAGACAAAAACTCTTAAATTAACTTACCTACTTAAAATTTAATTTGCATTGTTTTTACAACTCTATAGGTTTTCTCTTATAAAAGGTGTAAGATATCAATAAATATATTCTTAAAGATTTAACAATTCAACAATTTAGGTACAATTCTCTCTCTTTTTATTTTTTATGCTTCGCCAAATTAAAAAAAAAACAGAATTAAATAATTGTAAGTTTATTTTGTAGTCAACTGCTAAAATCAGAAGAAACCATTGATGAGTTTTCTAAGGACTTAAATTTACTGAAATTTGAACATGCAGATATAAAAAGTGAAGAAATAAGCAGGTAAATACATTACTTAGACTTGAAAGCTATAGGTACCCTCAGCTATACCTATATACTTACCTACATTATTTGCTAAGTTTAAATGACATTCTTTGGCTCTGTAGACAAATATTTAAAATGGGCTACCTTAATATAATTTAAAATATATTGAGTAAGTAAGTGAAAATGGAGTGCATGAAAATTTTTTTGTTAAGGTAAGTCTGCAATGCTGATAAGGTCACAATTTAAACAATCATGTATACCTACAACGCATGATTTTCGCAAAAACAAGTGACAATTTTCTTGACACACCTAACCAAAGCGGAAAAGTAAAGTGATGGAACTATGCACACCTGAAGACCAGGCCTTCGCAACATTGAGATTGGAGAAAGAAGCAGCCTGAGAGCGATTACAAGGATGCGACACCCTATTAACCCCCTGCACAATCCTTCAAATGCTTTTCTGTTTCAACAAGCCCAAATTGAACCCATCCGAGACCATATTCACAACCTAAATACAAAATTTGCCACACACCCCCTAACCTTAATGCTCTCTCCCCACTTATCCACAGCAGAAATCCTATTATCCCATCAAAACGTAAATTTCCTATTCAAACCCTTTATGAATCCTTTATGGCTTGCATAGCCTACTCTAGATTTAGGAGATCAGCCGCCTTTTGTTTGTAAATATCTATATACGTATATTATTTATTTGTTTGTCTTTTTTATTATTTAACAGTTTATTTTGTACATTATAATTAGAATTGTAACTGGTAGGAAGACTCCGGTCGTTAGCCTTTTGGGCCATTGTGCCTAATAAAGTTTATTATTATTATTTTATTTTGTTCACATAATTGTAATATACCACTAGTATTTTGATTTTTACAATATAAAATCACTAAACAGTGTTTTATGGTACTTAAATTCTAAATTTTGGCTCTAAAACGCTTGCTTGTGACATCACTATGACATCAACAATGGATCTACAATTTTTTTCGAAAATATCTTTTTTCAAAAAAGAATCTCGAAAATATATTTTCCGAAAATATATTTTTTCGAAAACAGCTTTTGAAAATTAAATTATGAACTCTACTACTTAGAAAATGACAATAACAAAAGTCAGAAAAGGATCCTGAACATACCTAAACGGCTCTTTTTTGTGTTTGGTTAGGTTTCTTTAGGTCTGTTACGGTATGTTATAATAAATAACTTGTTTAAAAAAGTGTTTCTTGAAGAAATTAATTTTCGAATTTTTTTTTAATGTTTGCCAAAATGTACTTTCAAAAAAGATGTTTTCTCAAATAATCTCTTCTCCAAAAGTGTTTTTTCTTAAATTCGAAAAATAATTTTAGAAAAAAAAATTGAAAAATTCTCCTACTTTTTGCATAACTATACTTTTCGAGAAAAGATATTTTAGAAAAAACGTGTTTTCAAAATAGGTGTTTTCGAAAAATCTCCTTACATAAATCTAAATGGGCAGAAGGTATCAATAAACTAGAATATTTACACTTCCATATCAATCAATAAAAGTGTCTTGTTGCATGTAAGCTAAGATGATAAACCGTTCTGTTTTAGCCAGAACAGGTTTAGAGTTTTCGTCCACTGTTCTGAGTGGGAAAATTTCCTGTCCGGGATTTTCTTTTTTTCGTTATGAGATAAGTGTTCATTTCTTAGAACTTTAAGCTATACAATAATAATATCATGCCCGTTTCTTTTGTCTACAATTTTGTGTAGCTCATGGATTTATTATATAAAAGGATGTGGGATGATGTAACATTCTTTGAAGCCAAAACAAACCATTCTAAGCGACACTGTAAACACAATTTGTAAACATTGGCCACATCCTATTTTACCTCGTATTTGTGTACAAAAAATACGTTAGAAGCATTACAAGATTTGCTAAAAGTAATAAAAGCCCTAAATTACTTTATTTTCTGCTAAATAATAAATTTAAGTTA
Organism: Philopedon plagiatum; assembly: GCA_963971165.1. Classification (NCBI taxonomy): domain Eukaryota; kingdom Metazoa; phylum Arthropoda; class Insecta; order Coleoptera; family Curculionidae; genus Philopedon; species Philopedon plagiatum. Next base: position 64,162,958 of record OZ020195.1, on the reverse strand, counting down.
AAAAGGTTTTATTATTTATAGGTTATGTTATTTCTAAAGGTGCTTATTTAAAGTCGCTCCGAGTCATTTATAAATCTATATAAATCTATACGTCGCACTTTTTCTTTTCTAGTTCATTAGACAAAGACGTACGTGTAACCGAGTGTTCAGACCGAGGTTCAGCCGTTTTCCTAAACAACCAGCACAGACAGCAACCGTTCTGAGCTCCAACACTCCAATGCTTATCTCTTTCTACTACAATTCTTGATTCAATTACGTAGTAATTCGTAGTCTTGTCTATGTTCGTAGTTCGTAAACTGCTCCCCCAAGAGAATAACAAACAACAAAATATAAGTCTTCACGTTCGATACGCTCACAGTATACGGATATCGAATCCTTTTATATAATAAATCCATGGTGTAGCTCGACTTGAAGACCGAAGACCCGCCGTAGACAAAATTCTAAATCGGCCCCTGGTACCACTAGAAAAAGACTAGATAAGAGCGTATTTTTATTTACACTTGTTGTTCTAAACATTCTTGGCAAACGGACATATAGCGTGTAGTTCAAAAATAAATAGAACTTTGCTATTAAAATAGATCTGCTCTTTAAATCATTAAAAAATTTAACACAACCTTATTTTTACAGAAACAATGTAGAAAATGTTTGTCAGTGTTGAAGCACTAACTTGAGCCCTTAAAGCGTCTTTTAATTTCTCATGTAACTGTTGCCACTGTCCGCATCGAACTTCACTCTAGAAATTATAATTAATGATTATTATGCTTTAGTCACATGGTATATAATATACTATTACAATTACATGTGATCTATAAAGAGCTGAATAGATACTTTAAGCATACTAACTAACTAAATAAAGTACATAAATATATAAATAACATTTTTTACAGCTCTTACTCCTGTGACGAAAATGGCATACTTGTAAAAAAAGAAATTAGTGAAACCCCGACGGAAGATGAAACAAATTGTGAAAGTTTATGTAAAAATGTAATTAATAAACACGAGGAGTTAGATATAAATGGTGAAATTGAGAATTCAAATGGAAACAGGTAATTGATTAACAGCACATTAATTTTTCATTAAGTACTTAGTGAGTAGCGCGAACCTACTTGCAAATACATAATCTAAGTTAGGACAATGGAGATCTCAGCGCTAAGCTAGGCACTGAGGTCGCTACTGCTGCATGTGCCTAACTCAGATGATGTCAATTTTATGATAAATGTTATGTTTTGTATCAAGTTGTTTAACTTTTGTTGTTTCTCAAAAATGTCTACATTAATCGGAAACTACGGACATCTACGTTCTGGGCAGTTTATCAATTAAAAGAATTGTTACAAATTAAATGAAATAGGGAATATGCATATAACCCAAATAAATCTGAAATATTTTATTTTATATTCTCTACATAAATTAAATATTCATGGCGGTTGCTGTTATCTATTTATTTTGGTCTTTATTAACAAAAAAAAAAAGGATTTAAAACTGCAAATTTTCGCGCGAATTTCGAAACTTGTAAATCGTGATCCCATTGGCTGTGTCGTCAAAACTGAACTTATGACTCATCATGAGTACATGGCGAATTCTAGTGTTGTAGAGTCATCGAAAACTCAATAAAAATGGCATTTAATGAGTAACTCATCCAATGAAATATCCCTGCACTTAAAGTAGAAGGTTCCTAAAATCTTATTCATGTATACTTTAAGCCGAAATCGATCCAGGAACCTTTCAATTTTGCAACAAACATTGGCATTTTTGACATATCATCTTAATAATTTCAAGTAAGTAAACTGCAATTCTTTATTTTCATGGCAATCTCGGAAAATTCAAAAATTTTCAAATTTTAGATGGCCCCGATGCAAATAAACCTTTTTATTTATAACTTTACCAAAAAAATAAGCGATTTAAATTAGTGGGGGGTATTCTTAGATAATTAATGGATAAAATAAACCCAAGAAGAATCACTAAATAGGGTAAATAGTGTGGAATAATGTCGGTTAAAAATAGGATTTATCGGAAAAATTCAAGAAAATCCTAATTTTACCCGTTAAATACGCCCCTGGATGACCCATTCGGTATTCATTTTACAGTGTGATTATCCCTTTATAAGATAGTGTTGAAAAATTGGGGAAAAAATAGATAGGAAAAAATACAGAGTGATTCAAATGTACCGATGTCTAGGGCACAAAAAGTAACAAAATCGAAATTTAATCGGCGATTACTCCTTTCCTATAGAGAATGAAGAAATTAAAAAATATGGATCACACATACTTTGACGAGCTCTTTCCGATGACGTATATGGGATTTTAATTTGAACCATTTTGACCCCGCAAAAAATTAAAAACCGCGAAATATTTGGGTGAAAAATCTAAATTTCCAGTTTTTCCAAATATGTATTTCCATTTTCCAGTGATTTTAGGTTTAGGTAAGTGTATTGCAAAAAAAGTATTTGAGATTTTAAAATTTCCCTTGTAAATCTGATTTTCGATCTGACCTTTGTTTTCGAGTTATTAGGTACCAAAGAGGGGTCTGCAAATGACATTTTTCGACCTAAAAGAATTCAAAAGAATTACTTGCCATTTTTAGATCCTCACCAGTTTCAGTGGAGTTCTGAAGCTCCGGGTCCCCGGCCCTACGACCTCCGAAAATTTACATCGATTTAATTCACATTTGCGACCTGTACCCGATTTCAATGGAAATCGCGGAAATTTCGACTTTGACGTTTAATAGCTCCGAAAAGAAACATCCTGTATATCTGAATTTTTTACCGAAGCTAGTTGAACTATTCCTCTATCCAAATTTGGACACCTTCTTGACCCAGTTGGAGGGCGTTCTACATAAGATTGATTCTAATAAAAACATCATTGTAGTAGGAGATTTCAATGTCCATTTTGGTACTGATCAGGGACGGGCTCTAAGGCTGGGTGACTCCATGAGGAGCTTTGGCCTGTATCGGACAATAAATGAAGCCACAAGAGAAGGTAGATGCCTTGACAATATCTTTGTGAGTTTTGATATGGAACCTCATTCAGGATCAGTTGTTGACCTCGGTATATCGGATCATTTGGGTCAGTTACTGGAATTTGCTCTTGCTGGTAGACCACTATATGTTTGTCAGACAAAAAAAGTTTGTAGACCAGTAACCCAGGTAGGCTTGTCTGTGTTTTATGAGCGTATGGCTGGCTGTGAATGGGACTTTGTGAGTGCTGATGGAGTGAGTGTTGATGTCAAGTGTGATCATTTCATAGAGCTTGTCAGGGAGGCATATATTCTGTCATTTCCCGAAAGGACCTACACGGTGAGACCGGACCAGGGTAACCGGATTAGTTGGTTTAATGATACCTTGCGGGGTATGAGGGAACATTTAAATATGTTGGGAGAATTAAGTAGACAATATAGACAGCCGGGCTACGCGCACGAATACAAAAGATACAAGTCAGTATATAGAAAAGCTATACGTAAAATAAATAACAATGACAACTTAATAAATAACTCTAATAACCCGGCAAGGTGTATGTGGCAAATTATAAACCGACAACGGGGCCTTGTAAATAAAGACCGAGATAAGGATCATAAATCAGGTGACATTACGCCGGATGAGTTTAATACTTATTTTTCAAACATTGCCCAAAACCTAATAAAAAAAATTCCTGCACCTTTTGTTGGTCCGGTAGAGCCTCTGAGTGATATCCCGCATCCCAATAGCTCTTTTTCTTTTGGTGAGGTAACATTTAATGAGGTTAGAGACATCATTAATAGCTTAAACAATAAAAATAGATATGACATATTTGGCTTGAATGTTAAATTAATTAAATCAATAAAAAACATCATTATTTATCCATTAACAAAACTAATTAATGTCTGTTTTAAAGAGAATACTTTCCCAAAGCTACTAAAGAGCGCCTTAGTGTCGCCCATCTATAAAAAGGGCGATACCTCATTGCCCGAAAATTATAGACCGATATCGCTTTTACCGATTATATCCAAAGTATTCGAGAAATGCATGTCATCGAGAATTGTTCATTACTTTGAAGAGAACAAATACTTCTCTGACTTTCAGTTTGGATTTCGTAAGGGCAGGGGCACTACGCTGGGTATTCTCGACCTGGTGGGGTATATTCTTGGATCTTTTGATGGCGGTCGGTTTGGTGCTGCGCTGTTCTGTGACCTGAGCAAAGCCTTCGACTGCGTATCGCATGACATCCTCCTCCAGAAGCTTCAGGCATATCACTTCAGCCAGAACAGTATAAAGTTGTTGAGTTCATATCTTTCAGATAGAACTCAGGTGGTTAGGGTTGCTGGGGTGTCGTCCGCGGAGAGTAAGGTCACTATTGGAGTCCCTCAAGGATCAGTTTTGGGTCCCATTCTTTTTCTCATTTATATAAATGATCTGCCTCTGAGGGAGAACGGCATGAGATACACTCTCTTTGCTGACGATACCACGGCATCGTTTTCTGCACCGGCACTTGAGGAGGCGGTGGAGGGGTTGGCGATGGCGCAGGAGAGGGTTGAGATGTGGTTTGGCGCTAACATGCTGCTTTTAAATAAAGATAAAACGAGTAAGGTTGTATTTTCAATGAGAAATACTGGCACTGTGAATGAAAACATCACCCAGGTTAAATTCTTGGGTGTTCATCTTGACCCAAAATTATCATGGGACGTTCACATTAATGCAGTGGCCAAAAAGCTTGGAAGTGGTTTGTTTGCGTTGCGTGGACTTGCTGGGTGTGTGTCGGAGAGTGTTTTGAGAACGGCATATTTTGGCATTTTCCACTCGAATATGGTGTATGCCATCCTGGTTTGGGGGCACGCTGCGCGGGCCCGAAGGGTGTTTGGTTTGCAGAGGAAGGCAATAAGAATAATCACTGCGCTGGGTTATAGAGATGACTGCAGGCACCAGTTCGGGCGACTTGGAATATTAACCTTTCCATGTGTCTTTATACTGGAAAACCTTGTATATGTAAAAAATATGGGGATCTGTATCATACTCACGGAGATATCCATAGCTATGACACGAGACATCAGGATGATCTCGTAATCAACTACTGTAGGTTGGGAAGGTGTCAAAATGGCCCTGGGTACCTCACTGCGAAGTTTTTTAATAGACTGCCTAGTCTACCACCAACACAATTTAAAAATAGAGTAAGGATCATACTATTGAGGAATGCTTTTTACTCATTTGAAGAATATTTTAATTGTAATATAGATCTTTTAACATGAAATAAATAAATTTTAATTGTAATAACTTAAATGTAATAACTTTTAGATGTAATTTTTGAATGTAATGACTTTTAAGTGTAAGTAAGTAACCCTTTGTTGTCATAGTTTCCTTTATGTAAGATATAGTCTCACACTGCATTTGGGGACAAACAAAGTAAAACTACTATGGGTACTTAGTATAGTATACATATAATGTAATTATTTTTGACGTATGTAAATGCTGTGACAGTATGTTAACATGAATAAATTATCTATCTATCTATCTATCTATCAACCCAAAAAATTCGATTTCTCTCCCTCTGACTGTTTTCGAGAAAATCAAACCTATTCGACTTTGGGTTAAGCTTTACGTTAAAATGTAGATTTTTGCTGATCTCCTGGCGTCACTTTTCAAGGACAAATGTGGCTGCTTTTTAAATTGTAATAAATTATACCGAAAAGTAAACATTTTTTGTAGCTAAATTATCGTAGTAATTTTCTTCAATTTTTTTTTTGTGTTTGTAATGACTTCCTTAAACGATTTATGCAATAAAAAAATATGTGCATATTACTTATTACATGAAATATATTACCAGTCAAATTGAGTTACGTTTAAAAAATAAATGTCACAACAACTTGTCATACGTCAAAGCAACTAAAATTACCTAAAGTAGTAAATTACATAATACAGATATTCTGCTTACAACATAAAGTAAAGAAAGCAACAATCTCGGCAAAAAGACACATAAATTACATTTATGTAAGTTTAACTATGCCAACTCTCCAGCTTATGTAAAAAATATTCATCTACAGAGTAGTACATATTACTGACTTCTTCGTTTTTATCTTCACAGAAAATAATTTATATGATTTTATTTCTTTCAGTGAGTATATATATGATTTCTTGCTTAATAGGTAAGGCTCCTCACAACCAACACAAAAATCGTAATCTTCGTCGCTGACCTAAAAATATTTTTGGAAAAAGGCATATTTCGATAATTTTTAGACAACTTTAAAAAATTGCCTCTCTTCATCTTCCCAATGTATGAGATCTTCATTATCTTCTTCTGAATTGTCAGATATTTTCCTTTTGCGTTTTAGGTTTTTGCGACCCTGCGATTTCTTCAATTTTTTGGAAGTCCCCTTTGTCTTCTTGTTGTGTCCTTTTTCAATTTTAAGGCCTGGATAGGATCGTCGGTGTTTAAGATTGTTGCTAGGTTTCTTGATCTTTTTGTTACTTTTTTAATTTGGGGATGTCTGGAATGGAAGAGATTTGGTCAAGAAGTTTTCCTGGAGTTATTTGCGGATTGCCTTCCTTGTCAATTTTCTGGTTGACTGATGGCAGTTGCTGAGGAAGATTTTTACTTTTCCAGGAAATTTTAGGAAAATCTCATTTTGAAGATCCTGGGCATCGGAGACTCGCTTCCTTGTGGAGGTATCGAATCAGGTAGTTGCTGTGGATCAGCTCCAAGTTTAGCATCATCTCGTTGTGGAATTATTTGATCAGTATCAACTACATCACAGACTTTTATTCGGCAATCAATATTAGCATCATCTATTGGTGGATTTGCCTGGCCGATTTACGGATTTAAAATTGCTATATGTATATGCTATATAAATGCGTATCACTACGCAGTTTCCGCGTTCCGTCGCCAACAGCCCAAGAGCTAATCGAATGATCCGATGACCATCGATAATTCACATAATTCGCGGGTAAAATTTGAATTTAGCGCACCCGTATCAAAATTATTATTTTTAAATTTTATTTTCCAATTTTCCCTTTTTCCTATATGGGAGGGCACGGGGGCGCCGCGCCGCAGAGCAAAGGGCGCTGGGTGGCGTCGCGCCCTGGCCCCCTATACGACACACCACTGGCTGCCTTCCTTTTCGATGCATTTTATTGTTAACTTTGAGATTTTTGAAGCAGCTTTTCTCAAAACAATTTTAGGAATTCCTAGAGCACATCGGGTTATTACTCTTTCCAAGTTGTCGATATTTTAAAAAGGTCGGTCGGTGAGAATACACTTTTTGCTTTAGATATCCCCAAAGAAAGCAATCGAGCGAGTTCAGATCCGGTGACCTCGCCGGCCAATGATTTTCTGAAAATATTCCTATCCAACGCCCCTGGAACATTTCCTGAAGAAACTCGTTAACAGCTCAGGAACTATGGCATGGCGCACCATCGCACCAATTGAAGGTAAATATCAGACGTTATATTGCCTCGGAAGAAAAATGGGCCCACCAGTTGGTTATCTAAAATACTGCACTACACATTTGTCTTAAAATAATACTGATCTCGACACTGGATAACAAATCCCGGATTAGCTGTACGCCACCAACGACAATTTTGGGAGCTAACTACTCCATTTGATGTAAAACATGCTTCATCAGAAAATATGTTTTTTTTTTGATGGGTTATCTTCATGCATACCTTGATACCAAGCCGAAAAATTAAACCGAATATTAAAGTCTCCAGGTTTCAACGTGTGGACAAAGGTAGGTTTTTGTGGATGAAAATGATTTGCTTTAAGAACTCTTCCATCAGTGGATTTACAAGTAGAGCGTCTAGCGCTTCCAGGAAGTATTTTTTCCACATTTCTCATCGAAGTGTTGAGATTTTCAACAACGGCTTGGCAAATAATTTGTAGGTCAGTATCCTCATCATCTTCGGCCTAATCTTGATTTTTTTTATTGAAGCGGTTTTCCACATTTCCACTACTTTTAAATTTTGCCATTATGTGTCCAACAGTTTGATATGATACAGATATTTCGAGATGCCTTTCATGGCAATTCTCAGCGGCTTCCCTATAACGTTTGTAGTTGTCGCCAACAATCAAAACAATTTTAATATTTTGTTTCGTGGTTAGTTTTGGGGGCATAATTAAGGAAAATGATAAATTGATAAACTGAATTAATAGAACTATACTGCAAAGAATGTCAATGTCAAAGTCATTCTTAGCATATTTATCTGTTTGAAAGATAATCACTTTTTATTAACTTAATACGAACATTGATTTCGTAACGGAAAGTAAAAAATGTAAAAACATTTTGATTTCGTATTTAGAGTGAAAAAATGATTCCAAATAATACTTTAAAATAACTTTTCTTTGTATCTTGCTAAATAAGGGTACTCTCTAAGTCAACGATAAAATGCGTCTAAAAGGAAGGTGGATATAATAAGTTTTCTAAAATTGATAAAGATGTGTTTCTAAATTTAAAACCAATTACGAATTATGATATTATTAAAATATTATCAAAACTTAAAACAGAATCATGTGGATCATGTTAAATCTGTGTATAAGTAATAATTTTTTAAATACTATTAAACATATAATAAATTGTTCTATTTTAAATAATTATTTTTTTAATATCTGGAAAACTAGTTTAGTTATACCGATTCCTAAAATTCACAACGCAGAAAATGTAGATGATTTTAGACCCATTTCTCTACTTTCTATAATATCTAAAATTTTAGAACGTATAGTTTTTGACCAAGTAATAGAGTATTTAAAAAAATTTGATATTTTACCAGACAACCAATCAGGGTTTAGAGAAAATTTTAGTACTTCTACATTACTCTGTAAACTTAAAGATGATATTTTAGAAAATTGGGATTCAGGTTTTGCTACTAATATAGTCTTTCTCGATTTGGCTAAAGCCTTCGATTCTCTAAATCATGAAATGTTATTAGCAAAGCTTAAATATATAGGTTTTAGTCAAAAATCTTGTCAGTGGTTCAAACATTATTTATCTGACAGAAAACAAGTGACAAAAATTGCAAACGAATACATTTGTGACATTTCAAATTCACTGCCGATTTCTAGAGGTGTTCTACAAGGATCAGTATTAGGCCCTTTATTGTTTATTATATACACTTTTGATTTTCATTTATCAATTAAACACGGAAATCTTTTAGCTTTTGCAGATGATACTCAAATATACCACTCAATCAAATACACAGATTTAAAAAATAGTATTTCTTTAATCAATAAGGATCTTTTAAATATTTCAAAAACTATAACTGATCATGGATTAAAAATAAATGAAAACAAAACTAACTTAATTTTAACTGGTCCTAAAACACTAATCACTAAAATAAAAAATAATTCTGATTTCAAAATTGTTCTTAACAATAATTTTAAGATAACTTCAATCGAATATGGTAAAAATCTTGGAGTAATTTTTGATCAGTATCTAAATTTTAATGAACATATAAAAAATATAATTAAAAAAGCATACTACAAACTAAGAATTTTATATAAATTTAAGGACTACTTAAATACCGATACTAAACTTAGGCTGGTTGATTCAATTATTCTAAGTGGATTAGATTATTGTGATATAATTTATCACAAAAATATCAGTAACAGAAATTACAAATTCTTCAAAATAACTGTGTTCGTTTTTCAATAGGACTAAAAAAGTATGATCACGTATCACCTACCTTTAACAAACATAATATAATTAAATTAGAAAAAAGACGCGAAATCCACTTATCCTGTTTTATATATAAAATAATTTTAACTCAGAAACCTAGATATTTATTTGAAAAAATTAAATTCAGGAATAATATTCATAATGTTAATACTAGAAATCAGAACACAATAGAAATACCTAAACATCATACTGAAAAATATGTCTTCGTTTAAATATACATCTTCTGTAATTTTTAATAATATTCCTTCTAGTCTAAGGGGCTTAAGCTATATAACTTTTAAAAATAAAAAAAAAATTATTTAGTAGGGGTAGGATTGGAAGAATGATTTCTTATAAATCAAAATCCTACCCATTTATGCCAACTAGTATACTACTGTCATTTTTTGGTTTTCTTTTTTACTTTTATCAATTTTATATTTTACATTGTTTTTATTGGCATAAATAAACGTCTTTATTATTATTATTATCATTATTATTATTATTATTATTATATCGAAGTTTGAATTTTGTAAATTTATTCTTTCCTAATAAGTAATACATTTATTGTATATTAAATCTCTTAATTTTTCTCGTAGGTGGCTCTGATTCGTATTTAGAGAGAAAAATGATTTGAAACAATTCTTTAAAACAACTTTTCTTTTTATTTTTGCTAAATAAGGGTACTTTATTCTTTGGTATATTTTTGTCGCTACCCTGTATACTATGCGTCTTTTTAGACTTTTTTCATAGGGATTCTTAGTTTAGCAGAACTTTTCTACACCAGTGATTTTTTTCAACTTTCAGTGAAAATTTTTCCCATATCGCGGGCACACAAGAAAACCGGCATAACTGAAAGTTTTCTTTTTTTCTGTTTTTTGTGTATTTCACATCATAGAGGCTCATATTTTTATGGGAAAAACGGCACTTGTTGAATGTGAATGGTAACCGCGAGAGGTCGCAAGTGTCATGTTGGCGCCAACCGATAATTGCATTCAATCAACAACCTTTAAATCATTTTGTAGATTATAATTTTACTTCTCAGTTTTCTCTTTAAGACTGAAGTTCCTTAAATTTAAAAATGATAGGAAGCTAAGAAGCTGTGCCAAAGTTTTACTATAGTTTTTATTCTTTGATTTAATTTCGTTTAATGACTGTTACTGTTTAATTTTTTTAATAATAATAATAATAATTAAGATGTTTATTTATGCCAATAAAACAATTAACAATATAAATATAAATGATAAAAGTAAAAATAAATCCAAAAAATGACAGTAGTATACTAGTTGGCATAAATAGGTAGGATTTTGATTTATAAAAAATCATTCTTCCAATTCTACCCCTACTAAATAATTTTTGATATTATTTTTGAAAGTTATATAGCTTATGAAATATTTTTTTGTTTATGACTTAACTCTGCAATAAAATAATTATTTTATAGGATGTTTTATTAAAAGATAATAAAAATCCATACCAAAAACTATTGAAAATTGAGCTAGAAGCCTTAACTACCACACAAAAAGTACAAAATGCTAAATATTTATTCTAATTTCTACAAACTTTCAATTGACAATAAAACCTACACTTTTAAATGGCTTTCCTGCAAAATTTGTTTATTTTAAGTTATGACGATTGTCTTGTGTGTACGCATGATACAAATAAAAGAAGATATGACACCGCGCAGGTAGGCGTCGCCATGCACGTCACGCTGTGAGTAATTCCGCCATCTTTTGTAAACGAGACACGTCTTTGTTAATATCGCGTTGTGTTTTAAATTTATTTTTTGGTGTTTTTATACCACTTTTAAGAGTTCAAAAGTGAAAATGAAGTGTGTTGTGTATGGTTGTGATGTGGACAATCAATGCAAGGGCTTTATGCCCGATATTAAAGTTTTTAGCTTCCCCAAAGACAAATGAACACAAAGTGTTTGGATGCGTCTGTGCAAACGAGAAGATAAGTTTAATGTGTTGTGTGTAATGTGTTCTAGACATTTTAACGAAAGTAATTTTGAAGGTAATTTAAAGCATAAATTGTGACATAATTTGACAAATAATTTAAAGCATAAATTCATGACATGAATGTCAAATGTGTTTAATGTTTTTACAAACTCGCTTCAATAAAAAAGTTTACTGTGACAAACAATTGCTAAAAATCTCCAGGGTAACGAATCACCAGACTTTAATCGAGAAAATACGATATCAACCCAAGCAAACACAAAGAGACTGAAAAAAGGGCTATTTTCTTAAAAAATAATTTCTTGTTTACCTAATTTCATAAAATTAGATATTTTTGTTTTGTTTAGAATAATTTTTGGCATTTTAAGATTTTTTAAATTTGAAAAATCAAAGAATACAAATTTTTAATAATTTACTATTTAAAGTGTAAAAAACCCAAAAAAACTATCCTAAAAACATGTTTTCGTCGCAAACATACAGATGGTATTCACCGCAAAAAATATTTGACAAGTTATAGGAACAAACCAAATTCTTATTTATAACATATTTTCGGAAGACTCTGTAGTAAGAATATGGCTCTAAATAAAAATCTTAATTATTAGGCATAGTTTTATTTTATAAAATTATTTACCTTTTCTTTTCACGTAAATAAATACATAGAATGCAATTGGCAGGCAATTTACCTGTATCTATTATTTTAAATTAATTTATCCCTTTATTTACATGATTATTTTAAATCATATACTTTAAAATTTGTATTATAAGCAGGAGGCAAAGTATATTCCCAATAGAATTCATATAAAATCGCCTATAACTAACGTAAACTCTATATTGCGCGATATAAGCTTCAAAAATAACTCACAGCGTGACGTCACGCGCGAACCCGTACGAATTTGACACGGTTTGGTATTATATCTTCCTTTTATTGTTTCATGGTGTGTACGCAATATGGCACGAACTCCGTGGGACACGCTGTATATTCTATAAGTAAATTTATATTCAAGATGGAGCACCCATAGAAAACCATAATATCGTCGTCCCTGATATTACCTTTTAAAACAGGCTGGTTAGTAGTTATCGTTACGTTTTAAAATATAGGTATTAAATGGGATTTTGCGTTTTATCAAATTTATTTCAATGGTGAAAATACATAATATAGTCTAATTATTGTATTTTGTTACATTGTTTATTCGAGTTTTAAGACATATGTGGCTCATAGACGAGCCTTTTTAATGCTGCTTTGTATGCTTTGCGCTTGCCACATTGCATTCTGGATTTAAAATGTACTATTGTTAAACTGTTTTTGTAAACCATTGAATAATATTTTATTCTTATTTTAGTATATCGTCTGATTACACTAATAAAGAAAAAAATGGGTTTTGTAAAATGTATAAATGCCATGTCTGTAATTACCAAACAAAATGGCAGACAACATTAAGAAGACACCACCTGCGACATAAAAAGGTCGAAGAACTTGATAGGAAGTTTAAATGTGACAAGTGTAGTTTTTGTACGTTGTTTAAAAGTGACCTGAAAAGGCATCTAATGCAACACGCCAATCCGGACGAGATTCATAAGTTTAAATGCACCCATTGCGACTTTGAAACCATTCGGAATGACCGTTTAAAACTTCACCTTCAGCGACATAAAAAATTTGAAGCACTCGTCACCTTTGCCTGTGATCAGTGTGATTTTCGGACGATTTGGAAAGGTAGCTTAAGGGAACACCTTCTCATTCATAGAAATCGTGAGGAAGTTCCTACATTCAAGTGCAAGCAATGTTCTTATGAGGCCAGGCACAAGAGGAATATAAAGCAGCACCTTCTCGTGCACAAAAACCCCGAAGAGGTTCGGAAGTTTAAATGTGATCAGTGTGAATATGAGTCAGTTCGCAAATACACATTAACCCAACACCTTCTTAGGCACATAGACCCCAGGGATGGCAAGCGATTTACGTGCGATCAGTGTGGTTATCAAACCGTTTGGAAAAGTGCTCTGAAATTACATGTTCTTCAACACAAAAAACCCGCAAAACCCGAGAAACCCACCGAGTTTAAGTGCGATTATTGTGATTTTACAAGTGTTTACAGAAGCTCCTTTAACCGACACATTTTGAAACATAAGGAAAAGTAATAAAAAACTAAATCACCAACATAAAAAGGCAATTACAAAACTAAACAACGGAAATGAAAATAAGCTTTTTCCAAGGTATTTAGCAATAAATCAGAGCCACCGACTGGCCTATATTATTAGGGAATTATTGGGAGTAGAGGGAAAAGGTATGTTCGAATTCTCACTGACCTTGAACGTGACCTTCCCTCGTAACCTTGGACGGCGCACAGGTTTTCGATGCATACTTTTGGGCACGAATAAATGTGACTTACGTAAACAATTAAGCTAACTATATTCCTTTTGCGAATAATGAGGTGTTTCTTTCAAAATTCAGATTGCCACTGAACAGTTTTTCCTTTTTTTATATAATCTTTACTTAAACGGATTCGCAAATGAATACTCGAGCGAATACTTGTTGCGTCAACATAGCGTACGTATGTATGTACCGTGCGTTCAATTTAGCTTGATAACATTTTGATTCGCTGTAACTTTTTTGTTTTTAAAGATATCAAGGTAAACAAAAAAACGAAATGTAGGGTTAGTAGCCAAGTTTTTTTTTGAGTTACACATAAAACAAAACACTAACAATTTTCTGAGATAATAGCCTACCTTATATTTTTTTAAATGGAACACCCTGTATATTATATATGTATTCAGTAGAATACGCTATTCTGATTACAATGATATACCACACTTTATATTTTGATCTACTCGTTTTTGACATATTTGCAAAAATATGAAATTTTTATCCTACTTAAGGGGTTATATACAGTTAGAATTTTCAAAAAATCGATTTTTTTTAATATCATTTTCGTATATATTCCAGTACACACACAGAAAATTTCAAGGCAATCCGGCGATTATTTTCGAAGTTACACGCATATTTGTAAAGACGTGTCAGAGCGATTGTACACTATGTAACGTGCTTTAGAAACTTTAAACGCGTTTTTCTCAAAACTGTGTTTTTAAAGTCGGTGACGAAGATTTCTCGGAAACGGCTGAACCGATCAGTCTCAAATTTTAACACAAGCTTCTTAAGTATATTTTTTAGTAATTAATCGAAGGTTTTTTCTCACCGATAAATATATACTTTTTTTATAAACAATTTAAGGCCAAAATTTTGGCCAAAAATCAATTTTTTTTTCTGAGAAGCCGCCATTTTGTCAAAAACAAATTATTTTGCTTAATCCTTCGATTAATTAAAAGATTATACATTACGATGATCCGGTCCAGAGATATCGTTGTCACCGCAAGATGCCTTTTGTGAGAGGAACTCCTGGAGATCAGCTATAGCAGCTTTCAAAATTATTATTTTTACAAATACAAAAATCTTAAAATACAGTTAAAAGTTACCATAATATGTGTACAAATTTCCACATTAATAAATTTAAAAGTCTTCTCAGGAAAAATTATTGAAAAATCGCTTTTTTTAGGCCTCCTGACTGTATATAACCCCTTAATCTCGAAGAGGGCCGTGACTAGATTTGTTTTCAGCATACCAGAGTATTCGGAAAATGATCGCCGTCGATCTCGCATTTTTGCCGATATGTCAAAAACGAGTGGATTAAAATATAAAATGTGTTATATCATTGTAATCAGAATAGCGTATTCTATTGAATACATATATAATATACAGGGTGTTCCAGTTAAAAAATATAAGGTATGTCATCTCAGAAAATTGTTAGTGTTTTGTTTTATGTGTAACTCAAAAAAAACTTGGCTGCTAACCCTACATTTTGTTTTTTTGTTTACCTTGATATCTTTAAAAACAAAAAAGTTACAGCGAATCGAAATGTTATCAAGCTAAATTGCACGCACGGTACATACCTACGTCATTTTTTTGTGCTTGCCCAGAAATTCAAATTAATGCCTTAGTATTTTATGGTTGTATTTACATCGTGAATCAAAGTTTTATCTTGTTCTACTAGTACAAAATAATTCCGCGATCGTGCGTTGTTTTTTCCTTTATCATCGGCCAAGTTCAAGCGATTAACACGACTGCGTTGTTTATTAGTTTAATAAAAACAAAATTCAAATTCACGCTATAATTACGCCTAAAATCTGCATTAATAATAGGTTACCCATTTTTCTTTCCTTTGTCAGCTGCTAAGGGCAACTGATTGACCTTAGAACGCACAGCGCACGACGGCCTTATATTGTAATAGTAATTTATTGTTAAATAAATACCTAGAAGAACTTACCCTTGTCTTTTTTCTTGCGTACTTTTAGTGAGTAGGTACCGGGTGATCTATTATATTTTGCACCCCCCCTTATCTCGGTTATTTAAAGAGATATCAAAAAACTTTAAATATATAAGTTTTAGGGTTTTTTCTGAACTTTCAGAGTAAGATAAAAAAAAAAAAATTTACCAAAAAAGTTGAGTTATATTTACAAAACCTATGTTTTTTGTAATGGAACACCCTGTATATTATTTTTTGTTTCGAAAGAAAATTTTACGCTGATTTCAAATATATATAGTTTATAAAGTTTATTTTCAAGAATAAGGTTAATAATTACAATTTAAAATTAAAATTTAAATTTTCTTTCGAAACAAAAAATAATATACAGGGTGTTCCATTACAAAAAACATAGGTTTTGTAAATATTACTCAACTTTTTTGGTAAAATTTTTTTTTTTATCTTACTCTGAAAGTTCAGAAAAAACCCTAAAACTTATATATTTAAAGTTTTTTGATATCTCTTTAAATAACCGAGATAAGGGGGGGTGCAAAATATAATAGATCACCCGGTACAGTGGCAGTCAGATAGTGCTTTCGAAATAGGTCTTACTATAAAGTTGTTTCTGAGTGGTTTTATTTATGAAAAAAAAATCAAAACAAGATTTAAATTAAAAATTACCTTTAACAACCTAACTAGTGTTGTAAATATCCGTATTCTTTAGATATCCGGATAATTCGGAATCGGAATCAATTAATTTCCGTATCCATCATCCGAATACGTATCCATTTCCTGAGCCTCGCGAAAGCGGTTTCGAAACATTTATACGGAATTATTTTGGATGCGGTATCATATGATTCGAAGCCGAATGTTAAGGAACGTAGGGCATCGTCGCGTCGTTCCGTTTGAGTTCGGTTTGGGTAAGGCGGGCTGAGTTTATCCAATGGATCTCATCCCATATGATACCCGTTACCGTTGCCACCCGATAAGTATGCTATCTTTTTTTAGGAAATGTCATTAGAAAGAGAAAGCATGAGATCAAATATGCCAAATCGCAGATCGTGTAGTTCGCTTACACTAGATCCCGATTCCGTTTTCTCTTTGTATTTTGCATTAGTAACCACCCGAATGCGAATTTATTTTGATTCCGTATCCGTATTCAAGTTCTCGGTCGGTTACGGATAATACGAATTCTTTTAATATTCGTGTCCAACGGATTTTTGAATACGTATCCTTACATCACTAAACCTAAAAAGGGCGGGGGGGATTAACCTAGAAAATCTCTCGCGTTGCCACTGTGTGGGTACGATTTTTCTCATAACCTTGTTTTAGTTTTTTATTACTTTCTTATTTGAGTGGCTTATAAAGAACGTGTAATACTTAGAAAGTTTTTTACTCGTTGTATTAAATCTGTAATTTCTAAAATAAAAGCGATTAACCAAAACATACAGTTTAGAAGAAGTGACTCCGCAGCCGGCGCCGGCTGCCGTCATGGATACCGGCGCCGGCAGCCATCATAGATGCCGGCGCCGGCAGCCGAGCTGTTTGCCGGGGAAGTGGCTCCGATGCCGGCGCCGGCAGCAATCACGGATGCCGCCAGCATTAGAAAATTAGTGAGAAGATGAGAATCAAAATACCTTAATTCAATCAAAAAATATTAATTTATTATAGTAGTGTAAACTTTAACGAAACTTAAATCTTCCTACAAAAATATAACAATTGTTATTATTCTGCGAATTTAAAGGTAGAAATAAGAAAAATAAACCCATATAATATACCTTCAATAAGAGTGTTCAATTTGTCTTATATCAATTTGATTGGAATTCTTGCCTTCTATGGACATATTGCCATTTTTTGAAGTAGAAATAACTAGCAGAGCCTGTAACTCTGTGTCTCTGTTTTACTATAAAATTGAAATAAGCTTTGGATGAAGTATGATTGTGATTTCGTTCAATCCCCAGGATGCATAGAAATTGTTTACACTCACTTACTCTCAAGAAAATGCCAGCCTGGCAGCCTTTCTTACACGTGGAACACTTCCTTGTTGACTTTTTATTTTCTGTCTTGAATGGTCTTCCACCAGGCTAACCGCAGATAATAGTATTTCTGCTACCACGCAACCAAAACTCATTTTTTGTGGCTTTCTTGTATTCCACCAAAACACAATTTTTTCATATGAAGAAAATTTATCACACACTCATATTTTATAGTTTCTACGCTAAATTAAAACAACACAATGTTTACATATCATTTAAAATACGTAACTATAATTATTTTAGGTTAGAACTGCCGGCATTTCGTTTTGGCTGTATCTGAACCGGCGCCGGCATCCGAGAAATTGTACCCGGGTGCCGGCGCCGGTATCCATGCATCAACATTTTGGGAACCGGCGCCGGCTGCGGAGTCACTTCCTACAGTTTAATGTAATATTTTTTATTGATGTATACCTATATTTGTCCTATTTTTTATGTAAATTTAAACATGCAATGCTGTGGAGACTTTGTGACTTTTAGAAATAGAGAGACAGTAGCAGGGCCGGATTGACAGATTTTTATTTACCGAGCTGAGGTTAGACCGACCTTCAGTCGGCGCGGTCTCCTTGGGACCCTTGGGAGGCAAATGCAATACAAACGGGTTAAAAACATTTAACATTTAAATTTAAAATTAAAAGAATAAATATTTTGTTGAACATAAATATATTCATATGATTTACAAACAAAACAGAAATCCCAAAAATAAAAGAATACTCTGTTAGCCTTAAACAATAAAAACAAAATGTGATTGTAAAAAAATCATAGTTAATAACTACGGAAGCTTTCTCGTTGTGTCACTTTTTTGGGCTATAAAATCTATTACATCTTGCGCTTGAACTTTATTTAAAAAACACGGTTTTAACGCACAACGAATTATCAAATGTGGAACAATGTTCTACGTTCCACCTACGTTTCGACTTGTAAATTTATATCCTAAAATTCGAACATAATTTTTTTTTTTTCAAAACTCTTGTTAAAAAATATTTAGGTTTTTCAGTGACGTGGGTAATTTAAGGCAAGTGCGGGTATTTTCGACACTCGAAGTGGGGAAAGTTGGATGATTGCATTGGCAGCACTGAACGCGATTGCGTCGCAAAGTGTAACGGATTTTATATTTCGTGGACATAGGTAAGGCAAAACAGCGACTATCGAATTTTAATTTGTTTTGTCTCTAGATTATTCGTAAAGTGTCTGGAGGTTAGTCGTTTAGCAGTTTTTAATGTATCAACGTAAAGTACTTCCTTTTTAAGCAGAAACTTGACTTTTCTGAGAGCAATAAAAATGATGCGAAAATAAGTCCAACTTTAAAAAATTCATAAGAGTTCTATAAAGAATTTGAAAGCAGTTTTTGTTGTAGCTATAATATGCTAACTACTCTTGATATTTCCAAATTTGAGTGGAAATATTTTTAAAATTTATAGGTATGTGGAATTTTAAAGTGGTCCGAAAAAAAAAACAAAGATTTGGTGTGATTTAAAAAAAAACCTAAATGTGCCTAAGTTGTCACATACATTAGAGTAGAGGATTACGCAACTCTTATACATTAGGAATATCCAGAAATCTCATCAGACTTTGTCCGACTATTGAAAAAAAATATTTTTCTTTAGTAATGTCGCACATGCAGGAATCCAAAGTTGCTTTTTAATGCCGCTTTGAAGATTTTACAGGTATGTTATTAATCATATTAAATTTTGTAAGAAGTTACAAGTAAATTTTAATTAATTTAACTTTTACTAACTTTTACTAAGTGGCTGGAATAATATTAAATAAAATATTAATTAATCTAAGTACCTACCTACATAGTTTTAAAAATACATACGTCCGGTTTTACATACCCAGTTTTAAAGTATTTTATTTAACATATTATTCTAAGAAGTAGGTAATAAGTTAACTCATTAAGTACATTTTATAATTTAATTAAGGATGTCACTAAGGGTGAAAACAATGTAATAAAAGAGAAAAGAAAAGAAAATACAAAATGATTTTCGAAATGAACTTGAGATACTAATAGACGTTGTAACACAGAGTGAGGGCACTACAAACGACGGAAATACTGCTGGACATTACGAAAAATCAGCAGCATTCACTGTATTAAACAAAAATTTAATTAGAAAATTTGCTGTAATTCTTTAGGCGCTTTCTTCGGGTCAAAACTTGAATACCTACCTATTGATAGGTATGGGCCCAAAAATGTTTTTATTTTAATTTTATTTCACACGTGGGGTAAATAATATTGAAAGTCAGTAGAAAGTTATAATCGTTTGAAGTTTTTTAAACCTAAATATGATCTTTAAAATAATTCAGATGACTATAACTTTCTACACTTTCTACTAACAAATTTTTCTCTTAAAATTTAAAAATTTTAGACAAAATGATGTCAAACCTAAATATGATCTTTAAAATAATTCAGATGACTATAACTTTCTACACTTTCTACTAACAAATTTTTCTCTTAAAATTTAAAAATTTTAGACAAAATGATGTCAAATTTGTTTGGAAAAAATAATAAATAAATACCTAAGCGTTTTCATTTTTAACCAGGGGAGTCAAAGCAAAAATTCAACTTTTTTCGCAAACTACAAAATATTTTTCTTTATCAAAACATTCCTGCTAGACTCGCCATTAAAAACCCTGAACTTAGCTTGGGAGGGGCGGATTTTAAAATTTTAAAGTTGTATATGTCTGTTGCGGGACCCATGCCAAGTTCAGGGGTTTTAATAGTGAGCCTACTAGGAATGTTTTGGTAAAGAAAAAAATATTTTGTAATTTGCGAAAAAAGTTGAAATTTTGCTGACACCAACCCCCAACCACCCCCCCCCCCCTAGGAAAAAAATGAACACGTTTAGGTAATTTAATGTATTTTACGTTAGAAAGAGCATTACTGTTATGAACCAGAGCATTAAATAATTCAATAAAATTCGGAAAATTTTGATGGCCCCCTGTAAAAGTAGGTAATTTAATTTTTGGTAAAATAGCATGGTCGTTTCTTGATGGTACTAAGGAACTTTGATTCAATATCGTTTTCTATTTCATATAAATCGTAATAAATTGTTTCAACATTAGCACATTGTTCTGGAATAGTAGATAAAAGTAAAAGTTTTATAAAGCATTATTCTAGAGCACGCGCCCATGTTAGAAAAAGTTAACCAAAAAAAAAGGATTTTATACTGCAAATTTTCGCGCGAATTTCGAAACTGGTAAAACGTGATCCCATTGGCTGTGTCGTCAAAAGTGAACTTATGATTCATCATGAGTACATGGCGAATTCCAGTGTTGCAGTCATCGAAAACTCAATAAAAATGGCATTTAATGCGTAACTCATCCAATGAAATATCCCTGCACTTAAAGCAGAGGGTTCCTAAAATGTTATTCATGTATACTTCAAGCCGAAATCGGTCCAGGAACCTTTTAATTTTGCAACAAAAATTGGCATAATCTCGAATAAATAAACTGCAATTTGTTTTCATGGCAATCTTCGAAAATTCAAAAATTTTCAAATTTGAAATGTCCCTGGTGCAAATAAACCTATTTATTTATAACTTTAACTAAACAATAAGCGATTTAAATTAGTGGGAGGTATTCTTAAATAACGAAAAAAAAAGAAAACGAAAAAAAAAATTATGTTGGTAATACGATACAATCAAGGTAGCCTTGATTAAATCATTTTATTATCCGTGTCCGCCATATTGTCGAGAAATTTGAAAACGTTCTTGTCCTATTTCTCTTAAATAAATTAAAAAATATGGAGTAAGATAATTTTGGTTTAACCGCCCTGAGATAAGGGAAATTGCAAATAAGACATTAAATCAACTTTTACCAGAGAAATCCCGGAAAGTATATGAAAGAAACTATGATACCTTCACAACTAATTATTACCACCTTTTTTGAAAAATAAAAAAAATCGGTTTCATAAAAAACTTATTACGATACTGAAAATGATATCGAAAAAGCTTTGATATGAAACCAAAATAGAAAAAATCATTATGTATAATGTTTTCAGATGTTATTGTGGGTTCATCAGCCGCCATCAGTCCAACAACTTTACAACGATTTTTTTCAAAGTCTTTTATAATCTTTTTTTTAGGGTTTTGTATACAACTTTAAATTTACTATGCAAAGAACAATAAT
The DNA here is from genome assembly GCA_963971165.1 of Philopedon plagiatum. NCBI lineage: Eukaryota > Metazoa > Arthropoda > Insecta > Coleoptera > Curculionidae > Philopedon > Philopedon plagiatum. The sequence goes on along the minus strand of OZ020195.1, from coordinate 64,140,947 downwards.
TCATAGATTCATTTTCAACTCTCAATACATTCTAACTAACAGGCACGACCCGTGAAATTTGAAAGTTGTATATCTCTGTTACTACTTATGGAACCCATGCCAAGTTCAGGATTTTTAATAGTACCTAAGCCTACTAGGAATGTTTTGGTAAAGCAAAAAAATATTTTGTAATTTGCGAAAAAAAGTGAACTTTTGAATTGACCCACCCGGGAAAAAATTAACACGCTTAGGTATTTTATTTATTATTTTTTCTAAACAAATTTTACATTATTTTGTCGACAGTTCTTAAATTTTAAGAAGAAAAAATGTGTTAGTAGAAAGTTATACAGTCATTTGAATTTTATTTTTAAATTATATTTTAGGTTTAAAAAAATTCACATGACTGTAACTTTCGACTAACACATTTTTTTCTCATAAAATTTAAGAATTGTCGACAAAATGATATAAAATTTGTTTAGAAAAAATAATAAATAAAATACCTAACGGGTTAATTTTTTGAGTCAATTCAGAATTTCAACCTTTTTTCCCAAATTACAACATATTTTTTTCTTTACCAAAACGTAATTTTAACGATTTTTTTCTATGGAGTAGTCTTGCAACTTGCAATATACATTAAAACTGTCAAAATGGTACGGAATTTTTCCAGCCGGGCGGGGTATAAATCGACAACCGGTAGCCGACCTCTGGTGCCAGGCAGTACTAGCCTGCGCAATACATGTGTGCGCGGCGAAGTTTTATTTTGTGGGGAACTTTTTCGCAACTTTTGTGTTCGACTTCCTTCTTTTGACGTTTTTTTCCCAAGTTTTTTTCGACTTTATTTTTCGTTTTTTGCCATCCGCGCAGTAGACCAAAATGCGTACCACGCACAAACCGAGTACGCTAGACATGCGCACGGAATTTCAGGGAATCTACTTTTGAGTCTACATTTAAACCCATCCACTTTTAAGAATTTATTTCAAATTGTAAACCTACAACCAAGTATTTAACTTTTTTCTCAACTTTCTTATTTTTCGTTTTTATATTTTTCGTTTTCGACATCTGCACAGTAGATCAAAATATCGTACCACGCGCAAACCGAGCGTGCTAGACATGCGCAAGGAATTTCAGAGGATGTACTTTGGTGTCTACATTCGAATCCATCCGCTTCTGAGAATATATCTCCAATTGTAAAGCTACAACCACGTATTTAACTTCTTAACTTTTGATTCCCAACTTCTTTTTCGGCTTCTTTATTTTTCGTTTTTTAGAATCTGCGCAGTCGACGAAAATGCGTACCACGCGCAAATCGAGCGTGCTAGACATGCGCACGGAATTTTGCGGGACGTACTTTGGTGTCTGCATTCGAACCCATCCACTTTTAAGAATATATCTCCAATAGTAGGGCTACAACTACATATTTAACATTAGAGACCGAATTTCAATATTACATGACTCAACAATCTGGGTCAGACTCAGGCAACTGATGAAAAAAGCAAATGAAATGAAATTATATTATATTTTGACAAGTCATATGTGACAATCTGTTTAATAAATATTCTTGGTGCAAGTAAAAAGTTAAACTTTAAATCTAATAGATAAAAAAATGTGAACTGTATAAAAGTTACACACTTTTTTTTATCTTCCCTTCCAGGATCCTTAGGGCATCGAAAAAATGAAACATTATTACGATCACTAATATTACACCCATCGACACTACAATACCTAGGATGAGACGCCATTAAAAAAAACTAAATTTTATTTGGCGCACTCGGTACTTCCCTTTTAGCGACACGAATTTTACGTGCACAAACTACCCTGTCTAACTCGCGCCCGGTTTTACCAGAACTGGAGCATTACGGGCTTAGGCGAGAGGCGAGCAACGGCAGAGGGGGATCTACAGCGCGATAAGCAAGTGACTATACTATTTAGAATACCTTTTGACGATGCCATAGGTATTCAGAATTTTCGTTTTGAAAGAAATTCACAATTGAAGACACCGGTGCAAAAACGAGGTAGCTCCATTTTTTTATGATTTTTAGTTTTACAGCGTAACACAGTAACAAAAGGATGCTCCATCGTTTGGTGCAACAACGAGGTAGATTCTTTCATTTGTACCAGGGTTATATGGAATATTCCTATACCTCCTACTTTCATTCGGTGCAAAAAGGAGGCAGCTCCGGAGCTACCTCATTTTTGCACCGAGTTAGATCATATTTCTGCCGCTTCGATGCGGCACTTGTAGTATTAACACATGTTGGATTTGCAAACAATAAAGAAGTAGTGCCGTCATTATTGTGTTAGGCTGTTGGCATATTTTGAGCATTCTTTACTATCAGTTGTGGACCGTTTTTTACTATCAGTTTGAGTTGAGCAAAAGTAAATTCCAATAACTTTCCTCTTTCTTTTTATAAATCAGTAAAATGTCTCGCAGTAGGTCATGTGAACAGTTTGATGATTCGGACAACGATCCTGATTTTTGTCCCGACCTAGTGGTGGGCGATTTTCTCTGTTTAATTCGTTAGTCGGGCTTCCCCAGTACACCCCGGTACATGGTACTTAGGCTTCGGTCTTCGTGGGCTGTCAGAAGACAAAAGTGCTGAGATTTCTACCCTAACCGAGAATGACTGACAGTGATGAAAGAATAAAAGTAAAAAAGTTAGCAAAAAATGAGTTAGAGATGTTGAAAGGTCGTGGAAAAAAAATGTGGCGAAAAAAACGGAAGCTGAAGGAAATTCTTATGTTGTGGTTAAAATCGAGAATAACTGTGTGAAAGAAGAAAGAAAAACTGGAAAGAAGAAAAAAGAAAAAAAAGCGAGAAAGAATAGTATTACCAGAAGAATGGGTACCCCTCGAAAAAAATACGTGTCGCAACTTTGAAGGAGTTCCGGTTATTCAAGATAAACTTTTAAGTGACCATTTTAGTGGACTTTTTAAGAAAACTGTTTTCATCCAAAAAAAAACAAAGTTTGCTGTCTCTTCTTACCGTGTAATGGAATACACATAAAAAAGTTGCATACAGTAGCTCCAGTGCCATTTGCAAAGATGAATTTATTATTCAACAACCTAGAATGAATCTGACTTTACCGAATCCTGATTTACATCTTTACTCCCGGTCCTTTAGCACTAAAGCGCCACAAATATATATCTTCATGTAAACGGGCACTAAATACGTATCCGCTGGTTGTATGTAGTTAGTTTTAGGGGCTGACAGATTTTATATCGCTGTCCGGTGCAAAAAGGAGGCAGCTCCTTGATATATTTTTTTAAATTATGCTTAAACTAAAATATTTAGAAAACGTAAAACTTTAAGACATTACGCATCTTCCATCAAACTGTAACATAGCGTTTATAAAAAGTACGTTATAATTTGTCTTTTTAAGAAAATAAGTTTTTTCTGTCTGCTGAAAATTTTATAAAAATGGAGCTACCTTCTTTTTGCACCGGTGTCTTCAATTTTGTATGTGGTACGGAACCCTCTATGCGCGAGTCGAACTCGCACTTGACCGGTTTTCTTTATTTCTCACAATCGGGGCAACGCCCATGAAAAACATTATTTTCTTCAAATATCGTATATATTTTACTTAATTTACGGCCTCTGGTAACAGACCAAAAGTGGCCAAATTTTGTAGTTAGTGTGACGTTGACGTTGTATATATTATTAAGTAATAACCCTAATAACATAGTACGTTGTGTGAACGTACTTTTTAGGTCCTAACTAAGTCCGAACGACCAATACCCACCGAAAACGTTCCAAAGACATTTAATTTGTAACGTTACAGGTACGTTGTGTTGGAACGTACATAAAACAATTCCCTAGGACCAAATAACTGAATGATTTTTTTTGCCTTTATATAATAATATTGATAAAAATTTAATACTTTAGTATACTAAGAGCGTGTACCGTTTTCAACTTCGGTTACGGTTTTGTGTCCTGTAAGTATCGGTAACTTGAAAAGTTGGTAAGATTGGAAACGCGGTTCCGGAAAAATATCAGTCATTAATGTCACCGAAGGAACTGATGCTTCCCCGCTGGTTTTCCGGTTTGTTGTCATTTTGTTGTTTATGTTTTGCTTTTCTGTTTGAATATAAATTTATTTTTTTACAAATGTTAAAACTCATCATCTGTTTTAAAATGTTGGAAGCAGGAGAAGAGAGAGGTATGTTTTTAGGTTGAGTCGATATCCGTAAAAATAAACAGAAATCTAACAGAAATGACCGATCTGTGTTCCGTAGTAAAACCGGTTCTTTCAGAAACCAGTCTTACCATTTGTTTACCGCGTTAGACTGAGTGATTAACCATGTTTGACAACGGTACACAGCCTAAGATTTCATTTAAATTTAATATTTTACTTCTCATGGTGCTCTCTATATTATTTGTGTAGCCGATATTGGTGACAACTGCAACGATAACAGGCGAACAAGAAATCTGATACAAATCATAGTTAAAAAGTCATTAATTTACGTAATGTAATTTACGTAAAGTAATTAATTTGCTAATTTAATTAGAATAATAAAACTAACATAATAGTATTTTTTCACCCTTCATTGCCTACAAGTTTCACGATCTAGAAAAGAAAACAAATAATTGTCCTCACTCTTGAAGTACAGTTATTGCCACACCGTCCTTGCGTCCGTAACGAACCTTAATTTTTCATGACGCCATATTTGATAGTAAGCAACTGTGTTTGTAATTCGTTTAATAAATATATTATTTGTAGGAGCGTGAATTTTGATTTGTGATAAAATATCAACAGATTGTATGTATGTATATTTTAATCAATTTGTTTTATTTACTTATTGTTTTGCAATGGATTCTCAAGATACCTAATAAAAGAAGACTTTTAGGGAAAGGGCCAGATCACGATTGGAAGCCAGGAAAAACTGTAGATAAAACCCGAAAAAATAAATGTCTTTTAAGTAATATTAATGTTTACCTTTAGTACCCAAAGCCCCAAATGACCAGTTTATAATTTAGTCTTGATGCTTAGCTTTGTAAAAAGTATTTGCTAAATCCTATGTGTCCATAATTGAATTCTATTCCAAAAGGTAAAAATATTTCATTTGAAGTAAAATCCCGTCCTGTACTCGTTTTGAGAGACAAAATACGTCATTTAAACGTTCAGGGTAGGTTCTTTGAGAAAATTTTTGGTCCTTCCATGGGTCTTAATGAAACGTTCCTGAAACGTATTAGGTGTAATTACTTATAACTAAAGGCTGAAGTACTTTTATTGGAAGTAAAATAACGTTTTAAGGACGTTTCTTACTTCCGTTTCTGGTACATTCTTTTTGTGGACAAACTACATCCCACGAACACTAGAGGTAGATCCAAGGTTTTTTGAAAACGTTTCTGGTACATCCGCTGGTCTCTATAAAACGTTCTTTGATCGTTTTAAGTATATTTTTGTGTTATTAGGGAACTATGTTTCAAAGTAAGTAGTCATCGACGACGGGAATACTTAATATGCCCTGTATGTAAATGTTTCAATGTTAGCAGTTAAAGATGACGTAAATGAATTTTTACAAATAATAATTGAGCGAACAGGCCTCAGAATACTGCTAAGAATTAAAAGTAATGATCCGGATCGAGGGATCAAATTATTTTGAATAGGAAAGTAAAGTGAAACAATACAACTAAGTAAATGAAGTAAGTAGGAAATGTTTGGAATATGGGAACATTAAAAATTCTCCCGGTATGGAGACTAAACGTAGCACATATTTGTAGCATATATAGTTTTTTGCAGGATGTAGGTAATATTGGAGTAAAAATGATGGGACTATAGGAATTTGTTAGTATGGTAAAGGAGAAGAAAGAATGTATTCTTATCAAATATACTAGCATGCGCATTCTATGTATTTAAATACAGGGACAAACAAAACTAAAATAATCATTACGTTAACAGAAACGCTTTTAATTGCAGTAAATTTAAAGTAAATTTGACTAGAACTAGTATTAAAAATAAGTTAATAAAAAAGGAAGTGAAGACAGAACAAAAGCTGTGAACGTTTTTCCTGAGTTCCACATATTTTCCCTTTAGTCTTTCTAGATGTGACTTTTTTGCCACATCAGTGTCATGAAGCCATTGCCATAGATAAAGTTTTGCCACTGCCACCGTAAATTAAATACAACAAAAAGATATATTGTGGTCAACCCGTGGGCCAACCTGATTTGTTATATTTTGACACTGACAATATACCAGTCAGTAAATATTGACATTTTAAAAATGTTTTTCTCTATATTCGAAAAGACCTCGAACATTTTTTGTTTAAATGTTTTTGTTAAATGTCGAAAGTTACTGGTGATGTGGTCATTTTAGATAGGGGAAATTACACGACGTGTACAGTTCATCTTCACGGGGGAACCATTCTATCATACAGAGTTAGAAATAAGGAGATGCTCCATATAAAACAGCTAACGGCATTTAGTCGTTTCTCACCGATAAGAGGAGGTACGAAGTATGGTTTTCCATATTATGGAAAAAGCATGATTGGTCCGAAACATGGTTTTGTAAGGTTTGTACCTTGGAAGTTAGAAGCAGGACCTACTACACTTGACAATAATGATGTTGAAGCTGTATTTTGTGTAGAACAGACAGAATATACTAAAGCTATATGGAACTTTAACTTTAAATTAAGTTTTAAGGTGACGCTGTGTATAACTCGTCTGGTCCTAGCGGCAAAGGTAGAGAATACTTCTTCCCACTTTCCATTTCTATTTAACATATTAAGGTACTCTTTATTTAGAGTTGAAGATGTCACAAAAGTCGAAATTATTGGTCTCTCGAAGTGTCAGTATTTTAGTTTATCTTCCAAGTCAAGAATACCGATGGATCCAGATCCAAATGAAGAGAAGATTATAGTTAACAGATCATTTCTCGATGTATATGTAAAAGCACCTCAAGTAATAGAAGTACACAATGTTGATGACACAGGTCTTAAACTGAGGATTACATGTTGTGATACTGCCTCACCTGACGTCTTATTATATAATCCTTGGGTGGAAACTGACGATGACTCTCCGCTCAACGCTGACGAGTATCTGTATTGCCTTGGGGTTGGCAATGGTTATCTACATGCCGATAAGAGGCTGGATCCGAACGAAACTTGGGAATCACAGCAAATCATTGAAGTTGTTGATGAAAAATACGACAAGGAAATAGAACCGTTTATACTATTTCTAAATAATCCGTGGGAAAAATTCAAAGATAAATGTTCTATAATAAACACCTATTGAAGTTATCATTGTACAACTTCTTACTAAGGGTATTATGTATGTAGTGGTCTAAGAATAACAAGGAAATAAACGACTAATAAATAATTAATAAAATTGTATTATTACGGAAACTTATAGTGCATATCTTAAAGCAAAATACAGAGTTATCAGAACTATAAAAAATCAGGCAGTGTAGGTGAGAGTGGAATGGAAGTTAAGGATTTTGGGCATACAAGAAACAAGATAAAGGGGAATCAGGTGGGTGCAAGTTGCTTGGATGATGGAAACAAAGCGATAAGAAAGGAATGAAATTGGGATTAGACTTTTTGAACATTTTGGAGAATAGTGTGTTTAGTTTTAGTGTGACTTAAAGTAGGTAACAACAGGGTTATGATTGTAATGCTATGTTTGAATAGAATGATAGACGTCGTGCGTTTTTATGCTCATCATGGAAGAAGAAAAATTTTTTGAAAGCAATTGTACGAATTGCTCGAAGTATATTTTAAGTAGAAAGGGGAATGGTAGCTCTCGATCTTAGGGGACATGAACGAGAGGGTGCTCGGAAAGTGGGGTGTAGGAAAGAGAATGAACCTTAAAATCTATTTTATAGTTTACAATATGAGAACTTATGAACTATGAACTTACTTACTAAACTTAACAGAAATATTCTTATTGCTTTATCTACGCCCTTGGTATAAGAACTTCTTATCCCACTCACCGCAACCGCACGCATACGAAAACTCGTAACAAATTAACATAATTACTGTTTAAAGCTAAAAAGCTTCTTCCTCAACATGAGAAGGCAAACTTTCTAAATCACTCATGATATTAATAAAATGCAGAAATACTTAGAAACCGGCCGAAATGAATTATTTTGATTTATTGGTGATTCAAATTCAGAACGTTATGCCCTCATCGGCCGATTTGTTAACTACCATATTGGGCTTTGTTTTTGTTTCGTCTTTATCTTCATTAAAGTGTTATTTTGCACCTTTATCAATTTTGTCGTCTAGTAAGCATTTTTTCCACTAACAAGCAGCTGTTTGTAGTTGTGACTACGCCATATGGCTTAATTTGGGTTGCGCGACTCAAATTAAAAACCAAGACATCCTCTTCAGCTGGTTTGCTAACTGCTATAACGGGTAATGTTTTAGTTTCGTCTTTTTCTTCATTGTCGTGTTATTTGGCATCTTAGTCAATTCTGTCGTCTAGTAAGCCCTGCTTTCCCGTTAAAAATCAGCTTATTGCAACTGGCTTCCTTAATAATTTGGGTCGCCAATTGTTTATAACAAAAAAGTACAATTTTTACAACTGCCACCTCAATTGTTATACCGTATCCAATTTATTTTGAGAATGATGACAGAAACCCATTTTACAACGGAGAGATCAATTATTTCAACTACTTATGTCTCTCTGTCATGTTCTTTGTCTCTCGTCTTCTTTCTCTCTCATACTCGCAAAATTTTTACAGCTGGTAGAAAGTTAGGTTATGAGAAAGATAAACATGACATATTATTTGAAGCCTGTCCCATAATATAAGTTGTTTTTGCAGTGTAAAAATATACTTAAAAAGTTTATATAAAGTATTAGCAGCTTAAATTCCTGTGTTCTATGAATCTGGGACTGACTAACAACTATTGAAATATTACGCAAGGTACATATTTGTTATCCTTTACATTACTTGGACCGGGCGTTATGGGAATGAGTAACAGGAACACCGACCCGATATAAAGTTGAGAATAGTGGGCATTACAGAAGATTTCTTTAGTTATTGAGAAAGTGGTGAAAATTGCGCCCTAGAAACGTTTGGTTTCAGTTTAAAGCTGAAGTCACAGTACCATTACAAAGTGTATCTCTCCTGCTGGAACTAAGACTCAACATTTACAGTTAAAAATTGTGAAACTACTTGGTATATTCGATTAAACAATTTTTATCGCGTCTTTAACTCATACAAACGTCACTGTTCGCAGGTAGACTGTATTATAGATCCATTTTCATTATATATCGGAGAATAGGGAATATTTATTAAGAATGAAAACACAGTTTTGTATTAAGTGCAAATTTAATAAATAATTAAGCAGAGCGCTTTCGACCTTATAGGTCATCATCATCATCATCATAATTTTTATTTTACTTGATTTTATAATAGTTTTTCTGTTTTCAATTTTTTATATTTGTAGGTTATATTAGTTCATTACTCACTAGTCAGGTTAACAGTCAGCAATCCATCTGAACAAACAGTTAACAAATGAAAATATTACAATACATTTAAAATTTAGACCTTCATTTGACAAAACAATTTTTAAATTAAACGGTCACATCGTTGATGGTGCAATTCGCAACGTTTAGGAACCATGAGGTTGCTAAGTCGTTATGGGAAATATATTTTGTAACCAGAAAGAACTAGTGTGAAACCTGATTACAAATTGCGCGAAATTCAAATCTTGAGAAAAGAAACCAGTCATGTGTGAAATCTAACCTTATAAAATATAAGGGGGGTTGTAAATTATGTTGTATTTAAATCTTGAATTAATTGAAAATACATTAAGTATGAAGGGTTTAGAGAAAACAGAATATAAGAGAATTGAAAGAAACTTTTTATTTAATTAATAGGAATTTATGGAAATGATTTAATTGTTGATGAGAGGGTGACTGAAAATAAAAAAAAATTTTGAAATTTAAAATTATTTTTGAAACTTTAATTATCTATCTTTATCCACTTACAAAGGACAAGACAGCTTGGGAGTGGATAAAGATAGATAATTAAAGTTTTAAAAATAATTTTAAATTTCAAAATTTTTTTTGATTTTCAGTCACCATCTCATCAACAATTAAATCATTTCCATAAATTCCTATTAATTAAATAAAAAGTTTCTTTCAATTCTCTTATATTCTGTTTTCTCTAAACCCTTCATACTTAATGTATTTTCATCCCCGTTACACAATTTAACCCACCCACAAATCTGTTGCTCTGTTTTACCGACTTCTCCTTAAATGCAGGTTATCAACGTTACACACTTATTTATACGATTGATTTGACTCTAAACATTTCTTTAGTGTTTGGTTTCAAATTGATTAGTATCTTTCATTTCATGCTCCCTCAGACTTTCTCTTCAATTCAAGATTTAAATACAACATAATTTACAACCCCCCTTTTATTTAATAGGGTTAGATTTCACACATGACTGGTTTCTGTTGTCAAGATTTGAATTTCGCGCAATTTGTAATCAGGCTTCACACTAGTTCTTTCTGGTTACAAAATAAATTTCCCATAACGATTTAGCAACCTCATGGTTCCTAAACGTTTCGAATTGCACCATCAAAGATGTGACCGTTTAATTTAAAAATTGTTTTGTCAAATGAAGGTCTAAATTTGAACGTCCAGATTCACTAAGAAAGTTTAAGATTTAGTACTGGTTTAAATTAAGATCTTATAGTTGATCAGTTATGTTTTGACAGGTTTTTGTCCTGTCCTTGTCATTAAAAACTTATGAATTATTGTGATATTTCAGCGATTTACTTGGTTTCCAAATGATTTTCATCTTGGAACGCGTTGCTGTAATGAATTCAGTTCTATTATTGTTGAAAGTACGTAATAAAATTGTCCTTTTCCTGATAAATTTGCGAAAAAGCTAAGAAATAAGTTCATAGAATAAAACTTAGTTGTCTTATTCTTACACTTGTCAGTTTAAAACTTTTGATTGTCAAATTAGACCGGACTAGCATTGGAGAATCTGGCTGTAAATGTATTGTAATATAAGTCACCTTCCATTTAACTAGGCGGGTTATGAATTTATCACAGACAAACTAATCTAGTGTTATTTTGCTCAAGTCCAGGTATAAAAAGGCATTATACAGATATCCGTAATACAAACGCGATAAGCTTATCAGTCATTTATGAATCAGAGAGAGAAGCACACATAAATTTTAGTGGATATGAAAATGTTTACATCAAGACTCCCGTATTACGTATCTGGTAAAATTTGATGAAAGGTTAACACATTTTTGACAAATGTGTCAGTTATTAAAAATATTGTGACATGGCAAATAAAAATCGGTTTTCCGGTTTTTTGCATCCCCAGGCGAAAGAAATGGTTCTTAATCTAATAGACTACTTTGAAAATGAACAGAAGAAGGCTACTGAAACCGGCGAGGTATCAAATCCCAGGTCCATTAAAGAGAAAGTCTCGGAAGCACTCAAACTAGGTTTAAGATCTATACAGAGAATTGTTCATGAAAGTAGTAGAAGTATACCAATGAAGAAAACGCAACGACGATCAAGAAAAAAGAAGACTGAGACTTTACAAGAATGTAAAAAAATGGATGTGAGGAATGTTATAAGGTGGATTTATAAACTCAGTTGAGGTTCAGTTGAGGTTGAGGTTCGCAGTTCGAGCAGTTGAAGTTCGCAGTTGAGCTTTTTGGGCCATTTATAAACTCAGTTCGCTGCTTTCATTTCATTCGTCCAGGGTAAAGTGAGGTTAATGACAACTGTGACATCATAAACATATTTAGAAAAAATAAAAAGCACACAATCCACAATCGCAATATTTGGAAAAAATATATGGAAACAAAGGCACACCAAACGGAAAAACAATTGTTTTCTTTACAAAATGATGGCAAATGATCGGCAGAGGTGTGGCTTCACCATCACATGTAGTAATTCTGCGTTTTGATTGGTGGGAGCCCAACTGCACCAACTGCGAACATAAAATTTGGTTATCTCGAACTTTACGCCAGCGTAATGGAAACTTCTGAACTGAACTGAACTTTGTTTATAAACGCCAGTACGCGTTTGCGTTTATTTATCTTGAACCTCAACTTCAACTGAACCTCAACTGAACCTCAACTGAGTTTATAAATCCATCGAAATACGACTTATATGCATCACAGATTAACATAACGCTTCCAGTTTTGAGAGATGCTTTGAAGGAACGAGGTATTTTAGAAATAGGACTCAGGTCATTGTCAGCGTTGACAAAAAATTTAGGATTTTGTTATAGAAAGGACTGCAACAGAAGATATTTGTGCGAACAACCAAGAATTGCAAGTCAGCGAGTCAAATTTTTAAAAAAATATGTTGAAAATTATGATTCGAAATTTAGAAAAGTTGTTTTTTTAGATGAAACTTGGGTATTTTCGAATGGGAGTGGGTCCAAATCATGGCAAGACGACTCGGTGAAGTCAGTGAAACGAAAAAAAGGTTGTGGTTTGGGAAAAGATTTAAAGATAAATGCTGGCTCGTCTACTGGTTTTATAGAGGGAGCGAGTTTGATTTTCTCCTCTAAATCAAAGAGCGCTGACTACCACGACAATATGGATTGTGAGCTTTTTGAAAAGTGGACCACAGAAAAACTTATACCAAATTTGGATGAACCATCGTTAATTGTGCTAGACAATGCATCTTATCATTCTCGGGCAATAAATAAACAACCAAATTCATCATGGAAAAAAAACGACATCTTTCAGTGGTTGGTTCAGGAAGATCAGAATCCATCACCCGATTTATTAAAATCTGAACTTCTAATGAAAGCGAAAACTATTCAACAACAAAAAATATATGCCGTCGACGAAATGTTGCGGGAACACGGTCATGAGGTTTTGCGGTTACCACCTTACCACTGCCAATTTAATGCCATAGAACTAATTTGGGCAGGCGCAAAATCGTTCTATGAAAGGAATGTTGGTAATGGTCTGAGTTCACAACAGGTAGAAGAAAAAATCCCTATCACTAATTACGGGGGACTACTGGAGGAAAGCAGTAGAGCACACGGAAAAAGTTATCCTGGACTGGTGGAACAGAGAAAAAATACTGGATGTCCAAGTGGAACCACTAATTATTTCGACTGCAGAAGATAGTGAAAGTACTGCAGATGAATTTGATGATTCTGAATTTGAACAATGTTAGAGCTATTTTTAATTATTTATTTTGTTTTCTTATTCACTGACCTTTTTTTTAAATTCTGTAATATAGTTTTATTAGAATTAATGTCATATATCCATGTGTTATCCTATTTATTATATGTGAAACATACTAAAATTTGTTTTTTTATCTAATTTTCTATATTTAATTTATTTCTTCAAATTATTAATTAACCAAAATATTCAAAAGTCGTATTACAACCTCATGCAACAATACGAATGCACGTCTGAAACATTAATTTCGGAACGAGACATTTCAATGCCCGGTGGCCGTCAGTTTAATTATGCCTGTCAGTTTCAAATAAACTGTTAACCTATTATCATTAAATTTTATTAAACATCAGCTGTCCATGTACCGCCATATTGTTTTTTACTTCTAGAAATATTTTTGGGACCTCTGCTTCTGCTGATTGATTCGTAGATAATAAGCCGCCTAGTTAAGTGGAAGGCGACTTATAATATTTTAATTTGTTAACTGTTGTTTGTTCAGATGGATTGCTGACTGTTAACCTGACAAGCAGGGGTCTGAAGGTTTTAATTGGCGCATGTACAATCCGGACGAGGGGAACTCACATGGTGAAGCAAGACGAGGTACAGATTGTATTCCTTTCACAGCTTCAACGCATGGCACGCGTGTTACGGCAACAGATATTAAATGAAAGAAACACATGTCACGCACCGGAGCAGCGTAGGAGTTGCTCTTCGCAATGAAAGGAATACTATTCATTTATGCTGTCAAGTTACTTGAAAGTCCAATCGTCTAACTACAACCTACTACTCAGATCATGTGTAAAAATAAGCTATTTCTTTCTAACCTACGAGAAAGGCCAATAGTGTGCGTTTAAAATTGCTCCAAACGTTGCGCTTAGAGTAACATGAAAATTGTTCGTTCTCTTTGAGTTATATCTGTCGTTTGAAACGGTCCTGTTGACAATTTTTATGTTTTTTATTAATACAGGCATTAATTAGATCATCATTTCATACTTCAGGTAAGTACATAATGAATGATTTATCATCAAGCACAAATACCACAACAAATTCTTTATGTACAACCCTTTTCCACCCCATCAAGACTACTATTATTCTGGGTCACTGACCTTACAATAATTCGAACAGGTATTAATTTAACCATGGATTTTTCTAATTCATCCATGAATTTAACAGATGCCGAAAACTAAATTCGGTGGAATATTGTTAAGGGTATTCGTAATACTATCGTATACATGTTTTTCCAAAAATTTACAATATCTATAATCTCAACTTTACCAGGTTGTGGTTTTCTTTTTTAAGCTGTCTAAATACACTTCCATGGTTCTTGTTAATTTTTATTATAGTTCATTCCACAGTATATTTTGTAGAAATTGACGTCTAAACTTGCAGTTGCAAGAACAAAATCAGATTTTAAATCACATTAATGTAAATTTTACATTAATGTTATTTAAAAATCCGATTTTGTTCTTGCAACAGCAAGTGTAAATGGTACCTAGATTTCTTTAAAAACATGCTAATTTTATTTAAGTTGTTGAAGTAAATATGGGGTCTCGAGTCTCGACTGATCATACCATTATTTATTTTCAATAATTTTTTTAAGCGTAAAGTTTACATTCCTGTTAAGTACTTACATGAATAAAACTAAAGGGCGTTTAATTTAATTTTAGCTCTTCACATGGCATGAAGGCAGAGACCAGGTTTTGCTAACCTTATGTCTGGACTACCGTAACGTATCCTTTTTAATGTAGAAAATTCATCCTATTTTGTGTTTATTACTTTCTTAATATCTGTGCCGAATAGCTTTAAATCAAAAAATATTTTTAAAATGTCTAGTCTGGCTGTGGCTTCATCTGTCCTTGGGAAAAAGAACTTTTCATGTAAGTATCCATCATGTAAAAATGCATATTTTTTAAAAGTTAAAAATTTAAATTACAATAACAAGAAATTTCATGTTTTTCCTAAAGAGCCATCCACATTATCTGCTTGGAAAATTGCCTGTAAAATAAGCCCAAGCAAGAATTGTTCCAACTTTTATGTTTGCGAGGATCATTTTTGCATTTATGATTTTAATAACCCTGATGCCCCTTCTACATTAAAGTTGGGTTGTTTTCCAAAGTCACCTTCAAAATGCCAACTTGAGATGGAACATAACTATGCAAGCATGTCCCTCAAGCCTCGTGTGCTTTTTTCTGAAACTGTTTTTTCTAATCGTAACAGTAACTTAGGTTCAAGCAAGGTTCAATGAAGGTCAATGAAGAAGTCGGAGCAAAGCTGTATTTTGATTGGCTTTGCTCTGACATCTGCAAATTTCTATATTGCATACGCTGCAAGATTTTCAAGAAGTTTTAAGTAGAGCTCACCGCTTTTAATACAGAGGCATTAAGAAGATAGGACCGAGATTCGATCAGCTTTGCTCTACTTAAAAATGATTATTCATCGCATATTGTGTGCTTACACACTAGTGAGATCATGTGATATTAACTTAGAACAGTTTATAACTTTTTTTTTGTTTCAGTTAAGAACTTCATTAGTGGAACAAACAGAACCTAGACAATAATTAATTTTAAGAGATATTTGTTTTAAGTCGTCCTCTTTTATATATTTCCGTAACTTTGTATTTATCTATTGTTTGTTAATACATTTTTTTCTGAAATTTCCAAGATACTTTTATTATCCGTTCAAACCTTTTAATATTCGACTAGTTTTTCTTTCTGCCTTCAAATTTATTTTAACTCTCTTTCCAAAAACGCACAATTACGTCTTTTGTTGATATCAACAAAAATTCGTAATTATGCGTTTTTGGAAAGACAGTTAAAATAAATTTGAACCTCCGCCATGATTGCCCCTGACCCCGCCTACCCGCTACGTCAGTCGAGCGATCGATACAATTGTCACGACCGTATTTACCGGCATTAGTTACTTCACTGGGTGGTGGTGCCGCTAGTATTAAATTTGAAATGTCAAGAAATTGCATCTCTTTTTACTAGAAAGCCGGACTTCTCTTAATTGGTCTTCGTTGCTGACAAGTGAGTAATGAACTAAGTAGTATAACCTACAAATATAAAAAATTAAAAACAGAAAAACTAATATAAAATCAAGTAAAATAAAAATTAAAATTTCTCCTTTCAATTTCAAAATCTCATCATTTTCTAAAAATAGAAAACTAATATAAATTCAAGTACTTAAAATAAAATAAAAATTAAAATTTCTCCTTTCAAAATTTCTTTTTTCAATTTTTAAAATTTACAACTAATTTATGTTTCATAAAAATTTTCTTTGTATTTCAACCAGTTTATTCCTTACTTTCAGGTAGCACTGATGATGACCTATAAGGTCGAAAGCGCTCTGCTTAATTATTTATTAAATTTGCACTTAATACAAAACTGTGTTTTCATTCATATTTAAAAAGTGCACACCAGCCTTCACACTTTCAATATTTTTTAACACTTATAAATTGTTTATCTTAATTAAAATATTTACTCATTTTTGCTATTGTTTCTTTATTTATTTAAAAACTTTTCCTCCGAACTTTTTATGGCAAATTATTGGTTAGAGGGCGAATTGTTACTTGGGTATGAAACAATTTTAAGTAGTATAAAATAAGAAGGTTAATGTGGCTATGCTGACACTGTTTTTGCTTAATAAAAACGAGATTTTTGCAAATAATGCTGTTTGTGTTCAGTAAAAACAAAAGTATTTTGCTATAAAATCAGTATTTTGTCAGGTTAGAAATTAATTTTTTATGACAATTCCGATTAAACTTTCACAGTAGACAACCAGAAATACTTGCACAAACAAAGCCGTCTGTGATAAAATGTTTGATTATTCTTTTTTATTGGCAACAACATCGTTTTTATTTGTCTTTTACTAATGCCCTTTTCCTAACAAGGATAGAAAGAAATCGGATTCCTTTGGGAATTTTATCAGGAAAAAAAAAAAGAATTTCGCGATGACTAATCTTTCGAAGTATGTATATAACTAGCAATACTTTCACAATCAAAGAAGGTACGATAAAAATTTGAACAAATTCTCAACGATAGAAAGAAATCTGATTTTTCCGTGGTTATCAGCAAAGAAAAGATGAATATTGTGATCACTAAAATATGTTCTGGTGTAAACTGTCCATGGAACTGACCAATAGGGTGAATTATTGTTCAATTGTTTTTTCTGTCATCATTCTCACATAAAATTGGATACAATATTGTTTTAATATTCTGATTGTGAAAGTAAACCATGATAACTGTCAAATTATATTTAGCGTTTATTTTCACTTCTTTGGGGGGCGTAGATAAAAAATTGTACATTTCATGTTATAACGCCTTATTAATATCCTTGGCTGATTACTGAGTAAATTTTACACCCGTATAGTAATAAGGCTTATGTCATATTTAAAGTTTTGAAAACGGGGGTAAATCCAGAGACGGCTTCTAACCTAAGTAGTTGGAAATAAAATCAGGATTCGATGTGCAAATAAAATACAAATATTTATTTACCCACATTGTGTTATTTGAAAGTGCGAGATAAGAAAATACCATACAGTGTCTGAAAATCTTGCATGGGCAAATATCTTTACTATTAATAAAGATAGAGCCACCAAATTTTAGTTGTATCTTATTGGTTAATAAATCTACTTTTTTATGTAATTTGACTTTTCAACCCCCTTGGGGGGTTACGCTAGGGAGTTGAGGTCAAAAATTTTGAATGCAAACCTATGCCGGGTGGCCTCTTCTTTTAAAAGTCTTCAAAAAAGAAACATTTTACCGCAGCTCCCGTAGTTTAATTCATTTTTAAATGGCAAGCCTATAAAAATTATAAATCGTAAATCATATAATCGGGCGGGGCACAAGTCGACCATTAGTCGACCTCTTGTGCCATACAGTACCAATCTGCGCTGCTATTTTTTGTTTTGTGGGGCACTTTTTTCTAACTTTTTTCCAACGTTACTTCTTCATCTGTCGTTTTTATATTTTTTGTTCTTTGACATCTGCGCAGTAGACCAAAATGCGTATCACGCGGAAACCGAGCATGCTAGACATGCGTTCGCAATTTCAGATGTACTTGGGTATCTACAGCCGAACCCATTCACTTGTAAGAATATATTCCCAATAGTCAAGGTACCACTACGTAGTTAACTTTATAACTTTTTCCCCAAGTTTTTTTCGACTTTATTTTTCGTTATTTGCCATCTGCGCAGTAGACCAAAATGCGTATCTCGCGCAAGCCGAGCGTGCTAGACATGCGTACGCAATTTCAGGAGATGTACTTGGGTGTCTACATTCGAACCCATTCACTTGCAAGAATATATCCCCAATAGTAAAACTACAACTACTTATTTAACATATTTTTACGATTTTATGACGTCTTACTTTTTTTGAACATTCTTAACTATGAAACATTCTGACCAACCGTGCCAGCCTTACTAATCAGTTATATTACGCACCGACTTATTTTCGGCATGGCCGCCTCTTCTTATTTATTCAAGCATTAGCCTTACCATAGTTATTGAGAGTTTTGCGTCCTGTGAGACATTCACAATGTGAGAAATTCACAATATTGTACACTGAAAAAAATCTTGATCTAATTTGAAAATTAGAGTATTCTTGGAAAATTAGCCTTACATGAAGCGCTACTATTCTACAAATGTTCTATTCTTGGCATCCAAGGCAATAGTAATATTGGTTTAAGGACTGCTACTGTTCAGTCAAGAAGAAGGGTTAGTTTAAGATGAAGAATAGGAGTACAGATATTTTAATTGGTAATTTACATTGTCTCAAGAATAACTAAAGTTATGACAACCAGTTTATATACATTGACATAAATATTGCTTACTCTTGAACAAAGAGATACACTTTTCTAGAGTTAGTTTTAGAAGTTAGTCTTCGTGGAAATACGTAATCCACTGATATCTTAGCGGTCCTTTGGCGAAAGCGCTTTTTTCTTTCGCCAACCCTTGTAAAATACTCCCCTCTATCCTAATCCATTAGTATTTTTAGTGCCCCTTTGGCGAAAGCGCAAATATGCCTTTTGGACACTCACCCTTCTAATCCACTGATATCTTAGCGATCCTTAGGCGAAAGCGCTTTTTTCTTTCGCCAACCCTTTTAAAATACTCCCCTCTACCCTAATCCACTAGTATTTTTAGTGCCCCTTTGACGAAAGCGCAAATATGCCTTTTGGACACTCACCCTTCTAATCCACTGATATCTTAGCGATCCTTTGGCGAAAGCGCCTTTTTCTTTCGCCATCCCTTTTAAAATACTCCCCTCTACCATAATCAACTAGTATTTTTAGTGCCCCTTTGGCGAACGCGTAAATATGCCTTTTGGACACTCACTCACCCTTATGCAAGGAAGGAGGCATTGACACTATAGATGACCTTCTTACACCACCTACACAATTCCCCTAATACACACACACCCCATCAGTGCCTTTCTGACACCTTGACCACACTCAATATACGTCACTGATAAATAGTTCTACTTCTCCGTGTGTGTATTCACTTCAACACCGGCGTTAAGTTAAGAAAAAGTTGAAATAAGGATTACTATACTTGGATTGAGGTTACCTACTTTTCTATTACGACCGTATTGCAGTTCGTTTAAGAACTGCTATACTTATTTCAAGTTTATTTGCTTTTCTCTCAAGCTAAGAAAGTGCTTGTTTCAAATATTACAATACTTAGTTTACTCGTATTTAGTATTGAAAGAAGTATAGATGTGCGTATTGTTTTAAGAATAACATGCCTTTTGGAAGGACTATACTTGCTCTTGCGGATATACGAGACTAAGCTATCCTTCACTGAAGACTATTACTCTTGACTCTAGTATAGCTTTTTTTCAGTGTATATCTCACGGAACCCTCTAAGCGCGAGTCGAACTTGCACTCAACCGATTTTTTATTTCATACAATCACGGCAACGCCCATCTATTAAATTATTTCTGTCAAATACCGTATGTACTTATTTTCGGCATCGACGCCTCTGGTAACAGTCCAACAGTGCCTGCCTTACTTATTACGTTTCAAGGTGTTTAGAATGGCCACCATGACTTCTTGGCAGTAATAAAGTCCGTTTTGGAACTCTGCCAAGAAGTAACATCTGAGAAAAGACCTTTAAAATGAGGTACCACACGGCATAGGGATGCATTTAAAATTTTTGACCTCAACCCCCTAGCGTAACCCCCGAAGGGGATTGAAAAAGTCAAATTACATAAAAAAGTAGATTTATTAACCAATAAGATAAAACTAACATTTGGTGTCTCTATCTTTATTAATAGTAAAGATATTTGCCCATGCTAAGACTTTTCAGACACCCTGTATGGTATTTTCTTATCTCGCACTTTCAAATAACACAATGTGGGTAAATAAATATTTGTATTTTATTTGCACATCGAATCCTGATTTTATTTCCAACTAGGTTAGAAGCCGTCTCTGGATTTACCCCCGTTTGCAAAACTTTAGTCATATTATCCCACTTATATCGTAAATATCTATTATTTTGGTATATCTATGTATATTACTTTTTCAACAGAATGGAATGTAATATTCAAATCCGGTCTCTAAAATAAGTAATTTGGAATATAATGCCTCGTGGATAGTAATTGCATGTTGTTTGCATTAAAATACGGGACGTCAATTAGTATCAAAATAGGTAGAAATCGTTCGCCTTTATGGTTCCCATCAGATTGTCGCATTTTATATGACAACTTCAACGTGAAGGCCGCAAGTTCTTATGGAGGAAACTAACAGTAGGAGTAGGAAATACGCGATCAGCGGCACTTCCATCTATAGTAATCGGGGCCGTTCCTGGGGTTTTTGCCGCTCCGTGCAAAAAAGGAAATTGCCGCCCATCTCTTATATTAAATTTTATAATAAAAAAAAATTTAGTAATATTATTTTTTTAAGAAGGCAGTTACGTCATAAATCAACACTGAATTTTTCTATGATATGTGACGTTGGAACTATTATGATGTAACGAATAAGGACGTCTTTAAACAGTAAAACGTACACCGTGTTATGACGTATTAAAACTGTTAATTACATTAAAAAAAAGTTAAATAAAAAGACATGTAACATGAAATTTGTTGTAGTTTGTTATTCGTTGCCACCTTAATTATTAACAAAAAATTCACATAACCAAAAAAAATTAAACAAAGGTATCTTGCCATCTTGTACAGGGTCTTCCAACGAGGACTGAACAGGGGCTCATTTTTGAGCTTCCTTGTATTTAAAGAAAAATCTAAAATAGCCAATCGATGTACTTTTTCCTGCAGAATTCAAAAATGAAACCAAAAATTTATTTGAACCAGAAACAAAAGAGTTACGCTATGGATAAGGTGTTTTTTAAATGGAACATAGCTTTTTTTATACGATTTTCGGAACGAGTGATTTTTTTATGTCCGTTCTGATTAAAATATTTAATATTGTGACAGCTATTTTTATTAAATTTTAATGTTTTATCCAGTATAATTTAACTTCAACCTGTTTGAAACATACACTAGGTAATAAAGGTAAAATCACCTTGAAATCCTTCAAAGTCAAAAAATTTGACAAATTTACTGTAATATTGCCGAAATGAAATATTCATTAGATGAGAGATTGCAGATTGTTATCTTGTTCTACAAATGCCAAGAAAATGCAAGAGAAGCAAGGAGAAGATTTATTGCAATCTCTCATCTAATGAATATTTCATTTCGGCAATATTATAGTAAATTTGTCAAATTTTTTGACTTTGAAGGATTTCAAGGTGATTTTACCTTTATTACCTAGTGTATGTTTCAAACAGGTTGAAGTTAAATTATACTGGATAAAACATTAAAATTTAATAAAAATAGCTGTCACAATATTAAATATTTTAATCAGAACGGACATAAAAAAAATCACTCGTTCCGAAAATCGTATAAAAAAAGCTATGTTCCATTTAAAAAACACCTTATCCATAGCGTAACTCTTTTGTTTCTGGTTCAAATAAATTTTTGGTTTCATTTTTGAATTCTGCAGGAAAAAGTACATCGATTGGCTATTTTAGATTTTTCTTTAAATACAAGGAAGCTCAAAAATGAGCCCCTGTTCAGTCCTCGTTGGAAGACCCTGTACAAGGTAGAGTAGCGAGCACAAGTAGAGCAACATTTATATTTTGTGGGATTTTATGTTTGTCCCAAAATATAAATCAAAATTAACATTGTACCGGACGGCCGAAATGCTGCACAAACTCCTGGTTTTCTAATCTTTATTCATTAACAAATCATCTTCTTTTCACCGTCAATGTCACATCATAGATAAAGATTTATGGAGTCACGAGGGGCGGATTTAGAATTTCGTCTAGGGAGGGGCGTAAAGTTACCTCGAGCTACACAAATGTACAGATCGAAGAAAAAACAAACGGGCAAGCTCGAGTGAGACATTACTTTGTTTAGGCCACACTTTGTGCAGAATGGAATTTATCAGCGAGGAAAACGCTCGCGAGCTGGACATACTAACGAGATTACGACGTGGTGCAAAATACCCCCTAAACAGCGCTACACACTGAAATGCAAGCGAAGGTTTTGTTTTAGTCGGACGCGAGGCGATCGAATTCCGGGAAATTTTTATTCAATCCCTCTCGTCGTGTCGGTTTATTTCTAATGCCTAACGGCAAAGTTTGGCTGATTTTATTTCGGAATAGAATTTATATAATTAAATAATATTTTTATAATAGGTATTATGAATATATTTTTTATATTTTGTGTTATTAATGAAAGTAAAAAAAATTTTTAAGTTTTATATCTGGAAAATATAAATATTAAACTAACACAACTAGGTGCCTAAGAGCAAACCGTTTAGTAAATTATAATTTGGTATGTTTCTAATTTGATTAATTCCATACGTCCAACTAAGTTTTACATAATCGAGGCAGTCGCTGAACCAACAAATCTTTATTCAAACATGGCTCATTATAATAAAACCATTTAATATCAAATAGAATATTTTAGGGTAAAATAAAAGTGCTTGCGATAAAATGGTTTTATAGTGTTACATATTTTAGCATTTAAAATTAATTTTAATGTGACAGCAATATGTAGGCGATGCCAAGATTAAGAAGTTGCCCAGTTAGGAGTTAAATTATTAGTATATTATTACTAATATTTCTTACACAATTTTTTCTTCAACGGAAACATCAGAGCCAATATTTTGTAAAAATAATAATCATTTGTTCTATAATACAAGCTTTAAAAACCATTATAAAACAAAATATTTTTCGTTACGAATAAGATTATGACAACCATAATGCACCACGTACAAAACAAAGCTCTTCTAATGATTTTTGTGATGCTGTTCGATAATTATACAATAAGTTGCTTCTTTTAAAACTCTGCTTTGCTAGTTGGGATATTTACGTAATTTCTCTTATATACAGGGGGTTACAGATTCGATGCATTAACACTGCTATCTCGGCAGTTCTAAGAGATAGAGTTGATGAAATTAAGTTGCACGTTTTAATGCTGAATAATTTGCTAAAATTAAATTCTAAAAATTCTGACTACTTCCGGAGATATTGCAATGAAAACCAAAAAATCAATTCGGTATTTTATTCTTCTACAGCTTTATTACTGATTATTTTGATAAACCAAGGGTACTTACTTAAGGTCTCATATGAAAATAATTTAATTTTTTAGATACTACTTTTCGTTTTTTACATATCAGCATCAACATACCTATTTTTAACCGAAGACGAATTTTAAGTGTCAGTTCTCAACAAGTTCAATAACCAATATTGGCTTTATGTGTTTTCACTTGTGTGGAGATTAAAGGTGAATCTTATTGTTTAATTACTCTTTTATTTTAAAAAAAAATTGAAAGAACTCTTTGTGAAAATTGTGACACAGCATTAGTTTTGTGAGGTCAAAAGGTAATTTCAAAAATAAAAAATACATTGAGAAAGTGCTCGTGGTGTATCAAAATTTTCGGTCATAAAGCCGTAAAAAAACGAAATATTAAATTAATTTTTTTGGTTTTTCTCGGATACCTCCGGAAATAGTCAGGGCTTCGTTAACTTCTTAATAAATAACTAAGCAAGTTATTTCTCTATAGTTTAGGTTAGTACTGTACATATATTCTATAATAAGACAAGCCTCATTGCCTACTTGTTAAACCATATTTTCAGTAAAAATTTTATGATAATATGTATAACGTTATTTAAGGTATCTAATAATAATTATACTTCGGACAATCGCATATTCCGACATGGTCCGCTTTAAACTTTGTATTAATTCTTCTCAAAATATTTCCAAAAGTTCGTTTTAGTGAATAAAACATATTCTGAATATTTGTTAGTTCAAAATAAACACCTAGTTAGAGCCAGAACAATACCTCTCCGATTACATTTAATAATAGGTTTTGTGTCAATTATGTGGACCATGTCATGTAGTTAATTTATTTGCTCAGTTTCTTTAATAAAAAATACCCTTTCCTCGCGCTCTCTCATCACGACTAAATGCATACATTCGCCGTAGGTACTAAAATACTAAACATGTATGCAGGAAATGCTGACAGGTTAAACGCATGCGCAGAAGGTTCTAAAAGGGTAGATACATGCGTATTTTAAGTAGTCGGTACTTAACGATCGTTTGAATAATTCTCAGCAGAACTTACTGCGGATCTATAAAAGTACCTACTGCACATGAGCACTTTTAAATATGTGCAAAAATACCGATCTACGTCGAGCAGATGTTGGAACGTTACACACACGCGTCGGAAATGCTAAACCGATGAAGACACACGTAATTCGTCCTAAAAGGGTAAGACAATCACAGTAGATTTTCAAAATGACGTTTTGCGTCTAAGTTTACAGCTCTCTTCTTGCGGCACCTGCCGCGCCTGGTCTTTACCTGTTAGGAGTTATTGTGCATGTCTCCAAATTTCAACACATGCTATACAAACGTTTAACTTTTTAACTTGTGCTGCACGTAAGTCCGACAAATTGGTACCTGGTGCACATGCACACATCGGTACACGCAAATTAGGTACACTTATATATGCTCAGTAGGTCCTGCGTATATTCATTATGGTATTCTTATAGCGCTGACTGTGCAGGTTTTTTGTCATTTTGTAAAGAATATACCTACGTATATATCTACCATTTTAGCACCTGGCGCATGCGTGTAACCTTTTCACATCTGCTGGAAATTGGTCCAACGATTGGGCGCATATTTCCAAATGCGCGTGCGCAGTGGTACCTACTTCTGTAGATGCGCAGTAAGTTCTGTGCAAATGATTGAAATAATCGTTGAGTACCAACTGCGCATGTTTTTTGTACTTTTGTAGCAAATACACGCACGTCTACCCTGTTAGCATCATCTGCGCATGCGTGTAACCTGTCAACATTTTTACTGTACACATACTTACCTTCATATCACCGAAATTTGGTTAAAATCAGTTAAGCCGTTTGGATATTGTCAGGGTTACATTATACCTATTATTAGAAGCGCAGAATAAGACGGAATATAAAATTTTTCCTTAAAATCATTTAAAATATAAACAAGATTTATTAAATCATAGGTTTTTTTTATAGATTTATAGAAATGTCTTTTCTATACAAAACACTAGTACCTACATTTGGTCTACGGCCTTCGTGGAGTGGTAAAGAAGAAAAAAACGACCCTTGATTGAAATCATTTTTTGAAATGAAAAAATTTTTGATCTTTGATTTTAATCTTTTTAAAATAATTTTTGTGACAGATTTGCCAACAATACTTCAAAACGGTAACCATACAGACAAACAGACGGACATACAACCATAATGTTGGTTAGCTGACGTTACCTCGTATACCATTACTTTAACTATTTTATATGCCGTTATATATTATTTATACATTTTTACAATATATCGTATATGTACGTATTTTTTCAGTCCCTGATACCCTGGCGCTCGCGCCGCACCTCAAGCAACACAAACTCCCATGTCTGATCAAATCGTCAATGAAACTAATTAACTATAAACATAAAGCCCGGACGGAACTTATTTTTCACCAAATACCAACAGTTACGCCAACGCTTCCTGCAGATTACTAATCCGACCCTGTATTTTCAGCGATAATAAGCGATTATCTGAGGTTTAAATAATAATAACACCTACCAACAAAATTATGTTAATATTTTGCGTGGCATACTGTTAAATGTATATTTAGTAGCCTCTTTGCCGCCTTATAAATACTACGACAGCTAAAAATAATCCATAAAATTTTTTTATTTCATCCAGTACCTTTATTGAATTTATATATACGCCAACTAAATGGAATTTGTTATATTTATTTATAAAACTCCCGTCTCCATCTAAGAACATTCATAAATCGCTTTACTTTATTAAACCTGTCCGTCTTTACCAAGGAATAGAAGACTTTATTTTTAGATCTAACAGTTCTAGCAAAACTACTAGTTAAGCATTCTACAGTTAACTCAAATATTCTGTTATTGGCACTGACGATACAAGAAACCAAAAGTTTTATCATAAATTATCGCCCAAATACCTTTTTTTCAACCTATCGAACCTACTATTTCTCTTAGTGTATTATAATCCTGTCCCTGTATCTCTCGATTCACGTCGCCTGGAAATAAATCAAGCTGTAGGTAGGCAACTTTAAATACATTTTAACGAAATGTGCCTAAAACATGCCTTGCGCGCTGCAATATATCGGACTTACTACGCAATTGTAATCTCCCATTTTTTGGAACTGTAAAGATAAGGCATGGAAGTTCTAAGGTATAGAGCGTTTTTTTTTTTAAAAAATTATTAGCTATGATATTAACCTTCAAAAAAGCCTAAAAATGCATAACTTTAATGACAATTTGTTCATAAATTTTTTTACTTTTTTCGAAAAACGTCTCTATACCTTAGAAAAAGAAATATTTCTCCAATCAAATTTAATTTGTCCCGAGAGGTACTTTAAATAGCCTTTCCAGAATCCTGCAGTAGCAAAACGGTGTTAATCATTCTAAAAATGTGCGCATGTACACTATTTCATAATGGACGAAATATCTAAACCTGTTCTTGCGAAAACAGAACGGTTTGTCATCCTAACTTACCAATATACCAGCATTTTTTAAATTACTTATACCTTCTGTCCATTTGGATTGATATATGAAAATTTTTCGAAAACACATTTTTCCGAAAGCATATTCTCTCGAAAACAGAACGTTTTCAATAATACAGATATTTGAAAATTAGAGATGTTTTCAACATTTTTTTAAACCAACTTCGAATAATTTTTTTAACCACTTCTTGAAACTAATTTTTTTTTTTTAAGAAAACGTGTTTTTAGAAAGAACAGTTTTTAAACATTGTTTTGAAAAAGACTTCAAATCAAATCAAATCAAATATGAATATATTACTAATAATATGTATAGTACATTACATTTATTAGTTCGTCAAACATATACATGTAAAAAAGATTTTTAAAAGTAATCTGTAAAGAACATACTGAATTTAGACAAACAGAAAAAACAGTTACCTGGGTCTATTCACTCAAGAATTCCGTTGTGGAGTAGTATGCTGCATTTATAAGGAGGTTTTTTAGCTTATTCTTAAATATATTTATTGACTGACTAGCCTTTATCTCAGGACTAAGTTTGTTATAAATCTTGATACCCATTGCCCTGGGTCCGTCCTGTGACAGCTTGAGAAGGTTATAAGGGACTGTTAAAACCTTAGACAAGGAAAGAGAGGGGACTGGTAACACTCATTTAAGCTAACGCATGGCAAGTGTGACCAAAATTCGAGACGACGCCATTTTTTGGTGCCAAACATTGCCGGTGACATCAAAGATATTTTGTGGTGTTTCGAACAGAATTTTGATTAAAGACGACTACATTTTAGTAATTTATGATGGTGGGTTGTACTGCTTATGGCTGCAAAAACCGAAACGAGAGAAATGAGCCTGGAATTACCTTTCACAGGTAAAAAGTTAAATGTTACATAGTTGCAAGACAAACAATTTTCGAAATATTTTTGTTATGAGATAATTTATCAACGCAATTCGAATATGATGATTTAGGCATTTTCAAAACAGACTATGTATGTTTATTTGAACAATGTGCTTGAATGTTTTCATTCATTATCAACTCATTAAAAATATAAATTATGATAATGGCAAGATTTTTTCCAGTGGCGGGTATGTTTTTATTCAGAAAAAATATTATAATATTTCATTAACTTTGTGTGCGTAAATTAGTCAGTACAGCAGGTTTTTTTTTAAATATATAATTTATTTGTTTTGTTGTAGATTCCTCATGAACGATCCCAGAAGACTTGCTCTTTGGGTTAAAAAAAATGCATGTTGCAGACTGGAGTCCTAGAAAAATGATAAAATTTCTTCAAAGCACTTTGACTGGAATTTATTTTATAGTATTGGTGAAAAAACTTGTCTGTTAGATGATGCAGTACCTACAGTATTTGAGGAACTGCCTAAATATCTCCAGGAAATGTCACAAACAAAGCAAGTAAGTCAGACTTTACACAACATTTTTTAATATTATTTTGTAATATAGGTACCTAGTGTAGGTATCATATGCTAGAAATAAGCTACTTAAATGTATTGTTGTAGGCAAGAAATTGGAGGCGTTCCTGTTCTGTTTCTGTTGTGCCAGCCAGGGATAGTAAGGCCGGTAATGTGGAACAAAACTTAGATGAAACACCATGAAAAAAACAGCTTAGAAGACGGTTTTTCCAAGCAGTACAACTACCTTCCAAGCAATATAAAGTCTTTGAATAGTTAGACATTTGCTGACTGACAGGGCTTCTTATTCTGTTGCTGAATTTTATGATGACTCATTTTAATTTTTTTACACCTATATGATTATTATATCGAGTTTTAAAATTATGTGTATTGTTTGTATACCTTGTTGAGTTTGTCTTTTATTAGTGTTGGTCTGCTTATATACTTTTAGATATTTTTTTATATATATTTATTTGTAATGAAATACTAGTATGTAGGATCATGTATCATATAGGAACTACCTTCTTGCTTTGTCTATAAGATGTAAGTCTTCTGGCAATAAAGCTTATTTCAATTTGAATTTGAAAAGCAGAATAACTTTACACAACTTTTGTGTTATGTAAATATTTATTTTTGTATCAGTTTATTAGGCGTACTTAATATTTATTGTTTCTAAATTTGTTTGCCTATGTACCTATATAGTTAGTTTTAATAACTTTTCAGAATTGTTATTATTATTATATTACATATATTTTTTTAAATATACTTGAGAACAATTAAAATTGAAGGAGTACATTGGATCTATTGATTTTCTCCACATTTAACAAACCAAAAATAAATTATTACTATAAGTCGTTTTATTCGTTTTGGTAAAAGTCTACAATCGCCTCTCATGATACGCCGCCGTAGCCTGGTGCTGGATCACGATGCATTGAGTTCTACGCGATTTTGACACTAATGACAGTGGCCATGTGATGGATTGTTTGTTTTGTTTGAGTAGTCATGTGACTTTGACACGTAGAATAGAATTCTATGTGGCGTGATCCGGGGTCTGGTGTCAGATGGCTTCATATCCGTAGCCTGTATTACCCGTCCTCTCTCTTTCCTCGTCTAAGCTAATAATAATATATAAGTGTATTTAGATTTTTTCTTTGGTACAGTATGGTTTTTGTTATGAAATTACAATAATAAATGCATAATTTTAAAAAAATCCAGTATAACATTGTTTTATTTTATAGCACTATTTTAAATATTCTATTTCATACAGTAGCAAGAAGGAAAAAAATTAAATTAATTTACAAAACCTCTAGTTACGCCACTGAGCGGATCTGTCTGGTGTCGGATGGTCACACTTCATGTCAAATAGTTACGCGTCCCCTCTCTTTCCTTGTCTATGGTTAAAACAGACATATTTCGCGTTTCATAGTTGTGAAAGTATGAATTCTTTTTTAAATTAGAGATATTTTCCCTGGTATATAGAGCAAGGTGGTAAATACGAGCCCTGTCTCAGTGAAGTTGGCCCAACGCCCCAAAACCTGATATTTGTGAATTTATTTGAGAGCAAATTAAAATTTTGTTTCAAATATAATATTTTTGGTTTCTTTAAATGTTTATGGAAAACTAACAAAACCGACGCGGCTATTTTTAAAGCGTTTTTATTTCGAAATTGTCTTCTTTGCAAAATGATTTGTGTATATAGCAAAATACATGATGGAGACAACTTTAGTTGAATGGTTGTTTATTCGCTTCGATAAGATAAAGGTAGGCTTTTTAAAAACTTGATAATATTTTACGTTGCTAAGAAGCCGATTTTGACGTTTAAATCAACTTTCAATGCATTGGTGTTGTTGTTAACAATTAAAAATGGCTCGTGGTAAAGCCGTTTCTGACGAAATAAGAAAAGTGATCATTCACTTGTATTTAAAAGGCCAAAATGCTTCCCAAATCGCTGACAATGTTAACAAATTGAGGTATACAGTTCGAAATATTATTAAATTGTACAAAACAACTGGATCTGTGGCTCAAAAACCCAGAACTGGAAGTCGCCCGCGTTATTCCAATACCAACTTAAGAGCCTTAAAACGGATTATCAAGGAAAATCGGCGTGCTAATTATAACGAATTGAAAATATTATCGAATCAGGCAACCACAAAAAAGTTTTCAAGAGCAACTTGTCGCAGAGCTGCCCAAAAACTGTGATTTAAAACTTACAGGGTAAGCTCAAATTATTTTTTTATTATTCGTTTTTAATTCAGTAATTCTAGGCAAAAGAGAAGCCCTTACTAACAAAGATTCAGAGGAAAAACAGACTAGCGTGGGACAAAGAACACAAATTATAGTCTCCGAACCAATGGAACTCAATTATTTGCAGTGATGAAGCCAGATTTGAAGTATGCGTTGGTGATAGTGGGAGTCGTGTCATAAGAACTAAAGAAAAGTATTTCAGAATGACTGTCTTAAAAAAGAAAGTTAAGATTCCGGCTTCTGTTATGATTTGGTGATCCATGTCAGCAAGTGGAGTGGGAAACTTACACTTTGTGGAAGGTATTATGAATGCTGATTAGTACATTAATGTGCTTCAAAATAACTTAACACCCCAAATTGAACAAATGCGTTTAAACAATATTGAATGTATCTTCGAACAAGATGGTGCCGCTTGCCATACGGCTAAAAAAGTAAAAGATTGGATGTTAGAAAACAATATTCCAGTTTTAAAATGGACGTCGAATAGTCCAGATCTATCGCCGATTGAAACCTTGTGGCATATCATGAAGAAAAAGCTCCGATCGAATCCCGTAAGAACCGTTCCAGAATTGCGAACCCGTCTCCAAGAAATTTGGAACAGTTTTACATCAGATGACTACCAAACATTGGTTGACACTATGCCAAGACATATCGAAGCAGTAATCAGTCGAAAAGGCGATGTAACGCAGTGGTGATTTGCTGCTATTTGGTTTCGTTGATTTTTATTAATCGACAGTTTTTTTGGATTTGTAAGATATTTTTTCTCCGTTACCAAAAATGTACTCTTTTAGGCTAATATTAAATAAAAATACCGTATGCTATCAGAAATACATTTTGGTTTTTAATACTTTTTCGCTAATATGACAAATTTCATAAAAAACGTAGTTTTGATAGTTGGGCCAACTTCACTGAGACAGGGCTCGTATATAGACTGGGTAGTGTTAAAAGTCTTAGTGCACGAAAAGCCGGTCTACAGTGGTCTCTGAAGAGGAGACCCGCCATAATCCGAACTACCTTTTTTTGAATTTTAAACACTTCGTCAAAACTACTTGCTGCGCCCCAGAAGACGAGGACATACGACAAGCTAGCTTGTACGAGACTATAGTATGCCAGTTTAAGCACATCTATTGTGACAGTACACTTTAATTGTCTAATTAAAAAGCAATATGAGCTTAATTTACTTCTTAGATGGCCTAGGTGTACTTGCCAAGTAAGTTTACTGTCAATGTACAGTCCTAGAACTGTTGTGCAGTTGACCTGAGCGATAGAGGCCTGGTTAAGTTTTAAAAGCCAGCTTTGATCAACTATGGTATTCTTTGTACAGAAATCTACAAAATTTGTCTTTTGCCCATTGAGCTGTAGGCCATTTTTATCACACCAAAGATTTATTTCGTTTATTGCTGCTTGACTTAGTTCTAGTTGTCTGTTTGTAGTCAAGGCACTGACTAGTAGGGTGGTATCATCGGCATATATCACTGAGCCAACAGGTGACTGACAAAAAGCTTCTAGGTCATTTATATAGACCAAAAACAGAAGGGGCCCCAGGGTTGACCCCTGCGGTACACCCCTCTGACAGCCCCTTACGTCCGATCCAACCCCCTCAATGACCACTTGCTGGGTCCTAGATTCCAAATAGGACTCTATCCATGAGTATGATTGAGCTCTGACTCCGTAGCTCTCCAGTTTCCCGAGCAAGATCCTGTGATCAACTAGATCAAAGGCCTCGCTCAGGTCAAAGAAGAGCCCCAGAGTGAAGCTTTTTTTTTCCAGTGATTCGTGTATAAATCTTATAATTTTGTCTATTGCTGTAAGAGTAGATTTTTTCTTTTGAAAAACGTGCTGGCTTTTACTTAAGATTTCAAACCTTTCAAAGAAGTTGTAAAGTCTCAGATTGAAGCAGTACTCCAGTATTTTTGAAAATTGACTTTGAAGAGAGATCGGACGATAAGACTCCTTACTCAAAACTGAGCCCTTACCCTTAAAGACTGAGACAATTTTTTGTGACTTTTTTTTGACTTCGATTATTCATATTAAAAAACAAGACTTTTTTGAAAGTAATTAATTTACTACAGAGTAACATAGAAAATACAAGGAAATATAAACCTGACCAAACACAAAAAACGGTTCCTTTAGGTTAGTTTAGGATCTTTTTGTCATTTTTTCAATGACATTTCATTCATTCATAATTTAAATTTAGAAAAACCTTGGATGAATTAAGAAAGGATTCGGTTTTCCGTTTACTGTGAGCGTATCGAACGTGAAGCCTGTTTATTTGTTGTTTGTTATGAAAACATTTCCCCTAGAGGTAGAGTTTACGAACTTTAAGGAAATACGTAATTGAATCAAGAATGGTAGTAGAAAGAGATAAAATAGCATTGGAGTGTCGTAACGTCGATCCAATTTTTGACAATCAAATACGGCTCTCACGAGCGTTGCTGTCTCTGACTTTAAATAAACCTTTACAGATGAAATATTTTAAAGTTTTTTAACTCAAATTTATTATTATTTCGCAGAAAATAATGTATCTTAGGGCTTTTATTACCTTTAGTAAATCTTGTGATGCTTCTAGCGTATTTTTTGTACAAAAATACACGGTCAAATAAGATGTGGCCAATGTTTACAAATTGTGTTTACAGTGTCGCCTATAATGGTTTGTTTTGGCTTCAAAGAATGTTAAATCATCCCGTATCCATTCTTAATTCATCCAAGAGAAAGACTATGTTTTCCAAAAAATATATTTTCGGGAAATGTACCTATTTTAATGGTTCTTTTTAAAAAATATATTTTCGAAGAAGCTGTTTTTCGAAAAAATTTACTTAATTTAACATTAAAAAAGATATTTGTTGAAAAAAGAAACAGCTAAAAGAGTTGGCCATCGTAGCTTACATGTGACAGGACAAATTGTTTCATTAATATGGAAGTGTAAATATTGAAGCATTTTTTTTATTTATGCCTTCTGGTCATTTGGGGGGATATACGAGTACTTACGAAAGTACAATTTATCTAAAAACAATTAAAAAAATTTTTTAAAGCACTTTTCAAAAATATGTTTTTTCAGAGAATCTTTTTCGAAATTAAAATTTTGCGGATAGTATTAATTTTTTCAAGCAACGGCTTTTTGGAAAAGTAATTTACGAGAAAGTAACATACCAAATCTAAGGAAACCTGATAAAATTCAAAAAAGGTTCGTTTGGGTTTGTTCAGGATCTCGTTTTGTCTTTTTTCCAAGCTACTACTTAGAGTTCATAATTTAATTTTCTAAATATTGTTTTCAAAAAAATATATTTTCGAAAAATGTAGGTACGTTTTAAAAATTATTTGTCTGGTGACATTTTTGAAAAAATGTACTTTCGAAATACGGGTTTTTGGAGAAAATATTTTCAAAATATTTCATAAATCCGTTTCGGTCAGGACATTTTTGAAAAAATGTAGGTTCGAAATATGTCTTCGAGAAAATATTTTTGACAAATTTCGTTAATGGATTGTCGAAAAAGCTGTTTTTCCAAAAAAATTACTTTCCAAAGAGATGTTTTTTGAAAAAAAATTATTGGTTATTTGTTACATTTAGAAGCCAAAATTATCCGGCGCAAATTTTGATAAGATGGCAATGAGATGTGTAAGGATTGTTTTCAGAAACAATCTAAGAGCATGTAAATCAAAAATGCCAAAAAAAAAGATTGCATTTTTTATATTACATATTAGTATTGATCTATTGTTCATAGGTTTTGGTATAATTCATGTCAAAGACCTTATGTAGACGCCAAAATGTTTTTTTGTTTATAATATATTTTGTAGAATATGTGGAAATGGTTAATGTTTATGTTATAATATTTATTTTTATAAAATTCGCTATTGAAGTACTTTTTGTACAAGGCTCTAGGGGGCCGCCCCCTGCGCCCCCCACCCCCCTAAATCTGCCACTGAGAGTCGCAACACACTTTTTTACTGACGAACTAGTGCATATCTAAGGTTAAACTGAAAATCAATCACAAGGAGCATTAAAAGAAGAAAATTGAAGAAATTCTAGGCATTCTACCATGGGCTTGCCATACAGAAAATAACACAATTGAGTATTCTGCAAATATTCAGACCTTCTTTCATAGGCGTAATATGTGAAAATGGTAGTAAATTAGAAACATATAAAATAAACTTAAAATCTCAAATGACACAAACATAAACTAAAGCTAAAAAGTATATAAACTTCTGCGAAGTTTGTAACATTGCTCCCCTTTCAAGGCCTGACCGTCTCGATCAAGTTTCTTGATGCTGGTAATGGGTCAGCCTGCCTTGATGCACAATTTTCATCTTCGCGTGAGGCATTTTTTGAATTCGATACACCAAACCTAGGCCGGGCGACTACATTGTACGGTGCTTTCCATGACTTCAGCGCTGGGATTCCCTTTCACTCGATACGACAGCTATCGTAACGCTTTCGATACTCGATAGTCAAAGCTATATCGACCAATTCGGTATTCTCATTCGATGTCGTTTATGCCATCGCTTTTTTGGTTATCGGAAACCGTAGTATTCGTACTTATAACCTAAGATTAATTTTGTGGGAAAACTTTTAAAAAAATAAGTTGAAAGGCCTATCCTTTCTGAACAGTGCTCGAGCTTCCGCAGAAGTGACCCACACAATCAAAGGTTTTGGTTAAGTCACAGAACACCACCGCGGAAACGTCACCCCGGTTAATATGCAAGTACAGATCCTCAAGACACGCAAATATGGCGTCAGAGGTACACCTCGAGGACCGGAAACCAACCTGGCATTTAGAAAGAATGTCATGTCTCAGTAAGAAAGCGATCATCCTTTTCTTAACCAGCCTCTCCACTATCTTAGACAAGGTGGATAGTAGTGAAATTGGTCTAAAGTTGGAGGAATCATTACGATCACCTCCCTTAAAGAGAGGAACTACCAGGGGTGATTTTAAGGATGTTGGAAGAACTCCACTAGCAAAAGTTGATTTATTGCGGTCTGTCAAAAAAATTATTCCAAATAATTCTTTAAAATAACTTTTTTTTGTATCTTGCTAAATAAGGGTACTTTATTATTGGGTATATTCTACGTTTTTGTCGCTACCCTGTATACTATGTGTCTTTTTAGATTTGTCCCATGGGGAATCTTAGTTTATTAAGATGCAGAACTTTTCTGCACCAAAGCAATTTTCTTCCAGTAAAAATTTTTCCCATTTGGCAAGAACTCTGTGGGACACGCTGTATACAGTACCTTAATTGGAACAAAATTATTTTTTTTAGTTGCCCTAAATGTTGCCCAACCTGAATGTACGGCATCAAAGTGCATTCAATCATATCAACCTTAAGGGGGCAGACCTAGTTGGGACGTCCAAAAAAGCTCTTTATTTAGGATTTTTTTGGCCGCACCTTAAAATAATTAATGACAAATGTTTTTCCACATGGAAGATATGTATTCGAAGAAAATATTATAAATTATTCAAGACTAAATATGGAGAAATACGTGGGATACAGCAGATTTGCGAGGGGTCCAAAAAAAAAAGGGGTTTGCCGTGATCACTGCAGCTCGTCAGTGGATCATCTTAAAGCAAAAAAACAAAAAGGGATCATTAGTTTTAATGACATAGTGCTCCGGATGGACGAAGGGATTTGAAATATTTTGAGTTGTCGAAAAATGGCGGATGTTGAAATTCAAAATTGTTTATACGACCAAAATTTTACTCACATTTTCGGCTATAAAAAAAATGTAATCGTCCAAAAAAAAATCCTTCGTCCATCCGGAGGACAATTATATATAGAATAAGTGACAAAAATTTCAAACTAATCGTGAAAGCCGTTCTCAAGTTACAGTGATCACCGACTTCGAAAACATGGTTTCGAGAAAAACGCGTTTAAAGTTTTGAGTACGATTTGCATGCAGATAAAAAATTTATTGTAGAACTGGATTTATTTTGAACACTGAATCGTCAATTCCAGGACCATACAATGCTTTAGTAGCTGCATCAGCAGTGATTTTTAGCTGTCGTCGAGCAAGGGTCAACCGATACGTCTGCTGTCAAATTTGACATATGAGGCATTAGAGTCGGCTACATTCAAAATTATTTATCTCTATAAATAATAGTCTGATTTGTCTGAAATTTTCAGAGAATACTTTCGAAATATTCTCCTTTTAGAAAATGCAAAAAAAAAGAAATCGATTTTTTCAAAATTCTAACTAGGTCTGCCCCCGTAAAAGCCTTGACTGCATAGAGACAAAACATCATTTTTGTATGTATTTTAAGTTAAGGGGTTATATACAGTTAGAATTTTCAAAAAATCGATTTTTTTAATTTCATTTTCGTAATGTACATATATTCAAGTACACACACAGAAAATTTCAAGGCAATCCGACGATTATTTTCGAAGTTACGCGCACATTTGTAAAGACGTGTCAGAGCGATTGTACGCTATGTAAAGTGCTTTTGAAACTTTAAACGCGTTTTTCTCAAAACTGTGTTTTTAAAGTCGGTGACGCAGATTTCTCGGAAACGGCTGAGCCGATCAGTCTCAAATTTTAACACAAGCTTCTTAAGTATATTTTTTAGTAACTAATCGAAGGTTTTTTCTCACCTATAAATATTTTTTTATATAAACAATTTAAGGCCAAAATTTTGGTCAAAAATTTGTTTTTTTTTGAGAAGCCGCCATTTTGTCAAAAAAATTTATTTTGCTTATTCCTTCGATTAATTAGAAGATTATACATTACTTTAACGAAATCCGTTTGGTTTTTTCATATTAGATGATCCAGTCCAGAGATATCGTTGTCACCGCAAGATGCCTTTTTTGAGAGGAACTTCTGGAGATCAGCTACAGCAGCTTTCAAAATTATGATTTTTACAAATAGGTACAAAAATCTTAAAATACTGCTAAAAGTTACCATAATATGTGTACAAATTTTTACATTAATAAATTTAAAAGTCATCTCAGGAAAAATTCTTGAAAAATCGCTTTTTTTAGGCCTCCTGACTGTATATAACCCCTTAAAGCAACAAAAATAGCAATTCGTTTTTTAAGGACTCTAAGGGGGTAAAAGCAACACCTAAATATTAAATTATTTTTTATTTTAAAAACTACTAAGTGTTAAGGAAAACGCCAAAACATGTCAATTTTCTTTTATTTTTTTTACATAAGTCTACTTTTTTTCGTGTTGGAATTTTACCCCTAGGGGATAAAAACGCCCCTATCACTGATTCAGCAAGGCCCAGCCCTAACATCAAAGATTGAAAGTTGACGTCCAATAAGAAAGGATATTGCAAAAGTCACCCTCAAAGAGGGTAAAATCAACCCCTAAAAATTAAATAATTTTTCAAGCTCAAACCGCTTGACATAGAAAGTTAAATTTTGGCCTACATGTTTATTTTAGGGTGTAGAATTTCGATAAGGGATTTTTTTAAACTCAAATTCCAAGGGGTTGAAACAAGCCCCTGAAAATGAAAATAACTTTTATCACAAAAAGTATTTGCTATTTAAAAAAACTGTAAAACACGTCAATTTTATTTTATTTGTTTACGTAGTATACTATTTTTTCTATGTTCGATAAGTAGTATACAGGTTGTCACGATAACGAAAACTACTAATGCTAAAAAGTTGAAATTTAGCACACAGCTTCATTTTACGCCGCAGACGACCACTAAAAAGGATATTGCAAAACTCGCCTTCTAAGGGGGTAAAAGCAACCCCTAAAAACTTAATTAATTTTTATTTTGGTTGTCAAGTTAGACCGGACTAGCGGTGGGGAATCTGGCCGTAAATGTTTAAACACGTGTTTTACAGATTTTAATAAATCAATGTCTAAGGGGGTGAAATGGGGGTTCAAAGTTTGTAATAAAAAATTAGTTAATTTACATATCCAACCCAAATTTAGGATTTGAATTATTGCTTATTCTATCCTAAAAAGCTGAAGAATTACTAATATAAATAGGACAGCCAAGAAAACAGTTAAACATTAGATAAATTACATCGTTACTATAAGCCTTCAGATGGAATTTAAAATTTAACTTGTGCAATTAAAACTTCTTTTAGAAGAAAGTTAGAAATATACTAAAATAAAACACTAATTTAAAAATATCAAATTCAGTTATTTTAATTCAAAGCATAAACAGTTTTTCGTAACAATTTATTTTTTAAACTACAGTACATATTATGGTTCTTCTACATACATCTTTCACAGCATTTCTGATAAATCGGGGTCTTATATTCCCTACACATTCCCGAATGGTGTTTTCTAGGTGGTCAATATTGCTAAATGACCTGTGTTTATACACCTGCTGCTTTCGATAATCCCACAAGAAAAAATCGAGTGGGGTTAAGTCAGGCGAACGAGGTGGCCAATAAGGATCCCAACCACGACCAATTAGTTTACCTCTAACGATTTCATTAAGATACTCCTTTACTGTTCTTGAATTATATATAGGAGCACCGTCCAATTGAAACCAAACATTTTGTTTAGGGGTTTAGGGTCTCTCTAAAAAAGTAGGGTCCAATAATTTGATTGTTTAACACACCACAAAAAACATTGGCTTTAAACGAATACTGGTCGCGACACTCAATAATAAAATAAGGATTTTCTTGAGCCCACCATCTACAATTTTGTGAGCTTACAGTTCCACAAGATCACAAAATATTGTATTTAAATGTAAAATTTTCTTCATGCTGTCCTTGGAACCACACAGAAAAACGATATCGAACGTCAAAGTCCCTTTCTGTTAGAGTCGTATTAATAAATTTTGGTTTCTAAGGCCTAAATTTATTTTTGTGCAAAATTCTTAATACACTGCTTTCCTAACATTCGTTCTCTCACTAATATTAGGAATATTGGTTTTTCCGTGTTCTATTACGTCTAAACAAACTTTTAATTGCAATTATTCAGTGCTTTCCAGGGCTTATGAGGCTTTTTAAAACTGTTTGAGACCGAACCTGTACTTT
This sequence comes from Philopedon plagiatum, assembly GCA_963971165.1. Lineage (NCBI taxonomy): Eukaryota > Metazoa > Arthropoda > Insecta > Coleoptera > Curculionidae > Philopedon > Philopedon plagiatum. Next base: position 64,101,197 of record OZ020195.1, on the reverse strand, counting down.
TAAGTCGAGCTAAAAGTCTACTCAGAGTTGACTGCTGCAAATTTTTTTCCGGATGTCGTGCATTAAAAATTTCAGCAACTTGTCGATGGGGGTATTTTCACCACAAATTAAAATAATCTCAGTTTTTTCTTGCAAAGACAACATTTTATGTATCTCTATTTTGTATTGTTAAATACATCAAATAAAATATTTAATATTTAATTGTTTTTCCTGACCTACCGTAAAATACCCAATGTTTAAACGCATTTTTGCTAAAAAATGTTTGAGATTTGGGAATTTAGTAAGCAAATGCAAAAACACATTTTTAATTAATAAAAGATACTATGATAAGATAATTAAACAATTTTAACTTTTATTCTAGAGACTGGAAAATTTTACTTAAATGTTAAGGAATTATGTTATGTAGGTACGTAGGAGCATCGAAATCAAGAAACTAAGTTTACTCTATATAAACTATTGTTGTGTTTTCATTCTTACATTTTAGAACGAAATTTCAATTGTGTTTAAATTAAAATCATAAAATTTACGACGCTACACAAAATTATATATCTACATATTAATTTTTTAACTTTCCAAGGCAAAAACGTAATAATTAAATCTTTGAGGTAATTTATCCCATGAAAAATCCTAAATTTGGGTTGGATATGTAATTTAATTTCATGATATTTTAAATTGTTTCTATTCTGACATCAATTTAGAAATGAAAAAATTAATTTGACTTAGGTTATATGGTAAATGCTTGACAGAACATCAACTTTCATTCAAACTTTCCAGAATTTTCAAGTTTTATTTTTGTTTCCTTTGTAAAGAGACACATTTTTACTGATATCTAGTAATAAAACTGTAATAATATGTAAAACTACCGATATGAAATAATTTTTCCGAGTTTTGAGATTTTTGCGTTTTTAGAAATTTCGTAAATGTTAAATATTGACAGAAATTCAAAATGTTAACTAAGCGTACAAACATACTGGTGCAAAATTAAAAAATAACCAACTTTTCTTCATAAAACTTTTCGATATTTTAACAAATAAGCCCATTTTCAGTGATTTTACTTAAAAATTGTCAATTCTGACAGGTAACAAAAGTTATATGACTGCGTTCGAGTAGGTAAGTTTTATCACTTTTAAAGTAAAAGCTGATGCCGTAGTTAAATTTTAAATTCAGTTGTTAATAAAGAGTTTTACCATATGATGTGGACTTTTTGAAGGACACTATATATTTTTAACTTCTTACCCTATATAAAAAATTAGGTTCATTTTCCCCGGAAAATCGTCAACTGCGTATTTATTTCTTTTAAGCCAATGTTCCCGAGTAATTTCCAAACGAGTTTCAATACTAAAGACACATTTTTTTACTTACTACATTGTGTTGTGTGAAGAATTTAAATTCTCTGAAAGCTTTGGGTTCATCCGAATATTCCGAACATTAAAACATACCTACCTGTGTTTTTAAATTGAAGCATCAAAAAGAACCTAATTGTGGGATTTCGTCCCGTATAAAAGTTAGGAGTGGAATCATGGTTCTAGTCTGGCCAAGGTGCAAGAACAAAATAGAGTGTATTTTTTATTTAATACGAAAGTTAAACTTACTATTAAACTATTATTAATTATCGTACTAATGAATTTTTTTCTTGTGATGACCTAATTTTCTGATTGCATGCCGAGCGCATGTTAGCAGCTCCCTTGTTTGGGCAAGGTGTAACTATAGTCCCTATGGGTTTCCTCCTATAATCTCTAGTGTGTCGTATTTTATTTTTAGTACAGGAGGCTATTATCGTTTTTGTTAGAAGACAATTTCGTTTCAATTACAAAAATTAATTAGAACAGTTTTGCTGTCATAAAATGATGACAGATGATGAGGAAGGTGTGTGCAACCTTTAACCGATACCTTACACTTTCTAAATCTAAGCGAATATAAGCCGTTACGACTTCGCTTATGTCACTCATATGTTCATTGTTTCTGCTTTAACTTTAAAAATCTATTTGTATTGGTCCTCTTAAATTTAAAAATAATTTTTATTATCAGAGCGTATAGGTTTACTTACCAACGCCTGAGTCAATAAAATCCGAAAATATAACTATTTTCGCAAAACCAAAATATCTAGAAGTCAAGAAGTTCAGATTCTTTAAAATATTGACTTAAAAATTAATTTTTTTTGGGAAAAATAGTGATCATCGCTTCATTCTGTGCGAGTTGAAGCAAGTTAATTTTTTCGAGTTTGATGATGCCTAGCATTTCATACCTTCACATTTTGATTGTTCTTATAATACTGCCTAATACACAAGTGTCGAGTAAATCAGTCAAGTCCGAAACAGAAGGTTTACTGAATTACGTGAATGTCACAAAGTGTTGTTTACTGAATCAAGATTATGATAACGTGAACAAATTGTGTGTACCAAGTGGTAATGATTTCGAAGCCGATCTTAGACGAAATTATGATTTTCACATTGAGTTTGCATTTGGGATCGACTGTAAAGCTGGAATGGTTGAGGTTGTTATAACCCCTGAACCGCCAAAGCCACATTTTGCCTTAGAAATTTTGGATTCCGGTGATTTGAGAGTTCTTCATCTGGCAAATAATAAATCATTCGATGTTACCAATCATGCATTTTGTCTAGATTACTTAAAGGGAAAAAATACTAGTATAAGTGCTATATGGTGCCACCACAGTGATGGTTTTGAACCTAGTTTGAGTTATGGTAAGAGAATCTATTTGTAATAATGTAACCAGTATTTCTAATTCAATTATTAAAAATTATATATGTATTGTCTAAAAAATCTGTGATTACTGACTTGTGTCTAATTTAGCCGTTTATATTGAATTCAGTATTTAATCATTTTATATTGAGTAAATACAGGTTGTTATGAAATTCACTGCATATATCAAAACCGTACATATCCTGGTAAGAATTCGGTTTAAAGAAAAATATTCAAAAATGGCGCTTTGTAATAACAAGCTAGTAATCGCCCCTCAATCTTTCTCTTACCAACGGTACCCGCCCAGTGGCGGGTCGTGGGTTTGGGGGCGGAGGGGTCTGCTGCAGGCAAAGGGCGCCAAAAGTAAAAAAAAATTGGTCAAGTGCAAGCTATACAATTAGTGTTCCGTGCCATCAACCTCCCACTTAACTTGAGCAAACCTCGGCCGCCCGATCTTCGTCCATCTGCCGCGCTACCCGCCGCCGACGGCACTAACTCCGTATCACATCGCGTATGCGCGGAGCTGAGTGGGCCAGATTAAAAATTTTGAAAAACATGTAAAAACGAAAGTTGTTTCCTACATCGTGAGATATACTTTTTGTCGAAAAACTTTTTCTCAGGTTCAGCAGTTATAAGGAAATAAACAATTAAATTGTTTATAACAATTGACCGCGTTGGAATTTTTCAATCGCGAAAATTTTCGCTCAATGTACACCTCAAACTCAATGTTCATGATTTTTTTTCAGATCTTCCTGAGCGATCCTTCTGATGATAAGGGTGGGAGACAGCAATTTTTAAGCGTTTTTCCCGAAGAATGTCTAAAATAATGCAATAAAAATACATCATATATATCGTTGAATTCGTTCTTGAATAAGCTTTCATTTGACACCATACTCGATGCCCTTAAAAAAATTCCATTGCCCAATTTGCCCGCCGAAATTAACCCCCAGACTCAAAACTCTTTTGATCTTTTTGATAATTTTCCCGCAATCTACACCTAATTTTCAATGTAAATGTGTTTTTTTTTCAGATTTTTCGGAGCGATCCTTTTGGTGATTAGGGTGGGGGACAGCAATTTCTAAGCGTTTTCCCTAAAAAATAAAGGAATAGAAATACATCATATATATTGTTGAATTCGTGCTTCAATAAGCTTTCATTTGACACCCTACACGATCTCCTTGAAAATTTTTTTACACATCCCAATTTTCCCCTAAAATTAACCCCCAGAATCGAAAGTCAACTTTTCATACTTCACATCTATAATTGGGCCACCACTCTCTATCTCTGTGCTAAATTTCAAATTTTTATTTCGAATAGTTTTAAAGAAAATCGCCTGTGATAGACACACGGGCGGACACCGAAGTGATTCCCTTTCACGGAACACTAAAAATTAAGAATTTAAAATTTTTATTAAAAATTACAGAAAACTTCGAAACAAAGGTACGGTTAGTGTAATGTGAACCTGGGACAGATGGCGATAAACATTTTAAATGCCTATAAATGTTTAACCTGAAATTATTTAACTTTGCCTTCTTGATTCCCTTTCACGGAACACTAAAAATTAAGAATTTAAAATTTTTATTAAAAATTACAGAAAACTTCGAAACAAAGGTACGGTTAGTGTAATGTGAACCTGGGACAGATGGCGATAAACATTTTAAATGCCTATAAATGTTTAACCTGAAATTATTTAACTTTGCAAAAAACACATATGTATTTATATTTTTGTGAACATAAACAACCTATGCTAGGTGGTCTAAGCGACAATTTTTTTAAATATAATAAAAGAACCCTCCTTAAAAAAATTGTGGGATCACAATCTCACCCTTCTAGATATGGGTTAGATGGTGATAGAAGTAGGGGTCAGTTGGTGATACAAAGTTATAAGGTAAATTCATTTTTTCTTAGCAGCGAAATGGCCACAGGACTGACAGATATTTTTTTATTTAAAACATCCCACGTAGGCTTTAAGCCTAAGTACTAATGTACCGTGGACGTCTGAAGAGAAGGAAAATGTAGTCTATTGACACGGGATTTAAAGGATTGGAGGTTAAGATGGAAAGGGAAAACATCTGCAGGCAATTTGTTCCATAATCTGGAGATCCTAGGTACGAATTAGAGGGAGAAGTGGTGTGTTCTACGTTTTTGTAGCTGGACAGTAAAGGGAAGTTGGTGCAGTGTTTATGTAACCACCGTTTACACAATGGCATTATACATTGTATCGAGTCCACAGATTTCTTGGTTAATAGGTAAAGCTCTTCACAACCAACATAAACTTCACAATCTTCACGAGTGGTCCATATTTTCCCATATTAAGTAAATGAATTTCTAACAAATAATTAAAATACACATTTTTGGTAAAATGCGTCTGAGGAATTAAAAAATCTTCTTGACACTTGGTAGTGTCCCGGCTGGATCATTTGTTTTCCTTTATAAAATTAGAGCCTATGACGTCATGCTTTTCAGAAGCGTCGGACAAAGGGCCGGTATTTGGGCATTTTGTAAAATTAAAAAAATTTGCGATTTGATAGAAAAAAAGTATTGGGAATGCCTGTAGACTTCCCCAGGAGTCACCCATTCCAATATATGCAGTGCATTTTATAACACCCCGTATATAAGTTTAAAAATTAAAATCCGACGAAGCAAAGCAACAAAAGGACAGTTATAAATAGAGCGGTATAGCTGTTCCCGCGCGGCACAGGCGTGCGCGTCATCATCATCAATATAATGAAGCATCATAGATGGCCGTCAACATACGCCCAGTCGGCTCCCGAGCCGGCGTTATGTGTTACGGGAATAGTTATACAACTCTAGTTATAAACCAGTTGCGTGTCTATAAATGGGAGTCATAGTTGTATTACAAATTTTAAAATGCCTGTTGATGCTATTCATGAGAAGGAAAATGTTTCAGAAAACAGGCGTAGTGGCACGTCGTCAAATATAAGTAAAAATTAACATAAATATACTCAATCCCCCATAAGACTTTAATGGCGGCCGTTGACACATGTCATTACTAGTAATATTCTGTTTGCACAACTTAAACTTTGGTCAGGGCCCGACTTCCCAATTTTTTTTTACAAAATTTATGACTTTAAATAGTGGAACAGAATCTTGCTAAAATTAATTTACTGACAACGTATGTGTAAAAATATGAAAAAACAATGAATAAGTTTAAATGAACATGTGGTGATATTTGATATTTCCCGCCAATCTCTTGGTAAGATAATTTATTTTTAGTTTCAATTAAATGAATTCGAAACGACAATTAACTTAAAACAAAACAAAGTTTAGCCCTAGAATCGTCAAAAACAGAATTAATGAAAAATCGATCAAAGTCTAAACTTACTTTCATTAGATCGATTCGCGGAACCTTCGTACACTTTATGGTTATGTCGTCTGGAGTGAAAAGGTTAAAAAATGTAAATGAATACTCCCAACTGGCTTTTGGTTTATGCTGCACAGAATTATCTTAGAGGTGATCTTCATCTGACGAACCGTCACCGTTTGAAACACTAAAAACTATGGGCTCTTGAGTGACTATACAATTTTTAAAACTATAAGCTTTTACACTAAATTACTCGTTTAGATTCGTAATTTAAGCCGCAACACATATAATTCCTATAACATTAATTAATTTTGTTGTAATGTTTGTCTAGATAATTGTTAAACAAATAAAATATGTTTACCTATTTACTTTTGAATAAAAAGAAACGATTCGCAGAGTCCAACAATATACTACCAAATTGTCTAATAAGCACAAATAATTAAAATAATGGCAAAATGCTTGCTGACAACACCGAAAACCCACAACAATATTCCTAAAAACAAACTATGATTTCACACGTCATAAATCAAAATCGGAATGACGGGACGGCTCTGTAAATAGCGAAGGAACGCGGAATAGACAAGACGGGTCGAAGACTACCGAAAAAAAGATATGCCGGTGCAAATGCGTAAGAAAAGGATGCTCATCTACAGGGCATTCGATGGGAGGTGCTGCACATATTCCACGTATTGACGCTGTTCCGGCTGCAAGGATTAGAATGTATCTTCGTCGCGTACATGTAAATGTATGGCCATTTATATACATATTATCCATCTCTCATCAATTCAGCGATTGTCTGTGTCTGCGAAGTGTTTTCTGAATTTTGTTTGGCATGTGTCAACGGCCGGCCGATCAAAATCTTACGTGGGATTGAGTATACACGCTTAAGATTTTTTCCACTTTCCATTTATAGATTCAAAATTAAGCTAAGGAGGTCTATTTAATGATGCTATTATACAAACAAGTATTTGATTAACGGCGACGTTTCTTTTTTAGATGCTTTATAAAAATATTAATTGTTCTACGAGAAGTATCCCAAATTTATTTTCTTTCAAGTTCAAATTCTTAGTTTTTTTTGCAGGTATGATAATATCTGTGCCATTCTTGTTGGTTACATTTCTGCTCCATACAGTACTACCGGACAAAAATGCTCACAAGAAGGCTCTTTCGTTTTATGTTTTGACATTATGTATTTCTTATACTTTATTGGTTACTGTCAATTTGTCGAATAAGTTGATGCAACCGTGGTGCACAATAGTTGGTAAGTTTTTCGATTACTGTTAGATTAAATTACACAATACATAAAACTAAACTTTATATACGAATTTTAGATCAAAACTAGTAGGTAATTTGTTGACAATAAATAATGTAACAGCACATCAAGGTTAATTTTGTCTGAGGTATACCTAAACCATTTTTATACAGTCCATTTTTTAAAGCGGTCCATATGGTTTTACACGTTTAATTTTTAACCCCATGTTAGACCCTGTTCTATTAGAAATATAGAGGGAAAATTTGACATAAGTTAATTTTAGAGTCTTAAGATTATGTTAATTTTCCAAATATGCTAAAAAAGCTCTAATTAGTACCTAAGAAATGAATTTATTTTTTGATAAACATAATTTTTTAATATTCCTGGAAATTATTCATTTTTGTTTTTGCATACCAGGTAACGATGACGCATATTTCTTGAAGTTTAAGACTTAATTATTGTCACAATTTTGTCTAAAAAATGTGCCCATTTACGCTATTAATGAACAAATATAAATGGTTTTAAACTGTATACGAGGAATACCTTATCGAAAAGTTGACGTTAGCTTTGTAGCAAGTTATTTATCCAGTGCATAGCAAGACGACAGTGCACGAAAAATTATTTATGACTATGAAAGGTAGGGCGGAGCGAAAATAGGCAAAAAAAGCAAATTTTGGAAAATAAAGGGGCTTGGGTATTCAAAAGATGTCTTTGACAATACTTAGTAACCGAAAAAAAAAATCCGAATGCCCTATGACAATTTCTTTGGCTGCCGAAATGACATTGAAGATTTAATACACGCGAATTTTAGAAAAATGATTAAAATAACACGGAAATGCAGCTCTTAGCTTATTTTTATTCCAAAACAACTCAGAACTCACCACGTAGAGGTATCTGCATGTCAAGTTCCACCCTAGCCCTCCCTCCGGTAAAACAGAAATCTATTTTTTGTTCCAAAACTTTTTAGAATTTTTTTTTGGGTCTCGCATTGCGGGAAAATTTCTCTTGACTCAGGGCGGGCTTTTGTAAACCCGTCTCGCGCTTCAGAGCCATAAACTGCCATAGAGGCTTCTGTGACTAATTTAATGCATCATTCAACTGCCTGCGAATTGCAAGGAAATTTCAGTAATGGTACTTCATTTGGACCGAAGAAATCATGTTACATAATTCAGCACTTGATATTCCGATCATTAGGGGGGTTCGCTTATGCTGACTTCGCCAGTCAATAAGGTCTACACAATCCTCACAATTAAAATTTAATTTATTTACTTAAAATATTCTCAACAATGAATGAAGTCTACTTACTTGTCAGAGGTACATGTAAATATGTAAAAAACGAGAATCAGTTCCCTAAACCAAAGTTTACAGAATATTCTTTAAACTGTGCCTAAACCACCTGAAGATGCCTCATACTCAAAGTTTACAGAATATATAAGCCCAGTCAAGCAGTCCATTGCTTTATTTCGCGGTACTGCCTTGTTGTGCGCGATTTCACGATTGGAGTTTATATTCGTTTGAATCGTTTTGCGACATTTTTGGGTGTTTCATTGTGTGGAAAATGGCAAATATCGAGGAAAATGGCAAATAGCGTGCAAAACATTTTAAAAAGTGATTTTTCGAGGCTTTCGTTGGCAGAAAAAATTCAGATCAAATCTCTTGGAAGACCAACCCTGATTTGAACCTTTCTCCCACATAGGATATTTATATCGTGTGGATATACATGCGATATGTAATGTATATACATATGTAAATTATGTACATTTAATAAATATTCCACCAAACTTTATTGATGCTGTGCGGGCTCGATCGGATAAAACAACAAATCATTATTTTACAAGACATTTCTCCAAAGAGGTGTATAAAAAAACCAGTGGGTATGCGGTTGTGAAACTTTGAATGCACAGGATGCATTGTCAGGATGCCAGTCAGAAATCCATTTGGACGAACAACAGTTAAACACATATATATATATATATATATATATATATATATATATATATATATATATATATATATATATATATATATATATATATACTATATATATATATATATATATATATATATATATATATATATATATATATATATATATATATATATATATATATATATATATATATATATATATTTAATAATATTTTAATATGTTTAACTGTTGTTCGTTCAAATGAATTCCTGACTGGCATCCGGACAAGAAGCACTGATGATGACCCATAGGGTCGAAAGCGCTCTGCGAATTAATTAAATTTTTGCACTTAATACAAAGTTTTGTTCCATTGATATTGATATTAAGTCTAAAATCTCTGTACTGTAAACAAGTGAACAATAAATCGGTCCGTTATTAATAAAATAGAGAGTGACAATTATAACAAATATTTATGTGTCTAGTATTGATTTGTTAAGAAAAGAAAACTCTATTGAATGTGTTAAAGTGCAAAAACTGAATGTGTTTGCTTAAACTAGAAAAACAGAAACTTTTTTTTTTACAAACGCAGTGAAAAATTCCAAACCATAAAATTTCTTATCTAAAAACATTCGATATGTTTATATTTGCAGAAATAGCTTTTTTTATGACTTTAATATCAGCGAGGTATATAAATGGACTTTGACCCTTAGCATACAGAAATAGAGCCGGACTTACTTTGATTTAAAGCAAAATTTAATGGAACTACAAGACCTACATTTTCTGAACTGAGCAGAGAAGTATCTTGATATCTTGTAGATAACACATAAAATTTACTACTACGGTACTGCGATGGGCAAAAATCCTATTGGTACCTTTAAATGCTGCAGTGATGGAAAGGATTTAACATGCTACTACTGCCTGTCATGCAAAACAATCCAACATAAAGGTTGCATAGAAAGAAAAAAAAGTGCAGTCTATGTAAAAGACTACCGAATCTTCTGCAGTAAAAAATGCGAAAACTATGCCCAAGAAAGTGTCAAAGACGACGAAATTGAACTAATTCAAGAACTTCGAGAGATGATTACTGAGCTGCAGATTGAATTACAAGGAAAAAGCAAAATGCTTGAGAGACAAACACGGAGATCAACTGCCTTTGAAGATGATGTGGCGGAAGCAGAGGAGAAATTCCAAAACGAAATTTCTAAACAAAAAGAAAAATGCATCTCCTTGAAGGTAAACTTGCAACAGAAAACAAAAAGAGAATTAACGATATTGAGCAGAAAATTCAAGAAATTAAGGATATCGAAGAACACCTACAAAGAACGATAGAACAACAAAAAAAGCAACTCGAAACGATCGAGAAGCGAAGAACTCGAGACCTAGAAGAAGAAATTACCAGAAAAAGCAAAGAAAAAAACAAAAACATTGAAATTTACAAGAAAACAATTGATGAACTAAATGATAATTTAACCAGAATGAACACAGAAAGGCAACACGAAAAAATAACCGCCACAACAAACATAAAAGAACTAAAAGAAGAGACCCACAAAATGAATTTGAGGTGTTATGAATTAACAGCACAAAACGACAGTCTAAACAAGAGAATAAAAGAAATTAAGAGACAGCTCAATGAATTAATGAATACAAACACAGAAAACGACCAGAAAATGGAAGAGGATCCAACTGGAAAAAGTAAAAAAACAAAGAACACACCGAGAAAGAGGCAAATACTACTAATGAGCGGACCAAATGGATACAATTATGGTAAAATTATGAAAGAAGTATCCAAAAACAGCTTCGACACAAAGTGTCAATCTGCAAAAAGCAACTTTTTCGAGGATATAACAAGCAATCATCATATACTATCAAGAGACTACACGAAGATGGACTACAAGATAATCTTTACATCGAATGAAAATGCAAGACTAGGGAAAAATATTGATGGCATGTATATGAAAGAAATCCTGGAACAATCAAAGAATACAAACTTAATTCTAGTGGGAGCACCATCTGTCTGGAACAGACCTATACTAAATAATTTTACAGACAAACAAAATCAAACAATCCTTAACCACATTGGATGTAATGACCTTGCACACTTTATTGACTGCAACAAAATTATAAGGCCGCACCAAGTCCACGCAAACGGAGAACTTACAAATAAGGGAAAATGGCATCTAATAAATTACATTTTCCATTATTACTTACAAAAAAACCAAACAAAACAAGCTGAAATCAGTGATACGAGTGCTATAAATGGGAAAACGGATTCCAGAGATGGACCCGCAAATGAAATGGATAAAATTGACACAATGGAAATTAATGATAATCTAGACACACCACAAAACATTTTTTTATATCCCCGCCTCAGCCAGTTGCAAATGGAGATATGATTCGAGAACACACGACAACCAAGGTTTGCCATCTCAACGTCCAAAATCTAGCAAATAAATTAAATCCCTTAGAACTTCTCACCAAAGAAATCCAACCACAAATACTATGCATAACTAAAACGTGGGGCTCGGACGAAGGAATGAAAAGCATGACTATCCCGAATTATAAAGTGGCATCTCAATTTTGTAGGAAATCCTACATACATGGTGGAGTTGCAATTTACACGAATGCAGAAATAACAGCGAAAGACTTCAATGAAACAACAAATTTCAGCATCGAACTTCATGTTGAATGCTGTGCCGTGCAAATAAAAACTTCTAGAATATACCTAGCAATTGTTACCATATACAGGCCGCCCTCTGGAAATATAAACATTTTTATCCAGCAAGCCACTGACCTCTTGCTACACATCACTAAAGTGTGCGACAACACTGTTCTATGAGGAGACCTCAATATTGACAGCCTAAAGACACAAGAACAGAACTACAAACAATTAAAAGACCTAATCGACTCCTTCCACCTAGTGGACTACAGCAACGAGCCGACAAGGGTTTTTACATCGATATCTGGTACATCAATTTCCTCAATAGATTATATGGCCACAGATATAAACAGCTTGTTGCTAAATTGTAAAATCATGGAAGAACACATTTCCGATCACTATCTCCAGCAACTGACCATTAAGCTACCAATACAACTACAGGACCGTGAATCAAACCACAGAATTACTCGAATTCTATCCGAGAACAACCTAAACAACCTTAAGCTGGCACTAGAAAGAGAGTCATGGATGAATCTGCATGGCACAGATATGAATAATAACTTCGATGCATTCTTACAAACATTTTTATGGCACTTTAATAATCCTTGTCCAAAACTGGCAGTAACCCATCGCAGGCCAGAGCTTCAATGGATGACCAATGATGTTGCTATGAAGAAAAATCAGATCCGGGATACTTATAATCTAGCTAGACGAATAAACACAAATGATATTTGGCAGCACTACCGAAGCTTAAGACAAGGATATAGGAAGCTGATCAATGAAACAAAAGTAAATTTTAATAGGCACAAGATCGAAAATTCTACAAACCAGGCTAGGGAATATGGAACGTAGTAAACGCAGAACTGAATAGAAAGCAACAAATCCAACCCATCAAACTATTAGTTGCGGATCAAGAAATATCCAAGAAAGAGGAAATTGCAGAAACTTTTGGCAAATACTTTGCAACTATTGCACAAGGCAAAGTCCAGAGCCATTTTAAAAACCAAATCTCCAAACACCCGACAACTGCAAAACAACAACAAATTACTATCTTTCTAACACCAGTCACAAACGAAGAAGTTCGAAGAATCATAATGAACCTAAAAAACAAAAAAATCAACAGGCTTTGACGGTATACCAGCTAAGGTGTTAAAAAAGGTTTGTGGGGTACAGAACAGCCCCTACAGGAATTAATAAACTGCTCGTTTACTACTGGTGCATTCCCGTCCGCATTAAGGTTGGCAACTGTAATACCGGTCTTTAAAAGGGGCAGTAAACTGGACATGGAAAACTATAGGTCAATATCATTGTTGAGTGTGTTCTCGAAGATCTGCAAACGAGCATTGTACGACAGGTTAATAAGCTTTCTTAGTCAATTCAATGTAATTCAAAATGACCAACATGGTTTTCGACGGGGAAGATCCACTGAGGCTGCTGCCTTTCAGCTTATACAATTTATACATAATGAATTAGAAGCCAACCGTATTGCTGTTGGAATGTTCTTTGACCTGTCGCGAGCTTTTGACACCTTGAACCTGAACTTTGTTAAGGAAAAGCTTTATGCCGTCGGAGTGAGAGGAAATGCACTTGCTTTAATAATATCGTTTTTATCGGAAAGGAAGCTGCTGGTAAAGATTGAAAATTGTACCTCCGCAGAATATGAGTTAAACATTGGAGCAGCTCAGGGATCTGTCCTAGCGCCTCTTATATTTATTCTGTTTGTCAATGACTTGGGTTTGCCTGGGATTACTATTAAGTTTGCTGACGACACCACAGTTATCATATCTGCAAAAGACGAGAATGAAACACAAAAAAAATCCAGGAAGTAGCTGAAAAAATGAATAGCTGGTGCTTTTCGAATCAACTTATACTAAACCAAGATAAAACGGTACACGTTCATTTCTACAAAACTTTTCCTAAGATTCAGCTTAACGAAGCAGCACCCGCAACAAAATTCCTTGGCACATACCTTGACTCCAGACTATCATGGGAGCCCCAGCTGGATCATGTATGCGCAAAATTAGCCCAAGCCTACTACGCCATACTAAAACTAAGACAAACAGTTCCTATCACCACTCTTCTAACCAGTTACTATGCATTGGCCTATCCGCATCTAAGCTATAATGTTTTACTCTAGGGACAAGCAGTTAGTATAAACCGAATATTCGTTGCACAGAAACGCATAATAAGACTCATCTTCGGATTGAAGCAAATACAGACATGTAGGGACATCTTTAAGAATAACAAAATCCCCACCGTCCCTTCAATATACATTCTTAAGTGTTCAACCTATGTCTATAAAAGCAGAAATGAATTTCAGAAAAACAGAGACAATCACAACTATCGCACAAGGAATGCGAATGATCTAGTGGTCCCCAGACATACCACAACGCTGTACGAAAAATCGCCACACTACGCCTGTATAAGAATCTTCAACAAACTGCCTGAGGAAATAAAAGAATCTACTACAGCGGGTACCTTCGGAAAAAAACTAAAAATCTTTCTTATAAATAACACCTTTTATTCTCTTAACGACTATCTAAATCGGACGCCTGAAGATTAAATAGTTATTATCCTAACAAGTGCGGAAAGAGTCACTTTCCCGCAAGCGACTGCCGTTACCCGAACGACGCGAAGCGGAGTTCGGGTAAGCAGTCGAGTGCGGGAAAGTGCCTTTCCGCATGAGTTAGGATCAAATTTTTTTCTACTAGCGTTAAAAAAACCAACATCATTTTTACAAAGTTTATTATTTTTTAATAAACAAAAAATAACAGGTATATAATGTTTACTTATTACTTATTATATATATTTATCGTAAAAGTACAATTGGATGCACTGTGTAAATTAATTGCTGAAGCTAGAGAGGTTGAAGTTGACTGATTCTGCATAGTGGAAGTTTGAAGAGACAGAGGTGTTGAACTTTCATGGACGCTACTGGGACCCGGTGCAATATCTAGGGACGTGGATGTTTCTAAGATGCAACTGGAAGTCGTTGGAATAGCTTGACTGATATTTTCCCGCACTCAGTGCGGGAAAAATTTTCCCGCACGGTGCGGGAAAAATTTTCCCGCACGGTGCGGGAAACTTAGTCTTTCAGAGACAAAATGAGTGCGGGAAAACGGTGAATTGCGCACGCTAGTAGAAAAAGATTTTAATGTGTCAGTTTGTCTTAATTGTTTTAAGTCTTAATTGTTTTGAGTACGATTTTGTTTTATTTTATTTTATTTATTAGACTAATAAGTTGACGAAGCTCAAATCATGTATATGATATTTAGTGAATAAATGAATTTGATCTGATTTGATTTGATCATTCATTCTTTTTAGTCGTATCAAGTACACCGCATATCTTTTTTAACTTTAACGGATTTAGAGAACAGTGTATTTTTCGACATTATATTGTTTCTCTGCTTCTGTTCACCGTCTGGTCTTATTGTGTAGATTGTCTGGAGTTTGTCATTTTTTATAATACAATTTATT
This sequence comes from Philopedon plagiatum, assembly GCA_963971165.1. Taxonomy (NCBI): domain Eukaryota; kingdom Metazoa; phylum Arthropoda; class Insecta; order Coleoptera; family Curculionidae; genus Philopedon; species Philopedon plagiatum. The sequence goes on along the minus strand of OZ020195.1, from coordinate 64,085,878 downwards.
ATGACGTCCAAGAACTTTTAAGAATTTTTTTACATATCTTTTGTGCTGTAAAGAGGCATATATGTATATATGTTACCGGCAATGTCCGTTTCATCGTCATACTTAAGTTTGCCTAGGTAAACCGCACATTGCGGCAAAGTCCGAAATTGTTCTCTATTTCGGAGTTTGCCTAGAATGTAACCCGGCAAACTTAGGTTTGCCAAACACGTTTTAGGAAATGTCCGAAATATGTTCTTACCTTTGTGTTGTATCATGAAAATTGGTATACTATGATGTTAAGCCTGTAAATAACATGATTTCATCGTATTTCATTAAGTTAAATATACCTATATAATATACTTATTAAATTTTTATTATTAAATGATAATAACAAATCTGAGCAAACCAGGTCCAGTTAGACTTTAGACGAATAGTCAAACACTCAAAGCAGGGCGCGCATTGAATTGACTCGGCTCGGTAAGTTTCGTTAGGAATGCCGACAGTCAAAGCGCATTGATTCGGCTATCGGTTCTTCAAAACCGCTGCAACTACTGTGATGTATAGACGTAGTATCGTATCAGACGTTTTTCGCTATTTCCTCCTAAGCATTCTCCTTCCGCACGTTGTCGTGATTCTTCGGGTCGTACAAAAAAAACATAAAAATGAACGTTTTCTATCAAAACTTCGTCCGCCATTGCACACCTATCTCTTCCGCTTCTATCTCAATACGAGAAGTAGTCGCAGGCAGTCGGACATTTCGGCAATTTTTGCTCTGATTCCGATTTGGTCGTTCCGAGCGGGCAAAACCGATTCAATGCGCTCCTCTTCACATAATTGCATGTATACCAAACCTTTTGACTGTGCCGTGCCGTGCCGAGCCGAGCAGAGCCGATTCAATGCGCGCTCAAGGCTGCATTTGCCGACCACACCCATTTTTGTTTTCGTATTTTTTATTATAAACTTGTGAGAAAATATCTATTTTTTTACATTAGCTGAACAGACGCCTCGGACATTTGCAATGTCTGAGGCGAACTGAACCTCGCCCGCTATACTTATTATAATGATTTCTGTAATATTTTCTGATTAAATAAATACCTTTATTATTGTTATTATTATTATTTATTGCCAACTTAATTTTATTTTAGTACCACGTTTTGCTTTATTTTTCGTTTTTATGAATATTGTCACAATTTGACCGTAAATTCATATAATATTTTTAACGTATTAATAAAAGTCTCAGGATATTTTATGATTTATTTAGGAAAATAATATTTAAAAAGAATATTGTGGTCCTCGTGTCAGAAAAAAAGTCACCATAGATCTTTTAAAATATTAATCTTCTGAATGAAATCATTATACACGTTGAAACTTTAAATAATTAACTAAAAATTGCTTGCAGGATATTAATCTATATTTAATATTCTTATAATCTTATTGTTAAAAAAATTTAAAGCCGAAAAACCATGTCAAAATGAAATTAAGTTGACCACCATGGACGCGATCGGAAAATGCCACCTTAAACAATCAACGCAGTGCGTGCGTACCTGCGACGTATTACAAACAGACTATAACTAGTTACGATTAGAAAATGACCAGCGACGTAACGGTCACAAATTTATTATTTCGGACTTTTCCTAAAATGTGTTTGGCAAACCTAAGTTTGCCGGGTTACATTCTAGGCAAACTCCGAAATAGAGAACAATTTCGGACTTTGCCCAAAACGTCCCGGCAATGTGCGGTTTACCTAGGCAAACTTAAGTATGACGATGAAACGAACTTTGCCGGTAACATATACACATACATAGACTGTTAAACACAAAACATGCGTAACGCAGTCATGTAACAATTACATTGTTTTATAATTTTTAAGTTATTAGTCTTTAACTTATTTTTAGCTTATGCTATATTGTTTTTTTCCATGACATCTTTCTGCTGGATGAACGCCATTTGCTTTGATATTTGGTACACGTTTAGGTAAGTTAATCTACTACAATAATGTTTAATAAAGTACTTTGATACCTAATTCTAAATAACATAGTTATTAAAAATAGAGAAACCAGATTTTAAATATGAATGTGAATATTTTTCTTCACACAAAGGAATTCCTTACATAAAAATAGGAAAAAAATAGATTAATAACGGTTTACAGATACTTTGTTTTTGATATTTTGGGTGTCAAAATATTTACCTTCTCTTATAAAATGTAAGAAGTGAAATATTATACAGTCCTTCCAATTAAGAAATACTGGAAATATTGAAATGCTAACTCTTAGAAAAAGGTACTGGCTAACCGACCGCCGCGCCGGCGGTATTTTTAATTAATACAAAAAATATCGTCTCCCGGTGGCATGATCTTACGTATAACGCTTCTTACGAAAGAAAAGATTGAATGAATTCACTAATTACACAATATGCTGTGATTAAAGACGAGCGACTAAAGGTCGTGGTCAACCTCGCTTTGCCACTATTGTCATTTTTCTATTCAGAAAGTTCCACAGTAAAATTTTTAAAAAATCTATGAGGAAGAAGTGCTAACCCGTTTCCAATACACCTTTTAGAGCCGATCTAATCTGTTTTCGGCGACTTTCTTATATAAGAAGATAATGCTGCCGGAAGAGGTTAAAAGGTTAAAACATTTTATAGTATTAAACAGGACGGGTCTTAATATTTGTGTATGGTGGTAGGTACAGGGTTATTCATTATATTTTGACTCCCACCTAGAGCTCTTATTACAAGTTATAGAAAAAAACTTTAAATGCAAAAGTTTTAGGTTTTTTCACGTAGTATCTTTTGGTAATAGCGGAATTAAAAAATCGACTTTACAACATTGAAAAAATTGAGTTATATTTTTTTAAATGGAACACCCTGTATATTATTAGCTCAAATGAAAGATCTCTTTGTTCTGATTTCAAATATATATATAATTTGTTGGCATTTGGTTCAGCCACTTTTGATATATTTGAGTTTATAACTTGTTTTTCCACAATTGGAGATCATCAGTCATTAAAGTTTGTAGCTTTAAAAATCAAGATGCCTCGAAAACGTATTGTTGTAGTTTAAATAAAGTATTTTTTTTTAAACTCAAATATTTCAAAAGTGGCTGAACCAAATGCCAACAAATTATATATATGTGAAATCAGAACAAAGAGATTTTTCATTTGAGATAATAATATACAGGGTGTTCCATTTAAAAAAATATGACTCAATTAATTTTTTCAATGTTATAAAGTCGATTTTTTATTTCCGCTATTACCAAAAGATACTACGTGAAAAAACCTAAAACTTTTGTATTTAAAGTTTTTTTCTATAACTCGTAATAAGAGCTGTAGGTGGGAGTCAAAATATAATGAATAACCCTGTACATATATCAGTTGACATAGAACACATGTTTATGGAAGATTTAGTAAATTTTTACTTTAATACGTCGATGTCCACGTAGAAATACTTATTTTAATGGGTTGAAAACTTAAAAGCTAAAACATATTTTTCATAAAGATATGGATGTTAGCTACGTAAATTAAAACTATGTAAGACAGCTCTATGGATCCGGCAATCGCAAAGCGAAATAAAGGTTGCTTGCAGATTTCTACCAAAGAAAAGGCCGAAATACCGCTAAGAACCCTTTTACAGTCTAGATTCAACAAAGTAAATATTATGTTTACGTGGAAATACGGTGACACACTTTCAAAGGATTTTATTATTTTACATATTAATATTTATAACTTGATATTACATTTCTAGTTATTTACAAGATTTTCCAATGCAATATATACAAAATATAGGTACATCCACTGGAAAGACGCAGCCAGGCTATGGCTGCGGCTGGTGTTGGCCATTGGTAGCTAAGAACCATTTTACAGTCTAGATTCAACAGTAAATATTATGTTTACGTGGAAATACGGCGACACGGTTTTTCACCACGCCAAAATGAGATTTATGCATTCGACGCGCCTTTCGTTAACTCCAGGATGATACTGACATTACTGACACTGACACGAACAAATAGCATATTTAGCGAGACGCGACTGGCGCTACCTGCAGTGTTGCCAGAAGACATGAAAAAAAAACCGTAAGAATGAGGATTCAATAATTTTATTGTACTATCATTTATTTTAATAAAACTCAAAAAATTTTAACAATATAAAGATATTAATAAAACAAATTTACAAACTTAAACAAATAGCTATCACTTTGTACTATAAAAACGCCATATTTTTTGTTATAAATAAAAGTAACACACAACAATCAAACAAAAATTAAGTTATTCATCTGTATCACTAGAGTTTCTATCTTATTTTCATCTGAACACAATACGTTACCACAACCTAACTTTTTAATCGTAGATATTATTGGTGATACCAAAATCGTAAAATTTTTGTCTCTTAACAAACGTTTGGTATATAAAATGTCTTCCATTATTGTCACTTTGTTTGTTGCGTAGTTCAGTTTTTATTAAATTAATTTGAGAAAACATTATCTCTACTGCTAGTCTCGAGTGCGGTAAACAAAGAATCTGAAAAACAAATCTAATGATACGGAAAGGAACACTTTCTGGTGTTCCTTTTCAAAAAAATCTTTCAAACTATACTTTTTAGTGGCATCGGAGGTTATGCAGGCAGTAAAAGATCATCACAGAGCAGAAGGTTTTTGTTTTACAGCATCTATGCTTGTGGAATGCCGATCGTTCATATAGTAATAGTATTCGTCATGCAACAAATTTTGCCTGTATCATCAAAGCATCATCCAGGAATGGGGGTGCAGGGGAAACAAAGGTGTCTCGTTAACGGTAAGAAGTAGTTCAAAATAACTTTACCTTTTTACTTCAAAATTTTGGTAATTTTTTGACAGTGTAGCGTCTTTGCAGCAAGTTTTTCAGTGCTCCCAGTGACTCCCGTGTTCGACTTTACCTCACACGCGAAGTGGTGATTCGCGCACGGGAAAAGCATAGTTTTTGAACCGTACTGGTAATGAAGTACTCATACTATTTAGTAAACAATTAGTCATTCTTGGTTTTCACTTTTTAAAAAATAAGTGATGATACCGCAAGTGTAAAGCGTTGTGGCGCTATCTCAGATTTCTTTGATTATTTATTTTAACTTTTATTTTGTTTTTACATAGCTACGACAATTATTAGCGTCTGAAATTAAGAAGGTTGCGCTGTCATTGGTCAATTTTCTAACTACCAATAATTGACGGTGTACGGTGGTGTCGTCTAGTAAGTCATTTTTACCATCTAAAAATCAGCGGTATGCAGCTGTGATAACACTGTTTGCGTGTGTTTTGGGGTTGTTCATCTTAACTCCCTCTCTTTAAATTAACATCTGTTAATATGCTAGACAAAATTATATGTTCTGACCTCAATAATAACCCCGAAAATGACACATTTAATATTTTCGGAAAAATTTGCAGCCGCTCCTTTTAATCCCCTCCCCCCCGGTTATTTTATTTTTAACTGACATATTCGGTATCATTTTCGGAGAAATTGTTAGCCGTTCCCTTTTATCACCCCTCCTAGATACCTTTTTTAACATCTGTTAGACAAAATTGGATTTTCTGACCTCAATAACTTCGAAAATGACCAATAGTTAACGTTTTTGATGGAATTGCCAGTCGCTTCTTTTTACTCGACCCCAACGTTAATTTTTTAATAGATTAACATCTATTACACAACATTAGATTTTCTGACCTTAATATCCCCGAAAATGGCATATCAGTTTACATTTTTAGAATAAATTGTTCCTTGTTATCCCCCCCTCCCCTTTTTGCCATTTGTTGGACAAAATTAGATTTTTGGACCTCAAAAACCCCAAAAATGATCGATCTAACATTTTTGGAAAAATTCCCTGTCGCTCCTTTTTATACCTTACTTTTACGTTTTCCAATATTTTGATCACCCCGTATGTATTCATGTTTATAACATCCAAAGTTGGGCAAAACTTTTTTACAAGAATGACTTTTTATTTTATTGTGATAACACAGCTCCACAAAAAAAATCGATAAATTACCCCTGGAATATGACTATATCTACCATATGTTTTTGGGGTCGCTGAATCCAAATTCGGGGTCCATTTAACCCCATCACGTCAGGATTTTTCATAACCTCAAAAGAAAAACCCGAATCCTCAAAAAATCCTCTATCCATTGATCACTTAATCCCAATAACCCCATAACCTCTTTATTCCTTCATCCCTTAAACTCTTAATTCCTGAAACCCATAACCCCCAAAACCCATAAACCCCTTAACCCCAAATCCCATAAACCCCAAAACCCCAACGAATAGGTAGTACATGCAAGTAGCAATGATGTCCAAAGATTTAACTTATAAGATTCGTGCATGAAGCCATTCATGCTTCTTGAGCCTTAACCCCATTTTCTGTAATAACCACACAACTCAATAACCAAGCAAAGGATAGCTTCATGCACGAAATCTTATAAGTTAAATCTTTGGATATCATTGCTACTTGCATGTACTACTTATTCGTTGGGGTTTTGGGGTTATGGGGTCTATGGGTTTTGGGGGTTATGGGTTTCAGGAATTAAGAGTTTAAGGGATGAAGGAATAAAGAGGTTATGGGGTTATTGGGATTAAGTGATCAATGGATAGAGGATTTTTTGAGGATTCGGGTTTTTCTTTTGAGGTTATGAAAATCCTGACGTGATGGGGTTAAATGGACCCCGAATTTGGATTCAGCGACCCCAAAAACATATGGTAGATATAGTCATATTCCAGGGGTAATTTATCGAATATTTTTTGTGGAGCTGTGTAATGGGCTTGTTCTGTCATTTCGCGTTTTCAATAAATATGTTTATATTATTGCACAATCAGTCAGTCGAATCGAATCGTTAATGTGGTGACTCCAATTAAGAATACGGCAACTCCGCAATGATTCCCTAAGGGGGATAAGGTTCTTGACAAATGTAATTTTGGCTAACTTAAGCGCAAAATTTTTGCAGGGGTGCCAACGCTTATCGCTCATCGTAGGACTACGTCACTAGACGCCATCGTCCCGATTTATAATGAGCGATGTTTAACCGCTATTTTGAGGGGGAATTCGATCAGAAAAAATTCTAATCGTTTGGGTATAGCTTTTCGAATGGAGCACCTTTGTATTATAAAATTTTTAAAAAATGCTGTATAAGCCCATTACGCATGAAAAAGGTTAATTGCAATATGGGTCGATGTCTGTAACACTTTTTAAAGAGAGTAACACTATGACAGTTAGGATCATCGTTCAATAGTAAAATGAACAAACGGTAATTCTAGCAAATCATTAATCATTAGCGGGTGCCTGTTAAACCCGCCCCAACTATTGTATTGTTCTATATAAATATACAACGGCTCATTACGGTAATTGCATGATTTCTAGATATTATTATTTTTATTATTAAGTAGCATTAGAAACAGGTACGTAAATCGTAAATTTACTGTATTTATAGATGGATTCGCAAATTTATGGTATTTTCGCAGCGAAGCAGCAGTTCTGATCCTAGTCAATGTGGTATTTTTCCTCTGTACAGCTTTTAATATAAGGAAGATTATAAAAGATACATCTGTGTTAAAGCAGGATGGCAGCAAGAAGCATGCGTATGAAAAAGACGAAAAACAGTAAGTAAACAGATGAAACAATTCTGAAGTTCCTTGATTAATTAAATTTCCAAAATGGGACTTAAAAAACCATTATATTGACCCTCTGTCTACTTAAAAAGGTTCCCTAACTAAACTACCGTGCAATATTATTCAGTGGCAAAGTTTTGTTTGACATGGGCGCACTGAAAGCAACACCTTGATGGGAAAGTGAACATTCCACCTTCAAGGAAAAAGTATTCACTTTTTTTTTGGAAGCGCTTCTCGGACAAATTATCAACCTCGTTTGCAAATTCTTTCCAAACTAAACTCTCCACGGCCTTTTTGTAAATGATCGACCATTTTTGAAAACGTTTCCCGAAATTAGGCCGTAGACCTTCTTGCAAATTATCCCGGATACTCTGAAACTAGGATGTAGATATTTTGGTATAAGGTCCCAATGGCCAGCTAGTAGATACATTATTTTCTAACTCGCTATGCCCTACTATATTTGCGCTCCCGTTTGCAAAGGTTGAATAACTGAGCCCAAACGCTCAAACCTCACCAAATTCAAGGCGGTTTATTGTTTTCTTACTGCTCCTTTTAGAACAACCTTATTGGGATACGATGCTGACAATTGGAAACTCGAGTATGTAAAGTTATACAGGATCTAACGCAATAAATGGGCAAAATATAGATCGAAAGTTTTAAAAGCCTATATTTCTTGTTGGATTAATATATGATTCGCAACCATTTCGAGATTTCTAGTTTATTTTTACTTCACTTAAGATTTCGAACATGATTTCAGCTGGCACAAACACATTACTTCAGTAGCCACATCGGCAGCTAAAAAGCTTAGTTTTCTCTTTCGAGCCAGAAAATACTTCTCCCCTTCCAACTTATACACTCTCTATGCTTCCCAAATAAGACCTAACCTAAAGTACTGAGTACTGAGTTCTCTCTAATCGGCGCATATCGGTCGTGGTGGACGGTCACTCATCTAACTTCCATCCTATCAATGCTGGCGTACCCCAAGGTTCAGTCCTGACACCAACCCTATTTCTTCTTCACATTAATGACCTGCTTTCTTAAAACTACCAATCTCATCCACACTTACGCTGACGATAGTACTCTTCACTCCAGAATTCGTTTTTCCAGACAAGCTTTGAATCAAGAGCTAGGTAATAGACGCAGATCTATGCACCTACTCCTTTCCCAAGATCCTCAGTTAATCCTATACTGGGGTGCCAAGAACCTTGTTCAGTTCAATGCCTCCAAAACTCAGTCTTGTTCCCTGTCACGTAAAAAATCCGGACGCAGTACTCAATCCACGGGAATAACGAAGCCCTACAGGACAATGAAACGTTGGATTTTGCTGGAATCGCATTCGAACGTGATCTCAGCTGGCATAATCACATTACTTCAATAGTCACATCAGCAGCTAAAAAACTTGGTTTGCTCTTTCGAGCCAGAAAATACTTCTTCCCTTCCAGCTTACACACTCTTTATGTTTCCCGAATAAGATCTAACCTAGAGTATTGTTCCCATATCTGGTGAGCGGCCTTACCTTCGACACTTAACATCCTTGATTCTACTCAAAAGAGAGCCATTCGACTCATCAATGACCCAGACTTCACAAGAAAACTCCCTTCTCTCGCTCCTCACCGCGCTGGCGGGGATTTATCACTTTTCTACCTGTACTTCCACGGATTTTGCTCTGAAGAGCTAGTCAGTATTATTCCACCCTTGACTGTTCCTAACAGAACAACAAGAGGCGCGTTACGTATGGATCCCTTTACTGTCCAGCCACAAAAACCTAGAACAGACAAGTAAACTAATTTTGTAATTAAAATGAACTTAAATTTACCAAATACACTTTATTATTTAAATAGAAAATGTAAAATAACGGAACCAAATACAGTCGTTATCTCAAAGACGCCTTGAAACCGAGTGTTCAAGTGTTTTTTTTTATCTTATGACAGCCCACGAAGACCGAAGTCTAAGTACTATGTACCGTGGGTCTACTGGGGAATCGACTCACACATCCAGAGCTGGAATAATCCACCTTCCAAAAACAATCACAACATATCCATGGTCGAAGCGGGATTTTGCGGGTGTTTACGTGAAATCAGCAGTGTCGATCCCGAACCACTTCCAAGAAAACCCCCAAACCCAATCCAAGGTGTATACCCTTTGGCTTTCCTCTGATACAGAGGTGTCGATAACACTAGGGTCCCCAGATTATGGATCAAATTGCAAGCAAATGTTTTCCCGTCCCAACCTCCAGTCCTTTAAATCCCGTGTCAGTAGACTGGATTGTCCTTCTCTTCAGACGCCCACAGTACGTTAGTACTTAGGCTTGAAGTTACGTGGGATGTCTTAGATAAAAAAATATACGCCCTTCTTCTTGAAAACTGGTGTATTGGTAAATCTGGTTGAATTTAGCGGTTCCAAATTCCAATTCCAAACCAAAATTTTTTTTATCAAAAATACTGGGTGTCCAGGAATGGACACCCCAAGTAAAAATTTGGTAAAATGGGTTTAGAGAAACATCATCAGCTGTAAATGTGAATTCCTGTGGTCGTCCAATGACTGCAACTGATCCTGAGAATGTTGAGTGTTGAGGCTGTGCGTGCCGTGATTATTCGAAATCCAAGTGGATTAATTCGTAAAACATCACAAGCTTTACTTGGGTTTCATCCATACAAGATCCAAAAAGTGCAAGAATTGAAGCCAAATGACTTTATAAATCGTCGTTCTTTAGTTGAAACTATGACGACCCAAATAAGGGAAGAAATTAATGGAATAACACCTAAGATGTGTTTAGCGGGTTTTGACCACACGAAGACAGCCTTGCAAGAGTGGTTTGACCAGAATGGAAGGCACCTCGACAATATAATTTTTAAAACATAAAATCCGCATCATGGGCGCACCCAGGATTTTGTCTTGGAGGGGGCTGACTGGTCGGGGGGGGGGGGGGGCTGAGTGGTACAATTCGGTGGATTTCTTCAATTAGTAGTGCACTTTTTTTAATTTTTGTGTGTCTAAGATGTTGGTCTGGGGGGGGGGGGGGCGCAGCCCCCAGCACCCCCCCCCCCCTCCCCCCTGGGTGCGCCACTGATCCGCATATATTTCTGTGTATTTTCCCCTTAATAAATTCTTTTTAAACTTCAATAAAATTTTGAAATAGCCTTCAAAAAGGGAAATCCATTTTTGGATACTTATTTTCATGACTGGTGCTTGGATAAGATCTTTTAAAATTATTCCTTATATCCTAGAAACTAGTTAAAAAACGATTTACTGCATGTGACAAAAGGTCTTAAAAGTAAACCTCATTGTGAGATTTCATGCTTATTAAAGTCTCCGATGTCAATTAGTTTCTTAACCGTGCTATACGGAATATCTCTGATCTCTAAGGATGTCAAATTATTTTTTTATAGAAATTGATTTTTTGTTTTTAAGAAATGGACTTTTGGAAATTTACATAAAAATTTGATTTTAAAGAATTTTAAAAAAATCTCTTAATAGGTTCAACCTGTATCTAAAACTGCTCTTAGCCATGGGAGTCAACTGGAGCATGGATATTATCTCCTGGTTAGTTAATTGGCTGACTAATTACAGATATAGACAAATAACGTACCTGGCAGACTTTTTGAACGCTCTCTATGGCGTGTTCATTTTCCTTATATTTGTGTTTAAGAAGAAAACTTGGGAACTCCTGAAAGAGCGGTAAGTCTTTGTTTTTAATGATTGGTTATTTTACGTTGTGCACTAAAATATACGGACGGACCCAAAAGTTTTGTTCCAATAAGCAGTCTGTGAAAGGTTCCAGCAACACATTAGAAACATGTCCGTCGGGGCGGCGCAACGTGTAATATTCTTTTGGGTGACTATTTCTGATCGAAAACTAATCCCAGACTTCCTGTTGATGTTGAAATAACGTTTTTCACCGTAAATGAACCAGCAGTGAGACTCCGCGAGGTTGTAGAATTCTATTTGTAGAGACAAAGCAATATTTTTTCGCTCTGTTTTACGTTCGCTGTCGAATGATCGGCAGACAGAAACGACACGATCGCGTTGTGTCGATTATAGAAAACTATAACCACCCGATGTAGGACTGAAGTTTGTATTCCTATGTATTAATTTACATGACAAACAAAAATAACCGTTGGTACTGAAAAATATCTTTAATATTTCATCAAATGTACCTATACTTTATATATATATATATTTTGTTGTTTGTTTCTTGGGATTAGGTTTATTGTAAAAACATTTTTTTATATATATTAAAAGTCCATTGACGTTTCGGCCCTTTTTCGGGTCATTTTCAAAATTATATATTTTTTTTATTCGTTTGGTAAAAGACCTTGAAAACTTTAAGGTCTTTGTAGGACTAATCTGTTATTTCTTGCTACAATGAATGAACCTAATTCCAAGAAACAAACAACAAAAAAAACATATTATAAACGGTTCAAGAAAAATAACAAAGTAACTATATATATATATATATATATATATATATATATATATATATATATATATATATATATATATATATATATATATATATAATAGTATTGTTTTTCCTGACCGTTTAATTATAATATATGGTTTTATTTTTCCATGGGGTTGCGGTCAAAATGTTTACATTAAAACAATAGTCATCTTTGACGTTTCGGTTTATTGACTGACTAAACCATCATCAGAAAGTTAACTACAAATTTTTAAAAAGAACTTATTTTATCAGGTTTACTAATAATAACACAAATAGACATACCTTTTAACTATGTTGAACAATCTTAGCACTAATACTACTACATTTTAACAACCATGTACTCTCTACGAGACACAGAGTTAAACTATTATTTACTAACTTGCCTTAACAACCAAATTTGCATCGTACCGTTTAGAAGGTATAATGGATGGAAAATTATGTCATAAAAATAAAATTTTTGCATTATTCACAAAACATTTTGACCTATAGTGGATTTTCCATCCATTATACCTTCTAAAAGGTACGATGCAAATTTGGTTGTTAAGGCAAGTTAGTAAATAATAGTTTAACTCTGTGTCTCGTAGAGAGTACATGGTTGTTAAAATGTAGTAGTATTAGTGCTAAGATTGTTCAACATAGTTAAAAGGTATGTCTATTTGTGTTATTATTAGTAAACCTGATAAAATAAGTTCTTTTTAAAAATTTGTAGTTAACTTTCTGATGATGGTTTAGTCAGTCAATAAACCGAAACGTCAAAGATGACTATTGTTTTAATGTAAACATTTTGACCGCAACCCCATGGAAAAATAAAACCATATATATATATATATATATATATATATATATATATATATATATATATATATATATATATATATATATATATATATATATATATATATATATATATATAATTATTCCTATGATTATAAGAAAATTTCAAAAGAGATTAAGGAAAAATTTTGATATATTAAATGCTTATTTTCGGTCCTTGGATCTCGGATGTCTGTTGCTATATTTACAGCACAAGAAGGGTAACTCTTATTGTCAATCGCAACGACCGGGGGCCTCCAAACTATCGATACCCCGTACCCCGAAACGGTCAGTGCGGTAGCAATCTTCAGAGTGTTAGGTACTGTTGTAAATAACACATAATAATATGATAATATGTATCCAATATTTGACTATATTATTTTTGTGTCTTTTATACAACTGTCTAGTTTCAAACATCTAATTATTTCAAAAATAATCTTTTTTATTTACTTTATCATAAAACCCCGAAATAACGTACAATATTTAAATTACATTATCCTAACAATGCGGCCTAAATATTCCAACCATTGATAACCTATTTCTTTGCTTTTTGTCTGGACAATACAGTAATACCTATTTATATTAGAAATTTTGCCCAGACTTATCAAATTTACATTTTACAAAGCTTTTGCTATTATTTGTGCCTTTAGGAACAACATTTCATTTTATTATCTGTCTAGACAAATTGTTATATCGTTATTTTTAGACTGGCGAATTACAAATAAAAGTAAACTACCTCCTTCTGCTCCGCCTTTTTGGGGTGGAACCTACTTTTAGCTAGGCTAGAAATTGTTATTATGAAAGTAGTTATAAGTCAGCCGTTGTTCAAGACAGTCGTTTTTTAATAAATAATAATTTTTAATAAACATTTTTGCCAGCGCATAACAGTACGTTTAAGGTAAAACGTAGTGCAGTTTTCCTAGTATTGTTATTCAACTTCTAAAAGTTCATTTTTGTTTTACGTTTGTTACAATGGACGACGCAAAGGACGACATGTTTGCAGTTACAGTGGTTGCAATAATAGGAGTTATTCAAGTACAGAAATGTTTTATTCCTTTCCTAAAGAAACAGAAAAAGCGAAAACGTGGCTCATGGCAATACATTTGCACTACAGGCAATATTTGTTACGTAAAGTGGAGACTTTCTACAAAAATTATCGAGTTTGCAGTGCCCATTTTAACCCAAATATGCATTTAAAGGGCAAAAGAAAACTGCTACGAAAGGATGCAGTCCCAAAAGTATTTTCACAAGAAAGCGATCTTCCAGCTTCAAGTACGTCTGGGTTACGTCCTCTGACAAAAGAAGAAATCTCAGTGGTGCCTAATGTGTCATCGGTTTTCATGCAAACGTACTTCCCGTACTAGTTATGTCCAAAAACCTGAATTTTTAACCAGTCATACACCAAGAAAGGAAAAATTGAGATAAATGAAAAGTGAATTGAAAAATGAGAACAACCAGTCAAAGAAAAACAACGAACAACTTGCTAACAAGTGTAGAGAGCTAGAAAAACGACTTAAAAAATCTTTAGACGAGATTTCATTAGAACAATATCAACAACTAACTTATAAATGTTGTCAATCCTATTTTACTAACATTCAAATTACACAGTTAGGAAGTCACCTAGAGGTAGAAGATACTCCGATGAATTTAAATATAAACGTGTGTTATGTACTTCGGCGGGTCAAATTTGTACAAAAGTTGTTAACGGACGTATTTTGTTTGCCTGACCTCAAACCTTAAGAAAATTGATATATCATATTGACATTTCACCCGGTTAGAAAATCCCAAGATATTTAAAACAATAAAGATAAAAGTAGAGAAGTTTAATGAGCTTAATAGGTTGTGTGTACTTTGCGTAGACGAAATTAAAGCCTATATGTTTCAAAATAGTGGCAGGGACTATGTTGTTGGAGTAGAAGATCATGGGAATGAATATAGAGTGTTTAAACCAGTCCGAACGTCCATGGTTTTATTGGTTATAAGCATTTTTTCGAAGTGGAAACAGCCATTAAGTTATTTTTTTTATAACACGGCATGCCCAGGGAAACAGTTAAAAGAAATAATTTTCAGTGCCATTCAAAAATTAAAGGATTCTCCTTGTATGTCATATGGGTTCTAATAATATCCAGTTAAAAAATCTTTTGCTTATAACTAGCGAAACGCCTTTTTTTGTTTATACTGAAATAATTTTTCTTATGTTTGACATCCCCCATCTACTTAAAGCTTTGAGAAACATGTTAATGAAATATGATTGTATTGTAAATGGTAATAGAGTTTCTTGGCAACATATTGTGCAATTTTATGAACTTGATAAAGGTATTCTATCGGTAAGAGCGGCACCTAAACTTACAGACTCTCATATTTTTTCAAGTAATTCCGAAAAATGAAAGTAAATACGCTACGCAAGTGTTTAGTGCAACTGCTGAAGCTGCTTTAAGTATCTATATTAGATCTTGTGCCATATCCTCAGGATACTGCTGATTTTATTAAAAAAATTGACCAAATCTTCGATCTTTTCAGTTCATCAAAATCATCTGACGCTAAAAAAATTAACCTGCCATTTAAAGGTCTCTACTATCAAACTAACTTTTTAAATGATTCATTACAGCTATTTCACAATTTAACGGTTGTAGGTAAAAGCGGAGTAAAAAACGTAACTACTAGTTGTTACTAGATTCAAAATTTCGATAAAAGCACTTTTGAATTTATGGCCTCTTCTGAAGTCAAAAATCGTTTCCTTTTTGTTTACCTTAATCACGATTGCTTGGAGAATATTTTTGGGTCCGTAAGGTAACAAAATGCAAACTGCAAATATCCTACGCCGATACCATTCAAAAGAGCATTAAAAAATTATTTTGTGCTAGAATTCGTAAATGCGCCATTTGTGAAGAGTATTTGAAAGGTCACCAAAACTTGGACGAAACCTCGTTATTTTGTTATTACAGAGCGTATCAAAATGTTAATTTAGATACATGAGGTAACTTAAAGATGCCCCATAACGATTTTGTAAATTACATATCTTTATTAGAAATATTATTTTAAAGGAATTTTGAACACATTGTTTTAAAAAATTATGTTATTACCGTAAATATTAGATAGCCGCTTTGTTCATCCTTGCAACAGCTTTCCGTACCAGTATTTGATTAGGTTGTAGGGTAAGTAAGGTTTTTTACGATCTTAACTTTATAAATAGAAATTTTAGGACTTTAAAAAATAGTAAGATATTGATTTAGAGATATTATTTTAATAACTTAACACCTGTTTTATTCACCTAATTTCAAATAATTTTTCTATTTAAAATATTTTATCATTGCTGATTCCTGCATAACTCAGAATATAATTAAAAAGTATACTTTATTTCCTGCATTTTTCTCCATCCGCTTTTGTTAATTTAATCTCTATAAATCACAGTTCTTATTTTTTCCGTATTCCGCATATAACTGCAAGTAAACAACTTCTCTGTGAAAAGAGCAATTGTGTCAAAATACCGTGAGATATAGATACCCAGTATATTTTAAGGCATTGTGCACTAATCACATTGTTAACTAAATCATATTTTTTTTTACTAATTTAACATTACAACATATTATTTCCTAGTTTTTGCCTATGGCAATATCATAAAATTTTACTTTCATACCTAACTCAATGACTAACGTCTAGCTACCAACAGGAATATGCCTCCCGAATTTTGCCGAACGATTGTTGGATTTTATTTTTTAGTTTTTTGCTCGGAATATTTGAAAAGAACCAAAAAAAAACTTTGCAACCCTAGAACTGAGCAAACCTGTCCCAGAACGTATTTTATTTCTCAAACAAAACATAAAAAAATGAAAAAAAAGATGCGGCCGAGCCCGGATTCGAACCAAGACGTCTGGGTCAATAAGCCACTTTGAAAGGCATTTATTACTTAATAATATTTTCACATGTCACTCTTATTACTACGATTCGGCATACATATAACATACTACATTACATAATGCACGACATATATACATAACACGACATCGAGGTACGGACTTAGACTAAACTAAGCGCCCACCAAGAGAAAAGCAACCACGAATGGTTGGGGCGGTGACAGCCCTGGGTAGATTCAAGGGTGAGTAATCTGATACGTAAGGCCTCCTCCGTGGCAACTTGCGGAGGCCATGAGTAACTTCAACACCGCTTCGAGAAGCTTAGAATTTTTTTTTTTATGAACTTAATTAAGATGGTAAATTTTTTTTTTTAATTTTGGTTTTGCAGGAAAACTTTTGCAAAAAACCTGCTTGAGGTCAATAAGCCGATGCTTTACCCACTGAGCTACGTGACTCATGCTAGGAAATCGGTAAACTTACAAACACTACACAGATATGCTAACGCAATTTGAATGACTCGGCGGAAATTATCGGGAGGTATATTCATGTTGGTAGCTAGACGTTACTAACTCAATGTCCCTCGGCGTAAAGGATTCCACAAACAGACGCGGTCGAGGTGGCGGTGGCGGCAGCGGTGAAAAAGAACCCACGTTCTGGCCGCAGTTGGAACGTTCATATTTGAGTGCTCGAATTGTATTAAAAAAATACGTGGGTTCTTTTTCACCGCTTTCGCCACCGCTATCGCCACCTCCACCGCGTCTTTTTGTGGAATCCTTTAGAGGCTTAGAACAAATGTGCCTTTAGAAAGTTATCCTTCTGTTTACAGTATAAAAACATGCGGATTAGCAGAGGTTATCTGTAAACTGATATGTTTATGGTTGTTAAACTATATATAACCAAATGCCATTTTTATCAACATATTGACTGACGGGAATTCTCAAATCCCCGATTAAAATGTACTAACTAGAATGATATCTTCAAAACAATTTTTTTATAAGCTGCAATTAAATCACATAGACATAAATATTTGGTAATGAGTAGTGGCTATTCCTATTTCCTCTTATTTCTTTAAATCCCTATCAGCTTAAATTACAAATTTTTCAATAAAATGTTTTAAATTTACCATTCCTGCAATTTTTGTTTTATTTTGTGTGCTCTAAATAACCTTTTTTAAATCTGTATTCTTGTGACTATAATTTTTTGTAAATGCAAATTTTAATTTTGTTTGTTTTTTTTTTAAATTGAAAATATATGAAGATTATGAAGAGTGGAATAAATAAGTCGGCTAAGAGCCAACATTTTTTATATTTTTCACGGAATAACGGTCCATAAAACGAACAATGCGATAAATGAAAATTTGAAACACTATAAAATGGCGCATTTGTACATTTTTCGTTTAAAATGGGCTAAGTACGTGCAATCCACGTGCACCAGCAACCAGAACGTTATTAAGTACAGTTAATTTTTTGACACGAAACACGGAAATGTGAATAATTGTTTCAAAATAAATTTTAGAAACTGTGTTCCAATGTTTTTGGACATATAATCATATTGGCAACTCAAATTAAGAACTATAGGGAAATGCTTTCGTGTCGCCTTTGTCGTCATTATCGTCTTATTTGGCATCTAACAATTTTGTCGTCTAGTGTGTCCTTCCCCGTTAAAAATCAGCTGATTGCAGCTGCCTTCCCTAATTTGAGTCGCCAATATTCTATCTTAAATGTCAATCTTTTAGCCAATAACCGTTTTTTTAAATATTGCCATATTGGCAATTGGCCGTTTTTAGTTTTGAGCTATTCCAAAATTTTTGTAAGCAAAAAAAATACGATTTGTCCTTAATTTTTTGTCAGGCTATTTCAAGAGTACTTAGGGAAAAAATTAAGATAGTTTCTTTAATGTGTCTACCACAGTTTTTTTTAATAGCTCAAAACTTTTTGACATTTAGCCGACTTCTCGATTCCATAAGATTTTCGAAAATTCGCAAGTTATTTGTTTCCAAAATTCAGTTTACGTTACATTTATTATCAGATTGGTATAAACGTTTTTTATTTAAATTTTCCTCAAAATGCTTATTTGTTATTAAAATATTATTCTTGATATTAAAAGTAGGTACCTACCTACTTTTAATATTAACTCAGTTTGTTAATGGATAATATAGGCTGAAAGTTGGCGTAGTTAAAGTAATGTAAGAAAATCCAGTTGTTTGATATTTTTAAGAAATTAAATTTTGAAAATAACCTTTCCCGATAGTAAGTTTTGTATCGACCTAATACATAAAACAAGTTATGCTTTCAACGAGCATGTAAACAATGCATACTGTTTAGTCGCCTCGTAATAGAAACCTAACTACCGGAAAGTTTTGACTTCACACTTTATATTTTAACATATATAAGTACCGCTAAAAATATTTGGAAAAAAACTGTTTTTAGTTAATTTTGACAGCACTTTTATTTGTTTGTCTTATTGCAATTAAAAATAATCGGTAAAGTGTAAGCTATACTTGTACAATTAGTGTTCCGTGCCATCAACCCCCTACTTAACCTGAGCAAACCTCGGCCGCCCAATCTCCACCCATCTGCAGCGTTACTCGCCGCCGACGGCACCAACGCCTTATCCCATCGCGTTTCTACTGAGCCAAATTGAAAATTTTGAAAAAGTGTAAGCACAAAAGTTGTTTCTTGCATCGTGGGAAATATGTTTTGTCGAAAAACTTTTTCTCTAAATCCAATGGTTTAGCAGTTATAAGGAAATAAACAATTAAATTGTTTATAACAATTGATCGCGCTAAAATTTGTCAATCCTAATCATTTTCGCTCAATATACAAGTATTTCTCAATGTTCATGATTTTTTCAGATTTTTCTGAGCCATCCTTTTGGTGATAGGGGTGAGGCACAGCAATTTTTAAGCGTTTTTCCCAAAAAATGTTTAAAAAAATGCATAAAAAGACATCCTATATATCGTTGAATTCGTGCTTCAATAAGCTTTCATTTGACACCCTACACGATGCTCTTGATTTTTTTATTTCCCAATTTACCCCCTGATATTAAACCACAGAATCAAAATTCAACTTTTTATACTTCACGTCTCTAATTGGGCCACCACGCTCTGTCTCTGTGATAAATTTCAAAATTTTACGTCGAATAGTTTCAGAGAAAATCGCCTGTGACAGACGGACGGACACCCGGACACCGATGTGATGATTCCATAAGTGTCCCGTCTCACGGAACACTAAAAATGTAAAGCAGACCCACTGTGATTTAAGAAAAATTGTTGGCATTATTTGTTTTGACCTTTGTTTGCCATTAATGTATACAGTTAGAATTGATGGAAAAAACCTGACATGTTAAACTTGCTTTTCTGCACCTCAGTGTCTCGGAACTGTTTAAATGTAAATTATATTTATATTTTTACAGAAATAAATGTTTAAGAAGTAAAAGCAAGTTTAACTATGGGATTAACTAATTTAATAGCCGGAGCTACCGTTGTAACATTGTGATTTGAGGTTAACCAATGAAACAGATTCTTTTCGTTTTAAGACTACTTTTATGAACTTTTCAAAATTGAAGGGGCTGTTTCTTGTTTTAACCTTCTCTTAAGGTACTCGCAGACTTGTACAGTTTTGTGTTGCGCAACCTAAAAAAAATGGCGCAACCCTTGAATTGCAAGGTGAGAACACCACTGCAATATAAAAAGTTGCGCAATTTACTAAATTGCGCTACACTTTTCGAATTGCGTACACTTCAAAAATTGCAACGTGTGAACAGTTAAAAATACTGGAGTTGCACAATATAAATATGGACCGACATGTCGGTTATATAATGTGGCGCAACTTCTGCCTCAGTGCAACTTTGTCTGCTTACGGAGGTTGTTTTTAAGTTTAGAATAATTTTTTTTATTATTATTACGCAAATTTTTTTTTATAGGATTTTTCATCGCCATCCCTTAGTTCTTTTAAGAAATTAGTTACTACTTGGTAACGGCTTCGTTTCTTAATTCATTCTTTAAGGAAGCGGCTTGTAGTTCTTCACCAGAATACATTTTCGTTTAACTAATTTAACACAATAACTGAGAATGGTAGAACGACAGAAATTTATGTACTAGGAGTGTCAATCCCGACTGATTTTCTTTATCCCGGGATTTTTGAACTAATAAGTATAAATTTATACTTATTTAAAAAAATACCGCAAAACTATTAGGGCGTCCAAAGTTTTGTCTTTCAGGCTAGAATGTATTTTGTTGCAGAAAACTCCTGCAGAAGAAAAACATCTCTCGAGTTCTATGCTGAATGGTTAGTAGGAATTAAAAGGGTTTTTGAAGATTACGTTAAAGTAAAACGCTCGAGCATAATATAAAGTAAGCTGCACAATCACGTCTTGCAATATAATAGAACTTTTAGCTTTTTCCCATGATCATTTTTGATATACTTTTGTAGTATATCATTTATAGTTGGCGGATTTCTAAATGTTCGAACTATTAGTCTAATTCTATAAACCAATACACAGAGGTCATGATTTATTTGTAATGATTACTTCCAAAAAGACACTTTTTTCCAAAACTTCCACCTTATCCATAGGTACCTTCAGTGTCTTCTATATCACTGTCGCTGTCGCTAAAGAACATTTCGAGATTATTCCCGACAATATTAATCGATCCTGGGGTTTTCGAGTCCGGTTTATACTCCGGATCCCGGGACTCAGGAATTTCGGGATCCCGGAATTGGCACCCCTAGTACCAACTACCTTTCGCCCGCAACATCGTCCGCAGTATAAAAATTGTACTTCATTACAAACTTTGAACCCCCATTGCACCCCTTAGGGGCTGATTTATTAAAAACTGTAATAAAACGTGTGTTTAAATATTTTTAGAGTACCTCTATGAAGTTTCGAGTTAATAGGACCATCTAATTTTTTTTCTCCGTACAAAATTTGAACCCTGTTTCACTCCCTTAGGGGTTGAATTTTGAAAAACTATTTCTTAGTACAAGCCTACGTTATATAAGAAACCTCTCTGCAAAATTTCAAGTTTCTAGCCCAGCGGTGTGGGGTACGTCAGTCAATCAGTCAGTTTCTTCTGAATATCGTTTTTAATTCTGAATATCGATTTTAAACGTGTATAAAATTGCAGCATAAGTTGTGCAATAATAAGTGGCGCATAGCGTGTGAACAGCCTGTCAACTTTTAAAAATGTCTTCAACATTTTTAAGTTGCGCAACTCATTTATGTCGCACTTTTTGACATTTTATTGCTGCTGTGTGAATATAACGAGCAATTTTATAATTGCGCAATAAAAACTTGCGCCACAAAAATGTACAAGTCTGCGAGTACCTTTACTGAAGCACATGCTACGCAACGATTAACTAACATTGTGAGTTCAGATTTGTATACTTTGGTATTGCGTTATTTAAAAGTAAAAGGTGACTTCCAATAAAATTTTATTTTTATTTTTAATGAAGTGTATAAGTTGGCGAAAACTCGGTGCACACGTTATTTGATATACTGCGAACAAATATATTTTTGAAAATTATTTCGCAAGGAGCTTTTGCTCTTTTCCTTCTGATATTGGGTACTTTTATCTTTAAAACTTCATTTTCTGTTGCGTCGAGTCGTCGAGAGGCTTTGTATATGTTTTTTTTTTCAATTTCCAGTTACTACAACTTCATTGGTCAACCTCGCCTGTCCTCTGTTACTACTTCTGTGAATACATGAAACCAATATTAATTTTCTTCTATAGCAGCCACATATGAAGCCAGACACAAAGAATAACAAGGATTATAAAAAACAGTTTTAATATTTATATTCATTTAAATTTTTACAAACATTTTTCACAGCACAAAAATATTTATTAGAAGTGAAACATGGCAAAAATTCAGACTTCTTTTTAGTTTCACTCTACCATTTCTAAAATCAATTAACTTATTTACTAATTTTATTATAATAAATATAATTTTTATCGACGTTTTTAACTCTATATATATATACAATAACTAAAATATATGGAACTAGGTCATACCTGAACAAAAGTAATAATATAATAATAAAAATAAAACAGATTTGTAAAAAATAATATATCAAGCCAACCAAGATATTGTTTTATTTATGTATCCTGTTTCCAACAGTTCCTATTAGCATCTTCAATTATCAAATCAGAAAAAAATATGAATAGAAAAAACATCGTGTTTAATTAATGTGTGTGGATTCTTCAGCACCCCCTTTTATTTTCTTAAACTAATGGAGATAGCTAATTGCAACTTGATGTACTTTAATAATTATGCAGATATTGTCACGGTAGTTAAAACCAAAATGGTGGCAATGGCAAAACGAAATTTATCACGACAGCATGCCATACTTAGTCAAAACCTAAGATTTGGTACAAAAAGTTGATACAAAAGGATCCTCTTTTAATTTGTTGTTAAAAAGATAAGTCATAAACGGAAATCTTAAAATAGAAAATTCCTAATAGAATTTTAAATATAGTCGGGTAGAGTACCTAGTTAAATTTCCGCTTTCTGTTAATAAAGTCAAACTTAGTCAGACTGAATAAACAAAAATTAAACAACACATTGATTGCTTGAAAGAACACCAACTGTTCTAACGCAGGTGTTGATTTTTTTCAACTGCTTCTTAAGTGGAAAGCGGGAAGCTTAGGACGACACAACTATGACTACAGGAAATATCTCTGTACCTATAGGTTCTGTTGCAGTTTCTTGGCATAATCTGGCGTTCCCTGTTTTGAATGTTTTACTATCAACATTTTAATATTTGTGGGCTTGAACATACTGCTTCTAAGGTCCTGATAAGGCAGCTACCTTAAATTTAAAAAAAAGTTTATAATGTGTGAAAACCCTGTTCATACAGTATGTGATATAAAATGGTATACCTTCTTAAGAATTATTTATTTTCTATGCTAAAAGAAAGTATATACTGTAGTCGCAAAAAAATCATCTGGCGAGATTTCTTTGTCAGATTTTTTACTTGTTAGGGATTTACAAAAACAGGGTAAACATACATTATAATTCCTTCATTTATTCAATTAGAAAGCTTTTTGATACAAATACTTCTTTTCATAATCTCATGAATATATGTATATATATATATATATATATATATATATATATATATATATATATATATATATATATATATATATATATATATATATATATATATATTTGTTAGTTGAAGGTATTGGGTTTTTGGATCCAGGGGAGAAAAAAAGTAAACAGGATTATGGGTTGGTATTCACATAATCTATTTAACGTTTCGGTCATCTTTTTGACCTTCATCAGACAGAAATTCATTTATAAATCTTCGAACTTTTTAGCGGTGCATTTGTCAGAGAATTAAAACCACATCCATAAAAATCAACGACGCAAACATAATCACAGGTGAAAACACATAGATTGTATTAAACAATAATTATTTAAAAAGAGACATGTCAACAACAGTAAGGTTCACTGGAATACTCCACTGATTCCAGTGAACGTTACTGTTGTTGACATGTCCCTTTTTACAAGCTTTTATTTAACTTCACCTGTTTGTATGTATGTTAGCATGTTTAGGTCAAAAATTGCAATCAAAATTTCATCTAGTTCTAATTAACCTAGAGCCTTTAAATTTTGTACACGTGTATAAGTCCGGTGACAATACAATATAGTTTATTTAATATTGTTCAAAATCCAATATGGCGGACGCCCCAAGATGGCGGATTACCTTTTACTTTACAATCCCCTTGATATCGGTATCAAATGAAAGGGTTTGACGAGTAATTTCGTCTCTTGGGCTAACGAACAGTGGAATAAATTTGAAGACTTTGAAATAGAAGTCCAATCAAATTTTCCTGAAAAAAAAAGTGAGGAGAAAGAAAATGATGCCGGGTGAAATAGCACGGGATGAAATAATCCCCGATGCACTCACTGCTTACAAGGTGGGGGTTCATAATATTATTTTTGTACAGTTTCTAGCAGCTTAGATCGCCGTTTTCTCGCAAATAAAAAAGTGTACGTTGATTTTTCATGTCTTGATCCAAAACGTTTTCCTGATATATGAAATAATGGGCTTCAGGCTGGTGAGCTAGATGAGTTAAATAGACAACTGATGAAATTTCTTTCTTTCTTTACCAAAACATTCCTAGTAAGCTCACTATTAAAAAACTGATCAGCTGTCTATTTAACTCATCTAGTTCACCAGCCTGGAGCCCATTATTTCATATATCAGGAAAACGTTTTGGATCAAGACATGAAAAATCAACGTACACTTTTTTATTTGCGAGAAAACGGCGATCTAAGCTGCTAGACACTGTATCAAAAATAATGTTATGAACCCCCACCTTGTAAGCAGTGAGTGCATCGGGGATTATTTCATCCCGTGCTATTTCACCCGGCATCATTTTCATTCTCCTCACTTTTTTTTCAGGAAAATTTGATAGGACTTCTATTTCAAAGTCTTCAAATTTATTCAACTATTCGTTAGCCCAAGAGACGAAATTATCCGTAGTTTTCCGTACTGCCCAACCGGTCGGTCCTATATCGGCCCAAGATAGACCGGCCCATCGGGCATTTGCCCGATCTGCCCTATGGCCAGTCCGGGCCTGTACATAGGTATGTGATTATTAATTTATTGTTTTCCGTGTCAGTGCTAAAGATATTTTCAGCACTACTGCGGAAAAATGCAACTTTCAGCACGCATATACGGGCGTAAAGTAGTTACTTTCCGCACGCTCGTAGTAAAAATGTTTTACGCTCTAAATGATACCAAAATACTATGATATATTAGTAAACATTGCGAGTAAATTCTTTTACTTAAATCTAGTAAAAAAATATAATAAAAATTTAATAAATATTGTAAATATTAATATGAAAATATCCAGATGCATATTTTAGTAATATTGGATTTTTTTGCTTATTTTGATCATTTGATTAGTGCCCGTTATTTTCTCATAGCCAAGAAGTTTAATAGATAAATGTCTAAGAATCAATGAATACTATACATATGCCAAATAGATGACCAAATAATGCTGCGGATAAGGCCTTGCTCAATACAATATCTCCTCACCTCAAATGGAATCTTAGTTTAACTATTACCATGTATCGTTAGTATAGTCTGTCCAAGATAACTGCAACCGGCAAAAGAATTTAAAGAATGCAAGGGAAAGCTTAAACAACGTTGTCAATTTGTTTGTAAACCAGTTTTAAAAAACTAGTTAATTTTTCGTTAATAAGATTTAAACTTTTCTTACCACATATGGTTTGCAAACAAATTTGCAACGCTGTTTAAGCCTTTCCTTGCATTCTTTAAATTCTTTTGACTGTTGCAGATTCTTGGACAGACAATATAGAACGTTCTTTTTCTATACGTAAACTTATTTTGGATGGCAGACATTATCCTGGAGAACTTGGAGCAATATATTGTACTATACTTTTATAAGAACAAGATAAGTTGTTATAGTCTTTATTTGTTCTACTTTCGAAAGAGAAACAAATTCATGTTGTTTTTATGAAAGTATAAATATTTACTACCATTTGCCAATTAAAATTTTGTAGTTTATTAATTAGGTTTGGACACGTTTTTGTCTTATCACTGTTAATGGGTCGTCATTAAAATTTTGTTTTAGCAAATTGGTTGTTTTTCCAAAGATTTCTAATTTGAAAGGTGTTGCCAAAATGAATTTAGTTCTATTATTATGGAAGCTTTATACATAAATGATTCCTTTCTTTATAAATTTGCAAAAACAACTTAGATAGGATAAATTCATAGTACCTTGCATAGTACCTTAGTCTTATCCATGTCAGTTAAAAACATTTATTGCCAAATTAGAGGGGTTTTAGTGTTAGTGAATTCCGTGGTCAAAGTGTAAATTTGGTTTTAACCCAAATACTGTCTGATACAAATAATACAAGACAAGAAATTACGTGGCGAAAAATTGACAAGACTTGATATGAAAATTTTTATGTCTCTGTACGAGACGAAAAATGTTAAAAAGTGTCAAATTACTCCTTCTGAGAAACAATAATTTTGACGTTTTCATGGTTTATAAAGAATAAAAGACAGGGATAACGTGTAAATCGGATAGATTTGCTATTAGCAATAAATAAAGTAAATTTAAAAATATTTAATAAGGAGTACAGAATTAATACATACCTAAATGATTATATTTCTTAGCTTCTTGATACTATTAAAACTTTAATTTTCTTCTAATGAAAAGACAGACAGGTGTCTAAAGCCTCATTAAACACTTGTCCTGATGGACAACTTTTTACATTCCAAGGGCTTAGAGAGGGAGGTGCAGTTACTGTATTATCTTCAAAAGTTGAAATGTTTGTTTCGTTGGCGTGAATTTCATAGTCTGTAGAATTATCCACTAAGTGTTCACTGTAAGTGAAACTGATAAAAACAATATGCACCAATATAACAGTGCATAAAGCTGTTGAAACGAATATTTGCATTTCAGTAAAAAGTTTATTACAAAAAATTATAACTGATTTAAAAATCTGCCGTCTTAAATAATGGCTTGTTCTTAAATAAAACAAATTTTTGGTGCTTATATAATTACCGATGTTATCATATTTTTATGAACTCTTGACATTGCCGTAATAAAAGGGGGATCAAATCATTTTTTTTAGCGCTGACGGTTATGTTTTGGTTACCTACTTTGCAAAACATAGGATAGGAAGAAAATTTTTTGACTCCTTTTAAATAACACACGTACAGGGTGTCCCATTTTCGGTACTTTTGCGGGGTATCTCCCTTATTTTTAAAGATAGAGGGTTGCGGTTTTCGCGACAGTGTGCTACTTTTTGATGAAACGAAAGATGACATAAAAATATTTTTCATGGCCCCCTTCGTTTTTGACATACAGGACGAAATTGATTTTTTTTCCATTTTCGGACCCCCCTCGCATTTCAGTTATCTTGTAACTTATAAAAACAGTAAAAATGGATCCTATTAGAGTTTTCTACGTAGAATCGAGTGGCGTGGTTAGATTTTCATCAGATGTGATATTTTTCGAGATATTAACCAAATAAATGTTTTTTTAAATGGAACACCCTGTATATTTCTTAACCATTAAGTTTCCCCTTTCGAGAGCTTTTCAAAAATATATTACACTTTATAGTTATTTTTTATTTTTAGCCCTTAAATCGAAATATTTAATTTTAAACTTGAATTTTGCGTAGTTGGCCGTGTTTAACAAGTGGTTTAACGTCAATTCAGGTATTTAGATTTAAAAAAGAAACTGGTTAAATCCTGTATTTTCATTAATTTATCAAAATTGGTATTATTTTTAACCTACAACACTACTTGTTATCTAGATATATAGAAAATCCTAACCAGAACTAAAACTGTTTAGTTTTTAATCACTTAAAGATTAAATTAGTTGTCTTGAATTATTAATAGCAAATAAAAGTCAAATTTAAAAACAAAACATACAAAACTTTAGGTAACGAAAAGAGTTAGTCCATTTAATCCATTCTAGCTCTTTTCGTTACTTACCTTTGCCTTTCAAAAATTTAATTAATAATAAAACATAATTTCTTAAAAACCGAGGGAGAAAAATTATTCGTCCACCAACATTTTTTTTCGAAATTCGTCCAAACATGCCAAAACTAATAACGTGTGGGGTACCCTTTTGTTTTTATAATTTGTTGTAACCTGATAGGCATTGACTCTATCAGTTCTATAACAAAACCTACTTCAATTTTTGACCATTCTTCTTGACATCTTGCTTTTAACGCCTCTTTGTTGGAAATTTTATGTTCTTTCACCCTTTCTTTGGGTTCCCACCATAGATGTTTATTCGGGTTAACGTCTAGGGATTGCGGTGGCGTTTCCAACATTCTTGGTACGCTATACAGAATCCACTCTTTAACGACCCGCGCTGTGTGCTTTGGATATATTGTCTTGTTGAAATAAGAAATTGTCTCCAATTCACATTTTCTCCGCGCTTTGTCTTAAATTCTTTTTTAAAATGTCCATGTGTAGACGAACCGATCCATACTTTCGTCAATAAAATGGAGCTGGCCCACTCCATGCCATGACATACACCCTCAGATTAAAACGAAACCCCCTCCGTGCTTTACCGTTGAAATTAAATTTTTAGGTTTGTAGACTTCCCCGCGCTTTCTGTACACCAAAACCTTTTTCTATTTTACCAAACAACTCAATTTCTATTTCGTCAGTATATATGATGTTTCTACAGTACTCAGTATTTTTGTCAAAATGCCTCTGAACAAACTCGAGATCTTTCTTCATATTTTTCTTATTTATTAATGGTATCTTTCGACCAACTCGTGCCTTTATACCCTGGCTTCTTAAAAATTTTCTTATTATTGTTACATGGATAACCTTTTTATAATCACTGGCTTAACTTTTCACTGTATCTGTCACAGTAGTTTGCGGATTTTCACTAACTTTTCTTAGTATTTCTTGTTTCTCTCGAAAAGTCAGTACTTTTTCTTCCTCTCTCTGAGAAGGTTCTTATTGTATGGATTGTCTCATATTTTTTTTTATAATATATTCAACTGTTGACCGGCTTCTTCCAACAATTTTTGTTATGTTTCTTTGAGATCTTCCTCCTCGATATAATTTTATTTTCAAATGTCTGATTTTTGGAGGCACTTCCGATGATTTGCGACAAATTTTGAAAATTTGATGTATTCTTTAGACCACGGAGTCTCAAACTACTATTAAAAATAATTCAGAATCTATATTTAGGAATTTTTTATCACTACAACAACAGATACATACAGTCTATGTACATCCTTATTTTTTTTTGGAAGTGGACGAATAATTTTGCTCGCCGATATTTTATCAGATTATCTTTCTTTTATCTTTTTTGTCCAAGGGATCCTAATAAATATGAAGAGCTATTGTTATTTTCATTTCTCGGGAAAAAAGATATCTGTTAACTTATTTTTAAAATTTTACTAAATTTTATGTAGAAGTTTTATCTATATCTTTAAAAAATTACAATGGACGAATAATAAATCTCCCGACTGTATGTATGGATCTTCATTAACAGTAAAGGTGATCTTGGTCACCCAAGGTTAATTTATAAATGACAAGAAATATTTGTATAATATCTAATTTTTGTGTGCCGAGTACCAATTTCATAATAATAATCATCTTATACCTATTTCCAGTTTGGAAAATTTGTGGCAGTGTTAATTAGTGTTGCAAATATCCGTATTCTTTAGATATCCGGATAATACGGAATCGGAATCAGCTAATATCCGTATCCATTATCCGAATACGAATACATTTCTTGACCCGCGCGACAGATCATGTATACGTATGCATGCAATACTAAAACATTTTCTATCCGGATACACGGCTAGGTAGGTCGATGCGGTATCGGTATCATTCGAAGTCGAAGGTTAGGGATAGGAAGGCACCGTCGGCGTCGTTCGTTCTCGTTTGAATTCGGTTCGGGTGAGGCGGGCCTAGTTTAACCAATGGGTCTCATCCCATATGATACCCGTTACCCCGATAACTATGCTATCTTTTTTTAGGAAAGGTCATTAGAAAGAGAAAGCATAAGATCAAATATGCCACATCGCAGACCGTGTTGTTCGCTTACACTCGATTCCGATTCCGTTTTCTCTTTGCACTTTGCATTAGTATACAGCCGATGCGAATTTATTTTGATTCCGAATCCGTATTCAAGTTCTCGGCCGGTTCCGGATAATCCGGATTCTTTTAATATCCGTATCCAACGGATTTTTGGATACGTATCCTTACATCACTAGTGTTAATACCTACCAGCAAATTTGATGTTCCGGCGACATTGTCAAACAAGAACATAAAAAGTAATGAATGTTCTTAAAGAGGTGTCATTCTCCTTCCCACATAATCTCTGTATAAAACTGCGATGCCCTGCCCCGTCGTAAGTGATAAAAATGGGAAAGTTTTTATTGAAATATTTTTGTTCTAATTTCTGAGAAACGGAATCTTTAAATACTAACTTGTTTGCTGTTGTTGGATTCTTATCAAAGATGTCCCAGATTTGTTCTTGAATTTTGAATTGCAGGCTGTATTCCCTTTTTGTTCAGAGCGTAACTAGTAAATCTGGTTAAAATTCTTGAACTAAGAACACTATTTTACATGATTTTACTGCTATTAAGTACTACAAATATATCAAAGAATGTCACAAGCATAAAAATATCAAAAACCTGCACAGTAAATGGTGTCCCCTAACCCCCATAATATGAAAAGACATGATAATACATTCACTAAAGTATATGTATTCACTAATGGGTATTGAAGTATTCATTGTTTCATGTAATGTACATTTTTTAAAGAGGTGTATAACAAAGATCTGCAACAATTATTTAATTTTTTTGGTAATTTTAGGTGACTAATAAGTAGGGCGACATTTCGTTTTCTAGCAAATAAAATACCAGAAATAAAGTATATTTTACTTACAACAGTCTTATACCAGGTTTATTTAATTTCATATAATATCAATGCTTTTTGAAGGAGCCTGCCAAACAATAAACAAGCGGTAAAAATTTCGCTTTGTGTTGATCCGGGAGTACATCGGTTCGTTTGTTAGATTCAAATCAATGCTTACTCGTTGCTGTCAAGTCGTAAACTGATGAATCTTTGTCGTGACTCTCGGTATTTATAGCCTGCGCCGGAGGTTGTAGCGGTTCTGGTTGGCTGGCGTTGATCTCGCCCCCTCAGTCATTACTTCGTTGGCTGTTTGTTGTGATTTGGGTGCGAGTTGATGCGCTTCGGCTTGCCGTTTTACTGTTGTCTTCCATGTACTGGACAAATGCAGAGCGTCGTCCCTTTTATTTAGATGACCGATTTTTTCGATGGCTTCTTGTATTATTGTACTTTTCGACGTTTGCCAGTTGTCTGCAGCTATCAAAGTTGATTTTGTGTCCTGTTTGATGCTGATGTTGAAACAGGGCCGATGCAGTTTTGTTTGTTTCTGATAATCATGAAATTTTGTACTTGATTCGTGAGATCGTGAGAAATTAACCGAAATCGTGAGATATCACGAAAAGTCGTGAGTTCTGGCAACACTGGCTATCCGTACGAAGAAGACCAAGAATGGACTTCGGCTGCTGCTCTGCCTCTGATCCAGGTATTTTGTGTTGCATAGATACAGTTGTGTTGATTAGAATTCACCGGCGGACGAACCCGTCTCGTGGTTAAGAATACTATCCTTTTTTAACTACATTACGTAAACAAGGAAAGCACGCTGACCGACTGGAATCGGTTTGTCGTTGATGAATTCGAAAAAAAGACTATTCGTATACTGCGCACGCGTTCTGGTGGCATGCATTTCGCCCACAGTGGAGTTAAAAGTTATGTGCAACCTATGTATGGTATCATAGTTCCCTATGAAAATACTGCCAAATACCTGGGGATGACCTTAGATGCGAGACTAAGATGGAAGGAACATATCAGAACTAAACGTACTGAACTAGGGCTCAAATATAGACAGTTGTATTGGCTCTTGGGACGAAAATCCAAGCTGTCAATACACTGTAAAATCATGATATACAACCAGATTTTAAAACCAGTCTGGGCTTATGGCATCCAGTTATGGGGCTGTGCCAAGGAGAGCCACATCAAACGCATCCAAACCTTCCAAAATAAAGTACTACGGAACATAGTTAATGCACCGTGGTACATACGTAATAGTGACTTACATCGCGATCTTGGTATCCCGTATGTCACTAGTGAAATTAAAAGACTTGCCATCAAGCATGAGTCCCGACTCCATCAACACGTTAACGTCGAAGCCATCAGGCTTCTTGACAACCAGGACCTAGTTAGAAGGCTGAAGAGGACCAAGCCCTTTGAACTAGTATAGACTTTTGAAAACAGAGTACAGTGCGCAAGTGTGTGAGTGCTAAGTGCCATGGCCATGAGTCACAACAGATGAACCTTTAGGACCCCATTGGGTGAACTTTAGTATATAAGGATTTTAGTTTTTAAGAATTTGGAGAAAAATTAATGGTTGGTCTTGCAGACCAGTTTTAATAATAGTAAACGCCGCAGGCTTTATCAATTAAAAAAAAAATTAAAAAAAAAAAACCTATGTATTTATGAATGGAGCTTTAAATATCAGCAGTCCAATTTAATCCAAGTCATTGATTTATACTAGAAACCAAGCTATTGTCATTTCTGTCTCTCGTTTGGTAGCGGGTATAAGATAGAAGACAAACATGTAGATTTGTTTTACAGAGAGAATTCTATCGTGCACCAAATCTTACTGCTGGACTACCCTCGATTTGCTTACCAAATTTTTCGAATTTTTTACTATAATATTCTTTCATACAGATGGTCAAACCAGCTTGACTATCATTATCTATTCAATCAGGTTCACTACACATTTTATTACTTACTGAATATTAGAATTGCTTTCGTACAAAATATATATTTAATTAATCGTTTTTTTGCTACCAGTTTTATCGGTAATTCTTATTCCAGTCAGTTGAACAACAGCACTCTTTAAAATATACCATTTTTATGTACGTATAATTCAAGAACAATGTCTAACTGCGTAGCGTTAACTGCTTTTCGTAATAAAATGTTTTTAAAATATAGCAACTTTTATGTAATATTAAGTACCCTACTTGTAATATGTCCACCGAACTATTATAAATCTAAAGCAATTAAATTAGTAATCTTCATATTTGTCGTGCTTTTCGGCGTCGGTCCTCCTATTTACGTACTATACATAACATTTTGTTCAAGATTTTATACCCAGTTTACAATAATTCATGCACTATTTGCACTAGTCACAGGTATGTTATGGTGCTTCTCTAATATGATGGTGTCGTTTAAACTTTGTTGTAATGGAAATCAAATATTGTTTTTACTAAAATCCTTAAACGGCATACAAAGGCAAAATATGAAAAACGATACCCCGAAATCAAATGCACCAAAAATTATATTTTGTTGGATTCTATTACAAATTGCAAGGCTCACTGAACAATTTTATGGTTTGTTAGTGAATACAGATAGACAAATACTTATGTTGGTGTACGAATTTGTCATAATCAGGACAGAAGCCACACTTTTAGTTGCGTGTTTACTAATATTGGAAATAAAAAATCAAATAAAATGGCTGAATAAAAGGCTACGATGGCCTACAAGCATTAAAACAGTTAATGAAGACAGGTGTATGCATAATACTCTAGTAAAACAACTTGCAGTTATTAATGACATTTTTGGTGTTGTCATAGTAACTTTTATATTTTGTTGCATAAGTGCGTGCACTCAGCTTGGTGTAGTAACAATTTTTCAAAATGATGGAAATAAATCGATTAGAAGTACGACCATAACAATAGGAATCTTGATTTATTTTGCTGTAAGTATAAATGTTGCAATATTATTATCATCAACATAATATCAAAACTGCTTTGTTTAAAGCAAAATAAAAATAAACAAATTTGGGTAGAAATTACGAGTGTATTATATCACAGGTGATATATAGTTATATTGCCTGTGATTATATTTAATAATTTAAACAATAAAACGTATTGATTTTTGCAATAACATTTTAACTGTTGTGCATTATACAAATTATAAATTTTAAGCATTTAAATTGTTATTTTGTGCAATAATATTTGCCTTCTGTGCCTTTTTATGTACAGCTATTGACAATTCCAACTTTCAGGTCTAAATGTAAACGCAATATACACATACGGTAAGTCCACGGATGGGGTAGATAAGAGGACAAATGATCACACAGTGAAAGAGACGAAAAAAGGTCATTCTTTATAAAAGTTTTTTCTTGCTTTAAAAATAAGATCCACGATGTCAAAAATTTGTTTTTTGTACTGGGTATGCAAGAAATAGAAAAACGTAAAACTTGTTTACGAGTAAAGTTGCCTTTTTCTAAATTTTAATGCAAAGCGTTGAATAAAAAAGTTGTTTTAAATTTTAAATGAACTCTTATTCCAGATTTTCAAGTAAAAATTTAAAACTTCTAAATTACGCTTTTAAAATCAAAATTTTTTTAAACCAAATGAGAGACGTGTCCACCTTCTACTTCCAAACATGTTCTCATTCTTCTCTTTACAGCACCAAAAACATTGGTGAGCACTTGGCGGGAGTTGTTAATCTCCTGAAATTTATTTGTAAATCTACAGAGGTCTTCTAAATTTTCACAAAGGGTTTTAAATACCGAGTTTTTAATGTGTGGCCAGAAAAAGTCGCAATGCGTGACATCACAGGACCGTAGTGGCCAACTACTGGTACATTACGACTAATGATTCGGCTTTCGAAATATTCTTCCAAAACATTTAAATTATCAAGAGTTACGTGAATTGGTGCGCCGTCCTGCTGGAAGTAGCCTTGTCGCATCTCTTCATCGTCTAATGCGTTTACAAAATTTTCTAAAATTCCATTACGATATCGTGCCGAATTGAGAGTCCCTTTAAAAAAATCGGAACGTAACTATTCACCAAGTAAATAAGTATCGGAATTTAGTCGAATACTTGATGTTTTTGGCTAATTTATAATAATTCTTAAACAATGGGTGTCTTCTATTGAAAGATAAATCTAAATTCAAACTGAAAATTGACTGTTTTCAGGGCTACCTGAACCCTGAGCGAAATAGGGCGGCGGTAAACTCGTCGCCAAGATTACCTGCTCCACTAATCCGACATGTAAATTGGTCGCCGGAATTTAAGGGTTCATTTAATCCCTATAGGTAAATGGGTCGCCGGGCTTTTATATCGGAACCAAAAAGAATAACAAATGGTGCACTTCACTTTTACTAGTTTATTATTCATTCATTACATATACATCAATAATAGAATCTACATATACAGGGTGGCGCGCTCTATTCGCGTCGGTCTGTTTACCAAAAGCCATACAATTATTTTAAAATATTTTAGTTGTAGGGTATACAGGTCCGTTAGGAGCACGTTTCAAAATTATTTTGAATTATACAGGGTGCTTCAAAAAAAAAGTTACATACCAAAGTTATAAAAATTTAAATGGAACAACTTTTTTTTGACGCACGAATTTTGAAACGTGCTCCCTGTATATAATAGAACACAATAAAAATACAAATTACGTTTTTAGTAAACAATTTTGAAAAGGCGCATGTTATGTACATTATAGTTCTTATAAGTAAGATGTACATTTTACGTAATGCAGTCGATTTATTTCCCCTGATCTATATCTTCTCACCAAATTTTCAAGTGATGCTAACTTAGCTTTAACATTTTTATGTTTGAAATTGGTACTAACATGAAAACTTTGTATTTTCACATACGTTTCAATTTGACATTCTTTTAACTTTTCAAGGAAGACATATATGGAGGGATGTGTTGCGTAAAAGGAAGAATTAAATTTGGCATGAAACGATTCGCAACAATTAGTTGTTCTTGTAACCGAGGCACCTTCTTCCGCCCACATAGTAGAAGGAAAAGTTGCGTTTTTGATGATATATGTCAGAAAATTTATCCAAGCGTTCACTTTTTGGTTTGAACGACATTAAATCGAAGACGAAACAGTCCTCCACTTCATTTGGATTCAGATAAGTCAGCCCGAGAGTGTTTTTGAGCCAGATCCCTATTTCGGTCTTTGATTCATAATCAGAACTTAATCCGATTGATTTGATCTTTCGATACCATGCTTGATGTAAATGGAATCGGCAACCGCTTACTTTTACATCTGGCCAAACCCACGTTAATGCTAGGTGGATAGCCTTTTCAAAATCAACGAAAATTTGCCGTGGATCAAAAGTAAGACGAAACTTTTCATAAATCTTGCATTTTAGTAGGTATAAGCATATTTTATAGCAGTCAGTTGTCTTACTTGGTAGCAAACAATAAACTAATGGAACATAATGGCCATTTTGGAGTCCGTGAATAGTAAAAAACTGTAAGAAGAACTTTGCGCAGAATGAGAACGTTCCGTCCATATACAGGGTGTTTCATAATTGAATGCTGATCCTTAAGGGTGATATTCCTTGGATGATTTTAAGAAAAATTCTTTATATGAACATAGGTCCGCAACAGCTTTATTTCTGAGATACAGGGTGTTGAAATTTAAGAAAAAAATCTGTTTTTCTTCAATATCTCTAAAACCGCTTTGTATTTTTGTTTTAAATTTTGGTAGGTGCAAAGTACGCTTAAAAATACATTTTCTTCAGGATAAAGGTTTTTTTAATTTTCATCAGTGGCGTCCCTGTTAACATGCCCTGCAATATTTTTAATCAAAAAAATGATACGCCACTGTTTTTTTTAAATAAATGTTATTTTTATAATTGCCTTCTATCTTCTCATAAAAATGGTCTCTTGACTTTTTTTTATCCGGCGTACGGTTTTCGAAATAAAGTTCATTCATTTGCTTGTCCCTATGTGATTTTATCTAGTAGTCCCAATTTCACAATTTGTGGTAACCTAAGCATCTAGGCTAGATTTTTATATTTTATAGTAACTATTATTTAGTTCTAGTAATTAAAGCCGTTAAAGAGTGGGATTATTTTGTAGGCTAGAAACATCTAGTATGCTAACAACACATTTCGTTGTTTTATAAACGCAAACAGTTAATTTAATTTTGGTATATTTTGTCCAAAATGGTTAAGTTTTTACAAATAAAAAATGTATTTTTATGCGTGCTTATTATTAGAACTAAATAATAGTTAGTTACTATAAAATATAAAAATCTAGCCTAGATGCTTTGGTTACCACAAATTGCGAAATTGAGACTACAAGAAAAAAATCACATAGGGACAAGCAAATGAATGAACTTTATTTCGAAAACCGTACGCCGGATAAAAAAAAGTCAAGAGACCATTTTTATGAGAAGATAGAAGGCAATTATAAAAATAACATTTATTTAAAAAAAAACAGTGGCGTATCATTTTTTTGATTAAAAATATTGCAGGGCATGTTAACAGGGACGCCACTGATGAAAATTAAAAAACCTTTATCCTGAAGAAAATGTATTTTTAAGCGTACTTTACACCTACCAAAATTTAAAACAAAAATACAAAGCGGTTTTAGAGATATTGAAGAAAAACAGATTTTTTTCTTAAATTTCAACACCCTGTATCACAGAAATAAAGCTGTTGCGGACCTATGTTCATATAAAGAATTTTTCTTAAAATCATCCAAGGATTATCACCCTTAAGGATCAGCATTCAATTATGAACCACCCTGTAGAGTATATCCATATCGGTCAAAACACGTATGTTGCTTTCACATGTAAACACAATGATATTTTTTTCCATATTGTTAATAAACAAAAATTGTTCACCTTTATTGGTTAACAGCGTTTCGCCGTATGCGCTGCTCAGAACTCCATGCACTTCTTCTATGTTCTTAGGAATCGAACCTGGAAGGATTTTGCGGCGACTGTTATAGATATTTCTTCTAATGTAGCCAACATCAGTAGTTGTAAGAGACGGTGGCAAATTTGTTGCTAAAGCTCTACAAATAATTTTTGAAGGCCTTTCACTGATATCTTCTCTTGCCTTCCTCTTGCATGCATTTGAAATAGCTTTTCTGCTCACTTCCTTTTCGAATGCTTCGTGATTGTGCACATCTTCCCTCCTGGATATCAGGTTCTCCGTTCCAATAGTGTAAAGCCTTGCTTTACAATGCAGCTTCCTTTGGCAACACCTCCATTATGTTTCTCCACTTTTCAAGACCTTGTCTTTGGAAAACGTAAAATTTTCGGACAAAATTAAACTTCTCCCACGTTCACTTTCAATAACTGACACCGACATTTTTCACTATGATTCACTTCGCTCGAAGCTAGAAACAGTAATGAATGATACCAAATTGACAATAATCTAAAAACAACTAGATTTCAGATTTGAGGTGTATATGCCCAATAACCATTAACCTATTGTTCCATTACCTACCTACCCATGC
Organism: Philopedon plagiatum; assembly: GCA_963971165.1. Lineage (NCBI taxonomy): Eukaryota > Metazoa > Arthropoda > Insecta > Coleoptera > Curculionidae > Philopedon > Philopedon plagiatum. The sequence continues at coordinate 64,047,319 of OZ020195.1, read as the reverse complement.
AGGTAGGTAATCAAGAAACCGCCGGCGACGAATTTACATGTCATTACCAGCGGCTCTTTTCAATATGCAGGTGAAGGGATTATCTTGGCGGCCAATTTACGTCCGTCCGCGAAATAAAGCACACATGTATATAAAATTGCTAATAACAAAGTGTACATACTGTAACTGGAGGGAAATCCAGATCAGCACATCATTAAACATTCTTGTTCCTTTATGTAAATTGATCTTAGTAGTACTAACCTCAATTTACACAAAGGAAAAAGAATGTTTAATGAGAAGAATGTGTAGACCAAAAATAAATATTTGTCCCAAAAAATTTTTTTTTATGAACAATATTTATTTTTGACCTAAACAACTTTCTGTATACGAGGCGTATTCGATTTAAAGAAAAAAATATTTCGCTCCACCCTAATGTGCAATGTGATCTTTCTTCCCGTGCTTGATAGTAACCTTTTTTAATAAAGTATTCCAAACAAAAAACACCAAGTAAATGGATAAGTTCTCATACTTATTATTATCCCTTATTTGGTAAACATCTCTATTTCTTTAATGAGTACAACGACTACTGTCGAGTAATAATAGTACAAATTTTAATACCGGCTAAAATGAAAGGGTAAATCATTTCCCAGTAGTTGTACTTGCATTTAATTTGAAGCCATGCAATTTCTGACATTTATATAAATTTTTAGATTGGAATATACTGTTGAAATTTGGTTTAATCCGCTAGTGGGCCCGACCTGTTCAACATTGTATAGCAAGATAACCCTTTCCATTTGAAATATGTATAATTTAAAGTTCTGGTATTTGGTTTTTGATACACTGATGTTGTTTAGACTACCAAATAGTATTTATGCAAATGCAATGATCAAAGAATACACAGAGGTGTTGGTTCTCATATCAATTAGTTTTAAAATAACAGGCTTTAGAGTTCTTTCTTCTTCTTCGTTGACTCCTTCTGTTCCCGCCTGTCGTACCAATCCTGGTACTAACTCTAACCTATCTATGTTTTAGGCCTTGTAAACATGTACAGGACAGTTCTTGCGTCATTTTCTGACACTTCATATTCCTCCACAATTTCTGCACGAAAGACAGTAAGAAGACTAAGAACTGTGTTATGCAATCTGCTGCTCGAGATGGTTTTCCATAACCTGATTTAGTACAAAAAGTGGAGCAGTTTTACTCCTACTTTGCATGAATCCAAACTGCTCTTCTGGTATTGATGTTGTCCCTCTAATTCGCCTTCTATAATCTTTTCCAAAATCTGCATGGCGTGTGACATCAATCAGGTTCCTCTATATTTTTTATAGTTTGACATGCCCATCTGACCTTTTTTTTCTGTTTATAAATATTTTGCGTCAAATCGTGAAATCGCAAAGTATATTTATCCTTTCTGGCCTCAAACATATACATTTTATGATATTGCATCACGATATGGAAATCCACCCCGGAGGCCCACATTGAATTTATTGATTCAATAATTTTTCGAAAATATGTCAAAACCCCGAACTAAGTACATATATATTTTAATCGTACACATAATAATATCTTATAATTGATATGCACAGAAGAGAATTTGTTTTGTATGTGTACACTTTGTTTCTAAAATCAATTCATTTTTAGGGACATGTATTATGTTTAGCTATAGCCGGAGAGGAGTTATCAGGGGAAAGACGCAAAACAATCAACATATGTTACGACACAACAGAAAGAATCGCTAAGATCAGACACTCCAAAGAAATATGCGATGAATTAAATATCATCGGTCACGAGGCGTTCCAGAGTAATGTCAAGTTAAATGCAGCAGGATTTTTTGATATAGACCACTCCATGATTCTATTTATTTTCACAAATGTGTGCACTTACCTAGTAGTTGCGTGCCAGTTTGAGACAGAAAATTCTGCACGAAAATTAAAATAAATTAAACGATTACGCTGTCATGTAGGGGACTATAGTAGGGTTCATCAAAAAACTTATAACAAACAGTAAGGACAACAAACCTAACATTAATATCACAAAATCTTGAGATTTTAACTTATATTTACATCCACTGGTGTAGCATGGGGGAGGGGGGCAAAAGGCATTTTCCCCCACCCCCAAGAGCCATAAATATTATCCAAAAAAATTTACTGCGGCATTTTCCTCAGGCTCCCTGCCCTTATGTCGCGAGGTCAACATTACCTGCCCCACCTCCCAAGACAAAATCCTAGCTACTGATTGTAGGGCTAGCTTCTTACGGGGCTTTGGGGTAGATACTGACTCAACTGATGCTTATGGCATCGGTGCCAAATGGCACCAATGGATCCATTGTATCGATACGGATATATATACAGATGTTGTATATTTACTAATACGGATACATTACTACCAGAATCGGTACCAGGCGCCTCCACAGTATGTCAAAACGAGGTATGTTGCGACTGAAACTAAATAATAGTCGCTAGGTTCGTATGGAGGGAATGAAGTTATAAACGAGTTATAAAAATTAAAATTTATTAATCAAGTGACTACTACACATAAAATAGGTTTGGCTTGAAATCAGTAAAATGCAATGATCTACTACCTATAGATGGCACTTAAAACATAGTAAGGTATGATCCTCACACTACTATTCTACCTTGCCATTTGTGGCATAGCCTGTATATTATGATATACAAAATTAATTGTCTTTTTGTAAAGAAAATCAAAGCGGTTTAACGATTTACTATTTTTCCTACAGTGAACAAACCTTGACAAAACAACACATTTTGCACCTCTGTTGGATAGGTACACAATATTTATAGTCGCACACTCTGTGTGTAAAATACTGCTAAGAAAAAGTTGGCACACTTTAAATTGCTCCTAAGAAAGAATATTTTAATTCCGTTTATTGATTGTTCAGTTTTCGGGTAATAATTTAAGGTCCACTTTCATGACACACATCCTGTATGCTATTTATCGGGTAAGAGTAGCCTATGTCCTCATTTTTGTAAAAAAATCAAATCGATTTAATGATTTTAACATGGATTTATTAAGAATGGATACGGGATGATTTAACATTCTTTGAAGCCAAAACAAACCAATCTAAGCGACACTGTAAATACTACTTGTAAACATTGACCACATCTTATTTTACCTTGTATTTGTGTACAAAAAATACGTTAGAAGCATTACAAGATTTACTGAAAGTAATAAAAGCCCTAAAATACTTTATTTTCTGCTAAATAATAATAAATTTAAATTAAAAAGGTTTTATAATTTATAGGTTATATTATTTCTAAAGGTTTATTTAAAGTCGCTCCGAGTCATTTATAAAACTATAAGTCGCACTTTTTCTTTTCTAGTTCATTAGACAAAGACGTACGTGTAACCGAGTGTTTAGATGTATTTCCGAAGCAACCAGCAGAGACAGCAACACTTGTGACCTCCAACACTCCAATGCTATTTTATCTCTTTCTACTACTATTCTTGATTCAATTACGTATTTCCTTAAGTTCGTAAACTGTACCTCTAGGGGAAGATGTTTTCATAACAAACAACAAATAAACAGGCTTCACGTTCGATACGCTCACAGTATACGGAACATCGAATCCTTTCTTAATAAATCCATGGATTTTAACGATTCAAACAGTAAAAACTGTTACTATTTTTATATGGTAAACAAACCTTCACAAAACAAAAATCTTACGCCCATGTCGCATACGTTTATGGCTAATAATTTGTATCGTGGCATACCCTGTATATAAAATACTGTTAAGATAAAGTTGACACAATCTGAAAGAACTTTTTAGTTAGAGTGAGTCAGAGGTGCCAGGCTTAATCCTGAATTGTGTTCTATTCAGTTGGAACGAAATATTCTTTTCCGTGACATAAGCTTCCTTTATGTATGTCAAGTTTCATCGCGATCTGTCGTTCCGTTGAGACGTAATAGAGACATAAATCAGCCAATAGATTTTCAAATTTATAACATAGGTAAGGATTGATTGGCCTCACAGACTGGCCGGTTTGAGCAATCTTTAAATGAATTAAGGATCTTTGATGAAATTAGTTCACTCAAAAAAGATTTAGCATGATGGGGGGAGGACAATCCCACCGTTATCTCCCTCGCTAAAAAAAGTACTATATTTGTAAAAAGTTACCTTAGTCAGATTGAGGTGACTTGAGTTTCCGGATCTGCTTGTGTATCGGCCCGTCTGTTGGCGCCAAATCTTAAGAACTACTTTACAAAAAAAAAATTTGCACTTTAATCTGGCTTTATCCTGGTTCGAAACCGGCAACACTCTTAACCCCCAAATATAAGGAGACAACTTAAAAAATCTACAAATCTGAGATGAAATTACATTTAATTTAACAAAACTTAAAAATGCACACGCACATGCTTTTCGTCGACAGTAACATATAAGTTCCATTAGCTAATAACTTCCAATAGCAAGTCAAATTATAGTATATTAAATATAATAAGTATATAAACAGATTGATAGTAAAATATTTTTTTTAATTTTCCACCCAGTATAGCTAATATTGTTGTAGCAAAATTAAACAGACCTTTTTAGTTCTCGACCCTGTATCGTATAACAGATTTAAAATGTAACTAAATAGCTGAGGTATACTGAAAGTAATAAAAGCCCTAAAATACTTTATTTTCTGCTAAATAATAATAAATTTAAATTAAAAAGGTTTTATAATTTATATAGCATTGTTTGTGTCCCTTTTTTCAGATTTTTATTCCTGAAAAATTCTATTTCAGGCGGCACACCCAGTATGAAAGCACATCTAATAGGTATCATAAAAAATCGCAGCTTACTTATGCAAAATAGAACTACTGATTATGTAATATCTGCAAATAAAACAAAAAGCAGTGTTTTTTTTTTAAATTTCCCACCTTATCTGTATTTGGGACATCAAAAGTGCTGACTTTAACGGCATCCTGAGCTGTGTACAAAATATAATTTTTGTAAAATGAATAGTCTTTCAAAGACTGTCTTTGAGTTACGACAACAAAATATTTATTAATGATTTTCACTGGAAGTTTTAGAGTCAGGGCAAGGCCAAATCTATCTGCAAAATTATATAAAATGGAAAACCACGTTTTTCGTTCGTGATCTAGAGAACCAAAAACCAGAAGATCTCAAAAATCCCGAAAGGTGATTTTTTACCCAATTAAAAACTTTCTCTAACGAGAGGGTAGGGATGTTGACTAATCAGTAATCACTATTAAGATAACTGAATAATTAGGTTTGCCAGTAAGAGTCATAAATAGGATAGTGTGCAATTTAATCTCGGAAAGTTTATTTATGGCTATTCCGCGAAAAGCGAATTTTGATAACTTTATCAGCAGTGTATATTTTTAAAAAAATGTTTGTTAAATATTATGTAGGATGTGGTTTTAGGTACATATGTAAAATTGATATGATTTTAACTTTTACAACGTTATTGTTATTGTTATTAACAACTATTGTTAAAAAATGATAAAATTAGCAGGAATAAGGGGTCATGCGCCCCTTATTCCTGCTAATTTATGGCATGGTTTTTATATTTAGGATGTTAAGAGACACGCCACTTGGAATCGCGGTACACGAAAATATCTTATTTCTGGCGGATTGTTAAGGAATAAAATATTTGTTACTAAATTCGTCCGCCCCCTAAAACCGGCAGCTCCAGGCGGCCGTCCAGCCACTTGGGCTTTAAGTAGGGTTGCCAACTCACCGGAAAAAAAAATTCGGGAGTTAAAAAAAGTCAGTGGTTACAGTTGACTAAAATGAGTTATTGTGGATGTATAGACTACACCTATTGTAGTAGGCGCGTGTTCTATATTTAAATTTATAAAATAACATAATTGACCTGTGACAGTTGACGTCACGAACAGCTGATCGGATATAAACATTGGACTATTTTGGTTAAAATTGAATTAACAAGAGGTAGATGCAGAAGGTAATTTATTTTATCTGATTCCTTTATTTTTATTTATAGTCAAATAGTTCCAAAAAGGTAATAATTTGCATTTTTCTGATTACAATTTTTTGCATTTGACATTGTAATGTAAACGAACAGCTGATTTTGTTTATGTTTTATTTTAATATTAAAAAACATTTAATCTATCAACTACAATTTTATTAACGAACATATTAATAACAAATCAAAAATTGCATTCTTAAAGACTTTAGTACCGCGAAGTAGTAGCGACACAGAACTTCGAATGGCGCGCGGCTGGCGCATATGACTATGTTTGGTGCGAGTAAAGCGAGAGATTTTTGGTATATTCCGGGAGACGGGAGATTATTAAAATTAAAAGTCGAAATCCTGGGGAATCCCGGAATTCCGGGAGGGTTGGCAAGGCGCCCCTAGTTACGGCATGGTTTTTAACTTTAGGGTGTTGGCAGACACGGCACTGCAGTGGCCTGTGGAATCGCAGTACACTAAACAATGTTAAGTTATATCTGGCGTATTTTCTTAAGAAATAAAATAGCCATTTAACCTGTTAAATAATTTCGTATTCCTTTCACTCTCCCCAGAATGAACCAGGATAAATAAGTTTTTCTGTTATAATTTTGGCAAATTATCAACTAATTTTTTGAGAATTTGTCAAGAAATGTAAAAACTTGTTTCATAAAATTTGTTTTTTTACATTCTTGGCTGATTTAGTCCGTCTCCTAGACCCATAACAAAAATATTAGGAGGAAGGTAGGTATCTAATACAAAATTGTTAATCTCACAGTCAAATAACAAGTTTTATTTATTGATATAAATGATAGAAAAGCTAAATTAAAAACAAATAATATGTACAGGGCGACTTCAAAAAATGCAACATAAATTTATTAGCCTATTTTTGGTTATCCATAAAAAAATACAATTTAAATACTTCCTAATCGAAAAATTATCAATTACTATTAGCAACAAGTTAAGTTTAAAATTATCAATTATATTAGCAACAAGTTATCAATTATATTAGCAAGTTATAAATAGTTATCAATTATATTAGCAACAAGTTAAGTTTAAAATTATCAATTACTATTAGCAACAAGTTAAGTTCTCTCTCTCATTCATATAGGGTATCCAGATTATGGAACAAATTGCCTGCAGATGTTTTCCCTTCCCGTCCCAACCTCCAATCCTTCAAATCCCGTGTCAATAGACTACATTTCCCTTCTCTTCAGACACCGACGGTACGCTAGTACTTAGGCTTGAAGCCTACGTGGGATGTCTTAGATAAAAAAAAGCAACAAGTTAAGTGAATAGCAAACAGTAAGTTTTATTGATTTTCAGCAATGGCTGAACAAGTGTTGAAAATGAGTGAAGCAAATAAATTTTTTGCAGCAATAATCTGTTTTGGAGTCTTTCTTGCAAAAAAAACTTCTTTTTCTTGTTCCAGCAAGAGGAATTTCTTTATTTACATGTACGTTTATAGTACCTGCTACCTCTTGCCTTCATTCCCTTATATAGATCGTGGTTCATTTGTTTCCAATGAACATCGTTCCAAATGAGTTCCTGTTAAAGACAGAGCGAGATCTCTCAAAAACGAGCTTCTTTGGATATTATTTATTTGGTTATTATATATTTATTGGATATTATATATTTACTTTAAATAAACTGGTCGAAAAGTATCAAAACTTTAGTCGGGGCGCTGGGTCTCACAGACTTTAAGTAACCGAACTTTGGAATGTGCCAATATCCGCACTGGCCGCTTGCTAGACGAGAACTAAAGAATGATTCAAGAAGGTATTAAAATACTCAGTTTTCAGAAAAATTTTGTTTAGAAATAGTAACCGTTTTTCGCGCAGTCGGGTCTCATAGACTGGGCGCCCCGCCTCCAGATACTCTTTTTATTTAATAATTATCCATTACCCATGCAACCATAAAAAATAATGGTTGCTCCACTTTCTGGAATGACGATGTGTAATTGGAGTTAGCGCGCCACTTGGCCATAGTATACGAGTCTGAAATTGTCATACTATTTAGAAATGCACTATCCACATTGATAAGACAAGGGCGGACATGTGAAGGTATGGGGGAGCTTTTCCCCCAACCCCCATAAACTGCAAACAAGGCCCGTGCCGCGAGAGAAGGAAATTAACACCTGCGACCGGTGAATTGAATAAGTAAATACTACTGGCCAAATATTTCTTATTTTAAATAAAACTATTTAATTCGCATAATTATTAAATGTTAGTATCGCCAAATTCAATTAGACATATTTTGCTATACTTACTTATTTTTATGGTATAATAAATCCTTACAAAAATTTGAAGATAAATGTTGAGGATATGATGTGCCACTGCCACTGCATAGCATAAGATAAATAGATAGAAATAACTTATGTGGAGCCTATTAGCACAGTACATTATCCTAAACAAGTACCTTTAAAGTTTTAATCCCTTTATTTCTGCAGGTGTAGGTAAAGTCAGGATTTGTGGAAAAATATATCCTAAAAGAATAGACTGTCGGCAACGAAGAAAATATAATAGGTTTGTTAGCCCGCCAATTATGTGCTTGTTTTCGTGGTCATTTTTAAACAGTCTTGTTAATCAAATGTAATGTTTCTTATCTACGAAATTTCCTAATTTTCGGGAAATAATCAAGAAAATAAATTAAAACCCGAATTTGCAGTACATCAGCCATAATAACACTTTTATTTACATGACAAGTTTCGAATTTTGTATAAAAATTTAAAACAGGAAATGATTTTAATTTTTACTAAAAACCAAAATAGATGGTTAAAAGCAACCGCCATAAATGGTTAATTTACGTTGAAAAATAATTCAGATTTATTTGGATTAAATGCATATTGATGCAAATTGCCATTTCGTATTATAATAATTTAAATATCGTGTGTAATAGTTTATCTACTGGAACACAACTCTGTATAACAATATCTAGACGGGAACCAAATCAGTTAAGACTTTTAATTTAAACATTTTAACCACAGGAACTTGGTTTCAATATTAAGTTTTATTTTTTGGAAATGATCACTCTATGCTTAGTAATTGAATTCAGTTCAGGCCATTACTTGTGACAACGTTGTATTTGATTACAAAAAACTGTAGAACACAGAACACGTAAAAGCTTTTAGGATTATATCGTAAGTAGACGGTTTTCATAATACTTTTATAGTGTTGTGGACCTGATACAGAACGTTTTTATTTTATATATGGACGTGCCGATATCCTTGATTGATCAATTAAACTTTAAGAATAATTATTGTCGAATAATTGAATATTCACCGTGTATTGAAGGTTTTAGTGTAGTGGAGTGTAGTGGCACTTAAATATAAAAAAAGTTAAGAACATCCATAACTGCGCATATACGTTCCTTTTACAGGGATGTTTCGAAAAGCAGTTTGAAAGATTTTTAGGAAGTGACTCTAGTGCTATTTTTTAGACAAGAGGTTATGTAAACGCACGGCCGATAACGTTTAATTATTTTCTATTTATATTGTAAAACTGTCATGTTCGTCTAGTTTATTTTTATTTAATAAATCTTACTTGAGATAATTGTATTAAATTTTGTACAAAGCCTAATTTTTAGACCTTTAGGTGCCATCAGTGACTACTTGATACCTATTTAAATTCTGAATCTTTTTGGTTTCTTGCACCATTTACAATTTATATTTGGAACACATTTCTACATACCATTTACCAGGACGAAAAGATTTATTTTTGAAAAGATAAGCACGAGCATTGAACTAAATAAGTTGTAAAAGATATAATACATCGAAAAAAAGCAAAAAATAAAGCAGGTTTTAGATATACGAAGGAATATAATTAAATTTTCAGGCCATTGTCAGGGTGAAGTGGAAGTCCCAAAAATATTTTAAGCGGTCAGACTGAAAATAATTTATTTTAGAACATTACAAAAACTTTTTTACATAAAATCGACTGTAAAATCACCACCTAAAACCCTTTAGGTAAGATTACTTAGGAAACACCTTGTGTAAGTAAAAATAAGAAAAAAATCGTACAAGTGTATGCATAAAGAAGGAATCTTTTACCAGTGCGACAAAGCAAAATAAATGTTGCCAATAACCCAAAAAAAAAAACATGAAAGTTGCTAACTTTCGAAAAAAATTTAATAAAACCAAGCGCGGCGTTTAACTTCGCTGATATTAGACAGTTTTCGAAACCCACAAGAAGCAACTCTTGTTATTACCATTTGACAATTTTGACATTTTAAATGTCATTTATTGCTTACCGTCTCCGTGAGCCGCCGGTCGGACGATAGACGTAGCCGTTACGAAAACGATACGCATGCGCATGTCAGTAGTTGACGTTTGGAATCTTGGAAATCTAACCTCATTCCTCGTGTTTTGTTTTGACTCTTGTAGTTCGAAGTATTTTTGCTTGTTAATTTAGATAATAGATGTAGAAAATTAGTATAAATGTGGTTGGTCATATAACAAATAATTTTGGACAGTGCTGGTGCTGATCTTCCAAATATAAGCGTACCTTACACGATCAATAATATTGATATCAATCAATACTGACAATATTTCAACAATCTACTTCAATCTCTGCATCAATATTCTTCAACCTTACACGATAAGTATTATTGTCAATATTTCCTTCAGCACATAACCTACTATTATCCGTGTCTGCTGAAAATGGATCCTCGACAGAGAGCATGTATTACGATAATGTTAAATTTAACATACATAAATCGTACAGTAAAGCGTGAGCGCTGGATGAAAGATTGGTTAATAAAACGTGCTTGCTGCTTCTATTGTTGACAGCAACTGACATTACACTAAATTGATCCAATATTGACAGCGCACCCCAGACGATCAGTAATACTGACAGTGTCCCCCTACTCGCTGATATTGATGCCTGATATTTGGAAATTCGAATTCACCTCAGTTCAATCCATCAAACCACCAATATATCCACCTTACACGGTCAATATTTTTGTCAATATGATAACATAAATCAATCAGTCTGTTAGGGTATGCTCCTTAACAGAATGCAGAGTCGTTCACTTGAATTTTTATGCCCACTATCCGTTGTGAATTTATGACGAACTCTTAGTGCTTGAACCAATCTAGGGATATCATTTTTCTCAACGAAAATACATTTTACACTCTTCCCGCAGGAATCCCCTGGTCTGCTGTTCCCCGGAACGGTTTTCGTTAACGGGATGTAAAACTTCTAATAGAAGCGCATCTTCTAGGTCGCTATCAGAATCAGACGATTCTAAGAGAACTAAACCTTCATTAATCATTTTCTAGCTATAAATTAAATGTTGTTTAATAACAACACGCTCAAATTATAGCATATCTTTATACTAGTATAATCTAGAGCACTGAAGAAATTATAGGTTAAAAACCACAAAAGTTTAAAATATATTAATAAGCTGTCCTTTGTCGGTGTTAAGCTTTTCTTTACGGCAAGCGAAATCTGTCAAATAGCGGTCATGTTAACGTATAAGTTAATGTTATCCGCAAAAATGCATTGTGCTCTCGAAAACTGTCTATTACCCATGGATTTATTAAGAATGGATACGGGATGATTTCACATTCTTTGAAGTCAAAACAAACCATTCTAAGCGACACTGTAAACACAATTTGTAAACATTGGCCACATCTTATTTTACCTTGTATTTGTGTACAAAAAATACGTTATAAGCATTACAAGATTTACTAAAAGTAATAAAAGCCCTAAAATACTTTATTTTCTGCTAAATACTAATAAATTTAAATTAAAAAGTTTTTATTATTTATAGGTTATATTATTTCTAAAGGTTTATTTAAAGTCGCTCCGAGTCATTTATAAATCTATAAGTCGCACTTTTTCTTTTCTAGTTCATTAGACAAAGACATACGTTTAACCGATCGTTCAGATCTTGGATGAATAAAGAATCATCCAAGGTTGACGTCAACCGCTCAGCTGTTCAGAGGACAACAGAAACAGCATCACTCCTGAGCTCCAACACTCCAATGCTATTTTATCTCTTTCTACTACCATTCTTGATTCAATTACGTATTTCCTATAAGTTTGTAAACTGTTCCATAAGTGGAAGATGTTTTCATAACAAACAACAAAAATAAGGCTTCACGTTCGATACGCTCACAGTATACGGACATCGGATCCTTTCTTAATAAATCCATGCTATCTATTACCATTCTCGGCCCGATCACTAATGTTAAACGACGCCCGGCCGGCCGGCCATGCCGGCAGCATTTTTCCGTTTCCTATAGTGCTAGCGCAACCGAGTGCGCTAATCCTGTAGGAAACGGATACGCGAGACCTGTATTCCGTTCCCTAAGGGGTTAACGCACCTTATGCAAGTATTAGTCGCGCGCGCTACGGGCGGGGTTTGCTCAGGTTTGCTGGGGTTTGTTCAGGTTTTACCCACTTTTACTTAGTCTTTTTTTTATATTGCATTGTTTTGGCAGTGCGATTGATTTCGATGTATTCTAAATTTATAATTTTGCGTAGCGATGATCACGCCTAACCTAACCTAAAAACCTAAAAATAGTACGAAATATATATAAAATATATTAATTATTATTAATTTTTGTTAAAATATTAAAAAAAGACTAAGTAAAAGTGGGTAAAACCTGAACAAACCCCAGCAAACCTGAGCAAACCCCTATTCGCTCCCAGGTCCCATAAGTTTGTTTCATTAAAAATTAATAAAAGCAACATAATTTTTTATCTGCGCAAGTCTGTTGGCAATCAGGAAAGACTGTAGAATGTGACCATAAAAGAATTTTTCCAAAAAACGCAAAAATAGCAGAAATTGGTATAGCAAACAATTACCTTATTATTATTAGTTTGTATGTAAATTTGAAAAAACTCACCTATAAATTTCATGGTATAGGCGTATACGTACATATTTCTTTTTCAGGTACGCAAAGGCATGCTTAATACAACCGTGAGGTGCGTAAACCAGTTAGGGAACGGAATTACAGGTCTCGCATCCGTTTCCTACACGATTAGCGCACCCGGTTGCACTAGCCCTATAGGAAACGGAAAAATGCGGCCCGGCATGGTCGGACTTCCCCAGTACACCCACCGTACTTAGACTTTGGTCTTCGTGGGCTGTGAGAAAATAAAAAAGGGTCTTTATGACTGAGAATAAAAAAATATAATGGCCGTCATTTTAAAAAGGGCCAAGTAAATTTTTTGAGATTTGGGAAATGAATAGAGAATTCACTCATTCAACTCCAAAAATTTCCTACTACATTATGACGTAAAGATACATATATCAAAAACGGGAAGTCGAAAATCTGCACGAATACAGTACCTACTTCCCTTAAACAGTGGAGCGAGATGTAGGCTGTGTTGGGAAAGTAAAAAGTGAAAATACATAAATATTACATATTTTCTTCTTGTCCACTTAGTAGTAATCCTGTTAGGACATTCTCTTTATGCAATACAGAATGTTTTGTTAAGGTGTTTAATATATCTATACCTATAAAACTTTGCATACATTTAAAAGGTTAAGTGAATGAGATTTAAATAAATCTTATGTTATACGTTAAAATAATTGTTTAAGCTATACTAAAACTGAATATTATTACCTCCTTCGATATTAAATGTAATGAAAAATAAGACAATTTCTGATTACATCCCAAAAAACCCATCTTGGGCTACAGGTCACTGATAAAAATGTTGAAATCACGAATATATTTTTACATTTGGAAATACAGTTCAGTTGCGTGCACATCAAATCATATTTTATCAAGTAAGTAGGCTGGCCATTTTCTATTTAAAATAGGTTTTACTATGTCACCTACATCTATAAAATAAAATGCTCTTTCTATTTCAATCTGTAAATTACTATACATCTGCTTGCCTAAGCATACACTCACGACAAGAAAAAAAAAGGAAAACAACAGTGATGAAATTTTATATTTGGCAGCATTTATGAGGTTAATGGACTTTTTGTCCTGGATTGCTGATCCTCGGAAAATTATTCCCTGGGCGAAACGTAGGTACGAAAAATTCGAGTATGAATAGAGACAAATAAAAACTCATTTTGACCGATCACAGCCTATAACCGGGGATGAATATTGTCTCATTGATGAACTTTTCTTTGTACTTTTATAAAACATATGGTAATAATTTTTGATGTTTTAAAAAAGTCTAATGACAAATATTTAAATTGTTATGATTATATCTATGGGATCGGGGTACGAAAAGTCCATGGTACAAGGGCGTACCTAGGATCTCAACTAGAGGGGGGCAACACATTATTTTCAAGGAAGGGGGCGGGAAGCGAATTGAGATTACGAAGATCATAGACTATTTTGTCTTTTAGGGGTGGGGCAGCTGCCCAGGAAGGGAACGGTATGCGAATTCGGTTTGCGAAGATCATGGACTATTTTTTCTTCTAGGGGAGGGGGGGGGGCAGCTGCCCCCATGCCCCTCGCTGGGTAACCCTTCCCATGGTAAGAAAAGTTCGGGGATCAAATGCCGATAACCCTTTTAGAAACCTTAACCAATATCAGTCTAATTTTTAACCAATTGTAGAAGCCCACCTAGATTTGACTTTTGAAAATACAGAAATGTGAGCTAGTATACCGGGCGAAATCAAATTCTTTTTCTTCTAACTTTTCAACATTTTGTGGAAGGAGAATGCTTTCAACATTCTGTGTAACGGTTGAGCGGTACCTTCTCTTGAAATATCCTTGTTGATTTAGTTCTACACTTACCCTTATCTACATTTTTTAAAGAATATGGACGAGCACACAATTTTTCAGTATTGCTAGATGAACATTATTTTCTGTTTTTATCGCAATCTGCTCCCCCCCCCCTAGAACAAAAAATAGTCTATTATCTTCACAAACCGAATTTGCATTCTCGAAAATAATAGAGTTGCTCCCCTTTAGTTCCTGTGGGGGTTCCAGTTCCTGGGTACACCCTTGCGCACTAGGATACATTTTATGAAAAAACAACAAATTAGATGCAGATACTGATAAATCAACACTGCGCACGATTGATTTTATTTAGGACACGATCATAAACCTTAAACTTTTTTAAGGATATTAAAAATGCGATGCTTCAGTGACGATCGCTATTCTCGCTGTGTTCTCTCAAAATGCCAGGCCCTAGAATTGTGGTTATTTTCTCTATTTTTAAAACCTACCCTGTCAATAAAAGTATAAAAGAAAAACCTATAGAGCTGTTACACAAGATGTTTGATATTTTATTTGCAAAAAACAATGAGGTTCACTATGTAAATTTTAAAAAGTTATTGTCAAATTTTCGTTTTTTTTTTGGAAATTTTAACCTATTCTTGGAAGTAATATATTAAGATAAATTCAAAAGGGTGATGTCAGCATGACTTAATATTAAATCATATCTGATAATAATATTATTATTCAACTATTTATTTTGTAAATAAGACTTTAAGTATGATTGCAAAAATTTATTTCTGATACCTGCTTATTACGATTTTGTATTAATAATCTAAATTGAGTAAAGTATAAAATAATTAGGAAGGATATTCTCAGTAGCGATGGGTCATTCGTTCACTTTCAAGAGAGCCCGCTCACTCGTTCAGCTCACTTGGAAGAGTCGTTCGCAAGTCGTTCGCAAGGAGTCGTTCGATTAAACGAGGGCTGCTACCCGTATCTCCGAGCTGCGAATTGCGGCGCTCTTTACTTTAGCGTGACACCTGCATTTGTTCATGTTCATAAAATAGAGCAAAAAATGCTATGAATTACACATTTTCGACTGCCGACGGCACGCTGCTTAATTGTGGCGCGGCGGCTTCAAACAAAAATAAAATAAATATTAAAATATTGGAATCATTTATGGCTTTTTTTGCAGGGCGTTTGAGTTTGGTGGGTACCGAGACCGACACAATAATATACTAATATAATAATACCTAATACTGAACCAGGCTTTTAATAAATCATTTGATTTGATTTTTGGTTGTTTTATGCGTTAGTTTGTGGCTTGAGTTTTAACCTACCCGCAGTATACACCTCTGCTTAAAAAACGTTGTAGCAGATTTCCGGCAAAGTAATTAATCGTTAGTCGTAAAATAATAGTAATACCAAAGACGTACAAACTGGTAATGTATTTCCATATAGGCCGCTAGATGCTCCACCACTGTCGTTCTAATACGACTCCGACTGAGCCGCTCCCGGCTAGCGCTCTTCGCGGCTTGCGCTCTCCGAGTTGTCCGAAACTCGCGAAAGCGTGGAGTGGAATTTCTACGAACGGACGAGAGCGAGCCAGATATTTTAACGAGCGGTGAACGTATCGTTCAGTTGATGGGAGCGGCTCATTCGCGACTCTTTGAAAAGAGTCGTTTAAATCGAACGACTCGTTCGCGAACGACCCATCGCTAATTCTCAGGGTGAGATACAGCAGTTCATTGGCTTCCAGATGCAGGTTGAAGATTAACAAACAAGAAGGAGATAATTATTTACATTTTAGAGCAATCAGAGATTCCAAGGTTAATCTGGCCAACTATATGATTCTTTTTGAGAACGGCTATTGACAAGCTTATTTTGGCATATTTTCATATTAATAAAGTAGTTATTCAAGTAATACAAGTTACTGTAGGTTAATATCTGCAATTGTAAATGCCGCAGGCTAATATATCTACCAATATACCATTATTATTCGTAATAATAAATTTTTAATAATTTATTTTTTTATGGCTTAGTGACTAAATGTAGAGCGAGAATGGCAAGGTTGCTT
This sequence comes from Philopedon plagiatum, assembly GCA_963971165.1. Lineage (NCBI taxonomy): Eukaryota > Metazoa > Arthropoda > Insecta > Coleoptera > Curculionidae > Philopedon > Philopedon plagiatum. The sequence continues at coordinate 64,030,694 of OZ020195.1, read as the reverse complement.
TGTCTCCGTAGGACGTGCCTCAGTATTCCCGTTCATTCATGGCTTAAACAGTTATCAAGGCGTAGTATCTTGTGTGTAACCTTGCTGACAGGTTGAAATATACTGTGTTGTAGTGAAATTATAAGTGATTTTTGATTTTTCTTAAAAAAAATTTACCCATAAACTTTGAAAAATGGTGCGTTAATTCCAGTAAAATGGATTCTTCTCATCCGGAACTGTCTTTTCACAGGTTTGCTCTCTGGAATAAAGGCGGCTCGAAAAACCATAGCGACGGCGCGCAAACTCAGATGTTTGGTGTTCTCTTTCTCTTCTTTCTTTATCCTACACACGCACAATATATGAAACAAGACAAAAGGATAGTTATAGAATACTGCCGTCTCCTCTTGCTGAAGGTCAATGGTTTTAACATTGTGCTTTTTTAAATGTATCTTCTTTGTTCTTATTTGTTGTAGTTAAATTGCATCATCTTTCCAAAATAAAATTATTACTTACGAAAAAAAAAACATTTTTCTTAGAAACAGTTCTGCCGCATTTTTCAAAATTTTGTAAATTAATGAAACAGTGCACACCTAATAACACGTCACATTTTCTTTGGATAATTCCAACAAGGGAGTTTAAAAAAATTTAAATTTCAGTTAACTTAACAAAACGTAATTATTAATTTTTGCCAAATTTTCAATAGCACCACCCAGAGACAAACTCCTATCAGCATCCAACGCCAATTCTTGACATGGTGAGAGAACAGTGTTGGTATTAATATGTTTTAAGTTAGTGATATGCACTTTGAAGAAAAATTTATAATTAAATGCTTTATGCAGTTAGAAAATTTAGAAAGACCATTTTGCTTAAGATAGAAACTGTTCCTTATTATCAAATTTATCACAAAGAACCAACAAATCAACACTAATTGAAAAAAGTTTAAGCCTAGCCTAGCAGTAGTGCTAGATATCTTTTGATTTATATTTTTGATATAGGTATATGTTTCTTGATAATAAAGTTTAATAGGTATAGTACACATGATTAAGTTGGTGTAAAAACATGTATTAGCTAAAAGTTTTATATCATTCACACTCAGATCCATGCTGTTTACCCCCGCTAGCACTACAACATAATCATATGAAGTTAACCCATTTGTATAACACTCAATGTTAGCCGTTATATCTTAAACTTTGCAAAAGGCTTACTAATAATTTGGAGACTACACCTGTCACCCAGAATACTTCTTAAGGGCTGACACAGTCTTTTTCCATAATCGTTCGTCAGCACGAGCACTTTAGACGATTGCTTCCCTTTAGAGGCCTGATTCTTTAGAACCATTTATTGAAGGTATGAAAACCGAATTATTCTGCAAGGTATTTAGATGATTTTTATCTGTTGTGTTATGGTAAGTATTCAGTTCTTCCTCAAGGCTAAATATTTCGTAGTTGGCCTTTTTTAGATCATTGATATATACTTCATTCTCCTTTGTCAGTGTTTCAATGTTAGTAAACATATTTCTTTTTAAAATGTTTAGTTCAGTTAACGCGCTGTCCGTGTTTTTAGTTCTTGTTTCTAAACCTGTCATTTGATCTGTTTAGGTTTTTTATCTTTTCCAGTAGGTTCAGGTTCATTTAAGCATCCTATTTCTGTTTTGTGTGTATTAATAAAGTACCCCTGCTCAGCATTTAAAACTAAGCCTTCGAAATCATGCGTTCCTCGTTGCAATCGTTTTATGTAGATATCTTTGTTTTTTACTTCATCCATAAGGGTACTTAATTCTTTTTGAAATCTGAGACTACTCTCCTCGGACTCGTTTTCGAGTTTTTCAATTAGAAGATCTTTCTCTTGACATTCAGATTTAATCTTATCAAGCTGCTGAATTAAGTTATTTATGCTCGGTAGAGCTTTAAACCCACATCTGCAATCATGACAGTAAAGTAACAAATTTCTTTGAGTCAGAGCAACTGCATAACACTCAGTTGTATTAATTCCGGCACAGTTTTTACAAGTAACCGTATTACAAGAATTGCAGGTGGCCCCAAACAACTCATCTTCTTTGGGTCTGACTTTAAAAATGCAAGGTTTGCGGCACTTTGAACACTGCATAACTATTAAAATACTTGGTCCAATAAACTCTAAATACCCTTGGCAACACAGAACTCGGTAGTGTCAACACAGTAGTCTGTAGTGTCAATATTTTAGCGTGAAAACGTATAAAAAGAAAGTTTTTTTTTTTAATTTCAGTCAAATCAAGCGCTTTTTACACACAACGTCTTTGTGTGTTCTTGAACAAGTCTAAGTACACTTACACTATTAATTGTTTCTAAAATCCCACAATACTTGACAATAAATATTCACTAATAAACAAACAAATCAACGGCGTTGCCGCAATTCAACCGTAAATAAGAAAAGTGTTGAACTTTCTATACAACTATACTATCACACACACTTCGCTGCTTTTTGGCAATTTCAGCTGTGGGTATTAACACCGACGATTAAGACAACCAGTGGCCGAAAACCGATAACAACAACGTTGGTGAAAATTCTTACCGGGTCTTGAATTTTAATCGCCGATTCATCGGTGTTTATTCTGAATTGGTAGTGTGTGTTTTTAATCGCCGGATTTTGCTATTCTGCTAATGCGTCTACATACTTTCTACGCAATTCTCATATTTTTCATCTTCATCGTCGTCAAAAAACTGAAGCTGTGTGTGGGCCATAGCCATGATCTTTAGCCAGAGAAGACGACATCATTCCCTCATAACTAACCTTTTGTTTTGTTTTATACAATGCACGGGTGTTGGACAAAGAAAGAGAAGAGAGAGAACGCTAAACATTCGACTTCGCGCGCCATTGCTATGGCCTTTCGAGCCGCCTGTATTCAATCGAGCAAAACTGAAAATACAATTCTTGATGGAAAAAGTCCAATTTGCTATATACTTGACACTGACGCACTATTTTTCAAAGTTTATGGATAAAGTCCTTTTAGGGAAAACCAAAAATTACTTCACTACAACTAGGACTATGATCTGTCAAAAACGTTACATACAAAAAATATTACGCTTAATGAATTATTTAAGCCATGAATAAACAGGACTGCGGCACGCAGATAATTAACGGATAAAATAAATCCAAAAAGAATCACTAAATAAGGAAAATATTGTGGAATAATGTCGGTTAAAAATAGGGTTTTTCGGAAAAAATCAAGAAAAGCCGGTTTTACCCCTTAAACACGCTCCTGAATGACCCATTCGGTATTCGTTTTAAAGTGTGACTATCCCTCTATAAGCTAGTGTTGAAAAGTTGGAAAAGAATTAGATAGGAAAAAATTCAGAGTGATTCAAATGTACGGATGTCTAGGACACAAAAAGTAAAAAAATCCACATTTAATCGGCGGTTGCTCCCTCCCTATAAATAATGAAGAAACTAAAAAATATGGACACTATGTATTTCGATGAGCTCTTTCCGATGACGTATATGGAATTTTAATTTGAATCATTATGACCCCACAAAAAATTAAAAACCGGAAATATTTGGGTCAAAAAACGAAATTTCCAGTTTTTTCCAAATATATCCATTTTCCAGGGACCTGTACCCGATTTCAACGGAAATCGCGGATATTTCAACTTTGACGTTTAACTGCTCCGAAACGAAACATCCTGTATAACTAAATCTTTTACCAAAGCTAGCTGCACTATTTCTCTATCAACCCAAAAAATTCGATTGCTCGCCCTCTGACTGTTTCCGAGAAAAACAAACCTGTTCGACTTTGGTTTAAGCCTTGTATCGTGAGCTTTAGGTTAACATGTAGATTGATACTTATTTTTGCTGATCTCCTAACGTCATTATTCACTGAGGACAAATGGCTGCTTTTTAAATTGTAATAAATTATACCGAAAAGTAAACGTTTTTTGTACCTAGATTATCCTAGTAATTTTCTTCAAAATATTTGTTTGGGTTTATAATGACTTCATTAAACAATTTATGCAATAAAAAAATATGTCCATATTACTTATTGTCAAGCTGACAGTTGACAGTCTTAATTAGGAAGGTTAAAAAAATATATGCGTCGGGACCTGTATTCGGGGTCTAAACTGTCTTGCTATGTCATTTCGGCAACAATGAACGATTAATCATAAACTTTTAAATATACAGTGTGTCCCCGGATTGGGTACTGTACACTGTACCTACTTAAGTTAGCTAACTTTTGACTTTCGAAAAAGCCCTTCCTAATAACAATAACACAATGTTGCTTTATCTTCGAACGTCATAAGCAATGATCATGATTAAGTAATAATATGTCTTTTATCTGTGTTTAACGTATTTTATGATCATTTACAAAAAAAGAACAGTAAAATGGGGGCTGTATCCAGCAGTGTTGCTCTAATACAACCCCTGTATACAGGGATTACAGGGTGTTCAAAATATTTAAAAATATGAAATTCGTTTTCAATAGAGGTAATTTACAATATCATTATTTAAGGTTTTAAAAAAATGTATCTAAAGAATTGATTTAAAAGAAGCGAATACATAGTATAGTAGAAGTTAAAATTTACAATTTTTTGTTACTGGTTTGCATTTTTTTTATCTGAGACAGCCCACGTAGACTTCAAGCCTAAGTATTATCGTACCGTGGGCGTCTGAAGAGAAGGGAAAAGTAATCTATTGACACGGGATTTAAAGGATTATAGGTTGTAAGGGGAAGGGAAAACATCTGCACGAAATTTGCTTCATAATCTGGAGACCCTAGGTGTATGAATGAGCGAGAGAACTGGGATGTTCTAGGTTTTTGTAGCTGGACAGTAAATCTTGTTGTTCTGTTAGGAACAGTCAAGGACGGAATTATGAAGGCTAATTCTTCAGAGTAAAATCCGTGGAAGTATCGGTAGAAAACGGACAAATCTCCAACAGTGCGGCGATGAGCGAGAGAAAGGAGTTTTCTTGTGAGGACTAGGTAATTGCTGAGTTGAATGGCCTCTTTTAGATATAGTCAAGGATATTAAGTATCGAAGGTAATGCTGCTCCCCAGATGTGCTCTAGGTTAGGTCTTACTTGGGAAACATAGAAAGTGTGTAGGTTGGAAGGGGAGTATTTTCCGGCTCAAAAGAGGAAACTAAGCTTTTTAGCTGCCGATGTAGCTATTGAATTGATGTGTTTGTACCAGCTGAGATCATGTTCGAAAGCGAAGCCAACAAGATCGAACGTTTCATTGTTCTGTAGGGCTTGGCCATTCATGTAGATGGGGTAAATGTTAGCGGATTTGAAAAGTCTAAGACTAACGGAAGATCTTGGGAAGAGACTGGGTGCATAGATCTGCCTCTATTATCCAGCTCTTGTTCGAGACTTGTCTGGAAAATTAAATGTTGGAGTGAAGAGTGCTATCGTCAGCAAAACTGTGGATGGATTGTTAGTTGAACAGATCAGGTCATTAATGTGAAAAAGAAAAAGGGTTGGTGCCAGGACTGAGCCTTGGGGTACGCCAACATTAATAGGATTGAAATTAGATAAGTGACCGTCCATCACGACAGATATGCGCCGATTAAAGAGAAATGTATCGATCCAGGTACATATTTTGGGAGAAAGACCGTAGAAAGGTAGTTTGTTAAGGAGTGCGGCATGCCATACTTTGTTAAAGGCCTTGGAAATATCAAGAGCAACAATCTGGGATTCGCCATGAAATTCGAGAGACTTGTTCCAGTAATGTGTGACAAAGGTAAGGAGATAAGCTGTGGATCTTTGATGACGAAATCCACACTGTCTGTCATGGATGATTTTGTATTTTTCTATATATTTTAAAATTTGTTGATCACTTTTTCCATAACTTTGCTGACAACAGAGAGAAGAGAGATATAATTGAATTGGAAGGGACTTAGAACCTTTCTTTGCTGCACATGAGCATACAGTTATTTGGGAAAGTACCCTTGTCATAGGAGATCTGGAAAAGCCGCGTTATGATAGGTGCAAGCTCTGAAGCACTTTTTTTAGAACAATTGCTGATATGCCATCGAGACCCAAAAACTTTTTGGTGTCAAGGGATAGAAGAATTTTTTGAACATGTTTGACCTTAAGTATTATGTCGGACATTTTGTTGGGTATAGACGTAACGGTTGGAAGAGCGAAATTGGCAGGAGGAATAAGGGTGGAATTGGCAGCGAACTGTTTGGCAAATAATTCAGCTTTACTCTTATATGTGGAGTTAATTTCATTGTCTGAGATCAGGGGAGGAAAAGTGCTTCAACGGAAGTTTTGACTTATGTTTTTGGAAAGTTACCAGAAAGATAAGCGCTTTATCTTTTATGCGGTTGTTAAAAGCATTTCTAGGCTAAAATAGTTTGATTGTATTGATTTCTTGCCTTGGTGAAAATTTGATGATATTCGGGTGTAGGAATTTAAAGAAACCTTTTGTAAGTTTGGACTTTTTTAAGCCCGGCTTTATCACATGTCTTGGAGAACCAGGGCTTTTGATGGTGGAGTTTAGGTTTCTTGCGGGTATGTGGAATGAAATTTCCAATACCTGCTTGAATGGTACCTTAGATATCGGAGTGAATTTCGGAGGGATCCCAGTCGGCAGAATTGTACGAACTCGGCATGTATGTCACAAAAGGCGGTAATGAGGCCGTGATCTGAACGACTAAGGGGAGCGAATACAGATGTTAAGTATGGCTCAGGATGGATGGTAAAGAAAATATCTAGTGGGTTTGGATTATGGGTAGGAAAACGGAGAAAGTATGTTGGCTCCCTGATTAAATTGGTGACCGAGTTACTGATTGCGAAGCTTTCTGCCGCTCTGCCTTCTGGGTCGGTTTTTGTGAGTCCTAGCCATTCCTTAATATAGACGTTAAAGTTGCCTAGGACGATAACTTCAGCGGAGGGAAATTCAGAGATACGATGGTCAATTTTTGCCGAAAGAAAGTCAAAGAACTCATTGTAGGAGTTGTCTGATGGGGAGCGTTAGCTGCAACAGATAAATTTAGTGAAAGCTCTTTTAAGGGTCAGTTTTATCCATACAACATCGCGCTTGCTTAATTCCAGGTTCGGAACTCTGGTGCAACAAAGACTGCTGCGAACGTAGGCGCATACCCCACCACGAAGACGAAAATATGAGAGAAATTCATAGCCCGGAAAAAGGAGATGATCGGTTAAGGATTAGGTTGTGTTTCGGTCAGAAAAACAATGTGGGGTTACATAACTGGAGGTAGTGGTGGACAGAGTCCAAATTGAATCTAAGCCCGCAGATGCTGGCAAAGGTTATTATACTTCTAGAATTCTTCGATGGTGGGACACCTAAGCACCCATCGCCCGGACATCCGAATGGAGGGGTACATTACCTCCGGAATTTTTTACCCCTGGGAGCGCTATTATCATTTTCAAATTTGTTCCTTTCCTATAAATACGCGGATAGTTTGAAGAGAGTAGGATTAGAAGTGACAGAGAAAGAAGAGAGAAGAGAAAGAATGACGTAGGAAGAGGAAAGGGAAAGGAAAACCGACTTACGCACCCGGAGCTGGAAAGATCCGCTAAGATTTTACCAGCTCCATAAGTGTATGTGATACCTCTTCGGCCGAGGAAAAGCTCCTCTACCTCTACATTGTTGTAAAGAAAATAAACAAAACTTTTTTATATCTATTCTTTGCTTTTATTTTAAAACAACTTTGTTAAATTAATTAAAAAAAGAAAACTGGGTAATTCACATTTTAATTTCCATCACTGTTTAGTACATTCGAAAACAAGCAAACTTTTTTATTACAAATTACTTTTTCTGTAAAAGTAAAAATAAGGAAGTTCCAAGAGTGCGATACTCCATCCGCGGACACCCTTTAGTATAAGAGTAGAATAATCTTGTTTACCCGTGGAAAAAAATTATACCCTAATTTACAGCCTAGGTGCCTCTTCCTTAAGGATGTCGGCTAAGAAACCGTCGGATTGTGAATTAGATGTACGATTTTATTGACTACTGACACATTTTTTTGTTTTTTAGAAAAAAGAATGAAGGTCACTGGAATAATAGCTATAACCTTTATGACAGTTGCTGTATCCTATGCACAAGAAGACGATATTGTCGAAGGAAATAGCAAATTTACCGTTAAGCTTTTTAAGGTAATATCAAATCATAATTGTTAAATTATTACAATGAATACCAATTCTTGAAATTATTTATCTTGTAATCGCTGAACTTTACACACAGAAGATGTTGCAATTTGAAATAATTTAAATATAATCTGATAAAAGAATAATTGCCAGTGACTCATAGCATATGAAGGTGTGTGTATGTGAAAGCTTTGGGCAGATCCCAATTTTACAGGCTAGTGTTTAATATAGTAAGTTTTAGTTATTTACATACTTTAAAGTTCACAGGCGAGACTACCAAAAGATCCACATAACCCTCAAAGATTGACTGAGTTACTGACAGTAAAGGTGCTCGCCCACTTAGGCGAAGCGTCGCGAAGCGAAGAGAAGAGAATTTTATCCATCTAAGAACTTTACACGCAATCAAATGGAACGCTTCTCTACGCTTCGCGCCGCTTCAGTGTGCGGGCTTCCATTTGATTGCATGCAAGGTTCTTGAATGGATAAAATTCTCTTCTCTTCGCTTCGCGACGCTTCGCCTAAGTGGGCGCGCACCTTAAAAGACCAAGACGCGATCGTAAAGATATTAAGCTCACTGCTGAAAGGATGAGTAAAGCAAAGGAAGTACTTCGTGTCTATGCATAAGCGGTACGGTTGCCTGGGTAAATCCTGTTCAGACCAGTCCTGAATCTAGGGGGTATTTCGGAGAGATTGTTCCCCCCGGGACTTGTAAATCTCTCCGAGGGGGACTCACTCCCCCGACGAAGACTCCCTTCTGCATTGTCTTATTAGGGGTTCCCAAAGAAACCGTAAGTATTATCTTTGCTAAAAATGTTATGCTTTTAGAAATGAGATTAGTTTTTAACAGTCGCCTCTCCTCCTAGACTGCGGGGTGACCGTAAGAACACTATGGTCATTTATAACAGGATGAAACTTTCACCAAAAAGTAGTACTTATAGTGACAATACATAACAGGTACGGTTAGGGTTGCCACCTTTTTAGAATTGGGAAAAAGGACTTTGGAAAAGGCGGGAAAATTCGCTTTCGCCATTTTATCAAAAACTGTATTTTTGGGTTTCCTTTTGGGGAAAATAATATACATATATTTTTTTAAATAAATATTTATTTTTGAAACTTAAATCTATATTTTTCATTTGATTTTCCAGCTTATAATATTTTTTTGTCATTCTTTATCGTATAATAATTCGTTACAGGTATCCTCAAAATTAACAGTAAAATCAAAAGTTCGGCTTTATTTAAAGTAACTATGCACCTGTTTCTTTCATCTCGCCAATTAATGCCAAAAACAGAAAAAATCGTTCTTCGATTATAGGTTGTGGTTATGTTTGTTTTGTTCTCTTCTCTCTTCGTTTTGATGATGGGGTTGGTGGACTTCAGGCGAAACGCACGCAACGTCCATCGACGCGAAAGACGAATAATGCTCTCAGCAGTGTCAGAATATTACGTAAACGTTTGAATCTCACTTTTAATTTTAGAAATTATTTTAACTGCGAAAATGCGCTAGCAAGGTCGTCCGAATATCAGTTTGGGCTTTAAAAAGGACATTTTAAGCTAAAAAAAGCAGAAAGGACAAAACTCCTTAAAAAAGGACTGTCCTTTCCAGAAAAGGACAGGTGGCAACCCTAGGTACGGTTGCCTTGGGAAACCCTAATAAGACTACGGGGGATACTACAAAGTAAGTCCCCCTCCCCGCGGCCGCCTGACCGAGGATTTACCAAGGCATCCGTAGTGCTCCGACCATAAGTATGGGGCTTCTATACTAAAAGTTTCATCCTTTTAGATTTAAGTTTAGCATTTTTACGATCGCCTTTCCTCCTATAACTTTGGTACCAACAGAATTATACAATTAATTCATCCCTATATTTCTTTATATAGTGCATCATTAAAGCAGTCCATTGGATTTTATATGTTATTTTTTAACCCATGTTGGACTCTATTCTATTAGAAGTATAGTAGTATAGAGATAAAATTTAATATACGTAGGTCAATTTCAGAGTCTTAAGATCGAGTTATTTCAAAAAATCTCTGAATTGTTTTTACCGTCGCATAACAGGTGTGTACATGTCCTGACTTCTAAAACTTTATTGTCATTTTGTATTCATATTTTTGACAATAGCATAAATATAAAATAATAAATATAAAAAACGGAGTTAATTATGTAATTTGTTCAAATTACCCCCCATTTACAGCTAAGCCAGTACCCCTAGTAATAAAAATGTTTTCTAACGTTAAGAAACTATGGTGCTGCGTGCAGCCTCGATACCTCTATTTTCAGTTCTTTTGCATCGCTTACATTATTAAAGGCTTTTGATGATAGATATTTCAAATAAAAGTAATCTAGAGGCGGAACTAGACTTTGTGCGGGCCATTTAAAAGGGACAAACCGTCTAACGCCTTATGAGTTGAAGCTCCATCACGTTGAAAAAATGTCTCTGTTTATTACTGTCTTCCAAGGTAGAAACCATGTCAATGTGTAAAAGTTTCAAATATTCATTTACTGTCAGTGTATCTATGTACATAAAAGAAGAAACTGACTGACTGACATATCAACGCACAGCCCACGCCGCTGGGTCTAGAAACTTGATATTTTGCACAGAGGTTTCTTAGCTTTATGTTCTTAATTATTCTTTTATTTTTTAAACTTAGTTTACAATTTTTTCAAGAAAAATAAGTAAACGTGGCAGCACCGCACAAAACAATAGTGTTGACATGGCACCGGGTCTCCGGTGGCCGAGTTGGTACGGCGCCAGCTTTGCAACCTAGAGGTGCGGGTTCGAATACCGCTTCGACCATGGATATTTTGTAATTGTTGTTGGAAGGTGGTAGAGGAATTCTTCCTCGACCGAGGTGGTACCACCCCACACATCCTCTTAAAGGGCTGGTGAAATCCCTACGAATGTTTCCAGCTCTGGATGTGTGAGTCGATTCCCCAGTACACCCACGGTACCATAGTACTTAGACTTCGGTCTTCGTGGGCTGTCAGAAGTTTAAAAAAATATATAACTTCGGCATCTACTAATGCAGGACTTTTCAAAATTTAACCCCTAAAGGGGTGAAGCAGGAGAAACTTTGTATGGAGAAAAAATATGAGATGATCCTATTAACTCGAAACTTCATGGAAGTACTCAAAAAAATAAATGTTTACAGTTTTTAGTAAATCAACCCCTAAATGGGTGAAATGGGGTTTCAACATTTGTAATGAAGTAAAATTGTTATACTTACGGTTCTATTATCTTGAAACTACGTGAAAGTACTCTAAAAATAAAAACATATTTTATAATTTTCTAAAAATCAAGCCCTAAGGGGGTAAAATGGGGCTTCGACGTTTGTAATTTAATAATGCCACGCGCACGAAGTCGCGGGCGAAAGCCAGTGGTTTATAAAATAAAGATCGATAGTTATAGTTCCGTTCCCCAGCATTTCTTCCCGAATATTCACTTCTTTAAGCCTCAATGGGTACGTGTTTGGTGAATTACGTCTCTACCCCATACTCCTTTATTTTGTTTGTTAACTGTCCCATTTGTACTACTACTGAACTTCCAACGGTAAAATTTATAATATTTGGATCATTATTAATTCCGTTTTCTACTACTCACAAAATTCCATCTTTTCAAAATAATCATGCAATAAGAGCTCTTGAACGTTCCGGATTATATAAGACTTGAACATTCTTGCTTCAGTGCTTTGTAGAAACTGCTCCGAGATCCTGTGGAATTTTCAGTAAGCTGACTACGACTAACACATGGATTCTGCTGAACTGCTAGGCTAGGTCTGTTTTAAAGTCTTCGGTCACTACAGTGGAATTTCTTCATCGCTTTATATGTGAACTGACGACACAACCCGTAGTAATATACATTTTTCGTGCAATCGTAACCACTGTCGTCTTTCTGTGTACTGGACGATTTTGATAAGCCACTGAAAATTTATCTGCAACTTCTCGATAATATTTGTCAAGTTTTAAACCATATCAATTTGTTTATTAATAGCGGATATCTTTTAAAACAAAATTAGGACAATGTGGATCATCGTCACCAAGTACGCAAAGGTAAAGACAATAATTACGAGGGGTGAGAAAAATTAATGTTTCTCAAAAAAGAAAGGAATTTTTTAGAGCTTTCTTAGAGCTTTTTTGGCATAATTGGCATTGCCAATTTAGCAAATTAACATAATCTTGAGCTCTGAAATTTATGTATGTCAAATTTCACCTCTATATTTGTAATAGAACATGGCCTATCATGAGTAACTGGGTAAAATGTAAAACCCTACGCATCGGTTTAAAAAAAAATGCACTGTATAAGCGCTCATTCGCTTAGCAGTCAAAAATAAATGGGACGTAATAATGTAATGGGAAATATGTGTATTTCTTTTTGGTGCTTTAATCCTAGTCTACAGTTTGTATGGTTAATTTAAACCGTTTTATTAAATTTAATTTTGAGAAAAACACATCTTATTTTTATTTTAGCTGAACGAGTTCCTGTCAAATCAGAAGTTGTTATGTAAATGAAAGATAAAAAAGTAGTAAAATATTTCAAAATTATGTAAACAGTATCACATACAGTATGTTGTATAAAGCATGATACAAATAAAAGAAGATATGATACCGCGCAGGTAGGCGTGACCATTTACGTCACGCCGTGATCAATTCCGCGATATTTTGTAAACGAAACACGTCCTTTTTTAAGATCGCGTTGTGTTTTCAACTATTTTTTGGTGTTTTTGTATTACTTTTAGGAGTTTAACAGTAAAAATGAGATGTGCTCTGTGTGGTTGTGATGTGGACCATCAATCAATCAATGTAATCAATGTATGTATTTATCCCTTTATTTATATGATTATTTTAAATCTTATACTATAAAATTTGTATTATAAGCAGGAGGCAAAGTATATTGCCAATAGAATTTATATAAAATCGCCTTTAACTAACGTAAACTCTATATTTTTATTCCTTGGGCTCCGTCCGAGACTGGAAGCACCGCAGCCACTAGAGGCCTATTGTGCCTACCCAATAAACTTTTGTTACACCCACTGTGTTATCCCAGTTCCCTGCACAAGCCTGTACACGTCCACTAGGGATTGGGTGGTCAGCTCATTCGGTTCTAGCATGGGTTGCCCGAATAGTTGGTGGCGCTTGCGATCTAATGCCTCGCAATTATAGATTATGTGCTGAACTGTTTCCCTGTCCCTACCGCATAATCTGCAGCTAAGGTCTCTCTGGTAAGTTTCATTTTGTTGAGGAGGTTCTTTACAGCCATGTGTCCTGTGTTAGTACCCCTACGATTGTCCTCAACTGGATCCTGCTTAGGTTTAGCAGTTGCCTGGTGAGTCTAGGATTGGGATTTCCTATAGCGGCCTTGCTGTGGTTCAGTCCCTGTACTCCGTTCCAGTGGACTTTGTGTTGGTGTTTGATCCATCTGTTTACCGCCTCTCGTGCCGTGCACTTAGGCACCCCGAGGGATGGTTCTGGGCCAATGTATGGTGTAGCCGATCCCTGTCTAGCAAGTTCGTCGGCTTTTTCGTTACCAGTGATGCCCTTGTGTCCCGGTACCCACATGCGCTTGCCTGAGTTTCTGGCAGCAATCGCGCCAATATCGTTGATGCACTCCCATACCAGTCCTGAGGTGACTCTGTGGCATGAGAGTGCCCTCAAAGCGGTCTGACTGTCTGAACAGATGTAGATCCGCTTATTCGAGTAAGCCCTTCTATTGTTTTCCAGCGCACACTGCAGAATGGCGTAGGTTACTGTTTGGAATACCGTGGGGTACTTCCCCAAGGAAAAGGACATGTCCTTCCTTGGCCCGACCCCATGTACTCCTGCTCCGGTTCCCGCTTCGGTTTTTGATCCGTCGGTGTACCATATGATTGCCCCCGGAGGAAACTCTGGGTTTGTCGAAGTCCATTCTCTACGATCCGCTATTATTACCTCGTAGGGAATGTTGTATTGGAATTTTGGAGTCATGTACTCTGATCTCATTTCTAAATCGGGACTTCCAATCTTCTCTCTTATGAGTTCATGTCCCGCCCTTTTCCGTAGTGAAGAGGGCAGAGTGTTTTGCAGTCGATAGAGACCCATCCTGGCCTCTCCCTGGATAACCAGGTGCAAGGGAGGAAGGTCCAGGAGATTCTCCATCGCTGAGGTGAGGGTCGATCTCATCACCCCAGTGATACCCAGACAGGCTAGTCTTTGCAGACTGCTGAGCCTGAGTATTATAGATTTCTGCGTTGCCTTGTTCACCCAGACCAAGGCTGCATATGTAATTGCGGGTTTCACCACCCTGGTGTACAGCCAGTGCACCATCTTTGGCGAGAGACCCCATTTTTTCCATACGTGCGTCTGACCACCGCAAGGGCGATTTCCGATTTTCGTATAGTTTTGTCCACATGCTTGTTCCAGGTAAGTTTTGAGTCCAGTGTTATCCCCAAATATTTTCTCTTCCTGCAGTGGAATTGTAGCTCCTCGCAGGGTTAGAGGACCGAGCCCCTCCTTTTTCCTGCGGTTAGTGAACGGGGCGATGACAGTCTTGTGTGGGCTTACATTGAGCCCTTCCTGTCCTACCCATTTTTCCACTACGGCGAGGGCGCTCCTCATCCCTCATCCCTCACAGTTGTGTTCAATTTTCCTTGAGTCGTTATGACCAGGTCGTCTGCGTAGCCCAGGTTCGAATAGCCCCTTTGACTTAGTTCTTTTAGCAGCCCGTCCATTACAAGGTTCCAGAGGAGGGGGGAGAGACCCCCCCCCTGATGTCATCCCCCTGCCACCCGTGCTGCCAAGGTTTCACCGAGTAGGTCTGCATAGATTACCCGGCTTTTGAGCATGCTTTCTACCCATCTGTAACAGGTATCATCTAGCCCGATGCCCCTGGTTGCTCTGGTTATAGATGTGAAGGATGTGTTGTCAAACGCTCCTTCAATGTCCAGAAATGCTCCGAGAAGAACTTCTCCGTTACCTATCGCGTTCTCCACTCTGCTAACTAGCTGGTGGAGTACTGATTCGGTCAATCTGCCTGTTCTGTAGGCATGCTGGTCTTAATGAAATGGTCAGTCCCCCATTGTTGCATCCCTTATGTGCCTATCTAACAGTTTTTCTAAAGTTTTTACAATAAAGGACATTAGACTGATGGGTCTGAATGCCTTGGCGACCGAGTAGTTGGGACGCCCATGTTTTGGTATGAATACCACTTTGGTCAGTCTCCAGATCCTCGGCATGTACCCTAGGGCCAGACTGGCCCTTAGTATGTGACAAGGCTTGCTGATAAGCAGGTCTGATCCCTGCTGTAGCAACGCTGGACAAACTCCGTCGGGACCCAGAGATTTGTAGTGTTCAAATGAGCTAATAGCCCATTTTATTTTTTCCGGGGATATGACCTTCTTAGCATCCTGCCAGTTGTCCATATGAGCTCTGTTGGGAGCTTCATTCGGTTCTCCAAATGTCCAGGCTTCAGGTGATTCCTTTTATGATTTTAGAGCCAGGGAAGTGAACCCGAAACAGTTCGGTCATTGTATCCTTCCCCGTTAATGTTTGCACTCCATTCTCAGTAACAAGAGAGTTGATTGCAGGCTGAGTGTCCTTTGACAGGATCTTTGCGAGTCTGGCACATTCTGGAGTGCTTTCAATATCCTCGCAGTGCCTTCTCCAGGATGCTCTTTTGGCCTTTCTCAGCGCTTTGTTGTATTCAGTAAGGGTTGCCCTATATGCTTCCCAGTTGCCTGATCGTTTTGCCTGATTCCAGTTCTTTCTTACTTGTCCTCTTTTCGCCTCCAGGTCTGGCCCCCACCAGGGGACCTTCCGGGTGGAATTTGATGTGGGCTGAGGACATTTTACTTCGAATGCCGATATGGTCGCGTCCGTCAATTGATCCGCTACCAGCTCGAGGTCCGTCACGTTATTTATTGCGTCCTTAAGCCCCCCAAGTTACGTTCTAGGTCAGCCCGATAGTTACTCCACTTCGTTCTGCGAGGGTCACGATAAGTGTTAGATTCCCGTTTTATACACGTTATTTCGAACCGTATGTGTCTGTGGTCCGAACAACTCTCTTCCTCAGACCCATGCCAGTTTTTATTATAATTGCCGACGTATGCCGTTGATATAGTTATATCTAAAACCTCCTGCCTTTGCCTCGTTACAAAAGTAGGATTATTACCTCTATTCATTATGTTTAAGTTATTTGCCATTAAGAATTGAAAAATGTACTCACCTCTTTGATTGGTGTTAGTGCTGCCCCAGATGCTGTGGTGTGCGTTTGCGTCACACCCCATGATCAGCTGCGATCCACTTCCTCTGCAGTCTCTCACCAGTTCCTCCACAGCGCTGGGTGGTGGCGCTTCCGGGTCATCGTATGGGAAGTAAGCCGATCCAATAGTGATATTCTTCGGCCCACCTCCCTCCGTTGTTGCTAGTCTTACTGCCACGAGGTCCCTAAAACAGAAATTAGGCAGTGGCAGCATCCTTATATTCTTTTTAATTAAAATGCAGGTTCTCGGTCGGTCGGTGATTCTATTGTAAACCAATTCACCACCTACTCCCGAGAACCTTTTATTGTACCTTGGTTGACCCAAGGTTCTTGAATGAGGGCGATATCGCAGTTCTCCATCACCTTGCACAGGAGAGCCGAGGCTGCCCTGCTGTGGTGTAGGTTAACCTGCACGACCCTCACTTTGAGTCACGACGCTCGCTATAACCCTGAAGGTTATCGTTCCATAGTATGCCTTGAATTGAGCACGTTCAAGGCATCCAAGCGACGCCGCGTCTATAGAGAAGGCCAGGGTTTGTCCCTTTCCTTCTACCTTCCGGCTTAACATCAGCCAGTCTCCCGTGTTGAGGCCAGGATTTTGTCGTCCTAGCCGGGTCCTGACTGTTTGTGACTGCCTCTGGAATCCAGACGAAGACTTTGGGCCTTTTGGGAAGGTCCTTAGACTCAACCACTGTCAAGTCTGCTCCTTCCCATAAACTTACCATGGTTGCAACTGTTTGTTGCAGTCAGGTCTTGGTGGAGGGGTTGTTACACATGATCCAGATAATGCTTCCTGTGTATCTACTCCCTTCAAATTGCGGTGGACTCGCACTCCCAGAGGGAGTTTCGTCCAAGACCGCAACCAGTCTTGCCTGAATCAGGTCAGCTTGCTCCTGAGTCAGGGTCGTATCCGGGTGGCGTCTTTGTATAACCGCCATCCTTAGTCCACTAGCAGCCTTGTTGTAAGAAGAAATGCGAGCCTGTCCCGATTGACTCCTGGCCTTCTTCTCCGGCTGTTTGCTAGAAGGCGAAATGCTGGTGTCGGGATGCGGCCTCTTTTTGGCGGAATCCTCCACCTTCCTCTCGCCCTCCTTTGTTTTTGGCCGAGGCTTTTCTTTTGTCCAAGTCTCCGCCGCCATTTTTTCTGCCTTCCGGATCTTCCGTCTTTGGGCTCCGGATAGTTTTGGTTGTTGCAGGCCAACTTTTTCCATCCCTGCAGCTATCTTTGAAACCTCTGGAGTCTTTTCAGCCGTCTGATCGTCCGACTTACTACCACTTCCCTGAGTTGGTGATTGGGTGTCATCTTCAGAAGGATCCACCTCAATTAGAGTTGAAGAGTTGCTCGTTTCCGAGTCCTCTTCTTTCTTTGTCTCTGTCCATAACGTTCCCACGAGTCTGGGGAAAGGGTGGTCCGCACCGGCAGCGCCCCCTTGCCGGTGTAAGGCTACTTACTCCGGGCTGTCGCCTGGTGTCCCGGAGGCTCCGTTTGAAACGCCTGATTGCGGCTCAGGCACTATTCATCACATTGGCACGGGTCGCGTCACACCGTGGGATTAAGCCGCATGTGTTAGGTATAAGTGAGGTATAGGTGTTGTAGTGTGCTCGCCGCTGTGCCCCGCCGCACCACGCAGGGTGGCCGCAGCAGAACAGGCAGTGAGCTGGTGTTAAATGTGTAGTGTTGTAGTGTGGGCACCACTGTGCAGTTGTATCCTTCTTAGTCGGGCTTCTACCCTCAGAGACCTTCCCAGCATGGTTGAACTTAGCTGGCCTAGCTCTCCGAGTCAATGAAGCTCGCAAGCCCCTCCGGTACATCAAACCGAGGATACGACGGGGGGACGTAAACTTGCGCGTTATAAATTTCAAAAATAAATCACGGCGTGACGTCATGCGCGAACCCGGCGAATTTGACACGGTTTGGTATCATACCTTCCTTTTATTGTATCATGGTATAAAGTTGATTCGTATGAGATGTTCAAATCTTGAAGTAAAGTTTGGACAAAAAAATTCTGTCTGTGTTCTTTAAGAAAAAATTTATATCTACGAAATTTTTCAAAATTTTTTAAAAATCAAATTAAATTTTATATTTCATGAGGAATTTAATAATACAACGCTTCATTAATCACTCATTTTTTGTAGTTATAGGTAACATCTTAGGAACATAATGATTTTAGTAGTTAAGTGCCCGAAGAAACGAAGAACAAAGTAATAGTAATCAGCTGTAAATAGGTCAATATTCGGGCGCACTATGTTTTAATTATAATAATTTTTTCCAGTTTTAAAATTTTTATAAAATTAATTATGGGCCATAACAGTGTGTTTATTATCAATGTTCTTGAGACTTAGCTATTTTGGCAGTAGTTATTGAGCACCTTTACATTTACTACAAAAGTATTTTTACTTTTATGAGCTTCTGAACATTTAAATGGAGAATTTTTTCGACATTGTAAAAAATCACTTCTTGAGCAAATTACACTGCAAAGACGAAACAAGATTTTCAAATTTTTTTCAGGTGTCTTGATCACAGGTCTCAGGAAACAGATGGGAGTCAATTTTTAATTTTAGAATAGAAATATTGCAAAAAAGACAACGACGGTAGATAAACACGTGTATTTTAATTTTCAGGAAATTATAAAGCAAAAACCGAATCAGAATGTTATTTTTGCCCCTATAAGTGTCCAGATACTGATGGCTCTTATTACGTCAGCTACACATATTAATGGACCTGCAATAAAAGAGCTTATAAAAGAGGTAGAATTGCCTTCGAAAACCAAAATTAATAAGACGTTCAAGGATTTATCGGAAGATTTGAACCAACAAAGTGACGACTTTAAGATATTCAGTGCCAACAAGGTATACTTTGGTACTGACTGTACAGTACAAAATTGGTTTAAAAACGATGCTCGTAATATTTTCAAAGCAGAGACTGAAATCATTGACTTCCAGTATGTAAGTACACTGCTGTTTATTTTTTCTCCATATTCCTTTGTAACAAATTTTTTATATATAAACGTCACTAGCATAGATTTGGGGGGCTACTCCGGGGCTACTGGGGAGGGGCTAGTTTTTTTAAAGAAAATTTTAAGATTCATAATTGATTTCCCATAAGACATCAAAAAAGGTTCAAAGGGCACCCAGTTTTGCCGCCCGTTCAAAAATGACGACCAAAAAAAGCTACTGTACCATGTTTCCATGAATTTTGTTCTGTGTTACAAACTTACATTCCCGACTTAAAACAAGATAAAAAAATATTCAAAATTGCACATTCTGTATGAAAGCACGCCTAATTCCATACGTACCTGCTTGTACAAAGTGCTACTAAATAAGTGTTATTTGTTTAAAATAAATTGTGCTTCAATTACAGCAAAACCCAACAAAATCTAAGTTATAAGTTGCCCACTCCATCTGGGGCATTAACAGTAATTAAAATATTAAAAGTAGAAGCCTTAGCGGTATAAAAAATCTACCTATATAATTTTTGTAAAATCGTATTTGAGTCTTCTTCTCGGTGTGCCTTATCCTCTCAGGACGTTGGCGATCACATTAGCCCATCTAACTATATCCACTGCAGCTCGGAACAATTGATTTGATGTCATATTCGTCCATTGTCGCAAGTTTTTCAGCCATGACTTCCTTCTTCTGCCTGGTCCCCTTTTTCCGTCTATTTTTCCTTCAATTATGAGTTGTAGCGTTCTGTATTTGTCGCTCCTCATTATGTGTCCAAAATAACTTGCTTTTCTTTGTTTGACAGTATTCATTATTTCTGTTTGTTTCTCCATACGGTTTAGGACCTCGATGTTGGTAGTATGGCTTGTCCAAGGAATTCTCAACATCCTGCGGTAGCACCACATTTCAAAGGCCTCCACTCTCCTTTGTGTTGTTTCTGTTAGCGTCCACGTTTCCACACCATAAAACAATGTGCCAAAAACATAGCATTTCAGAACACGGAGCCTGGTTTTTAGGTTGAGCCTGAGATTACACAGCACATTACGCATGTTATTATATAAAGTTTGACAAATGGGGGTAATTCCAGAGACGGCTTCTAACCTAGTTGGAAATAAAATTAGGATTCGATTTGAAAATAAAATACAAATATTTATTTACCCACATTGTGTTATTTGAAAGTGCGAGATACGAAAATATCATACAGGGTGTCTGAAAAGTCTTAGCATGGGCAAATATCTTTACTATTAATAAAGATAGCGACACCAAATTTTAGTTGTACCTTATTGGTTGATAAATCTACGTTTTTATGTAATTTGACTTTTTCAACCCCCTTGCCCTTGGGGGGTTACGCTAGGGAGTTGAGGTCGAAAATTTTGAATGCAAACCTATGCCGTGTGGCCTCTTCGTTTAAAAATCTTCAAAAAAGAAACATTGTTTTAGTATTTTAGTATTTATTTATTATTGTAATTCATTTTTAAATGGCAAGCCTATAAAAATTATAACTCGTAAATCGTATAATCGGTCGGGGCAAAAGTCGACCATTAGTCGACCTCTTGTGCCATACAGCACAAGTCGGCGCTGCTATTTTTTGTTTTGTGGGGCACTTTTTTCTAACTTTTCTCCAACTTTACTTCTTCATTTGTCGTTGTTATATGTTTTGTTTTTTGACATCTGCGCAGTAGACCAAAATGCGTACCACGCGCAAACCGAGCGTGCTAGACATGCGCACGGAATTTCAGGAGATGGACTGTGGTGTCTACATTTGAACCCATTCACTTTTAAGAATCTATCTCCAGTAGTTAAGGTACCACTGCTTATTTAACTTTATAACGTTGTTCCCAAGTTTTTTCGATTTTATTTTTCTTTTTTTGCTATCTGCGCGGTGGCAAATAACGAAAAATACAGTCGAAAAAAACTTGGGGAAAAAGTTTTACCATTGATCAAAATGCGTACCACGCGCAAACCAAGAGGGCTAGACATTCGCACGAAATTTCAGGGGATGTACTTTGTTGTCTAAATTCGCAGTGGTACCTTAACTACTGGAGATATATTCTTAAAAGTGAATGGGTTCAAATGTAGACACCAAAGTCCATCTCCTGAAATTCCGTGCGCATATCTAGCACTCTCGGTTTGCGCGTGGTACGCATTTTGGTCTACTGCGCACATGGCAAAAAATGAAAAATAAAGTCGAAAAAAACTGGGGAACAAAGTTATAAAGTTAAATACGTAGTGGTACCTTAACTACTGGAGATATATTCTGAAAAATGAATGGGTACAAATGTAGACACCAAAGTCCAACTCCTGAAATTCCGTGCGCATGTCTAGCACGCTCGGTTTGCGCGTGGTACGCATTTTGGTCTACTGCGCAGATGTCAAAAAACAAAACATATAAAAACGACAAATGAAGAAGTAAAGTTGGAAAAAAGTTAGAAAAAAGTGCCCTACAAAACAAAAAATAGCAGCGCCGACTTGTACTGTTTGGCACAAGTGGCCGACTAATGGTCGACTTGTGCCCCGCCCGATTATACGATTTACGAGTTATAATTTTTATAGGCTTGCCATTTAAAAATGAATTACAATAATAAATAAATACTAAAATACTAAAACAATGTTTCTTTTTTGAAGACTTTTAAACGAAGAGGCCACACGGCATAGGTTTGCATCCAAAATTTTGGACCTCAACTCGCTAGCGTAACCCCCCAAGGGGGTTGAAAGAGTCAAATTACGTAAAAAAGTAGATTTACTAACCAATAAGGTACAACTAAAATTTGGTGTTGCTATCTTTATTAATAGTAAAGATATTTGCCCATGCTAAGACTTTTCAGACACCCTGTATGATATTTTCGTATCTCGCACTTTCAAATAACACAATGTGGGTAAATAAATATTTGTATTTTATTTTCAAATCGAATCCTAATTTTATTTCCAACTAGGTTAGAAGCCGTCTCTGGAATTACCCCCATTTGTTAAACTCTAGATTAAATATTGCTCTCGCCTTTCCTATTCTCGCCTTTATCTCGACCGAGTAAAATAACAAAACTAGAAATTGATTACCTTGTATATGTATATTTCCCTGAAAGTGTCGTCCGTTTCGAGTCATAGTGAAGCCCAATTTATATAAAATTTTAGTCAAGCTGCTTGCGCCAATATACAGACCGACAAATATATCGACGCGATTATGGGAAACCATGTTTTTTGAGGTCTTACCTTAAAATGTAAAGATCTGAAAAAAATATCGATAGTGATTATTTCACGAATAGGTACAATACTTCTTCTGGCGCGGGAAGTAAAAATGTTTTTCAATAAAATAAACTGCTAATTTACTATTTTAAATTTAGTTGTACACACTTTATATTATATAACATTGGCAAGAATATGCCTATAAAATAAACGTGAAAATTTTACATTACGATGGTCAATCATGCGCCCTTTGATAATAATTTATAAAAAGCTATGTGAACTGAGCGGATATTCTTATTTAAATTTAAGGATATATAATTTTTCAACCAGTTGATCTACTGTAACAATTTTTCCTGTATCTCGTAGGTATATCTTTTAGGTTTACGGGACAGGCTCAAGTTTATTTTTTAATAATGTTTTTTAGGAAGCGGGACTTAAATAGAGGTGGTTAATGTTTTCACTATTTTTTAAAACAACCTGTGAATTTTCCCATCACTGTTACAGGCACATTATCATAAAAACTTCAACCAAAGTTCGCTTTAACTTAATTTCATATCCGTATCTTTTGTTTCTTACCTGCTAGTTTGTATATTACTATACAGGCTATTACAAAAAGATGCTAAGAAATTTTAAGGACAGGTTCTACATCTAAGAATATGAAAATAAGTTTATTTAAGTATGGATCCTCAAACGCTTCTTTTTCGAGATACAGGGTGTTTAATATTTTATTTTTTAAATGTTTTTTTTTAATTTCTCGAAAATGCGTTGTGATATTGACATAAATTTTGGTACACGCCAGTATGTAATCATAGGGTATATTTACGTGCACAAATTTATTTTGTAATGTACTTGCATCAGTGGCGTGCATGCTGGTAAGTATTTGTTTTCAACAAAAAAAAATGACACGCCACCAATTTTTTGCAAAATAAATCGTGCGCGAAAAGTGTCTCGAACTTTTTCGCTCTGGCGTTTTTGAGATAAAAATTTATTTATATCTTACAATAAAAACAAATAACGAAAATTAATTCTTTTTACATATTTTTTCAGGAATCAGTGCTTTTGAATGTAAGTTTATAGTGGATGCTGGAAATAGCTTCCTCATGCTTTAATACGTGCTCTAAATCTAAATAGAAATTAAAAAAAAATTAAAAATAAAATATTAAACAACCTGTACCTCAAAAAAGAAGCGTTTTGGGATCCCTGTTTATATAACCCTATTTTCATATTTTTAGATTTAGAATTTGCCTTTACAATTTCTTAACACCTTTTTGTAACACCCTGTGTATTGTAACACATGCAACGTCCCTCAAGGTTTTTGTTCTGAAATTTGTTATTGTTAAATGGTAGATTTTGCTGCAATTATTGGAAAATTATGTCTGAAAGGGCAATTTCTTTAAATAAATACATGTTGTCTGCAATATCCATGGAAATTAAAATGAAATTTTTCTACGCCTTTTGATATAATTTTTGATTTTCCTTTCATACTTTATTCATTTCCTAATGGAAGCGAAGCAAAGCGAAGAATAATAAGTAAATTATCAAAGTACAAGCGCACCAAAAAGAATTCTTTTAAAATATGAAAGAAACAGCCTTTTCTAGCAATTTTTAAAACTTTTTACTAAAATTGCTATTTTAAAACTTTAAATTTTTCATTTCTAAGTTTGTCATTTTCTCATTTTTGTCTCATTTTACCTCTTTTTATTGATCTTTATTTATCATTGCAGACGCACCTGACCACTAATTTATAACGCACTCCCCTCTTTCTCGCCTTAATCCCACGGTGACGTAGTACACCGAAGACTTTAATCCGTCTCGACTGCACTCGACGTTTTATTTGCAAATCTAATAATCTTTAATTATGGATATTTAAGAAAATTGTTTTGTTTAGCTTTTATCCTGGGTCCTTATCCTGCTCTTCCCCCTCATGGAACTTCATCCACTAAATTCTCTTCCGACTGACTTTAGGCATCTATTTTACCTACGGATCCCATTTAAATTTACACTTTCCTTTCAACGTTTGCTTTGCTAGTGCTACATAGGGTAAAACACCCAGTAGTTGGCACCAAACCCAGTTATTGGCACTAGATATTTAAAAACGCGCCAATTTTATTCCTACCAATAAAATCTTTAAAATTCGAATCCAAAATGGTCCCCACACCACCTCGCACGTCCTCAGTTAAAGAAAGTCTCTTGTAGTGTCAACACGTGGTCCTTATTGTTGATCAAAATATAAGTGTCACAATCAATGGTAAATTCTTGCAATTTTGCTAAGGTAAGGGAGGTACATACACTGAATTATCATTCTAATTTATTGGAATTTACGTTTGTTTAATAATATAAGCTGAAATAATACCCTTTACTAAATGTTTCAATACAATTTAACCTTACTTTTTGGTACGAATAAAAATATTATACATAGTGCCAAATACTGGTATAAAATTATGATCAAATTCTAGTTATTGGCATGGGTGCCAATTACTGGCTAAAACAAGTTATTTATATTTTCCAGTTATTGGCACTGCTATATTATGCAATTTTAAAAAAGGTTTTCATCAAATACCTATTACAAATTACAAAATCATCCGCAAACATCAAGCACAGGGAACTTTATATTTTACTTTCTGGGTTACGATATTTATAACAAGTTTGAATAGTTACATACCTGCTCAAATCCGAATCCTCATGGCGGCCAACTATAAATGAAAATTCCTACTCAATTCTACACTACTTCCTACCTGTATCCTAGTTCCTGTACATATCTTGGACAATCCCTACGTACTTTTTCGGAACTCTTTTTTTTCTCATATACCTCCATACTGACGGCCATGGAACTCTGTCTTAGGTGTCTAGGTCAATAAAAACCACATACAAACCTGATGCTTTTCCTTTCCATACAATAACACTTAGCATCCGTGACATCTGTACATTAATGTAAACGTATCGTTCGTATTTCCTCTCTAAGTATCCGTTCTATAATCCTTTCCCAAATATTCACCGTATATGCCATAAGCTAAATGTCCTTCTTTTCCTTACAAGTAGGCACAATAACACCTTCATTCCATAGACTTAGGGTTTTAGGTATTTCTTCCAACGTGCAAATCTATTGCATGATATCTCATAATATATCTGTCCCTTCTGACTCTAGACATTTCCTTACCAGAACTAGTGTCTCATGAGATTCCATTGGTTATCCGGTATTTGTTTTCTCCGAAACATTCGGTACCTCTTCTTGACTTCTTCATCTTCACTGTTGAGCCGAAGGTTGGAGCTCGATTCCCGGACGCACGCCTCGAATTATATCTTTATGTACTTAGTACTTTTTTAATATAGCTTTTCAATCTCTCCATCTGTTAATGCTTTTCTTTCATTATCCCATTTATCTCTAATCTGCCTAATTTAAGTAAGATCTTTGGCTGCATACTGAGCTTGTGTTAGTCCGTATAGTTTAGTGCTGTTGTTATTTTTTAGGTTTATATTTAATATTCTGTATAAATGTCAACAATTTTAGCCCGACAATGCTGCTGGTATTATGAATTTATGGGTAGCAGATGAAACCAACCACAAGATAGAGGACTTTATTCAAGAAGATCAGATATCGAAGAATACCAAATTTTTTTTTATCAACGCTTTATATTTATTTGGTAAGGATGTACTTTAACTTTATTGTGAAGATTTCAAAAAGGTTGCATCGGAATAAATAATGCAAGCGTTATTGGACCTACTTTTTTAGCGTCTTCTTGCTTTGGTATAATAATTCCTTTTATCCGTATTGTAATAGATTTAATGACAGTCTAAAACTCTCAATGAAAAACAAACAAAGCCTGAAATAATTACGAAACAACTCCGGCAGTCGAAAAGGCAGTTGGGAAAGGAAGACGGGATTTAGGAAGTAAAAATCTTTAACGTTGATAAACGCAGCGCTCCCTTAAGCCAGAATGATTAACTTTAAAATTATTATTCTATGTAGTACTACACAATATATACAGGGTGTCAGAAAAGTCTTTGTGGACAAATATCGTTGCTATTAGTAAAGATAGACACCAACACCACACACACCAACACTATATATATATATATATATATATATATATATATATATATATATATATATATATATATATATATATATATATATATATATATATATATATATATATATATATATATATATATACTGGGTCTCCCAAAAGTCCCGCATAAAATTAATATCAATTAAAGGAAAAAGATCTAGGAAAAATGCTCGGACCCGTAAATTTTTATTTTTAATTGTGCATTTTTTGACATAAAAAAATATTATACAGGGTGTCTCATAGAACAGTTGTCACGTCTTTGACAATTTTTTTAAATGAAATGCCGAATTTTTTATTAGGTTTTCAAATTCTACGAAAAATTCTAAATATTTTTTATGTAGGATTTGCTATCCCCATTTTCAGCTGTTTCCAAGATATTGACATATAATTTGAAAAGTAAAACAAAAAGATTATCCATAATAAATTTTTATTTTTTACTAAAATGAAAATTCTAAAAGCGCAACAAATGTTGGAAATGTCCACCGCCTTCTACCTGACACGCCCCTAGGCGATGGTAAAATCCGTTTACTGCATTCCTTATAAAATCAGGAGGTATTCTATTTGTTTCTGTCCTTATTCTTTCTTTGAGATTTTCAATGTTGTTAGGTCTGTTTCGGTACACTCTTTCCTTTAAATAACCCCAAAGAAAATAATCCAGCGGTGTTAAATCCGGCGACCTAGGTGGCCACTCAATACCCCTACGACCAATCCAACGGTTTGTAAAGGTTTCATGTAGGTACCTTCGGACCTCCACGCCAAAGTGTGGAGGGGCACCATCTTGTTGAAACCATAACATCTCATTTGGAATATCTGGATCCATCTGGTTAGGAAAAAGAATTGCTAATGCCGGAATTAAATCAAATGTTAAAAAATCCAAATAACGTTCAGCGGTAAGGTTCTCTTCAAAAAAATATTGTCCCAAAATTCTATTATTTATTATGCCTGCCCAGACATTAACCTTACCAGCATATTGAGTGTGCGTCTCAAGTAACCATCGCGGATTATCATGAGACCAGAATCGATAATTTTGCCTATTAACTTGCCCGTTCAGGCAAAATGTAGCTTCATCAGAAAATAAAATATTACTTGAAAAGGCATTATTAGTATCAATCCTTGCCATCATTTCTTCGCAAAATTCAAGCCGTCTATCATAGTCATCTTCTAGTAGTTCCTGTACAAGAATGGGTTTATAAGGATGTAATTTTTCGCTCTTAAAAAATCGATGTACTGTACTACAAGTAGCTTCATTATCTAACGCGAAAGCAACAACTGAAGAGTGGGGGTTTTCAGTAAGCGATAACATTAAATCGATTTTTTTATCCTCGGTTAGAACGAGTGGTCGACCGCTTCTAGGTAAATCTCTAACTGTACCATGCTCCTCAAATTTATGGAATTCCCTACTTACAGTCGACTGAGTAATTTGGTTTTCTGGATACTTTTCGTTAAACAAAGTACAAACCTCAGCTTGAGTTCTTATTTTGTCCCCACACCCCAACATAATTAAAATTTCGATGCGCTGCTTTTCTGTTAACATTTTTAGGTAATTGACAAATTACTTAAGTCAAAGTCAGGGTAATTATGTAGTATACGGTTTTCAGCTATTTTTGCGTTTTTTGGGAAAATTCTTTTATGGTCACATTCTACTGTCTTTCCTGATTGCAAATATAAGTGCGCAGATACGGTGTTGGCAACCAAAGAAAATTAAATTTTGTCTATACAGGGTTTTTGGTAACGAATTTTAGATACTATATTTTATAAATATTTCTTATTTATTCTGTGCAACACCGAATTCAAATGAATTTTTCGCAAAAACAGTTGCTTCTAGCGACATTGATAAAGTATACCTTTTTTAAGTAAAAAATGTAGAGAAATAAGAATTTCTATTTAGAAATTGTGTATACCGAAGCACAAAAAATTTGGGGCGTTTTAAAATCGCATTTAATGCCGTATTTGGCTCCCTACAAATAGATACAGCAAATTTGAGAACGGGTTTGCTTTTCCCATCCCAAAAAACCTCCGCCAACCAAATGTTGTGAATATTTAGTGTCTTTCAAAACATATCGATAAAAATGTAAAATAAAATTTACTACACACAACGTGTGTACTTTTCAGTAGTATTTTTTATTGCTACTGTAATTCAGAAAGTTATTGATAA
Organism: Philopedon plagiatum; assembly: GCA_963971165.1. Lineage (NCBI taxonomy): Eukaryota > Metazoa > Arthropoda > Insecta > Coleoptera > Curculionidae > Philopedon > Philopedon plagiatum. The sequence goes on along the minus strand of OZ020195.1, from coordinate 64,002,051 downwards.
AAGTATTTGGATGAACCACGAGCTTCTATGTGGAACAATGTTCTACGTCTACCTATAATTTCGACTTTATATCTTATATTTATATTTTATATTCGAACATAATTTTTTTTTTTCAAAAATCTTTTTAACAAATATTTAGGTTTTTCAGTGACGCGGATAATTTAAGGTCAGTGCGGTTATTTTCGACACACAAACTGGGGAAAGTTGGATGATTCCATTGACAGCACTAAACGCGATTCGGTCAGTCTAGATAGTCTAGTCTAGATGATAATTCTTCGCTGACGAGGAATTTAGGGGATTTAGTTTTCTACGGCGCAGGGATGTCAACTCGTGGGGAATTTTCAGATTTCTCGGATTTCTTTAACGAAAAATTTTTATTTTTTTCTCCAAAAGTGGGAAATTTTGAATTAAAAATTTTAACAATTTCTAGTTTGTAATTTACAAATTGTAAATCAAACAATTTTGATTTCAAAGTTGTATATCTCTGTTCCCACTTACAGGACCCGTACCAAATTTAGTGGTTTTAATAGTGAACCAACTGGGAATGTTTTGGTAAAGAAACAAAACATTTTGTAATTTGCGAAAAAAGTTAAATTTTCGCTGAGCCCTACTGGGAAAAAAATAAACGCGTTTAGGTAGTTTATTTATTATTTTTTATAAACAAATTTTGCATCATTTTGTCGAGAATTTTTAAATTTCATGAGAAAAAATGTTTTAGTAGAAAGTTATAGTCATTTGAATTTTTTTTTAACCAAAAATATAATTTAAAAAAAAAATCAAATGACTATACCTTCCTGCTTACACATTTTTTCCCTTAAAATTTAAAAATTTTCTACAAAATGATGTAAAATTTGTATATAAAACCTAAACCATACTACAGAACTACAATTAGCGATTTTATAATAATTATATAATACAAAAACAAGCCCTGTCAACATGCATTACCTGGAATACAAAATAAATATAAAAATCCTTAACCAATACTATTTCTTTCTCTTTGTTGGAAAATGTTCTTGCTTTTCCATTTTCCTTTTATGCGCCGCTGATCTGTTTTCCTGCTCCATTATTAAACTAAATTGTCCCATACACCTTATAAAAAAATACAGCTTAAAACATACATATACATGGCAAAAATGATTCCATTGCTTTTTGTACCGCTCATCATTTAAGGATCTTAAAAAGTTTGTCAATGTTCTAATTTCTGCCTCCCTCTTCGCGTTTCCATCTATTGTAGTTAAACATGGGCTCTCGGACCTCTTCTCTCTAATAAAGTTTTTAATTACTTCATTATGTCCCTCTTTAATATCCGATGGCTTTTCCTCAGAAAGTAATTCAACAACGGCAACTAAAACAGATTCGCTTCCCTTTCTTTGCTCATACAAACATACAAAATGTATGTGTTTACGCATGGTAGTTTTTATGGCGTACTCTGGACAATCATTAAACCATAAACCAGTAAACCCACCAAATGTCTCAAGGGCGACCCGATTTTCGTTGAACGGCAATGTTCGTCTAGGTGTTATTTAGTCTGTGATAATAGCTTAATTTGACCTATTTATTTCAGGAAAATGGGACAAACCTTTTGACAAACAACTTACGGTACGAGATTCATTTTATGGGCCTAAAGGTGTTAAAGAAGTTGACATGATGAAGATTGCCGGCAAAACTTACGAGTAAGAATCTATTGTTTATTTGCACGTTGATCAGATATTTCGCCTCTACCAATTGTATTTCTCCCCGAACTTTTTGACATTTCACCTCTGAGTCTTAATTATTAAAATTCTTCGAATGGATTCGACGATTCATCGGAGATTTAGGCGTTTCCTTTCTCCAATGAATATGATTAGATGAGATAAGAAAGTTTGCTACAAGGCCGCGGCCAGTCTAAGTTTCGTATTAGAGTACCTCTTTGTTTTAGAATCCGCTTTTTCTAGGGTACTCCGTCCAAGCCTGTCTTTTAAATTAAACTCCATAATCCTGACAGAGGCCTGTCCAATAAATTTAATGAAAGTAAAATGGATTCTTTTAATACACAACCATATCCCAGATGGTTCGCCATTGCATAGGATAGTTCGGACTTCCCTAGAAACTATATATTTTTCAAAAATAGACAACGGGACTTCTGTAATAAACTCAAGAGAAAATGAGAATTTTTTTAACTCCGCAAAAAATGTCTTACTTAACAAAAATCTTAATCTCTAATTTTTATTAGTTTGAAAAATGTTTTGAATAATCGCCTTTACATTTTCTGGTCGTATAAGTATTGCCATAAAAATACCTAAATAACAAAGAAAAAATAAACCAATAATTGTTTTTTGATAGGTATTACCGCTAACATACAGTGCTGTTTGTACAGGGATATCCAAATAAAAGTGACCAGGCCTTTTAACTTTTTTGTTTTTAAAGATGGGAAAAAAATTACGTATGAAAGTTTTGGGGATTTTTATGGACCATTCATATATCTTATCACCAAAACAATTTAGCATCATTGATTTTCTCGCTTATTTTAAATTGGATGGTATGATTTTTATCATATTTCTTTTGGATTCTAGGAGAAGTTCTAGACATATTTTGTATGACTCACCCTACGCGATTTTTTAATCATTTTTGAAATATTTCAGGTTAAAAATTATTTCGCATAAATATACTTTAAATGTAACTATCCAGATTGCGAACGAAATACCTGATAGTTAATGTCAAGGTTGACAATAATACTTTAGCCACCGTAAATTTATAATTTTATTTCAATGCAAAATGAGTTAATCTAATAAACAATAAATGTTGATTTTTATTAGTTATTAATATTTGAAAGCAATAACCAGTGATTATAAGCAATAACAAATGAATTATAACATAAACAGATAAATGTTAACACTGGCGAATAAATATCGAAAGAAATTTTCAACATGTCAGCCATTTAATTCTTCGCACTTTTCATACATTCTTCTCTGCCTCTGAAGTGTGTTTATAGTACTTTCAGAATCATTTTCGCTCAGATTTCTTACTTCTTCATTTCTCACCTCCCTTTGAATTACTTCAATATTTTCATTATGCTTCATACGACATTTTTCAAATGACCCCAAAGAAATGTATCCAAAGGTGTGAGGTCTGGGCTATTTGCAGGCCAATGTAACGTTGCATATCTACCGATCCATTCGTTATACTGATGGTTTAAAAAATTGCGAACTTCAATTTTATTATATTATGCGGAGACGCTCCGTCCTGTTGCCATATAATACGTCGACGTTCTTCAAGTGGCAATTCGTCGAGAATATCTTCGATTTCATTTTCTAAAAAAAAAGATACTGCTGACCAGTTAATGCTGCCCGAAAAAACACTGGTGCTAGAATTTTATTTTGTAATATCCTACACCAAACTTTGATTGAATAATTATGCCCCTGAAAAGCAATATCTTCGATGGTAAAGGGGTTTTCATCCGACCAAACATAAACATTTCGTCTATTAAATATTCCCGAAGTTAAGAAAGTTGCTTCGTCTGTCCAAATGATAGTATGAAATAGATTAGGATCTTGCCGCATTCCATCGTTAATATTTGTGACAAAAGTATATAACCTTTCTATTTGATCGGCACTAAGCTTTTGAACTAGCATAATTTTATATGGTCTATAAAAAAGTGAATTAAAACCATCTGTAAAAAAATAACTGTACATACCAACATCCCTTTTCAAAAAAGCTCAAATTTGTTCATGGCCCTAAAAGATCACTCGGATAGGGCCCATATCATTTTGTACGCAGAGCAATTCTTACCACGGGCCAACACCAGCCCCAGCCATGGCCTAGCTGCGTTTTCCCGGTGCGGTGGATAGATATTTTAAATATATTATATTGTACCGGGAAAAACTTGTAGAAATTAGTCAGTAGGTAAGAAGTATTGTGAATATTGAATATGAGAGTAATAAATATGTTTGAAATGATATGGTCTATACTTAAAATACTGTAACGTTCTGTGAACTGTTCCATAAGTCAACATTTTATCTCTTCTTCCATATCTGAGATACCGGATACCGCACACAATCGGGAATTGATTTTCTTGGGTCAGTTCAAAAACTTAGTGCCGATCAAAAAGACAGGAGATATACTTTTGTCACAAATATTAACGAAGGAATGCGGCAAGATCATAATTTATTTCATACTATCGTTTGGACAGACGAAGCAACTTTCTCAACTGAGGGAATCCAGTTGCCCAAAATCTGACTATAAAATTAACGGTGAATTAACTGTCAGTATTACTCCCTTATATATTTTGTAGACGGCACCTACAATATTACTTTATAAAACTATTTGCAAAATGAATTTTACATGTATACAACTAACCCACCAAGACTTTTGTTAAATCAAAGAGGATTTTTGAGATTAATTTTTCCGCTAAAAACCAACTAGATCCCTAAAAATAAAGTACAGTTCAATCACGCAAAAGCAGTCTCAAGCACCAGCAAAAACCAAGTAATATGTGCCATAAGGTTGGTACCGTTGAGTTACCTAATAATCACAACTTGAATTTCCAAAGGTCTCCAAGGGTTAACACCAGCCCCCAGTTCCACTGGCTTCTTCCCAGGGGATGAGAGTTTACTTCTTACCCTAGGAAAACTTAAATTTTAGATATATGTACATGTTGCAAATATTTAATTTTGTAATACTGTGCGCGTCTGTGTGCACGTAAGAGTCATTGGTCAATAAAATGTAAATATTTATGTCAATATATGTATTAAAAGTAAAAGTAGTACCAAGACTTTTGTGGCTACTTTGTTTATTGATTGGCAGATGGCGCTAGGCTTGTACATGGAAATTAATAAATTTGGTATATTATACCGTTTACCAAATAAAATAAGAGTGTGATTGAAGGTTTTCATTTACTATAAATAATAATAATATGATCAGAAGTTAGTTTTACGTGTACTTTTTCAATCAAGTCCAAATACTATTTTGGTAGTACTCGTTCGAGGGGTATATCACCTTCCCATATTTACACTTTCCCTTTTTGTCATAACTTCCCATGAATTCCCCTAAACGCCTATGAATTTCCATGAATTCCTATGAATTCCCATGAATTCCTATGAATTCCCCATGAATTCTTATAAATTCCCCTTAAATTCGTATATAAATTCCCATAAACTTTCATGGAGGGAGGACAAAATAGCTTTTCTTATTAAAAAATTCAAGCCCAACATAAGCAGGCTAAAAATATAGCACCGCATTTGAATAAGTTGCTAGAAATTAAAAAATGTTGTGGACCCATTTTATATAGTCATTGTTATTAATAAATAATTAATTGCAAAAGTTGAAAAAAATGATACAATAATAAGGAATATGCACATATTTTTTTTATTGCATCGTTTGGAAGTCATTACAAACCCAAAAAAAATATTTTGAAGAAAATTACTAGGATTATTTACCTCATCCATTATAAAAGCGGGTTGATTTTCACCTGATTATTCAGCGATTGTCAAAAGTGAAAATCTCCCCCGTCAGAACTGAAAATCGCCCTTGTCAACAGTTAAAATCACACGTCTGTAACAACAGGTTTTTTATTGTCGTGGTGATGTTTGATGATTATCTAGATAACGAACAATGGCGTTTTTGGTTGTTACTATGGACAACAAATAAAATACAAACAAACGTCAAAGTGTCATTTCGAGATATCATTTAAACGTTTTACAAAAATGGAACGTTTTGGATATTTGTGAAGAGACTACAGCAGCGACAATTGGCTCTGTTTCTTCAAACTCCAATCAGCATTCTGTTATACAGTATACCAATTGTGTGTTTAATTGCAATACATTAAATTGTGCAAAATAAATCGTTAGTTTTTTATTTGGTAAATAATCTTCAAAATACATTTCGGGATTGGGAAATAATCAGAAAATCATTCTCAGATTTTTTGCCATTAGGAAATCGCTCTCGGGCAAGCCCTCGAGCGATTTCCACGGCAAAAAATCTTCGGAATGATTTTCGATAATTTCCCCATCCCTTAATATATTACTACAGATAATTTAGCTACAAACAATGTTTACTTTTCTGTATAATTTATTATAATTTAAAAAGCAGCCATTTGTCCTTAGTGAAAAGTGACGTCAGGAGATCAGCAAAAATCTACAGGTTAACGTAAAGCTTAACTTAAAGTCGAACAGGTTTGATTTTCACGGAAACAGTCAGAGGGAGAGAAATCGAATTTTTTGGGTTGATAGAGTTATAGTTCAACTAGCTTTGGTAGAAAATTCAGTTATACAGGATGTTTCGTTTCGGAGCTGTTAAACGTCACAGTCGAAATTTCCGCGATTTCCGTTGAAATCGGGTCCAGGTCGCAAATGTGAATTAAATCGATGTAAATTTTCGGAGATTGTAGGGGACCGGGAGCTTCAGAACTCCACTGAAACTGGTGAGGATCAGAAAATGACAAGTAATTATTTTGAATTTTTTTAGGTCGAAAAAATGCCATTTCCAGACCCCTCTTTGATACCTAATAACTCGAAAACAAAACGTCAGATCGAAAAACGGACTCATAAGTGAAACTTTAAAACCTCAAATACTTTTTTTGCAATACATTTACCTAAACCTAAAATCACTGGAAAATGGAAAAATTTGGAAAAAACTGGAAATTTTGATTTTTGACCCAAATATTTCATGGATTTTAATTTTTTGTAGGGTCAAAATGGTTCAAATTAAAATCCCATATACGTCATCGGAAAGAGCTCGTCGAAGTATATGATATCTATATCTTTTAGTTTCTTCATTCTTTGTAGGAAGGGAGTAATCGCCGATTAAATTTCGATTTTTTAACTTTTTTTGCCCTCGACATCGGAACAGTTGAATCACTCTGTATTTTTTCCTATCTAATTTTTTCCCAATTTTTCAGCACTATCTTATAAAGGGATACTCACACTTTAAAATGAATACCGAATGGGTCATCCAGGAGCGTATTTAAGGGGTAAAATTCGGATTTTCTTGATTTTTTCCGACAAATCCTATTTTTAACCGACGTTATTCCACATTATTTACCCTATTTAGTGATTCTTTTTGGGTTTATTTTATCTAAACATCTAAAATTTGAAAATTTTTGAATATTCGAAGATTGCCATGAAAATAAAAAATTTAAATGTATTTACTCGAAATTATTAAGATGACAATAATATGTCAAAATTTCGCAGAAATGCCCATTTTTGTTGTAAAGTTGAAAGGTTCCTGGGCCGATTTCGGCTGAAGTATACATGAATAAGATTTTAGGAACCTTGTACTTTCAATGCAGGGATATTTCATTAGATGAGTTACGCATTAAACACCATTTTTATTGAGTTGTCGATGACTTTACAACACTGGAATTCGCCATATACTCATGGTGAGTCATAAGTTCAGTTTTGACGACACAGCCAATGGGATCACGTTTTCCAAGTTTCGAAATTCTCGCGAAAATTTCAGTTTTAAATCCTTTTTTTTTTGTTAATAAAGACCAAAATAAATGAATAACAGCAACCGCCTTAAACATTTAATTTATGTCGAGAATATAAAAAAATATTTCAGATTTATTTTTATTTATCTATTCTTTATTTTCGTTTAAAAGAACCACCTAAATGAAAGGTTTCTAGTAGAAACTAAAGTTAAATTCGTAGTAGCTGGTAAAATTGTATTTGTCTTCTGATAGTCATTTACACATAATACTATGTAACAAAATATAAATTATGTAAAAATTAGTAAAAATTTGAAATTTAGCACAGAGATAGAGTGTGGTAGCCCAATTATAGTCGTAAAGTATAAAAAGTTGAATTTTAATTCTCAGGATTATTTTCAGGGGGTAAATTGGGAAATTGAAAAAAGGGCATCGTGTAGGGTGTCAAATGAAAGCTTATTGAGGCACGAATTCAACAATATATTATATGATGTATTTCATTATTCGTTTTTTTAGGGGAAAACGCTTTAAAATTGCTGTCCCCCACCCTAATCATCAAAAAGATCGCTCAGAAAAATCTGAAAAACATCATGAACATTGAGAATTATTGCGGAAGAATTATCAAAAAGTTGAATTTTGATTCTGGGGGTTAATTTCGGGGGGTAAATTGGAATATATTTTTTTTCCAAGGGCATTGGGTATGGTGTCCAATGAAAGTTTATTAAAACACGAATTCAACAATATACACTTCTGGACATATTTAACTTAACACAGCAAAATTTTTCATATATTAAATGGAAAACAAGTTATTGTATATTTTGTGTATCTTCTCCAATAATGCATTTAATAAAACCATTTAAAAAGTAAAATGTTAGATAAAGATTAAACCAAAGTGTAATTTTAATTTCAAATTGTTGATACTGCTAAAGCATCCCACAGAGTGTTTTGAATTTCCAGCTCAAAATGTTAAATTTTTAAACAAATAGTATTTGGCTAAAACAAAATTTTATTAAGATTTTCGAGCATTCTTAACAAAAAAAAACATAATTGCCTGCAAATACTAATAGGATTTAATTAAAATTTAGGTTTAGCATAATACTGGATGTTTAAAAATTTTATATTTTGAGCTGGAAATTCAAAACACTCTTTGGAGTGCTTTAGCAGTGCCATCAATTTGAAATTAAAATTAAACTTTAGTATCATCTTTAACATTTTACTTTTTAAATGATTTTATAAAGTGCATTATTAGAGGAGATACACATAATATTCAATAAATTGCTTTCCATTTAATATATGGAAAATTTTGCTGTGTTGCTCTAAATATGTATATATATATATATATATATATATATATATATATATATATATATATATACACTGTGTGTAAAAAGTCCCGGACCGGTAAGTTATTTCGAAAAAGGCGCACATTATCAAAAAATTTCCTGTATAAAAGTTTTAAGGTTTTGAAAAATCCACAAAACAAGGATACCTGTAATTATACAGGGTGTCTTAAAAAGTCGTGGCCAACTAAAATGTTGTTTTTTTAAATGGAATGATTTCTTTTAATCACATTTTCTGATTTAAATAAACATTCTGAACAATTATTATGTAACATGGCATGTAGTTAAACCCGTTAGTTTATGAAATAAATCGAATTAAAGAACAATACATACGATTTACGATATTACATTTATTTTGTGTTTTGACAAGCTGGTACCAGAATTTTTTTGTGTCACTGTCATAGTAAATTCTGAAAATGTCTCTAAGCGAAAGGGAACGTATAACTTTACTAATGATCAGAGGTTTTGGAGACCGGCAAAGATCGTTTAATGAAACAAAGGAAGTTTTCAACACATCTTTTCCAGACCGACAGCCCATATCAAAATCTACAGTTGTAAGAACAGTTCAAAGATTCGAGGAAACCGGATGTTGCAAAGACAGAATTCGTTCAGGAAGACCGAAATCTGCAACTAGTGATGAAAAACAGTTAGAGACACTACTTCATTTTGTTGAGGATCCTCATTTGTCGCTGAGAAAAGCTGCTACACAAGTCGATGTATGTTTTAAATCAGTTGAAATTATTTTAAAAAACAGTAAATACCATCCCTATAAATTAAATTTAGTTCAAGAATTATCGGAAGACGATTACGATCGTAGAATGGAATTTTGCGAAGTAATGATGCAGAATCAGGAAGAAAATAACAATTTTTTTAATCAAGTAGTTTTTTCGGATGAGGCAACATTCATGCTAAATGGGACTGTCAATCGACATAATTGTCGTTACTGGGCAGATCAGAACCCACATTGGATGCGAGAAACGCATACTCAACGACCTCAAAAAGTAAATGTGTGGGCCAGTATTATTGGCAATAGATTAGTGGGGCCTTTCTTTATAGAGGGGAATTTGACAGCAGATATGTATCTCCATATGCTGCAGAATCAAATTGTGCCAGCAATAACCAATACAGTAGGGCCACTTTTACGACATACATGGTTTCAGCAGGATGGAGCGCCACCTCATTTTGGGCAAGCTGTAAGAACTTACCTCAATAATACTTTTCCTAATCGCTGGATAGGACGAAGGGGTCAAATAGAATGGCCCGCTAGGTCGCCGGACCTGACGCCCCTCGATTATTTTCTCTGGGGACACTTAAAAAATAGAGTGTATGTTACAAAACCCGCCGATCTTGACGAATTGAGAAGAAGAATTATTGAAGAATGTGAATTAATTAGTCATGAAATGTTGCAAAATGTTATTGACAGATTTTATTACAACTTAGCTCATTGTCAAGCAGTCGCAGGGAGACATTTTGAGCATTTAATTTAATAACGATTTAAATTTATTTTTGTTCTGGTAAAGGTGGTAGTTAATTTGTTCCTTGTATTTTTTAATTGTTATTGTTATTAAATTATTGGAAAAACTTGCATGTGCACATTTAGTAATTTTTTTTCTTCCAGTAATAGGGTAAATATTCTGTTACCAGCTTGTAAAAACACAAAATGAATGTAATATCGTAAATCGTATGTATGTTCTAAATTCGATTTATCTCATAAACTAACGGGTTTAGCCACATGCCATGTTACATAATAATTGTTCAGAATGTTTATTCAAATCAGAAAATGTGATTAAAAGAAATCATTCCATTTAAAAAAACAAAATTTTAGTTGGCCACGACTTTTTAAGACACCCTGTATAATTACAGGTATCCTTGTTTTGTGGATTTTTCAAAACCTTAGAACTTTTATACAAGAAGTTTTTTGATAATGTGCGCCTTTTTCGAAATAATTTACCGGTCCGGGACTTTTTACACACAGTGTATATATATATATATATATATATATATATATATATATATATATATATATATATATATATACATATATATATATATATACAACGTAGCAAATTGTGGGGTAACAGCAAATGAAAGTACACTCTTTTAAGATAAATCCGAGCTTTCGGAAATGTTTATTTCCATCTTCAGGGACTGAAAAACAAAACGATACTTTTTTATTTTATGTGAGGTAATTAAAAACCCAAGTACTTACATCTTAGATGAGATTGTTCATATTTGATGGTATCGTTTTATTCTTCAGGAGAAATATACACAGCATCGTGAAAACAAAAGTCTTAAGTCAATTTAAAACACATTAAAATACATGGATGGTCAAAACAAACAATAAGCAATTAAAATTAAAAATCTTTCCTGAACACATCGTTCTCTGGTATGAAATCACATCATCCTGGAACTGAATATGCAAATTGACAGATTTTTTGGTTAGGTTAAGTTAGTAATGGGTAAGTACCCACGGCCGGAACCGTAACTGTACCTTATACCAACATTGGAGCGTCACTTTTTGGTTTTAGTGACACCACTAAGTTTTTTATTTTATTTTTTTATTTATTTAAAATACTATCAATATTGCAGATTCTACGTGAAAATTCGGTATTTTAAGAAAATTAATTGATTTTTTGTGAAAGAGAAAGAGTAACACTACTATAACAGTAACACTAATATTTATTAACAAAGATAAACGGTCGAATAAATTAGTCATACTACTAAAGCTCAACAACAATTTGGTTTTCCTTAAGTTATATAATTCTGTAGTTATTTATTATTATAATATACTTATGTATAATGGTGAAAAGTAAAACTTTACTCGGTACATAAAAATATTTAAGGACTCTGCAGTCCAAATAACAAGCCCCATTTGTTCACATGTTTTGAAATGAAGGAATTTTTAGGAAAAGCAAACGAAATAGGTAGTGTGACTAGTTATCTAAACTTTTTCTGTTTGATCTTAGTTAAAAACATTATTATAAAATAGAATGAAAAGAAATATTGCCAACCTAACTTGCTATATTTTGACATTGACAATATTTTAATCAAAAAAACAAACTGTGCTAAGGTAATCACTCAAACTAACGATATCCAACAGAGCTGAGAAGCAATCGATTACTGCAAATATCTACATTGATTGTAATTATATTAATATAGAATAGAAGAAAATGTTCATTCTTTTACATATCCTTTACATTTATATTTTCTCAAAAATTCCTGCTTGTTTAAAAATTTCTAAGTCAAATGCTACTCTCATTAGTTTTCGAAACTTACGTTAAATATGTCGACTAAGTAAAATACCCATTTTTACGAGTCTGTAAAAGTTTAATAGTACCTATACTTGGTAAGATATAGTGTGCCTATAAAGATCTTATATTATTTGTTTTAACCAAATTCATTCACCAATTGGCAATAAAATGGAACTTTCAACTTTTTTAATGTTTTTTTTTCAACGATTTGGAATACTTTTTCTCTTTGGCTTAGATGCATAATAAAAATAGTTCCATATAAATTTTTTTCGTTTTTTAATAGATTATTTTATTTTTGTGAAATATGCTAATTTATGTTAATTCTTCTTTTCGTTTGGCCAAGCCGGAAAGTACTCACAACAATTGTAAACATGTATTGTAACTTTACAATTACATAAATAATCGGAAATTGATTACAATTATTCTTACTTGTAATCAGCAATTAGTAATCGATTACTTTTTCAACCAGGTAATTGTATTTAGGAATCCGTTCCTTTTTTGTTGTAATCGTTCTAGCTCTGATGTTAAAACACCAGCGACAACTTTAAACAAGTCGAAGAAAAGAACTAACAGTGTCGCATCTGCCTAATTCTCGAATTGATCGTTTTTATTTTATATTTCCAAAATCCAATATTGATGCCTTTTTGTGCTTAGGCGGTTTCGAAACATCAAATCCCAGGTATGGTCGAACAATGCTGCTAATGGCGGTTTTAGGACTTTTCGCCCAAAACGTATACGTAATAATTTGTAAAAAATACATATATAGATACAAAAAATTCGGGGTAGAAACGTTCGGGAGAAATATGGTAAATCCTTCCGGACAGCCATTTGACAAGCCACCAGAGATGATACTTTTAGTTACTTCCTAACATACATGGTGTTTTCCAGGTGGTATGAGGACAAGAAAGCTCAGTATTTACAATTTGACTTTGTTCGAAAAGACATGGATGGAGCTGCCCAAGTGATATTTGTGTTACCTTTTGAACAACAAGGACTTGCTGATCTAGTTCAAAACCATCTTGATGATGTCTTTTTCCCACATACACCCGAAGTTAAAGAAGTAGCTATAAGTTTACCAAAATTTAAATTTACCAGTGATATACCACTTAAAACTTCTTTAAAGAATGTAAGTATAAAGTTAGCAAAAATGATTTTTAGAAAATATATTTTTCTAATGTTAAGAATCAATAAGCTTTCCACATATAAGGTTACCAAACGTATTCGTTCTTGTTTTAGCAAAAACGAAACGCAGACATCAAAAACATTTTTTTTTAATCAATACTTTTCGGTTGTCTTTTTTATCAAGTTCCTGCTTGACTGCTTTAGGCCATGGAATGCTTGATTTATATACCAACTTCCTACAGATTTTTCCCTCGGTCCGTCTAAGGCCGGATACACTTTGGTCAGTATTTTTTCATTGCGCTCACCACAGATTCTTATTGCACCCACTCGGTTATCCCAGCCCATTGTACTAATTTATAAGTCAGTCAGGGAGTGGATAAGAATTTCTTATAGTTATAGTTTTGGCTGCCCGACAATTTGTTGCCTTTTCTGATCTAGGGACTCGCAATCTGCAGTACCCTTTCTTGACTGCAGAGCCTGCAGCTTAGGTCTCCGTTATACAGTCTCTTTGTATATAGGTGGTTTTTAATTATTTTTGACAGTATATGTCCTGTCAGAATACCTGTGGTATACCTCAGCTAGTTTCGGCTCATCATAAGCAGTTGTCTAGCGAGTTTTGGGTCTTGATCTCCTATGAAAGACTTGCTATAATTTAATTCCTGTCTGTTGTTTCATTACATTTTATGTTCTCCCCTCCTCCATCGCTTTATGGCATCACATACTGCGCACTTTGGTACTCCGAGAACCGGTTCTGGACTAGTATGTAACTTTTCCGGCCCCTTTCTAGCAAGTTTGCTTGCTTCTGAATCACACAAGCACACGAGCTAAGCGAATGGCCCATCCCTTCGAACAAAATAAAATAACTTTTAACACGTATATCATATAATATTTTTTCTACACCCACTATTAAAACTGAGTAAAGGAGGATAAAAAAGATAAAAACATCAAATCATTTGAAAATGTGAAAAATCGCTTTGCTTGTGACTTAACGTTTCGCTAGCAGCTACTGGTCTGTTGTTATTGATTTTAAAAGCCAGTGTTAAAAACCATTTTTTCACGATCACCTAATATGTATGAACGAAAACGTCGCACAGTGCATTGAAGTAATGGGGAATCGGGACCAAAATCAGAACTCCGGAACGACTTATTATTTGAATATTGTTTATTTATACAATAACTGTATACTATTGGTTTACAATTAGGCCTAAAAATATTTACACTAAAGTGGATTTCAATAAAAAATATATATATACCTACTACCACTATCAAGTTTTAAAATAACACTACATAAAAAACAAAAAGAATACAATATAAACGTGAATTAAGTAGATGTTTAGAGGCTTAAAACAAATATATACACACAGACGAATGTTAAAAATTTTATTCTGAATCTGAATCGCTTTTATCCGTATCACTCTCTTCGAGAATACTCGTGATATTTTTAGCTAATAATGGCTTTCTTTCATCCTCGCTGATCAAGAAATATTCTTCTTCGCTTTCTCGTTTTTTGGATATGGTTGTTACGTGCATACCTAATAATGGTTTTGATGTTAAAATTAGCGTATTCATTAAATCAATGTTCGATTCCGCCCAAGATTTCTTTCGCGTGTGTGTAAGTCTTTCCTTACGGATTTCTTTGTGTTGGAATATGAAAAAGTCCAATAACATCGTAGCCATGAACAAGTATTTTATGAATGGTTACGGGCATATTATACCACAAATACCCTCGAAGATATAGTTCTTTGGTTTTCCTAACAAGATTATAAAATCTGGCTAAATTAATGTTTTTCTACAATTTAACAGTCAAAATAGTATGAACTTTAAAAAGTAATTCCTCATTAAGGCAAATAATTTGAACACTTACTTTATATCAGCGGCGGATACAGAAATAAGTTGTATATCTCTGTTGCTACTGACGGGACCCATGCCAGGTTCAGGGATTTTAATAGAAGCCTACTATGAATTTTTTGGTAAAAGAAAATGGCAATTTGTGAAAAAACGTTGAACTCTTGGTGCGCCTCCCCCCCCCCCCCCTTCCCCCGAGGAAAAAATGAACACGTTTAGGTTTTTATTTATTATTTTTTCCCTATAAATTTTGCTTAATTGTTTCGAGAATTTTTAAATTTTAAGAGAAAAAAATGTGTTAGTAGAAAGTTATAGTCATTTGAATTTGAAATTATTTTTTCAAACATGATCAAAAATTATGTAAAATTTGTTTAGAAAAAATATTACATAAAATACCTAAACGTGTTCATTTTTTCCTAGATGGAGGCGCACCAAAATATCAACTTTTTTTTCGCAAAGTACAACATATTTTTTTCTTTACGCATTCGTACATTCCTAGTAGGCTTACTATTATAACCCGTGAACTTAGCATGGGTCCCGTAGTAACAGAGATATACAACTTTAAAATGTCTGTATCCGCCACTGATTTATATTGCTCAAAGAATTTTCTAGCAGTATATTTTGTGAAGTTGGTTCATTTAAAAAAAAATTGATCTTCGGCTTCGCCTCTGTTGGTAAACAGTCCTCTCACTTGTAGAAAATCTCATTTTCGTCACTTGTAAAACAATGTACTGTACTTTTAAACCCAGTGTTAAAAGTAAACTGGTATCGAAAAATGATACTTTTGTCACTGACTGCAAGTATAAAGGCCTGCTTTTAAAAATGTTTGTAGAAAATATTTATTTCTGATATGAGTGTTAAAAGTGTCATTTTATTCTCTGAGAAGGGAAGTTTAGTACACGAGCGAAGCGTGTTCCCAAAATGTTTCCTTCGAACAAAATTAACACACTTTTAACACGTATATTTTTTTACAAATACTGTTGCATAAAAATTGTAAAAATATATAGAAAATTTACGGAGTACTTTTAAAACCAGTTTCAAAATATTTAACACTAGTGTTAAAAGTATTTTTTCACTAGAGTTAAAAATATATAATTTTCTAATTTGTCAAGATCCCCAACATAATAACAATAACTCTTTCAAGAGATTCTCTACGTTCAACAGACTCATTTTTAATATTACGGACAAAAAATATAATAATTTTATCTTAACGACATCTCCTAACTCTATTTTACCCATTAAAAGCGAATTAAAACAAGTCTACTTGTAGTATTCAAAGCAACTGTCGATTTTTTTGTACACAATCGTATCAAAAGATATCCCTTTATCACAATTTCTAGTATAAAATAAAATGGGGTTATTTATACTTTTCACTTCATAATACGCCACCTTGATGACGTGCTATGTTATAAAGATGCAATATCAACACACTTGTAATACTTTATTTTTTAACTATGCAAATGACCAAAGTCACTTAGAATATCTAACACAGTCTAGTTGAATGTTTCACTGAACTAATTTTTTATGAATCAGTGGTCGTAGAAAAATGGTTGTATATTTACACGTGCACATAGTGTATTGCTGATGCTTGGCATGTTATGTAGATAGGCTTAGCGTCGTTAAATTATGAACGTTAACAGATGAGCATGAATGCTCACGAACACTTTTTCGAAGTATATCTCCACAGGACAAGCATTCGCGACAACAGAGATTTTCAGTGTGTTTGAGAACGTTTATCGTCGTTCCGCAAGTTTTAAGTGAGACTTACATATGAAGAGCAGTAAAGTAAGATGTAACTGATCGTCTCCACCAGAAAAGGCAAGAAG
This sequence comes from Philopedon plagiatum, assembly GCA_963971165.1. NCBI lineage: Eukaryota > Metazoa > Arthropoda > Insecta > Coleoptera > Curculionidae > Philopedon > Philopedon plagiatum. Next base: position 63,985,265 of record OZ020195.1, on the reverse strand, counting down.
TTCACGAGCCGAAAATTCTTTGAAGTTACCAACTTCGGACGGAACGTCGGCAAAAGTTTGTAAACATTTATTAACGTCCGTTGATTGCACGTGTTTTACGTTTTCTCCAAACATGCGTCGCGTTCGTAACATTTAAAAATGTTCGCGTACGTTCTGCGCGGCCGGTGAGTACCCGGCTTTAGATTATTTTTATGCTGTGTCGCAAACACTATATGCACTAGTTAAACATAAATAACTAATATACCGTTCTATTGCAGCTAGGTGTAAAGAAAATATTTCAAAACGGAGTAATACTGGAAGGTTATAATTACCATGGAGCCATAAACAACTACGTTACTGACGTTTTCCAAAAAGTCTTAATCGAACTTGATGAAACGGGGGTTACAGCTACAAGTGCTGGCGCAGGTAAGTTCTGTTTGTAATATATACAGGATGTGTGGAAACGACTGGGCCATACCTTAGCAGTGGCTTTCCTGGCTCAATTTACCATATAACCCCTGTTACAAAAGTTTTGAGAAAAAAAATTAAGGTGCTGTCCAAAAATAGGGATGCAGTACATCAAGTCATCCTTGGAATTTACTGTTGCTACGGGTTTTGCCATTTTGTTAGACATGTCAAATTGTTGACAGTTCTTTTCGCGATGGCATACAAGTTAGATATTCGCAGAAGTATTTATAGACTTGTTGGGCAAATACCCAAAAAGGAAATAGTAAGACTTTTTCAAGGCGAAAATATTTCAAAAGCAACGATATATCGAACAATTCGGGAATGTGAAGAAGGAATCCCTTGTGTGAACCTCCCAAAAACTGGTCGGCGACGCAAGTTATCTCAAGCACAGCAGAACAGGTTAGCTCGAATAATGAAAAATTCCATTGGAAAATCTACAAGAAAGGTTGCTCCTCGTTTCCGAATTTCCAACGCCACCGTTTGTCGTTATAATGCTAGGAGCGGTATAAAATACCGAAAGAGAAAAAAGGCGCCCAAATATACCGATGCCCAGATAGCAAGGATACCCAGATGCTGCCGCAATTTAAGACGAATTCACTTCGCGAACAATAGATGCGTTGTCATGGATGATGAAAAATATTTCACCCTTAGCCATGCAGAACTACCTGGAAATTCTGGATTTTATACCGACAACATAGAGGAGACCCCAAATGAAGTTAGATATAAAGCCAAAACTAAATTTTCAGAAAAACTATTGGTTTGGTGTGACATATCCGAAAGGGGAATATCCAGGCCTTTTGTTAGCCGTGTAAGAGGAGAGGCAGTGAATGCTGAAGTCTATATCAGAGACTGTCTCACAAAATTAGTTGATTTTATCAACCAGCATCACGCAGATGGAAATTATATGTTTTGGCCGGATCTAGCATCAGCACATTATGCTAGAGCTACACTTGACTGGTTGGATGCAAGAAACATTCCGTATGTGCCCAGGATTGATAATCCCCCGAATCTTCCCCAAGCAAGACCAATTGAAACTTTTTGGGCTCGATTGGCTCAGAAAGTCTACAATGACGGTTGGGAGGCCAGAAACGAGCAGGAACTTCGGCAGCGAATCATCCAGAAAATAAGAGAAATGAATATACATGACGCCCAAAACCTCATGAGACCAGTTCGACAATATACTGAGAGTTGTTGAAGAACACGGACCCTTAGCGGCATTAAACTAGATGATTTTTGTAGAGTAACAATTGATGTTATAAATATATTGTTGTACAATGAAAGTTTATTCAGTTTTAGAAAAGTAGCTAATGCCAAACTTTTTCTCAAAACTTTTGTAACAGGGGTTACGTATTACTACTACATAGCGAACGACGAAAAAATGTTGAAGCAAAGACGTAGCCTTTGGTAACAATTGCTAACCAGTCACGTGATGTACTGAACATCCCTCATAAATAACCACGTGATTTGCCCAGCCAGTGAAATCAATACTACGTACCGTCCGCTAATCAAAACGCCAAATATGACAACTTGGCCGCTCGCGCCTGTCATATTCAAAAGTTCAAATTTGAATCTGACAAGTCTTCGATTTCGCCGTAGCGTTATTTTGTGAATATTTATTTTAATTTATAATAAAATATATCAGAAAAACCTAGAAAACTTACATTCCTAGTGACATCAGCTATACTGGAACTAAGTACTCCAAACTCCTAATTGAAATAAAAAAATGATTAGTTTTACTACTCCGACACCTTCTAGCATGAAATCCACACGCTTCTGTGCAGCCCTACACTGGGTAGTAAAAACCTAAACTTCTTTGGAGAAAATATTATTAGTATCCCCAAAACAACAAATTACACACAAGTAAAAAAACGCCAATATTAAAATATCCTCCTGAAAGAAAAATCGATTATTAATAACAGTTTAATAATATTCAACATTGTCCAATCAATAATGAATCGTTCAAATTGAAATAATTTATAAAAAGAAAATAATATAACGTAAATTATCAATGCTCACACTTCAATAAAAATGAATAATTTAATACTGTATCGCATTTAACTAATACGATGACATGTTATACCTGCACACTGTATAAACACGTCAAAGGATTTCAAATCTCCATCGTTAGTAACTATAAACCAATATAAAAATTAACATATGTATCTTTTGAAATCAAACTTCTAAACACAATTCGCTTTTAAGAATGCACACAAATTCTCTTTATACTAACGTTTAAAGAATATCAATAAAGTATCCGAAAACACAACAGATGTTACTTAATTTAGTCTACACCATGCAATTTTTTCATAGTTTCTCAAATTTTCTTCTTTCGATGATATGTATGCACCTTACCCTAAATCTATCTGAAAACCCTAACCTGATTTTTTAAGCTATTCCTCGCGCTTTTAATTAAAATCCGCAAAAATTTAGAAAAATCTCTTTTATTATTCCGCTAAAAACAATTTTAGTTACTTAACTGAAGGGTAATCATACGTTTCTAACCACATCAGTAGATCTACATACATCTACTATCATTTTAGAGAATATGTATCTACTTTAAAATAAAAAACTTAAAACTTTTCTTACTTATTAAGCTGAAGGCTTTGAAATTAAGAAAATTAAACAACGAAACTTAACTACGTTCTTAAAAAAACATAGCAAAACAATATAAGGTGAAAAAGCAACTCACTACCAATTCCACCCTTATTACTTCTGCCAATTTCGCCCTTCCAACCGCTACGTCTGTACCCCACAAAATGCCCGAGTACTTAAGATCAAACAAATTCAAAATATTCTTCTATTCCTTGACAACACAAAGTCCTCCGGTCTAGATGGCATACCAGCAATTGTTCTAAAAAAATGCGCTCCAGAACTTGCACCCATCTTAAATCGTCTTTTACAGATCTCCTGTGACAAGAGTATCTTCCGGGATAGCTGGAAAACTGCTCGTGTGCAGCCTGTCCTGAAGAAAGGCTCCAAGTCCGTTTCATTCAATTATAGACATATCTCTCTTCTCCCTGTTGTCAGCAAAGTAGTGAAGAAAGTCATCAACTGGCAAATTCTAAAATATCTAGAAAAATACAAAATCATCAATGACAGACAGTACAAATTTCGTAATCAAGGATCCACAACTCATCTTTTTACCTTTGTCACACATAAATGGAACAAGTCTCTCAAATTTCATGACGAATCCAAGATTGTTGCACTTAATATTTCCAAAGCCTTCGACCAAGTATGGCATGCCGCACTCCTCAACAACTACCTTCTTATGGTCTTCCTTCCAAACCTATTACGTCTTCACCTTAATGACTACCAATTCCATCCACAGTTATGCTGACGATAGTACTCTTCATTCCAACATGGATCTTTTACGACAAGTCTTGAATCAAGAGCTGGATAATAGACACAGATCTATGCACCTATCTCTTTCCCAAGATCTTCTATTAATCTTTGACTGGGGTATCACGAACCTTGTTTAATTTAATGCCTCCAAAACCCAGCCTCGCTCCCTGTCACACAAAAAATCAGGGCACACTAACCCCTCCACATGAATGGCCGAGCCCTACAGAACAATGAAACTTTTCATCTTGTTGACATCGCTTTCGAACATAATCTCAGCTGGCACAAAAACGTCACTTTATCAGCAGCTAAAAAGCTTGGTTTTCTCTTTCGAGCCAGAAAATAGCGAAAATACTTCTCTCCTTTCAACTTATACACCCTCTATTTTCTCAAATATGACCTAACCTAGAATACTGTACCCAAATCTGGAGATGGCATTACCTTTGCCACTTAACATCCCTGATTCTATCAAAAAAAAAAAAAAACAGCGATCGACTTATCAATGGCCCACACTGAAAAAATCGTTTGGACTTTTTTTCACACAAAATTGTAGCAAAGTCTTTGTAGAGAAATTTACTCTAATTGGATTATTAGTTACAACAGTTTTTATACATTTTCATACAATTGTAGCAAATTTTGCTACGAATTGGTCTTGGACGTTTTTGAGAACAAATTGTTGGAAAAAGGTACACAATTGTAGTGAAATGTCCCACAATGTTTTTTCAGTGCAGTCCTTACAAGAAAACTCCCTTCTCTCGCTTATCGCCGCGCTGTCGGGGATTTATCCCTTTTCCACCGATGCTTCCACGGATTTTGCTCTAAAGAACTAGCCGCTACCTATACTTCCCCCGTTGACTGCTCCTAACAGAACAACAAGACATGCTTTACGTACGCATCCCTTTACTGTACTAGCTACAAAAGCCTAGAGTCTAGAGAGCATCCCACTTCTCTCGCTCATTCATACCTATAGAGTCTCTAGATTTTAGAAAAAATTACCTGCAGATGTTTTTCTTTTCCCTCCCAACCTACAACCATTTAAATCCCATGCCAATAGATTATATTTCCTATCACGCATATGGAACGTTAGTCTTAGGCTTGAAGTCTACGTGGGCTGTCTCAGATAAAAAAAAAGCTGCTAGAGGACGGTAACTACACGGTCAGAGCAGGATTGACGCCATTTGCATCTTGCATTTCCGTGTGACAAGAAAACAGTTGATATTGTAATTTTGTTTTGTTTAGAGTTAAGTACTGTAATGTTTATCACTGGCCGAATATTTTACAGTGCGCACGTCCATATTATATGTGTGTATAATTGATTTTCTTCACAGATTTAGCTTTTTTTATTTTTACAAATACTGTTTGCTGTCTATTTACTGTTGTTATTCTTATTATTATATTTATGGCTCATTTCATTGATAAACTTTACACAACGAATAAAAACACAAATCACTTCATGCACAAACCGCCAACAACCATACTGCGAAGTATAGCGTAACGGCGCATCTTCGGCGTAACGTTTTACGACTTAAGCTTATTATGAAACTACGCCAGCGGAAGTCACCTCCCTGTTTTAAAATAAGCAATGTTTGGCCGCTAACAAGTTGGTGCCATTTTGAAGGTTTTGAGGTTGAATCTAATGTTTCATCGGAAAATTAATAGAAAATATTCCTGACACTCATTATGCTTTTAAAAGTCAAAACTGGCAGAAAAAGAGACTTTTCACCATTCCTTCGGAAAAAATGTTCCCAAATGTCAGAGTGATTAAGAAAGTTGTTTTTTTTTTTTAAAGTCCATACTTTTAGCTGCAATTAATTCAATCAGAATTTTATTGTTCTCTAAGATGTCGCTTACATTATGTATATATGTATATACAGCGGCGGCCGGACGCTGTCATTAAGGAGGGGGGGGGGGCGCCGAAATCAAATACTGTACGGAAGAAACTACAGCTGTTTGTCTACTTATCGAATAAGGGATGTTCTCTTAACCAAAACACTCATCATAATTTAATTCCTACTAATAAAGAAAATGTAGCCTATATGTCACTTAATTAATTAATTCACCGACTGCATAGAAGGTGCTTTAAAATTTGTGGTGTGAGGGCGCCACAAGGAGATCTCGCACCACCTAGAAAATGTTCCAGGGCCGCCACTGTCTATATATATATATATATATATATATATATATATATATATATATATATATATATATAGTATATATATTTATATATATTTATATATATATATATATATATATATATATATATATATATATATATATATATATATATATATATATATACCTGAATTATCGTTCCTTATTATTGTAATTTATGCATGACTTCTATTATTTACTTACGTATTTTTTAGGTGTGGGCGTCGTTGATGCCCCCTTAAAATCGGAAAAAAAGGAATTTAAAGCCGATCATCCATTTTTATTTTATATAAGAGTCGCTGACGTGATAGTTTATGCTGGACAAGTTTTGGAACCATAAAAAACTGGTAGTGTGGTGCGGTAATAATAATTTTAGTGTATATTTTTAAATATGTTCACTGTCAATAAATTTTATAGTATATATTTTTTCATTGTATTTTATTCCACAATACGCAAAAATAGATCTCTAATGAAATTAACAGAGTATTACTCACACGCATCCCATTTATAAATTTCTGATTTCAGTTTTAAGCAAATACTTTATGTAAAAGATTTCAAAGAATAATTTATAAAATAATAATAATAATAATTGTAATAATAATAATAATAATAATAATCATAATAATAATTCATGCGTCATCTAACTAACTTCTTCCATTTTACCAGAGACTAAAAAAATTTACCCAATTAACTAAATATATTTTTTAAATCCTCGTAAATTTTTATAATAATTCCATTATTGATATCTCCGTCTCGAACATAAATCAATGTATCGTAAAGCTTTGCAAACGGGGGTAATTCCAGAGACGGCTCTAACCTAGTTGGAAATAAAATTATAGGATTCGAGTTGAAAATAAAATACAAATATTTATTTACCCATATTGTGTTATTTGAAAGTGCGAGATAAAAAATACCATACAGGGTGTCTGAAAAGTCTTAGCATGGGTAAATATCTTTACTATTAATAAAGATAGAGACACCAAATTTACCTTATTAATCAGTTATATTACGCACTGACTTATTTCCGGCATGGTCGCCTCTTCTTATTTATTCAAGGGTTAGCCTTACCATAGTTATTGAGACTTTTGCGTCCTGTGAGAAATTCACAATATTGTATGTCTCACGGAACCATCTATGCGCGAGTCGAACTTGCACTCAACCGTTTTTTTTATTTCACACAATCACGGCAACGCCCATCAATTAAATTATTTCTGTCAAATACCGTATGCACTTATTTTCGGCATCGACGCTTCTGCTTTCAGACCAACAGTGGCTGCCTTACTTATTACGTTAAAAGTTGTATAGAATTGCCACCATGAACTTCTTGGCAGTAATAAAGTCCGTTTTGGACCTCTGCCAAGAAGTAACATCTGAGAAAAGACCTTTAAAATGAGGTACCACACGGCATAGGGTTGCATTAAAATTTTTTGACCTCAACTCCCTAGCGCACCCCTCCAAGGGGATTGTAAAAGTCAAATTACATAAAAAAGTAGATTTATTAACCAATAAGATAGAACTAAAATTTGGTGTCTCTATCTTTATTAATAGTAAAGACATTTGCCCATGCTAAGACTTTTCAGACACCCTGTATGGTATTTTCGTATTTCGCACTTTCAAATAACACAATGTGGGTAAATAAATATTTGTATTTTATTTTCACATCGAATCCTAATTTCATTTCCAACTAGGTTAGAGCTGTCTCTGGAATTACCCCCGTTTGCAAAGCTTTAATTCATCAGCAAACATCAGATGAATCGTTGAATTTTTTAGAAATCTATTTACATCTTTAAAATATAATATACATAAATAGCAAATGAGTCAATTATTTAGTACCTTGCGACATTCCAATATTGTTTATTTTTATACCACATTTGATTAGTGATGGGACATCTCGAATGAAAAATAATCGATCATTCGAATATTGAAATCACTCGAGATATCTCAATAGGTCAGCGCGACCATTCGAAAGATTTAGCCAAGCTATTATTGGCTTGCGCCGTGTCGAATGACGAGACGAAATACGAAATGACGCCGCCGCCGACTCATGCATCTCATTTCGATCTCGGATCTCGAATCCGCATAGAGACATGTTTTTTTCATTCGAATGATCCTTCGAAATCGACCGAGCATTATTTCATCTCTCGACTCCGCATAGTGTTATTGGTATGTTTTTATGATATATACAGGGTGTTAATAAAGTATGTGGCCAAGCTTTAGAGTATTATTCCTTACTTAATTTTAAGACAAAAAGTTCCTATAAACATAGGTTCTAAACGACTTTGTTTCTAATACACAGGGTGTTGAATTGTTGTAAAAGGTTTTTCTTAAATAACTAGAAGACGCACATTGGTATCAAGCTGAAACTTGGTGACAATTTTTAATGCATAAAGGGGAGTCTTGCTAGTTGCCAAATTTGTTTAAAGAAGTGTTTTTGTTTTCATGGATCTCTTACTTTTTTGTTATTTTCAACAAATTACACTAATGAATAATCGAGTGAATAATGTTTTGCATAACTTGTCATTTTTTCGTTTTTATCGAAAACGGCTAATCTAAGTAAAAAATTCAAGACTAATTATAATTTAAGTTGGAGCTGATGGCATAGAACACTAATTGTGCACGTATAGCTTGCACTTGGCCGATTTTTTGTAAGGGTATATTCCTTCGGCAAGTTACATTTATGCAGATTACCTTTTTTAGTTGTACAGTCTAAGAAGTACTCATTGATTTACTTAAGACGAATTTTAAAATAGAACTCAAGTTTAAGGTTCAAATTTAACTTGCTTATTTATTTAGCTAGTCTCCTAAATAGTACTAGGTTATGGTGCCTTAAATCGTACTGGTACAATTTAGGTAACCGTATTTTGTTCTTTGATGTGCGAGCTCCCCTTAACGTTTCTGTAACATAGCTTGTTTTATACCTTTCTTGTTACAATATTTAATGTTTTTACATTCTCTGTTTCATGCCCAAAAGGGAACATGGGAAATGATCCTTGCAAGACATGAAAAATGCAAATAAATATAAAAACGGAAATATTGGTTCCAATGAATGCTCCCGTAATTATATGAAATTCCTAAACCAACATTTAGGAGGCATGTTTTGGGTCAAGTAAAACTGGAGAAAAAGATGAAATGCCAGGCAAGGGCAAGAGACGCGTTAACGAAAGAGAAGTGGCAGTTCCTGAAGCGGTGGAGACGGAGTTAGTGGCTCATATTTTAAGATTTAAAGAACTTCTTTTTGGGCTTACTATAACATATGTATGGAAGGTTGCCTATGGCATAGAAGCTGCTAATCCAGAAAAAAAAATAAAAACTATAAAACGGTACGATTTATGCAACCTTACCCTATCCCTGCCGTTCTATCTTTTATTGGCGAAACTTTCTTAGATGCTGGCGGGCGGCCGGCGATAGAATATGTATTTGTAAATCATCTGTTATTTCCTTAATCTGAGTGCGAAACCAACAATTCTTCGAGGGAACGATTTTTTTATATATTTTATTGTATTGCTTAAAAATACAAAAATTACGCAAAATTGGGTGAAAGTAACGAGGACGATGACGATAAACTGAACCACATCCTGGACTATTAATAGTATTTCCTGTTACTGGTAGATTAGATTTTTGTAAATACAAACCATGTACTAGTGTCGTACTGAAGATATTACGTTTTTTATGTTTTGGTGTTCTGTAAAAGTTGTGAGCTAAAAAAGCATAATGTTTTTGATACACTTGTTAGTTGGATATTCTTGTTTGCTCTTTTGTTGTCAAGGTATTTTTTCTTAGATATCTAATCTATATATAATTGCCCTAAAATAATGTGGATCTTTTCGATATATTTGTAGGTGCATACTTAAAAGCTAACCCAACTTCATTTAAGACGATCGGAACGCTAGAAAATGTCGTCGTTATGAGCGGGTTCTTTAAACCAAATAAATCACAAAAAAACTAGACCAAATATTGATTTTTTAACGCCAATCGATAATTAATATCCATGTGGGTGTATGAAAGATATTGTTAAGTCGAAAACAAAATCCAAAAGAAGTTATAGGCCAATGAAAACGTAAAAAAAGTCCGTTGGCCTAATAAATATTTATTGTTACTTTTTCAAATTAAAATTAACTTTCGTAAACTTCTCAAACCTCATAAAATCCAAATTAAGAAAGTGTGTTTAATTAATTAACTTGGTCAGGATTTGGTTTAAAAGATGGCAATGTTTTGTAAAATTTTTAGTCTTTGAATTTAATCTGAAATATTTTGTCTGTTTTACGTCTACACTTGTTTATAGGCACAAGCCTCATTCAGGGACGGAATTAATATGGATTTGTTGTTTAATATTTACTACATAATAAAACAAAGCTTGCGTTTGTCTATCCGTGCGTCAGAAAGTGTTAGGGCGATTGGAATACTTAAAATAACTTCGGGAGGACCTTCTAACTTAAATCATAAAAAACTAATCAAAATATTAAATGTTTTCTACAACGGAAAAAGTACCTTTCTAAAAAAAATTATTGGCCAACAAAAACATGCAAAATTATTAAAGTTCGGTCGGTTTGTAAAAATCATAGCCTTCTCGATGTGCTTCGCTAGACAGAGACAAATTACTCTCTGTCTAGCGAAGCACATCCAAACGAAATACATATGAAATTATCCACAATTAATTACTAATTTTGCGCATCATTCATAAATGATTCATAGCGATTATTTTAATTTATTCGAATATTGAAATATATCGATTATGCCCAATACTAAAAAACAGTTTGTCTTTATCTAGAGTCCTTAACTACTAAACTACACAATATACAGTAACCGGTAAAAAGTTGGCCACGTATGGTAAAGATTTTTTATCCTAGGATATCGAGAAAACTTTTTCTAGCGATCATCTCTGCATGTCCGACAACCTAAAAGTCGTTTTTAACATTTGTCACGTGACCGCCGGTTTGGCGGTAAGTTCAAAATAATAGAATTAAATTGTCAAAAAGTAAGGTTAGTTGGCAAGATATCGAAAAAAGTTATTTGAAAAAAGTGTTCAGTTTTTAATCGGTTCTTAAAGTTCGAGGCACAAAATTTGGAAAAAAAATCGTAAAAATAGTCTTAAACTTATCCACTAATAATTAATTAATCACATCTTTTTTGCTTTTTTTTTCTACATTTAAATCGATTAATCTTGAAAATTGTTTTTTCGGTAAATAACGGTGTGGTCAGACTTTATTTCGTAAAACTATTTTAAAAGAACTGTTAATATTTAATTAGGATTAATAAAATTAGGCTTTTTCAGCATAACGTACTTGCAGGGATCTTAAAATTTCAGTATGATTGTGAAATAAAGCCTGGCCACCCCTAGTTGTTTAACGGTAAAGCGATTTTCAATTAATCGATTTAAATGTAGAAAAAAATATTACTAAGTATAGCGAAAGTTGGTGAATTTATAAAAAAACTGTTTTCTTCAAATTTTTACATGAAAAGTTTGAAATTGAATTTTTTCCAAATAGCTTTATTTGACATCTTGCCAACTAACCTCACTTCTTGATAGTTTAATTCGATTTTCAAAGTTTGAGGCAAAAATTCGAAGAAAAAATAAAAATAAATTTTTTATGAATTTTAGAATTTCATTTAGGTATAACAATTTTGTGATTGTGATTTCTGAAAACCGCATGGTGTATTTAATAGCTGTTGTTGAGAGTATAAGTGCATTGATTTCGTATGAACTCTATTATGTCCTCGTTATTATCATCAAACATATCAACTTATTCAATTAAATAAAAAAAGCAAACTTGTAAATAAATAATAAATGTGGTATAATAATAAAAAAAAGACACACAACATGTTAAACTGTAAACAAGTGTTAAAAAAGCATGATTAAAGTATTTACTAATTGGTGCTTCAACTCACCACGCCGCAGCATATTTTGCCCGTATACGGCTGCGCCGTCAAATTTGATAAGATCTATCACGCCCAACTTAATCATTGGTTATTTTTAACAGTCTCTAATGGTAACGAAAAGGCTCGGGTTGTTTATCACTAACTAAACTTATTTAATCTTGTGCGAAGGTATCGGCTCTTAGTGAGTGTGCCACCTAAAAAGCAAAATTGTAAATTTTTATACAGGGTTAGGGTTACCAGACGTCCGGATTTGCCCGGACATGTTCGGGTTTTTACTACGTCCGGGTGCGCCCGGGCGGATTTTGCATAAGCGTCCGGATATTAAAAATACCAAAAAAACATGACAGATTAATAAAACCACTTCTCAAAATATTTTAAAAAGCCTCTGTTCATAAATTCCAGATAAACGCTGTTCGTTAGAATAATAAAAATTATATTTGCTCTGGTTTTTATATATATTTAGTTTTTTTTGTTTGTGTTTTGGTAGTAAAGTAAAATACCTAAAAGTAGTAAAACCACGCCATTAAGTGAGCGAATAATGTGAAAAATAACACTCATACTTTTTCAGAAGAAATTTCAAAACGTCCGGATTTTGACCGGATTTTTTTATAAACTTGTCCGGGCTAGAAAGTCCTTGATCTGGTAACCCTATACAGGGTGCTTGGTAGCCTAACCTGCACCTTAGCAGTAACTTCCTTAACTTAATTTGGATTGATTTAACATAACTTATTTTAGTACAAAAGTTAATAATAAGAGAGATGCAAGGTATTAAAGTTAAAATTAAATGTTACATTTTTATCGATGGGACAGAAAAAGCAAATCCATTCTCAAATTTGCTGTATTCTGTGGAGGGCGCCACATATGGCATTAAATGTTATTTTAAAACGTCCCAACTTTTTTGAGCTTCAATGTACAAAATTTCTGAATCAAAATTCTTATTGCGCTATTCTTTATTTCTTATCAACCGTTTCTGAGAAAAATGCACAGTTTCACAGAATAAATAAAATTAATAATAAGTGTTGTCATGAGTTCATTTTTAGCAGTTTATTTTTTCATTATTCATTCGTCCTTTATTTGGTTTTTATTAGTTTCACTTGATATTTGCTTTTCCCTAATAAAAAGGTTTGTTGTTTGCTGATACTAAAATTTTTTATTTCTTATTGATTCTGTGCAACACCAAATTCAAATGCAGTTTTCTCAAAAACAGTTGCTTCTAGCGACCTTAATAAAGTATTGCTTTTTTAAGCAAAAAGGTATAGGAATAATCTATTCAGAAATTGTGTACACTGAATCATAAAAAGTTTGGGGTGTTTTAAAAAGCATTTAAGGCCGTATGTGGCGCCCCCTACAAAATACGGCAAATTTGAGAACGGATTTGCTTTTCCCATCCCAAAAATTGTGTATTCGAATGCAGCACAGCAGTTTCAGTAATGCAAGTAAATCGACGAGACTTGTTTTTGAGGCTCTTGTTATAAGAACAATTTTATAAACAAACCGTAACTAAATCGATACTTTTAAAACTAATAGACTTAACTTATGTTCCTTCTTCTACTGTAATATGTCTAGAATGCACTTATTTATAACAGTTCGAAATCCAATATATTAACATAGGTCTTTGTCTGTCTCCAATAATTTGTACCTTTTTTGTCACCTGTTTATGTCTGCGACACTACAAGTGAATTTCTTATCTACACTTTACCGGTGAATTTCTTGGCTACGCCTTTTTCCTTCATACCTCACACATCTTATGTCTGCGACACTGATGGTGATCGTCTCCCCCCTGTCTGCACATTACCGGTGATTGTCTTGGTTACGCCTTTCCCATAGCTCACACATCTTACGTCTGCGATACTGATGGAAATCCTCGAGAAGCTTTCGTTTACTTATTTCTTTACCAAAACCCATATACCTGCTAATGTGCGTCTGTAGCGAACCTCTGCATGCACTTAATCACTTCGTTCCTTTATATAACCCCTTTTCTCTGATAACACGGATAACCCCATTTCATTTTTGGTATTGCCCCTTGTGTCGTGTACGTATAGTTGTTACTTAAACTTTGAATCCCTTCTATGCTCAGTATCACCCTAAATTGTTGGACAATCCGTGAGGAGCCGAAAACCTGAGCAACGGAAAACTAATTTACTGTAATTAGCCGATTACAATCAGCATTCAGTACCCAACAAAATGTCGGATACCTCAACGTATAACATACAAAGGTGCAATAAAAGTCCATCTACCTAGCATGTGTCACTTTTCTTCTCGAGCAGGTGTTGTTCTCTTATTACTTAGGCACCAAAAACTTCGACAGCGCACCATCGTCCGTTATAACCCTTTCTTAAGAAACCCCATCGCACCGTTTTATATATACCTATTATCTGTTAACGTTCTACAGGTAGAATCATGTCAATACCTACACCCATCCTTTACTTTATTATAGCCCATCTTAGTCAAATGCGATAATGCATATTTACTCCTATCCAACCCTTTTTAATATTTCTCTTTACTAATGCAGATTACATTTAATTTCTTAAAATACCCCTTTTATATCTACCCTGTCGGTTTACTGACTTTTGTTTCTTCTTTTTTATGCCAAATAAACCCCTGGAAGACAAACGGACCATCTGTATTGAATAAGAAAGGTGCTTTTGCACTTGCCCTATAATACTGATCCAAATCTCGAAAGCAAAAGTTTATTGACACCATCATCTAGTACCGTTAGAAAATAGGTCTCTTTCCATTCATAATTTTAGTAAAATTATTTGTTGTTGTCCAGGTTTGTCCCCTTTCTAAGATTTTAGTTTAAATTTTTTAAATAGATTATTTTATATTGTGTGTTGTACTGTGATGTACGACTGCCAGCAATTGGATTCACATAATATATTACATTACATTGCAGTAATGGATTTCATTTCGTTACCAAAATACCTAAACCCGCCTGTTAGTTAAGCATCGGCGTTTGTACCCCGTCTGCTTCAATCGGCGTACGTACTCCACTAAATAAAAAGAAGTCCAATCTTTATAGAATTATTAATGAGGTAAAACTATATTTTAAAGCAGTTTCATGGATTTAATTTCGTTACCAAAGATACCTAAACCCACCAGTTAGATCAGCCTCGGCGTTTGTACACCGTCAGCTGAAATCGGCGTACGAGGTACCTGATTAAGTAAAATGAAATCCAATTTTACTACTTGCGTAATAATACAAAAACAAATTGACATAACTGTAATTTTGACAAAGAGCAAAGGTCTTACTGACAGTTT
This sequence comes from Philopedon plagiatum, assembly GCA_963971165.1. NCBI lineage: Eukaryota > Metazoa > Arthropoda > Insecta > Coleoptera > Curculionidae > Philopedon > Philopedon plagiatum. The sequence continues at coordinate 63,970,190 of OZ020195.1, read as the reverse complement.
TAAAACACAAAAGAAAAATCACTAACAGGAGAAAACCCACTAGCAGCGTCACATTTTAACTTTAAAAAGAGGAAAATTTTAATGTCTATCTGAGATCTAAATCTGAATGCGAATCTGAATCTGAAATCCTATCTGCGGTCGAGTCGAGCTTCCCCTGGGCGGGGAAGGTTAGCGTGTCTTGGTGATGCAACAGCTTCGATGGACCGTCTGTTTTTACGTAATCTCAAGAGTTTGACCTGGAAGACCCTTTTTATGCAAACTTTACATTTTTGATGTTTTTAGACTATTTTAAAGCAGATGTTTTTATGGATGCATATTATTAGAATTTCATGTTTTAGAATATTCATTTTTCTTTAGAGACCTTGCGAAAATTTCAACTGATATAACGACCCGGGTACCACGTGAATTGAATATTATTTATTTTATTTATTATTGAATATTACCCGACACTATGATCAGTATTAAACGACTAGTCGGAATCAATGTTCCAATTTTACTTTTTTCTAATATCAAAAAAACTTTTAAAAATATTAAACTCTAGTAATTTATTTTTGATTGCCAACCATATTTGACACAAATTCACACCAAACGAACATTTGATATCACAATAACAACGGCGCAAAAAAAGTTTCTTAAGTAATCGGCATTCCTCGACTTTCCCCTGTCTATTAAAACATATCGATAAAAATGTAAAATAAAATTTAAACCATTCATCTCTCTTATTATAAACTTTTGTAGAAGATAGTTAGGTTGAATCGATCTAAATTGATCCAAGGAAGCCACTGCTAAGGTATGGCCCATCCGTTACCAGCCACCCTGCATATATTTCTTGTTTTGAAATATTTTGAATATCGTATTTCAGATTTGGGGATATCAACGATTTTAGTATTCGCAGATGATACAACCAAATATGAGTACTTTGCTAATAAAATTGTAAGTAGTTTAAATAAAAGTCATTTATTAGGAATGAAAGAACATCAAGATGGTGTTTTATTTGCCTCGAACACTAGGATAACTGTATCCAGTGTACAGTACAAAAATATCAATGATCGTAAAGGATACTATTTACTCTTGTTTTATTTATTTCTTAAACAAAAGTACACTAGAATAATTGGTATTACGAATTCTTTAATTATTTTTCCTATTTCCCTTTTTCTCTTGACCATTAAACTAATGTGAAGATACATACTTGGTACCATTCATCCATTTAAAATGTTGATGCGATTCACATGCTAGTCAGTTCACCACGTGGTACGTGGTACATCTGATTCACCCTTACATTTAGGACACTTATATCTTACTGAAACAGGCATGTTTTTAAGTTTCAGTCTGTAATTTTTTGTTGCACTTTGTGTATCCTTGTCTTTACGCTATACTGTTAAGAATAGTGTAAATTTGTTTTCTATCAATATTTTAACTTGTAAAGTTAAATTTACTGTGTATTGATATTTACTCTTATCCGTCTGTACTTTCCTGATTCTAGATTTTAAATTGTATTCGTTTTATAAATGGTTTTAACTTGTCTTAAACTTAAGTACACTTATATTTGGTATATTATGCAGCCTTTGTGACGTTGCTTGGTGATAAAAAATATCATTTGATTGGCAATAAAGTTGTTATTGTTATTAGTATTATTATTTTATTTATAAAATAATATGTTAGAAATTAAATAATAGCAAAACAAACTGATTGTTTCATTAGTAAAAGTTGTACCATCATGTCAGCAGGACGTGTTACAGAAATTTACTCTCCTAAAAAGAACAATATGAAAATGTAAAAGGCAGCAAGTGTTATATGTGTTACCAGAAAATAAATACAAGTAGTTGCTAGCTCCCAAAAATTTGTGTACCTGCTCACACTAAATGCCACGAAGAGAAAACTATCAAACTGAGAGACTATGAAAAGGGTACCATTGATAAAATGTTACTTATTTATTATTTTGATGTAAAAGAAGTAGACCAACTTAGTGAAACCAAACGAATGAGAAATGGTTTTGGTTCCATCGAAAAATAATTATGAATAAAATGTTGTTATTAGTATTTTTATAAATCAGCATTATTAAATAAAATGTATTCAATAGACATGTAAAATAGTTTCGTTTTGTTGTGATTTATTTCTAATAACAGACACAATTTGACCCAATCCTGACCTCTCAGGAATGGTAAAATTTCAATTTTCGAATTATGTGTAAAATATTTTATCAATTACTTTATTATTATATCAACTTTACATACAGTGGCTCTCTTGTTTCCCAATATAACACTATTTTGGCTTTTCTTTAATATCTGGGATACAAAAAACATGTTTAAACTCGTCTATTGTATTTTAAAATGTAAACAACTACCGAAAAATAGGTAATAGATAACAAGTAAAACTGACCCGGTAACATCCAGGCTAGGCTAGGTTAAGCGGGGCCGCTGCACCGTTAAGATCATCAAATATGGCACAAGTGTGTGATACACGCTGGGGGGATTGTCTAGCTCATTTTAAGCTTGTTTTAATAACATAAGTCCTAGACTAACATAATGCAATAGAAAAAGGCAGAATAATAAACGATTGCCCTAAAGTGATCTAGACTAATTAGGCTTGTACCAATCCAATAAGCACTTAAGATTAGGTAACACAAAAAACAACGTCTTACAAAAAACACTCTAAAGCCTTTTTGGTTCCTAAATCAACAGCCTCTGGCTATTGACAACAACACTTCTTTTTTATTAACAAGAAAATCTGTCACCTACAACACCTATACATGTATTATTGACGCCCAAGAACTTACCTGGAAAAGTTACCTTTTTACCAAGGCCCTTTTGACTAACAGCCTCTGGTCACTCACGTTATTGTCGATTACTTCTTATTATACAAGAAATACTTCTTACAAAAATTGCGTCCCCTTTTGCCGAAGAAGTAGGACCACGCCCAATTTTTGGTCACTTATGATGAATACGTGCCATCCAGTTTAAAAATGTCCGAGTGTCCCCGCCTACTTAACTCCTTATGGGCTTGGAGGATCCTTAAAAAAAATATCATACCCTAGGAATAAATTAAAATAAAGTAAAAATATCATTTTAAACTTTCCATTTTTCAGTGTTAGTTTTCAGCATTGAAAGAAAATGATATTAAATATGTCATGTGATTTTACGAGCTTTAAGGTCCCGGTATTTGGTGTGAAACATGATGCTGCTTTTTAACATTTTTTAAATAAAACATCCTGTAAAACTTTATTGCTACTTTTAGTCGCAAACTAGGCCTACTTTTAAATACGGTAGAAAATATTTTCATAATCTTATTGTTTTTTCTGTAAGAATGTCAAAAAACTTTTAAAATGACAAACACCCGGTCCTTAAGATCCAGAATAAATTGAAACTCAAAGTTTACCCTGCCCTAGACTGCATTTAATTCTTGATCCTAAAGCCTATTGAACCACATCAAATCATTATGCTATTAACTGGATAATTAAAAATTTTTTAAAAAGTTATCGTTAACTCATCTGTTGAACTCTGGAATTACTTTTAGTTGACATGGGACGATGCAAATGACTTTTGCAGAAACAGAGATTTAGCGCTGCCATTTACTTTAACACTGAATGAGTTAGAAAAATTAAGGACCTATATAAAACAAGATGGGATTTTGGACGCAGAAGTCAGAGACGGTAAGTACAGTACGCTTAAGTCCTTTTTACTAAAAATCATTAGGGATAGTTCGCGTTGGCCTTAAGCTTAAGTACTGGTTTTCTATTGTCAGGGATAGTCCGCGCGAACCTAAGCTTAAGCATTGTAAGTATCTTCTAGAGAGAAAAGAGATGTAGTCCATTAGTGGAGGGAGGGAAAACCCCTGCAGGCAAGAGACTCTATCGATTGGTACCATGGGTATTTTCTTTTGGAAATGATGATGAAAACCAATCATACCTTTTTAGGTTGCTTTAGACTTGGACGTTAGGGATCAGAGCTTACTTTTTATTGACCAAAATTTGTTTGTTTGAGATAAGAGTACAGTTATATAAGTAGTTTTATATTTATAGCTTCAGAGGTTTCGACTCGGCGATGATAAACTAGCACGCGTAGAGCGCCTAATCGCCCCCCGAGGGGGCTCTATAAGGTCGGTAATATCATCATTGTCATGCCCTGAAAGTTTCGTGTTTCTAGGCCATGTATTAAGGAAGATATCACACTCCTACGGACTGATGATGCAGAATAGAGCGCCCTTCGTAACCGTGTCTCTACACACATACAAACACCACACGTAGAAAGTATTTTTGCCAACAAAAACTTTTCGGACACCCTGTATACATACATACAAACATAAACACATATTAACACAAATGTATTCGATTTGCGTGAAATCCGACCAAATAAAGTTTATCTCAGTAATAATAGGAGTATTTGCCCATACCAAGACTTTTTGGACACCCTGTATACGTTCAAACTAACACCGACACGTTTAAATAGGAATATAGTCGATTTATTTAAAATCCAAATTTAGTAATTTTATCTCGGTATTAATAGAATTATTTGCCCATACCAAGACTTTTCGGACACCCTGTATACATACATACAAACATAAACACATATCAATACAAATATTTGCGTGAAATCCGACCTAATAAAGTTTATCTAAGTAATAATAGGAGTCCCATAACAAGACTTTTCGGACTCCCTGTATACATTCAAACTAACACCCACACGTTTAAATAGGAATATAGTCGATTTAATTAGGTTTATCTCGGTACTAGTAGAAGTATTTGCCCATACCAGGACTTTTCGGACACCCTGTATACATATATACAAATATAATCGCTTTGCATGAAATCCGGTTTAATTACATTTATTTTATCCTGGTACTACTAGGAGTATTTGCTCCAACCAAGACTTTTTGGACAGCCTGTATACAAACATAATATATCTCCGTACACATAGAAATGCAAATATATACGATTTGCTTTAAATCCGACAATTAAGTTTATCTTTGTACACATAGCAAAGGTATTTGTCCATACAAAGACTTTTCGGACACCCTGTACTATACATACATACAAACACAGCAAACACGACACATAGTAATTTAAATATTTTCGATTTTCTTGAAAACCTGCCCAATAGGTTTATATTCGTACTAATGGCAACGATATTTCCGCATACAAAGACTTTTTGGACATTCTGTATACATACCAACATAAAAACAACAACACAAAGTATAAAATGTATTTTCGAATCGTTCTGGTTACTTTAAAACGATCCGAATCAATCCATTTCCCTAAAATTAAATTCAAATTATTCAATAATAACTAATATTTTGCCCCAAAGGTATACACGCTCATGCTTAGGAAATAAAATGCATATTTTTAGATATTGTAACAAATTTGTCGATGCCACTGAGCGCAATATTAGAATCTTCAATGATGTCTTGTAGCGTCATAGGAAAATCGATTAAAGTGGTATTTAATCCGTATATTATGAAATGAAATGTCTTTCTACTGAAAGTATAAGGTCCCTAAATCCCTTGCCCGGTAAATTTCAAGCCGAAGTTGGTCCAGACTCATTCCTATTTCGCATCAAAATGCTGACATTTTAGCCAAATTGTGACATTTCATACATTATAATTAAATTAATACATTTCCCCGTATAGAAATTGATTTTTATAATGCAATGTAGGGTCAACAAAAATTTCAAAAAAATGATATTTAATGCCCATCTCGTGCTACGAAATGGTCAGTAATAGATAAAAAAACGTCCATTCTATCAATTCCATGTATATTCCAAGCCGAAACTGGCTCAGGATCTTTAAAATATCGCTAGAAAAACTGGATATTTTGACAGCTCATATTTAACTTCTATCTAAAGCGTCACCAGTTCAATTGTTTTTTTCCATGGCATAGTTTAATATTCGCAGTTTTTAAAATTTTTCCTGCGCCGAAGGAAGAAAACCTATTTATTTATAACTTTAACGCAAAAATATGGAGTTTTAATTAGTTATCAGTGTTCTCAGATGATGACGGAAGAAAATAAACCAAAAAAGAGCTGTTAAATAAGAGAAATAATACATAATAATGCCATTTAAAGATGAATTTTGATGGAAAAAAACAGAAAAAATGTGTTTTTACCCCCTAAATCCGGCCCAGGATCACCCATTCGGAATTCATTTTAAAGCCCGATTATATCCCCAAGGGATAGCGTTGAAAAAGTTGGAAGAAATTAGATAGGAAAAGATACAGAGTGATTCGAATGTAGAGATGTCATGAAAAAAAAACGGTTAAAAATCGAAATTTAATTATCGATTGCTCCTTTCCTATTAAGAATAAGGGAACCAAAAAATTTGAAAATTACGTATTTCGGGGAGGTCTTTCCGATAAGGTACATGGGATTTCGATTTGAATCCATTTTGACCCCCAAAAAAATTGACAACCGTCAAAAATTTGCATGAAAAATCGTAATTTCCAGTTTTTCCCAAATTTTTCCAATTTCCAGTCGTTTTAGGTATAGGCAAATATATTGCAAAAAGAAAGTATTTGAGATTCTTTAGTTTTAAGTTCAAATCCGTTTTTCTGTCCGACGCTGCGTTTTCGAGCATTGTAGGATTGAATATGGGTCTGCAAGTGCCATTTTTCGACATAAAAAAATTCAAAAGAATTACTTCCCATTTTCCGAATACCGCCAATTTCAATAGGGTTGGAAGACTCCGATCCTCTACAACCTCTGAAAATTTAAATCGATTTAATTAACTTTTGCGAACTGTATCGTGTATCATACGAAATCGCGGAAATTTCGACTTTGACGTTTAATAACTCCGAAACGCGACACCCTGTATAACTGAATTTTTTACCCAAGCTAGTCGCACTATCCCTCTATTAACCTAGAAAATTTGGTTGCTCCCCCTCTAACCGTTTTCGAGAAAAAAAATTAAAAATGGGAAAAAACCGAATCTGACGCCAACAAACGAACATTTTTCACGGACGCGGACGGGGCGTTATATAGAGCGCTATTGGCGCTCTATAATCAGTCAGTCAGGACATGTTATTTTATTTTATATATATATATATATATATATATATATATATATATATATATATATATATATATATATATATATATATAAATAGAGCAATTTAAGAATCCTGTTGGAACCTGTGTTTATATTATTGTCATTCCTAACATTTGTAGTATTGCAATATGCTTTTTATCTTGTGACAGTCCACGAAGACCGAAGTCCAAGTACTATGTACCGTGGGTGTACTGGGGAAATACGACTCACACATCCAGAGCTAGAAACATCCGTAGGGATTTCACCAGCACTTTAATAGGTCGTGTGGGGTTGGTATCACCTCGGCCGAGAAAGAATGCCTCTACCACCTTCTAACAATTAACGATCACAGAACATCCATGGTCGAAGCGGGATTCGAACCCGCCATCTCTTGGTTGCTAAGCTAGCGTCGTACCAACTTGGCCACGTAATCTTAATTCGTAAGAGCGTAATTTTAATTCCATTCTATCATTTTTGGGCAGTTCTTTCAATATCTCTTAACTTCTAAAAATTATATTATGACATTCCTTTCATGTTATTTTAATAATTTAACTTTCTATTTAGAGCCGTTCCACAAACTACTGATGGTCAGTCCTGATGATCGGTCGAAAAAGAATTAACTGATCATCAGTCGATTATTTTGTTTCCACATGGATGCGATTTATTAGTTTTAAAAATGTATTTGCAAAGCGCGAAGCAACGCATTGTTGTCGCGTTGTGCGTAAAAAGATTATACAGCTAAGAAAGAAAAAGTTACAAAATATTTGGGTACATCCATTATGTCTAGAGCGGCCTATAAAAGGTGCATTCGTCACCTTATATTCCAAGTTAAAGGCGGCGTTGACATTATGCTTGTTGGCTGGTACTAGAAAGCAAATACCAACCAACTAGTATTGCTAGTGCTGTTTGCATACTTGTACATGTACTTATTCGCTTTTTTACGTATTTTATTAAAAACCGTTTTGTGTTGAACGTATGTATTTCAAAAAATGAATGAAGTCGAAGAAGTTCCTGCTATTCTGGCTACAATGTTACAAGAACTAAGAAACGTAGTGAACAATAAAAAAATGCATCGTCCGAGAAGATGATGGATACGAGAATGGGTTTAAAAACGAAAAACGTTTGCTGCTTCTTTAAACCAAATAAGACGTGGTGTATACAGATCATCCGGCGATGCCCCAGACTTAAATTTTTTAATTTTATTTTTCTACAAATAATAAGTGTCTCTTATGATTTTTATTTTATTTTTTATTATATCCACTGTTAAATCTTTTATGTTCATTAGGCGCTGGATATATTCGAAGGCGCTATTTCGCTTATGTCTGCTTTTATAGTCTTCATGTCGAAAATTCCATAATAGTTCGCATTCTTTATATAAACCAACAAATTTTACTGTTTGATTTTCACTCCACTTGTAAGCCGGCGTCATTTTTGATTTGCCTGACTGGTACACACAGTTAAAATACTTTTAACTTTACTAGCGCTAGTAAAAAAAGCACGAGACTAGAGCTAGTAGGGGTTTACATTATGCTTACTGACTGGTAGCAATAGACTGGTCTCAGCCAACAAGCATAATGTCAATGCATCCGTCATGGATGCCGGCGCCGGCAGCCCCAACGGTAGCCTTGCTGGGTGCCGGCAACATTAGAAAATTAATGTCAAAATAAGATCAGAATCAAAATACCTTAAATCAATCAAAAAATAATAATTTCATATAGTGTAAACTTTAACGAAACTTAAATTTTCCTACAAAAATATAGCAATTGTTATTATTCTGCGAATTTATAAGTAGAAATAAGAACAATAAACATCAAACTTTTCCTAACATTAAGTCTTCGCTTTCTTAGCCCTTTTGCGATTCAACCAAAGCGGAAAAATAGGAAATCTAATACTTTTATTGTAAAACAAGAAGTAATATTTTTAGTCGGAAAACATTCAATCCACTTTAAATAAGCGTCAAAAACTACTAAAAATTGTTACCTAGAAATGGTCCAAAATAGTCAGTATGAATTTTATCAAATACTTTGTCTGGTCATTTCTATGATATTATTGAGGTCTTTGGCGGATCTGCCTTATTTACAGAGCACTATGAACAAGCCAAATTGTCTGTGTCTAAATTTATACTAGGCCAAAAAAAATGAGAACGAGCAACACTTTCCATTTTTACTGTAGTTAAATAGTACGAGGAATGCAGTTGTGCTAACATGCGTTTTTTAGCGATTCTGGTATAATAAATTTATTATTCCATAGCAAAATGCTATCTTCAACTGTTAGTTCATTTTTAATAAAACAATTTTTTTTTAATTCACACGTTTCTTTGCGCATGCAACATGACCAGATTTAACATGTTGTTTAATTAACTCATAATTGACAGCGGTTAGTTCTTTTTCAGAAAAATGGTTAAAACAATAATTATTTATATCAACAGACTGGTATTCATTTTCGCTACTATTTTTTATAAGTAAAGGAAGAACAGAAATCTGCAACGTTTTTTTGCAGAGTTCACATATTCAATTTTGTATCGGTAGTTAGACAAAATGACAACCCAACGGCAGCCGAAAATTTGGGACATCCTTTTTAGGATTAAAAATTGTCATTAATGGTTTATTATCACTATTATCAGTAACCAAAATAATGCTTTATTATATAAGTACTGGTTAAACTTGTTTAAACCAGAAATTATACTCATTTCAGAAATAATACTATAGCCTTCTGATCTGCACGACACCAAAATGTTTAGTTACACAACAGTTTTAGATTCATAAATGACCTCTATCTCAAAGTAAGAAAATCATAAACTAAGTCTTGTATTTTTAGGTGTAGGTAAACAAAAAAACTACCAATTTTCTAACTTAGAAAAGCTAAAGGTATATAAATAAAACGGTTAACGTAAAAAGTTCTTGATTATTGGTGATTTACCTCGGTAAAGAACTTTCAAAACAGCAAGCTAAAAGCCTTAAAATTATAAAATAAACACTGTGGGATTGAATGTACTTGTACTGACCTCAAGTGGGGAGCAGCGCTACCCAATCAAGGGCAACAATTTGGGGTTTACTCACTTTTAAATAAATGATACATTCAGAAATATATCCTGCTGCAGTAAAGTAACCTATTGACGCTACTTAAAGTAAATTATGTAGTTTTTAATATTTGATTTTAGAAATGTTATGCCTGTATTATTATTTATATCACAATCATTTTAGCTGGTATTTGGATGGGTAGTCGAGCTGAAGACGGATACTGGCGCTGGGATTTTGGCACAAAGTTGGTTAACTTTAATGGATGGCAAAGCCATGAACCAAAATATGAGAAAAGAAAGAGGGATGGTATGAGTATAAACATCTATAAACAGTAAAATTAATAATTTAAAGAAAGGTATCACTAACAATTAGATCGGTGAACAATACAATTGAACTAACCAATAAAGTTAAATTGTACACTACCACACAAAAGAGGTTACACTAAAGTTATTGTTTTTCTTATTTTTCGCTCTGGTAATTTTCCAAATTCAAAAAAATTAATATACAATTTTGATTATATTGTAAATATAAATTTAGATCAAATTTCATATTTTCGGCCTCTGTAACGTCATCCACAAGACTATACCACTGATCTTTAACGTTGTTCTTATAAACTGACACATACTGTAGGGCTCTTAACCTTAACATTTGGTGTACTGAAATGTCATAATCTTATTTTGTTTCATGCAACTAATGCAACGCAAAGATTTCTTTGACAGCAAATTCAACTAAGCTTATAAAGAGAACAAAAAAAAATAGTAGCCTTAGCAAATTTAGTGTTTTTTTTTAGTTTAGTAAGTATTCACGTTAGAACTGTAAAATATTTTTGGTTTTTTGAGATGGAAACGTCGACTAGAATTACATTATTTCATCTTCTATGATCAATTTTTCAAAACATTTAATCAATTGTAACACCCACCACTGATTCCTTTCTCTCTTTTCCTTATCTGGTTGGCGGGCGAGCGGTAACCCAGGAATACAGCTGGCGGTGACAAGAAAAACCTTTGCGTGGAGCCCGGAAGAGCCACGTGTCAACTGCTGTTAAACCACCTATTAATTTAATCCCTAATCTAGCATTGCAATAGACTTCTTAATAATCTATTACTTACTGCAGAGGTTCTAGCACTAAACCCGATTTTTAATGAGAATGTGACTTTTATTTGTATATTCTAACTAATTTCTATGTTTTCCTGTTCCCTAACAGTAAAACGCAGAATTCTGGATCAATTACACTTTTATTTCCACAAATTACTGTTAGGAGCCACCCAAAATTACACTTTTCACAATTTTCTCAAAATTCTCAACAATTTTCCAATAATTCTAGACACTATCTGATTTTGATTTTCAAGCGCCCTTACTTTTTCACTCATATTTCCGCGATTTTCTCAATAAAATTCGACGAGCTCCAAAACTTCCGACTAACACCGTATTTTTATTGTATTCATACTTTTGACTTTCCCGTGGACAGAATCGCGATTTAAACCGGCAGGGGTTTCCCCTTACATCACGAAAATTCTAACTGTACTGACTGTCCAAACAGGCGTCTTCCCGCTTAAATAGCTAATTTTCCCATAAATCTTTCCCCATTTACGACCCCTTTCGCAGAATCGAGTCCAAAACAAGTTTTACGACCGGCTTCCTCGGAAAAGTTGACGCGTGGGTAGCCTTGTTTTTCAACCAAACAAAGGAATCTGCATGAATTATCACGCTTTTATTACCTTTTTATTGCAAAGGGGGCTGTTTTTCTTCCCCTCTCTGACATTTATGGCTTGCAGGTGTTCCTAACATGTTTACAACAAAGCTATAAAATTATCTAGGCCCTAATATTGTGCAATCTTTCGCAATACGCAGCTGGGTCGATATTTCTGTAGTACGTCATAAGGGCGGTCCTTTTCGCCGGCCAATCCGAGAAGACAAAACACCGATTTCTTTGTCTTGTTAGGGTAATTAAAAAGATTTTCTTTGTTAAGAGGCAGAAAATTTCACCATGTTGAATAGCAGAACAAAGGGTAGTTTTTATTAATCTTTAGAATGTTCGCGCAATTAGAAAAGTTTTTAAACTTCTTGGTGAAATTAAATGAATTCAATTCATTGTTCTTAATTGAATTTCAATCAAAGTGTTGGTTCCCTTATTCACGTAAGTTAATTTGGTTTATTATTTGATAATTTGTTTAAAGCACTTCATATGATCAATTCTTCGGCCACTTAGTTATTTAAATAATTTTAAATCTATTTCTTGATAAACTTCATCGTTTTCTTTGTGTGAACGCTTTTCTACTAATTTTATTTATTAAATTTCCCTTAACTTGCGATTGATTAATTTATTCTAAAATTTCCCGTCGTATCGCAAAATTTATTTCTTTAAAACTCCTCCGATTATTTTAATAAATAAAATCCCGTTTAAATATTTTCAAATTTTACTTTTCTTCCTTTATTTAGTATGCGCTATCCCTTTTAAATAAATGCTTACAGGCCGTGTCATCTCACAATTATTAAATTTTATTAACATTTTGAGTCACCTTTGGCAATGACATTAACATGTCATTAGTGTTTGCTAATTTATTGATTAAATTGCTTTGAAAAACTGACCACTCTAGTTCATTTCTTTGCTTATATACAGCCAGATTTTTTATGTTGCCACTAAAATTCAAGCTAACAATGCTTCTACACGGGCGACAAGAACTGCTTAATTTTAGTTGACAGCCACTAATTTTCACGTCACAAAATCGTCCAGCAGCATACTTTACCAGACGTCATAGAGCAACTGTTAATCATCAGGGGTTCTGGATGATAGAGGCAAGTGGCAACAATCACTCACGACAAAATTTGATCTAAGGCCAAAAAACAAAATAACAAAAATGGAGTTGCTTGTAAAAAGAATACATTTCGTCGGCTTGCATACGAAGGGGCGTATCCCAAATCATATCGTATCTGAGATACGCCTCTTAGATTGCCATATTCCATGAATAACTTTAAAACTAGGTAACATTGACATACGCCATTTGGAGAGCAGCTAAACAACACAACAACACAGATGCCGTACCGTGAAAGCGCAACTAGAAATCAATAAATTTTTGAGATACGCCCCTTCGTATGCAAGCCGACGATTTTTTGGCTATTTTTACTTTTTTTACATACAGATTTATGTATACATGCAGATATCCCTAGTAAGATTTTTCGTCATCACTGACTCTTAGACAATTTTGGATAGGACCCGAAACACGTCAACACGTCAACATTTTATTATCGATATCAGATCTGCCTAGTTTTACTAATATATATATATATATATATATATATATATATATATATATATATATATATATATATATATATATATATATCTATATATATATATATATATATATATATATATATATATATATATATATATATATTATTGTTTGTTTCTTGGGATTAGGTTTATAGTAAAAACATTTGGTAGTAGCATAGACTAAATACTACCTAGAATAAGACCTAGAAAAAATACCGTATTTAATTAGTTAGTGGGACATTTTTTTTCATTAATGGCTATATCTACTATTTTGTTGGTGTTGTATAAGTGTGTTCCTCTTTAGAGGAAATGAATTTTACAGAGATTTTACTTTTGAAAGTAACAAAAATACTAGTTTTTAATTGTGCAGATAGTGACAAAATACTGTGGAATCTTTTAATTACTGTGTTTGCCTTTTTTAATGGAAATTGTTAATGTTAATGGGTAGTCAAGCGTTGGTTTCTTGCATTTAATTAATTGCTGTACTGTGTTGTCACTGTGGTTTTGTGTGGTTTTATGATTATTTTTCTTAAATCTGACTTCGTACCAGGATTTATAGGTTTCACTATATGCAGTGAATTTCATAACACCCTGTATTTAGAAGCAAATCCATTTTTTGTTACTTTGTTAGATGTTGTAAGATTAAACTTTGTGGTGGTCAATTTAAGCCCTTTTCTAGTTAAATTTAAACCACTTTTAAGTAAGCACTAACTTTTTTTGCCGAAATTATTTTTGTGCGTATGTTACCTATTTCAAGATTTATTCTGCCGGTCACTTCTACCTTTGACTCGTGGGGCTCACCTGGCACCTGGTGCAGGTCGAAATACGAGTTTTTCAAGTGACAGTGTAAAGTATCATTTTTAGTCCTCTGTCAAATTGTCGATCAACCCACTAGAATCATAGAACTAAGTAATAATGCTTAATATGAATGTTTGTTTTTGTAGGAGATATTGAATCCTGCATGATATTACAGAATGTGGGAAATAAATTTGATGGCGGGACTTCCTGGAAGAGTGAGCATTGTGATGAAAAGAAAACAGTTCTTTGTCAAAGTTACGAATGACAAACCAGAAGACCAATGATGTTACCGTTTAATAAGTTTCGTTAATTGCCCAAGTTAATCAAAATTGCATTTTTTATTCCAAAAACTCACAAACACTTATTACTTTCGAATTGTGGTTCTCTAAACGAGTAAAAAAATACTTTCAAAATATCATAAGCGTACACCGATACGCTTTGACAAAACTGAAATTTACAACTCTTGATACCGCTTATATTAGCTATAGGTTGATTAACGAAAAATATTATTGTTTTTTCTTTATGTATACTAAAAGTTTCATATGTAGGATAAAACATATTTACATAATAAAGTTTGAATGCTGTTAAAACAAGCCATTTACGTCAACATTCCACCTCCTGACTCCGATCTCGACACGTCCGCAGTAGGAACGCAGTGTCGTATAGTGCAAGTAGTAGTTGAATTTTATGATTTACAGTTTATAAAATAAATATGTGTACGCGTATGAGCAAATGCCGTTGCTAGGCCTTTCTCCGTTGCTAGGGGGTACGGCTGCGGCCGAGCAATGTTAAAGAATTTCGCGCGATGATGTAAATGGCTTGTTCTGACAGCATCCCAACTAGGTGTAACAGAATAATAATAAATATTTAAAAAAAATAGAACCTTAAACCTACCCTATCGCTTTTTACGATGCTATGTGCTTATTATTAAGTTAAGTGCAAAAGCAAAATATAAAGAAAAACGCATGAAAAGTTATATTTGTTAAAAACCCGTATTCCCATGTACCGTCTTATTTTCGTGTTATATATAGGTACATATAAATTAAATATTATTTTTCTACTCCCATACTCTAACATTGAAATGTCTTTGATACATGGATTTATTATAATAAGGATTCGATATCTGTATACTGTGAGCGTATCGAACGTGAAGCCTTATATTTTGTTGTTTGTTTTTGTTTTTGTTATTCTCTTGGGGGAGCAGTTTACAAACTACGAACATAGACAAGACTACGAATTACTACGTAATTGAATCAAGAATGGTAGTAGAAAGAGATAAAATAGCATTGGAGTGTTGGAGCTCAGGTTGAAAAATCACACCGGTGTGTCACCCGGCGATGATATCGAACGCAGCCCAGAAGTGTTGCTGTCTGGCTGGTTGTTTAGGAAAACGGCTGAACCTCGGTCTGAACACTCGGTTACACGTACGTCTTTGTCTAATGAACTAGAAAAGAAAAAGTGCGATGTATAGATTTATATAGATTTATAAATGACTCGGAGCGACTTTAAATAAACACCTTTAGAAATAACATAACCTATAAATAATAAAACCTTTTTAACTTAAATTTATTATTATTTAGCAGACAAATAAAATATTTTAGGGCTTTTATTACTTTAAGTAAATCTTTTGATGCTTCTAACGTATTTTTTGTACAAAAATACAAGGTAAAATAAGATGTGGCCAATGTTTACAAATTGTGTTTACAGTGTCGTTTAGAATGGTTTTTTTTGGCTTCAAAGAATGTGATCTCATCCCGTATCCAGTCCTAATAAATCCATGCTTTGATATGTTTCATAATGATGTTTATTATGACATACTATGAAACCGCGCTTTTAGCCAATTTAAAACCCATACTTTTTTTAATCACGGGGCCTCTTTAATCCAACTTTGACAATTCTTTCGCTAAAATTTGCATATTTATTAAAACTTTTAGGAACATTTAAATAAGAAGTTATGTTTGATTATGGTATTACTGATAGTGAAGAATTTAATTTGTTTAATTAACTGTTGCAAATTTAAATAACTGTTGTTCAAATTAATATTTATTAATAAATGGTTGTAGAAAAAATAGTGTATGCAATTTTCATGTAATGGCCATTAATACATAATTGTTGCATAATACCTATACCATTTAATTAATCTTTTTTATGTGATAATATATAATTTTACTTTATTACAATATTTAATCCAAACTTTCTTGGACAATGCTTTAATAATTACATTTCTATTAAAGTTTCACCTCTTAGTTTCGAAAACTAATATAAATAGTACGATTTTAATCTAGTTCTTCTATTGGACTGATTAAATTTTTACAACTTTTGATTGTTTTCTATTTATTTATTACGGAAATAATATTATTTGTATATAACAACGCGAAAAAATGTACTTGCATACTTTTTCCTTATAAATTGCAGCACAATAAATTTATGGAATAAAACTGTGTCTTATTTCTATTGCTTTAAACACCTTTTATCAAAATATTTCGCTTTTTTAGTTGTTACTTTTTCGGTTATGAAATCTATACTAAGTGACAAAGAAAGGTAAACACCCATTTGTATTTAATATATTTTAATAATTTTTGGCTTACATGTTTAGTAGACAATGGTTAATAATTGATTAGGTTTCCAGCCAAATCCGATAAACACCAATGGAATTAAGTTCAATAATGTGTCGAATATCCTCGGTTTCTTATACACTCATTGACACGCCTGGGCATTGTTCTGATAAGATGGTCTATATCGTCTTGGGGTATCTCATTCCAGGCTACCTCTACCTCATGTCTAAGTGATGCCAGAGTCTGAGCGGGGTGCTGTAAGTTTAACAACTTGCGACCAATGATGTCCCACACATGTTCGATCGGTGACAGATCAGGTGATCTTGGTGGCCATGGTAAGCGGTTAATGTGGTGTTGGTTCGTGAAGTCCAGGGCTTGTCTAGCTACATGCGGTCTGGCGTTATCTTGTTGAAAACTAGGGTTCTTTAGGGTTTCCAGATATGGAAGGACATGTGGTTCCACTACTTCCTGAATGTACCGGCGCGATGTCATGTTACCTCTAATGAAGACTAGAGGTGTCCTGTTACCATTTGAAATGGCACCCCATACCATTACCCCCCCGGTATGATGAACATGCCTCTCCATGTCAAACTGTGGATCACGTATTTCACCACGCGTCGCCTTCTTACCCTTGCACGACCATCATGCATACCCAAGCAAAAGCGGGATTCATCGCTAAAGACCACTCTGTTCCATTCATCGTTCCATTGTAGTCTGTCTCTGCACCATTGCAGTCGATTGCGTCGATGCTCAGGAGTGAGGGGCAACACCCAATGGGGACGGTAAGAAAAAAGACCAAAACTTCTTATTCGTCGATATACTGTAGTACGCATCCCAAACCAATACCTACTTAAAGACAATGCCTCAGTGCTGCCGAGTGACGTCATCACATCTAGGCCATTTATTTAATATAGGTTAATAGAATAATTATGAGTTATAGGTGGTAATATTATGTAGTAAAAAGCTTAAAAACATTTTTCTTTAAATTTATTTGTACAGAGGGTTTAAAAATAGATAATCTAATCTATACTTGCTATTAGTGGCGGCTCGCCGGTTAACAGGTAGGGTTGGGAAATATTTTTTTGGTCCCCTCAGAGAGCATAAGTATATCATAAACATATAAGTACCTGTATGCAATTCATCACAGGAGGTTTTTTGTTTTTTTGATCTCCTATAAGCATTGTATGTTATATATAAAAAAAATATAGACATGACATACAATCTTAAAGTTGGCGTAAAGTAGGTCACACAACTTGTTATTGGATAAAAGTATGCAATTTGTTAATTAATTAAATAAAGGTCACTATCGGGATATTATGTCACTTTTTGGTAAATTTAGGGGTAATTATTTAGTAAGAGTATCTAGTTTTCTTTTCTTATTTTTACCCAAGCGATCATTTTTTTTCCACAGTAATTTCTTATTAATGTATCTATTTGAAATACTGCTAAGTATAATTTTTGCAATACTTAGTTCTGAATGTTCATTACATTCTGCAAAAGGAACTAGACGTTTTTGTTCAATAAGGAATTTAATAAGTAAATTACACAGAAAGGCTTTTTTATTAAAAGTATCCAAAAAAATATCTTCAAAGTCTTGAATTAATTTCTTAAAAATAATGTAAGCCGTTGACACTATAGCTACTACTGATTCGCGAAGGTACAATAACCCCCCACGATCTAGATTATTAATAAGTTTGTAATTGTCTTCAACTATACAGGGTTCATCATAAACTAGTGCTCTTTTACATATTTCGCACTTTAGTTTTTTTAAAGCAATGTGACAGCAGTATCCGCTTAAATAGGTTATTATGACCATGTCGTTCTTCACTGCTTCAATATCGCAATTTTCTATAGTTATTTTAGGGAATAAGGTTTCGGCCGGGTTAAAGTCTTCATCAGGTTCATTTTCAGGAGGTTCATACTGAACTCTCCAAAATTCCGAGATTTAAGTGTCAATATGGACTGAATTCTCAGTCTTTTTTCTGATTCATATAACTGTCGGATCGATATATGGTAATGGCCACCAGCTAGTTGCCTGTATTTACCAAATCGCCCTTCCAGTGGGTCTGTCTGAAATTTTTCCAACAATACATAATTCATATTCAGTTCTGTTAAACAGTAATTGGTGATTTGCAGTAGTCCATAGATAGTATGACTGAGTGCAGTATGTGTTTGTCGAGTCAATTTATTAGAAAAATTACTTGCCTTCCAAGTGTCTAGCCCAATTAGCATTTTTTGCAAAAATTCTAACTTTGGATCGAGCACAGACTCACCTACTTTGTCTTTGACTATTGGTTCTTGGTATATGTCGCGTAAATGTTTACCTTTAAGAGGTGTTTTTACATTGACAATTCTCCACCATGTCCATATAATACCAATAAAATTTGCAGTGTCCTGTGAATGGGGTAAGTTATTTCCGAAACCTCTTAGAGCTTCTATTACAAGAGGGTTGAACATTTTTAGAGGTAACTTGACATTCTGCCTCTCTAAAGAAGAAGGAAACAAAGCTTTTAAACTTAATGAGTAACCATGTGTTAAGAATTTGTAATGTTCAAATTCATAAATTTTTTTAATTACCGAGAACCAAGCAATTTTTGGTTCACCAGTCTCAAAATCTGGATAACAAAATGTCTCACTCGGTTTAGAGTTAAGCCAATTGGCAAATATACATTTTAATAAATGTACTGGATCCAAAATATAAAACAGTGGCCTTACTGGGTCAATAGGATGTGGATAGACAATACTAAGTTCTCCCGTAGGTGAAAAATTGGACATTGCTTTGCCATTAATCGCATTATTATCACTAATGGTGCAAAAAACTATATACCCTATTTCTTCTAAATTTTCTATTGGAGTCCTAAGAAAATTATATAGCAGTTCGGAGTTAATTTTTGAGACAGGGGATATATGAATTACTTCTATAAGATTTGAGCATACACTAGTTATCATAAACGTGTATACAGACGAAGCTAAACTATTTTCATTCACGGCTGTTCCTACAGTATTGCCTGCTTTATAGTCTAAATAGGGTTCGATATGTATTTCATCAAAAAGTAAAATTACATATTTGTCTTTATCGGTTAAGAATTGGAAAATATTCCGAGCATAGGTAAGAAAAGTTTTTCTTTCATCGATATGAGGATCTGTAAGAAATTTATTACAGATGCCTTTTATTGTTTCGGGATGAGGCAAAATGAGTGGTCCATGGTCTCGTAAATATTTGTGGGCATGGGGGCTTATAGTAAATAAAATTGAACATAAAATCATAGTATTGGGTGAATATCTATATCTTTCTTTTGCGGTGTTAAGCAACCTAACTTGTTCAGAAATAAAATTTATGCTTCGAGTTAATTGATCGTCACCCAAATTTTTTAAATTTTCCAAAATATCTAACACAAGTTTAAATGTTTTTTTTAATCCATTTGAATTGTTCTCGGTATTACCTGAGTCGTGTGTGTCAGTAGCCTTGTTACATTGAGTAAGGTCATTATCGGTGTTATTTAAAGGAATGGTCATAATTGTATCATCAATAATATCAAACAAGTTTTTTATTTCATCTAAACTGCTACAAGTAAACGGTGTCTTTAATTTTGATCCAGAAATACTAAGAGATTGGCCATATAAAAATGTTTCTAACTTTAAGTTATTATGGATGATAATTGCCCAAGTTATACAAGGTCCAGGAGTATATTCAAGCCTGAATAACGTTATTTTATCTTCACTCTTTACAGAGAACCAGCCGTCCTTTAGAAGAAAAGTTTGGAACAAATTTTAAAACTCTTCAAAATTTTGAAAACTTGTTTCCTTTTTATGAGTTTCATACTGTACTCGACTTTCGTTCATTGCTTGTAAAAAATGTAACTCTTCAAGCTCCTTTAATTTTTGATCTTTACTTTTACGAATATGCACAGCTTTAGATAAATATCGAGGACAATTTGGAAAAATTGTTGGAATGCAGTTTTCCTTTAGACGTGGTTTTTTCAAATCAATTGAAACAATCTTACCTGTTTTTGGATCTTGTTCTGAATTATTCCAAATTATACTACCTTCGACAAAATATAGTTCGCAAACTTTGGTATTTTCATTTGGCGCTAAATTTTTTCGAGGAATTGCTTGTAGTCATTTCGTCTTTCAAACGCTATCTTTTGGAAACCCGATAACGTGCACTTTTGGTCCGTTAACGTAATTTCCACGACACCCAGGAACACAGCACTTATAAGGCATTTTTTAAGTTTAAGTTTCAAAATTTATATTGTAAAAACATAAAAATTAGCCAAAACTAATATGTAATAAAGTTCAAATATCCGAACCGGTAAACCAAAACAATACACGACTGTCTGTGTACTGTCATTAGTGACGCCACGGCTGGGACCAACAGTGTTGTCACGCGTACCGATTTAACAGGAGATACTCGATTAGTTGTGACAAAATTGAACACAATGATTTAATATAATAAATTTCCTTATTTGTTTTTAGAGTTTTGATTTATTTTTTATTACAAGTAATCTTGTTTGATTGACAGTTTCTTCAGACATTTTTTAAAAATTTTTACCCTATTGCTAAAAGGTCCTGATTTTTCAGGTGTAAATCTGGCAACCTCACATCTCGAAATCGACCACCACTGATCCATGGTTGTTCATCCTTATACGCTTTCCAAATGTAAAAAGAGAAAGAGATAATTACTAATTTGCGAGAGCAGCTTCACTTCAGCAGAGACCGAGACCAACAGTGTTGTCGAAAGGCGACAAACATAATGAATGCATTTAACAAGACTATAGGGCAATATTCATTAATTGACTGGCGAACCTTTTAATACATTTCTTATGGAGGCCTAAGCTTGGCCTAGATTGTGTGACGTCACGGAAATTTTAAATTAAGCACTTAGGCATTGTTTAAGTAGCTATTGCCCAAACACCCTTCCATCTTCTTCAAACCACTGATTCGCAATCGCCCGACTGGTACTAAAGCGGTCTCTAAGAGTCAAAAGTCTAAGACGACGATTTTGACGTTCGGTTGTTCCCCTGCGACGTCCAGTGCCCCTAGCTCTGTGTTCACGGGCTTCTTGGGTCCATGACAACCAACATCTAAAAATGGTGCGTAAAGATCTGTTGGTTCTTCTGTTAACTTCTCTAACTGAAGGACCTGCTTCTCGTAAGCCCACAATCCGCCCCCTCTCAAAGTCACTAAGCTGAGGAATTTGACCAAGTCTACGCACTCGCGGCATAATTATTATGCCTTAAAACAACACTTTGCAAAACACTTTTTATCAGTCAAGTCACAAATGTGAACAAAGATTGCTAACACTACAATCGCATGCAGCTCCAACCAGTGTAAAATAACCGGGTAAAAACGACAAGATAGTGCATAGATAAGGCTCAAAATTTAATCGCTTTTTATTTGCCCCAAAATCAATTTGCATGCAAAAAATTATTACAATGAAATTATAAATACTGGGTGTATACCTTTCTTTGTCACTTAGTATATAATGCACGCATGTATTGAAAGGGGATCATATCATTGAGTGGTCTTTCTTTAGGAAAAAATACATGTTTCAAGATTAAACTTGAGACAAACCTCAATTACTTACAGCACTTATAAATGTATGAGCTGTTTTTTTATCTTTATACAACCCACGAAGACAGCAAGCCTAAGTACTAAGGTACCGTGGGTTGTCTAAATATGTTTGCAAGTATTTGCGTTTAATTAAATTATGGAAGTGTTTTCAGAATTACAAAAGTAAATAAAACGGCAGACAGTCCAGTTTTTATTTTATCTATTCAAAACGTAACTTCAGATGTTGGCACCCCTGTTCATCAGCAATAATTTATTAAAAGTTAATATTAAATCAGACTGCGATCTTCCAGCAGTACCTTCATGCCATATAATGGCAACTGGCTTTTTATCGTTCGTTTGTTTCCAAAAGGGATAAAACTCTCATTAAAGCCGATATTGGAACCAAACAAATATTATATATTTAAACATTTCTCGTCTAGGTTACATTACAACCCAAAAATATCAAATGATGTATATTTTTAGCTTTCGAGAAAAATGCAAATCAACTTATCTTTTGTAAATCGATAGAAGAAAACAAACTCACTTTATCACTAAATCAAAATTTCGTAACTATCAAAGTGTAGAACAGATGACACATTTTTTGTTCTTGAAAGTGGAATGTTCATATTTTTATGGCAAGAATGCAATAGTTAATAAGTCTTATCTAAAGTACTTTCTCGCCAAGTTAACCGTGCTTTTTTACTCACTTTCATAGGTGGTCGTAGGAAAACGCCTTTACCGACATAAACACAGTACGGTGCGTCGTCGTAAAGGTCACGCTTATCGGTATGTAGTCCGTAGTTCCATGTATTTTGTATTTGTTTAGAATTTAATCTATTTGTTATGGAGTGAAACGATTTGTAAAATAATATTATTTATTTGATTGTGGTTGTTTATATCTACTTATTGTTGATTTAAATTTTTGGTTTTAGTGGTAGATATTAATTTGAAATTATTATTGTTTTCACACGATTTTTAAGATTATCTTGTTCGAATTTATATAAATACCTGATGTAATCTGAACCAAAAATACTGTACCAAACTACAGTCTAATAAGTTAAAATGTCTCGTCAGTGCAATGAACAAATGAAAAATATTATATTAAAAGTCAGAGCGTACTTTCAACAAGAGAAAGACAACGGTTTGGAAAATATTTTTTACAGATACAATAATTTCCCTTAGTATAGCGCAGATAGGACATTTTGACCATGTATTTTTGGATATATATATACATATATATATATATATATATATATATATATATATATATATATATATATATATATATATATATATATATATATATATATATATATATATATATATATATATATGTTGACGTCTCCTGTTTACAAAATGTGTTCTAAGTATAATCGGATTTCTAATTACTGTGATTTGGATATGTCGTTCAACCAGTTCGTTCGGACCGCCGGTAGCTAACTTGTAGCTGTACGGATTTTAAGCTGCTTGTGTTATTGTTTTTTACTGGAAAAAAAAACCAAAAAATTACTTTAGGAAGATTTATTGTCTATGTAAGTTATATTTGCTCGGCCCTATTAATTACTTTGTGTTGGGCCTTAATGTATTAAATAAATAAATAAATATATATATATATATATATATGTATATATATATCCAAAAATACATGGTCAAAATGTCCTATCTGCGCTATACTAAGGGAAATTATTGTATCTGTAAAAAATATTTTAGATAAGACTTATTAACTATTGCATTCTTGCAATAAAAATATGAACATTCCACTTTCAAGAACAAAAAATGTGTCATCTGTTCTACACTTTGATAGTTACGAAATTTTGATTTAGTGATAAAGTGAGTTTGTTTTCTTCTATCGATTTACAAAAGATAAGTTGATTTGCATTTTTCTCGAAAGCTAAAAATATACATCATTTGATATTTTTGGGTTGTAATGTAACCTAGACGAGAAATGTTTAAAGATATAATATTTGTTTGGTTCCAATATCGGCTTTAATGAGAGTTTTATCCCTTTTGGAAACAAACGAACGATAAAAAGCCAGTTGCTATTATATGGCATGAAGGTACTGCTGGAAGATCGCAGTCTGATTTAATATTAACTTTTAATAAATTATTGCTGATGAACAGGGGTGCCAACATCTGAAGTTACATTTTGAATAGATAAAATAAAAACTGGACTGTCTGCCGTTTTATTTACTTTTGTAATTCTGAAAACACTTCCATAATTTAATTAAACGCAAATACTTGCAAACATATTTAGACAACCCACGGTACCTTAGTACTTAGGCTTGCTGTCTTCGTGGGTTGTATAAAGATAAAAAACAGCTCATACATTTATAAGTGCTGTAAGTAACTGAGGTTTGTCTCAAGTTTAATCTTGAAACATGTATTTTTTCCTAAAGAAAGACCACTCAATGATATGATCCCCTTTCAATACATGCGTGCATTATATACTAAGTGACAAAGAAAGGTAAACACCCAGTATTTATAATTTCATTGTAATAATTTTTTGCATGCAAATTGATTTTGGGTCAAATAAAAACCGATTAAATTTTGAGCCTTATCTATGCACTATCTTGTCGTTTTTACCCGGCTATTTTACACTGGTTGGAGCTGCATGCGATTGTAGTGTTAGCAATTTTTGTTCACATTTGTGACTTGACTGATAAAAAGTGTTTTGCAAAGTGTTGTTTTAAGGCATAATAATTATGCCGCGAGTGCGTAGACTTGGTCAAATTCCTCAGCTTAGTGACTTTGAGAGGGGGCGGATTGTGGGCTTACGAGAAGCAGGTCCTTCAGTTAGAGAAGCTAACAGAAGAACCAACAGATCTTTACGCACCATTTTTAGATATATATATATATATATATATATATATATATATATATATATATATATATATATATATATATATATATATATTGATAAAAAGTAGTAAGTATCTACGCTTTAGATATATTTTCTGACTTGGTACACTGATAGATTATATTTAGTAGAAGCACAATACGCAAAAATCTTTAAGTCCGATATTTTGTCAGTTACGACCTTTTGTCTTAGCATGGCAGAATCTGGTTGTGTATAAAATTACTTCATGTGCTCTCAGATGAGTATCCTTTATATTTTAGGTGTTATGTGGATCCAGTACCTTCTTCCTGATCGCAATTATAAAGATGGGATCGTTTGCCTTATGAATAATGTCTAGGTTATTAGACAAGTATTCTAAAGGATACTCACCCTCTGCTATTAATGTCTGGGTTCCCCATATGGTATAATGTGTATTGGCAATATAGGTGTAACTAGGGGGGGCCTAGTACTATTATTGGCAGCGAATCTTGGCCCCCTCTTAAGTCTTGTTTAAAAATGGGAATAAAGCTAATTCGTGACCCTTTTCTTTTCTTTAACAAATGTTATATCTCACAAAATATTTGCTTTTAAAAAATTTCCAGTGTGTTCAGAAATTTTGCAAATAGGCCCCAGTACAAAATCCATGTAAATTTGTATTAGCTTCTCTTGACCTCGCACTAGGTACTAGCACAAGTAATTAGAGACAAAAAATATCGAAGAATGATCAAGTCGAGGTAAACTCATCTCGTATTCGGAATTAAATATGTTTAAAATACCCTGGAACTTACCAGTGTGGGTGGTAAGAATAGCTGTTAACACATCAAAAAACCTTAAAAGAAAATAGCAACGACTTCCAAACTTGCAGTTTGCAGGCTAGCAAAAAGCAGCTAAGGCGGCTCCTCCAGAGCGTACTACATCACTGCCTTGAAGCAGATTCTCGGTAAAAAGAGCAGACAGAATCGAAAAAGGGTAAGTATGACATTCGAGGATAGTACGCCCCTTCAGATATCTAAGTAAGAATAAGAAGTCTTAAATACAAGGGGTATTCACATCTACTTATTGAGCATTTGCTGGAAAAATAAATCTAATCCACCTAGATACCTAGAACATCCCCTAAATGCCCTCTCAAAGAAGCATCTAATCTCATTTAGCACATAAATAGCCTAATTCAGAGGGTGGCACCTAACCTAATCTACTCCATTTTCCATAGAATTGTTGTACATATTTTTGTATGGACCCTTTTGATCAACCCTTAACAAAGAAATTTTCATATAACAGCTTATAATCTATATTATTTGCTTATCCTACAAGTAGACAAAATTTTTTTGTGTAAATACCTGGTGCGTAATCATTTCTTTGTTTTGGTCATGCAAGCTCTAATAAACACAAAGGCTAAAAAATAGTACCTAATGAGCGTAAGAAGTCTACAATATTATTTTGTGGATGAGAATTATGGGTTTTTTCTTTTACAGAGATATAAATTAAATTCGTTATTTCTTTTTCAGAGTAAATGCCAGTTAAATAAAATAAATATGGTTCGAAAGCGTACATATAATTTGTATATTTTGCATTAAGTTGATTGGTTTTTTACTATCTTTAAACTAGGTATATAAACGGGAACAGCGACAAATTCTTCTGTTTTAAAATGAACTACTCTTTGTTCAAAGTAACAACTTTCATAGTTTTTTTGAGATGCCTAAATACTTCTTTTATACCACGAACCGGAAATGCATTAAGAATAAGCAAATTATTACAAAGTTGTATGTTTCTTCCTAATCAAATAGGCCAGTCCAGAGTGGGAATATTTATTGATACTGAGTCCGTAGTATTAAATGAAATAATTACAGATTGGTTTTTAAATACTGAAGGTTTTCCATTTACCGTCAAGACTTTTACCAAGATTAAACCAACATTAAATCATACAGAATATTTTACACATACAATAATCTTTGTGAGTCATCTGGAAAATATAAATTATGTTGCTCAAAAATTGCTAAACGATTCTTCTAGATGGACACCCGAGCTAAAATATATTTTTGTTGTTAATTCTGTTAACAGCAGTAAGAAAGAAATTAATGCTTACGTTAAGTTACTTTGGGCGTCATATAAAATATCAAATTTTTTAATTATTTATGGCAGCTTACCAAACACGCTGGAAATATTGAGCTACAGTCCATTTACTAATGAGGTACATAATTTTTCCTATTTCAGCTCAGGCGACTGCATAGATTATTTTGATAATAACATTAAAAATATGTATGGACAAAAATTTAGAGTCGCTGCTTTCATTGCTCAACCATTTTTAAGCAAAAAGAATGGGAAGTATTATGGTACCGATGTGGAATTCGTAAAGTTATTTGTAAAAGTGATAAATGCATCAATAGAATTTAAGGAAGTTTATTCATTAAGTCAATTTCAGCATGATGTCATAAACGGAAAGGCGAATATGACGGCGTATGGCAGTATAATGTACCCCAAACATTTACAAGTAACTGCCTATCCCCATCGTTTTTTACACCTTACAGTGTTGGTTAGACGAGCGCAGCAAGTTTCTGCTATAGCTAACTTACTATCTGTTTTCGATTTGTACACTTGGATGCTTATACTTACCGTTATATTCTTATATTCATTTTTGAAAAGACACTTAATGAAGAGAATGCGTATCAAAATAAAAGTAGAAACTAAAACTGCACACTTCAAAATGCTGTTTGTTGCATTTTCGATTTTTAATATTGTTTTCACTTCGATATATCAAAGTAAGTATTTTAATTCTTAGGCACTTGAATTTTATTGATCCCGCGATTGATGCTATTTATACCTGCTCACGCTATATAGGCATGGGCGCCCGCAGGGGAGAGCCAGGGGGGCCGTGGCCCTCCCCCTGAGATTTTGATACTTCATACTTTTTATTAGTGTATTTGGATAAATTACTACAAATCAAATCTTTAAATATATTTTTTTATTTTGCCCCCCTGAGAAAAAAAGTCTGCGGGCGCTCATGTATATACAGTAGCGCTCAAAAGTATTTTGACAAAGACAATAATTGAGTTAACTTAAAACAAATGTCAGATATAAATATAAATTTTATTTTGTAATAGAAAAGACGTTATTTCCAAATTTATGAAAGAAAACTGTAGTTTGATAAACAAAATTTTAACCAAATCAGAAATAAAGGAAAAATGATGGCTCAAAAGTATTTTGACATTTTAATTAAATAAAATTTTTTAACACTTAAACATCACTTTTACTATTAAATCAATTATTATTTAGTGGCATATCTATGAGCCTCTATAAGCGCATCGCCACGAGCCGGCCTTGAGTCGACTAACGTTTGTAGCCGATTCAAAGGAATTTGTCCCACTCCTTCTCAAGAGCTTGAAATAAAGCCTCTTTATTCCAATGATTTCAACATCTTACTCTGCGATCTAACTCCTTCCATAGATCCTCTATGTAGTTTAAATGAGCACTTTGACCGGGCCACTCCAGAACCCTGACTTTTTCACGTTTCATGAATTGGGTTATGTGCTTAGACGCATGCTTCCAATCGTTATCGTGCTAAAAGTACCACCCAGTTGGCATGTTTTCCTCAGCATACGGTAGCATTTGGGTCTTTAAAATGTTCTCATACATGAATCGATCCATAGTCCTTTCAATTCGAACTAGGGGTCTAACTTCGTTACGTGAAAAACATCCCCAACACATAACACTGACCCTTAGTTCGAATTGAAAGGACTATGGATCGATTCCTGTATGAGAACATTTTAAAGACCCAAATGCTGCCGTATGCTAAAGAGAATATCCAACTGGGTGGTACTTTCAGCACGATAACGATCGGAAGCATGCATCCAAGCACATAACCCAATTAATGAAACCTGAAAAAGTCAGGGTTCTGCAGTGGCCCAGTCAAAGTGCTCATTTAAACCCCATAGAGCATCTGTGGAAGGAGTTATATCACAGAGCAGGATGTTGAAATTATTGGACTAAAGAAGCTTTATTTCAAGCTCTTAAGAAGGAGTGGGGACAAGTAGTGTTGTAAATATCCGTATTCTTTAGATATCCGGATAATACGGAATCGGAATGAGCTAATATCCGTATCCATTATCCGAATACGAATCCATTTCTTGACCCGCGCGACAGATCATGTATACGTATGCATGCAATACTAAAACATTTTCTATCCGAATACACGGCTAGGTAGGTCGATGCGGTATCGGTATCATTCGATGTCGAAGGTTAGGGATAGGAAGGCACCGTCGGCGTCGTTCGTTCTCGTTTGAATTCGGTTCGGGTGAGGCGGGCCTAGTTTAACCAATGGGTCTCATCCCATATGATACCCGTTACCCCGATAACTATGCTATCTTTTTTTAGGAAAGGTCATTAGTATTAGAAAGAGAAAGCATAAGATCAAATATGCCACATCGCAGACCGTGTTATTCGCTTACACTCGATTCCGATTCCGTTTTCTCTTTGCACTTTGCATTAGTGTACAGCCGATGCGAATTTATTTTGATTCCGAATCTGTATTCAAGTTCTCGGCCGGTTCCGGATAATCCGGATTCTTTTAATATCCGTATCCAACGGATTTTTGGATACGTATCCTTACATCACTAGGGACAAGTTCCTTTGAATTGGCTACAAACGTTAGTCAACTCAATGCTGATTCGTGGCGGTGTTGTTATAAAGGCTCATGGATATGCCACTAAATACTAATTTAATTAATAATCAAAGTGATGTTTAAGTGTTGAAGAATTTTATTTAATTAAAATATCAAAATATTTTTGAGCCGTCATTTTTCCTTTATTTCTGATTTCGTTAAAATTTTGTTTATCAAACCACAGTTTTTTTCCAAAAATATGTAGGATGTAACGTCTTTTCTATTACAAAATAAAATTTATATTTATATCTTACATTTGTTTTAGGTTAACCCAATTATTGTCTTTGTCAAAATACTTTTGAGCGCTACTGTAGGCTCTGATTTGGTTAAAATATCCAAAGTTAGAACATAATCCTAGAAGAAACTATTGATACAAGGAATGTTGTTAGCAACACATCGACACAACACCCAAAATATAAAAGTATGTTTAATTATAATTTAAAAAGCAGCCATTTGAGCTCGCCCACAACTGACGTCAGATATTTCTAAAGCACGTGTCGCTGTTTCGTGCTATGTTCTTAAATTCTGTTTGTCTTTTTGCTCGGAACTTTTAACAGACATGTGGCTACGTGCTTGCCAAAAAATAAGGAGCATGGCCTCGAGTGTATATCCAGTTGCCTATACTCACCACACCTAACACCGTTCATATATGATGTAAACAGAAAATATTTGTTATTTGCGTAGAGTTCGTTTTTTGATTGTAGTGTAATTTGTGTGTAATTTTTTTTAACAACAACTAAATTTTCCGCACAGGAAAATAATCTTTTTTCTTGTGCCAAGAACAGCCAAAGTCGGGAACAAGCAGTGCAAAGTTAATAAAAAATTTTACATAAATCTTAATCGCGAAACTCCAGCAAGCATATTTTGCGATTAATTTACTTTTATATTATGATAAATTTTAATAAAAGTTTGAAGACAAATCTTGAGGTTATGCTTTACCACTGTTAAAGCATAGCATAGGATAAATAAAAAGAGAAAAAGCGTGTATGGAGCTTATTAGCACATACCAGTTAATATTTTATATTCAATTATTCTTTAAACTTTTACTCCCTTAATTTCTGCAGATGATGGTAAAGTCAGGATTTGTAGAAAAATAATCAGTCGTCATAAATGAATTAACTGTTGTTAACGGTAAAAAAGTAGAATCGGTTTGTTGGCCCGTAAATTATCCGATTGTCCTGAAGATCATTGTAAATCAATCTTTTTAATTAAATGTAATGTTTTTTATCCACGAAATGTGCTAATCTTCGGGAAATAATAAAGAAAATAAATTAACATTCGAATTTACATTACATCAGCCATAATAGCACTTTTATATACAATACATAGCATGTGATTTACCCCCAGAATAAAAATTAAAATTTTTATACTTCAGGTCTCTAATTATTGAGCCACCATAATATATCTGTGCTATATTTCAAATTTCTATGTCCAATAGTATCAGGGAAAATCGCCTGTAATAGACGGAAGGACAGACGGACACCGAAAACTAACAACAAACTACACACAACATTACAAAAATCATGTTAAAAACTTCTTCATAAAATAAACTGCAGGCTGCAGAAAATCATAGTAATTTGGCTGCCGGTTGCATTAAGTTAAGACTGGGTTTAAATGATATTTCTAATCCTAATAAGGAATATGCACAAATTTTTTTATTGCATAAATCGTTTAAGAAAGTCATTACAAACCCAAAAAAAATATTTTGAAGAAAATTACTAGGATACTTTAGCTACAAAAACTGTTTATTTTTCGGTATAATTTATTACAATTTAAAAAGCAGCCATTTGTGTAATTGTGTTTAGTGAAAAGGGACGTCAGGACATCAACAAAAATCTACAGGTTAACGTAAAACTTAACCTAAAGTAGAACAGGTGTGCTTTTCTCAGAAACAGTCAGAGGGAGAGAAATCGAATTTTTTGGGTTGATAGAGGAATAGTTTAACTAGCTTCGGTAAAAAATTCAGTTATACAGGATGTTTCGCTTCGGAGTTATTAAACGTCAAAGTCGAGATTTCCGTTGAAATCGGGTACAGGTCGCAAATGGGAATTAAATTGATGTAAATTTTCGGAGATTGTAGGGGACCCGAAGCTTCAGAACTCCACTGAAAGTAGAGAGGATCAGAAAATGGCAAGTAATTCTTCTGAATTTTTTTAGGTCGAAAAATGCCATTTCCAGACCCCTTTTTGATACCTAATAACTCGAAAACAAAACGTCAGATCGAAAAACGGACTCATAAGTGAAACTTTAAAATCTCAAATACTTGTTTGCAATACATTTACCTAAACCTAAAATCACTGGAAAATGGAAATATTTGGAAAAAAACTGGAAATCTAGATTTTCCACCCAAATATTTCACGGGTTTTAATTTTTTGTGGGGTCAAAATGGTTCAAATTAAAATCCTATATACATCATCGGAAAGAGCTCGTCAAAGTATGTGTTATCCATAATTTTTAATTTCTTCATTCTCTATAGGAAGGGAGCAATCGCCGATTAAATTTCGATTTTTTTACTTTTTTTGCCCTCGACATCGGTACATTTGAATCACTCTGTATTTTTTCCAATCTTTTTTTTTCCAATTTTTAAACACTATCTTATAAAGGGATAATCACACTGTAAAATGAATACCGAATGGATCATCCAGGAGCGTATTTATGGGGTACAATTCGGATTTTCTTAATTGTTTCCGACAAATCCTTTTTTTATCCGACATTATTGCACACTATTTACCCTATTTAGTGATTCTTTTTGGGTTATTTTATCCGTTAATTATCTACGAATACCTCCCACTAACTTAAATCGCTTATTTTTTCGGTAAAGTTATAAATAAATAGGTTTATTTGCATCGGGGACATCTAAAATTTGAAAAGTTTTGAATTTTCGAAGATTGCCATGAAAATAAAGAATTGCAGTATATTTACTCGAAATTATTAAGATGATATACCATTTTTATTGAGTTGTCGATGACTCTACAACACTGGAATTCGCCATCTACTCATGATGAGTCATAAGTTCAGTTTTGACGACACAGCCAATGGGATCACGTTTTACAAGTTTCGAAATTCGCTCGAAAATTTGCCGTTTTAAATCCTTTTTTTTTTGTTAATAAAGACCAAAATAAATGAATAACAGCAACCGCCGTAAACATTTAATTTATGCAGAGAATATAAAAAAAATATATTTCAGATTTATTTGGGTTATATGCATATTCCCTATTGAATTCAGAAACAATAGAGCATCGGAAAGACAACATTTATCATAAAAAGAAATATTATTTATTATAAAAATAATAGATATCTGGCAATTCGTCCAACAAAAAGTACATAGTATGACAATCTCACAATCCCAGGGGGGCCGCGGCCCCCCTGGCCCTCCCCTGCGGGCGCCCATGCTCATATGTGCTTAAGTAGATATGTAAAGCTAGTCTTTAGATTCTACTGAAAATAACAACTTACTAAATTCTTGTACCTTAAATTCTTGATTTTAAGTTAACACTTGATATTGGCAAGTACCCCTAATTTAAATACATTTTTAAATAAATTTTTACCTTGCGTGTTTCTTAGGTAGCTATAACAGTTCTGGCTATCCCAGATAAAAATATATATGTACATATATGTCTATATTTTAGGTTGGGTCATAACAATTTTAACATATCCGAGATGCGCAAAAGACATTGACACCATTGAAGATTTAGTGAATAGCAAATTGCCTATTTATATTCAAGGCAACTGGACACTTATGGTTTCAAAAAAACTTACACCCCAGTTTGTTATCATGGATAGTGGAAAGATCTTAGAGCATGTAACGACTCAAAAACCAGAGGGAGCTTATGTTATAGTTGAAGATATTTTTCTGAAATTATTTACGAAAAAAAAATTCAGCAAGCAGAGGGAAATGTATCACATGGTATGTATATAATAATTTTTCACTATGTGTATAATGACTTTTTCTGCCTGCTTCAAAAAACTTGGCGAGGTATGTCTACAAGATACAGTAATAATGGTACCAGTAACGAATATGTTTTTACATTTTAACATTGTGTTGTAACGAAAAAGTAACGTGTATCTAAAAGTTCATCCGAATACTTTTTTTAAAATTTATGTCCTCAAATCGAAGTAATAATAGAAAACTACTATTATATCAGCGGTAAAAGCTAAAAACCACATTTTTCGTGATCTAGACCTTCAAACATGATCTAAAAAAATTTCAAGAGGGGTTTTTTTCACGAATAAAAAACTT
This sequence comes from Philopedon plagiatum, assembly GCA_963971165.1. Lineage (NCBI taxonomy): Eukaryota > Metazoa > Arthropoda > Insecta > Coleoptera > Curculionidae > Philopedon > Philopedon plagiatum. The sequence goes on along the minus strand of OZ020195.1, from coordinate 63,936,246 downwards.
TCGCTAGTGAGGAAAGTAAAAAGATCAACAATCTGGATAGGGCACAAAGTTTTGGGCGCCTGTATGACTTAATACGCCCCCTGTACATCGTAAATAAAGTGATATTTACTAAATTCCGGAGAGTAACAAACCTTTATTGCTTTTAGATGAAAGAACCTCTTGGAATTACATATCTAGCACTGAAACTATCAAAAAACTCGCCATATAAGGAATTCCTAAAAACAACTTTACTAAAAAGCATTGCCATTGGTTTTTTCTCCAGAGATTTCGGAAGTAACCCTCCTGTAGCTGATGAAAATAAATTTGTAGTCAAGGAACTCAGCCTGGAACAATTTAAAGGAGTATTTATTGTTTGGATTTTGGGCATGATGTTCAGTTTATTGATATTTGTAGGTGAAATTTTATTAAATTGTTGGAATGGTGCGAGCATATCAAAGAAAAATTGTCCAATGTCTTCTAGATTGGACGAAATTAAAATTAATATTAAAGTTTAATAATCATTGATGTAACTAGTGCGCACTAAACCAAAAAAATATGAGCAAAAAACAAACTAAAGGATAAAGATCACCGATGTTAGATGCTGTTTCAATATTTCAAAGTTTCTCGTTTCATTTATTTGGTTAGCTTGCCTGAATAATATCGCAAGTCACATTCTTCTCCAACTTTGTCAAGTACACATAGCCGCAAATTCTAATTACCGTCCTAATGTACATATAATATATTTATCATTATGTGTTATTAAGTGTTTGTGCTTTGTTTTAGGTAAGATTTTAAAACACTAATACTCACATTAGTGGCTGGTGAACCTAGTATCGTCGCTTGTTTGTTAAAATATTTTTATATTATGACACTGTGTTTTGTAATTGCCGAAATATATATTTAATCTTTATATCCTTTTTCACTGTATGCTGTGTTAATAACATCAGAATTCAATCAGGTAATATTATTTCCTAGAACAACATTGCAATGTATTGATAAGTAACCATGGTGTAAAAGTAGGCATTTAAAAAATTCCTTAATAATAATTACTTAAGTTTTATGAGATTATTTTGCTTTATATTATTTTCTCTATATTAACCTTCAGTATAGCTAAAGTTTACATTAAAATAAACCCAATTTTTTGCATGACGTTCCGTAATATGAAAAACCATCAGGCATATCAATCTATTCAATATATATCGATCGTCTAACTATATCGCTATAATGAAATATCCTTTTCCTACGACCACCTATGAAAGTGAGAAAAAAGGCACGGTTAACTTGGCGAGAAAGTGCCTTATATCACACGCGTGTTGAAAAGTACTTTACAACACACGTGTTGAAAAGTACTTGTCAACATGACATTGAAATAGATGGTGCCAATTTCATTTATTTTATTTTCAGCACACTTGATGAAAATATTAGTGTTGAAAGTGAGGGTTTTAAAAGACAGAAATTGAGGTTTTTTTTGTAAATATTTTTGTGGTCGTAGGAAAAATATTGTACATTACTCGTGTGAAAGTAATTTTCGCACACTCGTGGGATTATCCCATTCCCACTCGTGTGAAAAATGACACTTTCAACACTTGTTATGTAATATACTATTTCGGTAACAGATAACAGAAAATTCAGTGATTCTGTCCAGGAAACTGTGTGGACGTGCTTCAGTTTTCTGCGATATTTTTAGTTCATTGAAGTTCAGCCACACTTAAAGCTTAGCATACAGCTACTTTTGTAGAGCAGCTTTTTAGTTGCAGCGTTGCAGCAGTAAAAGTTTCGTCTGGTGTTCACATACATCGGAAAAGCACGGGCGGCTACCGTAAAAAACTGCGACTTCAATAAAAGGCTGCTATACTGTTCAGACAGAAAACGATTTTTGATGGTGCTATATGCATGCAGTATTTTCGAAAGGTTAAGTCGAGACGAATCGTTCTCGGATTGAGCTAAAAAATTGTGTAAAATGGATATTGAGTCTATGAGTCTATGAGCTAACTGTAACTTGTCTACTAACTATCCGCCTTCGGAGAAGACATCAGCGTCGGCGAGGCATCGCAAAATGTAAAATTTGGGTGAAAGATTGGATAAGAAAGAGAGAAAGGAGTGGAGTTATGAATAATTTGCTCCAAGAATTACGTCAAGGGGACAGTGCGTTTTAATAAAAACTTTTTACGAATGTCACCGGTGAAGTTCGACGATTTCTTAGAAAAGGTGACCCCTTTGATAGGAAAACCAGATAGCATGATGAGGAAAGCAATACCCGCGGCCTAACTATATTGGGCTCGTAGCGTAAGTATATATTTTTACTTCTTCATCTGTCATGTCCACTCAGAGTCTATTTTCCCGAAAAGGCCCGGGCCTGGGGCCCCACTTTCAGAGGCGCCCCGCCAGTGGCGGCTGGTGAAATTTTAAAGTTGTGTATCTCTGTTGCTACTTACGGGACCCATGCCAAATTGAGGGGTTTTGATAGTGAGCCTACTGGAAATGTTTTGGAGAAGAAAAAAATATTTTGTAATTTGCGAAAAAAAAGTTGAATTTTGCCCTGGTACACCCTGGAAAAAATGAACACGTTTAGGTGTTTTATTTATTATTTTTTCTAAACAAATTTTACATCATTTTGTCGAAACATTTTAGTTTAAAAAAAATGTGTTAGTAGAAAGTTATAGTCATTTGAATTTTTTTAAACCTAAAATATAATTTTAAAAAAAAATTCAAATAACTATAACTTTCTACAGACACATTTTTTTCTCTTAAATTTAAAATATTTTGGCAAAATGATGTAAAATTTCTCTAGAAAAAATAATAAATAAAATACCTAAACGTGTTCATGCATTTTTCCCAGGGTGTGCCAGGGCAAACTTCAACTTTTTTTCGCAAATTACAAAATATTTTTTTTCTTCACCAAAACATTTCTAGTAGACTCACTATCAAAACCCCTAACTTCCTCGATGGCAGCATATGGTTTTGGTTTTTGGTGGATACAGTTTGTCTGTTGCTTTTACCGGCATACTTTTTAATTTTGGCACATTCCATGTACATTTCGTGTCAGTAACTGAAATGATGTAGCAGCCAAAAGGAGCCAATGTCACTATGTGATGGCATTTTGTCCCTCTAGGGCAAGCATAAAATTGCATTCCCTTCACATGGTTAGACTCCAGTGCATTTTCACGTTTTTTGATGATTTTGTTATCGTTTGCAAAGAAGTCATTAATGCTGGAAAGCTTCAAAACATGATTTGAAGCCATTTTATCCACAAAACCTAAAACATAATACTGAATATTGAGTAAATAATAATGTAATAAACAATAACACTACAAAACATAACTTCAAAATCTTTTAATTCGATTAAAATAGCATTTTGACACTTACTTTATCAAAAAATGATGAAAAATTCAAATAGTTACCACACAATTTATCAAAATATCAACGTAACCACTCTTATTTAACAGAAATTAAATAATAAACGAGTAATTAAAAAGTCTTCATGGGCTTTTTACCTAGAATATCAAATTTTTTGGAAAACTTCGTGAAGCTCAGCCCATTCGTGACGTCTGGATAAAAGTAGTCTATTACGACTTTGACAATAACTTGGCAACACAGCCGCCAAGCTCTTGTTTGTGTGTGACCTTAACTTTACATCTTTTACTTATTCATTTGCTGAGTCAGAGGTGGTGTCTTCCCCAGCATGTATAACTATCGGCTGGACGTTTTCACTAAGTTGTCTAAATTCGTTTTCTTTCTTCACAGCATGTTCAACACAACGGGGCCAATATTTTTCTACTTCTTTTTCACTTTCTCTTGTTAGACTGATAACGCGTTCACTGAACTTTGGTTCTGTGTTTTTTTTTCACATAGTCTTTCATAAAATGCCATATTTGTTGGATAGGGTTAAATACGCAATAATAAGGCGGAAGACGTAAAATTTTATGTCCCTTTTGTTCCACAACCCGATCCGTGTAAAATAATTTTGCGTAAATTTTGTTTTTAAATTACTTCAAGCATATTGTTTTATTCTTACAGTTTGCTGGGAAAGGACCATTACGGGTTTCCATGAATTTTTATATTTCTTCTTTCCGCCATGATTTATTCGGAATTTTTCGGATTTGTCTGTTATGATATGAGGCATTATCTAATACGATTATACTATTTTCTTCTAAGTTGGGCAACAAGTTTTGTTCAAACTAATCGTCAAATAAACCCCAATTCATATCCTGATGAAAATCGGTGCTACAGCTTGCTATATTTTTGGCTGATAGTTTGAAGCAGTATTTTACAAACCCGTTTTCGTTACCTGCATGTATTATTATTATTCTTTTACCACGTGAGGCAGGAACATCCATAGCTGTATGCTCTGATTCGTCTGACCACCCCTTAGGCTTAACGTCGTGTGTGTCGTACCACGTCTCGTCCAACCACACGACGGGTCTGCCTTTTTTATAAGCGCAGAGTGATGTTTAAAATATTCATTACGAATTTGTTCCAAATACTCAAAGCAGGTTCAAAAATGCGTTTCTTTAAATTATCTGATTTTGCAGCTAAACCCAGAAAAAGCAATTCGTTAAGTTTAGAGATTTCAATATCTCGCAACAGCTTACACTTGTTAATTTTATCGGCTTTTGACATAGTGAAAAGAAGAAAAATTAATTTAATTAGCAATAATTAAATATGGTTTTTAAGATATATTATTAAAATACAATGTCCGTTTAATTTTCAAATGAGCAACTTTCAACTGTGTAAACATAGTAAAAATTTAAAAATTACTTTGCGATTTATTTAAACTAATTTTTTTTGTTGACTACCAACACGTCATATCAATGGCAAACAAAATATAACAAAAGGTGCAAGTTTAAAAAATGTGGTGTGATTGATACTTTTTCGTTGAAAGTTAGAAAACTGAATAAACTTTTAATAAAGTAATTAATTACGCATTTATGCACAAAATACTAAAATCCGGCTAGAAGGACCCAATGCTTTATTATTAATTCCTTCAATAGCTGTAGTGGTTCAGTGAGTAAGTTTATCTCGTGCATTTGGAGCGGATGGAATCCATCCGATAAAACGTCGATCCACTTGAAAATGACGAGAAAAACGCTACCGCCTACAAGTTCTATCCGATGGACACGTTCAATTCAATTCTCTTCTCATAGCGGTTTGAAACGAGTAATCCGGATCGGAGTATTCTTATTTTAGCGATAGAAACGGGATCAAACAAAGGTCGTGTCACCTGTCATTCCTAATGCTAACACTAACCTAACTTTTTTTGGTTTGTTTATCAATAAATTTGTGAGCGTTTATTTTTGTTTATTTGTTTTGTCATCAATCTTTTGTTTTTGTACAAAAAATATGCAAATGGACAATAACCAAACCCCCTCCGACGTCCTAGACGATAACGGAACAACCTCGGGAATAACACAAACGCAAAAAGGCAAGAACCAAGGCAAAAAGAGAAGAAATATATGGACATTAGAAGAAATACATTATTTTTTGACCCTGATCAAAGAAAAGCAAGTCTTGGGTCTAATGGATGGTAAAAGAATTAGAGTGTCCGATATTTTTAAAACTTTAATAGCGCCGATGAGAGAAAGAGGTTACATTAGCATAGAATAGACAGCGAATTTTGAGGTTAACGCCTCATATCTCTCTTCTTTTACGATTTTTAACACCCAACTCCATTTCCCCTCACCCCTCTGCTTGTTTGATACCATAAGTTCATGGGAAAGAAGAATATTTGTTTCTTTATCCAACAGCATCTATCTCTTTTTATTTCCATAGGATCAAAAAGAGAGGATTCCTCCATCCGATTGTCGCTTTTACGAGAAAAACAGGGATATATATCGATCGGATCGCTACGATCGGATCGGTTCTTAGTGAGATAAACATACTCAGTGAGATTGGCGAAAAAAAGAGAGGATGACTTACCGGTCTGGGGTCAGTCCACTGGAATATGGGGACCATCAACATGTATTTAGCGAATTTTTATTTTATTATACTGATAAAATTATGTTGTAAAAGTAACTTTTCAGTGTCTTTCCTAATAAGTTACATGTTATAATGTAGGTACTTAAAGTGTTAATAGTCATATACTCATTAATTTTAGGTTTCTTGTTGATTTGTGGGAAGGATCACACCAGACAAACAAGTATATTGCAGCAGGGACTATTATAGATTTTATTGTTTTTATCATAACAGAAAGAATCGACCTAAGACCATGGTACTGTAGCTTTATTTCATATCATTATAAGTTTCTCAGTGGTATATTTTACAGTGTCTAAATATAACTTCAGATTCACTAAGAAGGTTTAAGGTTTAGTACTGGTTTAAATTAAGATCTTATAGTTGCTCAGTTATGTTTTGACAGATTTTTGTCCTGTCATTGTTAATAAGTCGCCATTAAAAATTTAGGAATTATTCTGATATTTCAGCGACTCGCTTGGTTTCCAAATGATTTTCACCTCAGAGCGGGTTGCTGTAATGAACTTAGTTCTATTATTGTCGAAAATACGTGCTTAAATTGCCCTTCTCTTCATAAATTTGTGAAAAAGCTCAGAAACAAATTCACAGTATAAAACTTAGTTGTCTTATTCTTACACTTGTCAGTTTAAAACTTTTGGTTGTCAAATTAGACAGGACTAGCGTTGGAAAATCTGGCTGTAAGTGTTTGTGTTTCAGTTCTGGTGCATTAGCGTCACGTCTAGGTTTTACAGCTTTCAAAACTCTAAAAAATCATTGCAAATCTTCTTTTGACAAAAATTCCAATTACAGTTTCATAGAAGAATAGCAGACTGTTTGAGCAAACGTGAAAACTATTGTAATCTATTGTATTATAAAAAGCTGTAATCCATTTTTCTTTTTCATGTCAATTCATACCCAATCGTAGACTCACTTATTTGGTTTGACATTATCGGGACAAGGTATATCTATTTTTTGACAGGATTGCGATTAACGACTTTTTCTTAGGTATACTCAGTTTACATTGCCATATTCTTTTTGTATGCCTTAAATTAATTTTGAGAAAATCGTGTTCTTGGTTTATGTTATATATAAAAAAATGACCAGAATATATTTTGGTTTCTATACATTTTATGTTGTTTTAAAATTTAGGTATGGGTGGTCTATATAGTATTGCACCATTTTAAGCAATTTATGGAGCGTTTATATTTGAGTTTCTTTTTGATAATAAAGTTACAGATCCCAACTTTGTCAAGTTTGATTTTCCTTTTCATATTCATACTAGACGTGATATTTGAAAGTTGATTTAAAACTTAAGAATTTATTTGGCATTAAACCTATTTGGTTTTGATTCCAAATAAATTTTTAAGTTTTATTTGCTACTTTAAAATATTTTAAATAACCAAAAATATGAAGCCACGGCCAGACCAGTTGTCATTCGAATCGATCCGTGCTGCGACAAATAACAACGCTAGTTGGTATTCTTTCTGTATTAGGCTGGCCGCATACATTCGTTTTCCGTATTCGGTTTCCGAATTCGAAAAACGAAAACGGAATTCCGTGAACGTGTCGCAGACATTCGATTTTTTTTATTCGGAAAAACCGGCAGTTAGCGTTACTAGGCTAGGTTTTCAGTGGAAGTGATAATTGTTGAGTTTCCAGAGAAGCCTGTTTTTTAAGGCCCGACGCAGAATGGATGACGACGAATTTTTGCTTGCCATTGCATACCTGCTGTCGCAAGAAATGAAAAAGAAGAAACGCTGTTACTGGGTGCATCCTTTAAATATTCGGCGAATAACGCATAGTCAATTCTATATTTTAAGATCAAAATTACGTGCACACCCACACAAATTCTTTGACTATTACCGGATGTCTGTAGAATCATTTGACGAGCTGCTAAATATATTAAGAGGCAAAATACAGAAAGAAAATACATATATGAGGTTGGCTATTGATGCGGAAGAAAAATTGTTCCCATGCCAAGTCTTTTACATCCCTGTTGTGATAGTCCTCATTTTTTATGTCCCAGAGACATGGGTATTTTTCTACAGCAACGTATACTTTAAACCTAGAGCAACACCTCCTTTCTGCATACTCACACTGACCACTGATTACTGAACGCAAAATTCCGGACGTGTGCGTCGATAAATACACGTCTATATAGCAATCTTGCGTTCGGAAAGACGAATTCGATTTTTTAACGAATCGAAATTACGAACGCAAGGGGTAGCTGTCGGAACGAACGTTACTAAAATATTCCGTTCGGAAAAACAACGAACGTGTGCGGGGCATAGACTATTTGAATGTTTTCTGTGCATTCGGGTTGTTCGATGTGGAAAACGAATTCGGAAACCGAATACGGAAAACGAATGTATGCGGCCAGCCTTAGTATTCGTTGCTGTCCGCTTTTAAGCCCCGTTCAGAGTAGGAGCGTCGAGCGCAGCGTCGCGTTTGCGTCACGTCCACATTGCGTTGAAAAATAAACTATTCGACGTATCTAAATGGTATCATTCATAGTAACAACGTTTATGAAGCGTCGCGTCCGCGACAGTTTTGGGCGTCCGCTGAGCGTCAGCGTCCGAAACGATTCGGATTGAGTTTTAGTAGCGTTCTAAAGAGCGTTCCATCATGTCGAAAGAAAGTGTAGAAGTTTTAATATCTGAAATCCAGGTAAGACCACCCCTATGGAACACCAAATTGGTCTCGTATAAGAACAAAAACGTAAGAGAACTAGGCTGAAGCGGGTGAAACTGCAAAATTCAATCCGGTAGAAAACCTGCAAGTGAGAAATGATATCTAGCAAGTTATATTAAACAAATTGTTGTCTAAGGAAACATTTACAACTGTCCCTTTTCACCACTTTTCTTTGCCGGCTACAGATTCCTCTCCAGAGACTACTCGAGTGACTTTATTAACCCCACGGAATCCTAACAATCAAGATCCAAATACTACATCTCCATTTTCTAGCTATTCTCCTACTTTCGCGTATCAGTACTAATAATATTTTAAAACCTGGAGAGTTATTTACTTATGTTTGTGGTTAATTAGAAAGAAAGTGTTAATTTCTATTTCTTACCTCAGTGTAATAACAAGCCGTTCACCAGGTGAAACAAATCTTTACTTTACAAGATTTGTTACAGTTTTTGCTAGGCGATCGCCAACCTTCTCCAATAAATAACCAAATGTTCTAACAGTCATTCTCATATAATTGAAAAATCTATCTAGATATTGTCTCAGCTTGAGATACAGATGATGGAATTCTCCAAATACATATCTTTCCCTGTTAATAGGGTGAATTCCAGTTTTCTTTATATTTCATCTTGTGGGAGATATACGAATTTTCAAGCAAGAAAATGGCGCGTACTGCTTTCTTTGAAGTCATTTTGTAAACTGAAACAATCACATATCCGTAAACGCGAACGCAAAGTAGACGCTGCCACTCTGAATGCACTGACGCCACTAGCTGCGACGCTACAAAACGCTAGATGCGACGCAAACGCGACGCTCCGACTCTGAACGGAGCTTTAGGCAGTCGGCGCGACGTTGACCGGGTCGCATTGAGGCATAATCTATCATTGATTAGCAATAGGCTACAAATTACGCTCTCATTGGTTGTTGCTAATCGCAGGTACGTTTTCTACACGCATTGCTAATCGCGGCTAGATTTTGTCTAGAAATTTCGTTCGTTGCTAAAAGGGGATAAGATTTGCCATGCTTTTGTTAATCAGCGGTATGTTTTGTTTACACTTAAACGCCCAAATAAACTCTGATAATCATTGAAAATGTAATAGTGGTAGTCAGGAGATTCATGGTGACACACAAAATTTAACTAAAAATGATATACCACAGAACACAGAACGAAGGCTTTATTTGAAGGGTACAGGGGAAAAACGGGCAGAGCTGGGCAAACTACTTGGAAAAAGTAGTGGAGTATAACTAATAACTACTTTATCAAAAAAAGTAGTTTAGGTACTTGGTAGTTAAACTAATTTTAATTTGTTGAAAACTTTCAAAACGTGCAAATTCTGTATTAGGTTTGCTTATCGCTTACTGGGCTGGAAACGTCAGACGAAAAATTTCCGAGAACTTGTTCTAACGAGATTTTCGGCACGCGTCGACGTACACGTAATGTAATGACGTAATATAGGGAAGTAGTTAAATATTTTTTAAAGTAGTTCAATTACACAAAAGTAATTAAAATACCTTAAGTAGTTAGCACTGAATAGTTAACTACTTTTTCGAGTATAACTACTAGGAGAAAAAAAGTAGTAAGAATACAACTACTCATACAGAAAAAGAAGTTAACTACGTAGTTAACTACTTTTGTAGTTAGCTACTGCCCGGCTCTGAAAACGAGCTAAGTCAATTTTTGACAAAATTGAGATAATTGCGCAATCTAATAGAGAATTAGCAAAATTTAATTTTGAACATGCCTAACTGGACAGAAACGGTTACATACAGGGGAAAAACGTACTTAGTCGGCGCGGTAAACATAGGCATAGTTAAGGGGAGGCTTGGGGGTGCTTAGCAACCCCAATACATTAATTAGTAACCCCAAACTTTACAACAGTCCACCCTATGAACAAAATGTTTGCCAATATTCTGAAATAGAATGTACCAAACTTGTTGTATGTTGTTCTTGTAGTGTACCAAGACAGCTTTCAATCTCATTATCTTTAGCTTCTTTGCTTTCTAGAGGTATTGACTTTGTTTCAGAGTTTGCATTTACAGCTTATACAGCATAATAATTTAAAACTATTCCGTCATGGATGATTTGAGTAATTGGACTTACTTTCAACGAGCGATGCATAAAAATCCTTTTCCTTAGCGTTATCACCTATGCCAAAATAGCCATCGTGTACCTTTCATTGGCAGCAGTTGCGACTGGATTAAAATAAAAAGAAAACACAGCAGCCTAATGCTTACACAGTTTTCCGAGATTTCCACTGGCAAATGTGCAACGCCCCACGACCATGTCGATATCATAGAAATAGTTGCTCACACTTGCTACTGGACTAAGACTATAAGGAATATAGACAAACACTCGAATACACCGAAAAGCCGGTCTCCTTTGAGACATTTGGTGGGTTTACTGGTTTATGGTTTAAAAGTTTGTTTATTATATATACAGGGTTATTCATTATATTTTGACTCCCCCCTACAGCTCTTATTACGAGTTATAGAAAAAAGCTTTAAATACAAAAGTTATAGGTTTTTTCACGTAGTATCTTTTGGTAATAGCTGAAATAAAAAATCGACTTTACAAGATTGAAAAAATTAATTGAGTCATATTTTTTTAAATGGAACACCCTGTATATTATTAGTTCAAATGAAAGATCTCTTTGTTCTGATTTCAAATATATATATAATTTGTTGCCATTTGGTGTAGTCACTTTTGAAATATTTGAGTTTAAAAAAAATACTTTTCGTTTTCGTTTTCGAGGCAACTTGATTATATTAAAGCAACAAACTTTAATGACTGATGATCTCCAATAATTGTGGAAAAATAAGTTATAAACTCAAATATTTCAAAAGTGGCTGAACCAAATGCCAACAAATTATATATATTTGAAATCAGAACCAAGAGATCTTTCATTTGAGCTAATAATATACAGGGTGTTCCATTTAAAAAAATATGACTCAATTAATTTTTTCAATGTTGTAAAGTCGATTTTTTATTTCCGCTATTACCAAAAGCTACTACGTGAACAAACCTAAAACTTTTGTATTTAAAGTTTTTTTCTATAACTTGTAATAAGAGCTGTAGGTGGGAGTCAAAATATAATGAATAACCCTGTACATGTAGATACATAGTATACATATATTTATAATGGTGGACAAACTCACTTTTAAACCATAAACCAGTAAACCCGCCAAATGTCTCAAGGGTGACTCGCTTGTCATCTTCGTGTTCGTCTAGGTATTATTTAGTCTATGCTATTGGGTACTTGAAAATTAAATTTGTCAATGTAAATTATATTGTTCAACCGACATCAGTCTCCAGCAGGACACCAGGTGTAACTGTGGCAGTAAGCGTCGACCTGCAAGTCGGCCAGCAGCTGGTGAAAAGCAAACCCAAAAAGAAAAAGGTATTTCTTTAAATCTAAAGAAAAATTTACCCAGTACGTAATCTGAAGTAACCTATTGTAAACTGTGTTTCACGAATAAATCCCTTGTTCTATGGTACATCATTTTAAGTTCTATTTTGTGTCACCAATGAATCTCCTACCTGCTATAATTACATTTTCAATTACAATTAAAGTTTAATTAGGCGTTTAAGTGTAGACAAAGCATATTGCTGATTAGAAACAGCATGGCAAATCTTACCCCCTTTTAGCAACGCACAACATTTCTAGACAAAATATACCCGCGATTAGCAAAGCAACCAATGAGAGAGAGAGAGTAGTTTATAGCCGCTAATCAATGGGGTTTTTAAACTGTTAATAACAATGCGCTAATGACAATTTAAAAACAATGCAAATTATAGGCCTTGGTCGGCGCTAATGACTACCTGCAAGCGGGAAACCCGCTTTCACTGTGTGTACCCTAAAAATGCTAATCGAGTTTAAGGGGAACCAGTGAAGTAATGAAAAATAAAATTTGGTCACTTTTTTTTGGAAATTTTTTCTATTGCAAAATAATTAGTTAAATTTAAGCTAAATTTATATAGCAAGACACGTAATTAGTGTGGTTTATAAATTGTTTATTAACATGCTTATAAATAGTAGATAAGTGATCCGACAGGTGTAAATAACAAAATATTTACTAATTGTGTTCTCTTATTTTTATTTATTAAAATTAATATTTAATTTTGATAATTTTAGGGTGTACTTTTAACCCATTTTCATTGTATATAAGAACCTTTTTAATCACACGAATAAGTTTAGCTAAGTAAATACTTGTTGCAGCTGGTTAATATTTCTGTGATAGAATGATCAGAGCTATAAAGCCATTCATGGTACTATCTGGAACATGGGATTTAGAAGTGACCGAAAGTACATTTGTAAGACATTTCTACGTATTGAGTCGTTATACTCTTAACGGAATATCTATTCTTTTCATATTTTCCTTGTTTATAAAGCTAAATCAGCTTATATTATTTGGCGCTGATACTGTTATTATATACGAAGCTGCAACGGTGCTCATTACATATTTAGCATCAGCTGCAAAAGTTATTATATTTCAGTTAAGCAATGTTTCAAGATTGTTCCAACAAATTAGTAAAGAAGAAAATAAAATTTTGTCGTCATCTAATGAGAACATAGTTAAGTCCTATCAAGGCGATATAAAATTGAACAAAAACTTAAATAATGCTATAAGCATATCTAGTTTGATCACGTTGGTGTTTTATTACCTTTCTTGTGTAATAACTTATTTAATGGAAGATGAAACTAAACCAAAGACCGAAAAGGAATTACTTGAAGAAACAGTAATGTATCAGATGTGGTTGCCTTTTAAACACAACGGAAAAGCCAATATGATACCTATAATTATTATACATATTGTGGGTGGAATGGTTGCTACATTGTACTATGTTACCGCTAATATAATATCATTTACAACCATGATTTTTGCTGCTGCGGAACTGAAGATTTTGCAAGTACGGTTAAGACATATAGATGTCAATAATGACAGTAAAAATAATAATCAATACACAGTGATAAGAAAGATTGCCGATGATCATTCATTTTTAATGGGGTAAGTGTAGAACCTACCCAATTTAATGTCCAAACAAAAATAAAAAAATTTTGTTTTTAACAGCCATAAACAATGCCCGTGAATAAGGAATATGCACAATTGTTTTTTTATTGCATAAATCGTTTAAGGAAGTCATTACAAGCCCCAAAAAAAAATATTTTGAAGAAAATTACTATAGGATAATTTAGCTACAAAAACTGTTTACTTTTCGGTATATTTTTTTTTATCTTCTGACAGCCCACGAAGACCGAAGTCTAAGTACTATGTACCGTGGGTGTACTGGGGAATCGACTCACACATCCAGAGCTGGAAACATCCCTAGGGATTTCACCAGCCCTTTAAGAGGATGTGTGGGGTGGTACAACCTCGGTCGAGGAAGAATTCCTCTACCACCTTTCAACAATAATCAGAAAATATCCATGGTCGAAGCGGGATTCGAACCCGGCGCCGCTCGGTTCCAAAGCTGGCGTCGTACCAACTCGGCCACCGGAGACCCCAATTTATTACAATTTAACAAGTAGCCATTTGTCCTTAGTGAAAAGTGACGTTAGGAGATCAGGAAAATTCTACAGGTTAACGTAAAGCTTAACTTAAAGTCGAACAGGTTTGATTTTCTCGGAAACAGTCAGAGGGAGAGAAATCGAATTTTTTGGGTTGATAGAGGAATAGTTCAACTAGCTTCGGTAAAAAATTCAGTTATACAGCATGTTTAGTTTTGAAGCTATTAAACCTCAAAGTCGAAATTTCCGCGATTTCCGATGAAAACGGGTACAGGTCGCAAATATGAATTAAATCGATGTAAATTTTCGGAGATTGTAGGGAACCCAGAGCTTCAGAACTCTACTGAAACTGGTGAGGATCAGAAAATAGCAAGTAATTCTTTTGAATTTTTTTTATGTCGCAAAATGCTATTTCCAGACCCCTCTTTGATACCCAATAACTCTAAAACAAAACGTCAGATCGAAAAACGGACTCATAAGTGAAACTTTAAAATCCTCAAATACTTTTTTTGCAATACATTTACCTAAACTTAAAATCACTGGAGAATGGAAATATTTGGAAAAAACTGGAAATTTAGATTTTTGACCCAAATATTTCACGGTTTTTAATTTATTGTGGGGTCAAAATGGTTCAAATTAACATCCCACCTACGTCATCGGAAAGAGCTCGTCAAAGTATGTGTTATCAATATTTTTTAGTTTTTTCATTCTCTACAGGAAGGGAGCAATCGCCGATTAAATTTCGATTTTTTTACTTTTTTTGCCCTCGACATCGGTAAATTTGAACCACTCTGTATTTTTTCCTATCTCTTTTTTTCCCAATTTGTCAACACTATCTTATAAAGGGATAATCACACTGTAAAATGAATGCCGAATGGGTCATCCAGGAGCGTATTTAAGGGGTAAAATTAAGATTTCCTTGATTTTTTCCGACAAATTCTATTTTTAACCGACATTATGCCACACTATTTACCCTATTTAGTGATTCTTTTTGGGCTTATTTTATCCGCTAATTATCTAGGAATACCTCCCACTAATTTAAATCTCTTATTTTTTCGGTAAAGTTATAAATAAATAGAATTATTTGCATCGGGGACATCTAAAATTTGAAAATTTTTGAATTTTGAATTGAATTGAATAAAGAATTGCAGTTTATTTACTCGAAATTATTAAGATATGTCAAAATTTCGCAGAAATGCCAATTGTTGTTGCAAAATTGAAAGGTTCCTGGACCGATTTCGGCTTGAAGTATACGTGAATAGGATTTTAGGAACCTTCTGCTTTAAGTGCAGGGATATTTCATTGGATGAGTTACGCATTAAGTACCATTTTTATTGAGTTGTCGATGACTCTACAACACTGGAATTCGCCATATACTCATGATTCAATTCAGTTTTGATGACACAGCCCATGGGATCACGTTTTACAAGTTTCGAAATTCGCGCGAAAATTTGCAATTTTAAATCCTTTGTTGATATAGACCAAAATAAATGAATAACGGCAACCGCCATAAACATTTAATTTATGTAGAGAATATAAAAAAAATATTTCAGATTTATTTGGGTTATATGCATATTCCCTATTTGTTTAGGTGAATATTTCTCATAGATAAAAATAACTAAAAATCTTTGAAAATTCCAGGTATCGAAAATTTGCTTAAAGTTGTCATTAACGGTGTTTTGTCCTTTTCCACTCCACGACTGATCTGGTTTAAAAAGTTATCTGAAACTATTTTAAATGAGTACACACAGAAACCTGAGCACTCACAAAATTAGGTGTAATTACTTTATAGCTCTTTGAAAAATCTTATAAACAGATTTTTTAATAAGAGAAATGTTCATAAACAAAATTTCGTTTGCAGTACTAAAATTTAGATGTGAAATATAGTTATACGTATGAATGTAAAAACTACCTTGAATGTTCAAAATATGTCATAAGATAAGCGAATAAGTATCAGTAGCTAAGATGTCGTCCATAAACCACGTAACCCTGTTAAGGGGGTGGGAATGGTGACCACTAATGTCTATATGGCGTTTCAAGGAGGGGGGGGGGGGTTAAATATTATTGTCACGTAACACTTTTCTCTCCCTAAAAGTATTTTAATTTTGGAAATTTCATTCATATTTAATGTGAAAAGTTACGTTACGGAGGGAGGGAGGGGTCAAGCTGAATGTCTGTAGGTGTTACATGGAGGGGGAGGGTAAAAAAACGCAAAAAAAAAAACGTTACGTGGTAAAGACCCTATTTAATATTGTTTGAATGTCATTGAGCATATCGTCAGGTTCGGGTAGATGCAACCAATATCGGACGCAACTTGCTCCGGTTAAAAATTTCCGAGCGGATGGAACATCTTAGCCAACAAATTTTCTAAAAAATATTTTAAATGAATTGCGTCATATTAAACGAATTTCGAACGATAAGCACTGCGATTGAATAAGTGAGAACGCAAATGACAAATATCTTTATTTAAAGTAAACACCCACGCCCACTGCAATTTTCTTCTGGTTTTCACTTGAATGAAGTTAAATGAAGATTTAAAAACTTAAATTAAATTTGTTATTGTCTTCTGTAAAACTTCTATTATTTTTTTTTAATTTGTAAAACACTTACACAAGTCTGAGCAAAATTTTCTCACAATTGCGTCATAGATTATTTAAAATTGATATTTTAATCAAAAATCATACAAAATTTCGCAAAAAGTGTAACTTTTTCTAAGTGTATCATAGTGTAAAAACTAGTTATAGATAGTCAAAATACGTTTTCTCCGGTCCACCGCAGTACAGAGCTTTTCGGAAACCTCGATCCGTTCGCGAGAGCATCGCGAGTTTCTCGATCACCGCCAGCCACCCCAGAAAACGAAAATTTTAGTGTGTTATAATAAAAATAGTGGTGACAATAAGAAGAACATTAGAGATATAACAAATAGTGCCAATAAGATAGAGGGTTGTACAGAACCCACGAATCAAACACCCCCAATAACAGACAACGCTAATCGCAACTCATCCTCCGAGGATAGCACGGACGACGAAGTGTTTGAAAATCCGAACCCCGAACCCCCTCAACAAGAAGCAACCACGATGGCAGATACGACATTTGCCGATAGTTTGGCCGCCCCAAAATCTCCTGCGGTGCCCAACTTTTTATGCCCTTCAACGTACAATCCTTGCACCATCAACGCCTCATTATTTTTAAAGCAATACGAAAGAACTAGCGCTGCTAACGGATGGAATGACGCACTGAAAATGTCATATATGGAGTCATTTTTAGAAGGTGCGGTCCATCAATGGATAACAAGGCACAAAAGCGAACAGAGTAATGCAGATAAAAAATGGACAGACATCAAACAGGACTTCCTTAGGTAATTCGGAAAACGTAAAACAAAAGAAGAACTAGAAAAAGTGCTCTATTCCGGGAAACAGCAACCAAAAGAATCGATAAGATCTTACTACTTCGATCTTTTAAACACCTATGGAGAATATGACCCAAACTGTGACGTGGAAGGGTTTACAAAATTTTTCGAAAACGGCATGAGAGACGACTTGCGTACACATTACCGTCTTATCTCGGATGACCAAATGGACTGGACACAACTTAAAAAGGTAATAGATAAGCTCGATGATGACGACGGCGTTTCCAATCGCAATACGACATTTCCGCAAGTGAATGGGTCCTGTACCGGACACTGCTGCAACCAGGGAAACAACAATTTTGGAGGTCCCTCCAGCCACCAAAATAATAATTATCGCCAAAACAGAAACAATTATTCACACCAACAGGGGCCAAACTATTCAAATGCAAGAAGGTACTAGTGTTGTAAATATCCGTATTCTTTAGATATCCGAATAATACGGAATCGGAATCAGCTAATATCCGTATCCATTATCTGAATACGTATCCATTTCTTGACCCGCGCGAAAGCGGTTACAAATCATTATACATATGCAACACTGAAACATTTTCTATCCGGATACGGCTAGGTAGGTGGATCATATCATTCGAAGTCGAAGGTTACGTCGTTCGTTCTCGTTTGAATTCGGTTCGGCTGAGGCGGGCCAAGTTTAACCAATGGGTCTCATCCCATATGATACCCGCTACCCCGATAACTATGCTATCTTTTTTTAGGAAATGTCATTAGAAAGAGAAAGCATAAGATCAAATATGCCAAATCACAGACCGTGTTGTTCGCTTACACTCGCTTCCGTTTTCTCTTTGCACTTTGCATTAGTAACCACCCGATGCGAATTTATTTTGGTTCCGAATCAATTCTCGGCCGGTTACGGATAATCCGGATTCTTTTAATATTCGGATCCAACGGATTTTTGGATACGTATCCTTACATCACTAGAAGGTACTACCCTCAAAACCAACCCAATTATCAAAGCCATTGGAATAATAGGGATTATGAAAGAAACCCAAACCAAAATTACAATAACTCTCCTAGGCAAAACCCACCTCGGACACAAAGAAATACGTCATACTTTCCAAATACAAGGAACCACGATGGACGCCCTAGGTGTTACAACTGTAGCAAAGTAGGACATACAGCATCAGCGTGCAACAGTACTACGTTTAATAGAAACCCAAACGACACAGGGCGCCGTCTCTGAACCCCGACGTCGTCCTCTCCACGCAAGAGGGTTCTGACGCTTCTAAACAGTGGAAAGAACTATTAACAGTTACAGTGTCTATTACCGGCAGAGAAATTAGAGCAGTAATTGACACAGGATCCCAAATGAATATTGTGAAAAAAAGGTTTATTTCAAGCTTCCAAAATAAGCACAATACTCATCTTTTAGCAGCTGGAGGACATAAAGTACTTGTCTTGGGAAATACCTATCTTCAGCTAGACTTTTCAGATTTCTCTACCCCATGCAAAGCATTAGTAATTGAAACACTCCCCTTCCCTCTACTATTAGGCCTAAAATTTTTAGAGCAGCATTTAGGGGCAATCTGTCTCAGGTCAAGGTCAATCGAGTTGATCCACAAACACATAAAATACAATATATCAATCAAATCAGAAAGAACAAATGTAAGTTTCACAAACCTTTTCACAGAACCACTCGCACCAGAAACGTGTCCCACAACACTTTCCAAGGCACAACTCTACGAAAGCTATAAAAAAGAAGCACTAAAAAATATCAAATATCTTTTACAGGAACTTTGCCAAGAACGTCACAAAACTAACCAGTCCCATGATACCTCAGCAAAGATAAGCATACCCGACACATCCTAGGCGCCACACGCTGAGATTGTTCGTCATCTGGTTCAGACGCAGCGGCCACGGTTCCTGTGTTCTGGTGATGGGATAGGCTAGTTTCGCTGCAGACTCCCAGTGCAGCAGGGGTCTCCCTCCTCCAGAGAGTATGCTAAGCCGTGAATGACGGGAACTTTGCTGGGCTGATCCTAATGCTAGTTGTGATCAACCTGCGCTGCAAGTTCCTCAGGTATGTACGTTGTACTAGTGTCATCACGGCTCGTTGTGGATAAGGCTGGCAAGACATGACGGACCGTGCGTGGCTGATGCTTGACGCTGGCTGTGTGTGGATGTAAGCGGCGACTGGCCTTTGGGTTTTTGGTGTGTTTGTGGCTCTCGATCCAGGTCGTGTGGTCTCCCAATAGTACATGGAAAAAAAGACTACCGGCAGTTAAAGGGAAAAAACAGTTTATAACTAATGAAAATAATGAAAACCTACATAATATTATGATGTTTAAGTAGAAGTAGACAGACTACGAACATTCACCCGGTTTTGACATAAAACTTCTTGGTGTCTAACTATTACATTTTTGGAGACAATGAAACATGGGTCTCTAATTCAGCAAGGAATTCAATTTATCATAATAATTTATAAACCAAATATAGCGTAGTCACAATAGGCAATTTAGCATGTGGAAGAATCATTTACCTTGTCTTCCTATTTATTAATCAATAAAGTTACACAAACTTCGAATAGCATATACTTGCATAAAACATAAAACATATCTCACATAGGCAGACATTCAACCCTATATGAGGGTCATCTTCCATGTCTCCCTACGCATATAATATATGACTCTTGGTCATTTCAAATAACGGTATACATAACACCATCGAGTAGGCGAACATTCAATTCTATGCTCAGAGTCATCTTCCATGTTCCCCTACTCAGAAAACATATGACTTTTAGTCATTTTAAATAATCATATACATAACACCATCAAATAGGCAGACATTCAACTCTATGCTCAGAGTCATCTTCCATGTCCCCCTATTTGTAAAACATATGACTTTTAGTCCTATAAATAAATATATAATTACCAAATACATATAAGCATTATTGTACGCTATATTTAAATTTAGTTAGTAATAATCGACTTTATTAAAAGTAAAAAGAAGTTGGATATATAAAAAAAAATCTGACCCTGATTTATTTTTCAATGTCTCATAACAATCCCTTGTTATTAGATTATTTTTTATTAGACACAGTATACCATATTACAATTTTAACTTTAACAAAACTACCTGTGTGAATGGTATCTTTAATAATAAATATGAATTGTTTAATTTGACAAGTTTACCTTACTGCTGCATTGTTGACATAACAAAATTAAATAAATAATAGTGGGCTGTCTACCTCTTCGTTCATGTTTTGTTTATAATGAACTTGATAATATTCATACGTGCTAATTTGTTTGTTTAATATAATAGATACCTGAAACGCACAATGAAAAATAAAGTAAAATAGGTATTTTGTATAATTAATTATACTGATTTAATCTAAAATTTAAAACCGCAATATAAGTGAATTAAACCTTCAATTTTCCAAGCATAAAACATTCAAACAAACAGATTTTGGGTATACCCTCTTTCATACTAACACACTAACCAACACAAAATTAACATTGATTGATATAAAACATTGGTTTTCACCCAATAATAAAAAACAAATTTCGTTGGTTACGTGCGTTATACATTTAAGTTTAAGATTCCGGAAGAAAATTTCACTGCTCGCGATTAATTTGAACAAAATAAATTTATTTATCACCGCGCGCCGGGCGCTGTCAGTACAGCGCGCGGCCGAGTGTCTCAGAGTTTCTACAACTCTGGTCGGTCGTAATGAAGAATAACAATTAAAAATATTATTATTTAATAAATTTTATTTGTTTAAACATTATGTAGGGAACAATGAAATAAAATAATTTTTATTATTAAACTTTGACAGAGAAAATTAAAAAATAACTGAATACAAATTTTTTAGAAACGCGTTATCTTCATTACTTTTTAAAAACCTTGTTAATAACTTTTTTATCTTCTGAAACAAGCTTACAGTGCAGCGATCCACCATCCAACGGTTTGTAGTAGTGAAATTGGCGAGTATTTTTTATTGTAACAGTTCGTTCAAAATGCTGTCGGTACGTTTATTCATGTAAGTCATGATCCTCTTTTGAGCAAAAAGCAAAATTATTTTTTTAAAAGAACTTTCGACCCACTCGAATAAGGAAAATGCTGTCGTTATATGCTTATTGTTTGCCCGTTGAAGGCTAGCTCGGTAAGCCTATTTTTTTACACTCTTTACCATGGGATGTGGCGAAGAAGTTCCACTCCGCGTCAATAGCAAAATCATTCTTGTGATTAATCAAGTTGGAAAAGTTATATTTATTTGTATATTGTGAAGCCGCTCCGTCCGAAAAGTATATTATTTTTTTAACGTTATTAGCACCAAATTTATTTTTCAAAAATTCAATCAATTGTAAATTAAAAAGTTGAACCGAACTTGCGTCGTGACTAACTTTTTCCGAAATCACTACAAATTTTCATGCTTCATTTCTCCATTTTCTTTATAATACGCGACATACGGGTGAAGTGTAGCCAGATTATTAGACCAATGATGGGACTGGATAAAGTCTTGCACAAAAATGAACCCAACCCAATCAAGACATCCTGTAAACTCCCCAGCTTCAACAGATTCTTTTTGTTTGGCGAAATAAGACGCTTGAGATTTAGCAACAAAATCGTGTTTCAATAGCTCTCAGGCCACTTATTTTTCAAATCATTTAAACAATCTTCTTTGTTATACTTTGCTTCAACGATTTCACTCCTGAAAATTGCAAACAAATATTACAGGCTGCGTAAAAAGTGGATAAAATTAATAACTACAGAAATTGAAAGAATGAAACTCAATAGTTTAATATAAGTGAAATTAATGAAATGACTTTTTACTTTTATTAATTAATAAACAAATAGAAATTTTTCAATTATCAAAGTAACAAGTTCTTCTTTCAAAGTGTGAACTAAAATCAATAATTATATGAGTAATTTGTATATATTTTGATTTCTTCTTACCTGTCGGTACTTTTCCACTGACTAAACAATATTTCCTTTATTTCATGGCTATCAAGTAATAATCTCAACTTCTCAATAAGGAAATCAACTCCTGGACACTAATCACACGTAGAAAAAAAACATAATAATGTTGGTCCATTGCAAACAGAGCTTTTAATTAAATCATTTGAGCTTTCAGAGAAAATAATTTCTATTTTTTTAGTTGGTGTTTTAGTCCATATAATTTTAATTTAAATATTTTGGTGAATTTTGCATACACACACATTATGTGTTCCACTTTTTCCAGCTGAAATACATTCCTGTGGTCGTAAAGTTTGAAATTTTGTCTGCCCAATTTTCTTATTTTAAATTTCTTGTATAAATCATGTATATTAAATAATAATAGTCTTATTTGTTTTTGGATTTTTTTACCATCTTCTACAACCGAAACATAGTCTTTGATTCCATGCATCATGCGACTGACATCGTCTGATAAACAAAAAAATTTATCCACGACTCGTCTATAATCTGATTATTATACATGAGTTTATGAAATAATAATAATATTCATTATTCACTAGTGAATAATGGTTTCATTATTCACCACTTCCACGGATATCTCGATCCAAACTCCAAACAAGAGCTGTGCTCGATCCAAACCAGCTTGGAATGCTAAATTAGTTAGCTACCTAGTTAAAGAAAATTTCAATGTTTTGTTTCCATGTTACTTACTCGGTATACTCGTTCAATATTTTTTTGACATTAAAAATAAAACCATATATTAATATTATCTAAATTTTTTTGATAGTCCTGGATAAAGTATTGTATTCTACTCGCATATAATGGCTGTTATTCACTTGGATGATTTATGACACTCGCCTGCGGCTCGTGTCATAAACTTCATCCGCGTGAATAACAGCCACCATTATATGCTCATTGAATAATATACTATTTACGAGATCGAGTGTCAAATTATCCAAGCTTTTTCCTTTTTTAGTTTCAGGTTGTGACGCATCCTGATTTTTTTCGAATGTTTTTAGCGGCCTGTACCATTCTCTTCGAGATTTTAAACTCACGTCGTTTCATTTTTATTGACGAAAGAGTGGTAAAAACTTGGAGTTTTTCGCATCTACTAGTTTTTTGATTAAAAGCAGACTTAAAATTATACATGAGGACTTCATTGGGATTTATGTTATTATTTGGATCTTTATCACTTAATGTTCTCACAGAAGTTATTATGGCTTTCTTACATTCCGTGACACTCGACAATCGTTTCAATTTTATTGGTGGTTCACCGACCTCCGCTAACAGTTTATTCACGTTATTAATTTTTAATTGGTTATCAATTGCATCGCACTTAAAGGTAGGATCTCTCTTTTCATCGTCTTTCATCTCATCAACTTGTGGTTCAGTCTCGTCAACGCTAGAATATTTATTTACTTGTAACTCGCAAGAATTTTCGGGTTTACGGCCCAGATAGACACCCCTCTCAAACTAATTGCACATGTAACAGCCGATAAAATCTTTAAAATCAGTAGCTCGATTAACTGTAATTAAAACTAAATTTTTAATAACGTATTTATGATTTTTCTTATTCAAAGGATTACAACATTTATTCACCCGGCCCATTTTAGATGCAATATTATGAATATAAATAAAAATTATAACGTCAACAGATAAAATAACTAAACGCAAATTTATAAAATCACAGCTCTTGTGCGCAATATTTCTCAACTCATGTGCATATGAACTCATTTAACAAATAAACTGAAATGACTGATACAATTCATTACTTCTTAGTAAATTAAAAAATCATAGCTTACAAAATTATCAAGAAACGAGAAATATAAATTACACAGTTTTGTACAATTTGTATTCAATTATTTTTTAATTTTCTCTGTCAAAGTTTAATAATAAAAATTATTTTATTTCATTGTTCCCTACATTATGTTTAAACAAATAAAATTTATTAAATAATATTTTTAATTGTTATTCTTCGTTACGACCGACCAGAGTTGTAGAAACTCTGAGACACTCGGCCGCGCGCTGTACTGACAGCGCCCGGCGCGCGGTGATAAATAAATTTATTATGTTCTAATTAATCGCGAGCAGTGAAATTCTCTTCTGGAATTCTAAACTTAAATTTACAACGAACGTAACCAAAGAACAAGAAACCCATATTTTGACTGAGAAGTCATTGGAATTTGCATTTGTTTATTTAAAAGTTAACTAACAATAAGCTAATAAATAAATAATTTTAAGTTTTTAATATTTTATCAAAATATAGATATTTAACAATATATCCTGAAAATTTCATTAATTGATCTTTGATGGTTTATTAGAAATTGATTTTTTAATTAAAAGTACTGAAAATTTTCATTGTAAAAAAAATTGTTGTTAAAATGAAAATTTGGAAAAACTGTTTTGGGGATTCATTTTTGATAGTGACTACTTAAAAAAACTATACATGGATCTAAGTTTCATGATCAAGTGGAAAATGGGGGTCCACTTGATGTGATCTTGCTCTATGTAAATATGTTTATAAAAACAACGATAATGTTTGTATAACACCTTGTTAATAATATTATAATAATAGAATGTTCATATTTCTGTGAACTTTAATTAATAACAAGCACGTGAACCCTGTGTATTGAATTTCAAAATAAACTTGGTCGTGAGTATTGAAGTTCACTAGCGACGACCTCAGTGTCATCAAAATAAAATGTTACATTTCCTTGTCCCCAAATAAATTTAAAAATTTTTAATCTAAGCGTCTTTAATTGTTGCTTGTCAGAAATAAAAATTTTCACGGTCGTTGGTGTAATTGGAAACCAGACAAATTATTCGACTCTACGTTTATGTTATTATTGACAACCCCCAGCTTCTCCTGCCTTATTCGTTCTCTTTGAACTTTATCATTGTAAGGGTGTGATTTGAAAATGCGAAATACGAAAATACTTCGGTAAATGTAATATCACATACAGGGTGTCTAAAAAGTCGTAGTATGGGTAAATATATTTGCTATTACCTAATAAAGATAGAGACACCATATTTTAGTTGTATCTTATTGGTTAATAAATCTACTTTTTTATGTAATTTGACTTTTTGAACCCCCTTGGGGTGACGCTATGGAGTTGAGGTCAAAAATTTTGAATGCAAACCTATGCCGTGTGGTGTATTCTTTTAAAAGTCTTCAAAAAAGACACATTTTACCGCAAACCCCGTATTTTAATTCATTTTTAAATGGCAAGCCTATAAAAATTATAAATCGTAAATCGTATAACTGGGCGGGGCATAAGTCGACCGTTAGTCGACCTCTTGTGCCATACAGTACCAGTCGGCGCGCACATTTATTTTTTGTTTGTGGGGCACTTTTTTTCTAACTTTTTTCCAACTTTTTCGACTTCTTCATTTGTCGTTTTTTATATTTTTCGTTTTTGGCCATCTGCGCAGTAGACCAAAATGCGTACCACGCGCAAACCGAGCGTGCTAGACATGTGCACGGAATTTCGGGAGATGTACTGTGGTGCCTACATTCGAACCCATTCGCTTTTAAGAACATCTCCAATAGTAAAGGTACCACTACGTCTTTAATTTTATAACTTTTTTCCCAATTTCTTGCCGACTTCTTTATTTTTCGTTTTTGCGCAGTAGACCAAAATGCGTACCACGCGCAAACCGAGCATGCTAGACATGCGTACGCAACTTCAGCAGATGTACTTAGGTGTCTACATTCGAACTCATTCACATTTAAGAATATATCTCCAATAGTCAAGGTACCACTACGTATTTAACTTTATAACTTTTTTCCCAAGTTTATTTTTCGTTTTTTGCAACCTGCGCAGTAGACCAAAATGCTTACCACGCGCAAACCGAGCGTGCTAGACGTGGAATAACCCACATTTGCAAAGCTTTAGTCATGTAATATTGAAATCAGGTCTATAATGTTAAATACGTAGTTTTAGCTTTACTATTGGAGATATATTCTTAAAAGTGGATGGGTTCGAATGTAGATACCCAAAATTCGAAAATAGATAATCCTATTTTACACAACGCGGGCTCACAAATATACGTACTTTTTGTAATTTTTGGAGGAGTAAATAATTGAAAATTTTGTGGTGCTGAGAGAAGGCAGGTTTCTGTATTAATCAAGCTACAGTGAACTAAAACAATAGGAAGTTTATAAACATTGATTTTTTCGTTAAAATATGTATATGTTACAGGAAACATCTGATTGCAGGATAAACTAGTTTGGCCTAGGGCATATTAAAACTTCCTGCCGTTGTTAGAACGTTTGCGTTTTTCTTAGGACGTACTAGTATTCCCTGGTACTTTTTAGGATAAACCAGCATTGCTAACTATCATTTCATCATTGCTGCCAGGGTTTGCTCAGTATTAGTTGATGGAATGAATAGCCAAAAAACGAAAAAGAAGTCGAAAAAAAGTTGGGAAACAAAAGTAAAAAAGTTAAATACTTAGTTATAGCTTTACAATTGGAGATATATTCTTAAAAGTTTGAATGTAGATTCCAAAGTACAACCCTTAATAATCCGTGCGCATGTCTAGCATGCTTGGTTTGCGCGTGGCACGCATTTTGGCCTACTGCGCAGATGTCAAAAATACAACAATATAAAGTAAAAAAAGTTCCCCACAAAAACAAAACAAAAATGTGCGCGAGCATGTCTAGCATGCTTGGTTTGCGCTTGGTACGCATTTTGGTCTACTGCGCAGATGTCAAAAATACAACAATATAAAGTAAAAAAAGTTCCCCACAAAAACAAAACAAAAATGTGCGCAAGCACTTTACCGCGCGCACATGTATTGCGCAGGCTGGTACTGCCTGGCACCAGAGGTCGACTACCGGATGTCGATTTATGCCAAGCTTGGACTGTAAAATTGTGCACATTTTGACCTTTTTAATGTATGTTGCAAGTTGCAAGACTACTCCATAGAAACAATTTTTAAAATTACAGCACGCCAGCACGGAACCCTCTATGAGCGAGCCGAACTCGCACTTGACCGTTCATTTCACACAATCACGGAAACGCCCAGAAATTAAATTATTTTTGTCAAATGCCGTATATGTACGTACTTAATTTTCGGCATCGGCGCCTCTGATAACAGAAACAGACCCAACTGGCCAAGTCTAATTGCTAGTCGATGAAAGTGCTATCTTAGAAGATAAGATAAGATAAACCTATTAGTATTAATATTCGCTAATTCGGTGCCACCCTTTTTTTTTCTGTGAATAGTTTGTTTAGATGGTTAGAAGTGTGTAAAAATTATAGTGAAAATCTTTAAGCCAGAAAAATACAAAATAGCCGATTTGTGCATTATTAGATTTAAACTCAGAGTCAGAAAAACACGGCATGGATATTATTGGATATGAATGAGTCATGTAGAACAAGTAATGCGAACTTTGAAGGAAGTAAGTTTATTTTCGGAACAAAGTCACATTACACAGGGCAACATCATCCAATGCAATTACGTACCTACTTGAGCACTTGCCAGAACTATTTTTTTCTGAATTTTTCAACACTCGATCATAAACAACAAAGAGGTATGGTGCAAAAATTACCTTATCGCCAGTGAACTTAGCGAATGATTTAAATACAGAAGAGTAGTTTAGCTTCATTCAACAACTGTTATTTTTTTTAATCTAGATGATGAAAATATACCAGAAATTAAATTGGCAATGCAGTAAAGTTGTAAGAGCATAAAGAGTAAATTGTACGTTCAGATTCGCTAAGAAGGTTTAAGATTTAGTGCTAGTTTAAATTAAGATCTAGTTAGGTTTTGACAGGTTTTTATTCATACACTTGTGAGTTTTAAAACTTTTGGTTGTCAAATTAGACCGAACTAGCGTTGGAGAATCTGGCCGTTACTTTTTGCAATTTTCTTAAAAGTTACCCTGTGTAAAAAGTACTATCAGTTGTCAAAGACAAAAATTAAAACATCTTTGTCAAGTTGAAATCATTCTAGGATATTTAGCTTCGAAAATTGATATTTGATCATGGTTTATAGTTAAAGTCAAAAAATACTTTATTGTAAGAACAAAGTTCTCGTTTACAAAAGTCTTTCTTTTAAATATTTTCATCGTAGGACAAGTTTTCAATTCATTTAGTAAGTGGTTGTATATTTTCAAGCTTTCACATACAGGGTGTTACAAAAAGATGTTAAGAAATTTTTAGGGCAGATTCTACATCTAAAAATATGAAAATAAGTTTATGTAAACATGGATCCTCAAAGGTTTCTTTTTCGAGATACAGGGTGTTTAATATTTTCACATCTCAAGTATTCCGAAGAGTTGGGAGAAATATGCGAAGACGATTTAGAGCATGTATTGAAGCACGGAGAAGCCATTTCCAGCATCTACTATAAACTTAAATAAAAAAGAACCGTTTTCTGAACAAAAAATATTTTTAAAAAAATTCATATTCTTTGTTTTCATTGTAAGAAATAAATTAATTTTTATCTCGAAAACGGTGCGTCAGAACAAAAAAACTCGGGAAACACTTTTCACGCAGAATTAATTGGGCTTAAATAAAACGATATCAATTGCAAAAAATCAGTGGCGTGCTATCTTTTTCGCTAAAAATAAAGACTGACCCGCATCTCTGATGCAAGTACTTCAGAAAATAAATTTTTGCACGTACAGGTACCCTTTGATTACATACTGGCGTGTACCAAAATTCATGTCAACATCTTAACGCATTTTGGAGAAATTAAAAAGAAACATTTACAAAAGAAAATATTAAACACCCTCTATCTCGAAAAAGAAGCGTTAAAGATCCATGTTTATATAAACTTATTTTCATATTTTTAGATGTAGAATCTGCCCTTAAAACTTTTTAACATATTTTTGTAACACCC
Source organism: Philopedon plagiatum (assembly GCA_963971165.1). NCBI lineage: Eukaryota > Metazoa > Arthropoda > Insecta > Coleoptera > Curculionidae > Philopedon > Philopedon plagiatum. The sequence goes on along the minus strand of OZ020195.1, from coordinate 63,906,951 downwards.
TGTTTTTTTAAACTTATTGATCTGTTGGCTTGAGTTCAAGCTAGCAGAGTCACGCTACAGAACCACAAAACAAAATTATTTTCCAAAATATTTTCATACTGGAATTTTTGGCCAATTAATTGCCCTTGATTATAGAGACTAAGAAAATAATAAACCGTTAATAAAGGCGCTTTTCAATTTCGTCATTAGAGAAATCAAATACTATTACCTAAAACCACGAAATAATAACTATAATTTGTGAGTACCTATACCATGTTTTAAGACTAATTTATTGCTAATTTATTACCCCATTTCAAATGTTTTTGCTCTTCGTTTTTTTTAAACGTATTTTTTTATATTAGTTTATCTTTTCCGTAGATATATCTGGGGCAATAAATTGACCAAAAACTCTAATATAAAAATATTTTGGAAAATAATTTGGTTTTGTGGATTTTAAGCGTGGCTCTGCCGACTTGAACTCAAGCCAGCAGAGCCACATGTTCTTTTAAAAAAACGAAGAGAAAAAAATTTAAATTGTGGTAATAAATTAGCAATAAATTAGTTTTAAGCCATGGTAGATACTCCCAGAATATAAAGTTATTATTTCGTGGTTTTAGGTAATAGTATTGGATTCCTCTAATGACGAAATTGAAAAGTGCGTTTTTTTTAACAGTTAATTTTTTCTCAGTCTCTGTAGATATATCAGGGGCAATTAATTGGCCAAAAATATCATAATAAAAATATTTTGAAAAAGAATTTTGTTTTCTGGTTTTTCAGCGTGGCTCTGCTAGCTTGAACTCATGCCAGCAGAGCCACACGTAAAAAAACGAAGAGCAGTAAAATAAAAAATGTGGTAATAAATTAACAATAAATTAATTTATTATTATTAAATTATTTCGTGGTTTTATGTAATAGTTTTGAATTTCTCTAATGACAAAACTGAAAAACGCTGTTTTTTTCTAATTGTTTATTTTTTTTCTCAGTCTCTGTACCGGGTGTCCAATTTTCGTTGTCATTGCGGGGTATCTCCGTTGTTAGTAAAGATAGAATGATGCGGTTTTCGCAAACCTGGGCCACTTTTTCGAGAAACGAAAGATGCCATAATCAGAATTATCCTAGCCCTCTTGGTTTTTGAGCTACAGGGTGAAATTGAAAATTAGCACTTTTAAGACATACCTCGTATCTCAGCTTCCTGATAACCTATCGAAAATGTAAAAACGCATTCTTATAGAACTTTTTACGTAGAATTCAGTGGCGTACTTTAATTTTTTTTTTGGGCTACTATTTTCGAGATTCGACCCAAACTTTGGTTTTTTTAAATGGAACACCCTGTATATTTTTATGCCATTAGATTGCATTAATTTTTGTCGTCAAAGTGGTATAAATAGTTTATAATTATTATTTTTGCAAATGGTAAAAATTTAAAAAAATGATAAATTTGATGTGTTATTTTTATATAGTTGGCCGTGATTTGTGTTTTAAAATCCCTACAAATATTTTGTATGTTCTATTTCGATTATTTTAATAAAATACAAGAAAGGGACGCAACAAACTTATTATAAAAATATTTTTTTTTATGTTCTATTTTGATGATTTTAAGTAAATACAATAAATATAATAATTATAAACTATTTATACCATTTTGACGACAAAAATTAATGCAATCTAATGGCATAAAAATATACAGGGTGTTCCATTTAAAAAAACCAAAGTTTGGGTCGAATCTCGAAAATAGTAGCCCAAAAAAAAAATTAAAGTACGCCACTGAATTCTACGTAAAAAGTTCTATAAGAATGCGTTTTTACATTTTCGATAGGTTATCAGGAAGCTGAGATACGAGGTATGTCTTAAAAGTGCTAATTTTCAATTTCACCCTGTAGCTCAAAAACCAAGAGGGCTAGGATAATTCTGATTATGGCATCTTTCGTTTCTCGAAAAAGTGGCCCAGGTTTGCGAAAACCGCATCATTCTATCTTTACTAACAACGGAGATACCCCGCAATGACAACGAAAATTGGACACCCGGTACATATATCAGGGGCAATTAATATGAACTTGAAGCTAGTTGCGCCTATGCATACCATAAGCCGATTATGCCCTTTAATGGCAAAATCTTTATACGCGCTTGGTAGGGAGGTTTCAGATTTTATAGATTACCAAAATTAATAGAAAAATCAAAAAAGTAGGTAGCAACTACAGGGCTCACCCAAAAAACTGTAAATTAAAACTTCTTAAAAATACAAGCATATTTTAGTTCACGTATATACTTGGTGGAGAGATTTAAAATGAGGCAAAAAATAACATCCATAAAGGATTTGACAAAAATCAGAGGCTACGGGGTCGTTTGAAAAGTTTAAAATTTTCGTTATTTTATTAAATATAACGGAATATTTTAGTTCACGTACGTTTATAATTGGTGGAGAGACATTAAATGAAGCAAAAAATAACATACATAAAGGATTTGACAAAAATCAGAGGTTGCGGGGTCGTTTCAAAAGTTTAAAATTTTCGTCATTTTATTACACATAGCAGCATATTTTAGTTCACGTTAATACTTGGTGGAGAGATTTAAAATAAGGCAAACAATAACATACATAAAGGATTTGACAAAAATCAGAGGCTCCACCAAATATTAACGTGAACTAAAATATGCTGCTATATTTAATAAAATGACGAAAATTTTAATCTTTTGAAAAGGCCCCGTAGCCACTGATTCTCGTCAAATCCTTTATGTATGTTATTTTTTGCTTTATTGAGACCGCCCGTTCCGGGACGGTCTCTATACCGACCCGTTGGTGAGAAAGTTGTGTGTGTGTGTGTGTGTGTGTGTGGCCGTATGTTGTCGTCCGATTCGACATTTTCACCTTTTCAATTTTTTTTCTCGAAAACAGTTAGAGGGGGAGCAACCAAATTTTCTGGGTTAATAGAGGGATGGTGCGGCTAGCTTCGGTAAAAAATTCAGTTATACAGGATGTTCCGTTTCGGAGTTATTAAACGTCAAAGTCGAAATTTCAGCGATTTCCGTTGAAATCGATTACAGGTCGCAAAACTTAATTAAATCGATTTAAATTTTCGGAGGTTGTGGAGGACCGGGAGCTTCAGAACCCTATTGAAACTGGCGGTATTCGGAAAATGGGAAGTAATTCTTTTGAATTTTTTTATGTCGAAAAATGCCGTTTGCAGACCCCACTTTGGCACTGAATAAGTCGAAGCCGGAACTTCGGACAGAAAAACGGATATGAACATAAAACTAAAGAATCTCAAATACTTTCTTTTTGCAATACATGTACCTATACCTAAAACGACTGGAAATTGGAACAATTTGGGAAAAACTAGAAATTACGATTTTTCATGCAAATTTTTGACGGTTTTTAATTTTTTTCGGGATCAAAATGGATCCAAATCGAAATCCCATGTGCCTTATCGGAAAGAGCCCGCCGAACTGCGTTATAGACGTATTTTTTGGTTCCTTCATTCTTAATAGGAAAGGAGCAATCGATAATAAAATTTCAATTTTTAACCTTTTTTTCATCACATCTCTACATTCGAATCACTCTGTATCTTTTCCTATCTAATTTATTCCAACTTTTTCAACGCTATCCCTTGGGGATATAATCAGGCTTTAAAATGAATCCCGAATGGGTGATCCAGGACCGGATTTAGGGGGTAAAAACTCATTTTTTCTGTTTTTTTCCTTCAAAATTCATCTTTAAACGGCATTATTATATATTATTTTTCTTATTTAACATTTCTTTTTTGGTTTATTTTCATCCCTTATCATCTGAGAACACTCCTAACCAATTAAAATCGCATATTTTTTCGTTAAAGTTATAAATAAATAGCTTTTTTTCCCTCGGTGCAGGAAAAATTGTAAAAAGTTCATATATTAAATGCCGTGCCTTGGAAAAACAATTGAACGGACTCTCTTTACATCGAAATTAAAATATGACCTGTCAAAATGATATGAAAATACCAGTTTTTGTAGCGATATTGGAAGCTTCCTGAGCCGATTTCGGCTTTGAATATACATGAAAGAGATAGAGTGGACTTTATATTTTTATTTGAGGTGCATTTCATTGGACGATTTAAGCATTAAATACCAATTTTATTGATTTTGCTGAGGCCCTGCAAATGCATTTCAAAATCAGTTTTATACGGAGAAATGTATTAAAATATGAAGTGTCAAAATTTGGCTAAAATCCCAGTTTTTGTCGCGTGATTGGAAGAAGTCTGGACCAACTTCGGCTTCAATTTACCGGGAAAAGGATTTAGGGACCTTCTACTTTGGGTAGAAAGACATTTCATTTGATAAATTAGGCTTTAAATACCAATTTTATCGATTTTCCGATGACGCTACAATGCATCATTGCAGCACAGTGGCATGGAAAAATATGTTATACCTATTATCAAAAATATGCATTTTATTTTCTAGCCATGAGCGTGTATACCTTTGGGCCAATATATTAATTATTATTAAATAATTTTAATTTAATTTTAGGGAAATGAATTGATTCGGATCGTTTTAAAGTAATCAGAACGATTCGAAAATACATTTTATATCTTTCGGCATGTGGATGATTGTATATATGTCTACAGGGTGTCAGAAAAGTCTTTGTATGCACAAATATCTTTGTCATTAGCACGAAAATGAACTTAATTGAGTCTTATTTTAAGGAAATCGTAAATTTTTTATTCCTTTGTGTGGCTGTTTATACAGGGTGTTATGAAATTCACTGCATATATTTGAATAAGTGACTCCTGGGGTAGTCTACAGACATACCCAATACTTTTTACACCTCAAATCGCACTTTTTTTTATTTTAAAAAATACCCTAAACCACCCCCGTATCCGACGCTTCTAAGGAGTCTGACGTCATACCTTCAAATATTATGAAGAAAAACAAATGATCCAGCCAGGGTGTTGCCAAACTTAAATATTATCGTGAAATCTCATTTTATCAATTGTAGTGAAAACCGAAAATAATCCAATTTTTAATTCCACAGATATATTTTACCAAAAATTTTAATTTAACAGCAATTTACTTAATATAGGAAAATATGCACTCGTGAAATTAGGTTGATATTGTAAGCAGAATAAAATATTCAATGTTATACGGTAACACAAACAATTATGAATGTTACGTTAATAATGCGATAAGAATTATTCCTACTAGCTTAAACTGTAGAAATTAAAACGTATCCCACTAATTTTAACACATTTACAGACGGTAGTCGCAAATATGGTTTCACATAATTTACTATCACACTAATTGAACACAACTACACAGTATTATAAAATTTTAACCAAAATCTTTGATTACAGAATGAAATTTGGTAAAAAAATATTTTATTTAAATACATAATAATATTAGATATCTTTCGACGGTGAGATATTATGTAGCCGCCGAAGCCAGGCTGAAGGGTTGTTGACTCTATACCGCATAGTAAGCGCCTATCTGATTGGTAAATGCAGTGGCCGGCAGAAATCGATATCGTACGTCAGTTGCAGCTGTTTAATCCAAGCGTAAGATGTATTTTGAAGAGTTTAGTAATATCGTGTGTACATTATTCTTGTGTTAAAGTTAAAGCTGTTAAATATTAACAAAACTTAAAGTCATTTAATATTAACAAAATATCGTTCGCGCGTGTTTATTTAAAATTAGAAAAACACTAATTCCTTGGTAGTTAGTTGAAGTTATTTGTTGATTTAAACAGCTGTTCTCTAGAGTGTTTTATTAAATTTGTGTTATAGGTAGTATTTTAACGTTGTGAAAGAGAGAATAATGTAGGAGAGTTACTAGGATTTCTTTATTTAAAGGTAATGTAATAAAAATATTAGTTTTCTTGAAACTTGTTGCATAGAAATATTGGGTTCTAGAGCAATATACGACGAATTTCATAACATTTTTGGAATTTTTACAAAGCTTACCTCAAAAGAAACACATTAATGCAAAAAAATTGTCGGATAAACCATATTTTACCAAAAAAAAATTGTTTATAGGTTGTAAAACTTCACTTAACTATGTTTATTTGCCCATGGGGTTTAATAACAACTATTTACCTCACAGTTTCTCATCAGATTACCATCAAATATAAAGTCTTTTTTCCCAAAAATATATTGAAGAGACGGAAATAAGTTTGTTTATATTTCATCGGTGTTAATAAATTGCACAAACGATTCGTTATCGTTTCGACCAGAGGTCTGACAAGCTATTAAAATTTGTATTTGTTGAAAATTCGAGGGGTCGTATATTGCTCAAAACCCGAAATATTGTTAAAAGACGGCACCTAGCTAACTGTTCTTTATATGGCCATGTGTTTTATTACCAGTGGCGTGCAGTGATTAAACAAATTTTTTTGAAGGGCTATACCTGGCTTATTATCGCGAAGCGCCATTTATGACTATTTTTCCCCAATCTGAATTGAAGTCAGGATTTACTGGTTTCAATATATGCAGTGAATTTCATAACACCCTGTATGTTTGTATGTATACAGAATGTCCAAAAAGTCTTTGTATGCAGAAATATCTTTCCCAAATGTATGAAGATAAAATAATTGAATCGGTTTTCAAGAAAATCGAAAATATTTAAATTAGTATGTGTCGTGTTGTGTTGTTTGTATGTATGTATACATGGGCAAATACCTTTGCTATTTGTACAAAAATAAACTTACTTGTCGGAGTTTTTATGTTTTTGTGTGGTTCTTTATATGTTTGTATGTATACAGAATGTCTTAAAAGTCTTTGTATGCGCAAATATCTTTGCCATTACTACGAATATAAACTGAATTCAGTCGGTTTTCAAGAAAATCGAAGATATTTAAATTGCTATATGCCGTGCTGGTTGTGTTTGTATGTATATATACAGGCTGTCCGAAAAGTCTTTGTATGGGCAAATACCTTTGCTATTTGTACAAAAATAAACTTAATTGTCGGATTTAAAGCAAATCGTATATATTTGCATTTCGAGGTGTACGGATTTATATGTTTGTATACAGGTTGTCTAAAAAGTATTGGTTTGAGCAAATACTCCTACTAGTACCGAGATAAACCTCATTAATTCGGATTTTAAGTAAATCGAGTTTATTCCTATTTAAACGTGTGGGTGTTAATGTGAATATATACAGGGTGTCCAAAAAGTCTTGGTATGGGCAAATACTCCTATTAGTACTTAGATAAACTTTATTAGGTTGGATTTCACGCAAATCGAATATATTTGTATTAGTATGTCTTTATGTTTGTATGTAAGTATACAGGGTGTCCGAAAATTCTTTTTGTTGACAAAAATAGTTTCTATGTGTAGGTGTTTGCATGTATGTAGCGATACGGTTACGAAGGGCGGTCTATTATGCATCATCAGTCCCTAGGAGTGTGATATCTTCCTTAATACATGGTCTAGAAACACGAAATTTTCAGGGCATGCCAATGATGATATTACCGTCTTTATAGAGCCCCCTCGGGGGGCGATTAGGCGGTCTACCCGTACTAGTTAACATACGAGCTATTGCAGTAACAGCGACGATATGTGATATCACCAGAAACGCCTTCGATATTCAATTCAGCAGCTACAGATATGCCGGCTATTATCCAACATTGGCAGCATCACACCCAACAACGACTGTTAGTCAGTGGCGTAGATACAGGGGGGTCCGGACCCCCCCCCCCCCCCTCCAGGCATCTAGATCCAAACAATGCATTTATATTCAGTGAAATTGAATGATGGAACAACTGGTGCAAACGGTCTCATCCCTATTACGTATGAGTCACATCCCGACTAAAAACGAAGGGCCTCCTAGCACAAAGGTGCGCTTTTTTTAAAAAACAAAAGCAAAAATCGAAACCAACACGATATATTATAATATAATAACATACAGGGTGTCCGAAAAGTCTTATTATGGGCAGTATCTTTGCTATTAGTAAAGATGAAACACCAAATTTTAGGTGTATCTTATTGGTTAATAAATCTACTTTTTTATGTAAGTTACCTTTTCAACCCCCCCCCCCCCCCCCGCTGAGGAGTGACGCTAGGGAGTTTAGGTCAAAAATTTTAAATGCAGCCCTATGCTGTGTGGTACGTCATTTTAAAGGTCTTCAAGAAAGAAACATAACCGCAAACCCGTGGTCCGTATCTTAATTCGTTTTTAAATGGCAAGCCTTTATAATTTGAAAATCATCAACAAAATTAAAAATTCAAATACCTTTATTTCTCTTATTATTTTAAAAGTTGTTTAAAATGACACCATGAACTTCTTGGCAGTAATAATGTCGATTTTGGAACTCACTTCTCACATTTCCGAGAATGGCAGGTGTTACTTCTTGGCAGAGTTCCAAAATCGACTTTATTACTGCCAAGAAGTTCATCGTGGTCATTTTGAACAATTTTTAAAGTAATAAGAGAAATAAAGGTAATTAGATTTTCAATTTTTTTAACAATTTAATTTTTATAGGCTTGCCATTTAAAAATGAATTAAGATACGAACCTCGGGTTTGCGGTGAAATGATTCTTTTTTGAAGGCCTTTAAAATAGGGTACCATACGGCATAAGGTTGCATTTAAAATTTTTAACATCAACTCCAGAGCGTCACCCCCCAAGGGGGATGGAAAAGTTAAATTACATAAAAAAGTAGATTTATTAACCAATAAGATACACTTAAAATTTAGTGTTCATCTTTAATAATAGCAACGATATTTGCCCATACTAAGACTTTTCGGACACCCTGAATACATCTTTTTCTTTTGCATATTATTATTATTAGTAAAGAGGGAAATATGGAATCCGATACGATAGGATCGTAAAATAGAATCCAAGGGCATTGTTGCTTGGGTATGTGGCGCATTGTCTCATGATTGTGGCACGTGACACTTCCGGCGTTGCCACGTGAAATTCTATTTACGGCAAAGTAAAGCTGTTTTTTTATTTGAACAAAAGCGAGACAAAAGCAGGATTGGCCATTTAAGAGCGGGACTGTCCCGCTTTTAAATATGCCAAAATAGGGACGGAAGGTCACTTTATGTACGTGTAGTGTGTCTTTTTTTGAAATCCTGATGTAATTTGGTTTTCCTCATGAACTGATTTGTACGAACTTCGTTTAGTAGCCTAAATAACAAAATAATTGAACCCCCCAAAACAAAATTCTATCTACGCCACTGCTGTTAGTGTAGTACTAACACCCAAACCAACACCAGATTTGATTTTTTTATTAGTTATTCGTTTAGCTTCTGCATCTTCAGCTAGGTCTCTCAGGGTTTGTACCACCAGTCTGGCCATGGTAAACAGCCAAATATAAAGGAGTCCATACATTAACGTTTTTCTTATTAACACCAGCCCCTTCTTTTATAAGGTGTTCAACTACATCTTGATTGCCATTTTCGGCAGTCGAATGTAAAGGAGTCCATCCATTAACGGTTTTCTTATTAACATTAGCCCTTGCTTCTAATAGAGTATTGCCATTTTGAGCAGCGAAATGCAACAGTGTAAATTATACATCAGATTGACGATCGTCCACACGTGGAATAGGTAATTTATATAAAAGCCTTTCCGTTTGATACGTACCTTCATCTTGTTCTCTTAATTTGTTCAAGTATACTACTCTCATTTGAGTTATTAAGTTTTACTGCATTTAATAATTTGTTCCATTCAGTGCCGGCTCAGGGGGGGGGGGCTAAGGGGGCTGTCAGCCCCGGGCGGTGGGCTAAAGGGGGCGGTGAGTGGAGTAAAAATTGTAAAGCTGAGAAACAATAACCGTTGTACACAAAAAAAATTAACACAACTGACACACAAAACAGTTGACATTTTCTGGCGTGAAATCTTTTCTTCTATTTTTTGAAATTCCTTGAGCTTTTCTCAAAGATAAATTGGGATGACGTTTGAATAAATCTCTAAGCCATTTTTTGCCGGCATTCGCGTCTTTTTTTCAAAACGGATGAGGCAGGTTATTGCTTATAGCAAGCTGATACGCCAGTCTGCAAATATCTGCGAGTCCTAGACCATAATACCTTTTGTCCATTTCCAAACAGTACTGTACCAAATCTTCCATTTTAGGCGATAAAATTGGTTTTCGACCCATTTCTAGTTCACATTGTTCTTCTAAGGGTTGCTAACGTTTGACATATAATTCAAGGCTTATTTTTGGAAAGTTGAAGCTCTTTGACGCCTTTAAATACCCCATATCCTTACTTTTAACTGCGTCAATGGCTGCGTCTTCATATTTTCTGGATTCCATTTTTTATGTGGGAGTCCTTTTTTAGGCATTTTACTGACATTTTTTCCTGTAGATAAAAAAGTTTTAGAACCGTACATTTAGTTGGGTTCCTAATTTTGAATATCCAATTTTAGGACACCTTTCTATCCAGAATTAGGCAACCTTTATGATTAAGGTTATGTGAATCAAAAGTCTTGACAGATATTTTTGTTTCAAACACTTCGGCTTATTTTACAACTATTCTAGTACATGCATGCGAACTTTCACTTTCCTACGCTAACCACTTGCCTTTTTATAATAATTTTTAGGCACAGAAACAAAAAACTCTCTCATAAATAAACACATAATATTATGGCGCCACCCAGTGGCGTATTAAGGGGGCGGGGGGGGGGGGGGGGTACCCCCCCGCTGGCTGAAGAAAAATATTTTTATTTCGATTTTATGACGAACTTTGGGCGCGGCCCCGAAAAATTTTCGCCTGCGGCGCTTTTCCCCCTTCCCACTTTCCTGTTAGTGACTGACTGGCGCCACCTAGAAGTGAACACCGAACGGTCAAACTGTGTGCTCCACACAGGCTCATTCTATGTGAAAGACCTTTCGTTTTGTGGATTCAATTACAGAAAACGATTAACAAGTTTTGAGATGATGCAGTATCCAAAATTAGGCAACTATCCAATATTAGGCGACTTTCCTCTACATCCTTGTGTTTTTACCTTCGTTCACATGGATAATACCTAGTGGAAATAAAAATTGGAAAATTGTATTGGCGGGGGGTGGGGCGGTCAAATTCGAATAGCCCCGGGCAGTAAACAGCCTTAAGCCGGCACTGGTTCCATTGTTCCAACATTAAAATTTCCTTACATCTAAAAATAACATAATTTAATTATTATATATGTTACAGGAAACATCCAATTTCAGGATATACTAGTTTAGCCTAGGACATATTAAAATTTCCTGCTGTTAGGACGTTTGCGTTTTTCCTACGAAGTACTAGAGTTTGCTCACTATTAGTTGATCAATTCCTGTTTTTAATGATACAACAAACAATACATTATAATTAAGAACAAAAACTGGTCAACTAATACTGAGCAAACCCTGGCAGCAATAATGAAATGATACTGAGCAATGCTGATTTATCCTAGAAAGTACCAGGGAATACTAGTACGTCCTAGGAAAAACGCAAACGTTCTAACAACGGCAGGAAGTTTTAATATGCCCTAGGCCAAACTAGTTTATCCTGCAATCAGCTGTTTCCTGTAACATATACATATTTTAACGAAAAAATCAATGTTTATAAACTTCCTATTGTTTTAGTTCACTGTAGCTTGATTAATACAAAAACCTCCCTTCCCTCAGCACCACAAAATTTTCAATTATTTACTCCTTCAAAAATTAAAAAAAGTACTTATATTTGTGAGAACGCGTTATGTTAAAATAGGATTATGAAAGCAAAAGCGCAAAACTTCTTACAAAAAAGCTAAGCAAATTAGTTCTTATATAAATGTGGACAATACAGCTAGTGTTAGGGTATAGCAAAATTATTGTAAATAAAAGTTCGCACAGATCTTGCGGTAGACCGAGCCATCCCAAAAGAAGAGGTTCTGCCGCTACCTGGTTTTAGCCACTGGAAACGGTTATTTTATTTAAATTTTTAGTAAAACATATTGCTAGGTTAATACTAATTAGTTTGAGAATAAAGTGTGATAACTTGCAGCAAGAACGAAATTTAAATATAGAATGAAACTCTTCTACAAGCTGAGCTAAGCTTAAGCAAACCTTAAATTAAACAGCGTGAAGGATAAAATGTCCAAATAAACATAAAACTTACTTGCATGGCCACTTTAATCTACTGGCATATAACAACTCTAATATAATCTTAGGTTTTTATGTGAAATAGGCAGGGATTTTATGTTGAAGGTAAACCATTTAATAGATTATCTAAAAAAAGGTGTTAATTTACAGGTCGTTAAGCCACTGGAGGACGGACAGAATGTAGGACAAATTAAGGGGTCTTCTCAACATAACCTAGAGCAAGATTTACTGCAGCAACTTGATAATGGAGTGAGTAATGATAGGTTTAAAGCATTCTGGTATTGAAGCGTCTTCACATCAGAGAAAAATACTTGAAAGATCTGATAATGATCCCCAGTCGAGCTCTAGCTAGTGAAAGAAAACGAAGCAATAATTATAGTAAAGTAAATGAGAAACTAGAAGAATTTGTTAAGTATTTTGTGAAAGAATTTGAAGCTAAATTGCATGCCTATCATTTGATTTTAGAAGGAGAAACGAAGAAGGCAGGAAAATTTTCAGATGCATTTTCAGAGATAGTAGGACAAGGAGTTGGAGGAGCTACATGTGGACTTATAGGGTTTCTTTTAGGTTCACCTGTAGCAGGAGTGAAGTTAGAAGCAGAAGCAAGAGTGAAGTTAGGAGCAATAGCAGGAAAAGCGGGAGGAGAAAAATTAGGCAGTAAATTAGGAAGTAAATTAGGTAGTGAACATCATAGAAAGAAAGCTACCCATCTATTGGATCTAGTAGATCTTTTTCAAAAAGATAAGACAAATTTTAGACGAGCATTGGTAGAAGTTGGATTTGATGTTTTTCAAAGTTTTGAATTGCAATTTATGAGAGTTACTACAGATCAGGGGCCAAAAAAGGCGATGCAGCTATTGGCAAGAGATGCCACAAATAGAGCAATAGATTATTATGTAAAGAAAAAAGATGCCTGTATAACTGAAGGTATTATTTTGGGTAAATCTAAGGTAGAACCAGTTTGGGGATTACCCACTATATCTTTAATTAAGACACCTGGGTTTGGGGTAGACTATGAATATAAGGGATCTAAAGACAAGTGGTCAACTGCAAGTCTATACAAAAAAGCAGGGTTAGTAAGAAAAAAAAAAGCTTTGATAGAAGGATTTCGTTATTATGAAAAGACTGACGGTAAAAGTAAAGTTGATAAATATGGTTATCGTCGTCTCTTTATGTCAGAGGATTGGGATAAATTGAAAGCCAAATATAGGTCTTCTAGTAGTCTAGTAAAAAGTGCACAATTTACAGACTATCAGTATATATTAGACACGAAAGGAAAGGTAGAAACTATCTTGGAAGAAATTAATTTGGATGATGAAGATTTAGTGGAACAAAGAATGAAGGAACTACTAAAAGAGGTTAAAGGTGATATCATAAAAGGAGTAGATATTTTAAAAAAACTAAGCGATGTATATACAGAAGATCGTAAGATATTAGCAAATATGGAAGCTAATCTAAAAACCTTAAAGGTAGATGAATATTTCAACAAGTTTAAGCAGTATCTTGAAGAAACTCAACAGGAATGTCAAAAAATAGCAAAATCTATTGAAGAAGGAAGGCAAGAAAATATAGACGGGCACAGTAAAACGCGTGCAGATTTAAATGAAGTGAAACAATTAGTGATTAGATTAGTACCACAGGAAACTCAAACAGAAGGTATTATATCTGAATTAGGTATTACTAAATACTATTATATAACTAGGATATTTGACCGTAATACAGAAATTAAAGGATATTTTAAGAAAGAAACATCTAAGTTTTTTGTTACTAGCAGCAGTCAAGTTGATGAATCGAAACTTCAAGAAAATCAAGACATAGTATTAATTTCTAATACGTGTAGTAATTTTGAAAAATTATGTAAGATATACAAAGATCATAATATCCATTGGCTTAAAGAGAAAGAAAGCAAGTTTATATGGCAACATTCTCAAGGTTCTCTGTCTGAATTAAGGAAGTTTGTAGATGAAAAAAAAGTACAAAGCAGCAAAGTTGAGAAAATAAGTAATATAAAAGATAAAGTAGTTATCATTGCTGCAGGACCTGGTATGGGTAAGTCTACTGTACTCACTCATTTAGCGGTAGAGCAAAAAAAGAATAGCAGTTCTGTCAAAGTTATTAGAGTTAACTTAAATGACCATTCGGATAAGTTATCTGCAGCAGACTTCGAAAACACAAATGGAATTGTTGAATTTTTAAAGGAAATTACAGAAATAAAAGATCTTCACGATTTGAAAAGTTCTATTTTGTTATTTGATGGGTTTGATGAGATTGCTTCTAATACTGATTATAAAGGTAAGGTAATAAAACTAGTGAATTTCTTAAAGAATGAGGCAAAAAATTTATGGATTACTACTCGTCCCTATGCACAATACGATCTAGAAGATGAATTAAGTATTTTTTCATATACTCTAGAACCATTATCTGAAATATCCCAGAAAGAGTTTTTAGAGAAATTTTGGAAGACAAGCTTCATTTACGATATGATTAAAGAGTTAACTATTAAAATAGGTAGTGAAATTGAAGATGAAAAAATTAAAACTCTGGCTGGTAAACTCTTTAAAATTATTGAATCAGAAATTGTTGAATTGAAGGATGATGAAGATGTTCTAAAGGAAATCAAAAGTTTAACTTTGGAATTTAATCCTTCTAAAAAAGAAGAATTAGTTAAGAAGATAACTGATCTTATAAATACGCAGTTAGGTAAACAACATAAAATTTCTGAAAAAGTTAAGGATATACTAGAGAAGGTTGATAATTCCCCCAATTTAGAAGAAATTAAGGATTTAATCCTGGCACGAGCTAAAAGTTATGCTGAGGAGCTAATCGAAAAATTCTCTAAGTCTGTCTCCGATAAAGAAAGAGGGTTTACAGGTGTGCCCTTACAGATAAGAATGCTTGCTGAAGCTTTTCAAGAAGAATTTTACGAAGATTTTAATCAATTCTATGATCTTGAACCTAATCAACGTGCTCTTGATGAACCTAAGTTACCTAAAAGACTTAATTTACTTGATCTATATGAACGTTTTATTGAAAACAAGTATAAGATTAATTTTGTAGAAAAAGGTAATATGGATTTAAAAAATGAATTTGTTAAGAAACAATATAATAAATCACGCAAGCCTTTTTTAGACGAACATAGGCTATTAGCTTTAAATTTGTTCTTTTCTGAAGAGGATTTGAAAGAATTTCTTTCTGAAGAAGAAAAACATAAAATAAAAGAATTGAAAACAGATGTAGGACTAGGCCAAGAAAATAATGGTATTGTTCATCAGATCATTAACGGTAAACCACGTTTTATTCACCGGACTTTTGCTGAATATTTTGCTGCAGATTTCTTTGTTGATATGCTAAAAAAAACAGAAAATCTTCCAAAGTATGAGCAAGTACGTGACTTTTTACGTCAGTATATTTTTAAAGCAGGAAACGAAGTAATACGCAATTTCTTTGATCGTATGCTAGCTAAGGATAAAGAAGGTCAAAATCAATATGAGATACATACTGCGGTGTTAAATAATGATAAAGATAAAATTATTAAATTACTGTCAGATTCACGAAAAGCAGAATATATTATTAATAGCCTTGATGAGGGGAAAAGAACGGCACTTCATTTAGCTGCAGCGTATGGTCACTTAGGTATTACTGAAGTTTTATTAGGGCATGATGCAAGTATTGATACTAAAGACCGAATTTTTGGTTGGAGACCTTTAAGCTATGCTGACAAGGGTGATTATTGGGCTATAGCTGAATTACTTCTGCAAAAAGAAGCAAGTGGTGATGACATGTTTGAAGCTAAAAAAAATGTTTATATTTGTTACGAAGGTAAAAGAACATTATTACATATTGCTGCTCAAGAAGGTTATATAGAATTTGCTAAAGTGTTAGTAGAGAAACTAAATGCTAATTTTAGGGCTACTGACAATTACAATAGTATTCCCTTGCATTTAGCTGCTGAATACGGTGAATTAGAAATTGTTAAATTTCTCCTAAATAAAGATAAAGAAACGGCGAGTAGCAAAGACTATAGTAGTAAAACACCATTAGATCTAGCAGTTTACAGAGGTCAGTTAGAGGTTGTTCAATATTTAGGAGAAAAGTTACATATAAGCAGAATAAAACTTCATGAGATGAGATTGAATGCTGCTGCATCAAATGGCGATTATGAAGTTGTTGAAATGCTTTTAAGAGAAGGGGTAAATGTAAATTCTGAAGTGCTAGGCTGGACTCCTCTACATCAAGCTGCTATGGATGGCGAATTATTAGTAGTACAGCTTTTAGTAAAAAATGGTGCTGAAATTGATCATCTTGGTGATAATCATCCTAATCCTAATGTCAGGGACGGTTGGACACCATTGCATGGCGCTGCTAACAATGGCCGTTACGATATAGTAAAGTATCTAGTGGAAGAACTTGTAAAAAAAGAAGCTGATATTAATCCTGCCAATAAAGATGGTTACACACCATTACATACTGCTGCTAGAGGTGGCCACTTGAATGTAGTACAATATTTTATAGAAGAGCTTGGAGAGAAAGAAGTTGATATAAATGTTGCTGACAAAAAAGGCACAACGCCTTTGCATGCAGCTGCCTTCCATGGCAAGTATAATATTGTTGAATATCTTGTATCAAAAGGAGCAAATATCAATGCTATTGATAAATGGGGAGCAACAGTCGTCTTCAGTGCTGCTTGTTACAATGACCATGAAATTATTAACTTTTTGCTGAAGAGAAACGCAAAAATTGATTCTGATGAAGGAATAATTGGTAAGCTTGGTATAACAGTGTTACACGTTGCTGCTATGTATGGTGCATCGGAAATAGTTAATCATTTAGTAAAAGGAAAAATAACAGATGTGAATGCCGGAGAAAAAAATAGCTGTACACCATTGCACCTTGCTGCGTTATCTGGTGACTCAGAAGTTATTAAGTATTTGATAGATAGAGGCGCAAAAGTTGATACTTCAGTCCTTTTTTATAATATTGTTAATGTTCTTAAAGACGAGGGAAAAGTTCTGGAAAATACCAGTATGGATACCGTCATCAAAAAACTTATTAAATCGTCTAGTTATCTTATTGATTTAATGGGGCTTACGCCACGTTACATCTATGAGATACTTGAGTATAAAGATGAAGAATCGTTGGCATTACTAAAGCAAGATCAAGGATTTTTAAAAGAACTTCTTCAGAAAGTGAAAACCAACAGTGTAGTTTATATGATTAATCGCGTAAAATATGTAAAAGAACAAGTTAGCATATTAAAAGGGTTTATAAGTGAGAAGAAAAAGAGCGGTGATCTCTCTTACCTATTTGGGCAGGTTATACTTGACCCACAGCAAGAGGAGGAAGAAGTTTTAGATTCGGTAGTAGAACAATTGTAAAGTGAGCAAAAGCACATAAAACATATATTTTGTACAGACGTTTTATTCACATCAATTGACAACTTTTGATAAAACCTAATACCTGTATTTTTACAATTAAATAATAACTGGTATTATAAAATACCTAGCGCTACATATTCCTTTCTTTAATAAATAAAAGCTTATTGGTACTTTAATGGTTTTAAAACATTCCTTCTCAAGTGAGACCGGTCAACTTTTCTATTTATTAGTTCTGGCTCCTCTTCGTGAGTTTCTTCACTAATAGTGATATTGTGCTGCTCTAGTTCACTCTCTGCGATGCTAATTTTATATTAAACCAAAAGCTGATAAAAATAATTTGGAGTTTTCAAAAATAATGATCCCTAGTACCAAGCTAGGTCAAGCTTAATCACAGACTAGCAACGAATTGTTCCAGGGGACAATGGTGGCCGCCTGCTTTTAAACAGCGAGATGGGTCGGTGTTAAGATGTTATATTTTAGAGCGCCACGTGATTTTAAAGGTTTTACACCATGCCCCTGTATATAGATGTTGTGCGAGGAAAGACAAAAATCACGAATTGTCCAGCCCCGGCTGCAGTCTGCCTTCCACCAACACTTGTTCCGATACTAGTATCTAATGAAGCAACGCTTAAAACAACAAACTGGTTATATTAATAACCGTAATAAGAAATTGGTACAAGTAATAGTGATGGTTAATTAAGAAAATATATGTAAATGGTTATATTAACCTTAAATTAAAAGAAAATGTAATATCGTATAAATAAATTAGATTGGTCTCTAGGGGTATAACCGGCGCACGCTCAGTCCCCAAACGTGATCACGTCTAGTTTACAGCACTTTCGCACACCCTGTATTATAACCCCTGACTTACATCTAACAATAATATGAGACTCGATAGGATTCCCACTGGTTAATTACCAAAATAAAGAATCATTCAATGACACTTATAAACTAGTATCAGTAAGTATCATAAAGTACACAGTAAATTTTACATTAAAGTGGGGGAAATAAAAAGTGAATTGTTCATTTAGGGGGGACAAAAAAAAAGAGTAAAAGAAGTCTCTTGTTGCTCCTCGAGGTAATAATCTTGAGATAAGTAACTTATTATTATTATTATTATTATCTTAGTAGTCGAGCAACAAAATACTGGTCGATATAATAAAAATGAGCAAAAACTCGCGGTTTCCTTGGCTGGTAAGGTCTCAGCCTCTTCTCTATGGAGTGAGTGGTGACCAGCAACAATCGCCTGAGGGCTGACAGGTGTACGGTAGTCAACCTTGGTGGTAGAAATCCTGGACCGATGTGGAGTCCTGTAGTAATAACTGGGATGGCTATGAGTGATGTTCAAAATTAGGCCGGACGCAAGGAAGGGCCGCTCTATCCCAGGAGACGATAAACCAAACTAACACGTAAAACCAAAACCCAAAATGGGAGAAGAAAAACCCCTGGAAAGAGAACTCAATCAGCATAAACATTATCTGTCCATTAAACCTGAATTATCAATCTCTCTACACTAACTATGACACAATAAATATACATTTACCTTAGATCTTAATCGGGGTTGATTAAAATAACACGTGGATGCTGAGAATTTTGTTCCTCTTAACGAGCGTAGGCGGCCAAATTCCATACAACTAACACAAAGTCCCAATATATGACCTAAGCCAACGATGACTTATTTGGACATACTCCCTAACAAAAGGGCACTGTTAAGTCACTCAAAACAGTGAAATTTCCAAAAAACTCAATTTTCTCGGTCCACGATGAAAAACGTGTCGTGCTAGCACGGAGTCTGATCTTCGTCTAATTCAAGCTTTCCACCCAGTCTACTACCAACCCTCTACTTCCAGAATCTACTCCTACGCAGAAACTGACGAAGCTTTGCTTCTAGATTAATTTTTGCTGATATTATAAACCAAGGCGAAGTTAAATAAAACTATTAGGGAAAGTTTCCTCCAGACAAAACAGGATTTTTAAGGGCTTCCCGAAGAAATTTCGCTCATTACTTTTGGAGATTTTCACCAAAACGTACCCTGAATTTGGGGGTTCATGGCTACATTACTAGATCGCTCCCTAGATAACAACAAATACCCCCAGAAACTGGGTGTCAGGTTATTTCATCAAGTTGGCAACAGTCAGGGTACTACATCAAGTTGGCAACAGCGTTTTTCTAACGTCACTCTATCCGATGACAGTGATAATAGATGTCAGAAATTAGAAGTAATAAACAAACGGCTGTCAGAAAGAAAAAAGATTGCAAATTGTTACCTAATCCATACAAAAGCATAAATAAAACTGCCAAATAATCACAGTAAGTACCTCAAATCATATCTCAAATCCTGGTGTCCCGGTAGTGAAATCTAACCCAATGTTTACATATACACACAGATAACATTGTTCTAAATACTAATCATTTTTAGGAGAAATGACTCGAAACCAGCCTAAAACTATCTCTAGAACACTTAACAAAGTGCAACACTTATCGACAATTAACGGTGGTCAATCTAAACCAGAAATATTTAGGCGGACATAATGTAAACAAACCAGATCGAACCTAGCTAAGCAAGAAGGGGCCCTCTAGGAGAAGCTCGTAAAATCCAATAAAGTTGTATGCAAATAATGCTTGAAATTAGACAAACAGTTGTCACTTGTCACATACCCTGCAAATTTATCGAGGCTATCAAGTGTATGTCAAGGTAACAACCATAATAATATCTAACGATAGCCCTACTCACACACCTCTTTGCTTTACTTTTTAGTGGGAAGAAAGCACCGATTCAGAGAAGCATACCTGACATTGATCAAATTGTGAGTCTATACTGAAGCGTGCAACCAATGGTAAAGTGATATATCATATTTTAATTTCAAAAAAAACTAGCCAAAAGACAATTAGAATAAGTGAATATTACTTATAGTAAGTATATTGTATTGTTAACCTGTAAAAATAATTATGCTTGATAAATAAATAAATAAACCCAAAAGGAAAGAAGGCCCAGACCTGTATATTACTGTAATTTAGCTTCTTTAATAGTACTTTCTTTTTAAATATCAAAAACAACTTACTTGTTACTTATTCATTAGCTCCTAAATTACTGAAATTAAGTGAGAAAATTTAAAAACATAAAACTGAAATTTTGACGTTACAAATCCCCCCCTTACTACAAGATGATTAACCCTTCTGAGGTTAATCACTGAAGTAAGGTGCTTCTTTCAGATCCTTCAGATGCCAGATACCTGGGTTTCCACCATACTCATCTCTAAGTTCATATGTCCATGGAGAAATTCGTTTGTGGACTATAAAAGGTCCTACATATTTAGGTGCTAACTTTTTACTAAAGTGTCTGGTTGCGTCCGAGATGACATAGTTCTTTCTCCATACTTTTTGTCAATTCCGTGTCTCTTTTCCTCAAATTATATCTCAAAACGCCCCTCTCACAGGCTACCTTCAATCGTGTTCTAACATCTTCATACATTTTCACAAAAGCTGTGTTTCTAGAGACTGGTGTCAATTCGTCGTTATCCTTTGGAGCTAACACACTCCTGTCATAAACTTTACCTGATAAACACATGTTCCGGCCAAAGTTCACAAAATCGGGTGAAACTTTAGTTACTTCCTGACGTGCCGTGCGTAAAGCACAAGCCAAACTATGAATATTAGCATCCCAAAGTCTATGATTTTCTTGAACATACATGGCAACATTGTTTTCAGGGTTTTGTTTTGTCTTTCAGTCGGGTTTGCACGAGGATGGTAATTAGCATTAAATTTAATAGTACAGTCGTACTTATCAGTAAATCTCTTGAACTCATTGCTCCTGTACTGTGGTCCATTATCACACAACAGGACCCGTGGGACTCCAAACATCAAAAAGACATCCTCTTCAATTCGCTTTATGATAGTGGCTGATGTTGCCTTGCGAAGGGGAAACACAAGTGAAAACTTACTAAAATAATCCGTTACTACCAAGATAAATGAGTTCCCCTTTGGGGACCTTGGCAGTGGTCCCATTAAATCTGTCGAGATCATTTCCCATGGTCGTGAAGGTTTGGGATGTGACACCATATGATCTTTGTTTCCTTGACTGTCACTTTTATAAGCGATACATGTGGCACATTTTCTGATATACTGAGACTGAGCCACGTCACTTCGCATCTTAGGCCAATAGTATTTTTCTGCCAATCTAGCGTGAGTCTTATATACGCCCATATGACCTGCTGTGGGAGGATCGTGAGCTTCCTTTATTACAGTTTGTCGGTCTTCTTTTGGTACTACTATCTTCCAGCAGTCACTATCGGGTGAAAGTGCAGCATAGTCGTCTTTAACATATTTGTATAACATTCCTTCCTGGTAACGCCAATTCAGAAACTTTAAAGGTGTGTCTTCAACCTTCTTTATCATTGCATTATACCATTTATCTAAAATAATCTTTGGCTGAGCACAATCCCCTATACTATCTATAACAGGTACCGTCCTTGATAACATATCAGGAAGAGCTAAATCTTTACCTCGTCTATGCTGTACTTTAAAGTCATATTGTTGTAGTTTAACGGACCAACGTCCTAATCGTCCAGTCGGATCTTTCAAATTCATTAACCATCGTAGGCTAGAATGGTCTGTTATAACAGTGAACGGTACACCCTCTATATATGGACGAAGTTTTTCAATAGCGTACACCAATGCTAACATTTCCCTTTCAGACGTGGTGTACAGTCTTTCCTGTTTTGTGAGCGAACGGCTCAAATAACAGATTATCTTCTCTCCATCCTCTTGAGGTTGTAGTAACACTGCACCGATGCCATATCCTGAAGCATCAGTTTGGATTATAAATTCTTTACTATAGTCAGGGCAACTTAGTATTGGTGCTGTTACCAACAATTCCTTGATTTTCCTAAAGGCATTTTCACATTCCGGTGTCCAGTTAAACTTTTTGTTCTTTTTAGTAAGCGCTGTGATTGGTGTGACGATAGCAGAGAAGTCTGGAACAAATCTCCTATACCAAGAGAAGCTTCCAATTACGCGGCGAACCTCGGTGACTGTCTTAGGCCTAGGTAGTTCTAACATAGCTCTTACCTTATCAGGATCATTTATCCCAACTTACCGTGATTCCCGCTTCTCGAAGTCTTCTAAAAACTTCATTCAATACTCTTAGATGTTCATCAAAAGATTGTGAAATCACTACCACGTCATCCAAGTACACAAATACTGAAGGTTCTAAATCTTGGAGAACTTGATCAATTAATCGTTGCCAAGCAGCTGGTGCGTTATGTAGTCCAAAAGGCATTCGTTTGAACTGGAATAATCCTCGGTGACAGATAAATGCTGTTAGTGGCTTTGACTTTTCTTCGATTGGCACTTGCCAGTAAGCACTCTTGATGTCAAGACTAGAAAGATATTTGGCGTCCTTGAGCTTATCCAGTGTCTCAGATACTAACGGAAGTGGATAACTATCCCTCCGTGTTACGTTGTTCAATTTGCGATAGTCTACACAAAATCTTACTTTATCGGTGTTCTTCTTCTTTACAATTACTACTGGAGATGACCAGGGACTTTGCGAAGGCTCAATTACACCAAGTCTCAACATTTCGTCAATATCTTCATCTATGTGCTTCTGTATCACCGGTGAAACTCTGTAACTTCTTTGTCTAATCGGTTCTGAATTTGTCATAATTTTATTTTGGACGAGGGTCGTACAACCTATCTCTGATCCCATTAAATTTTTATGCTTCTCCACAAGTTTATTTAGTTCAAGTTGTTCTTTTTCAGTTATAACAGGTTGCAGTTGCTCCTTGTCAAGAGTACAGATGGTGTCAATATTTTCAGAAAAATGCCATTCGTCATGCCTTAGATTGGGTACTATACCCATAGTCATCCAAACATCATATCCCAAAATCAACGAGTGTGGCAACTCTGGTAGAACTATATCTTCCATGATCTTTAATCTATCTCTAAGTCTCATTGGTAACTCCAAAGTTCCGATACTCTCTTCTCGTTGTCCATTAGCAACGGTACAAACTGTCTTTTTACTTGTATTTAACGGTAGGTGTAAATTTTGCAAAACAGACCATCCTTTTTGACCTATAAATGTTCTAGAGGCTCCAGAATCCAATAAACCTAAGAAGGTATATCCAAGGATATCAACTTCAAGGTATGGTCGCTCGTCATTTTGTGCATGATTGAGAATAAAGTCCAAAATAGGTTTGTAGCCGGTGGATTGAACAGGCTTCCTCAAAGGCCGACTTCCTAAGAGTGCCGTTTTCCGTTTCCCGAATTGCAAGATGGACAGGTGCGCTTCGTAAAACCTTCTTTTCTACGTCCATAGCAGTATCTTTTCTGGCTTTGCTCCGCGCATCCTATAGCTTTATGGCCTGGCTTCTGACATTTAAAACAAACTATCTCCCGTCTAGAACTTCCACTTGAACCTGGTTCAGACAATCTAATTTCATCTATTTGGTCTTCCAACCCAACATAAGCCAAATCAGGTTCCAAAAATTGTCCCTTCTTCGGGGGAGCTACATAGTCGCCAGACTGCATTCTTTGTTCGATCCTTTTACATAATGTCTTTAATTGGGATAAACTTGTAATTTCTAAAGCTCCTAACTGGGTCCGGTATATTGGTGCAATATTTCTAAGCAAAATATTTAGCTTTGCATCTTCAGATATAGGACACTGCAATCGTTGGAAATATTGTGACATTATAGCCATATACGTTCCTATAGTCTCATCTGAACCTTGACTCCTTCGTTTAATTTCTTCCAACAATTTTTCACTGTAAAAAGCCGGTTGATATTCCTCTTTAAACTTTGCAACTAGTTCATCCCATGTTTGAACTTCTGTTCGACAATCCTGGTAAAATTCATAGGCTCTCCCTTCAAACAAGTCAATGCCAGAATCAAATAAAATCTCCTTAGTTACATTTCTAGCACGACGCAGTTCTTCAACTCTCTCAAAGAAAGCCATGACAGACATACCTTTTCTGTCACACGTAAAACATAAATTCCATTTATGCGGCAAAATCGGCTTAATACCAGCTACTGAATATGAGGTAGGAAATGCACCACTAGTACTGGGAGGCTGTGGACCAATAACTGTAGAACTTGGAAGTGAAGGACCTACAGGTGTTGAAGTAGGGTTAACGGGCTGCTGTTGTGGCAAGGGAGCAGGGGTAGTAGTTGTCTGCGATGGTGGTAAACTACTTTGAAGTACAGTAAGATTAGGGGGAATCGATTGAGTTTTACCATCAACTAATGAGGCCTTGGTGTTAAGTTGATCAATCATAGTCAATGCTTGAGCTACCAGTATTCCTCGTAACTTTAATTCTTCTGCGGTAGTGCAGACCATGTGGTCAATCCTTCCTAATACATGATTCAACTTAGTCCGTAACTTCAAAAATAGTCCACTCTTACTTGTGTCTGAGAATGAATCCACCACATCGCTTAGTCCGTCTAGCTTCTTGGTCAACGCTGCAATATCCTCTTTAAACGAAAATGGGTAAGGCGGATAATTTAAGCTTTCTCCAGATCTTTCCATCTGTCTTGCCAACACCAATCGATGTCTCATTTCATCCACGGTACCAGTACCTATACCTCTCCATTACAGCTCGTATACAAGTTCATCCCTGTCTAGTCTGTTAATTTCAATTTTTCTTGACATCTTGGAAACTTCCCACTGATCAGTTAAATCACAAAATATATACAAGTAGTCACTGGGATACACACCTAATTATCCACTATTACAGCACTGTGCACTACGTAACTAAACCACTGTACTATTTCACGCTATATATATCACCAC
Organism: Philopedon plagiatum; assembly: GCA_963971165.1. Lineage (NCBI taxonomy): Eukaryota > Metazoa > Arthropoda > Insecta > Coleoptera > Curculionidae > Philopedon > Philopedon plagiatum. Next base: position 63,881,798 of record OZ020195.1, on the reverse strand, counting down.
ACTTCACTGACACGAAGTCACCAAAAAAAAACTGATAAATATCTGTATGTAATGCCTTAATACAAGTGGTACAGCTGCGGTTACACGAACCAACTAATACTTCCTATTGAGCTTTTTTTCCTAATAGTCCTATCCTCAGTAGACCCAACCCACGATCAAATTTTTCCAAGATATCACTAAATTCCCATTTCACAGACGCGAAGTCACCTAAAAAAACTGACACGAAGTCACAAAAACTGACACGAAGTCACCCAAAAATAAACCCCAACAAAACACCCAAAAAAAAAATAATTATATCTGTACCTAAAGCCTTAATACAAGTGGTATAGCTGCGGTTACCTGAACCAACTAATACTTCCTGTTGAGCTACTTTCCTAGTCCTATCCTCAACAGACCTAACCCGCGACACCAATTCATCTACTAAGTATACCACTATTTAATTATAAATTAAAATAATAAAACAAAAATCAATGACGATTTGGGAATTTATGGCAAGACCGCGATTAAGTCAGCTCTAAATACCATTTAACCCTCTACCAAATCATCAAAATGTTCATTTAAACAGAGAAAAAAAATCCTTAGATTTAGTGAAATTTCTCCAAAAATGGCAACCACGCAATTAAAGTGGTCCCACTTCAAAAAAAAAAATGGCCCCACGTTAATAAAAATGGCCCCACGTTGGGCGCCAAAAATGCGACGCTAATTTTATATTAAACCAAAAGCTAATAAAAATAATTTGCAGTTTTCAAAAATAATGATCCCTAGTACCAAACTAGGTCAAGCTTAATCACAGACTAGCAACGAATTGTTCCAGGGGACAATGGTGGCCGCCAGCTTTTAAACAGCGAGATGGGTCGGAGTTAAGATGTTATATTTTAGAGCGCCACGTGATTTTAAAGGTTTTACACCATGCCCCTGTATATAGATGTTGTGCGAGGAAAGACAAAAATCACGAATTGTCCAGCCCCGGCTGCAGTCTGCCTTCCACCAACACTTGTTCCGATACTAGTATCTAATGAAACAACGCTTAAAACAACAAACTGGTTATATTAATAACCGTAATAAGAAATTGGTACAAGTAATACTTAGTGATGGTTAATTAAGAAAATATATGTAAATGGTTATATTAACCTTAAATTAAAAGAAAATGTAATATCGTATAAATAAATTAGATCGGTCTCTAGGGGTATAACCGGCGCACGCACAGTCCCCCAACGTGATCACGTCTAGTTTACAGCACTTTCGCACACCCTGTATTATAACCCCTGACTTACATCTAACAATAATATGAGACTCGATAGGATTCCCACTGGTTAATTACCAAAATAAAGAATCATTCAATGACACTTATAAACTAGTATCAGTAAGTATCATAAAGTACACAGTAAATTTTACATTAAAGTGGGGGAAATAAAAAGTGAATTGTTCATTTAGGGGGGACAAAAAAAAAGAGTAAAATAAGTCTCTTGTTGCTCCTCGAGTTAATAATCTTGAGATAAGTAACTTATTATTATTATTATTATCTTAGTTGTCGAGCAACAAAATACTGGTCGATATAATAAAAATGAGCAAAAACTTGCGGTTTCCTTGACTGGTAAGGTCTCAGCCTCTTCTCTATGGAGTGAGTGGTGAGCCAGCAACAATCGCCTGAGGGCTGACAGGTGTACGGTAGTCAACCTTGGTGGTAGAAATCCTGGACCGATGTGGAGTCCTGTAGTAATAACTGGGATGGCTATGCTCAAAATCAGGCCGGACGCAAGGAAGGGCCGCTCTATCCCAGGAGACGATAAACCAAACTAACACGTAAAACCAAAACCCAAAATGGGAGAAGAAAAAAAAACCCTGGAAAGAGAAATCAATCAGCATAAACATTCTCTGTCCATTAAACCTGAATTATCAATCTCTCTACACTAACTATGACACAATAAATATACATTTACCTTAGATCTTAATCGGGGTTGATTAAAATAACACGTGGACGCTGAGAATTTTGTTCCTCTTAACGAGCGTAGTCGGCCAAATTCCATACAACTAACACAAAGTCCCATATGACCTAAGCCTACGATGACTTATTTGGACATACTCCCTAACAAAAGGGCACTGTTAAGTCACTCAAAACAGTGAAATTTCCAAAAAACTCAATTTTCTCGGTCCACGATGAAAAACGTGTCGTGCTAGCACGGAGTCTGATCTTCGTCTAATTCAAGCTTTCCACCCAGTCTACTACCAACCCTCTACTTCCGGAATCTACGCCTACGCAGAAACTGACGAAGCCTTGCTTCTAGATTAATTTTTGCTAATACTATAAACCAAGGCGAAGTTAAATAAAACTATTAGGGAAAGTTTCCTCCAGACAAAACAGGATTTTTAAGGGCTTCCCGAAGAAATTTCGCTCATTACTTTTGGAGATTTTCACCAAAACGTACACTAAATTTGGGGGTTCATGGCTATATTACTAGATCTCTCCCTAGATAACAACAAATACCCCCAGAAACTGGGTGCAGGTTATTTCATCAAGTTGGCAACAGTCAGGGTACTACATCAAGTTGGCAACAGCGTTTTGCTAACGTCACTCTATCCGATGACAGTGATAATAGATGTCAGAAATTAGAAGTAATAAACAAACGGCTGTCAGAAAGAAAAAAGATTGCAAATTGTTACCTAATCCATACAAAAGCATAAATAAAACTGCCAAATAATCACAGTAAGTACCTCAAATCATATCTCAAATCCTGGTGTCCTGGTAGTGAAATCTAACCCAATGTTTACATATACACACAGATGACTTTGTTCTAAATACTAATCATTTTTAGGAGAAATGACTCGAAACCAGCCTAAAACTATCTCTAGAACACTTAACAAAGTGCAACACTTATCGACAATTAACGGTGGTCAATCTAAACCAGAAATATTTAGGCGGACATAATGTAAACAAACCAGATCGAACCTAGCTAAGCAAGAAGGGGGCCCTCTAGGAGGAGCTCGTAAAATCCAATAAAGTTGTATGCAAATAATGCTTGAAATTAGACAAACAGTTGTCACTTGTCACATACCCTGCAAATTTATCGAGGCTATCAAGTGTATGTCAAGGTAACAACCATAATAATATCTAACGATAGCCCTACTCACACACCTCTTTGCTTTACTTTTTAGTGGGAGGAAAGCACCGATTCAGAGAAGCATACCTGACATTGATCAAATTGTGAGTCTATACTGAAGCGTGCGACCAATGGTAAAATGATATATCATATTGTAATTTCAAAAAAAACTAGCCAAAAGACAATTAGAATAAGTGAATATTACTTATAGTAAGTATATTGTATTGTTAACCTGTAAAAATAATTATGCTTGATAAATAAATAAATAAACCCAAAAGGAAAGAAGGCCCAGACCTGTATATTACTGTAATTTAGCTTCTTTAATAGTACTTTCTTTTTAAATATCAAAAACAACTTGCTTGTTACTTATTCATTAGCTCCTAAATTTCTGAAATTAAGTGAGAAAATTTAAAAACATAAAACTGAAATTTTGACACGTTACATCTCGTCACGTATCAAATGTCTTCTATTTCTTCTTATTTCTCCTTCTCTAGTTTCTATAATATATGATCTTGGGTACAGTTCCATTTTTGTTATTACTTTACCATGTCTTCTAAGATCAGGAATCCATACTTTATTTTCTGAATTAAGCTCTGGAAAATTTCTTCTGTCTCTTCTTCTATCAAAATTGCGTTTATTTCTTTCTCGAATTTCTCTGTCTTTTTCTTGAAAATTTTTAATCGTTTCATCAGTAGTTTTTTCATATTCATTTAAAGATGGTAAAAGTGGATTTTAACTTTCTACCACACAGCAACTTAGCTGGTGATAAACCTGATTCTAAAGGAGTATTTCTGTATTCTAAAAGTCCTAAGTTCGGATCGTTGCATTTAATCAATTTTTTTTTGCAATATCTACTGCTTTTTCAGCTTCTCCATTAGATTGTGAAAACTGTGGGCTGGATACGGCATGTTCAAACCCATATTGTTGTGAAAAAATTTTAAATTCATCAGGCGTAAACTGGGTACCCCATCTGATCGTATCAAGCAAGGAACACCATGTCTTCCAAAAATATTTTTTAATCTTCCCATGATACATTGTGATGTCAGTATATCTATATAGACTACCTCTAGAAATCTAGAATAAAAATCTTGTACAACTAAGTACCATTTTTGCTGACATTTAAATAAATCAACACCAACTATTTCCCAAGGTTGGTTAGGAAGATCTGACATGATCATAGGCTCTGCTCGATTAGTTCTGTGTTCTATACAAATGTGACATTTTCATTCAACATTCAACAATATTTTTTGATCTTCATTAATTGTAGGCCACCAAACCGATTCTTGAGCTCTTCTTCTACATTTAACAATTCCCATATGTCCTTCATGAATTTTTCTCAACATTTCACCTCTTAAATTTTTTGGCACAAAAATACGATTTCCTTTTAGTAAAAGATTTTCGCAAATATTGAATTCATCTTTAAATGTCCAGAAGTTACTATTTTTATTCCATGTTTAGTAAACATTCTTTTATTATATTACTTTCTACATCTCGTTCTTGGGCTAACTTTATTTCTTGAAGTCTTTTATTAGTGCATGGGGGTGCTTCAATAATAATCTGTATAGACATGGTTTCTTCTAAAACATCTTTTTCATTTGGACATGTATTACTAATAGGATTTCTGGACAAAAAATCTGTAGTGAACATTTTTTTTTATCTAAGACATCCCACATAGACTTCAAGCCTAAGTACTAACGTACCGTGGGCGTATGGAAAGAAGGAAAATGTAGTCTATTGACACGGGATTTGAAGGATTGGAGGTTGGGAAGGGAAGAAAATTGGTTTCCAGGCAGATATGATATTTTAAAGTCAAAACATAAAAGTCTCATTCTGAATCTGAAGTCTTGCTGATAATTCAGAAATTGGTTTGTGACTTTAAAGTGATATTAATGGTCTATGATCTGTTACAAGTAAAAATTTTCTTCCTATTAAAAAATTCACATGCCCAAGTCAATGCTAGTACTTCTTTCTCCACCTGTGCGTATCTAGTTTCCGTGCAGTAATACTTCTTGATGCATAAATCACTGGCTTCCAGATATTTTCTTGTAACTGCTCTATTGTCCTAAAGTAATCCTAAATGATCTAAGATCTGAAATATTTGTAGGGGTTTTTAAATTCTTAATTGCAGTTGTTTTATCGGGATCTGGTCGAATATATTCATCTTCTATTAAATGTCCCCAAAATTTAACACTTTTGAAGCCAAATTTATATTTTGTAATATTTAGGCTTACACCCTGCTCTTCTAATCGTTTCAAAACTTTTTTGAACCTGATGTCATGTTCTTCACGTGTCTGCCCTGTTATTAAAATATCATCTGCTTGATTAACAATACCATCAATACCATTAAGAATTTGACTAACATTTTTTTGATAAACTTCTGGTCCAGACTTTATATCAAAAGGCAACCTCTTAAAATAGTATCTGCCAAAAAGAGTGATAAAAGTAGTAACTTTAAAACTTTCCGGGCTCAAAGGTAGTTGCCAAACCCCGTTCGAAGCGTCTAAAAGTGAGAAGAACTTAGCACCTTCTATTTTAGCCAATGATTCGTCTACAGATGGTAGTACTAACTGCTCTCTTAACACAAATTTATTTAACTCTGTATAATCTACACATAATCTTACTCGACCGTCTTTTCTAGGAACAACAACAATTAGAGCACACCATTCTGTCGGTACTTCTACAGATTCAATGATTCTATATTCTATTCGAACACATCTTGTCTAACTCTGCTTTAACTTTATCTCTGAGTACTAAAGACATTCTTCGAGTAGTTGCAATGGCAAATTGCAGGTTTGTGGTTTAATCTTATTGTATAAGTATTTTTTAAGCATCCCATACCCTCAAAAATATTTTTATATTGTACTAATATATTATCTAACTCGACTGCATGAATGTTCAACGTTACAAGTCCCAAGTTCATTCACCCGTAGCTGGTGAGGTCACTTTTTTGAAATGTAACTGGTGAGGTGGGGTTTAATAAACCCCATTAAAAAAAGCCGTTTTTAAGAAAGACATAACTATGAAAAACCTAAATGCTTTGTGTAACTTTAATGACTTTAAACAAAGACATAAAATAAACAATAAATAAAAAATAATAAATTATTTATTTTGTTTTATAGGTTGAATTAAACATTGCAAAGTTATACTGTAGGAATGCAAATTTTTAATTCAAGCTAGTAAATACATCACAAAAAGGACACTAATTTTTTCTAATAACTAAAGAAGTCTCTAAAAAAGTGTATGGCAAAAAATATTGTAGTAAGTTTAATCAAAAGTAGTTTTGATCAATACCTTATTTCGCAATTACCGCAAATAGAAATGTTGCAATCAGCGTAAGTGAATCCTGTCTTCCTATCTTTGACTCTTGGACATTTACTACTCCTAACTTGTTTTTCCAGAGGTTGTTGGTGTCTGGTACCAATGGGTTTTTTAAGGATAGGTGCTATATTTAGCCGCAATCCACGGGGAAGGTGACTGTTAAGCAACCTTATGTTTAGTTGAGGCTCTACAAGTTGTTTAGCTAGAAATTTAATGTAATAAATTATTTGTGTGGGATTTCCAGGAAAACTAGAAATCATTACAAAACCATTGACGAGACTACCAACTTTATTTTGCTCTGGTATGGGAGATACGGAAGATAGTAAGGCCATTAGTGAAACCATAAAGTGCTGACTTCTCTCGTTTTTTTTAGCAGGAAGGAATGCCGGTGATTCTTTCCCGTTATTTTTTCTTAACGCAATGTCAGTTCCATTTCCTTTCGTTTCAGTGCAAGCGGTATAAATGTAGCGGTAAAATGTTTTGGCACTTATTTTTGTTCTTTAATTTTAGAGGGTGTATCTTCATATCTCCACAATCCGCACATAACTCTTCTAGGTCGAATTGCGATAGCTCTTGCTCGGACTCGCTCTCATGATCACTATGAAAGTTTGGGACAACAACGTCCCCTTCGTCGCCACTATAATCTCTCCAACTCGTTCTACATATTTATAGCCCACACCTCAAAACGAGGGCCATCTGCTTTTATTTTACGCCCAGAAGACGTAGATGTCATAATTCAGATCGAAAAATAAAAAGTTACGTAGGTATGTAGTGTGTTGGGGTTTGAGACACCCCAAATTGCACTTTTATCAAAATAATACGAAAATCAAAATTTATTTCGCCGCGAATGTCTCACAGATGTACTGACTGTCAACTGAATGAAAGCTACATAAGCGATGACCGATCTCTCCTAAGAGCGCCGCTCACCAGCTAAGGGTTAAAGCTTGTCTACTTAACAACGGAATAGATTGTTCTTGTATTACATACACATCTTCAAAAACGGAGGATTTCTTCATATTCGGCTTATTTTACAACTATTCTAGTACATGCATGAGAACTTTATTTAGCTTCCTACGGGCCATGAAAATTAAATAAGAGGAGTAAAAGGAATAAAAGGGTTAAGGGTAGTTTAGTGAATAACCCCAATATAAAATAATTCTAGCCTCGCCAGCGTTAACGGGTACGAGGTGGGACTATTTTTATAGTAGCAGCCTATGTAATCTAATCTCGCCAGCGTTAACGGGCACAAGACAGGACCACAGTAGACGCTTTGGGGTGGGAATTATAGTAAACCTAGCCTCGCCAGCGTTAACGGGCACGAGGTGGGTTTTTCTATAGCTTCTGTTTGGATAATTTTAATCTCGCCAGCGTTAACGGGCACAAGACAGGACCACAGTAGACGCTTTGGGGTCGGATCTATAGTAAACCTAGCCTCGCCAGCGTTAACGGGCACGAGGTGGGTTTTCCTATAGCTTCTGTTTGGATAATTTTAATCTCGCCAGCCTTATCGGGCACAAGACAATATTATGTCAAACGTTTTAATGATCGGAATGGAGAGGGAAAGTATGTAGATGTAAAAAGCACTGTAAAAATTCTCCCTAAAACACTCTATATAATACCCTTTAAAAACAATATACAAATACCCTGAAAGAAAAACACTGTAGAAACGCCTATTAAAAATCACTGTAAAAAATAATTTGACAAAAAAATGCACTGTAAAAACGCCCTGGAAAAAAACACTTTAAAAATGCCCGAAAAAAACACTAAAAATGACCTTAAAGAGAAAGTTATAAATTACAAAAACAAAAGGCCCTTGGCAAGTTAGGAAGAACTTACCAACGAGAACGAACCAGGCGTCTCCACCAAATGTCACGTATAGGCCTTAAGCACGGCGCTTCTCCGCCAAATGTCACGTAGTGGTCGTAGGGGTTGAGAAATTAGGCTGCGGTTTACCAAAACACTTACGAGTATATTTCTATTCAGGTACACACAATGCACTTACGTGGCTAGGGATAGTAGCGTAGGGGGCAGCTTCTGGCGGAGTACTTAGTCAGCCTAAAGGGCTGGCGCTATCGGTGCTACTCGGGCGACACCACAGTGACGCTTCCCTTTCGGGACGCCTCCGTATCGCCGCCTTTTGCATCTCGCTGGTACGCTTTATATATGAATCTCTCAAGAACAGTTTATACATAGGTACAGTACCAACTGGTCAGGGTTCATAAAATAAAGGCGAGGCCAGCGATATGCAATTGCAGCACGTAGCGTGGTTTCCGAAATATTAAATAAATAACACAATAAAATATATAGAAATTTGGAAAAATAACGAATATATGGGAAAATATGACAATATGTTCGATCTTCCTTCTGTGATTTTATGAAATTAAGAATACCCTTTGAAAAGATGTGGGTTTTTTTATTAGCTGCTAAACATAGAAATGCGATCTCTCACCAACGTCAATGTTAGTCATCAAATATAACGGCATCGGAACGGGTTTTCTTACATTAGCAGCGAGGTCCAGAGCTAGAGTCTCAGCGAGTGGACCAAGAGGTCGTGGGTTTGAGGAGGTGGTCGGGTAGACTTTTTTTATTAATTTTTGTTATTTAAAAAATTAGATCGGCTCTAAAAAGTGTATTTGCAACAAGTTTAGCACTTGTTTCTCAATAAAATATTTTTAAAACTATTGGTAATCTCATATCTACTACAGCTGGCAGCCTGCGTGTGCGTGGACAAAGACCGTATTACTATGTCTAGCAGCTAGAACTGTATTTATTAAAGAAAACGGAGTTTCGGCAGCTGCCCTAATTTTATTTTACGAGTAATCATACTTTTAGTACGAGGCGCGACCTCTATTGAGGAGACGCGGAGGTATCAAAACGAGAAGCCGCTAACCATCTTAGACTAAAATACATGGAAAATTAATATTAATAGTCATAAACATCTGGAGTAGCAATGTTTAATATACTACAGTATTTTATGATTTTTGCGGTGTTTATTTGTAGGTAAATAATTTTGCGTAGATTTTTAGGGTGTTCACTGCACAATTGATCCTACACAAAAACCGCCACTGCACGGTAGATGTGCATAGCATCTGCCGTTGCGGTATCTTATTCTTGTGTGTGATTAGTAATTACCCTGTATGGTTTGTTAAAGATGAATCTCGGTGCAATGGCGTCCATGCTCGCTTGAAACAATGGAAGCGCTTTTAACGCATTGTTACACAAGCGACGTTGCACCGCACCGGAACCCACTCCTGATTCGATGCCAACCGTGCGATGTCGTGCCATAGTCATCAACGCAACCTCCTTAATGTGAATATTAAGGGGAGGTTGAGATTAAGGATCACTTCCATTGCTCTAGTTGGTGTGGTTTTCATGACTCCAGTAACATCAAGACATGCTATTCTCTGGATTTGAACTTGTTTATGCTTAAACGCCCAATTAAACTTTGATAATAATTGAAAATGTAATAATGGTAGATTCATGGTGACACACAAAATTTAACTAAAAATGATGTACCAAAGAACAAAGGCTTTATTTGAAGGGTACAGGGGAAAAACGAGCAGAGCTGGGTAAACTACTTGGAAAAAGTAGTTGAGTATAGCTACTAACTACTTTATCAAAAAAGTTGTTTAACTACTTGGTAGTTAAACTACTTCGTCAAAAAAGTAGTTAGGCTACTAATATTCAACTACTTTTTGAACTACAAACAAAGCTAAATATGTACCGTTGTGGCTCAAAAAACTAGTGCCGTAGCCGTACTTACAAAAATGATTAAGTAAAAATAAAAACTTTTTTATTATTTAAACTTTATTTTAAAGTTAAGTGTCCACTGGCACTGACTTAAATTTAAACATAAATTATTAACACAGTTCCTTTTTGGTACAAAACTAAAACACATTAGGTAATAGGAATGGGAGGTATTGAAAAAAAATAAAAATTTTTAATTTTTTGATAACTTTTAAAGCTTGCAAATTCTATATTAGGTTTGCTTATAGCTTACTGGTCTGGAAACGTCAGCCGAAAAATTTCCGAGAACTTGTTCTAACGAGATTTTCGGCACGTGTCGACGTATACGTAATGTAATGACGTCATATAGGGAAGTAATTAAATATTTTTTAAAGAAGTTCAATTACACAAAAGTAGTTAAAATACCTTAAGTAGTTAGCACTGAATAGTTAACTACTTTTTCGAGTATAACTACTAGGAGAAAAAAAGTAGTAAGAATTCAACTACTCATACAGAAAAAGAAGTTAACTACGTAGTTAACTATTTTTGTAGTTAGCTACTGCCCGGCTCTGAAAACGAGCTAAGTCGATTTTTGACAAAATTGAGATAACTGCGCAGTCTAATAGATAATTAGCAAAATTTTATTTTGAACTTGCATAACTGGACAGAAACGGTTACATCCAGGGGAAAAACGTATTTAGTCGGCGCGATAAACATAGGCGTAGTTAACGGGAGGCTTGGGCGTGTTTAGCACCCCCAAAACTTCAATAAGCACCCCCAAACTTTACAACCCTCCACCCGATGCGATTTCGCACTGGGTAATTTTTTTACATTTAAAGAACGATTCATTTTTCTTTTTGGGTTTGTTTTTCACCATCTGCTGGTCGACACGCTTACTGCCCCTAGTTACACTTGGTTTCTTTCTGGAGACTGACGTCGGTTGAACTCGTATTGACGCACAAACTCGATGGTTTTTCAGTGCTTTTCCAGCAATCCCATGCGAATAAAATTGTGTATATAATATAATTACTTTAGTGAAACCCTTCAAAAGTCAAAACTGAAACCCTACGACCCTGAAAGTCTACCGGATAGGGTCTTTCAATATGTATCTGTGCCACCATTAATAACCACAGGGCCGAAACCCTTCAAAAGTCAAAACTGAAACCCTATGGCCCTGAATGTCTACCGGAAAGGGTCTTTCAATCTGTATCTGCGCCACCATTAAAAACCACAGGGCTAACACCAGCCCCGGCCATGGCCTGGCCGAGTCGTCTTGTTGGACAATTTCTATTTATTATTGTAATAACGACATGGGCGCGCGCAGGAGGGACCAGGGGGGCCGTGCCCCCCTGAGATTATGAGATTGTCACACTTTTTAATTATTAGTAATAAAATTTTTAAAAATATATTACTTTTTTTTATTTTGCCCCCCCTGAGAGCAAAGTCTGCGGGCGCTCATGAATAACAATCTAACTGTATAAATGTAAATAGCTGTCTTAGATGTAATGTATTGGTGACATGTTCCCGTATTATTAATAAATAAAGAGATTTCAAAAGAAAGACGAGCTCGATTGCGTAAACTAAGTACTACCGCACGTACTTAAAAATGTATCCCAACTGTTTTTTGTTTTGACTTAATCCAGCCGTTTTAAACATCTGCTTAGAAGTAGTTCAGATGTACCAAACTTAGTATGTTGTTCTCGTAGTGTACCAAGACAGCTTTCAAGCTCATTATCTTTAGCTTCTTTGCTTTCTAGAAGTATTGACTTTGTTTCAGAGTTTACATTTAGGTACAGCTTATACAGCATAATAATTTAACACTATTCCGTCATTCAAAGCTGGATGATTTAAGCAATTGGGCTTACTTTTAACGAGCGATGCATAAAAATCCGTTTCCTTAGCGTTATCACCTATGCGAAAATAGCCATCGCGTACCATTCATTGGCAGCAGTTGCGACCGGATTAAAATAAAAAGAAAACACAGCAGCCTAATGCTTACAAAGTTTTTCGAGGTTTCCACTGGTATATGTGCAATGCCCCACGACCATGACGATATCATAGAAAAAGTTGCTCACGCTTGCTACTAGGCTAAGAGTAGAAGGAATATAGACAAACACTCGAATACACCGAAAAGCCGGTCTCCCTTGAGACATTTGATGGGTGTACTGGTTATGGTTTAAAAGTGTGTTTATTATATATACATGTAGATACATAGTATACATATATTTATAATGGTGGACAAACTAACTTTTAAACCATAAACCAGTAAACCCGCCAAATGTCTCAAGGGAGACTCGCTTTTCGTCTTCGTGTTCGTCTAGGTATTATTTAGTCTATGCTACTGGGTACTTGAAAATTAAATTTGTCAATCTAAATTGTTGTCTACGAGCTCAGCCGACGTCAGTCTCCAGAAGGAAACCAGGTGTACCTAACTGGGGCAGTAAGCGTTGACCTGCAAGTCGGCCAGCAACTGCTAAAAAACAAACCCACAAAGAAAAAGGTATTTCTTTAAATGTAAAGAAAAATTTACCCAGTGCGTAATCTGAAGTAACCTATTGTAAACTGTGTTTCACGAATAAATTCTTTGTTCTGTGGTACACCATTTTTAGTTATATTTTGTGTCACCAATGAATCTCCTACCTGCTATAATTACATTTTCAATTACAATTAAAGTTTAATTAAGCGTTTAAGTGTAGACAAAGCATACTGCTGATTAGAAAAAGCATGACAAATCTTATCCCCTTTTAGAAACGAACAAAATTTCTAGACAAAATCTACCCGCGATTAGCAATGCATGTACAAAACGTACCCGCGATTAGCAACAACCAGTGAGAGAGAGAGAGAGAGAGAGAGAGAGTAATTTATAGCCGCTAATCAATGGTAGATTGTGCCTAAATGCGACCGAGTCCTATACGTTGCGTGGTTTTTAAACTGTTAATAACAATGCGCTAATGACAATTTAAAAATAAAGCAAATTATGGGCCTTGGTCGGCGCTGATGACTACCTGCAACCTGCATGCGGGAAACCCGCTTTCACTGTGTGTACCCTAAAAATGCTTATCGAGTTTAAGGGGAACCAGTGAAGTAATGAAAAATAAAATTTGGTCACTTTACCACCGTATAAAAAGAAACGTGAAACTGCTAACCTTGGGAAAAATTTAAAGAAACTCTTAGTAATATTCTTAGAAAACGTTTCATGAAATACATTTTTTGGTAGAAATTTTTTCTATTGCAAAATAATTAGTTACTATTTGAGCTAAATTTATATAGTAAGACACGTAATTAGTGTAGGTTTATAAATTTTGTATTAACATGATTATAAATAGTAAATAAGTGATCCGACAGGTGTAAATAACTAAATATTTACTAATTGTGTTCTCTTATTTTTTTTATTAAAATTAATATTTAATTTTGATAATTATAGGGTGTACTTTTAACCCATTTTCATTGTACATATATAAGAGTATACATATAATACCATAAAATATATTAGCGGTGTATAAACCTTGTTAATCACACGAATAAATTTAGCTGAGTAAATAGTTTTTGCAGCTGGTTAATATTTTCTATGATAGAATGATCAGAGCTATAAAGCCATTCATGGTGTTATCTGGAACATGGGATTTCGAAGTGACCGAAAGTACATTTGTAAGACATTTCCACCTATGGAGTCGTTATACCATTAACGGGATATCTATTCTTTTCATAAGTTCCTTGTTTATAAAGCTAATTCAGTTTATATTATTTGGCGCTGATACTGTTATTACATACGAAGCTGCAACAGTGCTCATTACATATTTAGCGGCAGCTGCAAAAGTTATTATATTTCAATTCAGCAATGTTTCAAGATTGTTCCAACTAATTAGTACAGAAGAAAATAAAAATTTTTCGTCATCTAATGATAACATAGTTAAGTCCTATCAAGGCGATATAAAATTGAACAAAAACTTAAGTAATGCTATAAGCATATCTAGTTTGATCACGTTGGTGTTTTTTTACCTTTCTTGTGTAATATCTTATTTAATGGAAGATGAAACTAAACCAAAGACCGAAAAGGAATTACTTCAAGAAACAGTAATATATCAGATGTGGTTGCCTTTCAAACAAAACGGAAAAGCCAATATGATACCTATAATTATTGTTCATATGGTGGGTGGAATGGCTGCTTCATTGTAGTATGTTTGCGCTCATATAATATCATTTACACCCATGATTTTTGCTGCTGCGGAACTGAAGATTTTGCAAGTACGATTAAGAAATATAGATGTCAATAATGACAGTAAAAATAATAATCAATACACAGTGATAAGAAAGATTGCCAAAGATCATTCAATTTTAATGGGGTAAGTATAGGGCCTACCCATTTTAATGTCCAAACAAAAATAAAAATTTTGTTTTTAACAGCCATAAACAATGCCCGTGAATTTGTTTAGGTGAATATATTATTTCTCATAGATAAAAATATCTAAAAATCTTTGAAAATTCCAGGTATCGAAAATTTGTTTAAAGTTATCATTTATCATTAACGGTGTCTTGTCCTTTTTCACTCCACGACTGATCTGGTTTAAAAAGATATCTGAAACTATTTTAAATGAGTACACACAGAAACCTGAGCACTCACAAAATTATGTGTAATTACTTTATCTTTGAAAAAAATTATAAACAGATTTTTTAATAAGAGAAATGTTAAATGTTCATAAACAGAATTTCGTTTACAGTACTAAAATTTAGATGTGAAATTTGCTAGCGCCATCTCTTGGTGTTAATGTTGAGAGAGTTTTTCAACTATAAATCTGTTTAAAACGAATCAAGGAACCCGTTTAAGTACTGACACTATAATGGGAATACTACTTAGCAAGCGGCTTATTACAAGTTAATGTTTTAATTTTAAGGAAACAATGAATTAAGACTGCCAATGACCAAAAATATTTTAATATACCTACCTAAGATAAAATTTATTGTATTTGTGAATTATGTAAGCAAAATTCGTAAAATATATTTCTACTTTTTATTGACAGTAAGTCCTCCTTTTTGACAACAACAACAATGACAACAATGAATGTACTCGTAACTACCGGGTTTCTCGAAATACGGACTATTACTCAGGACACCAGAACACCTTCCCTCTTTAATTGGAACATATGTAATCTTCAAACTTCTTCGGTCTTTTGGCAATTCTTTTGTTGTCTCTCTCAATCACAACAATTTCTTTCCTTTCGTTCTCGTCTGGCTTATTGGCATCTTCAATGGCTGCATCGATGTTAGTTACTTCTGACTCTTGCGATGATTCCATGGATGTGCTGTCAACTCCAGCGGAATTTAGTTGAGGATTAGAGGGTTCTGATTCGAAAGACTTTTCCTGTATGAAATCATCACTTGACCCATTGTTACTACTATAACCACTGCCAAGTGATTCGCTCTCTTCATTATGACATGTCACTGTCACACTTTCTGCTTCGTCCATAGTATTGAAAATAACCTCATTAAACAAAGGAACTTCTAAATTTTCAGAATTATTTTTTCGTATGTGATCTATGTGTCTTCTCATTTTCCGCCCATCATCAACTATCACTTCATACGACATTGGCCCAATTTTTTTACAAATTCTTCCAGATAACCAGTTTTTTTCTTGACCAAAATTTTTTATAAAAACGCTCGTGCCGTCCGCAAACATTCTTACTTTGTTTTTGTCTGTTAAAACTACCTCTACTTCATTATATGTGGGGACCAGACTTTCTGCATCAGTCCTTAATTTTCGCCCCATAAGCAATTCGGCAGGACTTTTCCCTGTATGATTTACTGCTGAATGCTGATAAAACATTATTCTAGCTAACCTAGAGTCCAAATCACCTTCTTTTAGTTGTTTCCATTTCTTCTTAAATTCTTGTACCATCCGCTCTGCCATGCCATTAGATGCTGGATGATAAGGTGCAACGTGAGATAATTTTATGGCATTTTTCTTACAAAACGCATTAAATTCCTCTGAAATAAACTGTCTGCCATTATCAGAAACAATTTCCACAGGTAAACCGTGTGTAGCAAATATTTTTCTTAAGGCCTTAATTACTTTTTCTGACGTTATAGCTGTTAAATACGCGACTTCCATCCATTTGCTAAAAGAATCAACCACTATAAGAAAGTTTTGACCTTGAATTGGACCAGCAATATCAATATGTAAGCGTTGCCAAATAGTCCGTATTTATTGTTAAAACTTTTGATGTCTCTTCATCGACAGGTAGCTGTTGATAAGCTTGTCTTAAGTCTAATTTTGAAAAATATTTTCCACCTGAAAGGACCTGCCTAACTTCTTTTATTGTAGGCAAAGGAAAAACAGCAATTTGAGATTGACAATTAACAGTACTCTTGTAATCGCCACAAATTCTTATTGAATTGTCTGGTTTTTTAACTATAACTAAAGGAGTAGCCCACTCAGAAAACGTGATCGGAGAGATGATTCCTTGACTCTCTAAGGTTTCAAGCTCTTTCTCAACTAATGTTCTGTAAGCAAATGGAACCGGTCTGGCTTTTCTAAAAATAGGCACTGCCGTTTCTTTAAGACGAATTTGAACTAGCGGGCCTCTGTAGCTACTTATAGCAAGATTTTCCTCAAAAATTTCTTTAAATGTTTCTAACATTTGTTCTATTTCGGTAGCTATACTATTTATTCCCACAAAAGAAATACCCAGAGGCACAAACCAATCACGACCAAGCAAATTTTGACCATTTTTAACTACTAAAACGGGTAATGTTACGGAATGATCCTTATATGTTACCTGAACTGTGAATTCTTTTAATACTGGTATTTTGTTTTTTGAATAATCCTGCATAACTATTTCAGAATATGTATTTTTATTACACCTAATTTGTTTTTTCTTTGATAATGAGTTATAAGTTGATTCATTTATTAATGTTCTTGCACACCCAGAATCCAGCTTCATGCGCACTTCTTCTCCATTCAGCTTTATAGGTAACATAAATTTAGAATTATCATTTACACCATGCAAGTTGTTTACGTTTACACTGTAAAAAGTTTTTGATTGTCCTGGTTCATTTTCGTTATGTTCCACTTGAAAATTGTATTTAGTACTGGAACTTTTTTGATTACGTCGCATTTTGCCTAAACAAGCACGTTCAATATGTCCCACCTTGTTACAAAAATTACATATTTCATTTTTGAATTGACATTTTGGTGCTAAGTGATCAGTAGCATTACATCTATAACATTTTTTAGCCTCTTTCAAATACCTAGGTTGCTTTATTTTAGAAGCAGTAAGTGTATTTAAATCGAAAGAATTTTCCTTCCTACACTCCATCATTTTATTTACTTCAGCCAATGATTGTTCCCTACAAATGGCTTTCTTAACAGCTGTTTCATAAGAAATACCCTCAGATCCTAATAGTTCCTGTTGCAGCATTTTATCTTTAATTCCCAAAATAAAACGATCTCTTAGCATAATATCTAAGGTTAAAGTATCTTTACTAAAATTACAGTTTTGAGCTAAACCCCGAAATTCTTTATTAAAATCAGAAAAAGATTCGTCAGATTTCTGATATCTTGCATAAAATATTTGCCTAGCACACAGTTCATTTTTCTTTGGTTCAAAATAATTTGAAAGTAACGCCAAAACTTCTTTCAAAGGTTTATCTGCAAGTGACTCAGGTAAAACTAATTTTTTTGCAATTTGAAAAACCTCTTTTCCAACTACGCTGTAGAACAAAGCTTTCTTCTTACCCTCATCCTCAACATCATTCGCCATAAAATAGAATTGAAGTCTCTCCTCATAATTTTTCCAAGCTTCTTCACCGCTATGAAATTCTTCAATATTCCCAATCGGCATTTCCAAGGTTCCCGACTGCGCCAATCTATTGTATTTCTGAATTATGTAAGCAAAATTCGTAAAAAAATTATTAAATAAATTTGGTTGTTAGGTACCAAATTTATTATGACTAATATATGGATATTATAATATAGTAGAGTATTTGTGTTAAAAATCTTGTTGATGTTTGTTTGATATAATATATAATATATTAAAATATGTGGAGTACTATTTCACAATTACACCTAAGCAAGAAATCGTTTAAGTAACTTTCCATATCAATAATATTTTTTAAAAGTACCTATAGTTATTAAAAGTCTATTTTAATTAATTAAAAAATCCAGTGTGCAGTGAATATATTTATACATTCGGATTCTCTATTTCTATAAAAAGAAATAAGATAGAACAATATTCACACTATCACACTAGACTTGCTTCCAGAGGGAGCTGCGACCAAACCGTTTTCTCAATCTACCGTTTGCTACCGCTATTTTGGGCCAAGTGCTGCTACCGCTTCTTGAGAAATTCATCTGGCAACACTGCATACCGTTCATAGGCGGTTCTATAATAGACCTCTATTTTTGGGGGGCTTAAGTCCCTGGTTTATATATTTGGGTGGGGCTTAAGCCCCGGTTTATATATAGGCGGCTACTCAGTTCGATTTGGGGGGCTAATTCGTGATTTGGGGGCTTAGCCCCCCAAGCCCCCACCTAAAACCGCCTATGATGCCGTTTCAAGGAGGGAGGGGGTTAAGTATTATCGTCACGTAACACTTTTCTCCCTCTTAAAGTATTTGAATTTTGGAAATTTCATTCATAGGTATTTAATGTGAAAAGTTACGTTATGGAGGGAGGGAAGGGTCAAGCTGAGAACTTAATTAAAGATTAAAAAAACTTAAATCAAATTTGCTATTGTCGTCCGTAAAACTTCTATTATTATTATTATTATTGTAATTTGTAAAAAACCTACAATAAGTCTGAGCAAAATTTTTCCATAAATGGGTCAAATTATTTAAAATTGCTATTGTAGTTAAAAATCATACAAAATTGTGCATTTTATGGAATTGAGAACATAATTGTTGATTCTGACGTAAAATTTTACAGCAAACATAGGATTGACTGAAATGACCTTGCATTCGGTTGGTTTCATCAAGGAAGATGGAATGGGTAATGGAATGTCATTGCCTAAAAATGAATTTAACTCCATATACGAGTTAGAGGATTATCATTTAAGGTACAAGTTTACCTTGAAAAGTGGAATGCAGGCCAGGTCCGGACTTCAGAATTTCAGAAGTTTGTATATTCACAGTAATAACCTGGACATAGTCTTACGTATAAATCTAATGTATTACAATACAAAGATAAAGATTACAAAGAATTTTACTGTATAGAGCACATATGATAAAATACAAAATACAAGAAGCGTCACCGTACAGATAATTCCCAAAAGTTTTAAAAATGTCCAAACCTAGGAGGGATTTAATGTTGTGGAAAGTACACATAGTAAGTTTACTATATGGCATGAAGAAGTGTGCCAAGCCATTATCTATTTAACGTGAACGTTATTCGCAAGCCATGAAACGTTGTCCTGTATAGAGTAATCAGGCGCTGCCCGCACATAAGGTCATTTGGCGAATGACCCACCTAAATTTATTTGTAATGATCCGCATAATAATTTCTTTTAAAACCAAACTTTTCTTTCAAAAAAGTGCAAGTTCCATGCGAAAACTCCCCAAGAAAAAATCAAGTCAAGCTATCGTCGAAAGATATCTAAGCTTGCTCCGGGCTGGGTCGCATTTTAAATTGGCCTCATATTTTTATATAAACGATATAACTTCATTAAAACTCAGAGAGAAAGAGACATATGCGCTTTAGGAAGTTAAAAAGAGCCAATTTTTTTTTTTAGTATCAGTGATTAAAACATAATTTTTGCGTTTTTAGTGTTCCATAAAACGGAACATTTATGGAATTACTTCGGTGTCTGTCCGTCTGTCACAGGCGATTTTCTCTGCAACTATTCGACGTAAAAAATAAAAAATTTAGCACAGAGAGTGTGGTGGCCCAATTGTAGGCGGGAAGTATAAAAAGTTAAATTTTGATTCTGGGGATTAATTTTAGGGGGTAAATTGGAAAATGGGAAAAAATTTCAATGGCGTCGTGTAGGGTGTCAAATAAAAGCTTATTGAAGCACGAATTCAACCACAATATGATGTATTTTTTATGGATTTTTCAAAACATTTTTGGGGAAATATACCTAAAAATGGCTGCCCCCCACCGTTATCACCAAAAAGATCGCTCAGAAAAATCATGAACATTTAGAATTAGGTGTCGATTGAACCAAAATTATCAAGATTGAAAAATTCTAGCGCGATTTTAGACTAAAAGTTTTTCGACAAAAAATATTTCTCGCGATGTAAGGAACAACTTTTGTTCTTAAACGTTCTTCAATGCTCCGCGCATACGCGAAGTGGTACGACGTTGGTACCATCGGCGGCGGGTAGCATGGCAGATGGGCGGAGATTGGGCGGCCCAGGTTTGCTCAGGTTAAGTGGAGGGCTGATGACAAGCAATACCAATTGCTTACACTTCACTTATTTTTTTATCTGCATTTGCCAACACTATTTTGGGGAAAATACTTTGAGTATAAGAATGGATAAATTACTTTAAAACATGTAACTGTTTTATTAAAATTTGACTAATAAATCACTTTTTTTAGCTTTATAGAAGAATTAAATGGTTATACCAAATATGTTATGCTGACGAACTTTCTTTTTAACGCAATGAATCTTGCTTTAGGAACCTTAAGAATTTTGAATGTAAGTTAAAAAACTAATTTTTGTAATTCAGTTATGAAATGTCACCTTTTTTAACATTGATTTTCATTGTCAAATGTGGCTCATTTTAACACAAGTTTTAAAATGACATTTAATTTTGACACAAGTGCTAAAATGATTTCATTTTAACACTCATATGCCTTTAACATTATTTTAGTCTAAATGGAATTTAAACAAATCAAATATTTTTTTTATAATTGTTCGTAATAATAACTGAATTACAAAAAAATATTGTATGAAACACGATTCAAAATAGCTTCTTTTTTGCACACGATGTGTTGAACCACTCGCTGCGCTCGTGGTTCAATCTCCACATCTAGTGCAAAAAAGTCGCTCATTTTGCAACTTGTTTCATAAATAACTATTAAGGCACCAAAACTTAGTTTTTTGACGGTCAGTTACAAGTTGTATCTCTGGTGTTACCGTAGGCCAAGCCGTTAATGGCAGGCTACGAGTCGCAGCATACGACATACGACATGGTAAAGGAAATCACTGACAAAAATAAAAAATAAGTTATCTTAGGGCTAAGGACAAGTGGGTAGGTAAACTTTTCTTGTCTTTTTCTTGGCAAAATCAAGAATTATGTCTGTAAAGTCCATTTTCATCATTACCTCGCTTTCAATGCTAACTATTGCTAAAGAACAAAGTTTGTCTTGTACTACAGTAGAGGAGGCAAGTTAGATGTGGAGTCGAAATAAGCAACAAAAAAATATACAGTAAATGAAACTAATTGGAATGGGTCCCTAAAGGTGTCCAGATGAATGTATAAAACTCTTTAGAAAAATATTTTGTTGCTAATTTTTTTAATTTACTATTTTGCTACCAACCACTTTTTTTCTACGACCCATAGATTCTTCAGTATTTACTAAATAAAAAACGGCTCAAAAAGTACGCGCGCAGCTGATGCAGCGCTATGTACACATAAGCGTTGCTCGCTATAAACAATGTTCATAACTTTTGATCAGTTAAAGATATTTGGATAAAGCAAAATAGCACGGATAAATAATCGCCACGACGATCATCATATTTTAAAAGTATTTCGAATCGAATGTTTGGGTTTGCGGTATTCTTGGTTAGGTGTGACCATAAAGAATATAGACAGACACTCGAATACAATGAAATGCCGGTCTCCCGTGAGACATTTGGTGAGTTTACTGGTTTATGGTTTAAAAGTTTGTTTGTCCACCATTATATACATGTAGATACATAGTATACATATTTATATAATGGTAGAATTGGTAGACAAACAAACTTTTAAACCATAAACTGATAAACCCACCAAATGTCTTAAGGGAGACCCGCTTTTCGTTGCACTGCAGTGCTGGTCTAGGTATTATTTAGTCTCTGGTCTGACATAAAAAAACACGTTTTTTTTGGGATGAAACGAAATTTATGAAAATATATGCAAAAACGATCTTATCTATGGTCAAATGTCACTATAAGACATATTTATCTACAACTTTAGCATATTTCAGATGATTATTAGCTTTTTTCATTATCTTTTTGTAATAATTTAAAGCGATATTTTCATCTTTTTCGAGATAACAAATTTATGCCAATAAAACACGCTAAAAAATTAAAGTTTTCGTAAAACCAATCACACCATCTAAAAGTAAATATTTTACCTCACTGATAAAACTACTGTATTATTTTTAAAATTGAAAAATTACAAAAAATAATGATTAGTTTTCCTAAGCGACGAATAAGCGAAAATGCATTTTTCGTAAAACAGACAAAATTTGTCGTAACAAAAAATATAAGAATCTTATGGATACACCCCTCATGAATTCTTTTACTTACTTTTAATTTTTTAACACTTGTATATAAACACAGAGCTTGAATTAAAAAAGTGGAAAATTTCACACTTAAACAAGAATACCGGAAATTCAAAACATTCGAAATACTTTCAAAATATGTTTAACTGATTGTGTTGGCGATTATATACGTGCAATCTTGTTGCATTTAAATATCTTTAATTGATCAAAAGTTATAAGCATTAGCCTGCGATGTTTATGAGTAGACTGCGCTGCAGCCGCTGCGCACTCGCACGCCTTCTTTTTGACCGGTTATTTATTTATTAAATACTGACGAATCTATTGGTCGTAGACAAAAGTGCTCAGTAGCAAAATTATGTAAAATTTCCTCAATTTTCCAACGGTGTTCCGCTATTTTATTAAATAACTGAAGTATGACAAACAAAAATCGAAAAAAACATGAAAAAAAAAGACTTTTTTGCAATAAAATGTTAATAAAAAAAATTAACAATAATATATTTTTATAAAGAGTTTCATACATGCATCTGGACCCCTTTAGGGACCCATTCCAATTGGTTTCATACATTGCATAATTTTTTTGCTTATTTTGACTCTCCAGATCTAACTTGCTTCCTCTATAGTAGTTCTGAAGCGATCGTTAGTAAGTTTTAGCTTTAAAAATGACTTTTCCGTTGAACAACTGATTACCATGAGGACTAAGTATATATTCGTCGTGCAATTTCTGTATTTGGAAAAGTGCACTGAAGATTGTTTTCCATCACAAACTGGTAAAAATCAATTCTTTGGAACAGCTTTCGTCATATTCGCCAATGTGTTTCTTTACAATTTCAGAAAATTGTTGCAATTCTGAGTCGAAATACTCATCTAGATCGTTTGAATATGCCCCTCCAAAATTTTCAGGACGCGCTTTGATCTGTTCATCCGACAAATTCGACAGTTCGCCTAGAAATCCAAAATGATTATTATTAATAATCTCATAGGGTTTTTTGCTGTTTTTTAAATTTTGTTTGTAATTTTTGTTTGTTTGATTGCGTTTTGGTAGAGGCCCCTAAGTGGTGGAGACCCTTGTGCTGTAGCACTTGTTGCACATACTTAAATCCGGCCCTGATCCCATTGAGGGTGTGTGGGATTATGTACAAAGATGCCCACATAATAGAAATTACCCATCTAATATAACTCTGGAAGAGTGAGGACTTGCCGCCTAGCAAGAGTGGAATAATATACCTCAAGAAACAATTAATAATCTCCTTACTGGTTTTTGTTAATCCTCGAAGCCTTTTTTTTGGCACAAAGATTTCGGGTAATGGACTCTCGTATTTCAAATCGTTTAAATGCCATAAGAGACCTTTGAATACCAGGACATCGAATAGCCCACAATTGCACAGCTTCTAGGTAATTCTTTCTTATGTATTCTCCCAGAATTAAATAATGTAATTTTGCCCCATAGTTGTAATGATTCTAGAGCGGATTACTTCTTTTGACACCAATATCCCAGATAAAACCAGACCAGATGCGAAAGCTCCAGTCGCCTGTACTTCATGCGACGGCGCGGCGAGCCAAGGATTGACGAGACGATCCGCCGGCGGTCTGGCATCTAGTACGGAGACCGAGGTTAGAAATTTAAATCACAGCATCACAGCCACTGCCGTGTCTTCTTCAAATGTAACGTAACTGCCGTATAGTACAGACGCCTGCACTATCGCAAAGCGATAGTGCAGGCAGCCTAAGTGCCGCGCCCCAAGGTCATTGAGCTTGAACACGATATTTGACAGTCTTACTCATCTGGTCTGGTTTTATCTGGGCCAATATCACAAGTTGACAACTGGTCTCAAGTAGCTATCAAAGTAATCAGCTATTTTCATTTCATTACTTAGGTACCTTTACCATGTAAACAGCCCCTTACAGCTCATTACTCAAAACATTGGAGCAACTGCAACAATGTGCTGTATACACGCACAGGTTGTTTTTGATGGAAAATCGATTTTTTAAATAAATACTTCTTTCCATTTTATAGTCCAGACCGTTTTTAAAAGTTTATTACGCACACTTTAAAATCCTCACCCTAACTAAACAAAAAAAATTAATTTAGGGATATAAATAATAAACAAAAAATGTATTTCAAAAAACAAGTAGGTATCTAATAATGAAATGAAGAAAGATTTTTGCTTTTTCATAATTCACGTGAATTTTATATTTCAGCAAAATGATTTTGCTGGATATGTGGTGGGTTTAATCCACATCATGCATCTTGTAGTAAATATATTTCTTGTTGCATGGTTTGCCAATGAAATTAAAGTTCAGGTATGTATATATTTGCGTATTACTTTAAACAAATCAGAGCTAGAATGTTAAAAATGTTCCCTTGTGCCGAACATGGGACTAACTTTTGGTTTATGCTAGACATTAATTCCAACTAGAATGGTACAGGAGAGTGATCAGCGTGAAAAAGGACAACGTGTTCTATCTCACTTTAAAATTGTCCGCCGAGATCGACATGGCAGTGGCGTAGTCCGTTGAAAAAAACTAATATAATAATAAAATATTAATTTATTTATAAGAAGTAAAAGTGAAAATGATTTAACGATTTAATGGATTGAGTTGGTTTATTATTTACTACTTTATATCAACTGAGTAAAGTAAACTAAAATTACATTGCATTAATAGATATTTGAAAAGTTTAGTGGGAAGTTAACAAATATATATTTTTTGAAATAGCATACAACTTTTGTAAACATAAGTAACGTATTGTTTAAACAACAAAAAATGGTTAGTCGCTCTCAGAATCAAGAAGCGAACATCCCAGGTTATCGTCTAATGCAGTTTATCACTCTCGCTGTCTTCATTTTCTTCTGATAAACCCGTATTCACTGTAAATCTTAAGTGATCGAGAGTGTCGTCAAGGATATGCTCTTTTTGTATTAGCTCTTCTTCATATTTTTTACATGTTGGCAAATATTGTAGTCAGAGCCTTAGTATCAGCCAATTTACATGTGATATTGCGAGCGGCTACCACTACCCAATTCTTTACTAAATCCCATATTTTTTCTGTGGGATTCAGTTCCGGGTGATAAGGAGGCAAGCGTAGTAGATCGTGGCCATGTCGGTTCAACAGTTCATCCAATTTATATGGCGTGGGAAAGCGAAATTTATATTCTTGAATACCGAGATAAATTTCTGGTTTGATTAGTTTGGGGTATGCTGGCAATCCCCTTTCTGCTAGCCAGAATATTTAATTTGTTTCCATTTCCTTTCATTCTTTTTAGTGCTCGTATTTTTAAGGTCAAACTAATTCTGCCTATAAGTAGGGCTGTGACGGATATCCTCGAGAATTTATTTTTGAAGAACGGAACCGGAGAACAATTAATGAGAACATTACAAAAGGACGAGAATAAACGAAGATAACATACTGTAGTGGAACGACATCGTTTTCTGAATAACAATAGTATATGTATAACTATATCATGTTTCGTAATACTCATAAATACTCGTAATTACTACATTATTTACAACCTACTTACCGAATTGAATAATGCTACTTAAAGTTAAGACATAAATAACTTATATACCTGTAGTTTTTCAAAGGAATAGTAATTCCTAACTTTCCAACTTTTTTTGGGGACATTGCAAAAAATAATTTCGTTATTTACATATACTTATATCGTAAATGCACAATAAACTATGTCACAATGACACAACCACACACAGAGAAACTGAACTCAATAAAGACACAGTACCGCATCTAACTCTGTAAAATATATATATTTTTAGTTCCTAGGACCAAGTCAAACACAGTAAGGTTGGCAACATCGAAGAGCCGCTTTCTGAGACACAATAATAAAGGGATGGATGTTTAGAGGACCGGTTCTCTTCCCATTTTGATTTGGGCACGCAAAAGTCGTTCAGCGTTGTCAAATCATTTAACAACAGCTTTTATATCTTAAAAATACAGAACAATTAATAGTAGAGCACGCTTTTGACACTTAGGTTATTAAAAATGGGCGGGCACTGAGCGAGAAGACAATAGATTCGGACTTTGTCAGGTATTACGCTCCTGTACCTTTCTAGTTTGAATTTTACTCTATTCACTTACATTTCTGTAAGACCGTTATTTAATATTATTGTAGGGTAAGGTGAGGTACGTACCCACCCAGTTTCTCAAAGCAGTTAAATCAATTAATAAAATTTGACATTGGAAGTAAACTTTCGCTTTAAAAATTCGTTATTAAATAAATTTCTTTGAGAAACCTACTATTCATGTTTTCTATATTCCAAACAAATATGTATTATTTGCTGTAAAACGTTAGGTAATTTGACTTACTTCTAAGTTGTTTGGCACAATTATTTGTTTTGTGTAAATAATTATTTAAAAAAATTTTTATGGCTTATATTTGGCAATGATATTGGCATGATATGAAGTATTTGCAAAAAAAGTATATCATTTACCAAGAAAAACACCAATAGTCCACTTCAGAGAAATTTGCAAATAGGCCGACTTTTGCGTTCCGAAAAGAGTCGGTATTTTTTATTGGAGCGGAATTTTTTCTCCACTCCCAGCCTCTACACCATAGTACTTTTGGTACGCTCATGTTTGCTCCAGGTCTCAAAAGAACTCTTGGCGGCCGGTATCTTATATTATAATCTTAGAAAATATCAGTATTGAACAAATATTTAATTTTTTTGATATGCTAATGAAATAGCGACTGAATTTTACCTAAATCTAGATAGCTTGCTTGTATGAAAGATCAACGAGCTAAAGTCGTCTTTTACCTTATTCCGATAGACACTGTATCCCGTACGAAGTAAAATATGTTGACTATGTTTTAGAGCCTTGGTATTGGAGATGCGATTTGTCAAAGAGAATGGTACAATCAAGATGAATATTCCAAAAAACTGTTGTTAATGATGCTTTTGCAGTCACAGCGCCCTCTTACAATGTCAATTGGCCCATTTGGACCCATGACCCTAGGAACAGCCCTAAGCGTAAGATTTTTTAAGTATCGTATAACTGAAATTAAAATCTTTAAAAAGGAGCTTTATAAAATTTAAAAGTTTTAACGGATATCTTTCTTGCACTTTATTTTTAAAATTACTTTTCAATATAAGTTTTTTGAATTGGTAAAACATCTATTATTTGCACCACAGGAAGGGCCCTTCCTGTAGTGTCCTCTGGTGTCTATTTTAGTTGACACACAAGTAAAACAAGACAATATTCTATAGTCAGGTCTACTTAAGTATATCGCGTTTTTGTATATCCGCAAGATGTGTTAAGCTCACTGCAAGAATTAAATTTTCTTGTGATACTTTGTTGAGCCAAGATGACGTGTTTCTTGCGACAAGAAAATATTTTCTTTGATAAAGTGTAATATTTTTCAGAAGAACAAATTAATACTAACCCTCTTCTCCTCTCCCCTCCCCCATGCCATTCCATCTTTCTTTCGCTCTGGGCCAATCACTTTCTTAATTCAGTCGCTCACGCATTATTCATTATGTCACCTGATTTCGGAACATTAAGAACGTGTTTCGAAAGACAACTTTCTAAATTTTTAAAAAGCAATTTAGTTAGAAAATCTAACGTCAAGAAATTTTTTGAATTGAAAGTAAAAACTTTAAAGACATTAGTTACCATGACTTTAAATTTAAAAGTCATTTAAGATACTTAGCTATCATAACTTTGTTAAAGTTCAAATACTTTTTACTTATCATAACTTCTTTAAACTTCCAGCAGAAGTTTTTAGTCCCTGTAACTTTTCAAAATTAACAAAAAATTAAGTTGCCCTTACTTTATTTTCTTACCAACAAAAGTAACAGTAACTTCTTGACAGATAAAATTTATCCCTTGCTTAAAAAAGTGCCAAAATTTTAATAAGTGGATAAATCGAGTAGGATAGGAGGACAAGGTACCATTCTCTATTTCCCCCCTAACCGTGGCATTCCCCACAGTTAAAACTTCAGATGATTTAAATACATAAATTTCCTTCGAAAATAAATAATTAAATTCCAATCAGGGTCTATTCATTCAGACTACTTGTAAAATTTCAAAAACCAGAATCCGGTTCCATCTCCCACTTTCGTTGAGGCGGTT
The DNA here is from genome assembly GCA_963971165.1 of Philopedon plagiatum. Classification (NCBI taxonomy): domain Eukaryota; kingdom Metazoa; phylum Arthropoda; class Insecta; order Coleoptera; family Curculionidae; genus Philopedon; species Philopedon plagiatum. The sequence continues at coordinate 63,853,149 of OZ020195.1, read as the reverse complement.
GGAAACATTCTAGTTCAGCCGGGTGGAAGGCGGGTTCCTCAACTAAACCCCAACCCTGGCGTTAAAAATAAAAGATGAACCCATTTAACAACTCAAGTAACATTCTAGCGGACTTAGAACCCCCGTTAGCACGTGAAAGTGTGAGGTCGGAAAAAGATTTTTTATTTCGTATAAAAGATTTTTTTAAAGATCCTAGGCGGGCACTTATACTATAGGACAAGGCAAATTAGGCAGTACTTCGGCGGCAGGGCCGCGAAGAAACTCCAAGAACATCCAGAACTTCAAGACATCGAACCACAACGGTCGACCGCGGTCACCCAACTTCAAGAGTCTGCAATCATCTAGAACAACTCCGACAATTCCGGATTAGCCGATATTTGGTGGAGAAGCAGTCCGAGGACCGGTTATAGACGTAGGAGGAAAAAGTTGGGAAGTTGCCATTAGGACATTTCACCTTTAAGAAATCAGCAGCAATCGTAGTTCAACCTCAAAAGGGCCTTGTTGGAAAATATTCAAAGTGCAACTGGGGAATGGACGATCTTGCCTGGCAATCAAAAGTTTAACCGAGCTGCTTTGTTCTTGTCACTACGATGGGGAAAAAGGGCGCTTTTGAGATTGGTCAATGAGAAATTTCTTAGTCTGAAGACTCTGCTCTTGTTGTATGTCGGTGGGAAAGGCTTTAATAACCTATTTTCGTATGCTGATAGTGAACATTCTTAGTCTGTCGGTTCTTCGTAACCAGATAAAGGACATTAATCCCCGGCAATTCATTGTTAATTACCAATGACTGATTCAATAATAAATCATCTGCAACTTAACTTCAATTAACATTTATTTGTGGGTTATGCGTCTGGGGAAAGGACGCACATTACTTCAGTTATCATGGAAATTCTTATTCCAGCGGCGGACACAAAAAAGCATTCAAGGACTTCACGAATCAGTGAAGTTTAATCATAATCTCCGCTTTTAGGAAAAGACGTAGGTACTTAGTGCTCTCCGATATAAGTACAGGAAAATTCTTTGCCAGACGGCACTATCCTTGCTAATTTTCGCGAGAAGCAGTTCGTTCTTTCTAAGTAGGTGTCTTGGGAAATGGATGGTAATCCAGGAAAATTGAAAATGGTTTCTTAGACAGGAAGCGTGACTCCTGAAGTTGTAATTCCAGGGACAGCAAAAAGTTATAGATGTGGAAAAATCAGCTTCTGGTTCAGCGGCGTCGCCCTGACTATATGGACAGTACTGGACTTTTCCCTCTTAAATGTAATAAAAAGAACGACAAACCAAGACAGAATAATGAAATTTTCCCTCCGTGCAAAATTTCAGACTCGGGTAGTCACGGCTACCCGAGTTCGTAAATTGCTGGACGTGTTCGTGCCAGCTTTCTCATTTCTTAGAAAGTGTCCAGGACGTTCCGGGCTTTGTCCCATCCTGGAGATACATTCTAACTCAAACATTCTTTTTGAATTTTTTAAATATTATCGTCACCTCTTCCTTGGTGGACTGTTGGCAACTTCCAGCTAGCGGGGTAGGTTGGCGGGTTCACCCATGACAAAGACAGGCGCCTTGTCTGTGCTTTGACCAATCGGTACCTTCCGTACCTGGCATCCCTCGACATGGACAAACCGGGCAAAAAGACAAATGATAGTTAAGGAAACTTAGAAATAGGGCGCCACGGATGGCTCTGTTTCAGGTGACCTTCATTCTGAGAAGTTGAAACTTAATGAACGTCTCTTAGCAGTCCGGGAAACAAGACTGTTTGCGCCTTGAAGAACAAATTGCAAACAATTGGTCGTTCGCATCTGAATCGCATACCAAGTTAAACCCTGGGAGGGAATTTAGAACTCTGGGGAAAGAAAATTCCAATGGGGCAAAATTAAATCTTTTCTTGAAAAGAAGATCAGGGGAAATCGGTGATATGCCGGACGGCTTTCCCGGATATTCTTTGCCAACTTTGAAATTAGTTACTTCATGGTAGAAGCCGGGAGGGACCGTTTTCCACCCCAACCACGTTCAGGGAATTCTCTGCAGAGGTTTTCTTGACGTGAAAATTAATTAATGGAGATCGTAGGTGAAATTGTGCTAAAACATAACTCGTCTTTGGGATTTTTCTTTTTTTAAATTTAACTGGTAATTAGGTATATACTACGTATACTATATATTAATATTTATTTTTTTAATTTTAGACCTATCAGGCATCGTATTCGTACATAACCCTTATGAGGAATCTGAAATAAAGAACAGGAACAATTTAGCCACACTTACATACTAATCCAATTTACTGATTTTTACAAGATATTGAGTGTAAATAATACACAGGTAAAATAACATTTGCAAATTTACACTTACTTAATTTATGTTGTCAAGGTAAATGCACAGTTTAATCCGTTTTGTATCTGACATCAGAGCTGCTATGGTTTGTGCTTTTCAATTTATTGTGAGCATCTTTTAGACTAATGTTCAAATGATATCAAATCAGTAGGTGCTGTCCATGGTGGCCAACTTAATTTAATTTTGACATGGTTTTTTGGCTTTAAAATTTGTAACAATAACATTACGAGTATATGTTACGGATAGATTCATATCCTGCAAGCAATTTTCAGTCAATTATTTAAAGTTTTAACGTGTATAACGATTTCATTCAGAAGATTAATATTTTAAGAGATCTACGGTGTCATTTTTTCTGTCACTAGGACCTCAATATTCATTTTAAATATTGTTTTCCTAAAATAAATCATAAAATATCTTGAAACTCCCGCCGCTTGAGTAATACGTTAAAAGTACCCATAGAATATGAATCTACGGTTAATATTTATACAAATGAAATATAAAGCAAAAAATTATACTAAAATAAAATGAAGTTGGCAATAAATGGGTGTGGTCGGCAATTGCAGCCTTAAGGTTTAACCATCCATTATCCGAAGGTATGGCTTATTGACGTTATCATTTGAACAGAGAAAAACCAAGATAGAGAGAAGAATATCTCGTACTGATTCCATTCATAAATATGATTTGCTTTCTATGACCTCCAAAACGGCCTGACGCATTCGACTACCGACGTTTAAATAAAGCTTCCACGGGCATGCGTTGCAGATTTTGGGATATTAAAAAAAAATGCTGCAAAACAAAAAACACATATGAAAAACAACAATCAAAAGTTTAAAAGATTCTCCAAAAATATAGCCACGCGTTAAAAACAGAATAGTCCGTCCGTGTATCGAGACGCGCCGCGCCGCAAATAACTCTCTCTGCTTGCCGTGTTGCTACCACACTGACTATGGCGGAGTGTATTGTGCAGGGCTGCCAACTGACCTTTACTGATTTACTCTCAAAACTTTCCTGGATTACTCACAATTACTGACAACTTCAACATATCAATATCAAGACACCCTTTTTTGTATAAACCGTAAAACACCGTAGGTATATTTGTTAATACTAATAAGTGGCAACTGATGGCGCTTTTGTTTTTATTTTACTACTGTGCAATGTTGCTAAACATTAAAAGCTGGTGTTGCGTGTTGCTAAAGTTGCCAACTCGGAAGAAAGCTAAAGTAGGAGCGCTTTCACCATTTTGAAAGGAATATGTTTGTGTAAATCACACAATATACAGGAGGGGAATACCCGAGACGCTGCGACACCTAGTGTTGCAAGTTGCAGTATCAAACAGACGAATCACTAGCTAGAACCTTAGTTATCCTCTTATATTTTTATATTGGCTAAGCAAGAGAGGTCGCTAAAAGCAGTGCAAATCTAAAAACTGCAAAATTGTAATTACTGCTATAGAGCGCCTAAAATTATGCCTAAATTTAGATTTTTAAAATTAAATTTTTAATAAATTACACAGGACCACAAATGGGAACCGAAAAAAGTCCTTTGGCGAGTTTGATATCCTATATGGGTTTTGGTGCGCTGATTACGAATCCGAGGTCCATATAACCCCAGCACATCACGTTCAAGGTCATTTGAAGGTCAAATGCATATATTACGGAAAAACAGAAAATCTGACCACGGATTCGGAAAGAGCGGGAAATTTTACGTCCAAATATGTAGTTTTTAGTTCTTCCAACATGACCCTCCAAGGTCATCTGGGGGTGAAATGACTCACCGATAGACCAAATTCTTATTTCCCATATACATCATCACAACTACAGACTTTTACGTACAACTTAGTCAGGTATCTTTAGGTTTTTGGACGCGCTGATTACGAATCCGAGGTCCATATAATCCCAGCACGTCACTTTCAAGTTGTGATGATGTATATGGGAAATAAGAATTTGGTCTATCGGTGAGTCATTTCACCCCCAGATGACCTTGGAGGGTCATGTTGGAAAAACTAAAAGCTACATATTTGGACGTACAATTTCCCGCTCTTTCCGAATCCGTGGTCAGATTTTCTGTTTTTCCGTAATATATGCATTTGACCTTCAAATAACCTTGAACGTGATGTGCTGGGGTTATATGGACCTCGGATTCGTAATCAGCGCACCAAAATACATATAGGATATCAATCTCGCCAAAGGACTTTTTCGGTTCCCATTTGTGGTCCTGTGTTATCAGATTAGAACTCTGCATAACTACCAAGAATATACTACGTGAATATACGTTGATCTCTCGATTACTCACAATTTACTCACAATTGCCACTTACTCACAAAATTACTCACAGACCAGCAAATTACTCACAAATGTGAGGAATTACTCACAAATGGGCAGCCCTCGTATTGTGAGAATTCCACGCGCCTATCTCGGGGTGTTGCCGCTTAAAGGCTATGGCGTTGTCGAGCTGGCGGGAAGAAGAGATACTCTTCTCTCTATCTTGGTTTTTCAATGATTTGAATCTGGGCGGAAAAGGTTTTAAAACATAAAGTAACCTGCGGTTCATTGACATTAATGGCGAGTGTTGCCGAAAGTTAACGAACTGTAGGCTAGGTTCATTCTTTAGGTTTTAATATGTGTTTCATTCTTTGTATTATTAACCAAAAACCAAATATTTAACTAGATTTTGGGACCAAAAAATTTTTTTCGAAATAGGTAGTTGCGCATTACTCGTTTCATATAAGATGTCGAAAAAGGATTGTAGGAAATATGCAACAGTAGTGAAACTAAAGTCTAATTATTTTTAAGATACCTAGGCCCAAACAGACTTTAGAGTCACTTCGTTAACCACGACCGACAATTATTGTCGGCTTACTCGTTCGGCAAGTTTCGTTGCGCTTTCGCTGCTCACAGTAGATTTTTAAAATGGTAAATACCATTTTAGTATCGTATATTTAAGCCCCGCCACTTTAATTCTATTTAAAAAAAATGAGTGTACAGACGAAAACTAAAATTTTAAATATATATATATATATATATATATATATATATATACATATATATATATATATATATATATATATATATATATATATATATATATATATATATATATATATATATATATATATATATATATATATATAACAGTTTCAAAAGACTGAAGCGCAGAAAAACCACTGATTGTTAACTTCGAAACTGATGAACTAACAGGTTTTATTGTCGGAGCAATAAAAATCGGACTAAATTTTGTGAAATAGCACTCAAATGTTTAACTTTAAACCTCACTAGAGACTAATATCACAATATAGTTATATAGTTTGTGCTAATATACTAGATGTAGTCACATTGGTCTCAAATGATATGACTTGTTACAGCTTGCCGCTAAATTATATTATAAGTATTACACAATGCACAGGATATTGCACCTAAGCCAGCATTTTGGATATTTAGACCTAGGTATGTATATTATACATATAGGTGTTTCACACAACTTTAGACAAATAGGTAATAAGTTAGCATTGTTATAGATAGAGTGAAAATATTCATATTTCTGTAAGACATTCACTTAATAAAACAGCAGTGGAAATTTGTGTTTTAATTTAGATACCTATATAATTAATAACTAGGTATACCAGAACCTTTTCATAACGTGTTCATTACACTGTTCGACACGATTTTCTCTCAGAGACTTTCTAAATTAATTCCGGTGTATTTTTGGCCGCTGATTATGAATCTGGCCGTAAGACACGTCCAACACTTCAAGTTTTTGAGGAAAATGAAGGAATATGAGCGAAAAATAGCGTTTTTACCCATTTTATACCTTTAGAACTTCCGAATGGGATGTACTAGAGAGCTCTACGATGCTCAAATTAAAATTTTAGAGCAGACTATTACTAAATGGTGTTATTGACCAATACGAGAAGTTTTTAAATTTTTGATATAAGTAATCAGAAAATTCCAAAATCGCCTCTTTGAGACTTTTGGTTTAGAATATCTCGGAAATCTGATATAGCAAAAATTCTGTGAGTAGATTGGGTACCAGCGCAAAAAGTTATATCGATCCACAAACCAAGAAACCATGCAAGCTTGTGTATAAAGTTTTGAAATGGCGGCCTGTCAATTCGCCATCTTGGATTCCCTGGGAGTTCTAGGGAGAAATTAATTCAAAAAATGGAAAGTGCCACTATCTGTACTCTAATGCCCGTTGATGATCGATTAAGCGGAAATGGGATACACACATGTATCTATGTAAGTATATAATATAAAATCTTACGCCACCCATTTTGTTGAAAACTTCTGCTGAAGAATTTTTGCACTTTTATTGGAAACAAGAAGTCTTGCCTTTCAATTTGAGCTGTCGTAGGCAAGCTTCGTCTCTTTGATCGGCAGAATTACGTCTAAGGATGTCTTTTAACTTATCCCAAGTACTGACGTTTCGAATATTTACAACAAATTTGGATTGGCCAGTAAACCAACAAAATGTTTAGATATGTATTTATGTAGAATACAAAAGAATACTTGTTACTCGTTTAGTAATAAGTTCAGAACTGTTTATTAAACAAAACCTAATCCCTAACAACAATATATAGGGTATAGTATAAATACTATATCACATCTTCCCTTTAACAACCAAATATAATAAAAGTATCAATCAAAAATATTGACTATAGATTCAGCTTTGAAGGAGGTTTTATTAAGCGACCAAAGGATGATATTTTGTTTGTAAATTCTTGTCCATCCTTACAGGCTGAATCGATGTCTTTGGCTAAATCTATGTGTTTATTCTTTCCGCCTGGCGACAAAGTATCTTTACCTTCGTGACCCACTATTACATTTTTATTAACATTTCTCGTCAGTGTTGCTTTCCGATTCTATACATATTCTCTCACAATGATCATTTATTTTGTTTCTATCACTACCAATCGAAACCGAATTATTATTCCTACTTGAACTACAATTACCAATATTACCATTAAACGAAGAATGGTTATTAACTTGATTAGGCCCTTGTTTTATAAATTTTCTATTTCTTATAAACTCTGAAGCATTATTAATTTTAATTTTATAAGACCTGTCTGTTAACCAGGTGACCAGTTAAAATTTGATTTAATTTGAACATACACTGCACTACCAACATCTAATTGATTTACATTTTTGACACCCTTCTTGTTATAATATTTCTGGTTATTTTTGTCAAAAAGTTATTATATTTAGAATAACTAATAACATTTGGCAGTAGGTAATTATCTTTACAGGGAATTATAGATCTTAATCTACGTGACATTAGAATCTGTGCTGGAGAATTATGACCATCAATTTCTATATTTCGATACATAAGCAGTGATAAATGTATATCTTTTTTATCTTCTAATACTTTTTTAAATATATTTTTTGCTGTCTGGACATTTCGCTCCGAGATTCCGTTTGATTGTGCATCAGTTGGTGATGTAACAACATGATTAAATTCCCAATTTCTACTAAATATTTTAAATTCGTTTGAACTAAACCGAGGACGAACCCCCGCCCCCCCCCCCCCCCATCTGAAACAACCGTTAAAGGAATACCATGACGGGCAAAAATTGACTTTAAAATCTAAACCGTTTTATTGCTAGCTGTGGACCTAACAATATATTTCCCAATTTCAATGTATTTTGAGAAATAATTTATTATCAACAGATATTTTTGGTTATTAATTTCAAACAAATCGCAACCAACTTTATTCCATGGTATACTTGGAATACTGTGATTTACTAGAGGTTCTGAGGTTTGTGGTTTGGCATATTTAAGACATAAATGACATTGTGCTATATTTCGTCTAATAGCATTATTCATAAATGGTCAAACGCGAGAGACTCATTAGCAAGTTTGACACACTTATTGCTGCCTAGGTGATTATAGGTGTGGAAATAACTATAAAGATATTTATTGAAAGAATGTTTATCACTGCTCCTGTATCAATTTTAAATTTAATATTTTTATTATTTACTTCTAACTTAGTAAACCATTCGGACTTGATTATTGAATTAACGTAGTTAATAGACCCAACATGTGAAATTATAAACTTCTCAAGATAATGGTACACCTTCTGCGTGAACCTAATTGTCCCTATTTTTTTTAAACACCTTGCTGCAAAGTAATTAGGCATTTTACAAAAGCCGCAGAGTTTTCTGTAAACAGGACAAAGTCTTAATGTATGCCTCTTACCTCCACATCTATGGCAATCTTGACTTCTACCATTAAATTTTTTAAACCTTTGAAACTTTTTGAAGCATCCATTTGTTTTGAACATTCGATACCCGCATCTGTAGCACTTCTATCTTTTGCTGATTCAATAATATAACAAAAATCAACTGCTTTTTTTTTTAAAGTTAAATTATCTTCTTGTAGAAGTTTCTCACGAACTGTAATATTTCTTATCCCACAAATAATCATAGTAACGATAAGGCTTTCTTAAAGATTTTCTAGTTTACATTTGCATGATTGTATCTTGAGTTCTGTTATAAAATTTTCCGTTGACTGATCTGTCTTTTGACGAGCACTAAAAAACTTATATCTTTCAAAAGCAATGTTTTCTTTACCCAAAAAATGTTCATCAAATTTTTGAAGCAAAATACCCAGTTTATCATTTTCTTCTTCTTTAAACTTTAAGGTGTTGTAAATATAAAAACCTTCTTCACCAATGTAATGTAAGAGTTGAGCACATTGAATTGCTTGATCTTATTTTTATCTGTTTTTGAAGCTTTCAGATACTTTTTTGTTATATTACTTAGTAAAAACCCAGTTTTCTGTCTAACTCGTTTTATTCGACAACTGTCTCTCCTCGTTCCCACCAGTGTCGTGGGATCCTTCAAACTCATACCACAGATAGAGAGGTACTGATACAACATATCTCCCTTTTTAAACAAAATACAATAAACTAAGGAATATAAATAATACGAACAAGATTTTTTTTCACTAACTAGTGACATAATCAGAAAGCCATTTTGGTTTGATTTTTGGGCGCGAAGATTTGAGATCACCTTCACTTTCATAAACACTCGCCGCGGGAATGGCTTCCTGACTGGCGCGGAACTACTATGCAGCAAGAAGACGCAATGCGGGGGGGGGGGGGGTGTCTCTAGGGGGCCCACGGCCCAGAGTGTCGTTCATGCAATTACACGTCACGTTTAATACCAGGGCCATAGCTAGAGGCTCTGGGGCCTCGGGGCAGCAAGTGATCGAGGGGCCCTTTATCTCCTCATTTCGGAGGCCCCTATGCTTGGGTTTGCTCGGGGGCCCTGGGGCCTGAAAAATAATTTTGCGGGGGGGCCCAAATTTTGAAGTTCCGCATCTGCTTCCTGATTAACTGTAGGTCTGACATCAGAAGCAACATTGAACTTATTACTACAATGTACATAGTTCTCAACTGCTGTGACACTATCACTAGGGTGTCGATTATTTGGAGTCCCACATGCAATATTTTCGTATGTGGGGCAGAATGCTGTTTGAAATTCAGAGTATGAAAACTGGGCGTAAGGAGCAAGAATTAAAAATCATCGGTTTCGTCTTAAAAGTCCCCGGGGGTGTCTATTAAATAAGATCGCGGTTCATCAGACTTTTCCACAATTTTCCCGTAGCACCGTAAATCTGTCACCCAAACAGCACTGCCCACACCGAGGCCCACACTAAGTTCTGGTGAATCCTTACAACTATATCTGTTATTAAATTGGTCTTTCTGTTTATTTTTCCTCCTTTCTTCAATTTGAACCGAGGATTGACTATTTCTTGTAATTTACTTGACAAAATAGGCAAATTAGATTTTAATTTCCTTGCTATTAGTAAGCTAACAGTGCCATTGAAAGGTCAGATTTTTTTTTATTAAATATTTTGCGACTTTCACTGCAGCTTCTACCTCTCCGTTATATTGAGCAAAGTAGTGACTCGAAGTTGTATGTTTAAAGTTTAGTTCTTTTGCTAAGTTTTGAAATTCAGGTCTAAACTGAGGTCCGTTATCAGTTCGAACGATATCTGGAATTCCAAAACGCGCAAAAACTTCTTTAACTATTAAGATTATTGAATTCTGAGTTGTCTTTAAGAGGAATAATTTCGAAAAATCGTGAAAAATAGTCTGTAATAATTATATACCAAGTATTTTGCCATTTAAAAAGATCTATAGCAACTTTTTGCCATGCTCTCGTAGCTATTTGATCTTTAACAAATGTTTGCTTAATATTTATTCGTTCTTCAACACAATTTGGACAATTTCTAATAAGAATTTCTAATTGAGTTGATACTCCTAGCCACCACACAGCCATTTTTGCCCTTTCTCCACAAACCCAGTTTTCTGTCTAACTCGTTTTATTCGACAACTGTCTCTCCCCCTTCGCACCAGTCGTGGGATCCTTCAAACTCATACCCGAGATAGAGAGGTACTCATACAACATTTTTAAATCTTGCTTTCCAAATTCTCCAATTCTCTGCCGAATTTCCATAAATTAGCAAGGGTTGAATTGTCACCCATTTGTCAAGTCCAAAACGATTATTTGACTTTGACAACCGCCAAAATTTGACTTTGTTGATTTTTGTACAATTAATCTATACCTATACAAAATGAAAACTGAAAATTCTTACTTTTTTATGCGTAGAACTTCTAAAAATACTCCTTTATAAAAAAAATTCCCGACTGCGCCATGTTTAGATATGTACCGATTTATGTAGAATACAAAATAATACTTCTTACTCGTTTAGTAATAACTTCAGAGCTGTTTATGAAATAAACCTAATCCCTAACAACAATGTATAGGTTATAGTTTAAATACTATATCACAGAAGATAATAAAATTCCACAAATATACATTTTGAAAAGAATTTGGATTCGTAATGTCATAAAAGGAATCAGTTATTGATTGACAAGTCGATATGTAGCGATTTGGGTAGTCGTTTGGGTTTCCATCGAAAATAGGAACACACTTCAGATATTCCGTTTTAAATTGCGACATATCGTTTTCAGTTAAGTAAATTAAAAGTTGGTCGATAATTATGTGATTATTATAAGTTGCGTTAATATTTGGTGTTGCGCTTAAATTTTCTTCGCTTCTTGCTTCTAAATTTTGATTAGAAACAGAGTCAGTTGGAGGCGTCTATCAATTTCAATTCTGTAAATTGCTAATGATACTTTTATCGACATGAACTGGATTGCACATACTACACTATTAGGTACACTAAAATCAACATGCCCAGTCTGGCCATTTTATAGGGGCAAGGCTTGGTTCGGCGATTGGTGTTCTTTCCAAAATCTTGGTCCCTGCGAAGATAGGCGATACTGGTCCTACCCTTCGATGATTGGTTGGTCGATGGCAATCCACAGATTTTCGATGGATTGGAAGAATTTTTCGATGTTCGGAAGAATCCACTCTGCTTCAACACCAGTGGCGCAAGACCAATTGTGGATGTCGGCGACATCAGCTTTGCGAGGCCCCTTTCATTATTTCGCAGAAAAAAAGTACTAGGTCAAATGAATTATACACAAATACGTACTAAGTATGAGTATATTGTTGCTACTCAACAATGTTGTCAGACGATTCTCATTAAATACTACCTACTGGTACCAAAATATTATAGGTTAGGTATAGCTAAGTTGGAAGTTTTTTGGGAGGCCCCTATGGGCGCGAGACCGTCGGTGGTCGCCGACATCGCTGACGCCTAGCGCTGCCACTGCTCAACACCTCCACCAACATCACAACGCTTTATTCGTTTTTTCTGTTTTATCAAGAAACTTTTCTGCCATAAAAAAATTGCAATTTGCAAAATTCATATGTCGCTAAACCGCTGCTACCTAGTTGGCAGGTCAGTGATTTCGTAATCAGGTAAGGTATAAATACTATATTCAACTTTCAACATTTACCAAATACCTCCTCCAAATTTCCTGCCAGCTCTCGCGCTAATACGTTTTTTCCTAAAATTAGATTTAAATCAAAAACAAGCTAATTTAATGACTTTCGTATAAAGTGTTGACAAAATAACAAATGCGATACATCACATCCATTACTTGAAATTTTCGCCTGCGCTGCGGCGCATTTTTGACATTGTAAAACTTCTGGACGTAGCACCTAAAAAAAAAGTTGTGCTTGTGGCGATTTGCATGCAGCGCTAGATAGTCCCTTTATATTATATTCGAAAGTTGACAACCCTATCTAGTGTGTCCCCCCGGAATACAATTTTTGGGTGCTCTACTGCCCTGTATAGGTATATACTGGCTGTAAATGATTCAAGTTGGGGGTAACAAACAATAAAACACTGTGATAACTGATATTTAATCTACCAAACTTTAATATCACATTAGCACTCAGTTTAAATCTTGTATTCACGAACAGTTCGGCTTATACCTAATTAATTAACTGGTAATTCAAGAGCTTTCGTTGTAACTTCGATCAATTCATCGGCAACTGGGTGATTTCTCAACATATCATCCAAAGTAGAATTATCATACTCGTTAGCCACCAGGTCTAGCTCTTTATAAATTGAACTAACAACTGGAAGCCGCTTAAGAAGCTCAGGAGCGGGAAGTGATCTTAGATCACTTAATGAGTGATCCGAATGCTCTGATTTGAGTGTTGCGCCTAAAAGAAATTTTATTTAAACTTTTTGTTAATCTTCAAAATTAATTATGAAAAGAGTAAATACCAGAAATGTCAAAATGTTGATTAATTTCAATGTTTTAATGGAGTTGCTGCTTGAAAATGTGGCGTTCTTCTGGCTGTATAATTATAAGTTTGTTTGAATAGCTAAGGATGACGCATCAGCTTACAATTCTTTAATGCAACTTTGTAATTATTGTCATTTAAAACAGAAACAAGCTTATTTTCTATAATTAATTAAGCATTGCATTTTTTAACAAAGCTAAAACTAAATATTTTACGAAAGCATAACTAGGAGAAAATCATAGCCTTTTATTAAACTCCAGTATTATCTAATTAAAAACAAGGATTAAAACACCTGGACATAATAATCATAACATTAACTTTTGATTCAGGTTTTGACAAAAGTATTGCATGACTTTCTAAACAGAAGTTTTTATAAAGGCAGCTAAAGTTTTGTCACTAAAATTGGCATTGATTGAGTGATTGATTGTAGCAATATAGTTATTTATGAAACAAGTTACAAAATGAGCGACTTTTTTGAACTAGATGTGGAGATTGAACCACGAGCGCAGCGAGTGGTTCAACACATCGTATGCAAAAAGAAGCTATTGTGCATCGTGTTTCATAAAATATTTTTTGTAATTCAGTTATAATTACGAATAATTATTAAAAAAATATTTGATTTGTTTAAATTCCATTTAGACTAAAATAATGTTAAAGGCATTTTTTGTTTCTATGGAAATAGCTTTGATAACAATACAACAATCCTAACGTGATATGGCCAATCATTAGAGCTTTTTATGTGAAAAAAAGACTAGTAGAAAGCCACCTGTGCCATCATTTGAAAGACACTCCGTAGATATATTCTGATGTGTTTTCGACTAGCAACTCTCATTAATTAATTTGTTATTAACAATTTAGTGCAAAAAAACGCTTTTTTTTTTGGTTTTTTGCTTATAAAACGAAAACTATTCGAAGAATTTCAATTCCGTAAATGGAAAAGTTGTAGAGAATGAAATTACGAAGAAAATGAGAGGCGGAACGATCCGATCGGTTGATTAGAACCGAAGAATATCCGGAAAAAGCGGAAAATTCAGCTTTATTTTCAAAAATTCATAACTTTTCCATTTATGAAGATTAAGAGCTGAAATTTGGCACAGAAGTAGATAATTATATCAACTTTAAGTGTGCGCAAGGCAGGTGCTGTCGGACCATTAGTTTTTGCGCAAGTGCAATTTCAATTTTTTTATGCATTTTTTTGCCGGGAGCCTGCTTGCGTTAAAAATGGTCCTATTTTAATTCTATTACCGGTTTTCAAAACTAGAAGTAAAATCCTACTATAAATCGTATATCCCAAGTTTTCGTTAAAATACAGCGAAATGGATGAAACATGCACTTGAACATCGGTGTAAATGGCCTTGGGCCCGCGAGCGAGCGAGTGGTGGGGGAAGGAGGGGAAGCGTACATGTATAGACATACAGGCAGGCCGTGCGGAGCCTCGCATCTTTTCACTGGCTTTTCTCAGCCACTACTGCAGCTTTTTGGAAGATTCTTTTTTTGATTTTGGGGTTACTGAATACGAGGACTCTGATTCTCTATTCAGATTCCACGAATAATTCAAGATAAAGCTATACTATTCCGAATTTCGGAGTGGTCCAAGGATTAGAAGAGACGAGACATATATATAGCTATAGCACGCTTAAATTTTGACAGGCACGTAACTAGACCTAATTTTTTGGAGGGGCACCTGACAATTAAAAGTTGGCACATATATTTGGCATAATTTGACAAGCAATTTTGAAGGATATTCATTATGTCCGCAGATCCGCAAATGGATTTTACAAGAGGACAAATGAATCAAATTTTGAAAGATAAGAAAAAAGTACCTCTTGATAAAAATTTTTGCTTAAAGAAAGATCCAACCAAAACCTAGGTTTCTATAGGATTAGACATATAAACACGAGATTTTCCAAATCTCGTATATTAATTCCTACATACTGAGACCGAACGGAATCATTTTTTCCGCTGGTATAAATATACCGACAAAGGGCGGCTTTCCGATTATAGGTTGTAAATTAATAAGCCGTCACGTAGTGATGTCAGGTGGGTAGGAATAAAAATCCCTAGACAGTGTTGTAAATTTTCGCTAGAATTCCCTAGATTTTTTTATCCAACTATCGTCAGAACTCCCCAATTTGGAGAGTCGGGAGATGCCATATTAATAATTAAACTTTATAATATTGACTTTCAACTTTTGTTTCACGCAAAATCAGTTATTTTTCACAAACATAGAAAAAATCGTACCATCGTAAATTAAATTCATAATAAAATCATCATAATCTCAAACTTCAAAACTTATACTGACATTCTGGTTCTGAGGCTATTGACAGATTAGACATCTGAGAAAGCGAGAAATTCAAATCAAGAGTCATAAAATATTTTAGTTTATATAAATAGTTTTATAAATGAAATACCCATTTTCTTGTAAATTAAAAATAATAACAATTTATTTTTTATGTTTAACGCTCACATCACTCGACTCGATTATACCGAGTTTTGTTATTCTAATTAATGATAAAATAATATAATAAAACTATTTATTACTCGAAAATTCTTTCTATCAAGAAAAATCCCTAGATAATAACAAAAATTATCTTTATCCCTGAAACAGTAAAAAATACCTAGATCTAGGGAAAATTTCCTAGAACTAACATCACTGCCGTCAAGTCGGTCGTACGATAGAAAATTTTATGGAATATTTGATAATATTTTCTTTACTAAACTTAAAAAGTGATTTTCTTGCAGTTCTTCCTGTTTGGTACAGAGTGACGTGGTAGAAATTCAATATTCACAAATAAATAAATTTCCAAAAATTTTTGGGTGGGCACTAGGGTGGGCTCCACCATTTTTTGGGTGGGCGCGTGCCCACCCAGGCCCACGCGTAGTTACGTGCCTGAATTTTGAATAGCTGTGTAACCGTCTAATGCGCCCCCTCCCTCTCTCTTCTATTGTTCGGTGGTATGGGTACAGCTGTTGCCTTGGGATTCAAACGAATAGAAGAGAAACCGACGCGAACGGTTAGATGCTACAGAGCGTTCGGAGCTGTGAGTTGTACTTTTCGATCTGATTGATCGATCTGATTGATCAATCTGTATCCGACGATGATTCTGACTTTGATAGTTTAATAGATAGCGAGCAGATCGAAGAAAATGAAATAAACTATGCGGACCTTCCGAAAAGAAGGCGAATTTTATAACTAATGTATTCGGCGCAATACTATGTTCATGTTGTTTATCATCCATTTTTAATCATATTAATAAAACACTTTTGTGAAAAAAATAGTTATTTATTATACAAGGGGAAAAAGTATTAAATTTTAGCTCGAGGTTGTGTTGTCTCTCGACGCGAAGCGGAGGGAGACAAAAAACCGAGAGCTAAAATCTAATATTTTTCCCGTGTTTTTCTGCGACGGGAAAAACGACGATTTAATATTGAAAAAAACCGAGGAAAAAACCTATTATTACAATATATTATTATTAAAGTCAGAAAATTATCGATGCGAAATTTAAATGTTTAAACTGGTAGGCTGTTGTACTTATAGCGACAATTAGACCTGCGTTGCTAAGGAAACCTATAAAGTAATCAAACATCTGTCATTTTAATTCTGTGATTTGATATAAAAATTGCAAACTTAGTGGTTCTTTAGTAGATATTTTGAATAATATACAGTTAAAAAATGTCTGAAAGGAAATGTAACTTTTGTATAATACAATATTCTAAATTTAAATATCTACCTCTACTTATGTGTATATATATCCGGGAAAAAAGTACTCACTTTTTTCCCCGGGAAAAAAGTAATTTCATAAAAAGTGACATTTTGTTACCTGTCAACAGAGATAAAATGTCAAACGTTTTTCCCGTCACGGAAAAAAATATATATTTATGTGTTTAAATTAACAACCTTCCTGCTCGTTTATTTATAGACTAGAAATATAAGAATGTTACTCAAGAAGGTGGAATAGCAGCTTTATCTTGAATTATTCGTGGAATCTGAATAGAGGATCAGATTCCTCGTATTCAATAACCCCTAAATCACACAAAGAATCTTCCAAAAAGGTGCAGTAGTCGCTGAGAAAATCCACTGAAAAGATGCGACGCTTCGCACGGCGCGCCTATATATAATATGTACGCTTCCCCTCCTTCCCCCACCACTCGCTCGCTCGCACGCCCAAGGCCATTTACACCGATGTTCAAGTGCATGTTTCATCCATTTCGCTGTATTTTAATGAAAACTTGGGATATACGAGTTATAGTATCTTACTTCTAGTTTTCAAAACCGGTCTTAGAATTAAAATAGGACCATTTTTAACGCAAGCAGGCTCCCGGCAAAAAAATGCATAAAAAAATTGAAATTGCACTTGCGCAAAAACTAATAGTCCGACAGCACCTGCCTTGCGCACACTTAAAGTTGATATAATTATCTACTTCTGTGCCAAATTTCAGCTCTTAATCTTCATAAATGGAAGTTATGAATTTTTGAAAATAAAGCTGAATTTTCCGCCTTTTCCGGATTTTCTTCGGTTCTCATAAACCGATCGGATCGTTCCACCTCTCATTTTCTTCGTAATTTAATTCTCTACAACTTTTCCATTTACGGAATTGACATTCTTCGAATGGTTTTCGTTTTATAAGCAAAAAAACAAAAAACAAGCGTTTTTTTGCACTAAATTGTTAATAACAAATTAATTAATGAGTGTTGCTAGTCGAAAACACATCAGAATACATCTACGGACTATCTTTTAAATGATGGCATAGGTGGTTTTCTACTAGTCTTTTTTGCAATATATGACTTTTTTTTGCTCTAATGATTGGCCTACATGGAAAAGCGTTAATGTCAACAAATATTTGCATAAAATATCTACCTTGTGTAAAATGAAATGTCATTTTAAAACTTGTGTCAAAATGAGCCACATTTGACAATGAAAATCAATGTCAAAAAAGATGACATTTCATAACTGAATTACAAAATAGCTATGTTTCCCTATTTTATGGTTAAAAATGAGCGAATCCGATGAGTCTCTTCCTTCCGACGTTGAAGAAATTGCAAAAGCTGCAGTAGCGAACTTGCTGCCGAGTAAGTCAAAGCTAGCATATGAATCGGCTTAAATGGTAGCAGTATTTCGTGACAATACATTCGAAAATTGCACGTTTAACATTTATAAGAAATAAGGCATTTAATTTTGTTGTAAAATTGTCGTATAAATATATTTATTTTTTATTATTACTTAGTAATTTGTATTCTTAATAAATTTTGTAATACAATATTTGTTTCATGTGAAATTGAATGGATGTGCTGTATAATGAAATGTGTTTATGGGCCATTAAACTTATTTGAACATGAGTGTTAAAATGAAATCATTTTAGCACTTGTGTAAAATGAAATGTCATTTTAAAACTTGTGTCAAAATGAGCCACATTTGACAATGAAAATCAATGTCAAAAAAGATGACATTTCATAACTGAATTACAAAATAGCTATTTGTGTATTAAGAGCGCAAAGTGATATATTGCCGCTCTGAGCGAGAAGTTAGACGCGCGACGCGTAGCGGAGCGCGGCTATCTCGCGAGAGCGGCAATGTCACTTTGCGATCGAATTACACACATGATTTTTTCTACAACCGGTATTTTTATAAAAATATTTTGTAATGTAATTAATAATTATTGATATCAAATTTGACAGTTTATATTTTGTGTCAAAAGTCGCAGATACGCTGGACGTTTCTTTATTATTATTAAGGTGTCCATGGTAACTAAGCGAGCGACAAAGTAACTTTGTCGCTCGGCGAGCGACAAAGTAAAACAAACGCTTGTTCCTGGAAAATGTCCAACTTTGCGCTTTCTTTTGAAAGCGCAAATTTGTACTTTTCGCTCGGTTGTAGAAAAAAGTATTTTTGCTCGAAATGTTTAATTAACTGACGTTTAGTCATCTTTGGCAACTACATTAACACGCAAATATTATATGGAACCAAAGGATGGCTGCGAATTTATCCAACATGACTGCTCGTGTCATTAAAAACGTCTCATAAATTAAGTTCCTCTATTGCTAAGTATTTAAAAAAGACATAACGTTTAATTAATAGCACGACCAGAGAAAAGCCTTCCACATTGAGAATCGACTAACAATATGTTTACGTAAGGCACGCCGCAGGAACTCTATAATTCTCATTCGGTTTTTGTGCCCGACCGAATCGTCTATTGATACATTTTACATTTTATTGTCTACATTAACTATCTAATAAGAATGAAGAGACCCTTAACTAACTTAATCTATGATTATATGGCGGATTAAATTCTCTTATTCCTTAACTCAAATTATTAGCCCAAAAAAAAATAGACTACCAGCTAAAAAAAAAATGAAAATTTATTTTTTTATATTTCTAAATGCATTTTTAATCGATATCACCACCGGTTAGGTAAGTATAATACGCGGGAAAAAAAATATACACCAAAATATTTAACGAAAAGCGGTAACTACAACTCAGTGTACTAAAATAAACGAATGGGCTTCCAAGAAAAAAATATGCAAATCAAATGTTTTGTAATTACTAGCTCAAAAGAGCTAGAAAACAATCCCTAGAAGCCAAAACAGGATAAGAAGGCAAAAAAATCAAAAAAGGAAAATTCCTTAAATTTAGGGAAATTTGAAAAATGGCAACACTGTACGCGTTATGGCCCCACGTTGGGCGCCAAATAAATTTTGCCACCTATCTGAACTATAGGGGGGTTCCAGCCTCCTATAAACAGAAGCGGTAAGGTGGTAAAGTTTACGGAATGCTAGGCCAGCCGCAAGTCGGGAGTGGTCGTGCGGTTCAAGTAGAATAAACCGTAAAATATCAGGGCGCCAGTAACCTAAGAAAATATCCGATTCCGTCAGAGATTTAGTACCCGGTTACAAGGTACCTAAAGCTTACCAAATATGTAGCAAAGTTCTTCATGTATTAGCCAACAAAAAAAATGCAGAGATACTTTAGTTTAAATTGATTATTTAATTTGTTGCTTTAAGTTATAGGGCACATATTTACATCGCAAAATATATAATTAAGACCAATAAAATCAAATACAACTGTAACGAATTCCGATCGACAGGAAACCTTCGCAATATTAATGCCAATAAAGGTAAAGTTGTCCCTTATCCATCGCGTAATACTATATTCAATATAAAAATAATCAGTAGCACCAGTGGCGGCTGGTGAAATTTCGAAGTTGTATATCTCTGTTCCTACTTATAGGACCCGAACCAAATTTAAGGATTTTAATAGTGAGCCCACTGGGAATGTTTTGGTATAGAAAAAAATCATTTTGTAATTTGCGAAAAAAAGTTAAATTTTTGGTGTGCCCCTCCTAGGAAAAAAATGAAAACGTTTAGGTATTTTATTTATTCTTTTTTCTAAACAAATTTTACATCATTCTGTCGACAGTTTTTAAATTTTGAGAGAAAAAAAGGTGTTAGTAGAAAGTTATAGTCATTTGAATTTTTTCTTAAATTTTATTTTAGGCTTAAAAGAATTTTTTTAAGCCTAAAATAAAATTTAAGAAAAAATTCAAATGACTATAACTTTCTACTAACACCTTTTTTTCTCTCAAAATTTAAAAACTGTCGACAGAATGATGTAAAATTTGTTTAGAAAAAAGAATAAATAAAATACCTAAACGTTTTAATTTTTTTCCTAGGAGGGGCACACCAAAAATTTAACTTTTTTTCGCAAATTACAAAATGTTTTTTTCTTTACCAAAACATTCCCAGTGGGCTCACTATTAAAACCCGTAAATTTGGTTCGGGTCCTGTAAGTAGGAACAGAGATATACAACTTTGAAATTTCACCAGCCACCACTGAGTAGCACCATTCGTGATCACGGCCGGTTTACATAGTACATCAGTACCAATAATTAGAAATTACCAACATAGTTAGGCATGTACCCAAAATAAGCTAAATAATAAACTTAAATATGCCGCAGAACCCAAATGTCTTTTCCCTGATTTTTTCTCTTTTTAAATACCCATTAAACATTACTTTACACTATTATGGAATAATACACCTGACACAATCTAATAAAGTTACTCTTACCGAATTATTTAAATAAATAAATATTTAATTCGAACAATACACCCCTGTCTTTATATTTTGATTGGCACATTTTTAGCTTGAATAGTTAACTGCATTAATAAATTTTTTGGGGAGCGCCATAATATACATTGGGGACAGTACAGACAGAAGTTACTTGGGTGCCTGGGATGTGTTCATCAAGCACAACAAAAGAAGGTCATATTTCCTCCGATGCCGATGGTAGCAGCTACGGGAAGAACCAACAGCACACCAGCAATGTCACAAGAATCTTTGTAAAGTCACTGGTGCATATTTATTAACGAATCGTGGTCTGTTTATAAACAGCGTTGACTCCT
The DNA here is from genome assembly GCA_963971165.1 of Philopedon plagiatum. Classification (NCBI taxonomy): domain Eukaryota; kingdom Metazoa; phylum Arthropoda; class Insecta; order Coleoptera; family Curculionidae; genus Philopedon; species Philopedon plagiatum. The sequence continues at coordinate 63,831,754 of OZ020195.1, read as the reverse complement.
TGCCTCACTTCCCCGGATTTTTGTTTATAGTATGAGACAAAAATCCCTATGCTTTGGGTATTTGCGTTACGTATCTTTATATAATTTCATGAGGTTCAGTAAGACTAGAAAATATGGGAGCTTAATGGGGGGTCCGTTATAAGAATCCTGATGTAATTATGGAGGATTATGTATCAAGTATTTATTCTGTTGGCTCTTAACACCTGATGATCGTGCTAGTCCAGTCTGAGACTTGGATTTTTTATTTCTGGAAGTCAACTGCGTTTCTTTTTTTTAATATGATTTTAGATTAGAGTAACTTATCTCTAGGAATAAAACTATTTTTTGTTTTCTGTATAAATACTGCAACTGATTTTAGTGTTCCATATTTGGGTAGGTAATCCAAATTGGGTTATGTGTTTTCTTCTTCAATTTTATTTTGATATTGAAGATCACTAATTATATACAAAATATAAGACGGCTACTAGGTTAAGTGACCGATTATCTATAAAAATATTTAATTTATGTGAATAATTTGGTAAGATTATTATTCGACAAATAAATGTAACTCCATATTTAGGTACGCTCCTCTATACAGGGTGCCCGGGAAAATGTGGGAAATCTCCCGGATATGAAAAAATCACGTGAAAACAACAACAAGTTCATATAAACTTCTTTCGTATAGGCCTCCTCTTCGGAGATATGGGCTCTCAAAGAGCTCCAATGAAATCAAGTTTTTACACATAATTATTGAACCACCAGGTATATTCCATTTTTTTTAATATGATGTACACCAGGTTAGACCCTTCAAATTACTATCCAAGAAAGTGTTGTGAAGTACTCACAGCTACAGGGACGGGCTAGCTGTGACACTCATGATCCCATTTTTTTTACGCCCTGTATGATAAAAACTTTGGACGACGTTTTTTACATACCTTTAACTATTGACTAAAAATTAAGTACTCTTCATTCATGTCGTTAATACTAACCGTTTTCGAAAAAACGTCATTTTATCATATATCATACATCATACATTATCATGTATTTGGCCTATTTCGATAACAGATACGTCTAATTCGGTGAATGGCAGTTCGACCTAGGTTCGCAAAAAATGTGCGTTTTATTTTATCGGCCCCAAAAACAAAGTATTGTTGTTGCAAACGTTGCTAGGTACGAAAGAAATAAATATTCGGCATTTTAGAACTTTAACCTGGTATACATCATATTAAAAAAAATTGGAATATACCTGGTGGTTCAATAATTATGTGTAAAAACTTGATTTCATCCTCTCCTCTTTGGGAGCCCATATCTCCGAAGAGGAGACCTATACGAAAAAAGTTTACCTATATGAACTTGTAGTATTCTTTTCACGTGTTTTTTTTTCATATCCGGGAGATTTCCCCGGACACCCCGTAGAAAAATGCTTGTATTGTTCAATAAAAAAAGGTGTAATCCACACTTACCTAAAAGATTATTATTAACGTTTTGTAACGATCCCTTCGATATTTTTATTGATGGAATGATATTTTCTATGTACGATGCTCCATTAGTGGTGTTCAGCAGTTTAACCATACCGACAAGTAACTGTGGCATCGCTTGACCGAAAGGTAACAAAGGTTTTAAAATATTCATAACACCAGCGACTTGATTTTTACCGGTGTTCTGCGTTTCCGTTAATACCTTTACCATTTGCCCAACACCTACGCCTCCAACCTTGTAATTACCCGTGCCCCCAATGGACGACAAGAATTTCTTGTATGGGGTGAAATCATTATTGTACCTACAAATTTAAAATTAGTTTAATTTGAATATATTATAATCTTTTTTAGCATTATTGCAGTGACCATAGAAAATAGTTTTTCCGCCGATCGTTCAAAAATTTTGACATTCCTGACAAGTTCTTGCAGAAAAGTTCAGTTTAGAATACATCTAGTCGTTGCTAGGCACCGAAAAATAGCTGTTAGGAAATATTCATTTCTGTACTGTAAGGAAATAATATTTCCTTACAGTTGTTAGTGTACCGCAAAAGTTATTAAAAATGCGATTTTTAAAAGATTTCATCCTCAAATACAGCTTTAGGAAAAAATAGTTATTTGATTTTTCTTTAAATTATATTTTAGGTTCAAAAAATTCAAATGACTATAACTTTCTACTAACACATTTTTTAAACTAAAATGTTTCGACAAAATGATGTAAAATTTGTTTAGAAAAAATAATAAATAAGATATCTAAATGTGTTCATTTTTTTCTCAGGGTGTGCCAGGGCAAAATTCAACTATTTTTCGCAAATTACAAAATATTTTTTTTCTTCACCAAAACATTTCTAGTAGGCTCACTATCAAAACCCCTGAATCTCTCATGGGTCCCGTAAGGAGCAACAGAAATATAAACGTTTTAGGAGAAACGTGTTTTCGTTCTTACGATAAGTTTCCCACAGAGTGTAAAATGAATGAAACTTCCCTTAAATTGCTTACCGTTTTTCCTGATCATCCGCAATAGTCAATAACTGGGTAGCACTTTTTTGAACTTCTTGGTAATTTGGTCTTTGCTTTCCAAAGAATCGTAGAAGTATGTTCATAAATCCCTGTACAGCTATGGTAATGCCAGAGTTGGCGAATTCAAACATATGCGCCACCAGATTAAATACTCCAGTTATGCCTTGGGCAACTTCACCGCCTTGAACAAAAGTATATAAGAGTATTTTTGCAATAGCATATGTTTTTTTATAAGTTATCGTATTTAGCAGACAAGACATACAGCCGGGAGATAAATTATTGGTCCACTTATAAAATTTTTAAAAAATTGGTATAAAGTCAAAACTACTTAGGTTTATTTGCTTTTCATTACAAAAATAAAAACAACTATTCATGTACTAAAAACTGTAATATAAAGTCCAACCTAGACAATGCTTTTCAAAAAACCAATAACGTGTGGGGTACCCTTTTGATTTTATAATTTAGTGTAACCTGTTAGGCATCGACTCTTCCAGTTTTATAACAGAACCTACTTCAATTTTTGACCATTCTTCTTGACATCTTGGTTTTAACGCCTCTTTGTTTGAAATTGTATGTTCTTTCACCCTTTCTTTGGGTTCCCACCATAGATGTTCATTCGGGTTGACGTTTAGGGATTGCGGTGGCGTTTTCAACACTCTTGGTACACTATACAGTATTCACTCTTTAACGACCGGCGCTGTATGCTATGGATGTTGTCTTGTTGAAATATGAAATTGTCTCCAATTCACATTTTATGCGCGCTTTGTCTTAAATTATTTTTTTAAATGTCCATGTAGACGAACCGATACATAGTTCCGTCAATAAAATGGAGTTGGCCCACTCCATGCCATGACATACACCCCCAGATTAGAACGGAACCCTCTCCGTGCTTTACCGCTGGAATTAAATTTTTAGATTTGTAGGCTTCCCCGCGCTTTCTGTACTCCAAAATCTTTTTTGATTTACCAAAAAACTCGATTTTTATTTCATCAGTATATATGATGTTTTTACAGTACTCAGTATTTTAGTCAAAATGCCTCTGAGCAAACTCCAGACGCTTCTTCTTATTTTTCTCATTTACTAATGGTATCTTTCGACCAACTCGTGCCTGTATACCCTGGCTTCGTAAAAAATTTCTTATTATTGTTACATAGATAACCTTTTTGTAATCACTGGCTTAACTTTTCACTGTATCTGTCGCAGTAGTTTGCGGATTTGTACTAACTTTTCTTAGTAGTTCTTGTTTCTTTCGAAAAGTCAGTAGTTTTTCTTCCTCTCCCTGACAAGGTTTTTGTTGTATGGATTGTTTCATATTTTTTTATAACATATTCAACTGCTGACCGGCTTCTTCCAACAATTTTTCTTATGTCTCTTTGAGATCTTCCTTCTTGATATAATTTTATTATGAAATGGTCCATTGGTCCTCTTCTAAACCTCATCCGCGGAAACACTGTATATCAATTTGTAAACGAGAGTGATTGATTATTAAGTTTGGCCAGTTTGGTTTGTCACCAGAGGCGTTGATGCCGAAAATAAGTAGGTACGTTAATTCATGGGCATTGCCGTGATTGTGTGAAAGTGCAAGTTCGACTCGCGCATAGAGGGTTCGGTTCCACACACAATATTGTGAATTTCTTACAGAACGCAAAATTCTCAAGGGATGTAATACTGTAAAATGCTTAGGTACCCGGTGAGTATTAGAAATTTGGATGTGCTCGGCTGAACAATTGCAGCATGGCGTATGTTTCTAAAGTCATGCCGTGAGTGCTATGTATTTGAGGAGCGGACGGCCCTGGAAAAAATACGCATCTGGGCAGCTGACGACCGTGGAAAAATACGCATCTGGGGAGTGGACGACCTTGGGAAAATACGCGTCTTGGGAGCGGGCTACCTTGGGGGCAATTCGCGTGTGCATGGGAAAACTACCCGTTTGGAGAACAGACGATCTTGGAAAGTATGCGTTTGGGGAGCGGACAACATTAATAATATATAGGGAGCGGACGATCTTGGGGAAAATACGCGTCTAGGGAGCGGAAAATCTTGGGAAAAATATGCGTCGAGGAAGCGGACGACCTTTGAAAAAATACGCGTCGGGAGCGGACGACCTTTGGAGAAACACGCGTCTGGGGAGCGGACGGCTTTAGAAAACTACGCGTCTGAGGGAAGGACGCTCTTAGAGTGAGTCGGCGAAAAAATGGTTTTTATATAAAGAAAACGACCGTTCGACATCTATAGATGTTATATCGACCCATTATATTTTAAATCAGGGAATTCCCATTCTAACACTGTGCGCAAACAGTCGCGTGTTACTGCACTTTCGGCGTATTACGAACTACCAAATTCACAGCGTCGCGATAGAGAAACCGAATCAACAAGTGAGCGTACACACCAGATACGATGGCAAAGCTGAACTGAATTGCTGCGGCGGCCGAGTTCCCCGCGATGTAATGCCACTGCAACGGCACTCATGGTAGGCAGCCCTACTGATCAGTTATGTTATAAGTTATAACGTATACGCACTTCCTTATTTCCGCTATCGCCACCTCTGATTATTTATTCAAGGATTAGCCTGACCATAATTATTGAGAATTTTGCGTTCTGTGAGAAATTCATAATATTGGATGTGGTGCGGAATCCTCTATGCGCGAGTCGAACTGACACTTGGCCTTTTTATATTTCACACAATAACCGCAAAGCCCATGACCTAATCTAATTTTGTCAAATGCCGTATACACCTCTGGTGACAGACCAAAAGTGGCCAGCCTTAGATTATTTCTGTTACGTAACTATTCTGAAAATTTAATTGTCCACAATGTCTTTAACAGTGATGGTGTGTTAAGATAACGAGAGCAACAAATTTGTAAAGGAAGTCGGAGATTACAAATAAAACCGGGGGTGCTACTACGTTCACGGCGACTGACGACAATTTTGACTGTAATGACAATTTCCCGTGACCAGTTAATTGCTTCTGAATTCGATAATCACGTGATTGAAAAGCGATATCGCCAGCAAACGTGAACATAGTATAACCCCTAGAGAAACATCTAGCACTTACCTAATCCTGCTACAAAATGAGCAATCTTAGCCGGTACAGATAATACATTGTGTAAGAGCTTCATCAGGTCGAAGTTTTCAGTTAATTCCTTTAGCATGTAGAAGAAAGCTCGTGCGCCATCAAGTGCAGTAATAATCAGAGTCAATGGAAACCTGTAAATAACGAGTGTGCAGGATATAAAAATATATGTCTGTCATTGTCAGAACTGAATGAAACAAAGCTTTGTATTAAATGCAAATTTTTTTAATTTATTAGCACAGCGCTTTCGACCTTATAGGTCATCATCAGTGCTTCTTGTCACTATGTCAGTCAGAAATCCATTTGAACAAACAACAGTACTGACTGGCATCCTGACAAGAAGCACTGATGATGACCTATAAGGTCGAAAGCGCTCTGCTAATAAATTAAAAATTTTTGCACATAATAGGAAGCTTTGTTTCATTCATACTTAAAAAGTGCACACCGTCTTCACACATTCCTTCATTGTCAGAACTATCAGGAGTAATGGACTTAAATAATTTTTTAATATCTTTTCACCCAAACGGCAAAGAGCGGCGAGGTCTCGGCATCGCCATGGCCATGGCCATGCTAAACACGAATGTATCTGATACCCAGTGCTTACTACTGCCAAACTGACAATAGCCGCTCTGCCGCCTGCCGGGCTGTCGTCGACGTCGTCCGTCGCTTTGTAATTCCAGCCCTGGAATTACCTACATACGTGTACGTGTACAAGGCTTTAGTCATACATAACTTAACATAAAATATAAATGCATTTAAATGAAAAAGAAAAATTAAAACTGTTTAAAAAAGACATTAACTGGTTAATGCTGCTAAGACTTTTGATTGGCTTGAAGCAGTCAGGCGATGGTCAGGAGCAGTTAATAAAACGTCGGTAATATTGCCGGGAATATTTTAAGCAAAATTCCAAATAAACCGGCAATATCCCCGTTTTAAATATTCCCAGAATTTAGAAACTTATTAGAGTCTTGGCAACTTTCCGGGAATATTCCCAATGTGGAAATATTGCTGAATGGCAATATTGCTAACGGCACATTGCTAATCTCCACTCGCCAGGAACCTTCTTGCACTGCGACTCGTTATATCCCGAGAATAGCAATCACAGAGAAGCGACAAAACGTGTCGGCGCCTTTGATCTTTAGGGTACCAGTTTTGCTGACCTTGGACAGACACGTATCCACAATATCGAACAGAGAAAAATTATTTCGTCAAACTAATGATGCGGTATACGGAGAAACATGTTCCACAGTGTAGGTGCAAATGTCCGTACCGATCATAATCTTTCGGGAAAAAAACAAAGTACACCTACATCTGCCTTCAAACGACAGCCACGAAACGCACATGTATATCCAGGCATATTTCAAAACTTTTTACATTGAAAATAAAACATAACACAGAAATTAGGAAGTTTCCATTTTTTCATTTTCTCTCAGTAAATAGTCCTAAAAATGTAAAAAACATATTTATTTTTTTGTATTTAATTTTCTGTAGAAATAAAAAAGTTATCGTCCTTCAAAGTCTGAGATGCTACGCTCACGTTGGCTGAGGCTCGATGACGTCAGTACACACAACTCCGTCAACAGCGGAATAGGCGCCCGTTTAATCTTTAGTGTTATTCTTACCGGACAGGATACAATGCATACAATACACCTGAGCAAAATAATAGTTAACTGTAAAGTAAACATGCGAAAGCAGCAGCGGGCAGCTAGCCCGGCGACCATGGAGCGACAGAGTTGTGTGTTTTGACGGCACGGCCGATAAAAGTCGCGCGCGAAGTTATTAAATAAGAAATTGAATAAGTTCGTCAATTTTGATGATATCGAGATAATTTCTTTTTGTTTGACAAGTTAAGTGAAAGACTATTAAATGATGTTGAAGTTACTCGATATTTCTGAAATAGGAAACTTCCTAATTAAACGCAAAATCAAAATAACCAAGGGCACGACCTAAGCATATGTACTAATGACAATTACGTTCCACCCCACACGTTTGACAAAAGTCCACATTATCGTCGCACATGCGCTATGAAATCTCGTCCGGGCTTTGTCGCTTCTATGTGATTTTCTCGGTTATATCCATCTACCCACTACCCACTATCCTTCTAGTAGAAGGCTTCTACCCAGCCACCTGCAGTGCGGCGCTAGGTTCAGAGGTAGCTTAAAAATAATAAAAATAAACAGAACGTAATAATGAAATACATTGAAACATCATTTTACTCTTCAGTTGGTCGACATGGGGTTTGAAAACTAAGTTTAAAATCAGCCACTGCAATTGTGTATAACGTGCAAATTAACTTTTAAAAAAATCATAAAATATAATATGACACTTTCTATATAAACCTGTAATATCACGGCTTTTAAGCAATTATTTAAAGGGGATGGCGCTTACTAAATAAAGGAAGGAAAATAAAATTTTAAAATATTTCATCGGGATTATATTTATAAAAATAATCGGAAGAATTCTAAAGAAATAAAATTCGCGACACGAAGGGAAATGTTTAAAATAAATTAATCATTTGCAAATTAGAGAAAATTTAATAAATAAAATTAGTAGAGAAGTATTCACACAAAGGAAACGTTGAAGTTTTATCCAGAAATAATTGATTTAAAATTATTTAAATATCTACGTGGCTGAATACTTGATCATATGACATGCTTTAAACAAATTATTAAATAATTATTCAAATTAACTTACGTGAGTAAGGGAATAAACACTTTGATTTAATTTCAATTGAGAACAATGAATTAAATTCATTTAATTTCACCAAGTTTAAAAACTTTTCTAAATGAGTGGACATTCTAAGGAGTAATAAAAACTACCCTTTGTTCTGCTATTCAACATGGTGAAATTTCCCCCCTCTTAATAAAGAAAATCTTTTAATTACCCTAGCAAGACAAAGAAATCGTTGCTTTGCCTTCTATGATTGGCTGGCGCAAGAGAACGCCCTTATAACGTCCTACAGAAATATCGACCAAACTGTGTTTTGCATAAGATTGCACAATATTACGGACTAGATAATTTTATAGCTTTGTTGTGAACATGTTAGGAACACCTGCAAGCCATAAATGTCAGAGAAGGGAGGAAAACAGCCCCTTTTGCAATAAAAAAGTAATAAAAGCGTGCTGATTCACGCAGATTCCTTTGTTTGGTTGAAAAACAAGGCTACCCACGCGTCAACTTTTCCGACGAAGCCGGTCGTAAAACTTGTTGTTTTGGCCTCGATTCTGCGAAAGGGGACGTAAATGGGGAAAGATTTATGGGAAAATTGGCTATTTAAGAGGGAAAGCGCCTATTTGGGCAGTCAGTACAGATAGAATTTTGCGAGATGTAAGCAAAATCCCTGCCGGCATTTCGTCGCGATTCTGTCCACGGGAAAGTACAAAAGTCTGGATACAATAAAAATACGGTGTTAGTCGGACGTTTTGGAGCTCGTCGAATTTTATTGTCAAAAGCGCGGAAATTAAGGTGAAAAAGTAAGGGCGCTTGAAAATCAAAGATATTGTCTAGAATTAATGGAAAATTATTGTGAATTTTGAGAAAATTGTGAAAATTGTAAATTTTGGGTGGCTCCAACCGTAACTTGTGGAAATAAAAGTGTAATTGATCCAGAACTTTGCGTTTTACTGTTAGGGAACAGGAAAACATAGAAATTAGTTAGAATATATACATAAAAGTCAAAATTTCATTAAAAATCGGGTTTAGTGCTAGAACCTCTGCAGTAAGTAATACATTATTAAGAAGTCTATTGCAAGGCTAGATAAGGGATTAAATTAATAGGTGATTTAACAGCAGTTGACACGGGGCTCTTCCGGACTTAACGCAAAAGTTGTTCTTGTCACCGCCAGCTGTATTCCTGGGTGACCGCTCACCCGCCAACAAGATAAGAAAAAGAGAGAAAGGAATCAGTGGTGGGTGTCACAAACCAATATTTACAGAAGATTCCATTACTCCTCGACAAAAGGTTTTAAATATAAAAGTTTATCATTTCCTTTGTTTGTTTTTCTTATCACCACTCGTACGAAGTAGTACCGAAAGATTAAATGATATATCTATGTATAAGAGTGGGTATATAACAGTTTACTTCAGTATTTGTGGTCCAGTCAGCACAGGACTGTAGGATTTTATCTTAGTTCTTCTGGTTAATTATAAAAGAGAACCCAATTTTGTTTAAGTTTCAAATTGGTCGAATAATTATTATTAAATCACTTACCTAACAAATTTAGCAACAAGCTTGATGAGTCCACCAGCTACGAACGATACAAGTTTTCCCACATAGAAAAATATGTTCAACAATGCTAAGATTCCTCCTTTAATTATCACCCAACCTTCCACAAACATGTTGATCACAGGGCCCAGGACATTTTTCAAAGGATGCATGACGAATCCAAATAAATCCATCGCCAATGTTATTAAGTTACCTAAAAAATAAAAACACGGCCAATGGTGAACCGGACTTCCAAGTCAAGTGTTCCGGTGTTTCTTACCAATTTTTGGTTCAGTTAAGATTTTAGTGAAAATAAACACTGCTCGTCAAAAAGTTTGGCAAACGGAAAAGCAATTTGAATAGAGTTTTTAACGTTAATAACTTAATTAATGTAGATTCAACGGTGGGGAGTCTTATTGATAATTATTCATTTTTTAATGCGAATTAAAGGTTGGGAAAGAAAGCAATATAAAAAAGTACAATTTCAGTTAATCTTATTTATTGATGCCAGTTGTTTTTTTTTGGTTACATTATAACGCATTTTGTTTAATACGCTGTACCAAAAATTGTTAATTTTTTAAAAAATCAGCTGATTTATACCAGAATCATAAAATGTACGCATTCTTAAGTAAAATTTAAACATTTTGGTGATTTTGTGTCTTTTTAAAATGCATGTGGACTCTTTTTTGCCTAAAAGGCCTAAGTTAAGTATTTAATCGCAGGCAGTACCTACCTAGTCCTCAGATTATTTTATTCTATTGTGTATATTTTCAGATAATTATTGTAGGAGTTGCACAAAAACCTGCAAGTACCTGTTAGTTATATCTTTTGTAGTAAAGTGATCTGAAAATTCAGGGGCGGCCCGGGACGGTTTTGCTCAAGTGTCCCCCTGAGTTGAACAGCGCTGCATACAAAAAAAGCGAAACCTTTTTTTGGGCGATAAAAACGAAAATAAATTTTTTTGCCACCCTTTGCAAAAAAATAATAGATATAAATATATAAATAAACATAATATAAAAATAATTTTTTTATAAAAAATACTTATATTACTCAAAAATACATTTATGAGCATAATTAACTTTGAATTAATTTTGAATAATGGAAAGTAATTGGCTGGTTGCAGCTAATTTACTTATAATTTCTTCATTATCTATTGTTATCAGATAACTTTTTTCGATGTTCATAAGTATAAACGATTCCGGCCTTTCGTCTTTTAAAGAATTCCTTAAACGATTTTTTATATATTTTAAAATTGAAAACGGTCTTTCACATGCTACTTGCGATATAGAAAGCGTTAGTAAATATTGGTAAGCTGTTACTAATGCCTGAAATATGCCTTGATACATATTATAATTCATTATGGTCAAGTAACAACATACCACACAATTTTTGCATGTGAAATCGTTTGCATGTTTCTGTGTTCTTCCTCTTCCTTGTCATGGTCTTCGTCTTCCTCTTCATCTTTTAAGAAAGTTATATTATAAAAATTACTAATTGTTAGTTTAAAGTTGTCCCAATTGCAGGTAACACTGTTTAAATTCTTTAACGAAGGTCGTTGGGAATTAAATGGCAACAATTTCTCAGTAAGGACTTTTAATGCATTTGTTGATACTCCTGAATCTTTAATTTTTTGAAAATGGTGCGGACTGAGAATCGCCATATTCACAACATTCATGTTTTTTCCGTATTTTTTTTATTTAGGGATGGCGTATTTCCGTATGGATGGCGCCTGTGCGGCCCACTGGACCTGCATCTGGGGGACCAAAAATGCCTTTATTTATACCATTGTTATAAGTCTTATCAATATACACAATATAACTTTAGTGAAATGAACCGTCTTTGAGTTACAGCAACCAAAAATATATGTATATCAAAGTTTGTGATGGTGCTTACCGTGTATAAATTCCACCGGAAATGTATTCGGTTTCGAGGCAGGGTAAAGTCCATATTTACGAGTATAAGCAAAATTTCATTTTTTTGTCAAGCAGTTTTGCGCCAACAGACAGACCGACCACAGTACCACTGAGTGGATAGCGGCATCAAAATCTATAGAATTTTGTCATGAAAATATCAAGCAGACCCTTTGTGTAGTAAAACCGCTCTCAGTTACTAGTATCAGAGTCTGGCTGGCAAGCCCCGTTGTGCGTCTACAGGGTAGTCCAAGAAGTTTGCAACGAATGTGAAATTTGTTTATTAATGAGTTTATTTAAGTGTAAGTTGGCCAAAAGTAAGAAAAACTAGTCCCTTTTTACCTAGGTCCGGAAAAGATTCATTTCTGTGATACTGTTGATAAAATTTTAATAAGATTGTAATTCTTATTTATAGGGAATAGGCATGTATTTTTCTATTGCATAATATATTTAAACAAGCCATTACAACAACAATGTTATTTTGAAGAAAATTACTAGGATAACTTAACTAATTTTTTTGGTATAATTTATTTAGATGAGCCGTTTGATCGAGCCTACAAGTATCATCAGATATTATCTAAAGCACCCTTCACTGTTCGTTCCAAAATTCAATTCTTTTTATTCCTTTGCTCGTAATTTGTAACAGCCATGTGATCAATCATATTGATTACAACAATTATTCACGTGCCTGTCAAAAAATAAGGAGCACGGCCTCGAGTGTATATTTAATTACCTGTACTCACCGCACCTAACCCGAATTGTTCATCTGTGCTGTAAATAGAAAATATTTGTTGTTAGCGTAGAGTTCGTTTTTCAGTTATAGTGTAATTCTTTATACTTAATAATGAAATTTTTTATAAACTACCCTATACGTATTATATTGTTCCAATATGAAAAAATACCAGACGTGGGGCCCGTCCATAAGGTCGTTTGGTAAATGACCCACCTAAAATTTTTAATGATCTACCTAATAATTTATTTTTTAATTTTTTAAATCCAAAAAAATCTTTTGTTTCAAAAAAGTGCAAGTTCCATGCGAAAACTCCTCAAGAAAGAATCAAGCCAAGCCATCATCGAAAGATTATCCAAGCTTGCTCCGGGCTGGGTCGTACTTTAAATTGACCTCATAGGTTTATATGGACGATATAAATTCATTAAAACTAAGAGAGAAACAGACATACGCGCTTTAGGAAGTTAAAAAGAGACACAATTGGTCGACGGCCCATCAATAATATCGGGCCACTCGCACTATGGAAATACACTCAAACCACCCCGTAAAATATACTCTTTCAACACATTGGGTTCGGAAAAAGAAAAACTAATTAGGCAAATGTTCACCTTGTATTTGCATTGTATTAATGTAATATTAATTAGCGGTTAAACATAAAAAAATTATAAATACGATCTCTGTCAGGTCAGCGCTAGGCATCAAATATAACGGCATCGGACCGGTTTTCTTACATTATCAGCGTAGTCCAGAGGTAGAATCTCAGCGAGTTGACCCGAAGATCGAGGGTTCGAGTCTGTGTTGAGGTAAACATTTTTTTGAATTTTATGTTATTTAAAAAATTAGATCGGTTCTAAAAGGTGTATTGGCAACAAGTTGTTCCTCGATAAAATATTTTTAAAATTGTTGGCAATCTCATATCTACTAGAGCTTGCAGCCTGCACGTGCGTAGACAAAGATCGTATTACTATGTCTAGTCGCCAGTATTGTATTTATTAAAGAAAACGGAGTTTCGGCAGCGTTCCTAATTTTATTTTACGAATAATCATACTTTTAGCTCAGAATTTAGACCATTTATTCTGGGGTTTTAGTACAAGGCGCGGCCTCTATTGAGGAGATGCTAAACGTATCAAAACGGGAAGCCGCTAACAATCTACTAATCTAGAGTAGGTATTAAAACACATAGAAAAAAAGCCATAAACGTCTAGAGTAGTAATGTTCAATATTCTGCAGTACCTATTTTATGATTTTTGCGGTGCTTATTTGTAGGTAAATAATTTCTTGGCACATTCTTAAAAAAACCTTCCTTAATTAGAAAAGTATATTTTGCTTGTTGCGTTGATATCACTAGTTGCCCACAAAATTTTGACCCACCTGTAAAAAAACTCACGGGCCGCGCCTGAAAAATACCACTGCAAATGCCCCGCATAGAAAAATCAAGGATATGTTAGTGCCTTGAACAATATTTTTTCTTCTTGTGCCAAGAACAAAATGCAGGAAACAGTGCTAGGTTAATTAAATTTTTACATAAGTAATTTTATATGTTAGTACCGCCAAATTCAAGAAACCTTATTATTTTGCTATTCATGTATTTTATGGTATAATAAATCCATAAAACAAAAGTTTGAAGACAAATGCTGAGGTTATGATTTACTACCGTCAAAGTATAGCGTAAATAATAAAAACTTATTTGGAGCTTAATTAGCACATACTTAACAGTTATTATTTCCTAACAAATGCTTTTTTAAGCTTTTACTCCTTTAATTTCTGCAGATGTAGGTAAAGTCAGGATTTGTAGAAAAATAAGCAGTCATCATTAATGAATCAACTGCCGGCAACATCGAGTAGATCAAACCTGATTCGCTGAGATTAAAAAGCCAAATGACCATAATAAAAATTTAGCCTAATTTTAACTTATATTTTGAAAAATATCCAGAGTACACTATATCAAAAAAAAAATCAAAGTTAACAAAAAGTTAAAAGATCAAATAAAAATGTTGTCGTTTTACAAACGGATAGTCAGGGTGATCGCAAAAATCTTTGGATCAAATTGATCGTGACCTAAAAAGACTAATTCAAATGACCATTAGAATATTCCATAGCTACTTCAAAAAATATTATATGTGAGGAATTTGAATGAATTATGTTTAAAAGCGTGTAAAATAAATAAAATAAAAAACAATTAAAATTTTCCCACCCTGTATCTCTTAGCAAAGCGTTTCTGGATCTATTAATATGGTTTTTTTAGTTTTGGCCCAAGAATCGCCCTACAATTTTGTCAGTAGAGTTCGGCAACACCATGTATAATACAATACCCTGCATTAGAGGTATTGGCGACTCGAATTAAGGAAGCCAGCAGCAATCAGCTGATTTTTAACGGAGAAGAAGGGCTCACTAGACAACAAAATTGACAAAGATGCCAAATAACACGATAATGAAGACAAAGACGAAACGAAAACATTCCGTTATAGTAGTTACTATGGCGGGTGAAGAGGACGCCACGTTCTTAATTTGAGTCGCCAATAACTTTTTTTCAAATAGGTAGAGCACCAACCTCCTGCTTCCGATACTCTTGAAATAAAGTCATCTCCAAAGTATACAAGGTTGCTCTCGACGAGTTTTACCGCTTCACTAGCGCTTTGTTGCTCATCCAGCTGAAAACTGTTCAAAGAATTCATTTCCGTCAGGGCAGATACATTGCAGTCTCTAAGATAAGATTTTAGGTCTTGCTGAACATTCAGCCATCCCCCTCTGAAATAGAAAACAATCAGCTATGAATGTTAGGCGACGCAAAATAGTGTCTCATTCATATAACTTTCTCCTAGACAAGATATGAAAACAAAATTTGACGTAGTCAAATTTGGCTTAGTTTTGCACTTTTTTGACTATGACTGTGTTGCCGAATCCTGTTTATCCAGGTTTCTGCTATCAAGTTTTAATTTTTAAATGCGCCACCCATTATAATTATACTTATTTTGGTTTCGCTTGACATATAGAAAACATCTTATCTCTTGTTGACATTAATACATGTATATATCCATGTATATATATATATATATATATATATATATATATATATATATATATATATATATATATATATATATATATATATATATATATATACTAATATACTAGATTCTTGAACCATTCAAATATATTCTTTATAAATTTTTCTTGGGTTTTTTTGGTTCAACAAAATTCAGTAAGTCTACCTCATATTTTTTATTTCAAACGTTTCGGCAACACTTTTGCCTTCATCAGTGTAATTTTTATTCTAAAATAACATTTTGAATTTCAGTCAAACATGCATTTTTATAGGTTAATTAGACTGACTTACCATAAAAAGGTTATTTCCTATTGAAAGATAGGGTGGTCAAAATGACATAATATTTACAAAAAGACACCACATTTAAAAACTTTAAAAACGTTCTAAAATACATCCATACGAAACATAAACACATGAAGTTGAAACGGTACTGAGATTTGCCAAGATAGATTTGTATGGGATCTGCTTTGGTATTTTTTGTTATTTTCGAGATAAGAAGTTATTTTTTGTTTTATATTTATGATTTATTTGTCGGAGAAGAAAAAGAAAAAGGGGGGGTTGGGGGGGGGGAGGATTGTTATTAATTGTATTAGTCAATAAAATATTGACTAATTAATCAATAACGTTATAATAATTATAACGTTATTGATTAATTAGTCAATATTTTATTGACTAATACAATTAATAACAATCCTCCCCCCCCCCCCAACCACCCCTTTTTCTTTTTCTTCTCCGACAAATAAATCATAAATATAAAACAAAAAATAACTTCTTATCTCGAAAATAACAAAAAATACCAAAGCAGATCCCATACAAATCTATCTTGGCAAATCTCAGTACCGTTTCAACTTCATGTGTTTATGTTTCGTATGGATGTATTTTAGAACGTTTTTAAAGTTTTTAAATGTGGTGTCTTTTTGTAAATATTATGTCATTTTGACCACCCTATCTTTCAATAGGAAATAACCTTTTTATGGTAAGTCAGTCTAATTAACCTATAAAAATGCATGTTTGACTGAAATTCAAAATGTTATTTTAGAATAAAAATTACACTGATGAAGGCAAAAGTGTTGCCGAAACGTTTGAAATAAAAAATATGAGGTAGACTTACTGAATTTTGTTGAACCAAAAAAACCCAAGAAAAATTTATAAAGTATATATATATATATATATATATATATATATATATATATATATATATATATATATATATATATATATATATATATATATATCTATATATATATATATATATATATATATATATATATATATATATATATATATATATATATATATATATATATATATATATAGATATATATGTATATATATATATATATATATATATATATATATATATATATATATATATATATATATATATATATATATATATATGCATAAATTGGATAAATTAAACAAAAAAGTTAAACAAAAAATGGAAAACTATGCCCCATTTTACTATCTAAAATTATTTTGAATACCATGTGTAGTAAACAAGTTGTAAGGGTGAGCCACTTCTATTTTGTGACACCCCGTATATCATTAAGTTAGTTTGAGAGAAATAATTATAATTAAATTTTCACTTATAATATCTCTAGTACTTAAGTTTTAGCCAAAATTTTTCCGAGGTCGCAAATAGGCAAGGGATAATTTTTTTAAATATAGAATATCCCTAGTGCTTAAATTTCTGGTAACTAATTTAAGCTCGTGGGATATTCGGTAAGAAAATTTCGCACCTAGCCATGTTTTAGAAATATTTTAACAAAATTGAAAATTTTTATCACTACATGATTGTAAGAGGTAAATATTGATTACTTTGGTGTTTTATTGTACTACAAAAATCTAAATTTGTTATATAATATTGTGACTAAAAAACAAGACGGGTTACGGAATTTGGCGACCTTACTTTGTGTTTCCCCGCTGCGCTTGCTCTCCAAACGTTGACCTATACGTTTGCCTAAACATGCATTATCTTATCACTGTAATACCACAGGTAACACAATAAATAGCTATTATACTTAACACTCCTATGGTACTTAGTGCTATAATTAGCGCCTACCTATTGACGATTACACCCATGCGCAATGGTTTGTCAATTACCACCCCACGTCCGGTTTCTCCATTCAGAATTGCCACTTTTTCTCCTTGGGAATCGACAACTACTCCAACCTGGGCGGACGAATTAAGTACAGATATCTGTCGCGGAAAAATCTACAAGTAAATAATAAGAAAACGATATAATTTTTATTTCTGCGCTTTCCTCCAAACCTCTTAAAACTAAATCTAAGGGAGTCAGAAATGGCAGTTGCCAAGTTTTTTTGTGATGTGTGGAGAAAATCCCAAAAAGGGTTCTATAATATAATACTAAAACCTTCTCCCACCTTCTCGGATTGGTATAAAGAGACCAAAAATCAGTTGTCGCCAGTTTCTTGCTTTCTCGTCAAAATTATGGTTATGCACACAATTCAAGATAATTAAATTCTTTACAAAAAAGGGCCTATGTAAGTGCGCAAGTTTCAACTTCCACTTGCCAAATTTAGTTTTACTATTACTGAACACAACAAATGACACTTTTCTTTTTGGTTAAATTTGTGAGGGAAATTGATAATATAAATAAAATCTTGTAAATAATACTTTTTAAAAACAAGCTTTTATTCGTTATATGTACTAAAACGAAAAAAATAAGTATAGTTTTTTCATTATTGTGGCAATGCTAAATGCTATTTATAAGTGGACGTAGTTCGTGTGGGCGGATCCTATTAAAAGGAGTGTCAAAGTTATCACTGAAACATATATAATACACTTATTATGTTAAATTTATTGTCTTAACAGATCGTGGCGCGCGAGAAGTTCACAAAGGCATTCATTTTGTTTGGCAGAAATTGTAGATACCTAAGTATGAATTTTTTTCTTTCCTATTCACGCGACAAGCTTTTAAGACAATAAACCTAACATAATATATTATATATGTTTTAGTGATAACTTTGACACTATTTTTAATAGGATCCACCCACGCGAACCACGTCCACTTATAAATAGGTACCATTTAGCATTGCCACAATAATCAAAAAATTATACTTATTTTTTTCGTTTTAGTATATCTAAATAATATAATAGTTGTTTTTAAAAAGCATTTTTATGATATTTTTTTTAAATTTTTACTTATATCTTAACCTATGCATTTCTTTCTGATAATGTATCATTATTACGAGACATTTTACCTGTAATCGTATTCTACTCTTCAATCCCTTTCATTAGGTACTCATATTAAGGGGATTTTGAAGAAAACGGTAATCCACCATCTTGTGGCGTCCGCCATATTGGGTTTAGAATGATATCATACAGCTTATCGTATTATACTCGTCAAACTCTTTCATTTGATACAAATGTCAAGGGGATTGTGAAGAAAAAGGTAATTCGCCATCTTGTGGCGTCCGCCATATTGGGTTTAGAATGACGTCACTAGATTATCGTATTTTACTCGTCAAACCCTTTCATTTGATGCCCAAATCATGGGGATTGTGAAGAAAAAGGTAATCCGCCATCTTGTGGCGTCCACCATATTGGGTTTAGAATGATGTCACATAGCTTATCGTATTCTACTCGTCAAACCCTTTCATTTGATACCCATATCAAGGGCATTGTAAAGAACAGGGCAATCCGCTATCTTGGGGCGTCCGCCATATTGGATTTAGAACAATATTGAATATACTATATTGCATTATCACCGGACTTACACACGTGTGCAAAATTTTAAAGCTCTAGCTCAACTACAACTAGTCGAAATTTTGATTGCAATATTTGACCTAAACATACTAACATACAAACTAACAGGTGAAGTTAAATAAAAACTTGTAATTAGAACAAGCACAGTAAAGTAGATACCACAAGAAATCGGAGAAATGCAAATCTGGTATAAAATGAGCCCTTTTTAATAGATAATTTATTGCCCTTAATTTCATACATAATTAGTTTTAACGTAGAGTTGAACAAATTTGAGAAAAATGATTTTGGTACCTTTACCCGTTACCACCCTAAAAGGGGAAGGGAAGGACGCCGACTCCTTTAGAGATAGAAAACTAAGAGATTGTAATATTTTACGACACTATTTTGTTAAACAAAATTTTCTCCTAGTTTTTTTTTTCTAAAAATTCATTCATTGATGCAGTATGCCGTAATACAAAACAATGAATAGATTTGACAGACAACAAGCTGTCATTGATGATTAATGGCTAAAACGAACTTATCAGAGCGTGGCAGTGCAAAAGCTCATCTAGGTTTGAAACAACTACTTGCTATTAAGGCTTGGTGACACACTGAAAAAATATCTTTCGTATAACTTTCTCTATACAACAGAATATTCGTTCTGTTAGTTAACATTTCCTCTATCCTAAAAAGACAGTACGCATTGACCAAACACTTTTTAGTCTCCTCTTTCAGGGACATAGATTGGGTGGCTACAACAAATTTATTGCTAAATGTAGCAAATGTCACGAAATTTATTTATCTTCAGTGTATCACCGGCCCTATCGCGATTCCTACCTTTGAACTTGTATAGAGCAATTCTTCCTCGTCTACATTTCTTCTGTATCGAGGATGAGATACTAGCGATTCTAAATCACTTGGATGTGATTCTGTTTCTAGTAAAAGGGCTAAAAATATTACAAAATTAAAAATAGTGGAGATATTTAATGGATAAATGTAAAAATTTTCAATATCTATATCCTACAAATCACATAAACATTTTAAGTAAATCATTATTGCTCTTGGGTATTGGATGCATTAGATGCCGACTCCTTAAAAACTAGTATATCATGCAGTTCATTCTCGCTCTCTCCCGAAGCACGTTTTGACCATCTTACGATCCTCATCAGTGGGACTGTAGCGAACCAGTGTAAATTCACACAAAATGCGTATGAGCAAAAGACAGTTAAACCTTACTGACACGGTGGTAGACACCGGTGTGATCGGAGATTTAAACTTCTTGATGTGTATATTAATGCTGTTGGCTATTATGGTTTAACATTTTTTTACCGGCAGCAATATGCACATCCTAGGTAGCTATTGTTAGGTATGCGTCATCCACCAGGGCAAGTGGGGCAGCGCCCTAGGACGCCAGATGTCGCATCAAGGGACTTTGTATCAGAAAAAGTCGGCATTGTATTTGTGGGAGAATTTGCAAAAAAGTCGATAGTTTAAGTCCGGGAAGCGTTTCCAAAAACAGGTCGACTGTTCGCTAATAAAAATGTCAACTGTTGGAGGATGCGTGCAAAAGACGACGCTGACCGGACTTAAATTATCGATCATTTTGCAAATTCTCTCATAATTACACTGTCGACGTTTTTGATTAAAGTCCCTTGCGGCGCCTTTAAGTCTCTGGTGCCCTGGGACACTGGCTTCACTTGCTCTTATGAACGGCGCGTGCCTGACCATAACTATCTAGGATGTGCCTATAGCTACCAGTAAAAATTGTTAAATCAGGAGCGCCAGCAGCATCAATATACAGAAAGCGCCCGACTTTATCCCAGAGCTCTAGAAGAAGCGCGGCTCTGGCTAAACAACAGGCATTATTTGTAAAATTCATCTTTATTCCCTAACTTCCCCCTGATCAGGGTTGCGACGATTTAAATCAAATGACTTAAATCATGATTTAAATCAACTGATTTTTTCAATTTTAATTGTGATTTAAATCAAATTATAAATTGCTGTAAAAACAAGTCGCCGAAGCAAATAACTCATCAGAAAATTGAAAAAAAGAAAGATAGTTTATTTAAAACTAAGTGTTTAGATACATTATGTAAGTGTAAAAACATAACTAATCGTCACCACTCCAACGTAAATATTCATAAATTAAACTTAAGAAAACACAAACAGTTTACAACAACAAAAACAGTTTATAGTTTAAATATTACCTACATGAATAAATAATAACAATTAAAAATTATTAACGAATACATAAATGGTATTATATGTACAGTGAACAAAAACGTTATTCAGGCTAACCTACAAAACACATAAACTAAACACAAAATATGTGTATAGGAATTATTGTAATACTTATACAGAAAATCTAATTTAGCGGCTTCTTCGGTTCCCAAGCGATTTCGAAGCTTGGAATATACCAAACCAAATGTCGAAAACATTCTTTCGACAGATGCTGAAGAAGCTCTAGCAGATAATTGTTTAATAGTGGGAAGTACTTTTTGAATAGCATCGACATTCTGTTGGGATTTCCACCACTATAAACAAGGTGACCAACTTTCTAAAGTATAAAATCGGGACATTTTAAGGAAAATTTTTAAATAAAGATGAATGTACTTTTAATTTGTCTTTTTAATACATACGACATATAAATCTATGTAGATATTCAGGTTAGTCCTTAATTTTAATTATTAACATTAATTAAACTAAACTAAAATAAAATTAATCAAGTCTTACAATAAACATAATGTACCCTGCACTTCTTACTTAAATTTGTATTTTGATTGACTGCTAATGGATTTTAATGCCATTTCGTTCTCAAGTAAAGCCTTATAAAATTCTAAACACGTTAGTTTATTATTGACCCGAGTTATGATCATCGATTTTAAAGTATCAACCTTCAATTGACTTTTTTCTGCTGTCCAAATATTATTAATTATAGAAAACACCCTCTCCAACTCAGCGTTAGTTCCAGGAAGACATAAAGCGAATTCAACCAACAATAAAGTATTGTAGTAATTTAATTTATTTTTCACGCAAAAATTAAAAATTTCAGTCCATCTCCAACTAACACTGATATTGCTGGCCTGCCATTCTTCAATTTTTTTTTCTGTGACATATTGTTTTATGCAGGTTGTTTCATCAAATAATCCATCCTCGTCTATTTTTATTTTGGAATTGTTTAATGAAACAACTTCTAGGCTTGGCTGAATGCTTGAAAATTGAGGAGTTTCTTGTAACAAAACCCACCTAAAAGTTTCCAAATTTTGACAGTCAGGATTTTCCCATTGTCTCAAGTATTCTTCGGCAGTTAAATAAAATTCAAAAATATCTTTTTCTATTGTGTGCTGTTTATCAAGAAAGTCCTCAGTTTTTAGCATATTTTTTAAAATAATTGGAATATAACTCTCCTCCTTCCGAGCTTCAATTTTTTGCTTTAAATCTTTAAATATATTTAGGCTTTCTAAAGCCGATATTTCACTGCTTTGACTGAGTAAAACAGTTTTGTGAAATAATGATGCAACATTGTGAACGAAAAGAAGCCAAAATTCCGTCTCCGGATTATTGAAAAAATTCTTAATTAGGGTGAGACATTTTTCTATTGACATGAAATATGATTTTAACGCTGGATAAAGTTTCAGTTGTCTTTCAATTGCCGGAAGAAGAGCAAGCCAACGTGTATTACTGTACTCCAATAAATTTTTATGTTCTATATCTACAAATTCGCAAAATTCTTTGAGTTTTTCCACTCTGACAGTGTATGTATTAAAAAAATAAAACACTTTTAGTATAAATGTCTCTATATCAACTGGAAGAATGTCGCAAGCGGTTTTGATACAATTATTTATAACATGTGCCATGCAACCAATTCCCACTAAGTTAGGCTTGTCGAGACCTTTTTTGATTTTGGTATAAACATTATTTGCGCCTTTCCTGGCTGCCCCGCCAAAATTTGAGTTAGTGTTATCCGCACATAGCCCAATCACCTTATCATTTATATTAAAATTTGTTATTACGTTAATAACATACTCGCTTACCAGGTCGGCGGTCTCGCCTGGAATATCTTTTAACTCTAAAATCTTAAGTTGAATACCAGTTGATGGAAGAAAAAATCTCACCAATATAGGCATTAGTTTTGTATTTTTGTGATTTGATGCATCCCAACATACAGTTATAAAATTTACTGAATTTAAATCAGCCTCGACGGTCTGCATGGTCATAGGTTCAAATACCCCACTAATTATTGCATTTGATTTAGTACGAGCCGACGAGTACTTGGGCTCGAACATTACGTTAATTAATTTGGACGTACAATCTGCCGATCTGAAGCTGTGGTTATGCTGAATTAAGTGGTAGGCCCATGTACCTTCGGCAGCAAGTACCTTTTTTGTTGTTTCGTTAAACGATGTTGTGGTACAAAAATTCTTAATACTACTGGTGCTAGCTACTGCCTTTGCACTATTTTTGTGTTTGGTTGAGTTTATATGGCATTGAATATCTGTATTACCTCCGTGAGCCACTGAAAATTTGGATGCACAGAAACTGCATTGTACTTCTGATTCATCTTGACTATAATTATGTATGAAAGGATATTTTGCCTGCAAGCTTGCATTAAATATGCACTTTCGTCTTTTGCCACCTTTTTCAGACATAACGTAGCGTAGGATCTAAAAAAAATTAAAATTATACATACTTAATTTAGGTACATTTTTTTAACAGTAAGTAACATTTCTTTAAGCAATTTTTGGACTTTACTATATTACTGGCTAAATATGAATATATCAAAACCTAAAAGAGTTACTTACTGGCCACTGGCCGATTCAAGAACAGGGCTTCCACAGTTCACAGCACTCATCCACTCACTAATCACAGCCACAGCAGTTGGCTCGATATTTTCGATACATTTCGTAAAATAAATATTTTATGCAATGTCCCCGGGGAAATCCCGAAATCTTTGAAACCTGTCGCGTTTTCGACCGAGGTAAATAAATATTGCTTTCCGATTTCGTCGTAAGATGTCGGCCAAGTGAGGTTTTTCAAAACCCAATCGTAAAATTCACAAATCTTAGTTACGGTTAATGCAGCGTTGTCATTGTTTTCGAAAATTCTTTGAATTCGGTACAACTGGTACAAGTACGAACACAAACGGGACATTTCGGGACGTATTTTTATTCCCGGATGACTTATCAAAAACCGGAACTTGTCCCGGCCAAATCGGGACGGTTGGTCACCTTGCTATAAAGCTTTTGAAGTTTTGAGTATTTCTTCATCAAACATTATGTCGGTAAAAGCAGAGAAAAATAAGATAGAGAGAATAATATCTCGTACGCAGTTCATTCATAAATACGATTTGCTTTCTATGACCTCCAAACCGACGTCGAAATAAGCTGCCATGGGCGTGCGATGCAGATTTTGGGTTATTATAAAGCACAGTGAGAGTGAGTATTGGACGCGCCGCAGAAAACTCTCTCTGCTTGCCGTGTTGCTACCGCGCTGGCTAAGGTCGGGACGTCTTGTGAGAATCCCACGCGCCAATCTCGGAACGTCGCCGTTTGAAGGCCACAGCGTGGTCGAGCTGCCGGGAAGACGAGATATTATTCTCTCTATGTTATTCTTCTCTGGTAAAAGGATCTGATTTTGCCAGGAATTGAATTAATAGTTGCAAGAACCCACTGAGAAGTAGTTCTTTTGCGGCTTTCAACGCACAACTCTTTTCGTCTGCTGTTAGAGCTAATGGATGTTGTGGTTTTGTCGGATCTAGAAGGTATGCTAACCGATGATATGGAGTGATACATTGTTTTTATCGGAGTCTAATTTTTTGTATTTGACTTAAAGTAAAATTTGTATCCTCAAACGCTGATTCGAGATTTTTGAATTCTTGTACGACATCCGAAAGGGTTGCATCAGATCTTTGAAGCCTATGAATGGCAACAGAAATAGGCTTCAGAATCGCTAAATAGTCTTCGGCAGATCTTTTTAAATAGATATTTGAATTTTTTTCTCTCACTATGGCATCGATTTCATTCTTATGTTCCTCGCTAATTTTCAGAAGTTTTGGCCACGATGTAAGCAGTCAGCCAGTGAATTCCATCTCACATCATTAGGTAGAACCAATTTTTTTCCTCCTTCTTTTGCGTATGTCGCAGAAGCAAAGTGATTATTTCAGCGCAGCAAATTTTCTTGTTCCGATTCCATGAAAATTTTCATGTCAAGTTTTTTTGTATGTCGCCGAGGAGATTTTCTAACTGTAAATCTAGACAACGAATATTTTTGGGCGAATAGAGAAAAATAATGAAAATAAGTGATTTAAAGTTCATTATTGCCATATTTAATGAAAAAATCAGTATAAATTGATAAAAATCAAAAAAATCACGATTTAATCGAAAAAATCTGATTTTTTGATTTTTTCAAAAAGATCGTGATTTTTTGCAACCCTGCCCCTGATGCAGACAGTAAAGACGATTAAAAAGCATCTGTGGAGAAGACACCAATGAATTATGTGGAAAAGTTTATTCTTTAATCGATTTTATAGAAACTGACAACAAATAATAAGGTGCCATATAAAATCGGGCTCTGATCTGAGAGGGGGCACGTTCCCCGGACGGCAATATAGTTGTAATAAACTAAAAATTATTTAAAAACTTCGTTTAACTAAGATAAACTTTCAGACTTGTCTACGTTGGCCACTGGGAGTGAAGCAGAGGACCACGTTCAATTAAGATGAGGCAATCGCGAAAAAAAAAACAGAACAACTTCTTTTTTAAATCCCTTACGTTATAACGAAAATAAATTATATGAAGTAATTTATAAACAAGCTTCCCAGTAAACTAACGGCAGTCGGTAAACCGTCGGCCGCCTGTCGGCACTGGTGGTAAGTCGGCGGCTCTTTTTGCCAATTTCTGACTGCATACGGTACGCGCGTGTTATTTCGATGCGATGAAACTACTTATTGTTACTTTTGTTAAAAAATATCCTTCATTTATAACAAGCAGATAAGCGACAAAAATTACCCTATGGTAAAATGCATTTCTTTCTGCACTGAAAAACATATCATAACAGTGCAACTTACCAAAATATATAAAAAATAATGTATTTAATTTTTGAAATTTATGAAATTAGCAACATAAGCAAAACATACGTTGTTTATATTACGAACATATTTTGCTGCCAATGGGCTTCCTAATACAATACGATATCACTACCAGAAATCTTATACATTGTTCTGGTTTTGTATACCTAATACAGTATGAATTTATCCCTAGTATGCAACTATTCTAACTCAGGATTTTCGCACCTTATATGTATTCACAGATATAAAACTCTGATTTCTGAAAAATTACCTTGTTTTGACTCGGCAAGGCGGTATATAAACACCTTAAATGTATTTCAGCACTCTCGAAGACATACATATTTTTTTATGTTCTGACAACCCACGAAGACCGAAGTCTAAGTACTATGTACCGTGGGTACTGGGGAAATCCGACTCACACATCCAGGGCTGGAAACATCCATACGGACTTCACCAGACTTTTAAGAGGATGTGTGGGGTGGTACCACCTCGGCCGAGGAAGAAATCCTCTACCACCTTCCAACAATCACAAAATATCCATGATCGAAGCGGGATTCGAACCCGCCCTCTCGATTGCGAAGCTGACGCCGACCAACTCGGCCACCGGAGACCCAAGGTAAATACTAAATACTTTGTAAACTACCGATTTGCATCTGTAAATAGAAATATCAACTACTTAAAAAGATATTTACATAAAACAAATGTTTTTACCTATTACCCAACTTCATTTGCTTATGGTTACGCTACATGGTTAATAAATATAAAAATATTTACCTGAAATAAATATTTGTAACACCCATAGCACCACAGTCGACGCCAAATTATTCATCATAGGAAATACACTGTAAGAACTGTCTCCACCTAAAGTAATTGCTACTGCTATTCTGGTTACCTACCTTATATAAAATTTTGAAATTGAATTATGATAAGGATTTAGCGTTAATCATGTTTTTCTTTTTACAAGTATTTAATTAGTAATTATTATAACTGCCCCATTGTGTACAACGATTAATTAAAAACTGAATTAGGAGGTGAATTATTAATTTACTTGCTTTTTTTTCTGCAATCCGTAAAAAAGTAGCTATACTGAATGATACCGATTATGAATAATAAATAGAAAGGAACAGTTTGTGGGTTGATTTATAAAAATGACAATATAACAATTCCAGAAGTCACTGAATACTTACAACCGGTTCCTGTATAACACTCATCTCCAGTGTTGAAAGTCTGTGGGGAATTCCCCAAATTGCGGGGAAGTTTAAGCTGATTGGTTAATTTGTGGGGAGAGCCTTGATGCGGGGATTTTTAAATATTTGTACCAGAAAAGCGTATTTTAAGGAACTACCTTTGTTAGTCCTGATCGATGCATTCAAAACACCATTTTTATATTTAAAATACAATAACTATAAAGGTACCTATTCACGTTCAGTCGGCCGGCCGATTTTTCCCAGAGATTACGGCCGGCCAGCCAGTTTTCAAAAAAAAAATATTAATATTTATAATACTTCTTTACATCTATTTACTTAAATATATTTACAGTTGCATGACAATATGTACATTTCTATACAATTGCCAGAGGGAAGCAGCCAGACTGTGGCTGGGACTGGTGTTGGCCCTGGGTAAGGAATTGTATTATGTTATTTACGCCATCAATCGGCCCCATCCGATAGTAAAATCTCTTGGAGCCATGTAATTAATTTTAAATTTAAATGAGTTAAGCTTAAATTTTTGTTTTATTATTACTGGAAAAAATCACCTCGAAAAAACCAGCTTGAAGAATATAGGTACAAAGCAGCATTATGATTGTCGTTGTTGTCCTATATACATTTGTTATATACATGTTTATTTACATTCATTGATTCCTATTTACACCCATTCATTCCTGTCTACATTCCCATTCATTCCTATTTACATTCATTCATACTTGTAAGTTCTATATACAGTAAGTATTATACAGATGTTTGTACAGTATTTACGTATTTACAGTGTAATATTTCCAACTTTTTTCGATCCGCTTGCTTTGGTGTTTAGCGGTTTACTGAATTTCTTCGAATTTTGTGACAACCGCTTTTCACAATGCTTTTTCAGGGAAATATCAAAAAATCACCAAATAAATGAATTAAAAAAATCTCTTAAATTAAAATACTGCTTAAAATGAAAAAAGATCTGCGAAACCTCCTTCGATTGCATAGTGGATGGATGCCAGACGTGCTTTAACGCTGAAAAATGCTCACTAACGTTGCTAATCACCGCAAAACATGAAAAATAAACGTAAACTTCCTTAACAAGCCCCGTCCACGTTCTACAGATTTACGATCTGGAGTGACATTGCTTTCCAAAATAGGGGTAATCCATAAAAGCGCACAACGTTTGGAGGAAAAAAGCAGTCTTCAGCGTGCAGTCAAGAAGTCATCTTTAGTGAAGATTCAGCATCCAACCCGGTGTCCGCTGTTCGCAGATAGCAGTCAGCAAGGTGCTCACCGAAATTAGTATTTCAGAAGGACATTGCAGGATCCTTACGATCTTCATTGTGGGCCTCAAGCATCTCGTTGCGCACCCTAGATTACGCGTGTCTACTCTGTGCATTTGTCGGCAAAATTTCCATTACCTGGTATCATCCATACATCAGTTTGGGATTTTGTCACATTTGGTACAGGCCACTTGATCCGGTTAACACTGGGAATACCTCCTGATAAGTCGTTGCCTCAGGGGACCGGTCAAGTGCGTAGCCAGCCTCACTAGTAAGTGTGAGTGAAATAAAAGAAGAAACGAAGACTCTGAAGATTAAATTCACGGTCGGTGTCAGGCTAGGTTACTTTCCTGAAACGTTCGGAAAAGCCGCCAACTAGGTGTTGGGGAAGGCTAGGTACAGGAAATAACCAAAATAGCCGCAGTACCTACCCTACTCGGCGGTAACATTATCCTCGAACTGAGCGTGATGTCCGGCCAACGATAGACTAGAACAATTACATCGGTCGACAAAAAAAAATGTGTTTTAGAGACGCGACCCTACCTATCTTTAGTAAAATTTTCCGCTGAATTTTTTTGACGTAAGGATTACCCCCATACACCCTCAATTCCCCCCAAAAATTAAAAAAATCCAAACTCGCCATCCAACCCACCTATCTTTAGTAAAATTTTTCGCTGAATCCGAAAATGATAAAAAAAATTCTGACGTATGGATTCTCCTCCACATACACTCTCAATTCCCCCCAAAAATTAAAAAAAATCCAAACTGGCTATCCAACCCACCTATCCTTAGGGAAATTTTCCGCTAAATCCGAAAATGATAAAATAAAATTTTTATAACATAACGTATGGATTTCCCCCCATACACCCTCAATTCCCTATAAAATTCAAATAATCCAAACTGGTCATGCAACCCACCTATCTTTAGTAGAATTTTCCGCTGAATCCGAAAACGATAAAAAAAATTCTGACGTATGGATTCCCCCCACATATAATCTCAATTCCCCCCAAAAATTAAAAAATCCAAACTGGCCATCCAACCCACCTATCTTTAGTAAAATTTTCCGCTGAATCCGAAAATGATAAAAAAAATTTTGACGTATGGATTCCCTCCCTATACACTCTCAATTCCCCCCAAAAATAAAAAAATCCAAACTGGCCATCCAACCCACCCATCTTTAGTAAAATTTTCCGCTGAATCCGAAAATGATAAAATAATTTTTTTTCTGACGTATGGATTTCCCCCCATACACCCTCAATTCCCCCCAAAAATTCAAATAATCCAAACTGCCCATGCAACCCACTTATCTTTAGCAAAATTTTCCGCTCAATCCGAAAATGATAAAAAAAATTTCTGATGTATGGATTCCCCCACATACACTCTCAATTCCCTCCAAAAATTAAAAATCCAAACTGGCCATCCAACCCACCCCCGAACACCCACACTATCTGTAATAAAATTTTCCGCTGAATCCGAAAATGATAAAATACAATTTTTCTGACGTA
The DNA here is from genome assembly GCA_963971165.1 of Philopedon plagiatum. NCBI lineage: Eukaryota > Metazoa > Arthropoda > Insecta > Coleoptera > Curculionidae > Philopedon > Philopedon plagiatum. The sequence continues at coordinate 63,801,565 of OZ020195.1, read as the reverse complement.
TGGATTTCCTCCCATACACCCTCAATTCCCCTAAAAATTCAAAAAATCTAAACTGACCATCCAACCCACCTACCATTAGTAAAATTTTCCGCTGAATTCCAAAATGATAAAAAAAATCTCAGACCTATGAATTACCCCCCCCCCCCCTTCCATACACCTTCATTTCCCCCAAAAATTCAAACCGGCCATCTAACCCACCTATCTTTAGTAAAATTTTCCACTGAATCCGAAAATGATAAAAAAAATTCTGACCTATGGATTCCCCCACACACCCTCAATTCTCCGCAAAAATCCAACCTACCTATCCTTAGTGAAATTCGCTGAATCCGAAAATGGCAAAAAAATTGTTTGGACGTGAGGGATCCCCCCTACTCATCCGTATCTCTCACTTGCTTCTTTTAAAAATAAAAATAAATACAAATCAGACGTGGCAACCGTTATAACTTTTATAAAATCTGTCGGTAAAATCAAAACTAAAAAATATTTTAGAACTAAAAGTTCCCTTTGCTCGTACGCTTAAACTTAGGCCAATCATTAGAGCTTTTTGTGTGAAAAAAAGACTAGTAGAAAGCCACCTGTGCCATCATTTGAAAGACACTCTGTAGATATATTCTGATGTGTTTTCGACTAGCAACTCTCATTAATTAATTTGTTATTAACAATTTAGTGCAAAAAACGCTTTTTTTTTGGTTTTTTGCTTATAAAACGAAAACTATTCGAAGAATTTCAATTCCGTGAATGGAAAAGTTGTAGAGAATTAAACTACGAAGAAAATGAGAGGTGGAGCGATCCGATCGGTTGATTAGAACCGAAGAAAATCCGGAAAAAGCAGAAAATTCAGCTTTATTTTTCAAAAATTCATAACTTTTCCATTTATGAAGATTAAGAGCTGAAATTTGGCACAGAAGTAGATAATTATATCAACTTTAAGTGTGCGCAAGGCAGGTGCTGTCGGACTATTAGTTTTTGCGCAAGTGCAATTTCAATTTTTTTATGCCTTTTTTTGCCGGGAGCCTGCTTGCGTTAAAAATGGTCCTATTTTAATTCTAATACCGGTTTTCAAAACTAGAAGTAAAATACTATCGTATATCCCAAGTTTTCATTAAAATACAGCGAAATGGATGAAACATGCACTTGAACATCGGTGTAAATGGCCTTGGGCGCGGGAGCGAGCGAGTGGTGGGGGAAGCAGGGGAAGCGTACAGGTATAGACATACAGGCGGGCCGTGCGGAGAGTCGCATCTTTTCACTGGCTTTTCTCAGCGACTACTGCAGCTTTTTGGAAGATTCTTTTTTGATTTTGGGGTTACTGAATACGAGGACTCTGATTCTCTATTCAGATTCCACGAATAATTCAAGATAAAGCTACTATTCCGGATTTCGGAGTGGTCTAAGGATTAGAAGAGACGAGACATATATAGCTATAGCACGCTTAAATTTTGAATAGCTGTGTAACCGTCTAATGCGCCCCCTCCCTCTCTCTTCTACTGTTCGGTGGTATGGGTACAGCTGTTGCCTTGGGATTCAAACGAATAGAAGAGAAAGCGACGCCAATGGTTAGATGCTACAGAGCGTTCGGAGCTGTGAGTTGTACTTTTCGATCTGATTGATCAATCTGCATCCGACGATGATTCTGACTTTGATAGTTTAATAGATAGCGAGCAGATCGAAGAAAATGAAATAAACTTTGCGGACCTTCCGAAAAGAAAGCGAATTTTATAACTAATGTATTCGGCGCAATAATATGTTCATGTTGTTTATCATCCATTTTTAATCATATTAATAAAACACTTTTGTGAAAAAAATAGTTATTTATTATACAAGGGGAAAAAAGTATTAAATTTTAGCTCGAGGTTGTGTTGTCTCTCGACGCGAAGCGGGGAGACAAAAAACCGAGAGCTAAAATCTAATATTTTTCCCGTGTATAATACACTATGTTTTTCTGCGACGGGAAAAACGACGATTTAATATTGAAAAAAACCGAGGAAAAAACCTATTATTACAATAATATTAAAGTCAGAAAATTATCGATGCGAAATTTGAATGTTTAAACTGGTAGGCTGTTGTACTTATAGCGACAATTAGACCTGCGTTGCTAAGGAAACCTATAAAGTAATCAAACATCTGTCATTTTAATTCTGTGATTTGATTTAAAAATTGCAAACTTAGTGGTTGTTTAGTAGTTATTCTGAATTATATACAGTTAAAAAATGTCTGAAAGGAAATGTAACTTTTGTATACTAAAATATTCTAAATTTAAATATCTACCTCTACTTATATGTATCTATATATATATATATATATATATATATATATATATATATATATATATATATATATATATATATATATATATATATATATATATATACATATATCCGGGAAAAAAGTACTCACTTTTTTCCCGGGGAAAAAATAATTTCATAAAAAGTGACATTTTGTTACCTGTCAACAGAGATAAAATGTCAAACGTTTTTCCCGTCACGGAAAAAAATATATATTTATGTGTTTAAATTAACAACCTTCCTGCTCGTTTATTTATAGAATAGAAATATAAGAATGTTACTCAAGAAGGTGGAATAGCAGCTTTATCTTGAATTATTCGTGGAATCTGAATAGAGGATCAGATTCCTCGTATTCAGTAACCCCTAAATCAAATAATGAATCTTCCAAAAAGGTGCAGTAGTCGCTGAGAAAATCCAGTGAAAAGATGCGACCCTTCGCACGGCGCGCCTCTATGTCTATATAATATGTACGCTTCCCCTCCTTCCCCCACCACTCGCTCGCTCGCGCGCCCAAAGCCATTTACACCGATGTTCAAGTTCATGTTTCATCCATTTCGCTGTATTTTAATGAAAACTTGGGATATACGATTTATAGTATTTTACTTCTAGTTTTGAAAACCGGTATTAGAATTAAAATAGGACCATTTTTAACGCAAGCAGGCTCCCGGCAAAAAAAGGCATAAAAAAATTGAAATTGCACTTGCGCAAAAACTAATAGTCCGACAGCACCTGCCTTGCGCACACTTAAAGTTGATATAATTATCTACTTCTGTGCCAAATTTCAGCTCTTAATCTTCATAAATGGAAAAGTTATGAATTTTTGAAAATAAAGCTGAATTTTCCGCTTTTTCCGGATTTTCTTCGGTTCTAATCAACCGATCGGATCGCTCCACCTGTCATTTTCTTCGTAATTTAATTCTCTACAACTTTTCCATTTACGGAATTGAAATTCTTCGAATAGTGTTCGTTTTATAAGCAAAAAACCAAAAAAAAGCGTTTTTTTGCACTGAATTGTTAATAACAAATTAATTAATGAGTTGCTAGTCGAAAACACATCAGAATACATCTACAGACTATCTTTTAAATGATGGCATAGGTGGTTTTCTACTAGTCTTTTTTGCAATATATGACTTTTTTTTTGCTCTGATTGGCCTATAAAGCTTAGTTTGAGTTCGACTGTAGTTTCGCGTTCAGCGCTTAAAAAAACAGAATACAATGGGTATGGAATAACGCACATGAATTTTTTTTGCCCTTTTTTCGGCAGCTAGCCTTTGAAGCCCGTTTTTTTGGGTAGAGTTTGTTATGTGGGGAGGAATCCATACGACAGACAATTTTTTTTTCATTTTCGGATTCAGCGGAAAATTTTACCAAAGATAGGCGGGTTGGATGGCCAGTTTGGAATTTTTGGGGGGAAATCCATACATCAGAATTTTTTTTTTCATTTTCGGATTCAGCGGATAAGTTTACTAAAGTGGATGGCCAGTTTGTATTTTTTGGGGGGAATTGAGGGTGTATGGGGGGTAATCAATACGTCAGAAAAGAAACATCATTTTCGGATTAAGCGGAAAATATTTTTTGTCGGACTGTGTAATTAGTTGCAAACAGAGTTTAATTAATTTCGTATGTGTAATAACTGTTAGTACTAGGGTATGCATGATCCAGATTTTGAAAATGAATGATTTTTTCGAAATAAATGTAGAGTACCTTTTTTTAGACAATTATCCAAAATATCTAATAAAGCGACAAAAAGTGACACCTGTCAAATTTTAGGCCCAGGAGTGTGGTGGCAGGTCCGTTCCTGACTTCCTTGGTAATGTCAGAGGTTGTTTATGGTCTGGATTTGTAGGTCTACCGGTTATACCTACAACACGCCAAAATATAATTAAAATATACAAGTCTGGTCAAAAGTTACAGCCCAAACTCTTGGACCCCATATCTCCGTTATGGAGCACCTTAGAAAAAAAATGCATGACATGTCTCCTGCACACTGCCAACAGTTTGACATATGCTTAACGGACACCCTGTATGTAACATAACTCACTTGTATATAATAAATAACAATAAATACATACTTGCGTTACAACTCTATTTAATATAGGTATAAATAAAACAAAGGATTTTTTTATAAATGATTTATTAATTTTTCTATATAAACACTATTAATGTAATAACAATATTTAAATATTACCTTTTAAAGAAAAACCTCTTACAAAACGCTAGAAAAGTTCTAGTACATATTTAATACAGACAAATATACAGGATGTGCAAAAAATAAATCTCACGCGCTTTCGCATATAATACGTTAGTTTATGTTGGACTTCGCTCAAGCATCAAATAAAGTATATGCTTGGCACAGTTCCAACATAAAGTAAAATTTTTAATTTGCGATAAAAATACACATTTTTTATCTATACATGAAGCAAATGGGTTTAAAGGTTAAAAAGACAAAAACTAAGCGATAACTATTTCATTGCCAAATGAGGTAAAAAGTATTCAGTTCAATCGCGTCCTATTAAGAATGGAATGAAAAATGTGTATTTTTGTTCTTAATCATCGTTAAAAAAATCCTTAAATGTACATACCATTTGTACTATAATTTTGGTTTCAAAACATAAAAAATGATATTTTCTAAAGTAAAAACTTTGAGAAAATAAATCCCGAAAATATTTTATACTATAAGAAATTATTAATATACCGAGTGTGCTAGTCTCAAAAAGTCAGTAAAACTGTAAGCATTTTTATCGATAAAGCAAAAAAGTTAGCAAAGTAAAAAGTAATTAAAATAGCGAGAATCATACGATCATGATAAATAAAAGAACCAATGATGAATTACACTCCGTATATTTCCGCACATTTACAAATACTTCTTAAAAATGTTTTAAAGTACGAAGTCAGAACGACGGTCTAAAATCGATCTTTCTCAAAATCGATTATTTTTACTTAAAGGTTTTTTTTTAATCGAATAAAATTATCTCGATGAATTAGGAAATCAATCTACCATGAATAGGCCAAGCAATAGAGCGATTTGTCGTGACATTAATACTATTAGAAAACCGTCTGTGCCATCATCTGAAAGTCGATCCGTAGATGATTTCTGTTATATTTCCAAATCTGAAAATTTTTCCATTAATTTGTTATGAACATTTTTAAGCAAAAAACGCAATTTTTTTAGTTGTTTGCTTATAAAATGGAAAGTAATGAAGCAATCTTAATGGTGTATATGTACAATTTGTAGAGAATAGAAATACGAACAAAATGAGAGGTCGAACGACCCGATCGGATAAGTAATGACGGAAAAAATCCGGAAAAACCGGAAAATTACGACTGTTTTTTTTAAATTCAGAAATCGGTCATTTTTAAACGGAGAGGGCTCAAACTTTGGGAAAAAGTAGTAATTTATAGCTACTTTATGTGTGCAAAACCCCGACGCTGTCCGACGATCAGTTTTGCCACAATCGTCATTTTAATTTTTCAATACACTATTTTGCAACAGGTCTGGATGTTCTATGGATCGTCCGATTTTAATTATTGAAACGGATTTGAAAAGTACAAATTTAATTGAATAAAATGTATATTTTAATTTTTCCATAAAATGCTACGAAACCGGTTGAAAATGCACGTAAGATGCGTGAAAATGGCCGAGCGCGCGAATATTGGCTCTCCTTCGCCCCTCCGCTCTCCCCATAACTCGACCACTTTCGCGCGCTCGGCCATTTTCACGCATCTTTACGTGCATGTTCAACCGGTTTCGTAGCATTTCATGGAAAAATTAAAATATACATTTTGTTCAATTTAGCTTGTACTTTTCAAATCCATCTCATAATTAAAATCGGACGATCCATAGAGCACCCAGACCTGTTGCAAAATAGTGTGCTGAAAAATTAAAATGACGATTGTGGCAAAACTAATCGTCGGACAGCGTCGGGGTTTGTACACATAAAGTAGCTATAAATTACTACTTTTTCCCAAAGTTTGAGCCCTCTACTTTTAAAAATCACCGATTTATGAATTGAAAAAAAAACTCTTAATTTTCCGGTTTTCCCGGATTTTCTCCGATACTGCTTATCCGATCGGGACGTTCGACCCCTCATTTTGTTCGTATTTCTATTCTCTACAAATCGTCTATTTACACCATTAAGATTGCTTCATTACTTTCCATTTTATAAGCAAAAAACTAAAAAAATCGCGTTTTTTTGCTTAAAAATGTATATAACAAATTAAAGGAAAAAATTTAAGAGTTGGAAATATAACAGGAATCATCTACGGATCGTCTTTCAGATGATGGCACAGGCGGTTTTCTAATAGTATTAATGTCAAAAAATCGCTAATATTTTGCTCTGTTGCTTGGCCTAGAAGAGAAATTGAAGAAATGAATGGACTCAAAAGAGTTCACCATATTTCCGTGCAACCACTTGTCTATAAAAAAACTTCCGTAAAAATAATTGATATCGACATGTGGAAAGAAGGTATAGTGATTTTCTAAATGAATATATTATTAGCAAATGTAAAATATCGTCTATGAAATATATGGCTTTAGTGAAGAACGAAAATATTTTTTGGAAATCGATTCCTTCCAGTCGGTTTTTTATTACTTGATCTACAGGTATTCGATCAACGCCGATTCAAAAAATTCATCTTTTTTTTTTAAAAAGATCGTCATCCTTAGTACGCTTTCGAAAAACAAATCACCCTGAATTGTATATTGCTTTGGTATTGTTGGCTGTTATTTAAGAGTATGATATCTACGACCAGGATGAAAAAAACCGTTTGTTTCTCACTAAAATAAATTACAAAAAAAGCATTATGACTAAAGCTTTGTAAATAAAATACAAATATTTATTTACTCACATAGTGTAATTTCAAAATGCGAAATACGAAAATAATTCGGATAGAGTAATATATAACATACAGGGTGTCTAAAAAGTCTTAGTATGGCTCAATATCTTTGCTATTAATAAAGATAGGGTCAACAAATTTTAGTTGTATCTTATTGGTTAATAAATCTACTTTTTTATGTAATTTGACTTTGTCGACTCTCTTGGGGGGTGACGCTATGGAGTTGAGGTCAAAAATTTTGAATGCACACCTATGCCGTGTGGTCCCTTCTTTTAAAAATCTTCAAAAAAGAAGCATTTTACCGCAAACCCCATATTTTAATTCATTTTTAAATGGCAAGCCTATAAAAATTATAAATCGTATAATCGGACGGGATAAGCCGATCGTTAGTCGACCTCCTGTGCCATACACTACCGGTCAGCGCGCACATTCATTTTTTGTTTTGTGGGGCACTTTTCTTCTAACTTTTTTGACATCTGCGCAGTAGACCAAAATGCGTACCACGCGCAAAGCGAGCGTGATAAACATGCGCACGCAATTTCAGTAGATGGACTTTGGTGTCTACATTTAAACACATTCACTTTTAAGAATATATCTCCAATAGTCAAGGGTACTACTACGTATTTAACTTTGTAACTTTTTTCCCAAGTTTTTTTCGACTTTATTTTTCGTTTTTTGCCATGTGCGCAGTAGACCAATATGCCTAACACGCGCAAACCGAGCATGCTAGACATGCGCACGGAATTTCAGGAAATGGACTTTGGTGTCTACATTTGAACCAATTCGCTTTTAAGATCTCCAATAGTCAAGGTACCGCTACGTATTGAACTTTATACCTTTTTTCTCCAAGTTTTTTTTGACTTTATTTTTCGTGTTTTGCCATTTTTAAACGGATCCTAATTTTGTTCCAAACTAGGTTAGAGCGGTCCCTGAAATATCCCATGTTTGCAAAGCTTTGAGTAAAGCTAAGCACCGTAGTTGTGGTTTTACTATTGGATATATATTCTTGAAAGTGGGTAGGTTTGAATGTAGACACCAAAGTACATCCCCTGAAATTTTGTGCGCATATCTAGACCTCTTGGTTTGCGCGTGGTGCGCATTTGAATCTACTGCGCAGAAGGCAAAAAACGAAAAATAAAGTCGCAAAAAACTTGCGAATAAAGGTATAAAGTTAAACACGTAGTGGTACCTTGACTATCGGAGATATTATCTTAGAAGTGAATGGGTTCAAATGTAGACACCAAAGTCCATCTCCTGAAATTCCGTGCGCATGTCTAGCACGCTCAGTTTGCGCGTGGTACGCATTTTGGTCTACTGCGCAGGTGTCACAAAAGTTAGAAGAAAAAGTGCCCCACAAAACAAAAAATGAATGTGCGCGCCGACTGGTATCTACTGTATGGCACAGGAGGTCGACTAACGGTCGACTTATGTCCCGCCCGATTATACGATTTATAATTTTTATAGGCTTGCCCTTTAAAAATGAATTAAAATACGCGGTTTGCAGTAAAATGTTTCTTTTTTGAAGATTTTTAAAAGAAGGGACCACGCGGTTGTGTGTATTCAAAATTTTTGACCTCAACTCCCTAGCGTCACCCCCCAAAGGAGTTGACAAAGTCAAATTACATAAAAAAGTAGATTAATTAACCAATAAGATACAACTCAAATTTGATGTCTCTATCGTTATTAATAGCAAAGATATTGAGCCATACTAAGACTTTTTAGACACCCTGTATGTTACATTACTTTATCCGAATTATTTTCGTATTTCGCATTTTCAAATTACACAATGTGAGTAAATAAATATTTGTATTTTATTTTCAAATCGGATCCTAGTTTTATTTCCAACTAGATTAAAGCCGTCCCTGGAATACCCCCCGTTTGCAAAGCTTTAATTATGACCTTGTTTTTAATAGTCAAGACTGTTGGAAATCCTAGAAAATTGAAAATAGCGGTCGACTATACGTAAAGAAAGGGACAAAATGTTTCATTTAACGTTGCCGCCACGCTTAAAAACCATTAGGAAAAAAAAACTGTAAAAATCAGTTAAGTAAAAGTTTAAACAATAACGAACGCAAACCCAGTACAAGCCAAAGGCAAATAGATAATTCTTCGAACAATCCAAAAAAGCTCGTGGAATTGCTTCCAACAAACATGTGTTTCTTATTTACCTTTCTCTGAAAATAAATTAACCTGAAAGTCCTGCACACATTTTAAAAGGGTGATTTATTTTTCAAAAAGTACTTTAAAACATTTTTCTAATTGCATAAAAATAATCCTATCAACATTGTTATGTGTTAAACACAAAAAAGGAAAAATATAACTTTGGTGTAAAAAGCAAAACATTTTTCACAAAATAAACTATTTTACACTATAATATCCTACATCGTGTATGTACAGGGTGTTTAAAAATCCAGATAGAAAAACAATAATTTAGAAACACTCTGTATGTACAAAACTAAATAATAGATCTATAAAGGGGCAGTAAAAAGAATAAGTATACCGTTCACAATCCAAACGACAAAGTCCACGAAGTCTATACAATGTGGGTTTAGACTGTGAACGGCGAATACGATTTTTGTGACAACGCCGTCATAAGGTGGGCGAATATTATACAGGGTGATTCCTAAGTTGATTGAGTTATTTGCAAATTGTGTTTATTTTAACGACTTCTATACACAGTTAAAAAAAGTATCTACGTAGGAATCACCCTGTATATAAAAAAAATATTCGCCCGCCTGTACAATATAATAAAATATTTTTAATACTAAATTTTTTGTTCCCTCATATTTTTTCTTAACAACAAAGACGATAATATACCTTTAACTAAACTATACGTATTTTACATGGATATTAGACAATAATAATTCGTAAAAAAGTAAGTATAACGTTTTATATATGTATATATACAAGGGCTATCCAAAAATATTGATTTTAAAATATAAAGAAATGCCCTAAAAATCTATTCGTGCCCTAAATGTATTTAAAATAGTAGAAACAAATTTATTAACTAGCTTTAAAACTTAAATGAAATAATCAGGCTATGAAGAAAATTTAATAATAATAACGGTATCCTTCAAGGTAAAGTTTTCCATTTTTGCTTAACCTTATAGAAGGTGCTCCATAAGTAAATGAAGATTTTAGAACACAGAACCAGCCAAGTATATTATGCTCTAGCAAAATATAGCGGGCTACTGAGAAAGAGTGTTAAATGGGAAAAAATTCTTGCAATTTGGCTGCAATTTGAAAACTTATTTCAAATTTATTAACTTATATTAAAACTTATTTAACAAAATTACGCTTTAGAATTACCATGTCTAATGTAGGGTATTAATTAATACATGAACAAACTACCATAGTTAGTTCAAGGGAAAAAATGTTCCTATAAAAAACGGATACTAAAGGGCTTTGAGAGTTGTTCTAAAAAAGAATGCAGAGTCAAGTGTTAAAAATTGTATAGTGTACCATTACTTATGGAACTTTAAACCAAAGTCCAGATTAATTGGTAGCTTATTTCTGAGGCAGGAAGATATAGAAATTTATTTTAGTTTTCGAATATATATATATATATATATATATATATATATATATATATATATATATATATATATATATATATATATATATATATATATATATATATATATTATTAGGGTGCTTCGTTTTAGACGACTATTTTTTTTTTGTTGGTCCATTGACGGAATAATGTTATAAACATATAAAAAAAAATTCTCACCAAAGATTAATTTTAATTTTAAGTACTCGCTGACTGAATTTGAAAATCTCCCATTTAATTAACACGTAAATTTTAATTTTTTTTCTCAATTATCTATAGAGCTTTGCGACATTTCATGATATTTAATAGGTGAAAATTACAGAGGAATCTTTCCTCTTTAAAAGTGCCTGTAGCCAATTAATGTTTTGTAACCGACCTCGCCAGTAAAAAATCTTGAAGCCAATTTTTTCTCGAATTTCATGGTTTTTTTTTATTTTTCTCGCAAACCACTAACTTTACAACAAAATTGTATTTGAGTTTTTTATAGGGAATTTAATTTCCTACTAAAGTTATGTAAGGCATAACCGTAGAGCTAGTAGTTTTCGAGATAAATCCAATTAAACATCTCAAAATTTGAAAAATCGCTGTTTTATCCAAGATTTTAGTACTTTTTAATGAAATCATTGCTGAAAAAATATATAATGTATAAGAATGAAATATAAAAATATATAGTACACATTGGTAAGTAATAACCAAAAATATTTCGTGTAATATGAAACCGTTTCTTATTACCGTATTACTGGTAAATATGTATTTACCAGTATAAATATATTATATATTTCTTCAGCCATAATATTATTAAAAGTATTGAAATCTAGCATACGGCAATAAGAAACGGCTTCATATTACACGAAATATTTTTGGCGATTACTTACTAATGTATAATATATATTTTTATATTTCATTCTTATATAATTATATATTTTTTCAGCAATGATTTCATTAAAAAGTACTAAAATCTTGGATAAAACAGCGATTTTTCAAATTTTGAGATGTTTAATTGGATTTATCTCGAAAACTACTAGCTCTACGGTTATGACTTACATAACTTTTTTTGTAGGAAATTAAATTCCCAATCAAACTCAAATACAATTTTGTTGTAAAGTTAGTGGTTTAGGAGAAAAATAAAAAAAAAAACATGAAATTCGAGAAAAAATTGGCTTCAAGATTTTTTACTAGAGATCGGTTACAAAACATAAATTGGCTACAGGTACTTTTAAAGAGGAAAGATTCCTCTGTAATTTCCACCTATTGCCAATTAAATATCATGAAATGTCGCAAAGCTATAGATAATTGAAAAAAAAATGAAAATTTATGTGTTAATTAAATGGGAAATTTTCTAATTCATTCAGCGAGTACTTAAAATTAAAATTAAGAGCTCATCTTTGGTGAGAATTTTTTCTTATATGTTTATAACATTATTCCGTCAATGGACCAAAAGAAACAAAATAGTCGTCTAAAACGAAGCACCCTAATATGTACATTTTTTCAAAATACACTACTCCAATTAATTAACGCACCACAACGAATTTATCATAATTTTGGTAGCGATTTTCTTCAGACCCCTTAATCCGACAGTAAAAAACTTTTTTAGGTTGTATGTTTATTCTTTAGAAAAGTAAGAATACCAGTATGGCTTGAAAAAATCAATATTGCAGAGTATACAGTGGTTTAACAATAATGCTTGTTCCCTAAAGTTTGCAGCGCCCTGTAGATTAGACCAGCCATGCCTGCGATTCACATTCACAACTAGACTGTAACCTCATCTATTCTTAACATTATGTTTTTTAATTCACTCTGATCTCTTAGTTACTGAAGGAGATTCCCAGGGTTTTTTAAAGAGTGATGCTTTTTACTTAATGTACTTTGAAAAATAAATAAAAATTGTCGAATTAATTGTATTAAGAAAATACATCAATTATTACAAATTAATAAAATTTAAAGGAACACATACAAGAACACAATCTTAACATAATAAACCTTAAAGATTAAACAGTATAGGTACAGTAGTACAAAATTAAACGGTCAAGGATTACAAAAAAAAAGTTAGTGTTAATAGCGAATATTACTACTTTTTGCGCGTTTAACAGCTTGACACCGACGCACGCCTCATCTTATGTCATTTTGATCTAGTCCATTCCAGATTTCAAGTCATACCTTTCCAATTTTATAATGTTCCTAGCCACCTACCAAGGATGTCCCACAGATATTCAATGGGATTTAAGTCCGGATTTCTTTCAAGCCACGCCGTAACATTTACGCCCACGTTGTAAAAGTAATTTTCATTTTTTATTTTTCAAAGTGCATTAAGCAAAAAACATCACTATTTAAGAAACCCTGTATCTCCTTCAATAACCGAGAAATCAAAGTGAATTAAAAAACAAAATGTTAAGAATAGACGAGAGATGTGAATCGCAGTTATGGCTGGCCTAATCTACAAGGCGCTACAAACTAGAAAAAAAAACCTGTAGACTGTACAAAAATGTTGTTTTTTTAAACAATACTGGTATACTAACATTCCTAATGAACCAACAACCTAAAAAGTTTCTACAGTCGAATTAAGGGGTCAGAAGAAAATCGCCATCAGAATTATGAAATTCGTTGTGGTGCATAATTAATTGGAGCAGTGTATTTAAAAATTGCATAGTTGTCGAAAATACAACTCATTGTTTAAGAACGTTCATATTTTTGGAACATTTAATTATTATAAAAATTTCATTAACTGGTTACTGCATATTTTAAGAAGTACAATTTTTACGTTTTTGGAATGCCTTTTTTGAACTTTTTTTAAAAAGGGAAAACTTTACCTATGCATAATTATTTTTACGTTATTTTAGTTTCGATTATTATCCAGATTTCACAAAATTGTCAAATTACAAACTATAATTATTACCGTAAACTGAAAAAAAAAGTTTTTTCTTAACTGATGGAGAAAATATTTTTTTTTATACATAAGACAAGTTAGGACCAAGAATGCATCTTATAAAAATCCATTTACAAAACTTGACATTCATCAGACAATGATTCATCTCACGCGAGGAAATAAACATGATTTTTTCAAAATATCCATTCAGGTTTGTTAAGTTCCAAAGTTAGATTTTTTACAGAGTGTGGTTATACAATCGGTAAAAAATCATACAAACTACGTTGCTTTTAGGAGTGGGCAAAATAATCGATTAATCGATTATTAATCGATTACAAAAATTTTTAAATCGATTAATCGATTTTTTGATGAATCGATTAATCGATTTTCTCGATTAATTGATTTTTTCGATTAATCGATTTTTTCGATTAAACGATTCTTTTTTATAATCATAACTCGACTATGAAACACGTATTCAACGAAATAATTTGAATGCTTTTCGATCCGCGCTCCTTTACTTTTTAAGGGTAGCGCTGGAGTCGCTTTCATTATGTCATTAGTAATGCCATAATTTCGACTAGTTCAAGAATCGATTTAGTTCGGATAATCGATTTTCTCGATTAATTTCGATTAATATAAATTTTCTCGATTAATCGATTTTGTCGATGAATCGATTTTTCGATTAATTTAGATTAATCGATTAATCGGAAATAATCGATTATTTCAAATAATCAAAAATCGATTATCTTTTTCGACAATCGCCCAGCCCTAGTTGCTTTTATACAGAAATCTCTTTTATAAGTAAAATTTTACTTCGCTGATAGTTTTATCTAGAAGACACTGGAAATTGACGTTCACAAAAGGAATTCCATAATTTGCTAAACCAAACCCTTATTGACTTATTGGCTTGCCAACCATTGCACAATTTTTGAACCAGTAAATAGGGATATATATATATTTAAAAAGGCAACGTTTCTCTCTGTTTGTGGTCGAGAAAAGACATCAGTATTGACAGAACTGAAGTCGCATAAAAGCACTTCCCGCGTTATGAACTCCCACAAAAGTAACTAGAAAATTAAAGAAAACGGACACATTACAGCGTAAATTTCTCCATAAATTCACTGTCTAATGAATATTTCAATAACCAATTTATTGAAGAGTAGATCGCTGTTTTTCAGTCCTCGATGCGCAACGCTGTCAAAAAGTAAAAAAAAAACAAATTACATAACAGGATTCTCAAATTTGGGCCCCTTTGTTATGTACACTTCCTCGTACGCGCCCTGCTGTTCCAATTCCAAGACCTGGAACTTCTTGAGCACCAAAAGACTGTAGAACTTCTGCGCGGCCTGCTTTCGCTTGCTCCGAAGACACAGCTCCGTGAGCGTGACTTCACTGGTTTGCTCCAGTCGGTTTCTGACGAGAAGGAAAAGCTGGTACGCTCGCTTGTTGAGTACTCGCTCTTCGAACTGTTCGTCTGTTTCGTCGACTTGTTGCTCATCACCCTGTAACGATAGCACGTGGAATATAGAGACTGATATGAAAAAACAAAAAAAAATGCACGACAGGCGTTTATTTTTATAATTTTACACTTAACACGCGTGTATCTTTAAGTACGCATGTATAGGTTTCATTGATAATTTGACAAAGAGGTAATTAATATGCCAAACAACAATAAATTATAATTGGGAATTAGTTAGGTCGTAAGGCTCTAATTATACTGATTTATGTATAAACCCTACAAATTTTTATCCACCCTTTTCCTAGCAAAATAGTACTTACAACATCAACAGACGGTGGTAAATCATAATCTCCGGCCCACGGGGAATGGACTCGTTCCGACATGCCAGGGTGCGATGGATGACCTGGCAACTGTTCGTCGTAGCCCATGTTTGCCATTTGGGACTAGAAGAAATATAAAATATTTAGAAAAGCAACAAAAATTGTATTTTTCTTTTGTGCCAAAAATTATGTAGTTATATTCCTGGTGACAAGGGGCGAAGGTAATAAAGGTGTAAGAGGTTACTTAAAGCACTAACAGCATAGCGAATTATTTGTCAACTGTTAAGTCAATTTATTCTATATTTTATGTCAAGTTTTTGTATTAGCAAACAATATAAAACAAAAATCATTGAATTGCATATAGCTTTTATTCTACTTAAATTAATAAATTTCCTATCGCATGTAGGTATTATAAAACTCAATAAAAGGCTAACTATGTTGCCTAATTTTATTGTAACCGATGACTTCTGGGACAGAAGTAATTTATTATTTTTAAAAATAATTACTTTGTCTTCTGAATCTGTCCGAGTATTTTTATATAAACTGATCGAGATAAGTTAAGGATATTGTGGTTTCTCTGAGAAAAATATCCCAAAGAAAAAAAATTGCTTTTTTATGTTCGCTAATCATCTTTAGGGGTGGTGTGGGAGAGTGCAATGTGGAGAACGGAGTATTCTTCTACTCAGGCAATAAAGATCCAAAACACAGGAAAGGTGTGGGAATCGTTATAACACAAGAACTATTGAAATCTGTCGTGAACTTTGTTCCATACTCGGACCGCACTGCTTTATTGAAACTCAGAGCCAAGCCAAACAATCTTAATATAATACAGGTATACGCACCAACTGCGGATTCGCCGGACCATGATGTGGAAAAAAAAATTATGATGAAGTCAAAGAACTACTCAAATTGACTAAAAAGCACGACGTCAATATAATTATGGGTGACTTCAATGCCAAAATAGGAAAGGGTAAAATTGAGGAGATCGTTGGACCTTATGGCCTTGGAGAAAGGAATGAAAGGGGTGATCAACTTTTGCAATTCTGTCAAGAAGAAAACATGAAAGTCACTAACACATGGTCTCAACTTCACCCTCGCCGCCTTTATACTTGGATGTCTCCAGCAGACCGACCGCACAATGTAATGCGAAACCAAATAGATTTCATTCTCATCAACCGAAGATTTAGCTCAACCATCAAAAGAGCCTCCACATATCCAGGGGCAGATGTACCTTCTGACCATGTACTGTTGGTGGCCGTCATGAAAATTGCCTTGTCAAGTCAAAGAAAGTCAATCACACAGCGACGGATGGCATTAGAAAAAATAAGGGATCCAATAATAAAATCTGAAATGTGTAACGAGATAAACACACAAATCCAAACAATATCACCAAATATTGGAGAAAAGCCAACGCAATCTTGGTCAAGGATAATGGACATTGTAACAAACTCAATGCAAAACAGATTAGGATATAAAGCAAGGAACAAAAAGCAAAAATGGATGACGGATGAGATCTTGTTAATGGATGAACGTCGAAAGCACAAGAACAAAACTGACAACAACATGTACAAGGATATTCAAAGACTCATAAGATCAAAGATTAGAATAACAAAAAACGAATGGCTCAAACGCGAATGCTCAGAAATGGAACGGCTGCAAAACCAACACGACGATTTTAGTCTGCACAAAAAGCTGAATGAGACTGCTGGCATATACCGGGTGTCCCGCTAAGGTCGGCCACCGGTTGTATCTAGGAAACTATTTGCCCTACAGCTTTCGGGAAAAAAATATGATTACAAAAGTGATCCCGAGAAATCTATTAAAATTATTTTCCACTTTGTAATTTTACCACTAGATGGCGTATTTTTAAATCAAAATCGAAAAATAAGAATTTCTCTATAAAATCAATAGTGAAGGTAAGTTACGCGGAACGATTTTGGACTCTCTTATTAGCACTCTAAAAATTATTTATATGACATTTTATCCCATCTCTTAAAATAAGGGGTGGGGGGAGGATGAAATTGTACTGCAGAAAAAGTTGGATAACTTTCGGCTACGTTAACCGATTTTAGCAAACTTGGTCTTGTTTTAAAGCTATTTGATAGCCGAATCACAGCTTGTAATAATACTAAAGTTTCTGTTTAAGCCTGAACCGCCAGATGGCGTATTTTGATCGCTTCAGGAGTTTACCCAATTTTCCATGATAAGGTAAATGGAAGGCTATATTTTTTATATTACTTTCTTATTAATTGTAAAATTAACTAAAAAATGGCAGAAACCGGAAGTCGCTATCGTTTTTCAAACTTAAGTTATGAGCAAAAATCTCTTTAGGAAATATTATTTTTAAATTTCAACGTGAAATTCGAAATTTTTTGGCAATAACCAGTACTAATCGACCTAAAACTTAAAAGCTACCGAAAAAATATTGTCATCATAAAGTAGCAACACTTGTAGATATGAGGTCCTGGAAAAAAATCGACTGATACTTTTTTCATTGGTATTTTATTTGTGTTTGTATTGGATTTCTTTTTAAATTAATATTAATTAACATTTCACTTGCAAAGATCATTACTTTTTTAGCAAATGCTCAAAATGTCCGCCATTATTGTCAATGCAACTTTGAAGTCTTCGCCGTGTTCCATTAACAGCAGTTTCGATTTCTGCAACAGAAATAGACGCTATCGCATTTCGGATTCTAAGAATCATGTCTTCTCGTGTGGTTGGCCGGGTCTGGTAGACAATATCTTTAAGCCTTCCCTATAAATAAAAGTCCAAAACGGTTAAATCAGGAGACCTGGGTGGCCAAGGAAATAAACTACCCCTTCCTATCCATCTAGTGGGAAACTGGATATTCAAATATTCTCTCACGTTGAGAGCATAATGAGCGGGGCAACCGTCGTGTTGAAACCACATGTTTACACGAGTTTCTAAAGTCACTTCTTCCACTGAATCACTTTCTTAAAAACTCCAAATACCTTGCTCCATTAAGCGTCTCTTCAAACATAAAAACAATAATTTCACCTTCAATAATGCCGCACCAGACATTTACGCTAAATTGATTTTGATGATCGATTTCTATCATCCAATGCGGATTATGTGCCGACCAATAATGCATGTTATGTAAGTTTACTTGATCTCTACTAGTAAAGGTAGCCTCATCTGTCCATAAAATTTGGGACAAAAAATTTGGATTTTCTCTGGTCATTTCAAGCATCCAGTGGCAGAAATCTAGCCTTCGGTCAAAATCAAGTGGTGTGAGCGCCTGATGAAGTTCAACATGATATGCATGTAATCTTTCTTTATTGAGAATTCTTTGTACAACCGATCGAGGAATTACCAGATCTCTTTCTATATCCCTAATACTGCGTTGAGGATAAGCTTCAATGTAACCAAGCACATTTATGATATTGACTTCATTTCGAGTTCTGCGAATCCTGTTTTTGGCTTGTATCGGCAACACTTGCCCAGTTTCTCGCAAACGTCTTGCTAAACGTCTAAAAACTTTTCGCGAAAAATGTCGTCTCTCAGGATATCTTACAGCGTACTCCCGCGAGCCAATAACTGCATTTTCAAAACATTGAAAATAAACTGCCAGCATGTCATATGCTTCAGCAACAGTATAAGACATTTCGAACAGATTAAACTGTTTTTAATAAAAAAACACAAGATTCGACTTCAAAATAACGAATAACTTATTAAAGGCGAAAACTGATGACAGCTAAATATTGTCAATTTCATTCTTTCGTTTTCCATGGCTTACTTATTATTAATAAACATTTCCTGTTAGACTTTTATTGCATTTTGGTTACTTACCTTATGATGACTTCAAAGTGGCATTGACAATAATGGCGGACATTTTGAACATTTGCTAAAAAAGTAATGATCTTTGCAAGTGAAATGTTAATTAATATTAATTTAAAAAGAGATACAATACAAATACAAATAAAATACAAATGAAAAAGTATCAGTCGATTTTTTCCAGAACCTCAGAACAAGTGTTACTACTTTGCGATGACAATATTTTTTCAGAAGCTTGTAAGTTTTAGGTCGATTAGTACTGGTTATGCGAAAAATTTTCGAATTTCACGTTGAAATTTACAAATAATATTTCCTAAAGAGATTTTTGCTCATAACTTAAGTTTGAAAACGATAGCGTCTTCCGGTTTTTGCCATTTTTTAGGTAATTTTACAAGTAATAAGAAAGTAATATAAAAAATATAGCCTTCCATTTACCTTATCATGGAAAATTGGGTAAACTCCTGAAGCGATCAAAATACGCCATCTGGCGGTTCAGGCTTAAACAAAAACTTTAGTATTATTACAAGCTGTGATTCGGCTATCAAATAGCTTTAAAACAAGACCAAGTTTTCTAAAATCGGTTAACGTAGCCGAAAGATATTCAACCTTTTCTGCAATACAAGTTCACCCTCCCCCCACCCCTTATTTTAAGAGATGGGCTAAAATGTCATATAAATAATTTTTAGAGTTCTAATAAGAGAGTCCAAAATCGTTCCGCGAAACTTACCTTCACTATTAATTTTATAGAGAAATTCTTATTTTTCGATTTTGATTTAAAAATACGCCATCTAGCGGTAAAATTACAAAGTGGAAAATACTTTTAATAGATTTCTCGGGATCACTTTTGTAATAATATTTCTTTTCCGAAAGCTGTAGGGCAAATAGTTTCCTAGATACAGCCGGTGGCCGACATTAGCGGGACACCCGGTATAAAAAAATGAGATTAAGTATAACAGCCAATAATACCAACCAGATAGTGCTCGACAGCAAAGAGAAGATCAATGTTTGGGAGAAGTATATAGAAGAACTTTTTGACGACGACAGACCCCACGTGGTACCAATAACTGTCTAACCGGCCCATCGATCACTAAAGATGAGATTGGAAAAGCTATACGTAATTCAAAAAATAACAAAGCGGCTGGCCCAGATGAAATTCCTTCAGAAATACTTAAACTCCTAGATGAAAGAGGTATCACAGCATTACATAAAGTGTTTAACACTATATATGAGACAGGTCACTACCCCAAACAGTGGTTGTGCTCTACTTTTATCCCCCTGCCTAAGCAGACCAATGCAAGAAAATGTGAAGATCACAGACTTATTAGCCCGATGAGCCATACCTTAAAAATATTTCTTAAAATCATACACGAAAGAATATACAAAAAATATGAAAGTTTAGACAGGGATTAGGTACAAGAGAGGCGACAAGTGCTTGTCCAGAACAGCTATGATCAGAGAAAGGATGTATGCCTATGTTTCATAGATTATGAAAAGGCATTCGATCGGGTACAACACCACAAATTAATGTTGCTCCTCAAAAAACTTGATGTAGACCAGAAAGACATCCGATGCATTGAGAACCTATATTGGAACCAAACAGCGCAAATAAAATTAGACAACGATATGTCCAACACTATACAAATTAGGAGGGGGTGCGACAGGGATGTGTGCTGTCTCTGCTCTTGTTCAACTTGTATTCGGAAACAATTTTCCAGGAGGCTTTGGAGGACGTGGAAATGGGAGTCAAAGTTAATGGAGTGTGGATTAACAATATGCGCTATGCTGATGACACGGTCTTAATCGCTGATAATATACACGACCTACAACAACTGGTCAACAAGGTGGGAGAACAGAGCGAATCAATGGGCTTAAATATCAACAGCCAAAAAACAAAATTTATGATTGTCTCCAGAAACCAAAATGTTTGAAAACTCCACCATAACATTTAACGCAAAACCCATAGAAAGAGTGGACAAATTTAAGTACTTGGGCATCTGGCTTTTCGAAGACTGGACATCAGACAGAGAAATAAAATGTCGCATTGAACAAGCCCGACAGGCATTCTTGAGGTTCCGAAGAGTGCTTACCTGTGCCGATTTTGACCTTAACTTAAGACTATGATTCGTGAAGTGCTACGTTTGGTCAGTGCTTCTTTACGGTATGGAGGGTTGATCATTGAAGGCAACTGCAATTAACAAATTAGAGGCTTTCGAGATGTGGCTGTATCGCAGAATCCTTAAGATACCTTGGACGGCTTAGGCTAACAAATGAAGAAACTCTAAGACGTGTCAACAAACAACGTGAACTGTTTGAATTAATTAAGAAGAGAAAAACGGCATATCTGGGGCATATAATGCGAAACACGAAGTATCAATTCTTGCATCTGCTGATCGAAGGCAAGATCGAGGGCAGGAGAGGGATCGGAAGGAAGAAAATGTCTTGGCTGCGAAATATCAGACAGTGGACAGGGCTACACGATGTGCAGTCGTTAATACACACCGCAAGGGATAGAGAAGCAATGGAAAATGTTATCACAAAAATACATTAGTGGATACGCATTACAAGAAGAAGAATCATCTTTTCGGAAAACAGTAATGTTTATACACAGTTAAAATTGTACCGAAGAAAACTTATCGATAAAAATAAATGTCGAATTTTGTTTTTATGGACTCCATTTCTGTTTCACCGCTGCTTAGTGATTCCAGTAACAATTGTGATTATTCTACGTTTCCCAATATGAATAGGCGTCATTTAACTGAAGACGAAGCTTATCAAGCCATGGAGTTGCTACTTGGAGGTGCGCGGCAGCTAATCGGTTTAATTTATCTCAAAGTGTGATTTCCCCTGTGGACAATCGATTTAATAAGACGAACTGTCAGAGAAAGTATAAGTCAAATTTATAAAATAAAGTTTTTTTCAAAGTTTACTGAGTATGTACAGTTATATATAAAAAAGTAACATAAGATTACTATTTACTATTATGAAAGAAAAAAACCGCCCTGTCGCGCTTTCCCCCGAAAAATCATGCCAATATTTGTTAAAACATTGGACCATAAAAAAAAGATTGTGCTCAAAACAAAAATGGTTTAATGTAAATTTAAAAATAAAGATGCACCTTTCATGCTAAACTATCCAAGTCTTCATTATCGCTGATACTACAAACTTCTCCACTCTTTTTGACATAGACATTTCCGTTCAAGCACCAAGCACTTTTAAAAGTAAATTTTGCAATTTAATAAAATTTTAATGAGAATTTAAAAAATTAATTTTAAATTAATAAAGTCGATTTAATAAACTTTTGAAAAGGCTATCCTAAACCCAACCAATCCCGCACTCGCTTGCACGGGTAATGCCCTCACTAACGGCTGACCTTTTACTTCGTCTGGGGGGAGGTTAGACCCTTCGGATGGGTCCGGCTGCTCGGATAGTATCGTTGAATAGTCGCCCGAATAACAAATATAAAATTCAGATTTGATACTATAACGTAAATGCCACGATTATTTATTTATGGAGCTTAAAAGCGCCTGGCGGAAGTTATGACCGCTGAAAAGCATCTGGCAATTGTTAACATGAGTTTATATTACAGTCATATCGGACATATTACATGTACTACATGTTTAAATACCTTTAGTACCTGTTACCTGACAAAGCCCCCTGATTCAAGTTTCATAGCATCCAAACGTTCTTACCTACTATAGTGTACAACTAAAAAAAATCTTAGGTTTCATACTATAACGTGTCTGACGGTCGCTGGTCCTTAGACTACCAGGAGTTTAGTTATTATGACATAAACAACAAACGATTAATATTTAATAATAAAAAAATCAAATTACACTTAGAAATTTAAACATGTAGTGCAACCATTCCGCTACTCGTCTGAGCATCACAAGCGGCCAAAGTCACTGAGGGATGAGGTAGTAATTAGTGAACATACTTTTTACATACTATCAGGCGCGGCCCGTGAGTTTTTTTACACGTGGGTCAAAATTTTCAGGGAAACTAGTGATATCAACGCAACAAGCAAAATATACATCTTTAATTAAAGAAGGTTTTTTAATAATGTGCCGAGAAATTATTTGCCTACAAATAAACACCGCAAAAATCATAAAATAGGTACTGCAGTATAGTAAACATTACTACTCTAGATGTTTATGGCCTTTTTCTATGTGTTTTAATACTCTAGATTAGTAGATTGTTAGCGAGTTCCAGTTTTGATACGTTTAGCATCTACTCAATAGAGGTCGCGCCTCGGGTCGCGCCTTGTACTAAAAGCCCAGAATAAATGGTCTATTTATGGTCTGAGCTAAAGGTACGACTATTCGTAAAATAAAATTAGGAACGTTGCCGAAACTCCGTTTTCTTTAATAAATACAATACTGGCGACTAGACATAGTAATACGATCTTTGACTACGCACGTGCATGCTGCAAGCTGTAGTTGATATGAGATTGCCAACAATTTTAAAAATATTCTATCGAGGAACAACTTGTTGCCAATACACCTTTTAGAGCCGATCAAATTTTTTAAATAACAAAAATTAAAAAAAAGTTTACCCCAACACAGACTCGAACCCTCGACTTTCTGGTCAACTCGATGAGATTCTACTTCTGGACTACGCTGGTAATGTAAGAAAACTGGTCCGATGCCGTTATATTTGATGCCTAGCGCTGGCCTGACAGAGATCGTATTTATAATTTTTTATGTTTAACCGCTAATTAATAATACATTAATACAATGCCCATATTAGCTACCTAATTAGTTTTTCTTTTTCCGAAACAAATATTTTGAAATAGTATATGTTACGGGGCGGTTTGAGTGTATTTCCATAGTGGGAGGGTGGGCCGTCGACCAACTGTGTCTCTTTTTAACTTCCTAAAGCGCGTATGTCTGTTTCTCTCTTAGTTTTAATGAATTTATATCGTCCATATAAACCTATGAGGTCAATTTAAAATACGACCCAGCCCGAAGCAAGCTTGGGTAATCTTTCGACGATGGCTTGGCTCGATTCTTTCTTGGGGAGTTTTCGCATGGAACTTTGAAACAAAAGATTCTTTTTTTGTTTTAACAAATTAAAACATAAATTGTTAGGTAGATCATTAAAAACTTTAGGTGGGTCATTGACCAAATGACCTTATGGACGGGCCGCGCCTGCATACTATATCTCAATACTAAAGGACTCCTACAACCTATACTTATACCATCTCAAACCGTAAAGCCCCTTGTAAAATTTCACACAAATGCCTTTCTTCACGGTGGCGTTCGACTAGTCTGAGGCCATCATGACCTGATAAACAATATCTAGACTCGGCTGAAAAAACTACTATGTTCAAGTCGTTATCACAATTAGAAAAATTAATCTTGGATAAGATTGCAAAGAAAAATAGCGAATTCGGCAGTATAACGAAACTAATACCAACACAATATTTACTTTCCTTAATTGTTTTTACTTTAAATTTACCTGATCATATCCCATGTTTTCCATTTGTGGCAAATGCTCCTGTAATTGCTCAAGAGGCTGTTCAGGCAATTGGGGCTGTATACCTTGATCTTCCAAAGGAGCTTGAGGGACTGGAAGGGTTTCTGCTGCTATGTCCGAAGGAATACCTAAGATAATGTTTTATTAATAAATCGTCAAAAAAACCAAGATATTAATCAACTCTTTTAATTACTAACTTTTGATTTTGCTGGCATTGTATAGTGCAAGGAAATGTATAACTTTCCATTTTCTCACTTTTTCATATTTCAGAATTTTTTTTCAGTGAAATTAAAAAAGTATAAGTAGGGGAGATTGGGTACGATTGTAACGCGGTACAAATGTAATACTGGCTATAATTTATTAAATTATGAATGAATAAATTTGGCAACGTGTCAGTCAGTCAAGTTCAAAATGTAGTATAATCCAACGGCAGTTGAGTATCGTGCGATGGTGCAGTGACATAAAAAAGAGAACAATAATAAAGTAATAATAATAAAGATGTTTATTTATGCCAATAAAACAATTAAAAATATAAATATAAAATTGATAAAAGTAAAATGAATCCAAAAAATGACAGTATACTAGTTGGCATAAATAGGTAGGATTTTGATTTTTAAAAAATCATTCTTCCCATCCTACCCCTACTAAATAATTTTTTATATTATTTTTGAAAGTTATATAGCTTAGACTAGAAGGAATATTATTATAAATTACAGAAGAGGTATATTTAAACGAAGACATATTTTTCAGTATGATGTTTAGGTATTTCTATTGTGTTCTGATTTCTAGTATTAACATTATGAATATTATTCCTGAATTTAATTGTTTAAAATAAATATCTTGGTTTCTGAGTTAAAATTATTTTATATATAAAACAGGATATGTGGATTTCGCGTCTTTTTTCTAATTTAATTAAATTATGTTTGTCAAAAGTAGGTGATACGTGATCATATTTTTTTAGCCCTATCGAAAAACGAACACAAATATTGTGAAGAATTTATAATTTCTGTTTATCTTCGTTACTGATATTTTTGTGATAAATGATATCACAGTAATCTAAGCCACTTAGAATAATTGAATGAATTGAATAATTGAACCAGTCTAAGTTTAGTATCGGTATTTAAGTAGTCCTTAAAGTTATATAAAATTCTTAGTTTGTAGTATGCTTTTTTAATTATATTTTTTATATGTTCATTAAAATTAAGATACTGATCACGCCAAGATTTTTACCAAATTCATTTTTATTTTTCGACTCGTAAGTAAAAATTAATATTGTTTATCATTTTTTCAATAACTATGGCATCTTTACATTTACACTTAAAATATGTATATATGTATGTAGCACAAGCATGCCTATTTAGAATACTATTAGCAGTTTAAGGTTAGTTTTTGCTCTGTTTTGATAATCCACTAAAAATCGTAGGAATGTCAGGTCGGTACAATTGTAACGATACCGAAGGGTACATTTGTAACGTGTTAGAATTGTGCCCACATCCTCCATGTTTTACTGTACCTATGCAATTTTTTGGGAAAAACGCCAAGACAAAGAAAGAGAACGACGACTAGGGGACCTTCAGATAACCTTATGAAGAGGGATGCGCATTTAGTCATTAACGAAAATCTTTCAGTACGACAAGTTGCTAGAGATTTGGAGCTTTGTCATGTAACTCTTTTACGAAATATGTTGAAGTTTAGTAGGTATTTTTGGTTTTGCTTGGAAAAATCAAAGATTGTGTGTGGTTCTAGGTTAACATTATTCCTACTTTTGTAAAACTTGTATAAAATAATGCCTTTGTTAGTGGCGCACCCAGACCAACGTACTAGACACAAAACAATTGAAAAAGTGCACTTTAAATTGAAAAAATTCATCGAATTGTGATACCTCACCTACCCGAATTGTGATCCCTCCCCCCAGGACAAAATAGCCCCCAGGACAAAATCCTGGGGAGCCAGTGTCCTTTGTTGTTATGTTTGATGTTATCAGTTGATTCACATTTTGCTTAGGTATAGAGAGTTATCATTTACTTTGAGAGTCATTGTTGTTTTATTTCATCCTAAACATACTTTAACGTTTATGTCAGGTTGAATGCATTTTAATTACATATTTTGAAGATGTTACATTTGTCCCGTCTCGATGTTACAACTGTCCCATCCCAGAGGTACAGTTGTAACAGTGTCAGTAATCCAATCTTTTTTAATTATAAAACTATATAAGTTAATAGATCTCAGATTTCTCATATTTTTGTTGAAAATAAATGTGCAACCTATTTAAAAACACTATTTTGAAAATCCTAACTCATTCCATATTTGTGAGAAAAATCATTTCTAAAAATTGTTACAATCGTACCCAATCTCCCCTACCTATTCTTATAAAAATATGTACAGTTCTACCATAAGGCGTTCGAAAAGGCGGTAGAAGAATATATAGTACATAATATTGTTGCATCGATGTAAAATTTGAGTTGCTGTCATTCCTAATGATGGAGGAATCTTACCGATATAGAAAAGAACATTTGATCAAAATAACCTAAATTCGACAATTTCTCGTCTACATATGTTCGAATACTTAAAGGGAACAAATAATTGAAAAATACTGAATCCGTTTTTGTCATTTAAAACTTTTATATTAGCAAGTATTTGGACTATTTTTCTATTTTATCATAAAGTATTCACCAGTTCACCCAAATAAGTTTCACTGGTCATGGTAATAATTATCTTCTTTTAAATTGTTTTAACCTTTAGAACCCCGCTGACGATTATTTTCTTGAGCAATAAATAACACAGGACCACAAATGGGAACCGAAAAAGTCCTTTGGCGAGATTGATATCCTATATGTATTTTGGTGCGCTGATTACGAATCCGAGGTCCATATAACCCCAGCACATCACGTTCAAGGTCATTTGAAGGTCAAATGCATATATTACGGAAAAACATAAAATCTGACCACGGATTCGGAAAGAGCGGGAAATTTTACGTCCAAATATGTAGTTTTTAGTTTTTCCAACATGACCCTCCAAGGTCATCTGGGGGTGAAATGACTCACCGATAGACGAAATTCTTATTTCCCATATACATCATCACAACTTGAAAGTGACGTGCTGGGATTATATGGACCTCGGATTCGTAATCAGCGCGTCAAAAAACCTAAAGATACCTGACTAAGTTGTACGTAAAAGTCTGTAGTTGTGATGATGTATATGGGAAATAAGAATTTGGTCTATCGGTGAGTCATTTCACCCCCAGATGACCTTGGAGGGTCATGTTGGAAAAATAAAAACCACATATTTGGACGTAAAATTTCCCGCTCTTTCCGAATCCGTGGTCAGATTTTCTGTTTTTCCGTAATATATGCATTTGACCTTCAAATGACCTTGAACGTGATGTGCTGGGGTTATATGGACCTCGGATTCGTAATCAGCGCACCAAAATATATATAGGATATCAATCTCGCCAAAGGACTTTTTTCGGTTCCCATTTGTGGTCCTGTGTAATCTTTTCCAAAAAAAAAAACATAATTTTATATAAAAAAAAGTGCCTCCATGGGGTATTCTCATAGAGAAAATATATAGTAGAGAAATAATGTCAATTACGAATGCGGCAAATTTACTGAGCTGAATCCGTAAACAAAGACGGTCCTCTGCGGGCTTGCGCATTGTCGAACGTTTGCCTTGTGATAGACAGGACCGTACTTCAAAATTTATTTCACATGACGTTAATCTTTTATCGAGTAATAAATGCTAAATATATTACTTGTAATTATTCTTTTTATTAATGATAAAAATGTAACCATTAGTAAGATTTTAACAAAAAGTGTATAGTTTGTTGGCTTAAATCTGAGTTTTCCTGCTATACAAAACTGTCGATAATTCCTCGAAAATAGCTCAGTTATATATATATATATATATATATATATATATATATATATATATATATATATATATATATATATATATATATATATATATATATACAGTGCGTCTCTTTAATGTCCCCCCTCTTAATTTTTTAAACGTTACATTTACAAAATTGAAAGTTGAAATAAAATATAAACATAGTATTCTAAACAATAGAAATAAAATATGCAACTGTGTTAAGAAGTAAAATAGTAAATCAAAAAAATTACATGTGTATATTTTATTGGATTGGCATCCCATCCTGTATAATTATTGAACAAACCAAGTTCTAGGGTAAGATGTAAATATTTTTACACCTATTTACAGTGTGTGCACTTGATACTTTGCTGAAAGCGCTACTACTTACGGCCCCATGTCAATCTAATCCACCGATATCTTAGCGATCCTTTGGCGAAAGCGCTTTTTTCTTTCGCCATCCCTTTTAAAATACTCCCCTCTACCCTAATCCACTAGTATTTTTAGTGCCCCTTTGACGAAAGCGCAAATATGCCTTTTGGACACACCCTTCTAATCCACTGATATCTTAGCGATCCTTTGGCGAAAGCACTTTTTTCTTTCGCCATCCCTTTTAAAATACTCCCCTCTACCCTAATCCACTAGTATTTTTAGTGCCCCTTTGGCGAAAGCGCAAATATGCCTTTTGGTCACACTCACCCTTATGCAATATAGGGGAAGGAGGCATTGACACTATATATGACCTTCTTACACCATCTTACCCCTTATACAATGCCCCTAATACACACACACCCCATCAGTGCCTTTCTGACACCTTGACCATACTCAATATACGTCACTGACAAATATTTCTACTTCTCCGTGTGTGTATTCACTTCAACACCGGAGTGCATTTAAGATAAATTATATTTTTTACCTCCTATTCTTTCACATATTGATATAATTTAAATTTGGAATTAAACTATTTGTATTTATGCACTACTTGTAAGAAATAGACTACGAAATAAGTCCTTATATTTAAAAGTTGGATACATAATTGGCGAAACATATGAAATGTCTGTAACACTTTGTAAAGACCTATTTTTGTATCGAAATAACAAGCTTCAGAGGTTCGCTATATTCGCCACCCCAACCAAAAATACCATAACATACAAATGACTGAGATTTTTTCGGCCCGGTTCTGATCGCCGCGTTGCGTCATTGAGTTCAACAACCACTTTTACGAGACGTCTCGAGTGCGCATGCCTCGAGAGGACCGTCGTTTAAAAATCTGACTGGCGCCCAATGCGTACAAACGCACTTTTTCGCTCATACATTGGACGGATTCAGCTGGTGTCGCGAATACGTTGTGATGGTCTAAATATATCTTGTCTATGGGTATTCTACTCCTGTAGTTTTTTTCCTCTGGGTTTAGAATGACAGTTCGCGAAGAAAACTTTCGCTACTCCAATGGCAATTTATTATACAGGGTGGCGCATGGGTCACGACGGGATTTGAACCGTTAATACTCATTTTGTTTATTATTGTTAAACTCATCTTTGCTTATAAAAAAGCACAAAGTTGGGAGATTTCCTTGCACTATCGACGAAAAATAATATCTCTTAAATACCCTTGATTTCGGCTTCGCAAAGATGGGCTATTTCTAAGGCAAATTCCATTAGCTTTTAGGATCGTTGGCCGTTTGGGCACATTTTCTACCCGAATGTTTTCCTGTAATGGGGGAACAGTCTGGGACAATTCCGCCATTACAGAAAAACATTCGTACAGAAACTAGGATATTATGGCCACCGATACTAAGAGCTGTAATGGAATATGCCGTAGTAAGAGCCCGTCTTTGCAAGCCGACAATGGAGGATATTAAAATGCTATTTTAAATTGTTATTAAAAATTTCTGTTAAAAAAAAATAACACTGGAAATCCTAACAAAATATTACCAATCACGATTCTGAACTAGTATCCTCGTGACATTGCTAATATCCCGCGTAGAAAAAATTTGTAAAATTTTTATATTTCATTCTGTTCGTAGTAATTGATAAAAATGTGCAACACTATTTTTTACGATAATCTATTTTTTTAAAATTTAATCATTTTTACACTAACCTGGTATGTGCTGAGGTACACCCAAAGGTTCTTCCCCGTATTGCTGCTGTGGGGGCACCATACCCATAACTCCCAAATGGTCCGGGGGCACAGCTCCCAATTGTTGATGGGCCAGAAGATCATCTGGGTGTGCGTGAGGCGTCATATGTGGAAGACCTGGAGAGAATGTCTAAATTTTAACCTATTGCAAAATTACTATCTTGTAGTTTTATAACGTAACTACAGCTTTTTATATGTAGGAGTATTTATGCAGCGATAGTTAACCTGATTTACTCTTTGGCGATGGTATGTTTTTTTCTTATTGCTAGATTTTAAAAATTCCGATATTGCTAGATTATTAAAAATCCGGTGTGGAAATGAGTCTTTTTTTACTTCCTTAGAAACTTGAAAAAACAATAAGCTTTTCTATTTGGCACTGTTCCATGATCGTACATAGAGATGTGCCATGAGAATGTTCTTGAGGGAGTATTTCCGGAGGACGGAAAATTACCGAGAATATTTCCCAGCATAAATTCTCGAGAATTTATGATTTTAGAAAAATATAAATTACTGGAAAATTACCGAGAAAATTTCCGAAAACGAGAATGTTCTCGGGAAAATTAATATTCTCGGAGAATTTATGAGAATTTACGGAAATTTAAGGTAATATATTTTAATGCCGCTATTGTATCATAGATGGAGCTTGGAGCATCTTTATCCTTATTTATTTTCTGTGTTGTTTTAAACAACTTGTTTAGACATGTTATTTTATACAATACGTTTCTAAGTTGTGTTTTATTTATAAAGTTACTTGAAAATAATGGAAATAAAAATTTAATGTGTCTTTATTTTGACTAAGATGCGTAATCACGTTAATTTACAATTTAAATATTTTCTAAATTAGGTATTGTGTGTGCAGTGCTATCTCTTTATTTTTTCAGATAAAATTATTGGAAAAACTACTTTGGGTAAAAAAATATGTTCTTCCAATTTATGCAGTCAAACAAAACATAAAATTCTCCAACATTTCCGATAAATTCTCATTTTTCTCAGAGAATATTTCCCAATAATAAATTCTCGAGAATGTCCCATCTCTACATCTCTTTACTTTTTCAGATAAAATTATTGTAGAAACTACTTTTGGTAAAAAAATATGTTCTTTCAGTTTATGCAGTTAAAACATAAAATTCTCCAACATATAACATAAATTCTCCAAAATTTCCGATAAATTCTCATTGTTCTCGGAGAATATTTCCCAAAAATAAATTCTCGAGCATGTTCCATCTCTAACTGTACATAAATTTACTATAACAATTTTTACCAAAAAAGCTATATATAAATAAAACAAAAAAAAAATTAGTCATGTTAACGCACATTTAGTTTTTATGGGATACATAACTAACGAAAAAACGTTCAGAAACATAATTTTTACATTTTACTCTGTATATTTATGAAAATCTAAAGGCGAAGAAGAAAGGTTCATATTTGGAAAACAGCTCAATCATTTTCAATTTTGAAATTCCCGACTTTTCCAGGTCCGATTTTTTTTCTATAGTACCTATATTTTCCGCACAGCAGTGGAGCAAACCAAACTTGTATCCCTAGTTTTAGGAAGTTAGTAATTTGTTTAGGTAGGAAAGTCCGACCAAATTCAAAATTGGACAGTCACGTGTTTGGCGATGCGCGAAGGTGTGACGTCAAAATCAGTAGCGGAGATATAAATGACGAGAAGGCGCAGTTTCAGACATAGGCGGTAATTCGGACGCGATAGATCTTTGTTAAACTTTTGAAGCCCCAAGATTTACAAGGTCAAAAAAACCTGTAGATCCAGTTATATTTTCAACCACTACTGTTAGTGGGCCGTTTGGTTCTAAAGCTGCTGAAGAACCCAAAAACACAGTTTTTTCTGTGTGAAGTAGTGGTAGAATCCAATTTGTATGCCACTCAAATGGATAATAACTTGCCTGTAACATTGAATGAACTAAGGACTTTTTTGGTTCCTAATAACACTATAGAAAAGAGTTAAGTTTGTTATTAGCAAAGAAACGTTTATGCGTATTTCAGATACAGACACCTGTAGCGATAGTTTTTTTTTTATTTGCTGCATGCAAAGTTTCTGTAGCACTGCTTAGATATAGTATATATATATATATATATATATATATATATATATATATATATATATATATATATATATATATAAAACTTCACACTCAATCTATAATATCACTAGATACATATGATACACATTTTTGTACTTAGTAGTATAATGCTCGGTATAATGTGTTTTTGAGCGGGATAATATTTTCTCAAGAAAAAAATGTACCTTAAGTATCTTCGGGATAATTACTTCCCACCATTTGTTGCAAAAAACTCAGCGACGGAGCTATATTTTCATCAAAAATAAGTATACCCAAGTAGCATTTTTAGACACATTTTGGTAAATGTATCGAAACCATTGTTTCTTTTTTCGACACAAATTGGAACTGTTGGCAACAAATATGGAAATATTTTCGAAACGTATATATTTTAAATGGCGCATTTGCACGTGTTTCCAAGTGGTTGGTACTAGCTGTGACTTTCGCTGTTTCGACACACAATCGAAAATGTTTCCGAAATGTTTCTAAACGGTTACATCAAATGTTTATTCAAGAGTGACAAGTGGCAGTTCAATATCTTATATAGAGGGCGCTATACTGTTGGAGCCTAGGCAATTGAATTGGGCATGGGAATTAAAAATACCCGCACGTTGCAAAATAAAAGAAAAACAATATAAAGACAAAATAATTTCGCCATCATGAATTTGTCATAAGTGTATTTGCTATAAGTTATGGTAGATTTATTTCATAGTTGTTGCAAAAGCGAACCAAAAATCATCGCCGAAATAAATTTTATTCTGCAATTTAGTAATTTAGGTTCATATATTTAACGCGCTCTCCATTTATTTGCATTTACAGAAAAAATAATTTGTAAAAAAAATAAATTTACAATATTTTTAAAATTTTACTTTTTTCTTTTTTAAATTGAGTTATCTAGTAAAATGGATCTAACATAACAGGTTTTTGGCTTTTGGAAAGATGCAGGAATTTAATTAAAACTAATTTTAACAAGATAAACACTGATTTGTCAAAATGGCCGCCAGAAAGCGAGAAACTATTCTAATGGCCTAAAATGGACTCAACACACAGTTTTTAGTATTTGGTTTCTATGTTTCATACATAATGTGTAGCTATAATTAATAGAAAATGTGTCGAAACAGAAACACTGTTTCGTGGTTTTATTTTTTCCTTTTCAATTTCAAATTCTTTCTTCTTTCTTTTTAGTGTCTTGTAAAACCTTGAGGAATGTTTATACTGTTGTTTTATTCCCATATTTAAAAAACCGAAGTAAACAAAATGTAAAAATTATAGGATATGATAATTTGTTCCGTAGAGGTCGTAGTGTGTATGTTTCTCGAAGTTTCGAAAACTATTTTCTTCACAAGTTTCGTAAATGAATGGATACCATTGTGTGGTAAATATTTCGAAACAGAAAAATACCAATTTGTTTCGATTAACTTAATTCGAAAATGTGTCGCTACAGTTTGAGAGCACGTGTGTCTTACCACAACTTCATAATTTTATTTAAAAATGTTTCGAAACATATTCATTTTCACGTGTCGAAATTGTATCGACACTGGTTTGTAAAACATTTCGAAACAAACGATTCTTAAGTGTTTCAAGTAACCAAATTCGAAAATGTGTAGCAAAAGTTTCGGAACACAATTTTATAATTTGAAAATTTTTCGAAACATTTCGCAGCAAAGAATTTGTGTCCAATTTGTGTCTAAATATGCTACTTGGGTATATATGCTTCAAATCGGTTAAGCTTTCATATAAATAAGTAAGAATAAAGAACTAAAAAAAAGGTCTTTTGCGCCTTAAAGGGTTAATGTCACATTTTGAACTTGGTCGGACTCTAGGGCTTTTCCTGAAAATATCTCATAGATAACTGGTTCTGTTTCACAATCTTGAACCCTTGGCTATATATCAGCAATGAAATAGTAACTCTCCCACGATTTACAGGATATAAACATTGCTAACACTTTTTTAACTTTAAAAATTGTGAAAGCATACTTTCTTGGCAAAGGCCCACCCAGACGGTCGAACATGTTAATGAGCAAGCACAGTTGACAAAATAGAACAGTATTTGTTGGGATTCGAAAACGCTCGAGATGCATCAATTCCCAAACGCCCACAAACTCCCCAAAGAAAACGAACCACTGACAATTGTGTTTTATGTTGTGTTAACAAAAGCATAGATCAAAATCATGTGTACCTCATACTGTTTATAACATTAAAGGAGGAATGCGTGTTGTATACAATATTATATTAAAGCTCTAAAGAAGTGATATTGTGTCAACTGACTTTTTGAAGATGTATGAGGATTTATACAGCTTTTTTTGTTTCAGGTTTCTGATGTAAGGTTTGTAAGCTTTCAACGTTGCAACTGTATGAAATGTCGAGCCTGTAAGGTTTCAATTGTGTAAGACGTCCAAGCTTCCAACGTTTCAACTGCAAATGTGTCTAAGCTGGTAGAATTTCAATTGTGTAAGGTTTATAACCTTTCAACGTTTCAACTGTATGAAATGTCGAAGCTTGTAAGGTTTCAACTGTGTAAGACGTGCAAGCTTTCAACGTTTCAACTGCAAATGTGTCTAAGCTGGTAGAATTTCAGTTGTGTAAGGTTTATAAGCTTTTAGCCTTTCAACTGCATGAAATGTCGAAGCTTGTAATGTTTCAACTGTGTAAGCCGTCCAAGTTTTCAACGATTCAACTGCAAATGTGTCTAAGCTGGTAGAATTTCAGTTGTGTAAGGTTTATAAGCTTTTAGCCTTTCAACTGCATGAAATGTCGAAGCTTGTAATGTTTCAACTGTGTAAGCCGTCCAAGCTTTCAACGTTTCAACTGCAAATGTGTCTAAGCTGGTAGAATTTCAGTTGTGTAAGGTTTGTAAGCTTTCAACGTTTCAACTGTATGAAATGTCGAAGCTTGTAAGGTTTCAGTTGTGTAAGGCATCCAAGCTTCCAGCTGCATACAGCGCCGAAGCTTGTAAATTTGGGTTGAGTAAGGCTTATAAGCTTTCAACTTTATAATGTGTCGAAGCTTGTAAGGTTTCGATAGTGTAAGGCGTATAAGCTTTCAACTTTTCAACTGTATGAAGTGTAAATTCTTGTTGAAGCTTGTAAGATTTTAGTTGTGTAAAGCTTCCAAGCTTCCAGCTACATAAAGCTCCAAAGCTTGTAAGATTGGGTTGAGTAAGGCTTATAAGCTGACAACAATTCAACTTTATAGTGTGTCGAAGCTTGTAAGGTTTCAATAGTGTAAGGCATATAAGCTTTCTGATGTAAAACTTAAGTTCATTTTGAGATGCTCTAAGGTTTAAAAAAATGATAACAAGTTACAAGTGCTTTGGCTGGAAAAGATATTTTTAAAAAGTAATTTGTGAGGAATAGGATTCGTAAATAAACCATATGAAATGATCTATCAAAATAATATTATCATGATCAATTAAAATAATTCCAAAAAACGAAAGCAAAAATCAATTTGTTTAAAAAACGTGTATTCTTACCTATACTTTCTTGTTGCTGAAGTATAGACTGAATCTGATCTGCAGCCAGATGTGGCATGTCACCCTCGGGCATATGCAAGGGCGTTTGTCCGGGCATGTGCAGAGGAGTCTGGCCGGGCATACCTGGGGTTTCTGGATATCCGCTCGCTCCATATCCTGGCGTAGGCGGGGGAACCCCAAAGGAACTGGTTGGAGTGCCTGGAGGTAGACCGAATTGTGAAGGATGCATCGGTGTACCGGGCGGATGGATTGGTGTACCTAATAGAACAAGATTGTATTAAATGTTATTAATTGTTGTTAATTATTTTATTCTCATTCGACTTTTCGACAATTTTCTCCGCATACATTATGCTTAAAATTTAATAAAAATAATTTTAGTTGCTTAGGTTATAGGTTAACCTAAACCTAACCAAATTTATTAACTTGCATACATGCGGTTCTGTATACAGTGAATTGTTTTTAAAACGGACCAAAGGATTTTACATCTTAAATTTTTATGGCTGTGTTAAGCCCTGTTCTATTACAAGTATAGAGATAAAACTTGACATAGGTAAAGTTCAGAGTCTTAAGATCATGTTAATTTGCCAAATATGCCAAAAACTGACTAAACAATGCATTTCAAATTGTGAAAATAAAGTTTTAAAGGTCAGAAAATTTTTCACCATTGAGTACGAAAAGATAAAAAAAAAATAAATAAGAAGTGTGAAAAATCAATGTTTCATAAAAATAAGTACATTTTTAGTGTTCCGTGCAGTAGTATACTGAGACTGCGATATGTTTAACAGTACTTTGTCAAAACTCAAAAGATTAATATTGTTGAAATAATTGGACTTGTTTTATACTCTTTCCTCTGTGTTATGAAACTGCTCGACCCCCAGTCTATTCATCACGTGACAAAGTCAATCGCGTTGACTGTAATCGTCTGGATGTATTACCTTATTTTCCTACGTTGTGTTTATTTCAGGCTCTTTTAAAGTTTGGTACAACAGTAAATTTTAAGTCAGATTTCGATAGTTTTTAATTATATTTTCCCCTTTTTAATCTGTCGCATTGTAGAGATAAGAAATCAAAGAATCGACCTGTTTTTATCATTTATTTATTTGTACATCAGTTATTGATCAATTTCACATTCAAAATATCAATAAAATATCAGTTATCAATTCAATATATTAACATAGGCCTTTGTCTGTCTTTCGTAATTGGTACCCTTTTCCCTTTTTCTCGCCTGTTTATGTCTGCGACACTACAGGTGATTTTCTTGTCTACACTTTACCGGTGATTTTCTTGGCTGCGCCTTTCCCACTCATAGCTCACACATCTAATGTCTGCGACACTGATGGTGATCCTCGTGAACTTGTTCTTTACATGTTGTTTTACCAAAACCCCTATACCTGTTACTGTGCGTCTGCAGCGAACCTCTGCATGCACTTTATCACTTCGTCCCTTTTTATATATCACCCCTTTTCTGATAAACCTTGAAAAATGCATTTTATTATTGGTATCGCCCCTCTGACGTGTACGTATAATTTTCATTTACTCTTTAAATACCTTTTAAACAGTCAGTATCACCCCAAATGACGTACACGCTTGGCATAATGCTACTACGTAGAGTGGAAAGCCTTTCAGAGGAACCCCTCTGTCGGACAATCCGTGAGGAGTCGAAAACCTGAATAGTGGAACCCCACTGTTAAATTAATTTACTGTAATTAGCCGATTACAATCAGCACAATACCCAAACAAAAATATCGGATACCTCAACGTATAACATATTATTATAAAGGTGCAATAAAAGTTAGGAGTCCATCCGCCCATACGCATGTGTCACTTTTCTTCTCGAGCAGGTGTTGTTTTCTTATTACTTAGGTACCAAAAACATCGACAGCGCACCATCGTTGGTTGTAACCCTTTCCTAAGAAAACCCGCACCGTTTTCTATATACCTATTATCTGTTAACGTTCTACAGGTACCATCATGTCAATACCTACACCCATACTTTATTTTTTCATTGCCAATCTTGATAATACGTTTGTCAAATGCGCTAATACATATTTACTCCAACCCAACCCTTCTTAAGATTTCTCGTTACTAATACCGATTACCTTTAATTTATTCAGACACCCCTTTTAATATTTCTCTTTACGAATTCAGATTACGTTTAATTTAATAAAATACCCTTTCTACTTTTATCTACACTGTCGGTTTACTGACCCTTATTTTTACTTTGTTATGCCAAATATCCCGGAAGACACACTGGCCATCTGTATTTACAAGAAAGGTGATTTTGCACTTGCCCTACCATACTGACCCAAATCTTGAAAGCAAAAGTTTATTGACACCATCATCTGGTACCGTTAGATATTAGGTCTCTGTTCCAGTCATAATTTATGTAAAATAATAATTGATAATCTTATTTTATTCTTTCATTTTAAGTTCCCCCCAAATGTCCCATTTTTAAGATTTAGTTTAATATTTTTAAACAGATTACTTTATATTGTTTATAAGATTAAACTGTGATGTATGACTGCCAGTATTTGAATTCACATAATATATTACATTAAATTACAGTAACGGATTTAATTTCGTTACTAAAGATACCTAAATCCACCAGTTAGATCAGCCTCGGCGTAATCCACCGTCAGCTGAAATCGGCGTACGAGGTACTTCACTAAGTAAAAAGAAATCCAATTTTATATAGAATTATTAATGATAGAAGTATATTTTTAAGCAGTTTCATGGATTTAATTCCGTTACCAAAAACACCTATATCCACCAGTTAGATCAGCCTCGGCGTAATCCACCGTCAGCTAAAATCGGCGTACAAGGTATCTCACTAAGTAAAAAGAAATCCAATTTTACTACTTGTTTAATAATACAAAGCAAATTAACGTAACTGTACTTTGAACAAAGAGCAAAGGACTTACTGGCAGTTTTTCAACACAGAAAAATTACTAACAGGAGAACCCACCGACATTGTCACTTTTGTTGTTAACTTTTAAAAAGAGGAAAATCTGAATGTCTATCTGATACATGAATGTGAATCTGAAACTGAATGCTTTTTCTGCGGACGCGTCGAGCGCTTATGTACTCGCGCTTCCTCCCTCTGCGGGGGTTGCGTGGCTTGTTGCTTGTTGATGCAACAGCTTGGATGGGCCATCTGGTTTTTACCTAATCTCAAGAATTTCGCCTGGCCAGGCCCTTTTATGCAAACTTTTACCGTTTTCGATGTTTTTAGACTTTTAAAACAGAGGTTTTAATGTACGCATATTATTAGAATTTTTTATAGTTTAGACTATTCATTTTTCTTTATAGATCTTGCAAAATTTGCCAGATCTAACGACCCGGGTTAGTTTACTCATCATGTTCATGCTTTTCTTTTCTCTCTTATCTTTTATGTATTTTCTGTGTTTCGTTTGTATACTTTATTCTTTATTTTCTCTTTACCATTTGGAATTTATATTCCATAGTGTATATACATAGAATAAAAAAATAATTTATACACATTTTTGGCAAATCGCGCAAATTTAAGATTATTCTCACCTGGATGAAGAGGTGTTCCAATTGGCGTCCCAGGATGGTGCAAAGGTGTACCAGGTGGGCGTAAAGGCGTTCCTGGAGGAACAGGCGAGTGTTGGGGTATGGGGGTTGTAGGAGGTAAAGGATGTTCGGGGGATGGGTGATAGAGAGGCGGATGATGTATCGACGTCTCTTCTAGCGCGTGCAGTGGCGTTTGACTCTAAAAAAGAATAGATATTGTTAAAAAAACTCGAACGAAAGAACAGTCACAATGTTTTCTGCTAACACTTTGAAATACCGAGATTATTGGGAAAACTGCGAAATACTCTTCTTAACTTACAGGTTCTTCCTGAACTTTCCGCTTTCTCCCCCTCCTCGCGGGTGTAACCGCTTCCATGCTGGGTTCCTCGTGATCCCTGGCTTGATCCAAAGCTAAAGAATCCGCGTCTCCCAACATCGCGAAATCTTCAGTTCTTATCGATTTAAGGGTTAGATGTCTCTGATAAATCTGTAATACGATAAAAATCTTGTATGTGCAAGAATAGGAAAACTTCGTGCTTATTTTTTTAATTTATGAGAAAAAATACTAAAGTATATTGTAGAAATTATTAGACTAAAACACATTTTCGCAAAACGTTCCAAAAGAAAAATATGTGAAAATTGAAAAAATATCAAAAATATTAAAATAAAACGGGGTATTTAAAGCCGAATCGAATCATTGCACATTTTGTGGTAAAATATAACAGCTTCTCTTTTATTATAAAGTAAATACTATTCACTTGGCTATAATACTTCTGTGGGTTTTATATAAATTTGATTCCCTATTTGGTTTGTTGGTTTACTAAATTTTAAATAAGCCAGAATGCGCGTAAAGTCTTACTGGCGCTAGAGCGCTTGGACGCTAAGTGAAGCAGTACTACCAGACAAGTTATACTGACCGCTACTCGGCCGCATGGCCCAATTACTTACTCGGGTGTTTTCCCCATTTTTATAGATAATTTCTCTCTAAAACTACTCGCAAACTAGTGATAGTGTCCCCGATCTATGGTCCTGGACGAGCAGCACATGGGATCAACCAGGTGGTCACCACGACAAACGGTTAAAACTGATTTCGACGTCAAGGTAGGCCACATTAGTATTTGTGTCACGCTGTCGCCGTTTTGCCAAACTACTTTTAAAAACAATTCTCTTTCTCATCTCCCCAACCAAAATTATATACAGTCCATTTTTAGCTCTTGTTATACCAAACCCCAACAATACTAATGATTTAAAGTAGAAACCATACAAACTCCCTTTTTACGAAGCAAAAAACTAAAATTATCCGATTCGTCCCACTTTACAGGACAAAACGGATTACAGAAATTACCTCATGGAAACCTAAATATTACAATAAAATTTTGAAAACCGACCGAAAAAACTGTAACTTCTTAATAACAAAATAAAACGCCATTATTTCATCCATACATCACAAGCATGTTGGCCTTTTTAACGCCTCTGTCAGCAAAATTTTCATGGCATCACTATTAATTACCAACCATTACTCTGCAAGCTTTAATGTTGCAGGGAAAAAAAATTGGAACAGAAACGTAACGTTTTTATTAGCATAAGAAATTTTGTATTGCGTTAGTGCCCTCAATAACGAGCAAAAAAATGGCCTATAGCATTGAGTGCGAGGGAGAGGGACGTAACAATAAAAAAAAATTGGAAAGCATTCTATTTGACCACGAATTTTTATAGGCAGCATAAAGTTTTATTTCTTTTTATGATTATAATAGATTAACATTCCACTTACTCTAAATAGTACTCTTGCAGGTATTGTTCTAGCTGGAAGAGCAAATAATTTTTCTACACCTCCAGTTTCCTTCCAGTGCATAAGTCGCTTGGTAGGTGGTGCGAGATCCAAAGTAGTTACTAGAAAAATTATATTAGTAAATTCTGTCCCGTCACAAAATTTTAAAAGGGAGCTCCAAAGTAGTGTTGTAAATATCCGTATTCTTTATATATCCGGATAATACGGAATCGGAATTGTATTAGCAAAACATATAAAACAAAAGTCATTGAATGGCATATAGCTTTTATACTACTTAAATTAATAAATTTCCTCTCGCATGTAGGTATTATAAAACTCCATAAAAGGCTAACTACGTTGCCTAATTTTATTGTAACTGTCCGTATTCTTTATACAGGGTGTCTAAAATAGGTGATACCACTATTGCTATCTCCGAAACGGTAAAAGATACGAGGTCGGTTAAATTAGAGAAAATGTGCCATTTTTAGTCCCTACTCACATTTCGTTTACGAAGTTGCCAAATTCTCTATAGTTTCTTATCTACAGGGGATTTTTTAAAAATTGTCAAAAATTTAATTCTTAAATATCTCTCTTAATTATAGTTAGAAAAAAAATGTTTTAACAAAAATCACACGATTTTTTACCTTCTTTAAAGTAACGTTATTGTTTTGTTTATACCATTTGTTTTTATTGAGTTACTGATACTAACTTGTTGTTTTCAAATACGGACCTGGACTTTTTGTTGCATTTTTTGAAACAATACTTCATACCCTTTACAATTGTGTATCACTTGATTATGTTCTCCGAAAAACCACAAACCATAGTGATAGGTTATGAATTGTGCCTTAACATGGAAGATCCCAGGTCCGTATCGTTAGAAAATCCTGATGATTTTGCTATTCTTAATCAAAACGGCGGAAAATATTTTCAAGTTATTACACAGTTGTAAATGGTATAAAGTATTCTTACAAAAAAATGGAGCAAAAAGTCCAGGTCCGTATTTGAAAAAAACAAGTTAGTATCAGTAACTCAATAAAAACAAATGGTATAAACAAAACAATAACGTTACTTTAGAGAAGGTAAAAAATCGTGTGATTTTTATTAAAACATTTTTTTTCTAACTATAATAGTTTTCGAGATATTGAAGAATTAAATTTTTGTCAATATTTAAAAAATCCCCTGTAGATAGGAAACTATAGAGAATTTGGCAACTCCGTAAACGGAATATGAATAGGAACTAAAAATGGCGCATTTTCTCTAATTTAACTGACCTCGTATCATTTACCGTTTCGGAGATAGCAATAGTGGTATCACCCATTTTAGACACCCTGTATATCCGAATAATACGGAATCGGAATCAACTAATATCCGTATCCATCATCCGAATACGTATCTATTTCTGGAGCCGCGCGAAAGCGGTTCCGAAACATATATATACGGAATTATTTCGGATACGGGTAGATAGGTGGATGCGGTATCATATGATTCGAATCGAAGGTTAGGGATAGTAAGACACCGTCGTTCGTTCTCATTTGAATTCGATACGTGTGAGGCAAGCCGTGTATAACCAATGGGTCTCATCCCATATGATACCCGTTACCCCGATAAGTATGCTATCTTTTTTTTGGGAATGTCATTAGAAAGAGAAAGCATAAGATCAAATATGCCAAATCGCAGACCGTGTTGTTCGCTTACACTCGATCCCGATTCCGTTTTCTCTTTGCACTTTGCATTAGTAACCACCCGAATGCGTATTTATTTTGATTCCGGATCCGGATTCAAGTTCTCGGCCGGTTACGGATAATACGGATTCTTTTAACATTCGTATCCATCGGATTTTTGAATACGTATTCTTACATCACTACTCCAAAGCAACTCGCGGAGCTAGCATATAATACAAGAGCTCCGCGGGTCACCAACGTAAACGTATCAATATTTGCAAAAACTTACCTATATCGCTGGTGTCGCTAAGCTGGTTTTTCATCTCTTCGCCGCTTATGTTCTTCACTTCGTCGATGATCAGCTTCCGTTTCCGCTTCGATTTGGTTACGCCTATATAATACATATCTATTAAGAGATTAGCGCAGTCCTCGGTGTGTAAAGAAAAAAGGCACGGGTAAATTAAAAAAAGGAAGTTTGTTTAGTGAAGTGTGGTGTTTGTGTTAGTACCAAGAATAAGAGTCAATCGTCGGCTTAGAAGCAGAACACACCAAGTCCATATGCAGTTTGTCTCTCTATACAGTGATGCCTTAGTCTTGTTTCATGTAAACGCAAATGGCAAATGTTGTTCTAATGGTAAGATTCAAATTTTATTGTGAAATTGAACAATCAGAATAGTATTCGCAATTCGCACTTCGCGATTATATGAAAAAAGACGTACTGTGTATTTTTACAAACCTCACTAAGTATTTTTTCGTACATTAATATTATTATATTATCGTCAATATACTTATTCAAGTACCTGGTACAAATTAATTAAGTTACTAAGTTTTCAAAACTACTAATACATTTTGACTTAGTGTGCTGCTTGTAAACCGACGAGATTTTTTTTTATCTTCGTACAACCTACGAAGGTAGCAACCCTAAGCACTAATGTACTGTGGGTTATATACAGGGTGTCCGAAAAGTCTTAGTATGGGCAAATATATTTGCTATTAGTAAAGACAGACACCAAATTTTAGGTGTACTCGTATCTTATTGGTTAATAAATCTACTTTTTTTATGTAATTAAACTTTTTCAACCCCCTTGAGGGGTGACGCTAGGTAGTTGAGGTCAAACATTTTAAATGCAACCCTATGCCGTGTGTTACCCCATTTTAAAGGTCTTCAAAAAAGAAACATTTTACCGCAAACCCGAGGTCAGTATCTTAATTCGTTTTTAAATGGCAAGTCTTTAATTAAAAATCGTGAAAAAAAAATTTAAAATGTAAATACCTTTATTCCCTCTTATTAGTAAGTATTAAAGTCGATTTTGGAACTCTGTCAAGAAATAACTCCTGCCATATTCTCGAAAATGTGAGAAGTGACTTCCAAAAGAAGTTCATGGTGGTCATTTTGAACCTTTGAACTTTTAAAGTAATAAGAATAAGAGAAATAAAAGTATTTAAATTTTTTTCCACGATTTTTAATTTTTTATAGGCTTGCCATTTAAAAACGAATTAAGATACAGACCTCGGGTTTGCGGTAAAATGTTTCTTTTTTGTATACTTTAAAATGAAGCATAACAAAATTTTGACCTCCGCGTCCCTAGCGTCACCCCCAAGGGGGTTGAAAAAAGTAAATTGTATAAAAAAGTAGACCGACTGACCAATAAGATAAGATACATCTAAGATTTGGTGCCTCTATCTTTACTAATAGCACAGATATTTGCCAATACTAAGACTTTTCGGACAATAGGGGTCCCTGTTAGTGCAAAGCCGACTCACACACCCAGTGCTGGCGACATTAAGGTATTCACCACAGTGTGTAGTGTGGTACCACCTTGG
The DNA here is from genome assembly GCA_963971165.1 of Philopedon plagiatum. Taxonomy (NCBI): domain Eukaryota; kingdom Metazoa; phylum Arthropoda; class Insecta; order Coleoptera; family Curculionidae; genus Philopedon; species Philopedon plagiatum. The sequence goes on along the minus strand of OZ020195.1, from coordinate 63,756,630 downwards.
TCGATGAAGAATTCCTCTACCACCTTTCTTTATACAGCATGCATACTCACGCTTGTTTCATACTGACGATCACAAATACACAGACCTGTACTTTTTATGTTTATGGTCCAGCACCGGAATCGAACCAAGTGGACGAGTGAGACCGTTATGCATTCGTGCGGCGCTACCCACCGAGCCACTGGCCAGATGAGATAATGTATTCGGAGTACGTTTTCAACGGCTTAAGTACAAGTAAGTAAATGAACGTTTTTGCACTTTTCACCAAATTAAAAAAAAATTTCAAAGGCAAAATATAGCAAATTAGGTTAGCAACATTTTTTTCTTTGTATTTTAACTATGTTGGTAACATTTTCGTTAAATGTTTGACATACAATGCTAGGTCATGCAATACTGTCACTTGTCATATATATATATATATATATATATTTGAAAGTCTCTTCATCGTTATTTGTCGTATTTAAAAAAGATGAAGCTACAGTGTTGAAGACCAGGTATTGAAATGAATTTAACTAAATTAATTGAAGTGTTGTCAATGAAAAATTACGAGATACCAATTGAATAAAACTTAAGCATTTTTTTTTATAGAAAACGTTTTCCTTCTAGGTTATTTTGATTGTAAATATAAATCCACGCCGCAGAATCTTTCAACTGCAAAGTTTTATTTTACATTTATTTAACAATGTTTTATTTAAGGATTAACGTGTATTATTTACTGTTTTGAAGAATATTTTAAAACCCTAATAAAACCTATTATCAGTTAATAGTAACAACAATCTGTTCAATTCTGCTACCACTCTGGAACCTTAGCTTAAGAGAAATAATATTTTACATTGAACAGAGGATTCCTAAGGAAAAATAAGGTTTTATACAGGGTGGTAAATTAAAAAAATAAAATGTCTATTTTAACTATGAACGTGGATTATTGTAATAGTATCTAAATATACAACTTGAGTTGTTATTAGAACCGACTAGTTAGAAGTAACTTTCATGTTACTGCTAACGAAAGACAAAATAGTGCGCTTTTTCGAACTTTATTATATTTAACTTTATTTCTAGAGATCGCACGATACCGATATTGATATCGTGATATCGGCATATCGGCGGTTGTTGCCGATTATCGGTATCGTATCGGCAGGAAAATTGCCGATATATTGGCACATATAAAACGAAGAATTTCGGGTTCTTACTGCATAAGCCTACGAAAGGTAATACTCGTAAATATAATAAAATAAAATACATTTTTGTGCCTCTTCTAATGTCACTAATAATATCTAATCATTTATAACATAACTGTAGTATGTTGAGGCCCTTTTCCGGAGAAATAAATTAAGGATTTCACACAACAATACTGAAAACATTAAAGAGGGACTTTATACCGCGTTACCGCGTGACGGAATGATAAACCGGGACTTCCCCGATTTTCGTTTTCGCCCAAACAGAAAACGTATGAACGAAAAACGGCAATTGTTACAGAATACGTACAGGATTTAGCGAATTGGAGGTTCAGAACCGTATTTTGTATTTTTTTATTTATATTCGACGTTATAAAAATCAAGGTTGGCATGAATTAATTCACATGATTTAAGTTTTCACTTTTTTTATAAGACTTTTTCCAACCCTAATAAAAACTAAACACTGAAACATGTACGTAGGTATGTCTTTGCCGATACGATATATCGGTATCGGTATATCGGCATGTAAATATCGGTATCGGCGGATATATCGTATCGGCAAAATAAAGTCATATCGTGCGATCTCTATTTATTTCGCGAGGGAAGTTCCACGCAAAGACTTTTGCAGATTTTTTTATCTAAGACATCCCACGTAGATTTAAAGCCCAAGTACTAACGTATCGTGGGCGTCTGAAGAGAAGGAAAATGCATTCTATTGGCACCGGATTTAAAGCACTGGAGGTTGGGACGGGAAGGGAAAACATCTGCAGGCAATTTGTTCCATAATCTGGAGACCCTAGGTATGAATGAACGAGAGAAGTGGTCTGTTCTAGGCTTTTGTAGATGGACAGTAAAGGGATGCATACGTAACGCGCCTCTTATTGTTCTGTTAGAAACAGTCAAGGGAGAATAATACCAGCTAGTTCTTCAGAGCAAAATCCGTGGAAGTACCGGTAAAAAACGGATAAATCCTCAACAGCGCGGCGATGAGCGAAAGAAGGGAATTTTCTTGTGAGGACTTGATGAGTCGAATGGTTCTCTTTTGGATAGAATCAAGGATGTTAAGTGTCGAAGGTGATGTCGCTCCCCAGATGTGGGAGCAGTACTCTAGGTTAGGTCTTATTTTGGAAACATAGTGTATAAGTTGGAAGGGGAGAATTACTTTCTGGCTCTAAAGAGAAAACCAAGCTTTTTAGCTGCCGATGTGGCTACTGAAGTAATGTGATTGTGCCAGCTGAGATTATGTTCTAAAGCGATGCCAACAAGATCGAACGTTTCATTGTTCTCTAGGGCTTGGCCATTCCCGTGGATGGGGTAAGCGCTGTCAGATTTTTTGCGGGACAGGGACCAAGACTGGGTTTTGGAGGCGTTAAACTGAACAAGGTTCTTGGCACCAAAGTCTAAGATTAATTGAAGATGTTGGGAAGGGGATAGGTGCAGATCTGTGTCTGTTATTCGGCTCTTGATTCGAGACTTGTCCGGAAAAATGAATATTGGAGTGAAGAGTACTATTCTCACCAAAACTGTGGATGGGATTGGTAGTTGGAAAAGAGGTCATTAATGTGAAGAAATAGGATTGGTGCCAGGACTGAACCTTGGGGGACGTGAATCTGTCACCATTCTTCTTGAAATTGTTACACACAGCAATTTATTTTTTTTTAATATTTTGTTTATTAATTTTTATAATACTCTAGATTATTTTGTATTTTTGTTATAAATTAAAGTAATTTAAGCAATAAAAAACCATTTTCTTTAGCCTAATCGGGTACTGTGTTAAGTGGAAAAAAGTTTTGTTTTACAAATCAGAAAATTCATGTTTCACCTTTTAGCGCCGAAGCATCCACTGGCGGTAGAGCAAAACTTTCTTCTTCATTTTGAAGTAGAGTGGTTTGTTCGGCTGTCGGAGGAGCTTCCTCAGCCTGGGGAATCTGGAAATATACCAAAATAACAAATTTTAGGCCTAAACACTGCAGGTGTACTTAGTGGTATTCAAGGGGTAATTCTATAGTTTTAAGCAAAAAAGTCTACATAAACACAAACAATAATGCTTATTTATTGGGGTTAAGATTGACAAAGAATTTGTTTAAATTTACTTTTAAAGGTAATTCAGATACAGCATTAGTAATAACTTTTAAAATGTCTGCATAATAATATTTTCTGGGTCATTTACTCCCTGGCCAACTAAAATGACATTTTGAGACTACTTAGTTTAATAACTAGAGACCGGATCCGAATATTACATTCTAGGAACGGACTCCGTTAGAAAGACAATGTACAAAGATACAAATTAAAAAAATAAAATATTTTTGACAATACTATACCGTATCCATTTACTTTTGAGAATGATGACAGGAAAACAATTGAACCAGAATTAACCCTATTGGCCAGTTCCATGGACCGGTTACACAAGAACATATTTTAGTGATCACAATATTCATCTTTTCGTTCCTGATAATCACGGAGGAATCAGATTTCTTTCTATCCGTGTTGGCGAAAGTGCATTAGACAAAGACAAATAAAAAATGGATTTGTTCAAATTTTTATCGTACATTCTTTGCTTGTGGAAGTATTGCTGGATATATACTTCGAAAGATTAGTCATCGCAAAATTCTTTTTTTCCTGATAAAATCCCAGCGAGATCCGGTTTCTTTCTATCCTTGTTAACAAAAGGGGCATCAGTAAGACAAATAAAAAAGATGTTGTTGCCAATAAAAAAGAATAATCAAACATTTCATCACAGGCGGCTTTGTTTGTGCGCAAGTATTTCTGGTTGCCTATAGTGAAAGTTTAATCGGAGTTGTCATAAAAAATAAATTTCTAACTTGACAAAATACTTACGTAAATTTTATGATTTTATAGCAAAAGACCTTTGCTTTTACTGAACACAAACAGCATTTGCAAAAATCTCGTTTTTATTACACAAAAACAGTGTCAGCATATCCACATTAACCTTATTATTTTATAGCATTTCAAATTGTTTCCTATCCAAATAACAATACTACCTCTAACCAACAATTTGCAATAAAAAGATCGGAGGAAACGTATTTAAATAAATAAAGGAAAAGTTTCAAAAATGAGTAAATATTGTTATTACGATAAACAATTTATAATAAGGTTAAAAAATATTCCTTATTCTCCGATATGTAATGAAAATGGATCTATAATATAGCCTACATGAGAACAGTGATTTTTGTGTAAGTTAAAGACGAGATAAAAATTATTTAATCGAATATACCAAGTAGTTTCACAATTTTTAACTGTAAATGTTGAAAGTCTTAGTTCCAGAAGGATAGATACACTTTGTAATGGCACTGTGACTTCTGTTTTAAACTGAAACCAAACGCTTCTAGGACGCAATTTTCACTACTTTCTCAATAACTAAAGAAATCTTCTGTAATGCCCACTATTCTCAACTTTATATCGGGTCGGTGTTCCTGTTACTCATTCCCATAACGCCCGGTCCAAGTAATGTAAAGGAGAACAAATATGTACCTTGCGTAATATTTCAATAGTTGTTAGTCAGTCCCAGATTCATAGAACACAGGAATTTAAGCTGCTAATACTTTCTATAAACTTTTTAAGTAAATTTTTACACTGCAAAAACAACTTATATCATGGGACAGGCTTCAAATAATATGTCATATTAATCTTTCACATAACCTAACTTTCTACCAGCTGTAAAAATTTTATGAGTATGAGAGAGAAAGAACATGAGAGAGAGACATAATTGATCTCTTCATTGTAAAATGAGTTTCTGTCATCATTCACAAAAGTAAATGGATACGGTATAGTACTAACCTTACTATAATATTTTAAACTAAGGCAAGGAAGAACTATATATTTTATTTGGTTAACCATATGTATTACCTATCTTTTACATCAAAGGTAATTGTTTTTGCTTTTACAAATCAGAATCAAATAGTTATTAAACATTGAAAGTGGTAAGCACAGACAAACTTAGCTTTGATTTTTTAGGGGGGCTATTCTGGCCTTACTGGGTTAGAAAGTTTTTTATTAAAGAAAAACAAGAAAAAAGGTCAAAGTGGCATACAATTTTACCGCTCATTCAAAACTGACAAAATGCCGTAAAATTTTGTGCCATTTTGACCTTTTTAGTGTTCCGTGAAACGGAAGACTTATGGAATCGTTTCGGCGTCCGTCCGTCTGTCCGTCTATCAGAGGCGATTTTCTCTGAAACTATTCGACGTAAAAATTTGACTTGATGACGAAAATTGTGATGACGATGACGAAAGAAGTGATGATTAGATAATGACAAGGATAATTATTAGTAGATATTTAAGTTTTGTATTAGCTGTAGGAACAAATTTTTGAATATAAATTGGTAAATGTGTTTCTCATTAAGCAGTATTCATTATGACTATAATGTCCCCATAGGTGGATTTTCGAGGATGATATGGTAGTAATATTAGGACTATTTCAAAGACACAGTTAATAAAACCTAGTTTTCTATTTTGGTCGTCGTACAGTGCTAATCTGGCCCTATGTGCATCGTGAGAAATATTTTTTGTCGAAAAACTTTTTCTCTAAAACCAATGATTCAGCAGTTATGATGAAATAAACAATGAAATTGTTTATAGCAATTGATCGCGTTAAATATTTTAATCCTGATAATTTTCGCTTAATCTACACCAATTCTCAATGTTCATGATTTTTTTTTTCAGATTTTTCTGAGCGATGCTTTTGGTGATAAAGGTGGGGGCAGAAATTTTACGTTTTAACGATTTTTTTTAAATGCATAATATATTTTTAATATATTGTTAAATTCGTGCTTCAATAAGGTTTCATTTGACACCCTACACGATGCCCTTAAAAAAATTCCATTTCCCAATTTGCTACCTGAATAACCCCTCAGAATCAAAATTCAACTTTTTATACTTCACGTTTATAATTGGGCCACCACACTCTTATCTCTGTGCTAAATATCAAATTTTTATGTCAAATAGTTTCAGAGAAAATTGCCTGTGACAGACGGACGGACGGACACCGAAATGATTCCATAAGTGTTCCGTTTCACGAAACACTAAAAAAGAACTTTCAGTACACAAAAACTCAAAAACGCTACAAAGTTATAACGGATATAAGGAATATAATTAAGTCACCAAGTTAGTGTCGTCTCGACAAATCAGTTGAGGAGGTTAATCCACAAATATCATCCTGCAGATTATTTTGGATTTTAATTATTTTATTAAATGCTATAGAAATTGTTCTGCACATTGAATGTGCATATTAACTTATTCAATAGACTTTTAGTAAAATTAAAAATCCTAGAAAACTGATATATAATTCAAATAAACTCATACTTATTTCTTAGTTAGAACATATTTTTTGGCTTTTACGCAAAAATTACTAAATATATAACAATTAGAAAAGACAAAGAATAAATTCAATGTCGCTAGTATTGAAAGAACTATATCTGTTCCTACACAATACTTTAGACATTAATTGCTGATTAAAGAAAAAATATTTATGAAAATCTAAAAATGTCTAAATTTACATAGCAAAAATTTAAGTTCATAAAGTAGCAAGAAAAATGAGATCTTTTAAAATACAGAATTCTAAAAAAATAAAAATTGTCATAAAATGATTTAAAAAATTTACTTACATCTCAATCCTGTTTACAATATATTGTTTCGGCCTTTTTAGGCCTCCTCAGCTAAGATTTTTTCTTTAATAAGCAATTAATGTCTAAAGTATTGTGTAGGAACAGATATAGTTCTTTCAATACTAGCGACATAGAATTTATTCTTTCTCTGTTCTAATTGTTATATATTTAGTAATTTTCGCGTAAAAGCCAAAAAATATGTTCTGAGATTATTCGCAAAAAATAAAAACTAAGCTTAACATACTTATTTCTTGATATAAAAAAAAAGTTAAGTATTTTTAATTTCTTTTCTATTACTCACTTCAGGTGGTGCAGGTGTAGGCTGGGCACTTCTCATAGATCTCAAACTTGGAGCTGGGGACTGGGGTGCTATGGACGGGTGAGAAGGTGATTGCGGTCGCGTCGAAGGGGGCTGTGAATGTTCATCCAAGGGAGTTGGAGGTCTTGAACCACCAGCGGAACTAAAATAAAATATTATAAGGAAAAGGAAATTTTGAGTAGAACAAGATGCCCTACAATCAATTTAATATTTTATCTATATTACACCTTTCGGTCGAAAGGTATAAGTAAGTATCTATATTACATAAACCCTCTAAACAATGGTACATAAACACATAATTTACTATAATTTGAACAATATGTTTGGATCTATGAATCACCTCATTCCCCCAACAGATGGCGGTCCTCCGAAATGATCCATGTCGCCATCATCATCACTGTCAGCAGCAGGCGGAGGAAGTTCTTGAGCGGAAGGGACAGGTATACTCGCATCGACTGGAGGGACTTCCCCCATTGGTCCTTCATCAAAAAGACCTCCTTCGAATAATCCTCCAGCTACAAAGAAAGTTTTGAAAATCTTCACATATTAAATATAAAAAAATATAACTAACATATTAAATTATCGTCCTGTACTCCTGTCTCCAATTCCATGGGTTCTTCGTGAGGTTGGGCAGCAGAAGTAGATGGCATTGGTTCACTTACATCTTTGTGAATTGAGTCTGGCTCCAATACTGGCTCACTAAACAGCAGATTACTCTAAAATAAAAACCAAGATGGTAATTGAATAAAAGAAAAAATTAACTAAAATGGGAGAAAAGAATTTATCAGGAACATCAATTTTAAACATAGTAAGATTAGGTATATGTACATAACATTAAAATTATAAGATATCATTAAAGTTGTTGGCCAGTAGAGAATAAAAACACTTTCTTATGATTTAAAATTTCACAACTTTTTGTAAAATTTATTATTGGTAATGCTATTACGTGGTATGGAAAAGAGTAAACATTTTTGGGCCATTTAAAACAAAGTGGTTCGTAAAATACGCGCTTAGTGAGCTGATTTATAATCTGTTTGTCTTAGACGACTATTTTTGTTTGTTTCTGACTGTGTCTGTCTTAGACGACTGTTTCTGTTTGTTTCTGACTGTGTCTGTCTTAGACGACTATTTCTGTTTGTTTTAGACAACTATTTTTTTTTGATCCATTGACGGAATAATGTTATATAAAAAAAAATTCTCACCAAAGATGAGCTCTTAATTTTAATTTTAGGTACTCGCTGAATGAATTTGAAATTTTCCCATTTAATTAACACGTACATTTTTTTTTTCAATTACCTATAGCTTTGCGACATTTCATGATATTTAATTGGCAATAGGTGGAAATTACAGAGGAATCTTTCCTCTTTAAAAGTGCATGTAGCCAATTTATGTTTTGTAACCGACCTCGCCAGTACAAAATCTTGAAGCCAATTTTTCCTCGAATTTCAGTTTTTTTTTATTTTTCTCGCAAACCACTAACTTTACAACAAAATTGTATTTGAGTTATAGGGAATTTAATTTCCTACAAAAAAAGTTATGTAAGCCATAACCGTAGAGCTAGTAGTTTTTGAGATAAATCCAATTAAACACCTCAAAATTTGAAAAATCGCTGTTTTATCCAAGATTTTAGTACTTTTTAATGAAGTGAAAAAATATATAATGTATAAGAATGAAATATAAAAATATATATTACACATTAGTAAGTAATCACCAAAAATATTTCGTGTTATATGAAGCCGTTTCTTATTACCATATGCTAGATTTCAATACTTTTAATAATATTATGGCTGAAGAAATATATAATATATACTGGTAAATACATATTTACCAGTAATATGGTAATAAGAAACGGCTTCATATTACACGGAATATTTTTGGTGATTACTTATCAATGTGTAATATATATTTTTATATTTCATTCTTATACATTATATATTTTTTCAACAATGATTTCATTAAAAATTACTAAAATCTTGGATAAAACAGCGATTTTTCAAATTTTGAGATGTTTAATTTAATTTATCTCGAAAACTACTAGCTCTACGGTTATGGCTTACCTAACTTTATTAAAATTAAATTCCCTATAAAAAACTCAAATACAATTTCGTTGTAAAGTTAATGGTTTACGAGAAAAATAAAAAAAAACACGAAATTCGAGAAAAAATTGGCTTCAAGATTTGGTTCGGTTGCAAAACATAAATTGGCTACAGGGACTTTTAAAGAGGAAAGATTCCTCTGTAATTTGCACCTATTGCCAATTAAATATCATGAAATGTCGCAAAGCTATAGATAATTGAAAAAAAAAAAAAAATTTACGTGTTAATTAAATGGGAAATTTTCAAATTCATTCAGCGAGTACTTAAAATTAAAATTAAGAGCTCATCTTTGGTGAGAATTTTTTTTATATGTTTATAACATTATTCCGTCAATGGACCAAAAAAAAAAAATAGTCGTCTAAAACGAAGTACCTTAATATACGTTATATCTTAGAAAAATAGTTATTAAAGAAATATGGTAAAACTGCATAAATGTTTAAGTAGTGATGTTCATGCCTAAAACTTCGAAATTGACACGGAAAAAACAAGAACGCACTGAAAAGGTGTTTCCATAAAAAAAAATCATTAGAATCTTCATTTGAATGTCCGAAACGACAGCATAAATGTAACTGTATAAGCCGGCGCCACACATGCGGCTTTCGGCGAAAGGCGAGCGGTTACTCGGCGAAAGCTGCATGTGTGTACCTGACGCCCGCCTATCGGCATTCATCGCTTGCCATTTCCGTTTCGTTTCGGTAAATTGGCGCGAATCGAAGGATCCGCGTCACGTTCGCTAGTCATTCGACAAATAATCAAAGCGCTCGCCTTTCGCCAAAAGTCACTCTGTAAAAGCCGAATTTCGTCTTTCGCTGAAAGCTGCATGTGTAGCGCCGGCTTTATGAAGTGCATTCAGCTGATTTTGAATTTAGAGAAAAATGCTAAAATTAGTATGCCAGAACCACAAATACTATTTTACCTGTTCCATCGAGGGCTCCAATTCAGTTGCGTGTCTCATCAACTCGGGCGCTTCTGTATCAAAACCCATGTCTCCAAATCCATCATCGTGACTAACTAGTGATATGTTTCCATACTCTTCCCTCATAGTGATTTCTTCCGCACGAGATTGGTTCAAACTAAATTGGGCTTCAATGTCTACATCACTGTGTAAAAGAAATATAATTCATAAAATATAAGCTGGAGTTTCAGCACACTGTTAAGGTTAAAAGGGAATTAAATACCTAAGCACTTACTTTAATTCAGGAATAGTAGTATCAAAATCGTGGAACACCTCTGGCAACGTGATTGCATTAACTGCAGCCTCCCGGTGCTCCTCAGGCAAGTCAACCATACCAGGCCTAAAGGCCATTTTGATTTTAACAAAGGCTTCATTGCAGTCAGCTAGAAGATACTTTGCTTTGCGGGAGTAGATTCTTACTACGCCCAAAAGTAGGTGACCGGATGTCCGGAGAGCTAACTTGACTTTTGGTTTTATAATACCTGAAATAAAAAGAATAAAAAGTTACTTTTTTGATTTATTCCTTTCGAAATTTAAAATTTTATAATTTTTAGAAATAATAAGGTTTCAGGGTAATATGTAATACGATTAAGACATACGCTACAGTCATAAATTATAAATACAATTTTGTACATTTTAATTATCTATATAATACTGAAGTCATTTTAACAAACTTTCCTCAATAACTACGTTAAAAGTAATAGCTTTTTTTATATTCAGACAGCCAACGAAGACCGAAGCCAAAGTATCATGTACGTGGGTATATATACTGGGGAAGTCTGACTCATACATCCAGAGCTGGAAACATTCGTAGGGATTTCATTAGCCCTTTAAGAGGATGTGTGGGGTGGTACTACCTCGGCCGAGGAAGAATTCGTCTACAATAAAGCATACTTTGACTTGACTTTGACTACCACCTCCCTTGTTTAAAGCGGTGAGACACGGCGTTCCCAAGCGGTCATCCATCCAAGTACTAACCGTGCCGAGCGTCGTTTAACCTCAGTGATCGAGCTGAGAATAGCTGGATCAGAGAAGTTAAACGTCCCTTTCCTCGCCATATAGCGACCTCTAAAATATTTGTTATTCACTGATGGCTGTTTTAGTCTTTTAATAAGCTTTATGCTCTATTAGACCCCTCATTACATTACTAGTGGTGTAATGAACTTATCTAAAAATACAGAAAAGTAGTCAAAATGTGTAAAGGCGGCCTTCCACCAAAGCAACCTTTCAACATGCAACAGACAACATGTTGCTTTTCAACGAAGGAAGGCAACAGGGAAACACGTTTACAAACAACACCGTTGAAAGCAACGAAATTATCTCGTCGAACGCAACCAAAACTATTTCCACCGATTCTACAAATATTTTAGTAGTCGGCAACAAGATGTCAAACCAAACGGTAGCTGCTGCAGCGTTTTTAATTCTTATTAATAAGCGCAAAAAAGAAGGCATCGATGGTGGACAAGACAACTGTATATTACAAATTATACGGAACTAACTATCGAGATGCTATACCAGCTAAAGTTAGACTTCTGCTAACGTTACGCTTCTTGGCCAGTGAATTTTTGGGCTAGTTTTTGGTGGGCATCCAGTTTGGCCTTATTGTTTTTGTACTCGGGCAAGCGTATATTCCACAATACCTCCAGCTTCCTATATTGTTCTATGAAATCACACATTATTTCTTGGCTCCACTCGATCGTTGCTTTCAACCGAGACTGTTTCCCAACACTATCGGGTCCGAGGCAACGCGTAGAAACGTGTAGAACGTCGCCCGTTCAACGGATACATGTTGCCATCCGTCGCATGCAACATGTGGAACGCCACACGTTGCTTTGGTCTAAATGCATTTTGTTCTTTCAACGCTGTTGCTGTTGACACGTTGCCGAAATGTTGCCTCGGTGGAAGGCCGCCTTAAATGGCTGTTGTGTAATAATTTTATGAATGCCAAATCTGAATTCTTGAAGTAAAAAACCCTTTTTATTAGTTTTTCTTATCCAAGTAGTCATAGATATTATCAATAGTATAAGAGGGCTAGATTTAGTTACAACGCGCATGGGGCAATCAGTGATGTAAAAAAACGCGTTTTTTTAAGTCGAATTAAAAACCTGAAAAAAAAATAAAAACCCGTTTTTTTTTGTTTTTAATTGTTCTAAATTGATTTTCGAAACCAAATCAGCAAAAACCTCGGAAACACCTTTACAGGAATACTAAATTCCTCTTTCTTGAACAGAAAAGGATTTATTAAAATGTGAAACTGAATGTAGTTGTTTTTACCAAATCCAAAGCGTAAAAAAACTTACACTTAAAATTTTTTTTAAAAGAAGGTCCATTTAAGAAATCTTTCCTCTGGAATAGCGAGACAATCGACGCTATCAGTCCAATAGCTTGATGGAGCGGACTTTGTTCTAACTCTGAGCTATCCAGTTGCCAGCGACATCGGCTGCATGTAAAAGATCTTTTTCTTCATACTCGAGGATTCACTCCAAATATAGGAGTCGGCTGACCAACAACCGAGCGTCAAAAATTGTCTAGGTCGCGCATAATTTGAAATTAATAGCGGAATGTAACGCAAAACAAAAACCCAAATCCAGCTGTGACTCTGAACCCACTGCTGGGCCAAGCTCTGACGCCAGTATCACTGTAAGACAGGGTTGAAATCGCACTCAGTGAGTCTGGATCATCCGTCCTTTGCGGAAGTGACCTAGGCACTGACGTGGACAATGATTCAAATGACAGCGATGACGATGACGCTATGTCTGTCAACAGCGTCAGCACTTAGCTAACTTGTAGAGACTAGCCAGTCTAAAGTCGCGTTTAATTCAAATTCCGTAAAATGTAAACTGCGCGATATCGGTAAATCGTTCCAACTTGATTAGGGCCAGGCAAGCAGCTAGTTAGACATAGTGATGTGGTTGGCTTGTAAACATGTACTTTTGTTAACTTTTTATGTAGTTGATTTTTAAATAAACTATCGTATTCTGTATTTTCGTTTTTATCGGCGCTGTATCTTAGATTTGTAGTTATAACAAAAAAAAACGTGATTTCAAAAAAAACGGAGGGCTCTGGTTTTTTTTTTAATAAAAAACACGGTTTTTTTAAAAAAAAAACGTGCGGTTTTTATTCGTTGCATCACTAGTGGCAATACCAAAGAAAAATAAGATAGAGAGAAGAATATATCGTACGGATTTCATTCATAAATACGATTTGCTTTCTATGACCTCCAAACCGACGTTGAAATAAGCTGCCATGGGCGTGCGCTGCAGATTTTGGGCTAGTATAAAAAAATGATGCAAAATAAAAAATACAATATGAGTATACTACAGTAGTATTAAAATGTAGTATTACATATTTACTAACTAATCTAGGAACAATTAAGTAGGTGCCTTATTTATAGCAATTTTACTTCTACAAGAAAACCTATAAAAAGTGTAGAGTAAAAGAAAAAACTATGCATACTGAACTCGTGAATTAGTAAAAATGAAAAGCATTGCATGAAATTACAAAATTACAGGCTTTTTACAATAACTTAAGCCCTTTATAGAATTATGTAACAAAACATACCTAACTAAATGACATATAGTTTTGACAAAGTGTAAATTCTTAGACAAAAAACCAACCATTCTCTATGTCGTGCCTTTATTATATGTCCGTTATTATGAAGAGTTCTTATGTACGGTGATATCCTTTATATTTTGCATCGAATCTAAAGCTTTTATCAATTGGATTATAAAAAACTTTTCCGACAAAAGTAAAATTATTTGTAAGGAACGGACTAACAAAAATAGAGAAGCCGAAAACAAAGTTGGAAAAACGTTGGGGAGAAAAGTTAAGTACGTAGTTGTACCTTTACTGCTGGCGATAATATATTCTTAAAAGTGAATGGATTCCAGTGCAGACTAGGGCTCGGAATTTTTGAAATCGAAGTATTGGAATACTTACTTCATGTATTATTCAAATATTCGAATTAGTCAGTGTTCGAATAGTCTCCACGAATATTGAAATAGTCGATTCAACTAGTAGAATTTTCGAATGGCCGAGTCGACTATTCGAATCTACTATTACAATAGTTTATTCGACTAGTCGAACAGGCGATTCGACTATTCAAATAGTCGGTTCGACTATTCGAATATTCGTGGAGACTATTCGAATATTCGAATAGTCGAATTCAATATTCGAATAGCGGATTCGACTATTCTATTTGATTCGAATAGTTGATTCGACCATTCGAACAGTCGCTTCGACTATTCGTGGAGACTACTCGAATATTTGATTCGAATAGTTCATTCAACTAATCGAGTAGTCGGTTCGACTATTCGAATAGTCGGTTCGAATATTCGAATAGTCTATTCGAATATTTGAGTCGACTATTCGCATACTTGCTTCGATTCTCCGAATAGTTGACTCGACGATAGTCGACAATAGTTCGGCAATAGTCGAATAATTAAAATTCAAGCGAAATCGGCCTTTAGTCTAACGAATACTTTAATTGACATTCATTACTGACTGTTACTTCGTTTTTGAAACTGAAAACTTTTTCTAAACTTAACTAAACAATTGAGTACAGTGCATACGTATTTTTAACCGTTTCATATAAGTATTTGACTAATCAAATATCGGAATATTCACAAAATCGCAAACTCAAATATTTGAATACTCGAATACTGTAATACTTATTTCAATATGCGAACATATGAATACTTTTGAAGGAAAAATATTCGCTATTCCCATATTCTAATATTGCATGCTCGGTTTGCGCGTGATTCGCATTTTGGTCTACTCCGCAGATGTCAAAAACGTACTTTACAGTTCCCCCAACAGGAAAGATTATACAAAAGCTGTGATGTCATGATTTGAAAAACAAACACTCGAAGATACAAAAAGGTATAGAAAGCTATATGTGCACGTAAAATACCCAGTTACAAGAAACACATACGAAAAACAACAATCGAAAGTTTAAAAGATTCTCCAAAAATGTAGCTACGCGTTAAAAACAGAATAGCGCATAAAGCACAGTGAGAGTGAGTATTGAGACGCGCCGCAGAAAACTCTCTCTGCTTGCCGTGTTGCTACCACACTGGCTCATGTCGGGATGTCTTGTGAGAATCACACTGGCCAATCTCGGGATGTCGCCGTTTGAAGGCCATAGCGTGGTCGAGCTGGCGGGAAGACGAGATATTATTCTCTCTATCTTATTTTTCTCTGGCAATACTTCCCAGTCCCACTCATAATTGTAATGATACTTCTAAGCCCCTAGTAATGTAAATAACTATTACCTATAACAATTTCACTGATAAGTATTGTTTACACTCACTGACAAAAAAACAATCATGGACGCAGTATTCCTTTCTAGAATCAACCTGTTAAAGTAAAGCGTGTTTACTTATTCAGGTCAATTCTTGAACTAAAGATAGGCTGCAGTCGAGCAACGTTCTCGAGTGACTGTTCTTTCGACTAAATAATCTGACCCCTCAAAATCTTTCCCCGCGGAGTATTCCTGTTTCTGTCTCGGCCAAACAAACTAGCTGATCGGCACAAAGGAAAAAAATTGTTTGTTACTGACAATTCAGAATATTATTACCAGTATTAAAATAAATTCTAGAAAGTTTATGGAAACCCCACTTTCCACTGTTTTAATCCTAAGGGCTGTTCGTTTCGTTCTGTTTGAATCACAAGCGTGACGAGCAGTCGTCTTGACATCACCAAGTAGATTGGAGCAGAAACAACCTGCTTGATCGACTGCATTCAAACAAACCCTAATCTGACAAGTTTTTTGGTATTTTTCTTTGTTTCATATAAATTTATTCTTTTAATGTTAAATACAAAAAAAAATCGGTGAAGTGCAAGCTACACTCGCACAATTAGTGTTCCGTGCCATCAGCCCCCCACTCAACCTGAGCAAACCTCGGCCGCTGGATTTCAGCCCATCTGCCGCTCTACCCGCCGTATCACATCGCGTATGCGCGGATCTGAGTCTGAACCAAATCAAAAATTTTGAAAAACGTGTAAGTACCAAAGTTGTTCCTTACCTCGTGAGAAATAATTTTTATCGAAAAAACTTTTTCTCTAAAACCAATGGTTCAACAGTTATAAGGAAATAAACAAATAAATTGTTTATAACAATGACCGCGCTAGAATTTTTTTAATCCTGATAATTTTCGTTCACTTCACACCTAAACCTAATTCCCAATGATTTTTATCAGATTTTTCAAATTTTCTGAGCGACTTCTGGTGATATGAGTGGGGGACAGCAATGTTTCAGCATTTTTCCCAAAAAATGTTTTAAAAAATGCATAAAAATACATCAAATATTGTTGAATTTGTGCTTCAATAAGCTTTCATTTGACACCTTACACGATGCCCTTGAAAAAAAAAATGATTCTTCAGTGTCCCACTTTACCCCCTGAAATCCACCCCCAGAATCAAAATTAAACATTTTATACTTTACATCTATAATTGGGCTACCACATTCTATCTCTGTGCTAAATTTCAATTTTTTATGTCAAATAGTTTTAGAGAAAATCGCCTGTGACAGACGGACGGACGGACACCGAAGTGATTTCGTTTCACGGAACACTAAAAATTATGTATACTTACACTGCCATTTCTAAAAACTATACCCTTTAAAATAATTATAGCTCTTTTATTTATTTACGATCGACTTTGATTCATGATATTTTAGGCCAAAAAGAGCAGCTCTTCCTAGTCCGTCAAAAATGGTGGAGTAGATCGATCCTGCTCTTGCTGCTTTATAGCACGCTGCTTTAGCTAAACAGAGATCATCTGCTTGGCCCAAACATGCAACTCATATCAGAAAAAGCAAACGAAACGAACACCCCTCTAGTGTGTAAAAATTATTTTTTTTTTCTATGTCAAACTTAGTCAATGTTAAAATTGCCAGTCAGGGTATATGACGTCATTCCCTCGTTTTAATGCCGACAGTAGATTGGACGAAAGTTACGAACGAGGCCTCACAAAATTATGGCCATTGCAGACTACGTTCGCATATCGCGTCCTGGGGCTCAATTCTTGAAACCATTCGAATTGAGTCCGTATACGATAATTATTCGAACATCGTTTTCGAATGCGAATGATGAATACTATTCTCGAACAGCCTTCGAAATAATTTTCGAACGCGAATGTTTAACTCGAATGAAAAACGTTGGCAACAGCGCATACGTTGCTTGAGTCATTAGCCCAAGTAGCTAAAACCAAAAATTTAACTAATTAAAAGAGGTTATGGGAAAAAATAAGAATCAGCTGTGTACAAAAAATTGTTTTGATTTGACAATGATTAAATTTTTTCCCAAAAGTGCGAATTTCGGTTCTGCTTTTGGTTTGTTTTTATGTTATCGAAGCAAAAAAGGGTGGCAATCTGTCTAAATAACAGAAAAGGACCCTAATTCAATTTATGGAGGATCATCCCGAGTTAAAAACTTCAAAATTTACCAAAGATTTTTCCTACAAAAAAGCACTAAATTTATGGGAAGAAGTTGCTGCCACGTTGCCAAAGTCATATGCATCGGTGTACATATAAATTCGGGGTGGTCCACGATTTGCTATTTATTTAGCTTCTTCGACATTTTCTACTGCATTCATATATGCCATCCATCTTACTGATTTATAAAACCAATTAACGAAACACAACGCATTATATAAAATTATCGGTCCGTTTTTTCAAGTTTTTGATGATAAAAAAAAACACCATGTCACTTTTGTAAGGTTATGTTACAATCGTTTCCCCAACGAACACTAATACGTGTCTCCATATGCGTTATTTCCGTTTTCGAATGGTTTCAACTAGACGATCGCGTTCCGATCAAAACATCCGTATACGGAACGAACTCGCCTGTTCAAGAATACATATTCATGACTTTGTTCGAAAATTTAACGATTTTGGCAAATATTCGTATGCGAATGCATTCAAGAATAGCGCGCTTGGTGGATTTTGGCTTTTAATGTCAACCGAAACAGGGAAGTCAGTGTTACTGTGTCGAGTCGCCCTATTGTGACGTTGATATTTTTCATCCGATACGCCAATGGCGAAATCTGTTCAGATTAGATCCATAACATTCAACAAAAAAATGTTAAAATTCAATGACTTCTTCAGGACTTTTCCAGAAAGTGGCCACCCTGAATAATAATAATATAACTAAATTACTAAATTCATTCAAGTTCAATACATACCCAGATAAAAATCGTTTGGAAATCAAGTAAATTTATTTATTTATGGTAAACCATTTACATAAATGCTATTATACACTAACAAGTCGTTAATAAACTTTTAAACACATAGAAAGAAATATAAAAATAATAAGTATATCACTTTTGGTTATCGCATATTATTATACAAATTATTAATAGCATGTTAAAAAATCACAAACCTCAACAACCTTTTGTCTAATACCTTCAAACTGAAAATGTAAATCTCTGAAAAATTAGAATGAATCAAGCTTTGAATGATGACTTATTAATGTTGACAGGGCAAAAACCTGTTAAAATCTAATTGACCAACTAGAAGATCTTAATTTAAACCTGTAATAAATCTTAAAGCTTTTAGTGAATCTGCACGTTTAAGTTTAACAAATATATATTTTATATATGCTCTTATTTAATGATTCGCTAAACTGAAACGTTCAGATGCACTAAACAAGTTTTAGATTTATTACTGGTTTAAATTAGGATCTTCTGCTTGGTACTTTAATAACTGTAATTTTTATTATACATACGTTTAGATTTTTTTAGATGTTTATAAAGACTTTTCTCTACTAAGGAATTAATGTTGAGAGTATTGTGTAAGAACATATATAGTTCTTCAAATACTATCAACATAGAATTTTTATATCATTTCTAATATTTTCAAATACAGCAATTTTCGTGTAAAAGCCAAACAATATGTTCTAGCTAAGACTATCTGCAAAAAAATAAAATGTCGATGTAACAAAAAAATCAGAAATAAATTCACAATATAGAACTTGGTTCTCCTACGTTCAGTGGTGCAAACAATTTAATCAGGAATTAAACTAATTGGATACTCGTAATGTGACAGCACTCATTTTAATGCCATTGCCAAAGGTTGCCTCAATTAAATTAATCAAGTGATTAAAATTTTTGAGCAACAGGTTATAATTCTTACACGTGTGAGTTTAAAACTATTAGTTGTCAAATTAGATTGGTCTAGCATTGGAAAATCTCGCCGGAACTTTTTAAAAGCTTTTATCAAGATTTCAACCTGCTTCCTCTACTCAGCAGCTACTGTGCACATGACATTTTTTTTTTCCCTTGGGCTCCGTCCGAGACCGGAAGCACTGCGGCCACTAGAGGCCTATTGTGCCTACCCAATAACTTTTGTTACACCCACTCTGTTATCCCAGTTTCCTGCACAAGCCTGTACAGGTTCACAAGGGAGCGGGTGATCAATTCCTCCGGTTCTAACTTTGGTTGCCCGAACAGTTGGTGGCGCTTGCGATCTAGTGACTCGCAATTATATATAATGTGCTGAACTGTTTCCCTGTCCCTACCGCATAGTCTGCAGCTAAGGTCTCCCTGGTACAGTTTCATTTTGTTGAGAAGGTCCTTTACAGCCATGTGTCCTGTTAGTACCCCTACGATTGTCCTCAACTGGATCCTGCTCAGATTTAGCAGTTGCCTGGTGAGTCTAGGATTGGGATTTCCTCACATGACATTTACTCTCAAATTTGTTCTGTTCTTGACATTGTCATGTAGATTTAAACAGGTCAAAATTAGCTAAGGTTTAAAGAACAACTTGAAGGAAAATTGTCTACAAAACACAACTTTCTGTTGTCTGTAGTAATATATGAAGGAAAGGTAAAATTATCAAAAATCATCCCAGAAGATTTGTTGCTGTAGAGCATGAGTGCATTTATACATGCAAACAGTTTCTTTAGGGCAATAAATCTGAGGGAATGAATTTCTGATTATTGTACCTTTCCAAGTAGGTATTTTGTAGATTATTTACCGACCGAATGAAAATGAAGTTAAAACCCTATTTTATTTGGAACAGTATAAAGTATAACAATTAAAAACATAATTTATGTAAACTGTTGTACAGGGTATCCTATTTTAGACAGTTTTGCGGGGTATCTCCCTTGTTTTTAAAGATAGAGGGTTGCGGTTTTCGCGACAGGTGCTACTATTTGTAAAATTAAAGGTAGCGCCAGCAGAATTTTTATAGCCCTTTTGATTTTTCAGATACAGGGTAGAATCGAAAAGTGTAACGTTTGAGGCACCCCCCGTATCTGAGTTACTTTTAAACTTATCGAAGAAGTTAAAACGTATTCTTATAAAATTTTTTCCCTAGAATCCAGTGGCGTAGTCGTTTTTTTCTAACACTCCGTGTTTTAGGTATGAAGCAAACATATGTTTTTTTTAAATGCAAATGAGGTATGAAGGCAATGAGGCAATGAGGTTCTTTTAAATGCAAATGAGGTATGAAGCAAACATATGTTCTTTTAAATGCATATTATTTTTCATATTTATTAGGCATAATGTGGGCTTTTCAAAAATATATAATTATTGTATACAATTATTTTTAAAAACAAGCTCAGAATTTAAGATTTTTGTGTTCAATCAGTAGGTAGTAGGCTATGACTAATTTGATTGGAACAAAAGACAAAATGTCAAAAACTTTGCGGTTTTGTCAGTTTTTGATTATTAGTAAAATATTTTTGCTGCTTTGGTGTTATTTTTTTAAAATAAGGGCGGTTTACGAAAATAATGAAAAGTATGATAAATATGTTGGTTTGTTTTCTACAATCTAATGAAAATCACCAAGAAGCTTCAGAATTACATTTACAAAGGTAACGTATTTTCAGCGCTATGGTTAGGATAATATCTTAGTGTTTTTTTGTTTGTTCACATTAGATATCCAGAGAGAAAGCAACCTTTCCCAGATATATTTGCCCGCCTTAAATCAAATTTAGTAGAGCATGGATCATTTATCCAGCCCCGTCCTAAGGCATATACCAAACAAGATAGAGATATAAAAGAAATAAACGTATTGGGTTATGTAGAAGCGACGCCTTCATCTTCTTGCAAGCGAATAGAGGAAGCAACTGGTGTATCCAAGTCTAATGCTCAAAGAATTTTGCAAAAATATAAGTATCACTCCTATAAATTCCACATAGTTCAACATTTGCCCCCCGGTGATGCCGAGCGCCGAATGTTGTTTTGTCAATGGTATTTACAACAAATCAATACTGATGAATCTTTTGGCAGACTCGTTATCTGGTCCGATGAATCTTATTTTTCAAATGCGGGAATTTTCAATCGCCATAATACAAGGAATTGGTACATAGAAAATCACCATTTGATTTTCGAGAGGGCACAACAAGGACGCTTTGGGGTTGGAGTCTCGTGTTTCATTTTTGGAAGACGCATAGTCTACAGAATTTTTGAAGGAGGTCTCACAGCGCGTCGGTACCGAGAAATCCTTGAGGAAGTTATTCCAGAATTATGGAAAACGTTCCATTAGCCCTTTATAATGCCGTTTATCTTCAACAAGACGGTGCCCCAAGCCACAACTCTGCGCTTTTAAGGGCATTCTTAGACGATAACTTTGCTCAAAGATGGATTGGTCCTACGGACCTGTCAGATAGCCCCTTCGATCCCCGGATCTTTCAGTTTTGGATTTTTTCCTACGGGGTTTCATGCAAAATAAAATCTATAAAACACAATATCAGTCTGTAGCGGATCTTCGTGCGGCAATCGATTTAACTTTCCGAAATTTGGAAAGAATGCCTATTATTCTTTTGAACGCTATTAGAAGAACAACGAAAATGTACCAATTTTGCATACAGGAAAATGGCCATCATTTTGAAAACCACTTTTAAAACTATCTGCTTTTTCAAAATTCTGTTTTTCCTAACTTAAGTTTTAAGTAAGATAGGGAATTATTGTTTTGTTTTGAGTAAAACTCAATAATTTTATCATAATTAAGTAAAATGCTGTAATAAACAATTAAGACGAGAATTAAAAAAGATATTTTGAATTAAGTTTGAAAGTATAATACCTAATTACTTACATCGATTTTGTTTTTAGTAAATTTCCGCCCTAGCCTACTACCTACTGATTGGACACAAAAGAAAATTTTAGAAAATCTTAAATTCTCAGCTTGTTTTTAAAAATAATTGTATACAATTATATATTTTTGGAAAGTCCACATTATGTCTAATAAATATGAAAAATAATATACAGGGTGTTCCATTTAAAAGAGCACATGTTTGCTTCATACCTAAAAAACGGAGTGTTAGAAAAAAAACGACTACGCCACTGCATTCTACGGAAAAAATTCTATAATACGTTTTAACTTCTTCGATAAGTTTAAAAGTAACTCAGATACGGGGGGTGTCTCAAACGTTTCACTTTTCGATTCTACCCTGTATCTCAAAAATCAAAAGGGCTATGAAAATTCTGCTGGCGCTATCTTTAATTTCACAAAAAAGTAGCACACTGTCGCGAAAACCGCAACCCTCTATCTTTAAAAATAAGGGAGATATCCCGCATTAGTGCTGAAAATGGGATACCCTGTACAGTTGCTGGGAGCAGGCATATGCCTTTGATTGGCTACATCTTCGTGGTGGGTGATTTTAATTTTTGGGAGGGAAATTTTCACATTTTGGAGGGTAATTTTTGCTGAAAGCTGGTGAAAATTGCCCCAAGTTTATACCTATGAGGTAAATAATCTTAACAGCAAACCTGCATCCGATTTACTCTAACTCCCGGTTAAAAAACTTCTTTTTGAGAGATAAACCTATTTTTTAAAATACGGACCTTTTAAAGTGCTGTTTTTTAAAAGTTACTAAGGTTGTTAGGTAGCCCTTGCAATCCCAGGCGTATATTTTTTGGATCCTGGGATTTTTGGGATCGAAGAGACAAAATCCTGGGAACCCAGCATTGATCCCGAAAAATTGTAACATTATTAACGGTAAATTATTTTTATTTATATTATTGTAATTTAATATTAAAAACAAAACAAATTATATGCAGAGGACACAAAAGTATAAGAAGTAAAAATAATTTGAATTCTTTTATATAAGTAATAAGTACTTAAATGAACCTTCCTGGGTTGCTATATTACATGTTAAACATTATTTTCAGGAAAAATACAAGAAGATGCTTGTAGTGTTAATTTAATTAGTTTTTATAAAATATATTTTATAATTTATTATTTATTCTGGGATTTAAGTGCCTAATCCCTGGATTTTTCATGACTGAATTTTTAACAGGATCTCAGGATTGCAAACCCTAATGTTAACATATAACCTCATATTTTTCTGCATTTTTCCTTCATTAATATTGGTTATTATTTCTTTTTCTTTTCTTCTTTTCTCTTCAGAAGAAATAAGAATATAGTCCTGTAGTATTTTTCTATTAACAATTGTTTTATACTTTTCTTATATTTGTCAAAAATAGTGCCTCAAATATGACTGATGATACCTAATGTTAATATTTTACATTAACCCCAACTAATAAGAATCATGCTGGGAATTAAGTAATGTTTGCCCCTTTCAAATAAATACATTTTAGGTTCAGAACAAGCTAACAAAAAAGAATTATCACTGGTAAAGAGTTAGGTTAGTAAGGAAAAACTGAAGTTTTACCAGCAATTTTTATCTAGTTACCAATTTGCTTTCATCTAGATTATGAAAGAACTGTAGTTTCACCAGTGTTTTTATGTTTAAAACAGTTGACAATAACGGAATATTCATAAAAAAGGTAAAGCTCAATATAAAATAGCTGAAGTTTTAGCAGCCCTATTTATCAATTTTTTTAATTTCCTTTGACTTATTTTTTTACTTGAATTCAACATTACTTTTTTTATAAATATATTAAGCGGCTTTCAGATGATCAGTATACTATCAGTATTTCGGTTGATCAGCAGGCTGTCAGAATATACTGATTACTGAAATCACACGATCAATACTTCTTTTAGTATACGCATTAGCCAGACCTTAGTGTTTCTAAATTTAGCTTGGCTGCTGTTATAAATTTAATATTCATTATAATTAAATATAGCAAAAGCATGTGATATCTGTGTTATCATCATCTTTGCAAATTGGGACTCCTGGAAATCCATCAGTCATATTGACAGTATGACAGTCCATCAGTATTTGTCCTCACAGGATCAGTAATACTGTCAATAATAAAAAGACTGTCAGTCTAACTGATCGTAAACATAAATAAATAACATTTAAATAAATAAATAAAGGCTTGTGTTGTGAAACTTCACAAGTAGGTGTTGTAATCTTAATTTAATATAAGACATAGCATCTTTTTTTCAGATGGAAAAGTTGAAAAAGAAGCCAAGTTTTACCCAAGACCTAAGATTTGTAATCTACTTTCGAAAAATAGGGAAGTAGTGACTTTTATTTTTGTTGACATGCTTTTTTTCAAGAATGTATCTAAAACCTAATATGATACAAAAAAACTTACCATCTACTGAAGTTTCAATATTAGTCTCAAAGACATGAGCCTTCGTAATTTTTTTGTCCCAATGTGCCGCTAACCAAATTCGGGCCAGCGGCCCCTTTTTGGCCAAAATAAAATGAGAATAAAACATTCTGAGGGCTCCTTATTACTATTTTCTTAAATCAATGTGGCCGAGCCCATGGAAAAACTGAAAATCAAAACAAACATTTGAAATCTAATTTTTTGACAATTTGAAGTGTGTTTGTTGGATGCTTAGTAATAGTAAATATACTCTTTATATTTCTTTTCCTTTTCTTCTCATAAATGGGTTTGGCGACGTATGTCTAATTGTAGTAAATGAATTGACACTGTACATATTTTCTTTCGACAACGAACACAATACGGGGCAGTGTATTCCAGTTGGCGCCCAAAAAGGATTTCCGTGTTTGCATCTCACCTTAAAGGAAAAACTTTGCGTTTTACACTTTTCCCACATGTACACAGTTATTTAAACACAAAACTTAAGATAGTTTCTTGTTCTGAACCAGTGAAAATTAGAAAAGCATAATTAACAGATACAGATACGCGCACATCAAGATGGCGGCCGGATCGCTTGTGCAACGTTGCCGTTTTATTTTTATTGGGAACAGCGTCGCGGTGGGGATTATTATATAAAAGGACGCTGTATTTCACGAGTTTTAGCTACTGCCGGGAAGATGGCGCCAGCAGACTGGATGGTATAAAATAACTTGATAAAAACAATGCGGATGATTGGATAACTGTGGTGTCGGACGCCGCTACTTAGCAGAGCTGCCCAGGGAGTTCGAAACTCTATTCGATCATCGAGTTCTATCGCCTAGGAGCGTCTATTTGCAGCCGAGGCTCCTGACAGTTTTGACGTTTGCTTTGCGATGTTGCCTTGTTTTAAGTTTTGATTTGGCGGCTTTTTTAAACACCAAGGTTAATAAGCTTTGTTAATTTTAGCTTTATATAAGTCTGTTGTATCATAATCATATCCCATAGATCATAATCATATCCCAAAGTTAACTTTAGATAAAAACTTGGTATAGCTAGGTGATATGCATGGCGCCCACAGGGGTGGGTTGGAAGGGTAGTTGCCCCCGCCCCACAGTGGCAAGCTTAATGCTATTTAGTGGCCAGAACCTCACAAATTATATGCCCGTAAATTTTTGTACAGGTATTTTATATTCGAAGTTGTAATATCTACGGGTATAAAAACACCTAATTCCAAAAATAAACTGTACTTGACTTGTGTTTGAGTATAAAATGCCAAGACAGAAAAATTTGTTCTCGAAATTAAATTTACATCGAAAGAAATGAACCATTATCTTCCTAAATTTGATGAACGTAAGTTTTATGCAATAACTGTTTTTCTGATTTCTCAATTAAATGAACCTTTGTACTTCTTAAAAAATAACATACCGCAATCGAAACATTTTTATTTTTATCTAAAACACTAATAAATATTGAAGTGTTAATTTTTACACAAAATTTCGTTGTTTCAAGTTCACTATCGAAGAAATTTACTATCGAAGGCTGCCGAAGTTTTACATTATGGCCAAAAACAAACGTTGTGTTATCCTTATTCTTATAAAAAATATTCTGGCTGCCGAAAGTTGCCGGTTTGCTTGCAATAGCAATTGTTCAAGTAGGCTGTTGGCTATGTCTAACGTAAAACAAAATCAAACTCGCGGCGTCGTATTGTTGTAAATACTATCAAAGTAGTATTGTTGTGCGGTATTTCGTTTTGAAATATGTTTGTTATAAGTAGAAAATATCTTTCCGATAGTTTTATTACTAGTGGTAATGAACAAGAGTTTTTTTCTCGTGTAAAAGAAGATTTTCAGTTATCTCCAACGGATTTTGCAAATGTAAAGCATACCATCCAGAAAACATTTTTGTCTCAGTTTAGGCAAAAATGGAAGCAGGCTAAAAGGATGAAAGATGAATTTTATAAAAAATTTAATAATTGGTTGATGGGCGAGTTAACAGTTAAAAAAACTGGTAATGTCTTAAAAGATACTGGCGGAAGATCTTCAAAGGATCTTAGAGATAGTTCGGAAAGAAGTAAGAGAAGAAAGTTATCTAATCTAGAAAAATCGTGTGATATGACACTCTTAGAACTACAAGGCCTTTTGATGCGAAAGTTAAGGGCAGAAGGAAAACGAGAGGAGGCAGCCTTGATTCAGGAAGCACTATATCTTGGAGCAAGTGAGTTTAAACTTCGTCTTTCTCAGAATATGGTTAAAAAGTTTTCAAGAGATGAAGGTTTAGCATTAGTTACAAATGTCAAACTATCAAGATATCAGTACAATTGTATACGTCAACAGTGTGCAGATAAAAATGCTGATATTTTCCCTAGCTATAATCAAATTTTCAAGGCAAAAGCTGAATGTTATCCAGAATCTATAGAAGTTAACGAGAAGGGAGCTTCCATTCCAATTCAACAGTTATTAGATCATACTACAACACGCTTACTAAAAATTCCTAATGTATTAGAGAAGGTTATTGAAAGCGGTTCAGAAACATTTGTATTGCATACTAAATATGGTTGTGATGGTTCTTCGGGAAACAGTACTTACTTATAAACAAAACTTTAGCGACTTAAGTGTTATACATGAATCTATTTTTATGGCATCGCTAGTTCCTCTACAACTTGTTTCTGTAAATAATACACTAGTTTGGCAAAATCCTCATCCATCGTCAACTAATTATTGCAGGCCAATATATTTCGAATTTTCAAAAGAAACTCCTGAACTTACTAAAATTGTTGCCGAGAGATTTAAAAATGAAATTGAAAATTTAAATGAGACAGAGATATCCACAAGAAATGGACACGTTCAAATTTCACATAATTTAGCTTTTACTATGGTGGACGGAAAAGTACGCCAAGTTTTGACAGAAACTTCCTCAGCTGCATATTGTCCATTATGCAAGGCCAAGCCAAGAGAAATGAATAATTTGCCAAAAATACGGACAAAAACAATTGAAGTCGACTCTTATAAATATGGTCTGTCTAGTTTGCATGCTCTAGTTCGTTTCATGGAGTGCATTCTTAATATCTCTTATAAACTGGAATTTAAAAAGTGGAGTGCTAGGTCAGTTGCCGAAAAAGAATCAGTAAAAATAAATAAAAAAAGAATTCAAAATGAACTTAAACGCAGACTAGGGATAGTTGTTGATGTGCCTCGACAGGGTAGTGGGAGCTCCAATGATGGCAACACTGCTAGAAGATTTTTTAGGAATCCAGAGATAGTAGCAGAAGTAACAGGGGTTGATATGAAACTGATCAAAAGATTCTCTATCATTTTACAAGTTTTAACGTGCGGAAAAGCTATAGAGCTCCAGAAACTTGAATTGTATTTACAAAGTACAGCAGAGTTGTTTGTAGAAAAATATAATTGGTATTATATGCCGTCATCTGTCCATCAAATACTTCTCCACGGTACTGGCATAATTAAGTCTGCGTGCCTTCCTATTGGGCAACTTAGTGAGGAAGCAGCCGAGGCGCGAAATAAAGACTTTAAAAGATTTCGTGAAATGTTCTCCCGGAAGTGCTCGCGAACTGCTACAAATGAAGATGTTTTACATTCATTGCTCGTGTCTTCAGATCCGTATTTAACCAGCTTAAGACATCAATGGATAAAAACTAACGCTCATTTAGATTTGGAACAGGAAGCCAAAGAACTATTGATTTAATAATTTTGTAAAAGGTAAAATTTTGTTTCATTGCCATTAAAAGTAGTTACTAGAAATTCAATTAGCATTTATTTAGAACGCAATTTTAATATAGGTGAAATTTTCTTGCCGTCCTCAATGATACATCATAAAATCAAAATACTGAATACTTACCCCATATATTACAAATTTACAAAAAAACACATCCGACAATGATGTTTCATTAATCTGTTTCCTAAACATTGCAAAAAATAGAAAAAAAACGTTAACATACAAAGGCTCATAGGTTTTGGCCGGATCCTTACATAAGGCCTCACCACTGTGCGCCCCCAGGAACTTCGTGATTTTGTAACATTCGGTTTTTTGGCTGGTTGTCCCCCCTGAAATTTACTCTATGGGCTATTTTTTAAAACTAAATTTAGTAAGTAAATGCAGAATCTAAACGCAGAATCTAAAAATGTTAGGTGAAGATACAGGGAAAGATTAATAAAAAGTTGTCCAAAATATATATTGTAAAAAAATGGCAAAGCATTATTGTTTAAAAAAAAATTATTTAAAAAAAATGAATATTTTTTACTCT
Organism: Philopedon plagiatum; assembly: GCA_963971165.1. Lineage (NCBI taxonomy): Eukaryota > Metazoa > Arthropoda > Insecta > Coleoptera > Curculionidae > Philopedon > Philopedon plagiatum. The sequence goes on along the minus strand of OZ020195.1, from coordinate 63,727,759 downwards.
ACAAAAGCGACTCTTAAACTAAATACATACGTATGTAACTACATACCGTAAAACGAGGCTACTTTGAATTCCGGGACAACTTTGAACAAAAAGTGCAATTTCGACATTTTTGCATGAATGAACTGTATCATTTTAAGTCAGTGGTTTTTTTCTTCATAAAATTAATTATGATATATCTATTGATAAGTGACAAGATCGCATAGATAAGCGTTAAATTCAGGAACTGTCATCTGTCAGCGAGTTAGTTGAAATATGTGACGAATCATTTTTTTTTGTTCCGGAAAACTTTGATCAGCAGGGAGGTAAGTTTGTACATGGTTTGTACAGTATCGACTTAGTTTTTTTTGTAGATAATGATTTAGGTCTTAGCATATTATTGTATTAGAAGAAAATGTAATTTGCTTTACTTTGTTTTTAAATAAAATTTTAGCTCAAAATAGCAATATCAACCAAAACGTGGGGCTACTTTTGAACTACCTAGTTCAACGTTGTACCATTTTAACTTTCATCAATTTTAATGCAACTTAATAGTTTACTAGGATGTATTTTTTATAGAAAGATGGTGAGAAAGTACGTAAAGAAATTAGGGTCCAGGGACTATAAAACTAAATATACGGAGTCACAACTCAATGAGGCCGTAGCTTTAATAAAAGCTAAGAAATTATCGTATAAGAAGGCCAACAAGAAGTTTAAAATTCCAGTTGGTACTCTTTGGAATAAAGTAAATTTAAAACATGAGAGAAAGCCAGGCCATCCAGATATTTTGTTTATTAGTTTATATAGTTAGTAATAGATCATACCGTTTTACTTTTTTTTGTTTATGGTATTGCTGGGCAACAACATACCTAATTGTTTAGTGTATTTTGTAACCAAAACAATTTGTTTTATGTAATATTAAAATATATTTTAGTTTGATTAATATTACTTCAGTTCTTACATTAGTATTGTTACAAAAAGCTATTTTAACTATGTTCAAAATTACCCCGCTGGTATTAAATAAGGATGTTTTTTTATATAATGATATGCTTTAACTTGATTAATAAAATTATTTTAAAAATGATACTTATATTTTTATTTAATAGGGTTCAAAGTAGCCCCACTTCTGGTACAACTTTGAACCCGCATAAGAAAAATTTTACAAAGTGGAAGGGGTTTCACTTTTAAGTTGAAATTTTCGAGAGAAATAGGGTAAGGTACTCCCCCAAATATAGGGCAAAAATTTTTAGGATATCTTTCGAAGCAACCAAGATATTGACAGAAAAGCGTGAAAAATGTTCAAAGTAGCCTCGTTTTACCGTACATATATGTATAAAAAAAATTTATTACTTATTAGTTACTATTTATTTATTTTTGGTCGAGGGATACAAACAGATACAGAGATACCCACTAGAGTATCCACAAAATAACATTATAATTAATTTAGCAAACAATTTACTATATAATATTAGAGTGAAAAAAATAATAAAGTAACCAAATACCAGCAAAGAAGCAACAAATATTACATATTATATTATATTAATTGTCCCAAGATAATACGCAGCAGAGATCAACCCAGTGCCGTTAAGAATCGTTTCATCAAACGCCTTACTTGAGTCAGAGACGTTGAGAAAAATCAAAGTTCATTCATATCAGAAGAGGATTTTGCGAAGTCTTTTTGGTCTGGGCTATACAGATTCCTGTCGCCCTGTTTTTAAGCGTGAGGGGTTTCTGACAGTCATTAATTTATACATATTGGAGTCTTTGCTCTACATTCGTAAAAATATTACAAAGTATCCAACATGTGGGGAAATAAATTTTTATGGAACTAGACAGCGGGACATGCTCTATGTCCCATGTTGTAGAACAAGTTAATTCTCGATGAAAGTGAAATGATATTTCACACCCTTCTAGACACTTAAAGGATTTACTATCCCTTCCAAAGGCAATTACTCGATTGTGTATTTTCTTCAAATGACGGTTCAAGTTACTTTTCTTCGAAAATACTGCTGAACACTCTTCACATTGTACATTTGCCAGAGAATCCATTATGTTCTTTTTTAAAACTAACTACAAACTCAACTACCCAATCAAACTCAACTCAACTCAAATTTTAATGGCAGAAATACATAAAAAGAAAAAGAACACACATATAAGTCTAATAAAATAGGCTAAAACATAACCTTAAAGCTTTGACAGTCGGAGGGAGCCCGAGCTGCGTCATATATCTGGCAACAGTGGCAACATCGCAAAGCAAACGTCAAAACTGTCAGGAGCCTCGGCTGCAAATAGACGCTCCTGTTCTCTTTTGTTAACCCAATGTATTGAATAAAGAGACCTTGGGCTCTGGACTGGCGGCTAGATATAGGAATAACTTTGTCTACGCACGCGCAGGCAGGCTGTCAGGTAGTACATGAATAAGTATTTTGTAATGTAACAGTGTTAGAACAAACTGACAAATTTGATATGATTGATATGAGAAAGCCCATACATACCTATATAGATACATATAGGAAATATCAAAAACTCTAAAAGCGGCTCAAATGCAGTAAATTGGCAATGGGTAGGTACTATAAAATGTATCCAGACCCTTTAAGGCGTAGGGAATGTCCAACAATGATCCTATACACCACGATACACTTACAACGGTATGCACGCTATGACGTCACTTCGAGGGAAAATCCTAAACTGACTAGACGCTTGTATACATAAGTACAGGTCAGTTTATTGTTGGGTACCTAGTGTGTTGAGTTGACATTTAATAAATAGTATATTACAATACAAGTACGGTAGGTACGTCTTTACCGCATGTGCGTGATGTTTAACAAAACGAGCCGAAGGCGAGTTTGGTAAATCACGCAAATGCGGTAAAGACACCTACCGTAAGTGTATTGTACGATATTTTATCCACAAGCATGTTTTAGGGCACCAATATTACAAACTAAAATAGCACTGTTTCAATTTACCCCGTAGGTGCCTCGTAAGTCGTTATCAACAATGCATTAATATCAGGTTGCTAGGGAAATAAATTATAGAAATTTAATAGTTGCCTTTTATATGACAGATGTAAAACTTGACAACGGAATAAACGATAATTATTTTTGTAACAATTTCGTAAAAGTGTGTTTTACGTCCCTTAAATGGAAGTCAGTGATGATGAAATTCCGAAAGAAGTTCTGGACATTGCTACATATAATGTTTAAGTAATAGAGTTTCTTTTAAAAATAAAAAATAGACTTGAATAATATAAAATCTTGTTTTTATGGTATGTAATTACTTACAGCACTGCGGTAAAGCGGTAAAGTGATACTTACCGCACTCAAATCAGTGCGGTAAGTAGTTACCGCACGCTTGTAGATAAATATTATTACAGCTCATTTTATTGTCGGGTAGCGTGTTCAGTTGACGTTTATTACACAATATTATTGTCATATTTCATTTGCTCAGGTCAACAACGGCTAGTCAATTTAAGATTTTCTCTAGAAGTGACATCATAACAAACCCAAATGTTTTGAAAGAGTATATTTCACGGGCGGTTCGAGTGTATTTCCATAGGGAGTGGCGCGACATTATTGGTGGGCCGCATGATACAAATAAGATTGGTCACGCCGTGACCAATTCCGCGATATTTTGTAAACGAAACACGTCTTTTTTAAGATCGCGTTGTGTTTTCAACTATTTTTTTGGTGTTTTATATTACTTTTAGGAGTCTAAAAATAAAAATGAGATGTGCTGTGCATGGTTGTGATGTGGACAATCAATCAATCATTGTAATCAATATATGTATTTATCTCTTTATTTATATGATTATTTTAAATCATATACTATAAAATTTGTATTATAAGCAGGAGGCAAAGTATATTGCCAATAGAATTTATATAAAATCGCCTATAACTAACGCAACCTCTATATTGCGCGTTTTAAATTTCAAAAACAGGACACAGCGTGACGTCATGCGCGAACCCGGACGAATTTGACACGGTTTGGTATCGTACCTTCTTTTATTTGTATCATGGGTGGGCCGTCGACAAATTTTGTCTCTTTTTAACTTCCGAAAGCGCGTATGTCTGTTTCTTAGTTTTAATGAATTTATATCGTCCATATAAACCTATGAGGCCAATTTAAAATACGACCCAGCCCGGAGCAAGCTTGGATATCTTTCGACGATGGCTTGACTTGATTCTTTCTTGGGGAGTTTTCGCATGGAACTTGTATTTTTTGAAAGAAAAGTTTGATTTTAAAAAATAAATTATTTGGTGGATCATTTAAAATAAATTTAGGTGGGTCATTGACCAAATGACCTTATGGACGGGCCGCGCCTTCATCTGATTAAAATAATCAGCGCTAATCAATGCCCAAAGTACCGGCACTAAACCAACCAACATATTCACAATAGTTCTAGTACTATATAATTCTTTAAGCAACATTCATAAAATAAATATTACATTATATATAGTTCCCATCCTCTCAACTATTATTTCGATACAAATAACCCTTTTTTCTATCTCTTGTGCAACATAAATAAGAAGGGTTGTTATGAGTTGCCTATACTATGTCACGAATGTCAAATAACGTATTTATTTAATCTTCAGTTTTTCAATAGTGCTGATAGTAAAAAAAAGTGGAATCTTTTAAGCATTGTATTTAATGTTAGTGGAACTTTTTTTTCATTAATAGCTATAACTACTGTTTTGTTAAGTGTGATAAGTTTAAAGTAAAACTTTCTAGAGGAAGTGAAGTTAACAGAGATTTTACTTAAAAACATTAGTTTATAGTTTTAATAGTGCGGATAGTGGCAAAATACCGTTGAATCTTTAAGTATCTATATATTTAAAACGCAAAGATCATATTTTGTCTCCCATATTTTGAAGCTTCTACAAGACATAGCTTGATGACTCTTTTTTTATTAAAGAAAGAGCCCATTGAGCTATCACTAAGAAGGTTGTGTCTAAAAAAGGCATAAAGTACCTACCAAAAAGTTCAATTAATTTTGACGTAATGGCGAATGACCTGTAATGTTGTTTTCAAAGAGATCCTGTAATTTACATAATATTCTTTACAATATCTGTATGATTTAATTTAAACCATTAATCTGATATAACAAATGTAGGTAGCATGGACGCCCATATAGTAAATTTCAGGGGGGGGGGTGAGTCAAAAAACCGTATGTTACCAAATCACGAAGTTGCGCAGTTGTTAAAAAGCTCCGTGGAACCTGACACCAGGGGAGGGGGGCAATCCCCCCCCCCCTTGCCCCTTCCAATGGGCGCCCATGGTAGGTAGGTATATAATAATATGTATAATTCCGTCGAATTTCGACGTGTTCAAACTCGTTGCGTTTAATTTGTTAATGGAGTTTTTGCTAATTTTAAAACAAAATGTTTACCCCAACACAGCCTCGAACCCTCGACCTCTCGGTCAGCTCGCTGAGACTCTACCTCTGGACTACGCTGGTAATGTAAGAAAACCGGTCCGACGCGATATTTGATGACTAGCGCTGGCATGACTGTGATCGTATTTATAAATTTTTATGCTTAACCGCTAATTAATAATACATTAATACAATGCGCATATTAGGCATGACTGTGATCGTATTTATAAATTTTTATTTTTAACCGCTAATTAATAATACATTAATACAATGCGCATATTAGCTACCTAATTAGATTTCCTTTTTCCAAATCAAATGTTTTGAAAGAATGTATTTTACGGGGCGGTCTGAGTGTATTTCCGTGGGAGTGGCCCGATATTATTGGTGGGCCGTCGACCAATTGTGTCTCTTTTTAACCTCCTAAAGCGCGTATGTCTGTTTCTCTCTTAGTTTTAATGAATTTATAGCGCCCATATAAACCTATGAGGGCAATTTAAAATACGACCCAGCCCGGAGCAAGCTAAGATAATCTTTCGACGATGGCTTGGCTTGATTCTTTCGTTAGGAGCTTTCGCAAGGAACTTGCACTTTTTTGAAACGAGAGTTTGGTTTTAAAAAATTAATTATTAGGTGGATTATTAAAAATAAATTTAGGTGAGTCATTGACTAAATGACCTTATGGACGCGCCTGGTGTTTGTTAATCTTAAACATTTTTAAGAAGAGTATACCCTAAAGATATACAGGGTGTTACAAAAAGATTTTAAGAAATTTTAAGGTCAGATTCTACATCTAACAATATGAAAATAAGTTTATATAAACATGAATCCTCAAACGCTTCTTTTTCGAGATACAGGGTGTTAAATATCTTCACACCTCAAGTATTCCGAAGAGTTAGGAGAAATATGCGAAGACGATTCAGGGCATGTATAGCAGCACGGAGAAGCCATTTCCAGTATCTACTATAAACGTAAATCAAAAAGCATCGCTCTCTGAACAAAAGATATTTAAAAAAAAATCATTCTCATCATTTGTATTAAAATTTGTCGTAAGAAATATGTATATTAATTTTTATCTCGAAAACGGTGAATCCGAATAAAAAAGCTCAAGAGATCCTTTTCAAGCAAAATTAATTGAGCTTAAAGAAAACGATATCAATTTTGCGAAAAATCAGTGGCGTGGTATTTTTTCGCTAAAAATGAAGACTTACCCGCGCGCACGCCACCGATGCAAGTACTTTAGAAAATACATTTTTGCATGTAAACGTACCCTTTGGTTACATACTGGCGTGTACCAAAATTCATGTCAATATCTTAACGCATTTTCGAGAAATTTAAAAGAAATATTTAAAAAAGATAATATTAAGCACCCTGTATCTCGAAAAAGAAGCGTTTACGGATCCATGTTTATATAAACTTATTTTCATATTTTTAGATGCAGACTCTGCCCTTAAAATTTCTTAACATAATTTTGTAACACCCTGTATAAAGGTAACGATAACATTATTTTTTATGCTGACTTGTTGTAGAGAAAAATTAAAAAACAAATTGCGACTTTTTCTGTATCATGTATTTCTTGTCAGTGGTGGATACCGTTGGTTAGAGACAGTGTAAGGGGCGATTACTAGCTTAATACTGCGAAGCGCAATTTAAGAATATTTTTCTTCAATCTAAATTCATAGCAGGATTTACCCGTTGCAATATATGCAGTGAATTTCATAACACCCTGTATATCTGGTATTAGGAATTTTGCACTTTAAAAATTAGGAAAATCAGTAGCAAAACTCACTAATAAATAACATCTCCCATTAAACAAAACCATAGGCACCGAGTTTCAAGGGCGTAGCCAGGATTTTGAGCAGGGGGGGGGCAGAATTAGGTGACCGGGAGGGCAGATGTTCTGGACCCCAAGGACGCAACGTAGTAGTACGTAGTCTAGTTTTTTTACTTTTTTTGTAAAGAAATATAAAAAAAAACATTATTTAAAAAAATATATATTTATAGATAATGTATAGTATATAGTACATACGTATTATTATTGCAAATTAGAAACTCGAATCAGTTAAAAAAGAAAATAATGAATACCTGCTAAAACAGAACATCGCTTAACAAAAAGAATGTATAAAATTTATCTACATTTTATTTTTGCGAAACATTTTATGAAAACAAATTATTTTGCAAAAAAAAACAATAAATTGTTTTCATAATAAGCCGGTAAAAGTTTGCGGTTTTATTTAAAATAAATTTAAAAAATTTGAAATCATGCTAAAATTGTCGATTATGGTGCAGGTATAGTATAGGATATTGTTAGGCCAATTTTGTAAGAAAAATTATATTACAATTTGATAATTATTTTATATCTGAGATCTGCGTGAACACAAACAGAGTGAACAGGAACAGCGCACGGCAGCCACCTTTAATTAAGTTATATAAATTTTAAATGTAAACTTAAAAAATATTTGCGTGGGGTAGGATTGGAAGAATGATTAATTTTAATCAAAATTTCTACCCATTTGTGCCAACTAGTATGTTCCCGTAATTTTTAATTCCTTTGGCTATTACAGTTATTGCTATTGTACTTGTTATTACAATTCTTTATTATTGTACTTTTATTTTTCTTTGGCACAAATAAATGTATTTATTATTATTATTATTATTATTATTATTATTATTATTATTATTAATTAACAGCAAAAGCTTTCTTACCACTTCACACGTTTACGCCACATGCAGCAGTGCTGCCATTTCGGTACAATTGTACTGAATTCAGTAAAAAGTGGCCAAATTCAGTACGTCAGTACTGATCTTGGAAAAACCACTAATTTTAGTACGAACTTTCAAAACGAAACTAAAACCAAATAAGCACAAAAAATTTTGAAAAATTATTGTGACTGAAAATATATTATGAATTAAGTTTAGTGGCTTTTCGATTGATGAAATTAGTGTGATACGAGTACTACTCTTTCTTGTACTTTGTGTCGTTAAAGAAAATATAAATTGCCTGAATATAACTACGATGGAATACTGTAAACAAATATTAAAAAACAATACTTGTTTTTCATTGGAGGCTGCCGATGAATTGATCGATTGAAAAAAAAATCTGAGGAAATAAACTGATGGTAATACATAAAACTACTGATTTTTTAAAATTTGTAATTAAGTAGTATACAAGTACCGATTGTACCTGTCTATTGGTATAAATTAAAACTTTTTATATAATGTTAATAATTTAATACTATTTTTTATTTTTGAAAAAAAAACAGTGTTTTATTTAACCACCCTCAATGATTTTAAACTGCAGAGAAAGCTATTTTAAATGTTTTAAATTCTTAAACGTTTCGTTTTTTGAATCTTCTGCCCTACATTCAGTACGCTTTGAAAATCAGCTGCGACAGCACGGGAAATTTGAATGGCACATTGGTAAATCTTGGCTTTTTGCTCATGCCAGGGGGGGGCACGTGCCCCCCCCCCCCTGCCCTCCCTTGGCTACGCCCTTGCCGAGTTTACAAACTTTTGAAGGGCTCGCGTGTCCGTCGAATATAAATGGTGGAATTTATTTAAGAGGTAGTTTATTATAAAAAAATCACGTTCGTTTATCTAGTTTTTTTCTGTTGACAGCCTACGAAGCCAAAGTACAGGGATATCCGAATAAAAGTGAACAGGCCTTATAAATTTTTATTTTTAAAGATGGGAAAAATGCTAAATATGAAAGTTTTGGGTATTTTTATGGATTATTCATACAAATATAATAATATAGTATTCATACAAAGATATAGTATAAAACATCGATTTTCTCGCTTATTTTCAATTGGATGGTATGTTCTTTATAATATTTTTGGATTCTAGGAGAAGTTCTAGATGTATTTTCTATAACATACCCTATGCGGTTATTCAGTTTTTTTTTTTGAAATATTTCAAATTAAAAATTGAAGGGTTTATTGTTATATAGAGACGTGCCACACTTTTTAATTTTTTGGATTTTTGCGTCAACTTTTTAGGTAATATAAGGTAATGTAAGGTAAGCCACATGCGCAATTATTTCCACAATAAGATCACAGATGGCGCCACACGAGCCGTGCCATTATATTGCCTGGTCTTGTTTCTATCGAATATTAAATTTTACCCAGACGGTGACAAGCCAATCTTCAATATGACCGCCACTAACTCGAGTTCCACGAGCTGTGGCAATAAAAATGGCGTTTTGTGCGAAAATATAGACAAATTGAATGACACAGACAGGAGTAATGATGAACACAGCGATTCACCATTGGATGATAGTGATCAAGATGCTAACTATTATCCAGATTCAGAGGTAAGCGAATTTTATTTGATTTGAGGATTGTCATATTTTACGTTGTAAATATTCAGCGAACTCTTTTATAATAATATTTTCCTTTTTTATTGTGTGAATATGTAAAAATAACGACAATTGCAACAACGATTGTTACTATTATGATTTTTACTTATTTTTTTATTAACATTTTATCTGTTCAGCGCTGTCGTAGGAATTAGTGTGGCTTGTCATTATGTAGCATACAATACCGAAGAAATCAAAGAAAACTAAAACGCAATAAGAGACAGGAGTATAACAGTGAAAATGCAAAAAAAGTGGTCAAAGCTCGAGAAATTGGACCACATTGTTTGTTTAAAGCAATGTGCAACAAAACTCAACGGCCATCGAGAAATAATTTTTGAGAAATTCTGGAATATTGAATCATTTGATGTTCAAAATTCATACTTATTTGGATGCATTAAAATCATTAACAAAAAACGAAAAAGGTAGTGTCCAGTAGAAAATATAGCGTGGAATATTATGTCAATGTCAATACCAAAGCCGTCCAGATATGCAAATCCGAATTTATGTCTGTTCATGGTCTTCACCGATCTCGAGGTAGAATAAACAACATTGTGTCTCAATTAGCATCAGGTAACCCTTTACCGAAAATAGATGGTCGTGGAAAACCTCATAATAAACCAAATAGAATAAGGGATTCAGCATGTTAAGGAACATATTAACGTTATTCCGAAATATCAGTCACTATAGTCGGGCAAATAATTTGGGAAAAAACCTATCTAAATAGCGACATGTCAATTATCCGTTTGTACGAAGAGTTTTATGTCACGTGGTGTGAAAGTAAGGGTATATCATCTGTTTCTGAAGTGGTATATAGGAAAAGCTTTTGTACTGATTTTAATATAGGTTTTAAGATGCCAAAATCTGACTCCTGCAAGACATGAGCGAAACGCTAATTAAAATAGAAGCAACAACTGAAAGGAATGACGAACTAGTAGCTTCTTTGACGACAAATTTAAATCTTCACAAAACACGGGCAAAAGCGATGCAGCACCTGCTAAACTAGGTTTGACATTTGACTTACAGCAGGCCGTACCGGTGCCAATCAAACTCACTACTGAAGTAGAAAATTATGGCTGTATAATCTCGGGATTCACGACTGTGGTTCAGGAAAGGGACACATATGTTTGTATGGACTGAAGATACAGCCAAGAGAGGGAGAGATGAAATTGGAAGAGCTCTGTTAAAATTTTTATGAAGCAAGTGAGGCATAGACGAACTGGTATTGTTCACTGACAATTTTCCTGGACAAAATAAAAACTGGTCTTTAATGGCCCTGTGGTTGCAAATGGTGAAATAAACGAAATTTTAAAAAAATTACCCACCACTTCCTGATTAGTGGACATTGGCACTTGCCATCGGATAGGGACTTTGCTCTTATAGAGAAACATCATCAAAAATATGCTGCATTAATATATTCCCCATCAGAATGGCACGCCATTATTAAAAAATTAAATAAAAAAATCCTTTCGAAATTTCAATAACGAAGCAAAACGATTTTTTGGATATTAATGCACTACAGCAGAATATTAAAAAAGCGACCAAAACTGATGAAGCTAAAAAACCTGATTTTGCAAGAGTGTTTTCATTTATGTTCGTTAGTAACACTTCCCATGTTTGTTGTTAATGATTGACATGACACCAGGAAGGTAATTTATCCAAAAAAGGAAGGCCAGCACTATTAAGGCTAAATTCATTAGGGGGCGTCCATTAATTACGTAAGGTGTTTTTATTTTAAATTTGTACCCCCCTCCCCCTTGGTGAGATTTGGTAAGATATGGTGGGACCCCCCTCCCCTCACGTGAGATTTTCCCTATAATTTTAAAATACTTAAATTTATTTGATATGTTCATGTATTTTGCATCATACCACTAAATACCTAAGCGTTAATACTGATGTCTTCTATGTACTGCATTTTTTGCTGTGAAATAATAGGAGAAAAATGATACTACGTTTAAGGTGCACTATAACGAATTTAATTAAATTTAGTAAAAAATAGGCTGCGACACCCCCTTCCCTAATTCTTTACTCACTCCACGGGCATTCATGTGCTTCCCCTATTGTAATGATTGGACACATGACACCCGTTCTTTTGGTAGTATAGGAAGACAGTCATTAGACGTATCTACATCCTCCTCGTACAGTCAATCCAGCCTATCGTCCACGGCGCACAGCAGCTCCTCAGCCCGACGGGTGACAACACGCGTTGGTCGAACCCTGACCACAGGTGCTTGCAGGGTTGCATGCAGTGCCGACCAGGGCCATGTCAGTTAAATGGGGAAAATGGCAACACGAAAAGCCATAAAAATCTCACTAGCTGTCAACGTCGCCCACTTGAAATTGGAACTAGATTTTTGGGGTTTTTCTCTTCGGACTAAGTTTAAAAGTTTAATTGGGTTTATTCAATTTTTAAAAATACTTGTACAAATTTTAACGTCAGGATACTAAGTTTATTAATTAAGAAACTGTTTGAAATATCAAAATTACGTCGATATTTTCAAAGAAGTTTTAATCTTGGCAGCAGTGCACCCACTTGACCCACTCCATCTCAAGGGCAGTCAAAGTGTCAAACCGCCATTTTTCATCTGTTCGTGCGGCTAATAAGTGCTTTTCGTGAATATTTAAAATCTCTTTGGCCTTTTTTAAATTAAAAGGGATTCTTCCTATCCATCAGGTAAGTTAGATAATAATTCATAACACCTTTGTTTGACTGGAATTTCATTTTATCCTAGAAGTTGAAAATTTAGTCCACCTCCACGCGGGCCTTCGTTTTGGTTGAGGATTTCGTGAGGGAGGTAATGTAAGTGTAAATTGTGAATTTATTACTTGGGTTTGATCATCAATTATTGAGAATTTTCAGAGCCATCATTTCAAGTTTTTACGTTGAACGTTGTATATTATTAAATCTTGTATATATCGAGCTTTCCTAAACAAAAAGATTGGTAAAAAATTTTGGAATACCTACATCAAACAATGATTTTTTTAATGAAATCCTTACTTTGAGATGTAGGTTATGAATGTGAATTTTTTTCAGTATAATTCCATTGTTTTATGAACATGTTATTTAAAATTGTCCGGGTTAGAGACTTTTCAATCAATGAGGATTGTGATAATGGGGCTAATATTTGTTTTTTTCACACTGAGTTGCTGCCATTTTTAACGTTTTGTACCTTATACATACAAGGGGAATGTTAGTAGTGGTAAATAAACTGGTAGACAAGTGGGGCACCACATTATTTGAAAAATTTCGTAACATAGAATTATTTAAAAAGTGATAAAATGTACCTAATTGATATTTTAACGGTACAAGTAAGATTTTAATATTCAAATATTTTTAGTTGAGACCCTGTACGACTTTATTTTAGAAGCAGAAAAAAATGTTTATGTTTTATGTAAGTAATAAAAGAAGAAACTTTTGTTTTACCCACACGAGGTGGTTTTTCTGCACATGTGAATTATTGACATTTTAAAATTTGCATTTATTGTGTGTTAGCAAGCTGTAGTGTTTTAAGGGTCTAATAGAAATAACCTAAAAACCTCATATTCATAATTTGTGCCTTAAGGTAAGAAATTTTTTTAGAAAACTAATTTTTGCCATAAAATTACCAAACTTATTATTTCATATTATGTGGAGTTTGAGGTTAGCATTATTTGTTGTATTTAAATTGCTATTGGGATGAAGGAAACTAGTTTTTGAATTTGAAAGCAATATTTTATTTAGCACTGTATTGTCCCAATTTTTTATAATTTTGTACTACGTAACCAAAAATTTGAAGAACTACTAACAATAAAAAAAATACTAATTTATTGCCATGAGCTTCATCTGTAGCATCAGAGACTAAAAAGAATATAGACGAACTCTGGCGTGCACTGATATGGCACCTATAGTGGGTTTCCCTTGAGACATTTGGGTGGGTTTACTGGTTTAAGAGTTTGTCCACCATTATTAGAGACAACAAAGATGGCGGACGTGCTTGTGTGCGGTAAATGTGATGGCGTTGTTGCGAAGAATGCATCGTCTATTGAGTGTCGGTTATGTCGTACGTGGTTCCATAAAGGCTGTTCTGAACTCACAAATAAGGAATTCACGAATATTCGTTCTGTTGCGAAGAAAAACGGGAAGCATAATTGGGCATGTGGCTCATGTAAACAGAGTGACGTCAGCAACAAACGGTTATCAATTGAGCCGAAGTTAGCAGCGGAATCTGGCAATAGTACAAATAGAAGGTCAAGGCTGCGTTCGGTGTCGTCTGCGTCGGACGGGGCAGTGCATACTGATCCTGATCAGTGTATTGTGCCGGATATTTTGAATAAAAATGATATCGAGCTTGGTGACTTGGTTGCTGCGATTAAGCAGTTATACACTTTGACTATTCAACAACACAAAACTAATAAAGAACTGCTTGATGAAATTCGTTCCCTGAGAGAGGATAAGAACAAAACGATTGCGGATCTTGAAAATGATGTGTCCATGCTTCGCAATGAAGTAAGTGAATTGAAATCAAGGGTAACCTCATCTGATCATGGTCCAGTCATAAATGAATCACAAGAGCAGAATTGTGATATGTTGAAAGAATTTAATGAGCGTTCACTAAGAAAGAACAATGTGTTGATATTTAATGTCCCTGAGAGTAATTCCAGCAATTTTATGGAGAGAATCGAACATGATAAAGAACAGGTTTGCACAATTCTACAAAAAATTGAAGTTTCTACGGAAAATGATTTTAAAGTGCTGAGAATAGGCAGGAAGAGCGATAAAATAAGGCCACTGAAGGTAGTGTTTCCTGATGAGAATACTGCTTCTAAGTGCCTGCGTAACAGGAATCGTCTTCGTGAAACTAGTTTTAAACTGAAAGCAGATCTGACCAAGTTGCAGAGAGAACATCTGAATAAATTGTACATGGAAGTTAATGACAGAAATCAAAACGGCGAGGATTTGTTTATTAGGTATATTAATGGTATGCCTGTTATTGCTAAGAGAAATCAAAAAAATGGAAACCAACCCCATTAAGGATATATTACCAGAATGTAGGTGGTCTGAATACCAAACTGGCTGATTTCAAACTGGCAGTGTTGTGTTGTGACTATGACGTAATAGTAATAACTGAAAGTTGGTTAGGAAATAAAATTTTTGACTGCGAGGTTAACGTCAAAGGTTTCAAAGTGTATCGTTGTAATAGGTCTAGTCAAACCAGTATGAAGAAAGGAGGTGGGGGAGTTCTGATTTTAATAAAAAAGTCTATAACGTCTCGCGTGGTTAGGACCGACCAAAACACTGTAGAACAATTATTTATATTTGTAAATTATGGCTATTCTAAACTGGTCATCGGCGGAGTGTATATTCCCCCAAAATCTGATGCGTCATTGTATGAAGTTCATGTTGAGACGGTGGAGAGTATTTGCCATAAATATGCCTCCGCCAAACTACTGGTGTTTGGTGATTACAATCTGCCTTTGGCTAAATGGGTTAAGTCAGACAACGGCTTGATTCTAGATTGCCCCAATGGTTATTATGCTGAAATACTGAACGACTGTTTTACGTTCTTGAACATGCATCAGATTATTTCCTGTCCCAATAATAGAAACACATTCTTGGATTTGGCTTTCAGCCACCTTTCTGATTTATCCGTGAGCCCTGCTAGTGACTTTCTGTGTCCGGAGAGTCAGCACCATATCGCTTATTATTGTGAAGTAAACACTACTGGTGTGAAGGCCTTGCATCGGGAGGAGTTTTATTTTGATTTTAAAAATGCAGACTACCTTGGGCTTAATTATTTTTTTGGGGCTGTCAATTGGCAGACTGAGCTTTCTGCTCTTGATGTTGGAATGGCAACAAAATATTTTTATAGTATCATTAATCAAGGACTGTCTAGTTATGTCCCTTTAAAGTGCTACAGAAGTTCTAACTTTCCTAGATATTTTAGTGCTGAAACAAGACAACTTATTATAAACAAAAAATGCGCACACAAGGCTTACATGGCATCTGGGTCTTATGGCCAATATGTCCGATTTTCAAATTTGCGTGCTCAGTGCAAACTGTCTGTAAAAAGAGATTATGATATCTATTTAGACGGAATTGAGCGTGATGTAGCTGTGAATCCAAAAAGTTTATGGAAATACATCAATGAAAAAAATAAAAGTTTTGATCTTCCAGATTGCATGTTTTTTCAAGACCGAATGGTTGATAATGGGCGGGATATTGCTGACTCTTTCGCAGACTTCTTTCAGAGCGTTTATAGTGAATCGGATATTAATATGGAAGTACCTGAATACGACCTTGAGAGAACTTGTGATATTGGTATTAGAAATATAGAGGTTTCTGAGGTGTTTGATAAGATTATGAAGTGTCCAAATAAAACTAGCTGTGGTCCAGATGGTATCCCGGAGTATGTTTTGAAGAACTTAGTGTACACTATTAGTTATACTTTATGTAATTTATTTAATAGGTCGCTGGCGGAGGGTGCACTTCCTGATGGATGGAAGGATAGTTACATTGTACCCATTTTCAAGACTGGTGATAGGGAGGAAATCAGTAACTACAGAGGAGTTGCTGGACAGTCAGCTATTCCAAAGCTCTTGGACAGTTTGGTGTATGATCAGTTATGCTGGCCTTGTCGAAAAATTGTAATGGATGAACAACATGGTTTCGTTAAGGGGCGATCTACCACTACCAACTTGGTAATTTACGAGACTGCTCTGTTGGCCGCCTTGGAGGAAGGTTACCAGGTTGATGCCATATATACCGACTTCTCCAAGGCGTTCGACAGAGTAGATCACCGGCTACTTTTGGCTAAACTCCGAGCAACGGGTTTTGATGACAGGTCATTGAGCTGGTTGAGGAGTTTTCTTCTGGGAAGGAGACAGAGGGTGAAAATTGGCCAGTATATATCCAAAGATATTGTAGTAACATCTGGTGTACCTCAAGGAGGGCATCTTGCTCCTTTGCTATTTAATTTGTTTGTTAACGATATTGGTCAGTTTCTTTCGTCCTGTGATTATTTATTGTTTGCTGATGATCTTAAGCTGTTTAAAATCATTAAAAAGGAGGAAGATGCTGCTCTGCTGCAGGAAAACCTCGAGTCCTTTGTGCATTGGTCTGAGATAAATCATCTGGCTTTAAATGTTAAGAAATGCAATTTTATAAGTTTTTATCGGAATAGTGTTCGGCAGGATACTGACTATCATATCAATGGTGCCCAGTTGCAATTGATGGATAGTGTCAAGGGTCTTGGCATTATTTTCGACAGAAAAGTTTCATTCAAGGACCAATGCACCAGTGTAACATCTAGATCGCTACAGATGTTGGGTTTTGTTCTGAGATCAGCTGGTCACCTGTCATTTCAATCACTGAGGATTCTTTATTGCTCTCTAGTGAGATCCATAACTGAGTATTCTACACCAGTTTGGTCACCTTATTATAACGTTCATGTCGAGAAAATAGAGAGGGTTCAGAATAAATTCTTTAGATACTGTCAATTTAAGTATAGGGTCGATGGCCTGGACCTTCAGACTCTTGCTCACAGAAGACTACTGAACGATCTCTGTTTCGTTTATAAAATTTTAAATGGAAATATTGAGTGCCCAGCATTACTAGGTGAAATTTATTTCAAGATCCCCAATCGACATCTTAGACGTAATGAATTGTTTTTTGTTCATCCTCATAGAACTAACTATGGATATCATAGTCCACTGGAGAGATCTGTTCGCCTGTTAAATGACTATGCTTCCATTGATCCCTTTGGATTCTCCGTCAGGGCATTTAAGGGTCAATTTAGTAATGTTTTATGGTGGGGTTGCTGTCGTGTTTTTGCGGTATTGGTGATTGATCTTGATTGATGTATTGATGCTTTTTTCTTTTTCTGTTATTTATCTAGTGATGCTTATATAATTTTAGTTTAGATTTGTCATCTTTGTTAATTGTTAATTGTTAATTCTTAGAATTAATTCTTAGATTTAAGTAAAGCTATGTAAAATGGGGTTTCCCGTATATTAATAAATAAATAAATAAATAAATAAATAAATAAATATATATATATATATATATATATATATATATATATATATATATATATATATATATATATATATATATATATATATATATATATATATATATATATATATATATATATATATAAGGCTGGGCAAACAAACTCTTAAACCATAAACCCACCCAAATGGAAACCCGTTATCAGTGCCATATCGGTGCAAGCCACAGTGTTCGTCTATATTCTTTACAGTCTCTGGTAGCATATATGCCAGTTGCTGGTCCTCAGTTTTCCTAAAAATGGCAATGTTTTTGTATGCTGTAGCATATTGTAGTAAACTTTTGCTGTTACAAATTCTGAAACATATTTACAATATTAAGTATTGTTCATTGTTCACGCAAAATATGACTCGTATAGATATAATATTAATATTAAATATTAGGTACTTATCGAAAACAAAATGTATATGTAGTTAATTGTTACCAAAAACAAAAGCATTTATTATTATTATTCATTTCGATTTTTGTTTGCGATTTCCATTTTTAGCTTGTTTTAAATAAATTTTACTTTTTTATTGCTTTTGGATTTTATTTACCCTTTCTTCATTTAAAGAGTCTTAGTTCAGTTGCACAGACAATTTGATCAAGAATTAAAGTAATTAGACTAATGTGACAGCACTCATATTGATGTCGCTGCCTAAACGTCAATTAAATTTAGTACTGGATTAAACATATTGAGAAACATGTTACAGCTCAAGATTTTTAATTAAGTCATATGTTTAATTAACGTTAAACTGTAATAATTAGGGTTGAAACATCATTCATTCAAAATATAAAGCTGAAAAGATTCTAAATTAAATGTAAGGTAACGCTTTAAGCATCGTACTGAAATTTAGTGTGGTTCTCGAAATTCTTAATGAGTTCTAAAGGCCTTTTAAATGTATTACTCATTGTATGTTACAGAATAACAGGTATAAGTAGTAAAACATTGACAAAAATAAACATTACCTATTTTTCTCTTAACTTGGGGAAATTGTGTTATCGGGTAAGTCAAACTACTTTCTAATTATCCCTGATATAGATTACAATGAATAAGTCAAATGTTTAAGTAGGTCTTTAGAAGACAATACAAATTTTGAAATCGACACTATTTTTTTGTGCGTTGCTTAAGCGTTACCTTTAGTAAATTTTTAAAAAATTTTGAATGGGTTTCCCGCGCAAAGTTATCTCAGTCGGTAACGAGGTTAGCTGTTTTGCCAGCAGTTTTTGACACAAGGATCTGTCATTTCAACAGTCTGTCATCATAAACAGTGTTGCAATTCAGCCCACTTGAAAACAGCTGATATTCGTGTTTCGACGGAAATACACTGTTCCGTCTTTTCTCAAACCCTTTTTATTTTCTTTGGCGCCGACCTGTGTTTCTGCAGCTTCACACGCGAAGCAAAGTAGATGCCGCACGTCTTGCAGCATCTGTTATGGATAGCTTGATCATTGATCAATGATCATTCACCAAAAGAGATGGGCAGTAGTAATCGTTGGGCATCTGGGAAAGCCCGCATGTTTGGGATATACCGTGAGGCATTGCCGAAGCAGGAACGAACGGTGCGAAAGACTTCCCATCGTGTTCGCCAGTCTCCGGCACAGTCGGTTCTCCGGTCACTTGGCGGATCGGATAAGGTGGAGGCAGAGAAGAATAAGATAGAGAGAATAATATCTCGTACGGAGTTCATTCATAAATACGATTTGCTTTCTATGACCTCCAAACCGACGTCGAAATAAGCTGACATGGGCGTGCACTGCAGATTTTGGGTTATTATAAAGCACAGTGCGAGTGAGTATTGAGACGCGCCGCAGAAAACTCTCTCTGCTTGCCGTATTGCTGCCGCACTGTCTAATGTCGGGGTGTATTGTGAGAATCGTATTGGCTAATCTCGGGGTGTTGCCGTTTGAAGGCCATAGCGTGGTCGAGCTGGCGGGAAGACGAGATATTATTCTCTCTATCTTATTTTTCTCTGGTGGAGGCATGAAGCGTCCGCGAACCCAGTGTGCAGCGCACTCCGCAATGTCCCGCAGCTTATAAAACGAACTTGCACTGTATTTAATATTGTCTATGCCCGGGATTGATTTTGAAATACAAAATGTTATCTGTTATAATAATGTATATTCTCTGAATTAAAAAGTTGATGTGAGATTTTCATTGACCCCCTTTAAATTAGCTTTGGTGAGATTTTGCCGGACTCCTCCCCCCCATTTTAAGCTCACGTAATTAACGGACGCCCCCTTACCACTTAAATACTAACAACCTGTCAAAATTTCAAAGAAAAAGTTCGATAACATGAAAACTTTACTGCCATATATACCGTTATTATGAGTCTCTTGAACAAAATGCAAGGATGAAGCAGAACTGTTAAAGTAGGTAACATATTTTACGTTGGTTATTGGACATAGAAAAAGTGTTTTTTTTTTATTTTTGTCATACTATGACAAGCCACATTAAAAATGTTATTTATTATGTGTTTTCTAACGTACCATTACAAAGTTTATGTTTGTTTACAGTTAAAATTATATAACATACTTGTTTAACCTAGCAAAGTTAAATTTAAAATAAATATTTTTGGTAATTCATAATTTTATTTAATGTTTAAAACTTGATGTATTCCAATTTTATCATTTTGTGGCTTATCAGTATATAACAATAAGTCCTTCAATTATTTCGCATAAATATACTTTAAACGTACCTAACTATCCAGGTTGCGCACGAAATACCTGCTAGCTTTTTAAATTTTCTTCGTAGGTAAGTCAAAGTTAATATCAAAGTTGACAATAATACATTAGTCACCGTGAATTTGAATTTTATTTTTATGTACAATGAGTTATTCTATTAATGAGAGATACAAAATATTAAAATTATATTAAAAAACTAACAATAATGTTAGAGCGGCTCAAAGAGAATATAAAGAAAGTATTGAAGAGGGACAAAGAACGCCATCATAATAAACACCATAATAAAAACAAATAGAAAGCTAGAAGAAGGAGAAATTCTGGGCAATGGAAAAAGAAAAAGAGAAAGAAATCAAGAAAGGGGCCTAGCGAGTTTATTATATTTTCAAGAGAATTCAAAAAAAATCCATTACCGATTGTGTGCGGTATCTCAGATATGGAAGAAGAGATCAAATGTTGACTTATAGAACTAGAACAGTTCAAAAAACGTTGAAGTATTTTAAGTATAGACCATATAAAATTATACCAGATCAAAAGCTTAGTGCTGATCAAAAAGAAAGGAGATATATTTTTGTCACAAATATTAACGAAACAATGCGGCAAGATCCTAATTTATTTCATACTATCGTTTGGATAGACGAAGACTTTCTCAACTGCAGAAATTTTTGATAGACGAAATGTTCATGTTTGGTCGGATGAAATTCTCTTTACCGTCGAAGATATTGCTTTTCAGGGGCGTAATTCAATCAACGTTTGGTTGGAGTATTAACTGGCCAGCGCTATTTTAATTTTTTAGAAAATTAACACGAAGATATTCTCGGCGAATTGCCACTTGAAGAACGTCGACGTATTATATGGTAACAGGACGGAGCGCCTCCCCATAATATAATTGAGGCTCACAATTTTTTAAATCATCAGTATAACGAATGGATTGGTAGATATGGAACGTTACATTGGCCTGCAAATAGCCCAGAACTCACACCTTTAGATATATTTCTTTGGGGTCATTTAAAAAATGGCTTATTAATCAAAATAAAAATATTGAAGAAATTCAAAGGAAGGTGAGAAATGAAGTAAGAAATCTGAACGAAAAAGATGCTGTAAGTATTATAAACACACTTCAGAGGCAGAGAAGAATGTATGAAAAGTGCGAAGAATTAAATGGCGGACATGTTGACAATTACTTTTGATATTGACTCGCCAATGTTAACATTTATCTGTTTAGGTTAAAATTCTTTTTTATTGGTTATAATCACAGGTTATTGCTCTCAAATATTAATAACTAATAAAAATCAACATTTATTGTTTAATAGAATAACTCATGTTGCATAAAAATAAAATTATAAATTCACGGTGACTAAATCAGTATTGTCAACCTTGACATTAACTTTGACTTACCTATTACCTACGAAGAAAATTGAAAAAGGTAGCATATATTTCGTTCGCAACCTGGATAGTTGCATTAAAGTATATTTATGCGAAATAATTTTTAATTTGAAATATTTCAAAAACGATTGAAATCCCGCATAGGGTATGTTATACAAAATATGTCTAGAACGTCTCCTAGAATCCCAAAAGATGATAAAATTCATACCATCCAATTTAAAATAAGCGAGAAAATATATGTTTTTTCTTATATTTCTTTTATTCGATGCTCAATTGTTTTGCTGATAAGATATATAAATGATCCAAAAAATCCCCAAAATTTCATATTTAACATTTTTTCCCATTTAGGCATAAAAATAAAAAAGTTATAACGTCTGTTCACTTTTATTTGGATACCCCTGTACCCTGGGTGTACTGGGAAAGTATGACTCACACAAAGGACATAGGTACAGAGCTGGAAACATCCGTAGGGATTTCAGCAGCCGTATAAGTGGTTGTGTGGTGTGGTACCTTTCTTGTTTAAAGCAGTAAGACACAGCGTTCCCAAGCGGTCGCCCAGCCCAGCCCGGCCAGGCCAGTAGTCATATAAACTTTCGTTACTTTTGAATACTTGAACCAATTAGCTACTTTTAGTATCAATACCCGTTGCTCTATACCCGTTACTCGTTAATTCGGCACTTTTACTTTTCAGTGGGTTGATTATTCTTTTATTGTTTTTTTCACGAATAAAAAATATTATGATTCAAGGATATTTACTAGAATATTTAGTATTTAAAAGGTAATGGTAACGGTATGGCCACCGAAGTATAGTAATAGTTTTCGTCGGTAGTCGGTAAATAAAAATTAAAACATAACAGTAAACAAACACTGTAAACATTAGACAAAAACCCATCCACCCAAAGTAAGCAAATGTTTGAAACTAACAAAAATAAAAGTATATTAGATTATTGTTTAGAGTTATACTAATAATACATATTCGGTATCTTTTTTTCTTTTTAATAGAAAAAAAGTCGGCCTATTATAAAATCATTAGATGACCCACAGCCTGAAACGCATATTACATGCGGTGTCCCGTGTCTCAATTCAAAATTCAAAAGGGCCGACAGCCCTTGCGGCATGCAAGCAACTTTATGTACATATTTACATTTCCCGGCATTTTATCATCTTACCGAACATGCCGACAATATTGTGAGTTATTCGTATTCCTTATATTTATCGTTACTTTAGTTATGAAAACAAACAATGAACAGTATTTTAGAATTTTAAAGCATTAAGTATAAAAATAAAAATTCATCAAAGTAATAGATATAAAAGTAACGGGTATTTCGAACAACAGGGAATCGGTACTTTGAGTATTAGGTAAATACCCGTTACTTCGTAACGGGTAGGTACTTTTTTACATCACAACTGGCCAGTACAGTTAAACGTCGCGTCGCTTTAAAAGGCATTTTATTAGAGAAAAAATTACGTTTGCATTACTGACCTAGTTTTATTCTGTTAATATGGAAGGACCAAGTGCTACCCTTTGGCATTTGCTTAGACGTACGACGATTATAAAGTAAAGGATTTTATACGCTAGTGTACCACATCACTAGCCACAATTATTATTTACAACACAATGATAGTTGGTCTACGTATCAACTTCAAATATTAGACCAAACTTTAGAATTATATCAAAATAATTTCTAATATTGTTAATAATTAGTATTAATAAACCAAAATAAAGAGACGATGAAATTAAGAATGTGGGCCGTGAGCCTACGAAAAATGGAACGACAAGGAGGGGGGGGCTGATTTTTATTATTTTATTTTAACTTAGTAAAAGTAAAGTTAATATTTCTATCAAGAAATGACTTACCTACTTTCTTATCCCAAGAAACTCGCATTCTTGTCTCAACAAATTATTTCTCAAGAAAATTTAATTCTTGCCATGAGTTTAACATAATTTCGAATATGTGTATACTTAACTAGACTATTTTATTCTTTACTATAGACTTATTTGTTCTGTCAGCACCTATGTACATTGGGTAAAGAAGTTCATCTTAGTCAATTGACCAAAAAAGCTTATTTTAGTCAATGCGGGACAGAATTTTTTTAAAAATCAATATCATAAAAGTTCCATCTACCCTAGATCATTTTTTAAAACCCGACATTATCGTCATAAAATATTCATAATCGGTCGGACATATTTCTCATTTGACGCAAAATCCTTACTACAGGTTGTCGATGCCGCGAACATCTGAGTTTCAGCTTTCAGGAGGATATTTCAGTCAGTTTCACGAGCGCTTTCAGAAAGGACTTACTGCAAATCGCCACATAGAAGCGCCTGAAAAGATCGCGACGCGCGCGTAAGTTTGTTTTGAATAAGAATTTTTGTTTTTAAAAATTGTGACATCTTAGATAGTAAATTTGTGTTATAAATATGTTTACCAAACTTTTGTGAATATGTCTCGTTGTCTTTAAGGTAAGCTACTTTTTACTATAATTCGTAATAAAATTTTATATTATGTCTTAAAATAGTACTGCAAAAAGAATTTTTTTTGAGAAAAAAAAAAGAAAATTTTTGGAATTCTTTTAAACACGTGATAAGAGTGTGATTTGATTATTAAATAAATATTTTTTAATACCTTCCAGTCCAGAGCCGTGTTTTATATACAGGGTGTTATAAAATTTACTGCATATATTGAAACCTGAAATGCTGGTATAAATTCAGAATCGCAATAATAAGGTGGTAATCGCCTCTTAGACTAGCGGTACTCGCCACTGCACTGGCAAGAAAAAAACATGATACCGATTAAGTTGCCAATTCTATCAATAATTTTTTCTGTGTAACAAGCCATCATAATAAATAATGTTATTGGTACCTTTGTAGTGAAATTCCTTTAAAAACACTTCTTTTCAAAACGTTTAAGATTAATTAATACCAATATACCAAAACACGCCGGATAACTCCGGAAATGACATATTTGTCAACATTTTAAAAAAAATTCTCAGCTACTCCGCTTTTACACCTCTCACCCCTTTCCTTTTATTATTTAGCAATAGCGCAACTAGGCAGTGCCTGGGGGGGGGGGGAGCTTAAACTCTGACCCTTAAGATAAAGATTATTACCTACCTACATTTTTTTATTTTTATGGAACACCAATCGATGTAGGGGGGGCTAATTTCGAATCTGGGGGTCAAGCTCCCCCTAGCACCCCCCTAGTTGCGCCTATGTTATTTAGTAAAATCAAATACCAACAGAACCACCGGGGCGTCATGCTCAACACAACGGAGAAAAAATTATTGAGATCGGTGCCGCGATTCCGAAATACACACGCAAAAATTGTGGAACTTTAGAAGTTTTTTTTAGTTTCTCATAATTTTTTAGGCTTCCACTCACACACAAAAAAAATCATCGAAATCGGGGAATCCGTTCAAGAATTATGCGTGAACATACATAAAAAGAAACATATCGAATTGATAACCTCCTCTTATGACGTCTCTTAAAAACAGTCAGCACACTAATTGATGTTGTTGGGTCAGCCCAACCAACTCATCAAACCCAGTTTATTTTATAGTGATCTTACGTACAGGGTGTCCCATTTTCGGCACTTTTGCGTGGTATCTCCCTTATTTTTAAAGATAGAGGGTTGCGGTTTTCGCGACTGTGCTACTTTATGATGAAACGAAAGATGGCATAAAATATTTTTCATGGCCCCCGTCTTTTTTGACATACAGGACGAAATTAATTTTTTTCCATTTTTGGACCCCCCTCGCATTTCAGTTATCTTGTAACTTATATAAAAAGTAAAAATGGATCACATTAGAGTTTTCTACGTAGAATCGAGTGGCGTGGTTAGATTTTCATCAGATGTGATATTTTTCGAGATATTAACCGCATAAATGTTTTTTTAAATGGAACACCCTGTATATTTCTTAACCATTAAGTTTCTCCTTTCGAGAGCTTTTCAAAAATATATAACACTTTATAGTTATTTTTTAGTTTCAGCCCTTAAATCGAACTATTTAATTTTAAACTTTAATTTTGCGTAGTTGACCGTGTTTAACATGTGGTTTAACGTCAATTTTGGTACTTAGATTTAAAAAAGAAACTGGTTAAATCCTGTATTTTCATTAATTTATTAAAATTCGTATTATTTTTTAAACTACAACACTACTTGTTATCATAGAAAATCCTAACCAGAACTAAAACTGCTTAGTGTTTAATCACTTGAAAATTAAATTAGTTTTCTTGAATTATTAATAGCAAATAAAAGTCAAATTTAGAAGCAAAACATACAAAACTTTAGGTAACGAAAAGAGTTAGTCCATTTAATCCATTCTAGCTCTTTTCGTTACCTAAAGTTTTGCATGGTTTGTTTTTAAATTTGACTTTTATTTGCTATTAATAATTCAAGACAACTAATTTAATCTTTAATTAAAAACTAAGCACTTTTAGTTCTGGTTAGGATTTTCTATACACGGTGTCCCATATAAGAATGCACACTACAGGGATCTCGTAAACCAGAAGAGATACAAAGATGATTAAATTAGAGAAAAGTTGCGCTTTGCTGAACCTTTCAAAGTCACGATACGAAATCTAAAAAAATCCGATTACTTCCGAAGATATTTGGGAAAAGCCGAATTTTCCCGATTTCGTTTTTATTTTTTTCTGACTCTATTTAAAAAGATATGACAAAATAAATTTCACATTCTCATTGCCACTTTTTCTGCTCTACAAGCCGACGTTCTTAGATTTTCAATACGACGTTTCGTTTCTTCGCAACCATCATCAACTTCATTTTTTTAAATAGTCGAAAAATTTTGTTTTATTCCTAAAAAATTCTAATTTTAATTCTAAATCCCACGACATATCGCTTCTTACATTTATCCGACGTTTGGGACGAAAAAATCATCATCAATATTATTTGATGATTATTACGAAGGACCGAAACGTCGGATCAAAAATCGAATTACGTTATCATGTAGAGGAGAAAAAATTACATGGGAATGTGGATTTTATTTTGACCTGTCTTCTTTTGTGAAATCAGAAAAAAATTAATTGCCAAAATTTTTGTTTAAAATTTCAAGAATTCGTAGATTTTTTCTGATTCTACTGTAAGAGATAGATTGAAATAAATTTTACATTTTTATTGTCGTTTTGGCTTTTCTGGCGTTCTTGGCTTCGATTCTATGTTTTGGCTTTTCTCGACCATTATCAACTTTTTTTTAAATAATCCGAAAATTTTATTTTAGCACAGTTAAATTGCTCTTGTTATTCTGAACATATGATTAAATAAGATTGTTTCAATGAACTTTTTGTAGTGTAAAAATAAAATATTTTGTTTTTTGATAATAACATCTTGCTTACTTGCACGTATGTGATAAGTCGTTGAATTCAGAATAACAAGGGCAATTTAACTGTGCTAAAATAAAATTTTCGGATTATTTAAAAAAAAATTGATAATGGTCGAGAGAAGCCAAAACATAGAATCAAAAATTGAATGACGTCATGTTGTAGAGGAGAAAAACGGCAATAAAAATGTAAAATTTATTTTAATCTATCTCTTACAGTAGAATCAGAAAAAAATCTACGAATTCTTGAAATTTTAAACATAAATTTTGGCAATTAATTTTTTTCTGATTTCACAAAAGAAGACAGGTCAAAATAAAATCCACATTCCCATGTAATTTTTTCTCCTCTACATGATAACGTAATTCGATTTTTGATCCGACGTTTCGTTCCTTCGTAATAATCATCAAATAATATTGATGATGATTTTTTCGTCCGAAACGTCGGATAAATGTAAGAAGCGATATGTCGTGGGATTTAGAATTAAAATTAGAATTTTTTAGGAATAAAACAAAATTTTTCGACTATTTAAAAAAATGAAGTTGATGATGGTTGCGAAGAAACGAAACGTCGTATTGAAAACCTAAGAACGTCGGCTCGTAGAGCAGAAAAAGTGGCAATGAGAATGTGAAATTTATTTTGTCATATCTTTTTAAATAGAGTCAGAAAAAAATAAAAACGAAATCGGGAAAATTCGGTTTTTCCCAAATATCTTCGGAAGTAATCGGATTTTGTTAGATTTCGTATCGTGACTCTGAAAGGTTCAGCAAAGCGCAACTTTTCTCTAATTTAATCATCTTTGTATCTCTTCTGGTTTACGAGATCCCTGTAGTGTTCATATGGGACACCGTGTATATCTAGATAACAAGTAGCGTTTTAGGTTAAAAATAATACCAATTTTAATAAATTAGTGAAAATATAGGATTTAACCAGTTTCTTTTTTAAATCTAAATAATTGAATTAACGTTAAACCACATGTTAAACACGGCCAACTACGCAAAATTAAAGCTTAAAATTAAATAGTTCGATTTAAGGACTAAAAACAAAAAATAACTATAAAGTGTTATATATTTTCGAAAAGCTCTCGAAAGGGGAAACGTAATGGTTAAGAAATATACAGGGTGTTCCATTAAAAAAAACATATGTTTGGTTAATATATCGAAAAATATCACATCTGATGAAAATCTAACCACGCCACTCGATTCTACGTAGAAAGCTCTAATAGGATCCATTTTTACTTTTTTTATAAGTTACAAGATAGCTGAAATGCGAGGGGAGTCCGAAAATGGAAAAAAATCAATTTCATCCTGTATGTCAAAAACGAAGGGGGCCATGAAAAATATTTTTATGCCATCTTTCTTTTCATCAAAAAGTAGCATACTGTCGCGAAAACCGCAACCCTCTATCTTTAAAAATAAGGGAGATACCCAGCAAAAGTGCCGAAAATGGGCACCCTGTACGTAACGTACATCCCCGCAAAATTGATTTCCTAAATACTAACATAAATTAAATTAAAAGTGAATTAAAAACACTAGCATACAATATTCTTCCTTCCAAGTAAACACGCAAAAAAAATCTAAAAATTCAGTGCCTCATTGCAGCTTTTGACACTGACGACGAGTCTTTCATTAGTTTTCTTGGAAGCACTTTTTGGAGTTCTACCAGTATTAACGCCAACAGAACACTGGATTTATTTTTATTCATTATATATTGCAGTGACGTAGGTGTAGGCAGATTATTGCCTACGGGCGCCTGTGGCAAGGGGCGTTAAATAGTAAAACTATCGAGCCTATAGGCTAATTAAGTCTTATTTTAGGGGCGCAAAAATCCTTGCCTGTCTTCAGTTAAATTTAGCCTAGCTACGGCACTGATATATTGTATGATGGACCCTAAAAATTATTACACCGATTTAATTTGTTTTTACACAAGGAAATCTTACAACTTCAGCAGTAATTACACAAACTAATTTTTCATGGCATATATAGGGTACGCCACCAAATATCAATGGTAACTAATGTACATAATTGATATAACTTTTGTGCGAACGAGGCTAGTTTTTAATAAAAATATCAACACCAGATTTTAATTACTGTAGAATTGAAGAAAAACAAGGTAGTTTATATCACTGCTTACCAGTGGCGGCTGGTGAAATTTCAAAGTTGTATATCTCTGTTTCTACTTACAGGACTCATACCAAATTTAGGGGTTTTACTAGTGAGCCCACTGGGAATGTTTTGGTAAAGAAAAAAAATCATTTTGTAATTTGCGAAAAAAAGTTGAATTTTGGGTGGCCCCTCCTAAGAAAAAAAAGAACACGTCTAGGTATTTTACTTACTATTTTTTCTAAACAAATTTTACATCATTTTGTCGATAGTTTTTAAATTTTGAGAGAAAAAATGTGTTAGTAGAAAGTTATAGTCATTTTAATTTTTTTTTAAATTATATTTTAGGCTTAAAAAAATTCAAATGACTATAACTTTCTACTAACACATTTTTTCCCTCAAAATTGAAAAACTGTCGACAAAATGATGTAAAATTTGTGTAGAAAAATAATAAATAAAATACCTAGACTTGTTAATTTTTTTCTTAGGAGGGGCACACCAACAATTCAACTTTTTTTCGCAAATTACAAAATGTTTTTTTCTTTACCAAAACATTCCCAGTGGGCTCACTATGAAAACCCCTAAATTTGGTACGGGTCCAGGAAGTAGGAACAGAGATATACAACTTCGAAATTTCACCAGCCGCCACTGCTGCTTACAATATATTACAGGGTAAAGTATTTGTAATCTAGAAACCCAAAAGCCACATGCCGCATATATAAATTTTGGTAGAAATCAGGAGATGGAGAAGCCGCTAAAACAGAAATTTATTTCTTAAATTGGTTTTGGAAAGGTCTCTAGCTAATTTATTTTAATGGTTTTCTTTGTAAAGGCAATATACATTTACTTTTGAAATAAATTAAGGTTTAGGGCTGTTATAATGGTTTTTGGTATTTGCAATTTTCAAATATAGGGAAAATACCTTTTCCTTACTTAAACATATTATTATATTTATCTTGAAATTATAATTCTATTTTTCATATAAATATTTTCATTACAATACGAGGTGATCGGTTGTCAGTAAACTTTTATGGGTAAGTGTGATGAAACATGGATTACATATGAACACTCATTTATGTATTTATTCATTTCTTTCTATTTATTTCTTTATCGAATCAATATATATTTCCTGACCTAGCTTAAAGTCGAAGACTAAATTTTTTATTTGGCCTGAAGTCTTTGTGATTATACGTAATTTATTATATCTCGTGGCGTATCTAGACCTATAAGTTTCGAGAGAATATGGCAATATTTTTTCTACAACCGTGCGGTAACACGTCTTAGAGCGCACTAGTAGAATATTACAGCGCTCGTGCGATAATGTTTATAATACAGAACTAGTGCTATAAATAGTACGAAGACTACATTGAATATATAATGACTTTAATGTATATTTAATAATATAATGAAAGATTGGTTAAAATAATTAATAATTATAGTTGACTTATACGAGTTTTTGGGGTAAAAATAAGATATCTTTTGTGAATTTCAAGTGGAAATACACAGCTGATTGCAAAACGAGCCGAAGTCGATTTTCGCATCTTTTGTGTGGTAGAGTCGTACTTACTTACCTTACCTCCTTACCATACCACTTACATATTATTATTACAACCACCATCGTATCATGGCCATGCAATACATACGATTGCTGGTGACGCACTCTTAAATTATCTTTAAATATGAGAAGGGGGCTTAAGATACCAAGCAAAGGCACGCCACTGATCGCGATTTTAACAGAGAATAACAGAATAACCCAACAACGAAAAGCGACAAAACCGTCGATTCCTTTGTTCTTTCGTGTCCACGAATATTTGACAGTAATCGGATGTCGTAAACTGAGAAAATAAATTTATATTTGATACGAAATTATAAGAAATCAATCTGATTTAAAGTTTAGTTCTTAGTCTTCGCTTTCTTAGCCCTTTTGCGATTCATCCCTAATACTGTATTTCCAAGTCCCTTCGGACTTTTTTGACATTTCCTGCCATCTGTATGTCACGTAATTCCAACTTAGGCTGTTCTTTATACCTTTTTTTCCATTTCTGAACTAAGATGTTCTACTAAAAAATGTTTTAAGTTGCAACCTATTTTAAACTGAAACCTCTAATCGTGGTTCGCACACATGTATGTAATCAAACTTTTCATATCTTCAATAAGAGTGTTCAATTGTCTGACATCAATTTGATTGGAATTCTTGTTTTCTATGGACATATGGCAATTTTTTGAAGTATAAATAACTAGAAAAGCATATGGATCTGTAACTCTGTCTCTCTGTTTTGCTAGAGAATTGAAATAAGCTTTGGATGAAGTATGATTCTGATTTTGTTCAATCCCCAGGATGCATAGAAATTGTTTACACTCACTTACTTTCAAGAGAATGCTAGCCTGGCAGCCTTTCTTACACATGGAACACTTCCTTGTTGACTTTTTATTTTTTGTCTTGAATGGTCTTCCACCTTTAACACAGGCTAACCGCCGATAATAGTATTTCAGAGCCGGAATAATATCCACCACAGTATTAGGATTTCGGTGTCTTTAATTGTCAATTGTTCCTCTATCACGCAACCAAAACTCATTGTTTGTGGCTTTCTTGTATTCCATCAAAACACAAAATTTTTAAAATATTTTTTACGCAAAATTAAAACAACACAATGTTAACGACATAATATCATCTAAAAGACGTAACTATTATTATTTTAGGTTATAATATTCCGTTTTGGCCATATCTGGACTACGGCGCCGGCACCCGATAAATTTTATACTCGGGTGTCGGCGCCGGTATCCATGCACCAACTTTTCGGGAACCGGCGGCGGCGGCAGCGGAGTAACTTCCTTCTTTTTATCCAGAGGTCTGCTCATTGGAGATTACATAAAATATATGAAGAGTGTGGTAAACTAAAAGTCCAGGGTATAAAATGTGCGGGGGCAAAATGTCCGGGAGTAAAACGTCCGAAGACGAGTTTTCCGGGGACAAAAGTCCATAAACCCGTAGCCGTTTACGGTGATTGAAATTTTCACGAAATGTCTAGCAGCCTAGACAAATAAAGAAAAGCAAGCTGAAAGATAATAAAAAGGCAGCCACAACAAACTAAAACTAACCAAGGCAATTTACTTAAATTAAAAATAAATAAACCCAAGCAAACCTGAGCAGTCAGGTAGTCACCTAACTAAAAAACTCCCTGATTATTTCATTAAGTGTCTAATTATAGTAAGGTGCTGCGACATATACAATGGAACAATGCGAGAGAAAACAAATAAAATATCCTTTTTTATTTCTTTAATCGACTTTTTAAAACGTTTAACGCTTCAGCAAGAAAACTTCTCTAAGCCTTCTTTAATTTATTTTTAGGGAGGCTTTGAGGAAGGTTTATATGTAATTTATTTTATTACTCTCAGAAAGAAAATAATAAATTGAGGTTTGGTGGCTTTGATGAAACATCTTCATGCTAAACGTATTTGTATTGAGGCGTTACATGGCTTAAAAGCAAATACAAATAAATTGTTTTTATTGTTGTTCTGTGTATGTGTATGTTTGGTTCCTGGAAGTTTTACTTGCGCCTGCACGGACATTAGATTATGTATCAAAGAATACACATTTATTTACATCTGCTTTGCCGATAACGATGCACAGCCAGGGTAGGATTAAGTCTAGGGCGGGGGCGCAACTTCATCCCGAGTTACACAAAAATATAAACCAAAAAAAACGGGCAAGTTCGCGTGCGAGATTATTTTTTTATTGATGAGGGTTTTAAAAAATAAACACTATGTCATAATGGAAAAAAGAAGATCCCGGACGGGAAATTTTTCTCACTCAGAACAATGGACGAAAAATCTGAACCTGTCCTTGCGAACAGGAGCGTATCGAAAGCACTCTGGGGCTGAGTGAAGGAAATAATATATCCGACTGTCGACCTTTGTGCGAATTTTCCCAAAACTCAACTAACGACGTTTATATATATATATATATATATATATATATATATATATATATATATATATATATATATATATATATATATATATATATATATATATATATATATATATATATACACATATATACAGTATAGACTCTTTAATCCGAACTCAACTTAATCCGAACATCCAGTAATCCGAACTAACGAAGCCCAAAGCGATGGTCCGAACAAGACTCTATAATCCGAACAAGGTTCGGTTTAACGAATATCGTTCGGATTATAGAGTCAGCGGACACAATAAAACGTACCTCTAGAAACAAAACGTGATTACTTTCTATGGGTAATTCCCCAGCAGTTTCGGGGAAATCCTTTTTGTGAGACGGAAGCTTTCTTGATTAGATCTTTTTTAGTTGGAATATTATTACCGCGCAAACATGTCGCAAAAAAGGAAACATCACACGTTAACCCTTTTGCAAAAAGTAGAAATTCTAAATAAATCAGATGAAGGTGAATTGGCATCCAAGTTATCTAAAATTTATAACTTCGGAAAATCTACTATTACGGATATTAAGAAAAATAAGGAGGACATTTTTAATTTTGTCGCTTCTACTTCTGAAAATGGACCCGGAGAAAGAAAAACTGTGAAAGCATGTGAATATCCTAATATGGAAAACGCCCTTTATACCTTGTTTTTACAACAGCGTACCAGAGGTACTCCGATTTCTGGAGACATTCTATGTGAAAAAGCTAGGTTTTTTTCTGTGAAGCTAAATATTAAAAACTTTAACGCCAGTGGTGGGTGGTTGCAGAAGTTCAAAAAGAGATATGGAATTCGCCAATTAAGTGTCTCGGGAGAAAAGTGGTCTAGTGATTTTAGTGTAGTAGCACCATTTAAATTAAAATTTAAAGAAATAATTGAGAGATTAGGACTAACTTCTGATCAAATCTGCAACGCGGACGAAAGTGGGTTTTTTTGGAAGGTGTTGCCCAAAAAAACGTTGGTTAATAAATCTGAATCATCAGCACCAGGAAGAAAATTAAGCAAAGAAAGGATAACTTTCATGCCATGTGCAAACGCATCAGGAAGTCACAAACTACCGTTATTAGTTTTGGGAAAGGCAAAAAAACCACGTGCTTTCCGTAATTGTCAATTACCAGTTATTTATGAGGGAGCAAAAAAAGCTTGGATAACAAAGGATCTGTTTAAGGAGTGGTTTCATTCTCACTTTGTTCCGTCGATAGAAAACAAAATGGAGGAATTAGGAATACCTAAGAAAGCTGTGTTAATTTTGGAAAATGATCCTGGCCATCCCGATGCTTTAGAATTAATGAGTGATGATAAACAGATTTTTGCCATGTATCTTTCACCAAATTGTACACCGATTTTGCAGCCCATGGATCAACATGTGATTCAGGCTATTAAACTTAATTATCGCAAGAAACTTCTTTTACAAATTTTTGAATCTGATAATGATATTGCACAAATCTTAAAGACAGTCAATTTAAAAGACGTGGTATTTTTTCTTGACGAAGCATGGCAAAGAGTAAAAACTGAGCTGTTGAAGAAATCCTGGAAAATATTTGTCCAAACTTAACCACTGAACAAAAAGATGTCGATTTAGTTATGATTCATAACTTATGAACAATGACCAGACTGAAGAGGACTTTGATGATGAAGATGATTTACCATTAAGTACATTCCTTCCATCTAATAAAATTCAGGCTGAAATGAAGGAAATGTTTGGGAAAATTGGTGAAACTGTGTCAGATCAGGATGTACAGGAATGGGTTCAAGGGGAAAATGAAGATGGTGTATTTCTCACTGAAGAAGAAATAACTAATGAAGTCGCTTCTGATACAGAAAATGAAGAGGATGAAGAAGAAAGCGATGAAGAAATGCCAACAGTCAAACTTGTAAAACATGAAGAAGCTGTGAAATGTTTCGCCACATGTTTAAGATGGGCTTGTGAGAATAATTTATCACCTCAACAAGTAACATTGCTCCGCACACTGCAGGCAGAATGCATCAAAAAAGAAGTTGATACCAAAAAGCAAACACGTATCACCGATTTCTTTTTTAACCGTTAAAATATGTGTACATTTTGATTTTTTTAAAGTTTTTCTGTTATATTTTTAATAAATACATATAGGTGTTTTAAGATAATTTTTGGTTTTATTGTTATTTTTTTGCTTTCTCAGTAACACATAAAACCTAATGCATATATGCGTGTATGTATGTATTTACTATCCAGTAATCCGAAAATATCGGTAATCCGAACTTATTTCTTTAAGCCCGTGTTGTAATTAGTTCGGATTAAAGAGTCTGTAGTATATATATATATATATATATATATATATATATATATATATATATATATATATATATATATATATATATATAATATCACGTTCGTGAATACAGGTACATTAAGGCTGTAAAAATATGCTAAAAATGAATCAATAACTTTCTAACTTTCAAAAACTTGTAACTCCGTCAAAAATGGGTCTAGAAAATTTTAAAGAAAGCAAATTTAAGCTCTTTTAGTCTTGTTTTGAAAAAAATCATGTTTATTAATTCTCAACAGGCAGTAAAAAGCAGCCACCAAAATAAGGAAAAAAATGAGGAATTATACACTGAAAAAACATTGTGGGACATTTCACTACAATTGTGTACCTTTTTCCAACAATTTGTTCTCAAAAACGTCCAAGACCAATTTGTAGCAAAATTTGCTACAATTGTATGAAAATGTATAAAAACTGTTGTAACTAATAATCCAATTAGAGTAAATTGCTCCACAAAGACTTTGCTACAATTTTGTGTGAAAAAAAGTTCAAAACGTTTTTTTCAGTGTATGCGTTCTTTAGGGCAATTCCAATAGAAATAATATGTCTTGATAGATAATCCCTTAAACTATAAAAAGCCGTTTGGTTCATTCATCTTTTTCCGATTAAGAGATATTTGATCTTGTCCATTTTAGTTTCGGAATATTTTACTATGCGACGCTAGAGAGTTGAGGTCAAAAATTTTAAATGCAACCCTATGCCATGTGATACCTCATTTTAAAGGTCTTCAAAAAAGAAGCACTTTACCACAAAACCGAGGTCCGTTCCTTAATTCGGTTTTTAATGACAAGCGTTTTAAAATTAAAAATCGTCCAAAAAAAAAATTAAAAATTTAAATATCTTCATGTTCATGGTGGTCATTTTGAGCAACTTTTAAAGGTACTTAAAGAAAGGTACTTAAATTTGTTTTCGATTTTTAATTTTTAAAGGCTTGCCATTTTAAAACGAAGTTTATTAAGATACGGACCTCGAGTTGGCAATAAAATGTTTCTTTTTTAAAAAACCTTTAAAATGAGATACCACATGGTATAGGGTTATTATTAGGGTTGCATTTAGAAGTTTCATATGCGAAATGATGTTTTCACTAATTTGCCTGCGCCTGGTGCTTGCTGTATCATAACAATACAAAACAACTCACAAAACTTGCAGATGCAGCATGTGTTATATGTTCGTTGATCTAATGAAGGAGAATACGCAAGCCAATTCCAATCAGTCAATCATTTCATTTGAAATTTTAAATTCTGGGACCGGATGATGCAAATTTCCATTTGCAATCCGGCATTCAAGGGTTTTCTAAAAGCCTTTTCTAAATATCATCTTCTAAATCTACCTAAAAGGAATAAAAAATAAATAACCAGTAAATCTGCAAAAATCGGCGTGAAAAAAAATGAATACCGATTTACTGACCTAAAGACCAAATCAAAATTATAGCTGTTTTCGACGGACTGCTCTGTTCAGTGCTGTCGAGGTCGAGTCACCTGTGTCGCCTATTCTTAAAGTGGAAATTACTTCCTGATCTTCAGTATTATTTCTTGAAGCCTATATTACGTATAAACGAAAATAAATTGGAAAATTACCTATTCATAGCAGCTTACAAAACTGAAACAAAATTACGTTTATATTTTGCTGAACTCACATCACTAACATTACTTTTCAATTCTGGATTCAATCTTGGCCTTTTTATAACAAATATATCCATTTTCCATCACAAAATCAAAAAATATCGGTATTTAAGAAAATCAGTCAAATACCTAGTCACTTAATCGCTTAGAAATAGCATAGTCCGATGTCATACCATAAAACAATAAAAACAGTCCGGTGATTCCCAGAAAGTTGCCAACGTGCA
Organism: Philopedon plagiatum; assembly: GCA_963971165.1. Classification (NCBI taxonomy): domain Eukaryota; kingdom Metazoa; phylum Arthropoda; class Insecta; order Coleoptera; family Curculionidae; genus Philopedon; species Philopedon plagiatum. The sequence goes on along the minus strand of OZ020195.1, from coordinate 63,690,424 downwards.
AATAGTACATAGGCGTGGGAGGCTGCTGTCTAACCGAATACATTTTGGTGATACCATAGAGTTAGTATTGCAACGTATAGATGGCGCTCATTTTCATGGAGATATAATACTGTCAGGTGTAAGTTTAGAATTATGACTCTAGGGGGGGGGGGGGGGTGACCCCCTCGATGCGCTACTGTTTAACGGTTTTCCAAAAAAAATTACCTAATTTAACATAAAAATAATATTTTACAACAACAAGTTTTTAAAAAGAATCTTTTTACACGAGTGAGGCAGTTTGGTCGGCCGGGCCGAAGGCGAGGGCCACAAGTCGAATGAGTGTGAAGTGAAAAGATGTTTTCAAACGTATTGTTTACAATATTTTTTTTTTCAGCGACTGCAAAGAAAAACAACAATTTTATGAACAGATATTATTTATTTAACAAAAATTACATAGGGACAAAATTAAAATTCAAGTTGATTGCTATGAAATTGAACAGGATACACTACCTCAAAAATACAAATAACAGGTGTCAGGGTTGTTTTTGACAGGAGTGTGTGAAAAACATGACGGGATTGTTTTTTCTGGATTTCTGCAAATATCGTGTGCAAAATAGTTATTTATACTATAAGGGATGTAAGTAACATTTACCAGTCGAGGACGAATTTTGCGCCCGAGCGATAGCGAGGGCTGGCAAAAAAGTCCGAGACTGGTTAATGTACTTACATCCCATATAGTATATAACATTTTTCCCCCTCCCTGAATTGTATGTTTACCAGAAAATGCTGGATATATTTTTGGATTTTTATTATCATTACATTCGATAGCATTCTCATTAAATTATGAAGGCAGCCGTGATCCGTTGCCAGAGCAATATAAGCAGTTTTTATTTTATCAACAACGTCAAGTTGACAATTCATAGCGAAAAGCTTGAAGAAGTCGAATTATTTGATTCTGTGTGGACAAAATGGATGTTTCAGACATAGAAGAATCAGCAAATATTGCTTGTTTATCTCTACTACCGGAAAAGTCGAAAAAAAGGTATGAAGCAGCATATAAATCCTTTAAGAATTGGTGCCAAAGCAAGACGGCTACTGCAGTCTCAGAAGCCTTCTTTTTGGCGTATTTCCACGAGAAAAGTGCTTTACTGAAGCCCCCATCAAGCTTATGGTGTGAGTATTCGATGTTGAAGTCCACCCTTTTTATAGAGGAAAATATAGATATTTCTAAGTATCCAAAACTTCGAGCATTTTTGAAAAGAAAAAATGATGGTTACAGACTCAAAAAATCGAATGTGTTTAACAGGGAAGATGTGAATAAGTTCATGCTTGAAGCCCCCGATGATATGTACTTATTGATGAAGGTCGTAATGGCAATGGGAGTTGCTGGGGCGTGCCGTTCTAATGAACTCTGTGAAATGAAAATGGACAATGTTAAAATAAGTCAAGAAGTAATAATTGTGACCATTCCTGACTCCAAAAATGGAATGTCACGTACATTTACAGTGACAAAAAGTGACGACACTCAGGTTTGTCATTTCAAAATAATTCAAAATTACATTGATATAAGATCCCACATGACGACTATTAATCCGCGCTTCTTTATGCGATATCAAAATGGAAAGTGCTTAAACCAGCCTGTTGGGAAAAATACGTTTTCGTCAATTCCAAGTAAAATTGCGAAATTTCTAAAGTTTGAGAACTTCAAAATGTATACTGGACACTCTTTTAGAAGAACGTCGGCAACTTTATTAGCAAATACTGGAGTTGATGTATTAGCTATCAAGCGACATGGTGGATGGAAATCCGCTACTATTGCGGAAAGTTACGTAGCTGAGAGCCTCAACAATAAAAAGGAAGTAGCGAATAAAATTTTATACAATAAGACCCAGCCAGAAGTCTCTTGCAGTGCTTCAACAGTGACAGAAACATTGGTTAGAAATGAAGGATCTGTGGAGTCAGAAAATGTAATACACATCAAGAAGAAACGAGAAAACGTGTTTCCAAATTTTGTTAATAATGTGAATAATTGTAATAATTGTACCATTAATATTCATTTCAATTAATATCACCGGATTTTTGTAATATGTTGATGAAATCAAAAATTAAAGTTATTCTTATAATAATTTCAGATTATTATTTCCCTAGGGATGTAAGTTGACTTACATCCTGTCGTTAAGGGCAACCAATACCTTGTTGAGTAACTTTCACTTCCATCTGTCAAAGCAGTGTCAAAATAGGTTGCTTACAATACAGGGAGGGGGAAAAAGTCGTGACTTTTCGAAGACAGCCGTAGAAAAAAAATCGGCTTACCCGCGGCAGGACAAATTGTTTGATTAATATGAAAATGTAAATATTCTAGCGTTTTTTTGTTTATGCCTTCTGTTCATTTGGAGGGATATAGGTACTTACGAAAGTAAAATTTTTCGAAAACCAATTTTTCAGTTTTTTTTTTCCAATTTCAGAAAAAAATATTTTATTCAACATCGCAATATCCATCGGTCCGTTCTTAAAATCTTGCTCATCTGAAATTCATTGACTTAACCGATGACGTCAATGACATAATGCGAATAAGTTAATTGATGTTTTCCATAAGTAATTTAAAAACTCGCCCATGCATACCTATGTCAAATTTTGTGTTCATTAATATTTATAACTATCGATTTCTCTTTAGTTTAATAATAAAATTAAATTGGGGGTTTCTTATCTCATGGGCACAGGGAGAGATCGGTAAGATACTGGTGCACTCCTTTTGTGGTAAGTAAAGGGGTAAGTAAAATGGAGTATTTTTGCTGAAGCCACAAATGGATGTACGGGCTACTATTTGGGATCCTTGTTTTTCTTCTTTTTTTAAGCTTACACCCGGAACTGCGTATATTTTATGGCGTGTGTTTTTCGACTTATGTTAAAATGCACAACTACATACATAGTCCTGATGAATCCAATTAACAGAAACACGTTTATCGTTTAAGTAAAACAACTCTTTTAAACACGGTGCTAATATTGTACTGAATCATTTTTTTCTAAAAAATTATCGATTTGGTTTAAGAGTATAATCTTGAAACAACAATTTTTTTAAACCAAGATATATCACAAACGCTTACTACAATCATTTAGGTTTTTGAGATAAGAAAGCTATAAATATTAGGGTGGGTAGAAAAAAGTGAATTTTCGAGTATCGAATTCTAACATCGCGGAAAAGTTGCTTATTCGCGTGCCAATAAAGGGAAAAATATTGAAAAAATTTCTATGTTTAATCTTCAGTTCGCTCATAGGGCCTAAACTTTGAAAAAAATGACAAAAAACACCAACTATTATCTTAACGCTCAAATTTTACAGATTAGGTTTTTTTGGCTTCTAATAGCGTCAACATTCTTCATTTTAGTTACCCAATAACAGGAAAATTTTGAGTTCGCGCATAAGGCATAAAGTTTGCGAATTTTGGTGAAAAACTGATGTTTTTATAGTTTTACAAGACCATTTTTATTGACAAATTTGTCCCCATGAGTGATTTTATATATTCAACTTTGATCCGAAGACATCAGCTTGCAGCTTTTCGCCCATTTCGCAAAATTATTTTTTGCTGAAATGACCCAGAACTTATCCCGAGGAGGTGGTTGCAATTCCAGTCCACCCACGCCTTTCCCAAGTATCCAACTATTCAGGACGTGGTAAATTATGTTGGTTTACCACTATCAGTCCAGGGCGTTATCTTGAAATCGGATTTTTGGTCGAATTTTGGCATCGAAGATCTTGAGTGCAAAGTTGCTTGGGTTTGCTTGTTCGCCCACTTCTCCAGCGGACTCTGTCACAAATTTTACGCATCTTTCAACTGCTAGGGTGTGGCAGGCATAGATGTCTCTAGAGGGGGGTTAAGGCGCTGATCCCCCCGAAATGTTAATTAGCCCCCCAAAAATTATGCACCACTGGTGTAGTTTTACCTCTGTCAAAAGAAAGGCGTTGTCGTGAGTCATCCCAGCTCCCCCAAAAAATGAAGTCTAGTTGCGTCCATGGTGGCAGGGAATGTTAAAAACTTCAAACTTAGGCAGAGTTTTATTTTGAAGAAATGACGAAATACTTTCCGCTGTCAAGCTCTTCATCATTGGAGCTTACACTTCATCCACTTAATTAGCTCACTGTGGTCCGTGGGCCCAAAATTTATTGAGGGAGGCATAAAAGTTCTAACAGATTTACCCTTCGGCTGTTGATTTCTAGATTTCAGTATCCTCCTGTCCTGTAACCCAACTCTCATATGTGCTGTCTCTCATCCACGATCATAGCCAACATGTTCTCTGGATGACAGAAGAACGCGTTTCTCTGAATCATGGGATCGATAATTTCGTGGTCCAGCAAATGTCTCATTGTTTGCACGACCCTGAAGATATGCCGAGGATCGTACTTACTGAGTGATATCTCTTAACGTCGAACCAGATAGGAGCATATGTCTTCACAATGTAACTGAAAACTATCTTCAGTTCGTTCGTATGACTTCTTTGGTCAATAAACAATCGTAAGACTCGGTTCACACTGTACATAACTGAAATATTTTCTTCTAGCGAACGAAATAAAAGCCAGCCTAATAATTATAGTCACTTTTCCTCAAAAATGACACGCAACAAGGCTTAATGGCATGGTTAGTGTCAAGGGAAAGACAAATTATGGATTCGGGGATGCGTGTAATTGGATTATTGTAGATGTCTAGTAGTAATCCGCTTTTCTTTTGACAGGTAACAAAGATATATTTTATTTATGAGTTCGTAGTAACATTGGTTTAGTATCACTTAAGAGCACTAGTCGACCTTACTACGACTATTACGATTTTTTTTAAAATTATCACTGCTTAGTTATCTCTATATACGAGGTATTGCAATTAAATAACGGGAACTTTGCACACATTTAATTATAAAAAATGTAACAAATTCAATCATTCATGCCTTCACAGTAGCCCCTTCGAGTGCCACGCACTTATGCTAACCCTTTTCTCACTTTAGAAATCAGTGCTGGAGGTCGTTCAAAGTGGACTCCTTAAAAAACTCCAAGGGAGCTAGGTCGGGGCTATAGGGAGGGTCGGGTAGTATTGGAATTTGCCTTTCCGCTAAAAACTGTGTGACAACTAAGGATGAATGGGAAGGCGCGAAGAACTCAGAATATCTAATTTTCTCTAACAGTTTTTTAAAAACCTACCGGGGGGGGGGGGGGGGAGGGGGGGGGGTGATAAAAAGGCGAGGCGGGGAATTTCTTCAAAAATGATGGATGTATCAAAATTAACATTTGTAAAAGAAGCGACTTGCAATTGCATCAAAAAAGTAAACTAATATGTCATTTTCGGGGTTATTGAGTTCGGAAAATCCAATTTTGTCGCAATTCTTTCCAAAGGCTACGTCTTTGCTTCAACATTTTTTCGTCTTTCGCTATACAGGGTGACGCGGATCTAAATGTACATACGATACCATAAGATAGAGACCACCTTGGGGGTTCTAAATCACCCGCATTTAGTAGTCCAATCTCTAACCTTTACCGAGATACAGGATGTTTTATAAGTTTTGCCTAAAATTTATTTTTGTAAGATTTCTGTAAGCACTTGAAATAAAAAATTCTTAATGGGTAAGAATATTTTGTACAATTTGTGGGTTTAAGATGCCGTATGCAAATGTTCTAAAATCAAGGTCCGTACTTAAAATAAAATTAGTTTTTAATTTTTTTAATTAAACACCCTGTATATCGGATTTTTGAAACTTGTAATTTCTACTCCAAGCAAGCATAAACATGTGATTCTATTGACATGGTTTTCAAAGTTGCCGCACTTACCACGAAGTCATAAAAAATAGGCGTTTTTAAGAAATCAATGAGAAAGTACATTTCAAATAAACAAAATCTACAAAAAAATAGTTGGTAGCCTGATAAAAGTGTCCATATTGACTAGAAATATTATGCACTACTTGTCAGATTAAAATGACATACGAAAGTGATAGAATCCAGGTCCTCACTTAAATAATAGGCCCATTTGTAATTTTTGAAATTTGACACCCTGTACATCAAATTTTGAAAAAAATGCATTTGGAACGAGCATAAAAACTGAAATTATTGACATGATATTCGAAGTTGCCACACTTATTACTTTATCGTAGAAAATAGGACTTTTGCAAATCTACATTTAGGTAAATTGTTTTATTAACCGTATTAATGGTTAAAAACAATAAGGATTGAATTCGAAAAATTGGGAATAAATATTAATACCTAGAACAACTTAAAATAAACCTAAATCAACAACAATTAATTAAAATAACACAAAGATAATCATACATAGTACAAGGCATACTGTTCCTCAAAAACACATAATTTAACAATAAAATAAATTATTGTAGAAGATTTTCAAAATGACCGCCATTGACTTCTTCACACTTCTAGGTATTAATATTTATTCCCAATTTTTTGAATTCAATCCTTATTGTTTTTAACCATTAATACTGTTAATAAAACAATTTACCTAAATGTAGGTTTGCAAAAGTCCTATTTTCTATGATAAAGTAATAAGTGTGGCAACTTTGAATATCATGTCAATAATTTCAGTTTTATGCTCGTTCCAAATTCATTTTTTTTTTTTCAAAATTTGATGTAATGGGTATCAAATTTCGAAAATTACAAATGGGCCTATTATTTAAGTGAGGACCTGGATTCTATCACTTTCGTATGTCATTTTAATCCGGCAAGTAGCGCATACTATTTCTATTCAATATGGACACTTTTATCAGGCTATCAACTATTTTTTAGCAGATTTTGTTTATTTCAAATGCACTTTCTCATTGATTTCTTAAAAACGCCTATTTTTTATGACTTCGTGGTAAGTGCGGCAACTTTGAAAACCATGTCAATAGAATCATATGTTTATGCTTGTTTGGAGTAGAAATTACAAGTTTCAAAAATCCGATATACAGGGTTTTGAATTTTAAAAAAATTAAAAACTAATTTTATTTTAAGTACGGACCTGGATTTTAGAACTTTTGCATATGACATTTTAAACCCACAAATTGTACAAAATATTCTTACCCATTATGATTTTTTTATTTCAAGCGCTTACAGAAATATTACAAAAATAAATTTTAGGCAAAACTTATAAAACACCCTGTATCTGGGTAAAGGTTAGAGCTTGGACTACTAAATGTGGGTGATTTAGAACCCCCAAGGTGGTCTCTATCTTATGGTATCGTATGTACATTTAGATCCGCGTCACCCTGTATAGTAGTAATACGTATATGAGTTTTAGCAGCCCTTAACATAAGAATATACCTTGAGAACCCATCTATACATATATTAGTGCACATACCATATGGCTTTAACTTATCATAAGAATCTAAAATGTCACAGAAAATTTGGACCTTTGTTAAAAATGTTTTCGTCTTAATCTACACCTCTTACGAAATTCAACTCCTTTGGGGTCAAATAATTTTAACGTTAAACGCACCGTGTCGCGTTTTACAACATAACCTTCGTGGTTGCATTTTAAATGCATCCACTGGTATCCGTGAAGTTGCCCAGATTTGTTTATTTCGTTTTCAATAAATGCCACAATAATCGGTAAAATTTTTACTTATATACCATCGACCCTTTCTTAAAATGCGTTTTAACGTTTTGAAACTCATCAAATAATGTTCTTTGTGTCGAAATAAGGACAGAATTTCAACATGGGTTAGTCCCATATCAAAATATAATTTAATACTATCTTACAAGACACAAGATTTTAGTTTATTTTCTAACAATCGAAATCATCACGCGAGCTACTCTGATATTATTCTCTCTATCTTGTTTTTCACTGCTACAACGTTAAATGTTGCTATTTGCAAATTTCCAGATAGTAAGTGGAAATTTCCAAATACTATCTGGAGATTTTCAGATACTCAGTGGAAATTTCCAGATAGTATTTGGGAATTTTCACTTAATATTTGGAAATTTCCAGATACTAGTGGAAATTTCCAGATACTAAGTGGAAATTTCCACTAACTATCTAGAAATTTCCAAATAGTATCTGGAAATTTCCAAATATATAGTATCGAGATATTAAGTAGACATTTCCAGTTAATATGTGGTAATGTTTATGTATTTTAAAAAATAACATGGCCCTTCAGAGCCATCGTGGTTCTAACATGGTACGAGTATTAGTAAAACTAAATTTTAAGAAAAGAAATGTGCCAAGGCTTGAAACTTTCAAAACCCGTTCCTAGAACAGCCAAGTAACAAAAATAGACTAAAGTGATTGGATTTTATTTTGTTTATTATTAAGGTATTCTACTATAGTTTAATTAAATTAGGTCAGTTATGTGAAGTATGTATAGTCATTAAATGTTACCAATTCTCTAGGGTTAGGTAAGAGTGACTGAAGTCAGAAATTCCTATTTTCCAGAAAATGAAGTTAAACATTGCATTATTGTTTGTAAATCTGATTATTACTTTCAGAAACTAATATTTCGACATAATTATTAACAATAAACTGACTTAAAGTCCCAATACATATATTACAAATAAATGAGTAGGGGAGAGTCTCCCAGTACCGGATATCTTAACTTTTTTTGAGCTGGTTACTTACTTTAAAAATGAAGAAAAATCATGAATAAAACAACTGAGTTACTCTCAAAGATATACTTTATGAACTACGCACTACAATTTTAAATATATTTGAGGTTTCGTTATTTAAAAAAATGAAACAAAGAACTATTACATTTCGATAATTCGAAAAACGGTTCCCCAGAACCGGACACAAATAAAAACTAAACAAAATTCCTTGTAATCATGATATGATTACAGTTTTTAAAGAAAAATCATGAAGAAAAGCTTATAAACTATTTGGGCACAATAATCACACTTAAAAAATCACTATTTTCTTGTGTCATACAGGCTACATGCGCCCACCCCCCGCATTCCGTACATTACACCTAGTCTTCGTCACGTAATTTTGCCTGGAATTAGAAAAAACCGTGGTTACCTCTCAAATACAAAAAATTCACGCACACACCATTACACACGCCCACTCACAAATTAATAAACACATACAGTCCTATTTCCCTAAAAAAAAATCATTTAAAATTATGATTTTCTGTCCGATACTGAGAAACTCCTTCCTTAGTGTCCGATATTGGGCAACCGGCAGTTAAAAATAAAAAAATATTTTTTACAAACATTTTAACTTTGACTAAACGGTATATATGTAAAGTTGTACCCATATGATAGCTTAACAAAAAGGGTAACAAAGAAACTTGCTGTACTTTCCCAAAAACGAAGCACACACGCTTAAAATTAACGAATAATAGGAGTACGACACCACAAATCAACCTTTTGTTTCATAACTTTTGTCAAACTGACCACAGATTAAACGCTTCGGAGAGGTAACACTTCTAATGCACATGACTCCAAACCTAAATATCTTTGGGGGCCGCCTATCGACAAAGTGGAGAAACTGACTATGTCCGGTACTGGACGATGTCCGGTACTGGGAGACTCTCCCCTACTGACCTGGATCTTGCTAACTCAAGACTTTAGGACCAATTAGTTGGTATTTACCTTTAATAAACCCTTTACCCTAATAAAAATCCAAGCAATGAATACTAACACAATTAAATTGTGTTAAGTTTCTAAAAGGAATAATCAGATTTACAAACAGTAATGTAATCTTTACTTCATTTTCTGGAAAACAAGAATTTCTGACTTCAGTCCCTCTTACCTAACACTAGAGAATTATTGTACATAACTTCTAAGTATTTTGTTTACTGAGAATTAAATTACTGTTCTTATAACTTATAATTAAATTTCTCTGTATCTTTTGTTTTATTTCTGTAACAACTAACAACGATTAAGATGTCTGTTTTATTAAGTATGTAGGTATATATTGTATATTACAGTATGTAACTGCGTAGGATATTGCCTATTGTTAATTAAAAATTACTTTTTCCGTACAAGCACTTTTGTTTTTCAATGTTTTTATGCTCTATAGTTACTATTAAAACTGATGCCTTATAATTAGATACCAATGTACCCATATTTAATAAGGAGTGAGGAGCAATACACTAATATTTACTACAAATTGATTAAAAATGTAATTTGCTAACTGTTAATTTAATCAATTTTTAATGAGAAAATTTAATCACAGATCTCTTAATTTAATAATTAATAGCTTGTGTTAATTTTTTAAATCAGTTTCGTTTGTACTTAGATTTAATCGGAATTGTGCTGGTTTTGAGTTGAAATTTAGTTATTATTTTTAAGAGTGTTTTACTTTCAGCCTCTTTTTTAACACGCTTTTATTAGCTTGACCTGTACCTACCTTCTTAACATTGTAATGGAATCTTACAACTCACTTTTCATCCACTTTTAATTGTAGTATCGATTTGAAACTTTTCAAACTTATGCAATTCCGGTGACAATGCAATAATATATTTTTTTTATTAAAAAATGTATAGTGTGCTTCGAAAGCTGGAAAATTTGTTAATATTGATTTTTCGAAAAAAAGTTTCTCGTGTGAAGTGAGAAAAAAGCACTGCCGTTAAAAAATTTGATTCAGTAAAAGTGGTCAAAAATGTGAAAGTCCTAATCCTCGTGAAGCTAAAATGACATAAAATCGTATTTAAAGGTAAACTGCCACTCCAAATGTACTACAGCATTTTTTTATGTTAGTGAGTCAGTGAGAATATACATAAAATTAATTTTTTAATATCGCCTTTACGAAAAAAGGATGTCTTCATAAAAAGTTATACATTGTAGAAAAAGAGCATCGTTATTCAAAAATTGTATCTAGGGCATAGAGGGTGACTACACAATTTAAATTGGCAGCTTTTTGAGCCACCCTGTATTGTCCTACTTTAAGTTTTTGAATAAACATGTATATTTTTTACAGTGTAGGACTTTTTATGAAGATATAGGTACTTTTTTGTGAAGACGATAATAAAAAATAATTTTTTTTGGGACTTCCTGCATGTTCCAAACCTAATTCACTAAAAAACTAAAAAACACGCTTTTATGAGTAGCGCACTAAAAAGTTAAAAATAATTATTTTCCTTTTACAGTTAACAGAAAACCGAGGTGTACAGTGCGCGCATCGTGCGGAAAGTAAAGTAACTAACAAACTGCGCCTCCCTTTACTCCGCACACATGCATACATCGACTTTCTGTTAACAGCCATAAAACATTTGGTCTTGAAATAGACAATTAATTAGACCGCTATATATGTTAGTGCGCCCTACGCTTTTAAATCTAATTACCCATTTAAAGACCAAATGTTTTATAGCTGTGCAAGTTAACAGAAAACCGAGTTATGCATCTGTGCGGAGTAAAGAGAAAACTATAAAAGGAAAATAACTACTTTTAACTTTTTAGTGCGCTACTCATAAAAGCGTGTTTTTTTAGTTCTTTAAACTATAATAAATTTAAATAAATTAACTATCAAATGTCGGTCCCCTGCCTGTCACAAGTTGAAATGATAATCAAGAAATTTCCCTTGAAAAATAATTTTACCAATTTCTTTTAATCTCTATAAAAGAAGATACTGACTGACCGACGTATCAACGCACAGCCCACAATGCTGGGTCTAGAAACTCGAAATTTTGAACAGAGATTTTTTATATAACGTAGGCGTGCACTAATTAAGGGCTTTCAAAATTCGACCCCTAAGGGGGTGAAACAGGGGTTCAAACTTTGTATGGAGAAAAAATATTAGATGGTCCAATTTACTCGAAACTTCGTAGAAGTAGTACTCTACAAGCCAACAGCCAGATTCTCCTACGCTAGTCCGGTCTTATGTGACAACCAAATGTTTTAGGCCGCTCGCACACCAAGGATGCATAAAACATGAAACGGTAAAAAATGCAAGTTTCTTTTTTCCTCGTTCACTTCTTCGCAGAAATTGAAATGCCACAATGCCATCCTTTACCCTCGAAGACATTTTGAATTCTGGAAATTAACCAAACTGCTGCAGTATTGGTGTAGGTACGCTAGTAGGAATATGTGAAATTTATCTTATATTGCATCTTTCATGTTTTATGCATCCTTGGTGTGCGAGCGGCCTTAAACTGACAAGTGTAAAAATAAGACAACCAAGTTTTATACGAGTACTATAATTTATTTCTGAGCTTTTTCGCAAATTTATAAAGAAATTGTCAATTTTAGTACCTATCTACTTTCAACAACAATAGAACTAAATTCATTACAGCAACTCGTTCCACAATAAAAATCTTTTGGAAACCAAGCAAATCGCTGAAATATCAGAATTATTCTTAAGATATTAATGACGAGTTATTAACAATGACAGGACAAAAATCTGTCAACACATAACTGATCAACTATAAGATTTTAATTTAAACCGGTACTAAATCGTAAACCTTCTTAGTGAATATGAACGTATATGTTTAAACAAGAATTTTAGAGTTTTTAATAAATCAATCCCTAAAGAGGTAAAATGGGGTTCAAAGTTTAGAATGGAGTAAAATTGTTATGCCGCGAAGTCCCAGGCGAAAGCTAGTTTCTTGCAAATTTAGGTTACGGGCAACACTTATCAAAAACTATTTATTCCATGGCGGCGAAAGGCTGTTCTTTGAGCGTTTTTTCTTCTTGAAACTGTTTTAGAACGTTTCGTCGTCGTTTTGAAACATCGGAAGTTAATTGGTCAAGCTTATGTCAGTTGCGTCAAAATGACGTAGCGTTTTCAAACGGTTTCTGCAAAGAAAAACGCCTTTTAACCATGTGAAAACTGTAAAATGTGGGGGTAATATGAAGGCGGCATCGCTTATTCTGGTTAAAACGCGCTTTATATTGTTTAATTTTTCTCCGCTGCAAGTAAGTACAGGGATATCCAAATAAAAGTGAACATGCCCTGGCCTCAGAACTTTTTTATTTTTAAACATGGGAAAAATGTTAAATATAAAAGTTTTGGGGACTTTTATGGATCATTCATATATCTTATCAGCAAAACAATTGAGCATCGAATAAAAAAAAATCCAGTATAAAACATCGATTTTCTCGCTTCTTTTAAATTGGATGGTATGGGTTTTATCATATTTTTGGATTCTAGAAGTTCTAGACATATTTTGTATAACATACCCTATGCGGCTTTTCAATCGTTTTTGAAACATTTAAAATTAAAAATTTCGCATAAATATACTTTAAGCGTAACTATCCAGGTTGCGAACGAAATACCTGCTACTTACCTTTTTAAATTTTCTTCGTAGGTAAGTCAAAGTTAATGTCAAGGTTGACAATAATACTTTAGTCACCGTGAATTTATAAATTTATTTTTATGCAAAATGAGTTGTTCTATTAAACAACGACGTCCAGATTCACTAAGAAAGTTTAAGATTTAGTACTGGTTTAAATTAAGATCTTCTAGTTGATGAGTTATGTTTTGACAAGTTTTTGTCCTGTCGTTGTTAATAAGACGTCATTGAAAATTTATGAGTTATTCGGATATTTCAGCGATTTGCTTGGTTTTTCAATGATTTTCATCTTGGAACGGGTTGCTAGAGTGAATTTAGTTCTATTATTGCCGAAAGTGCGTACTAAAATTGCCCTTTTCTTTATAAATTTGCGAAGAAGCTCCGAAATAAATTTATAGTATAAAATTTAGTTGTCTTATTCTTACAGTTGTCAGTTTAAAACTTTTGGTTGTCAAATTAGACTAGCGTTGGAGAATCTGGCTGCAAATGTTTATTTTTATTAGTTATTAATACTTGAAATAATCAGTGATTATAAACAATAACAAATGAATTATAACATAAACGGATACATGTTAACATTGGCGAATAAATATCAAAACAAATTTTCAACATGTCCGCCATTTAATTCTTCGCCCTTTTCATAAATTCCTCTCTGCTTCTGAAGCGTGTTTATAATACTTTCAGGATCATTTTCGTTCAGATTTTCTTGGGTCCTGTTGCCATATAATAGGGCGACATTCTTCAAGTGGCAATTCGTCGAGAATTTCTTCGATTTCATTTTCTAAAAAATTATGATAGCGGTGGCCAGTTAATGCTCCTCGAAAAAACAATGGTCCAAGAATTCTATTTTGTAATATCCCACACCAAATGTTGATTGAATTACGCCCCTGACAAGCAATATCCTCGACGGTAAAGAGATTTTCATCCGACCGAACATGAATCTTTCCTCTATTAAACATTCCCGCAGTTGAGAAAGTTACTTCGTCTGCCCAAACGATAGTATGAAATAAATTAGGATCTTGCTGCATTCTTTAATATTTGTATATCTCCTTTCTTTTTGATCGGCACTAAGCTTTTGAACTGGCATAATTTTATGTGGTCTATACTTAAAATACTTTAACGTTCTTTGAACCGTTCCATAAGTCAACAGTTTATCTCTTCTTCAGAGGTACTAACTGCACCCGGCGGCAAAATTTGAGAGGCGGTAAATTTGAGAGGAGACCCAAAAAAAAAATTAAATAAATCTTAATAAGAACTTAGTTTAAAAAACCCATATGCAAAATGTTTGATAAATTTATTAATGATTATTATTGTTTACCCACTGACCCACCGTAGCTCCTTCCTTGTTTATGATTTACCAGCTTAAGCCCGTGACTTCGTCCGCGGTATATCAATTCTACTCCGTTACAAAATTTTAACCCCCATTTCACCCCCTTGGGGATTGATTTATTAAAAACTGTGAAACACGTCTTTTACAGCCACATTCTCCAACGCTAGTCCGGTCTAATTTGACAATCACCAGTTTTAAACTGACAAGTGAAAGGATAAGACAACTAAGTTTAATACTATGAATTTATTTCTGAGCTTTTTCGCAAATTTATAAAGAATAAGACAATTTTAGTACGTACCTACTTTCGACAATAATAGAACTAAATTCATTACAGCAACTCGTTCCAAGATGGAAATCATTTGGAAACCAAGCAAATCGCTGAAAAATCATAATAATTCATAAGTTTTTAATGACGACTTATTAACAATTACAGGAACAGGACAAAAACCTGTCAAAACATAACTGATCAACTACTATAAGATCTTAATTTAAACCAGTACTAAATCTTAAACTTTCTTAGTGAATCTGAACGTTACTTTTTAGAGTATTTCTACGAAGATTCGAGTTAATAGGACCATCTAATATTTTTTCTCCATATAAAGTTGGAACTCCTGTTTCACCCCTAAGGGTTGATTTGAAACACCCTTTCTTAATACCTATATTTCTACGTTATATAAGAAACCTCTGTTCAAAATTTCAAGCTTCTAGATTCAGCGGTGTGGGCTGT
Organism: Philopedon plagiatum; assembly: GCA_963971165.1. Lineage (NCBI taxonomy): Eukaryota > Metazoa > Arthropoda > Insecta > Coleoptera > Curculionidae > Philopedon > Philopedon plagiatum. Next base: position 63,675,195 of record OZ020195.1, on the reverse strand, counting down.
GCGTTGTTACGTCAGTCAATCAGTCGGTCATTTTCGTCTCTTGTATATAGAGATAAACTCTACAGTGTCTATTTGTGTACCCAACCAGTGTATCGGTTGTGTTTACTCACTTTTTTTATTAATTTGTGCTAAAAAATTATTTGAATAAAGAAAACGTCGCTAATGTGTTTTTATTGTTTCATTATGTCAAAATTTGATCAATATTTAGTGTTCCGTGAAAACGAAAAACTTATGGAATCACCTCGGTGTCCGTCCGTCTGTCCGTCCGCCCGCCCGTCCGTCTGTCCGCCCGTCCGCCCGTCCGTCCGTGTGTCACAGGCGATTTTCTGTGAAACTATTCGACATAAAAATTTGAATTTGACGCACACCCAAGCAAGCCCAATTATAGACGTAATGTATAAAAAGTTGCATTTTGGTTCTGGGGGTTAATTTCAGGGGGTACATTGGAAAATGAAAAAAAATTCAAGGGCATCGTGTAGGGTGTGAAATGAAAGCTTATTGAAGCACGAATTTAACAATGTATGATGTATTTTTTATGCATTATTTTAAATATTTTTCGGGAAAAAAGCTTAAAAATTGCTGTCCCAAACCCTTATCATTAAAAGGATCACTCAGAAAAATCTGAAAAAAATCACAAACATTGAGAATTAGGTATAAATTGAATAAAAATTATCAGGATTGTTGATCCTTACACGTTTTTCAATGCTCTGCGCATAAGCGTTATGATACGGCGTTGGTGCAATCGGCGGCGGGTAGCGCGGCAGATGGGCGGAGATCTGGCGGCCGAGGTTTTGCTCAGGTTAAGTGGGGGGCACGGAACACTAATTGTGCAAGTATAGCTTGTACTGGACAGAATTTTTTATTATTAAATCCTTAACTCTAAAAATTGGGAACTTATAAGAGGCGATGGTACTTAAATTGCACCCGGCGGAAAATCAGGTTGTAACGTGTCAAAATTCTAGTTTTGTTTTTAAATTTTCTCACTTAATTTCAGTAATTTATAAGTAACTATGTAGTAGGTTGTTCTTGTTATTTGAAAAGGAAGTACTATTAAAGAAGCTAAATTATAGTAATATACAGATCTATGCCTTCTTTTCTCCTGTTTTAGATATTTATTCATTTAAGTACCTAACGATTTTTACAACTTAACAATATAATTTACTTGCTATAAGTAACGTTCACCTGTTCTAATTGTCTTTTTGGCTGGTTTTTGTTCAAATTGAAGTATGGCATATGATTTTGCTGGGGTTGCACGCTTCATTGCGGACTCACAGTTTGATTGACTTCAGGTATGCTTCTCTGAATCGGGGTTTCCATTCCACTAAAAGCATAAGGGAATGTAAGTCGGGCTGTTATTTAGTTATTTTTACTATTGTTACCTTAATATTGGCTCGAGAGCTTGACCAATTGATCAGATGCCTGGTTGTCATTAGTGGTTGAATTTTTAATGTATGTAACAACTATTGGCATAATTTGAAGCATTATTTGCATACAACTTTATTGGATTTTACGAGCTTCTCCTGGAAGGCCCCCCTTCCTTGCTTAAGCATGCTCGATCTGGTTTGTTTACATTTAGCGCGTTCGGCAATTCAATCTTTTTCATCGTTTTGCTCGGAATTTTTGACAGGCACGTGATCGGTCGTACTGTTTACAATGATAGGTCATGTGACCGTCAAAAATTCCGAGCAAAACGATGGAAAAGATTGAATTGCCGAACGCGCTATTGTGTCCGCCTAAATATTCCTAGTTTGTATTGACTACCGATAACTGTGGATAAGTGTAGCACTTTGTTACGTGTTATAGCGATAGGTTTAGACTGGTTTTTGACCAATTACCCTAAAATGATTAATATTTAGAACAATGTCATATGTAAACATTGAGTTAGTTTTCACTAGCAGGACATCAGGATTTGAGATATGATTTGGAGTACTTACTGTGAATTATATGTATTATTTGGCAGTTTTATTCATGTTTTGTAATGTTTAAATAGCAATTTGCAATCATTTTTTTTCTTTCTGACAGCCGTTTGTTTACTTTTGATTCTGCCGTCTATCACGGTCATCCGATAGCGTGGCTGTTATTCTCGGGCGTGACTTTATCCAGACAGTGGTGCCAGCCTGTGACTTAGTCGGACACACCCATTTCCGGTGTAACTGCTGTTATCAAGGCCTGATAGCCTAGAAGCAAAACTCGAGGATACGTTTTGGTCAAAATCTCCAAAAGTTTTAAGCGGAATTTCTTCGGAAAGTTCTTAAAAATCCTGTTTTGTCTTGAGAAATCTTTTCCTAATGGAATTGCATTTAACTTCGTCTTAGTTTGAAAAATCAACGATAACTATGAAACCTTGCTTCCTGCGCATGCGTAGATTTAGAAAAGACGCCGGTGGAGACTTCCGGTTTCCAAAATAAGAATCAGACGTAGATTAGACCTTTTGCTAACTAGACACATTTTGGGTGTGGGCTGAGGAATAGAGATTTTTTTTGGAAAATTTCACTAGTTGGTGTGATTCAACCAGTACCCTTTGTTAGGGAGTATCTCTAAAAAGACTCGTCGTGGCTCATGTCATTATTGGATGTTAGTTGTATGGCGTTTGACTAGCCACACTCATTGTGAGGAACAAAATTCTCAATGCCGACGTGCTATTTGATCAGCCCCGATTAAGATCTAAGGGGTTTCTAGTTTTATTTTTGGGTTTTATTACCACATGTTAGTTTGGTTTCTGGTTTATTTGCGTTTCCTGGGAGTAGAGCGGCCCTTCCTTACATCCGGCCCGATTTGAAGATCACAGCTACCCCAGTATTACCACAGGACTCTACATCTGTCCAGGGCGTCTCCCACCAAGGTTGACGTACACCTGTCAGCCTCAAGCGGTTGTTGCTGGCCACCACCCCCCTGCATAGAGAAGAGGCTGAGGTCTTACCAGCTAAGGAAACCGCAAGTTTTTAATCCAATTTTATTATATCGACCATTATTTTGTTGCTCGACAAAAATAATAATAATAATAAGAATACATATCTCAAGATTTTTACCTCGAGGAGCAACACGGGACTTATTTTACTCTTTTCTGTCCCCCTAAATGTAAAATTTACTTTTTATTCCCCCCCCCCCCCTTTAATGTCAAATTTACTGTGTTCTGTATATAATACTAATGTACTGAGATTAGTTATGTGTTATTGAATCATTCTTTTGTTTGATAATTAATTCATGGGAATCTTATCGTGTCCCATATTATTGTTAGGTTTAAGTCAGGGGTTATAATACAGGGTGCGCGAAAGTGCTGTAACTTAGACGTGATCACGTTTGGGGACTGAGCGTGCGCCGGTTATACCCCTAGAGACCAATCTCATTCACTTATACGATACTACATTTCTTTTAATTTAAGGTTAATATAACCATTTACCTATATTTTCTTTAATTAACCATCACTATTACTTGTACCAATTTCTTTATACGGTTATTAATATAACCAGTTTGTTATTTTAAGCGGTGTTGTTTTATTTGGTACTAGTATCGGAACAGGTGTTGGTGGAAGGCAGACTGCAGCCCGGGGCTTGACAATTCGTGATTTTTGTCTTTCCTCGTACAACATCTATATACAGAGGCATGGTGTAAAACCTTAAAATCACGTGGCGCTCTAAAATAAAACATCTTAACTCCGACCCATCTCGCTGTTTAAAAGCTGGCGGCCACCATTGTCCCCTGGAACAATTCGTTGCTAGTCTGTGATTAAGCTTGACCTAGTTTGGTACTAGGGATCATTTTGAAAATTCAAAATTATTTTTATCAGTTTTGGTTTAATGAAAAATTAGCGTCGCAAGGTAAGGCCGGCACTGGTCTTTGAGCCGCTCTAAAATTATTGTTATTTTTTATATATAATTTTTATATGTAACATTTTGTATCTCTCATTAATTGAATATACATTTTGCATAAAAATAAAATTGAAATTCATGGTGACTAAAGTATTATTTTCAACCTTGACATTAACTTTGACTTACTTACGAAGAAAATTACCTTAATTCGTAAGGAACTTCTTTTCTTATTCTCCCCGAGAGGGAGGAGGGAGAAGGGAAGGAGAAAAATGAGAGCTGGCCATTTGGTTTCAACCAGAGCCACTAATCCAAAAACAACAACAACAACGAAGAAAATTTAAAAAGGTAGCAGGTATTTCGTTCACAACCTGGATAGTTACGTTTAAAGTATCTTTATGCGAAATAATTTCTAATTGGAAATATTTCAATAACGATTAAAAAACTGCATAGTGAATGTTATACAAAATATGTCTAGAAATTCTCCTAGAATCCAAAAATATGATAAAAATCATATCATCCAATTTAAAATAAGCGAGAAAGTCGATGTTTTATACTAAATTTTATAATTTGATGGTTAATTGTTTTGCTGATGATAAGATATAGGAGTGATCCATAAAAATCCCCAGAACTTTCATATTTAGCATTTTTTCCAATCTTTAAAATTTAAAAAGTTATAACGCCTGTTCCCTTTTATTTGAATATCCCTGTACATCGTGGAAACTTTATTACTATCTTTTCCGCAAAATCAATCTATTTTACTTACCACATTCCGTTACCTCGGCAGTTTCGTACACGTTGATATTAATGATTCTCCTCAGATAAGTAAAAGTAATTAATTATGATCTTTATTAGAGAAGACAATTTCTTGTAGCGAATTTAGTGTTTTTAGTTTCGTTATGCCCGAAATGTCACTTTCGGCTTAAACTTTAGTCACAAAACTGAGGATAGTTTTAATATGTAATTAAAAAAATTAAGTCAATGAATTAGAGCATTTGCTTGGTTAGGTTTATATACTAAGCGGGGCAGCAGGTACCGTACCCATTCGTTCAAAGCATTATTTATTCTTTATATTTATACATTTTCAATGAGGACAATCCGCTACTTTTAGGGATAAACGTATGCTAATTTATGATTAGACTTGGCCAGACAATTAAGTACGTACATATGTACCTATACGGTATTCGACATAAATAATTTAATTCCTAGGCGTTGCCGCGATTGCTTAAAATAAAAAAAAACGTGCCAGTTCGACTCGGCCACAGAGGGTTCCGTACGGCGCGGCGTGCCGTAATCTTGAAGATTTTTTTTTCTATGAAGTGGTCTTACAACTTGCAACATACATTAACAAGGTCAAAATGGCATACAATTTTACCATCCGGGCGGGGCAAAAATCGATAACCGGTGCCAGGCAGTACCAGCCTGCGCAATACATGTGCGCGCGGTAAAGTGCACGTGGTAAAGTGCGCGTGCACATTTTTGTTTTGTTTTTGTGGGTTATTTTTCTTCCCAACTTTTGTGTATGACTTCTTTATTTTGTCGTTTTTTTACATCTGCGCAGTAGACCAAAATGCGTACCACGCGCAAACAGAGCAGGCTAGACATGCGCACGGAATTTCAGGAGATGTATTTTGGAGTCTTCACTCAAACCCATCCAACTTTAAAGAATGTATCTAAAGCTACAACTAAGTATTTAACTTCTTAACCTTTTTCTCAACTTCACTTTTCGTTTTTTATATTTTTCGTTTCTTGACATCTGCGCAGTAGACGAAAATGCGTACCACGCGCAAATCGGGCGTGCTAGACATGTTTACAGAATTTCAGGGGGTGCTTAGCACCCCCAAAACTCTAATTAGCATCCCCAAAATTTACCATCTTCCACCCTATTGGGTGTAGTTAAGGGAGGGCTTGGGGTGCTTAGCACCCCAAAACTCTAAGTAGCACCCCCGAACAAAATTTTTGGCCATATATACTGAATAGGGTCTAGGGCTTAAGCACCCCTGAACTTGACTGCCTAACTACGCCTATGCCAATGCCTTACAAATATTGACAGATCCTCCAGGGGATCGTACTTACGTGTCTATAGGATGTTGGTCTGGGGGGGCTGCAGCCCCCGAGCCCCCCCTGGGTGCGCCACTGCTTTCGCGAATATAACATCGTCAGATATAGAGCGATATATTTCAAAATACAGTGCAACGTTTGCGGCAAAAAGACATTCTTTTTTTTATCTTCTGACGGCCCACGAAGTCTAAGTACTATGTACCGTGGGTGTACTGGGGAATCGACTCACACATCCAGAGCTGGAAACAACCGTAGGGATTTCACCAGCCTTTTAAGAGGATGTGTGGGGTGGTACCATTTCGGTCGAGGAAGAATTCCTCTACCACCTTCCAACAACAATCACAAAATATCCATGGTCGAAGCGGGATTCGAACCCGTGCCTCTCGATTGCAAAGCTGGCGCCGGTACCAACTCGGCCACCGGAGACCCAAACTCGGCCACCGGCGACCTGAAAACAGTATTAAGGAATTGTTAATGATGCAAATTTTTGCAGATTGGCACCAAAAACCTTAAAAGGACTCTCACTGACAGGTAAGTCTTTACGTAATTGTTTTTTTTTTCACCTCTTAATTTATTTAAATAAAGAGGTAACGTCACTGTGTTCGTTGTCAGCCGCACAGCTCTTATGATAAAACCATAGCCTTCTCGATGTGATTCGCTAGACAGAGACAAATTCTCTGTCTAGCGAAGCACATCGAGAAGGCTATGGATAAAACATATATTATACAGGTTAGGTTATAAAAATGGCCCTTAGTTGTACAGAAGACCATTATGGTTATATGTAAACTTGGCCACTTTTGGTCTGTTCCCAGAGACGTCGGCGTCGATGACTAAAATTAAGTACGTACGTATACGGTATTTGTCAAAAATAATTTATGTCATTGGCGTGGCCCTCATTGCGTGAAATAAAAAAACGGTCAAGTGCGAGTTCAACTCGCGCATAGATGGTTCCGTACCACATACAACATTGTGAATTTCTTGCAGAACGAAAATTCTCAATACCTACGGCATTATCGAAAGATATTCTAAATAGTATATTATAGTCACTTGCTTATCGCGCTGTAAATCCCCCTCTGCCGTTTTTCACCTCTCGCCTAAGACCGCAGCGCTCGATCCCTGGCAAAACCAGGCGCGGTAGTTTGTGATCGTGTTATTCATTCGAGAAGTACCGAGTCCGCCAAATAATTTCTTTTAATGGCGTCTCATCCTTGGTATTGTAGTGTCGATGGGTCTAATATTAGTAATAATGCTTAATTTTTTTGAAGCCCCAAGGATCCTGAAAAGTAGGAAAAAGAAGTGTGTAACTTTTATATAGTTCACATTTTTTATCTATTAGATTTAAATGTTAACTTTTCACTTGCACCAAGTATATTTATTAAACAGATTGTCACGTATGACTTGTTGACAAAATATAATATTAATTTCATTTCATTTGCTTTTCCATCAGTTACCTGAGTCTGACCCAGATTGTTGCGTCATGTAATATTGAAATCCGGTCTCTAATGTTAAACACGTAGTTGTAGCATTACTATTGGAGATATATTCTCAGAAGGGGATGGGTTCGAATTTAGACACCAAAGTACATCCCCTGAAATTCCGTGCGCATGTCTATCACGCTCAGTTTGCGCATGGTACGAATTTTGGTATACTCCATAGACAAACGAAAAATACAAAAAACCGGAAAATAAAAAGTCATAAAACAAGTTAGGAAAAAAGTTAAAAAGTTAAATACTTAGTTGTAGCTTTACAACTGGAGATATATTCTTAAAAGTAGATGGGTTTGAATGTAGACTGCAAGGAACATCTCCTGAAATTCCGTGCGCATGTTTAGCGCGCTCGATTTGCGCGTGGTACGCATTTTGGTTTACTGCGCAGATGTCAAAAAAACGACAAAATAAAGAAGTCAAAAACAAAAGTTGGTGCGCAGGCTGGTACTGCCTGGCACCAGAAGTCAACTACCGGTTGTCGTCATATGCCCCGCCCGGGCGGTAAAACGGTGTGCCATTTTGACCTTTTAATATATGTTGCAAGACTACCTAGAAAAAAATTCTTGACATTTACGGCACAGGAACCCTCTCTAAGCAAGTCGTACTCGCACTTGACCCAGCAAACTCAAGCAAGCCCAGGAATTAAATAATTTTTGTCAAATACCTTATATGTACGTACTTAATTTTCGGCATCGAGGCCTCTGGTAACAGACACAACTCTCCAAGTATAGATATATGTAAGCGGAGCCGAAGGTAACAAAAACAATAAGTACCTAATGCTCAAGGTGTTAAGTGTAAAAAAATCTATTCTAATTTTTAAACTAGGCTATTTACATAAAAAGAAGAAATACATTTTAAAACATCGACCACCCGCTGAGCCCGCGAAATTCTTTATAAAAATTCTGTCGAAATTAATTTCTGAAAGAATCCGTAAACAAAAGCCAGTAATTAATTATAGTCGAACGAAAAATATCTTTAGCCTCGAAAATTGATTAAAAACATGTCTAACAATTTGACGCATCGCGGCATTTTCGGGTTGTTAAAAAGCCACAAAATAAATAGGTATAGGTGTTTTGGTGGTATACCGATTTTCCCAATTTTTTTTCCAATGTATAATTTTTCCAACGCAAACTTTTGCGAAAGCAAATAGTCTTCAGAAATATTTTTCGAAGGCACAGTTTTTTGAAAATGACTCAATATGTCGATAAAGTTGTAGTTCGATTACGATAAAGAAATAGGCAAAAATGAGCTAGAACCTTGGATGAATTAAGAATGGATACGGGATGATTTAACATTCTTTGAAGCCCAAACAAACCAGTCTAAGCGACACTGTAAACACAATTTGTAAACATTGGCCACATCTTATTTTACCTTATGTTTTTGTACAAAAAATACGTTAGAGGCATCACCAGATTTACTAAAAGTAATAAAAGCCCTAAAATATTGTATTTTCTGGCTAAATAATAATAAATTTAGGTCAGAAAGTTCTTAAATACATTATTTCTAAAGGCTTATTTAAAGTCGCTCCGAGTCATTTATAAATCTATAAGTCGCACTTTTTCTTCTCCAGTTCATTAGACAAAGACATACGTGTAACCGAGTGCTCAGACGTATTTCCTAAGCAACCAACAGAGACAGCAACACTTCTGAGCTCCAACACTCCAATGATATTTTATCTCTTTCTACTACCATTCTTGATTCAATTACGTATTACGTAGTTCCTAAAGTTCGTAAACTGGACCTCTAGGGTACGATGTTTTCATAACAAACAACAAATAAACAGGCTACACATTCGATACGCTCACAATATATGGAACACCGAATCCTTTCTAATTCATCCAAGGCTAGAACACATCTAATCAAACGCAGCAAACTTAATCACGTAAAAGGTAAATCGGTAAAGATTTCCTAGAAATAATAGGTACGTGGAGAGTTAATTAGGTTTGCTAGGTTTGGAAAATTTTGCTCTGGCTCTATTTCTAATGAAGCAATATAAATGTCGTTGATATTCCGGTACATATTTAGTTTTTAATTTATTTTTTTGTTCGAAATATTTTGTGTTCTAATATGCTTGCATTCCGGTATTTCTATATATTTATTTATCAAAAAAAAATGCAATAACTGCTCTAATGAAATTCAAGTTATATGGATTTTATAGGGTGATAGCTACTGTAATGATATTACACATATTACACCCAAGCAATTCGCCTGAGCATGCACCTCAGGGAAATTGGGTCGTGTCTTTTAATCGGAAAAGTTTAGGACAGAGTACACGGAGACTAAAGAAAGCACATTAACACTAGATTGTCCTAACCCATATCTACACTCCTAAAAATAAAGACTACCTTTTAAATAATAAATTAATTATAGTTTAAAAAAGTAAAAAACACGCTTTTATAAGTAGCGCACTAAAAAAGTTAAAAATAATTATTTTGGATATATAGCTGTACAAGTCGTCACTGATGACTTGTAGTCATCAGAAAACCGGGTTGTGCAGTGCAATTCATAAAAAGCTCTACATCGTAAAATAGAGCATGGTTATCCAAAAACTTGATGTATGACAATACAGGGTCACAATTTAATTTTTTAGCCACCCCGTATATCCTAAATAAAATTTTTGAATAATCATGCTCTTTTTCACAATGTAGGACTTTTTATGAAGATAATATACTTTTTTTGTAAAGGCGATAATAAAAAATTAACATTATTTTTGGGACCTCCTGTATGTTCCAAACCTAACTAACCCAACCAGAAGTAACCTAAAAAGTTAACTCTAGTACATTTGTAGTGGCAGTTCATCTTTAAATAACGATTTTGTCTTTTTAGCTTTACGTGAATTAGGACTTTTACATTTTTGAGCCACCCTGTATGTACTAGATCAAATTTTTGAATGACAATACTATTTTCTCACTATGCAGAACGTTTTATATAAAGGCACTTTTCTTCGTAAAAGCAATATTAATTTTTTTTTCCATATGGTAACCCAAGCAAACCTCAGCTAAACGTACTACACATAATTGACCTAATTTCAGTCAAATATACTCGTAGTATAATAACAATAACAATACCCTATTACTGGCAGTCACAAAACCCAACTTTAGTCTATTCTTGTCACTCAAATGCTCTAGGAACGACTTTTCGAAGTTTCCTTTTTTTTCAGTATGTCTTTTCTCGCAAGCACTAACACTCTGTGCTAACACTCTGTGCTACAATGTCAGAATACACCGTTTGTTCAATAATTTTTATTATTTAGATAAAAAAAGTACACCCATGCCACGGTACATACAGTGTATAACAAAAATTTGGAAACCTCAAAATATCTTGCAAACCGTTCATCCGATTTTTATGAACTGTTGTACACTTGGACACGAAATTACGCTCGATCCAATGGTTCCGCATGGTTGTCAAGTTTACCGTTTTCCTGAAATCGATATCGATATTTTTTAAATGGTACGCTCTATATTTTATTCGATTTTCTAATTCAGGTTAAAATTCTAAATGTTATCAACATTTTATCCTAAAGTTAAAAGTTTTTGAGAAAACGGTGGTGAACAATCGTTATTTTATTGTATTTTACCTTAAAATACCTGTATACGAAAGTTTACCAGAAATGTCTGGCATTGTCAGTTTCGTTTATTTACAAAAAATGGATCATTTAACAGAAACCCAAAGAATTTGAAATTTTAATAATATTGGATTATGGGGACAGAATGCGAACGTAACAAGAAGTTTGTAATATTTTTAATGACACATAACCTGACAGATATCCATTAACTAAATCTATGGTAGGTAAAGTTTTAAAAAAATTTCGTCAAACTGGAAACGCAAAAAGAACGCTATACTATTTGGATATTTAGTACAAGAATAAACAATACAGGAGAAAATAATTTAAGTTGATAAAGAAAACGAAATCAAATGTTTAAAATGTCCATTTATTTCTTGGCAGTAAGCCAAATACTCCGGAAAAACATGTAAAACGTTTAGAAGAATGTCAGTTTCCTCGATTCTTCTACATTCTGTTTCTATCCTTGACTTTAAATCATCGAGGTCATTTGGCTTACTTTTGAAAACAACATCTTTGTGGTGGCCCCACAAGAAGTAGTCAAGGGGCGTCAAGTCCGGAGACCGACCTGGCCAGTCGATTGTACCCCTACGTTCAATCCATATTCTAAAAAAAACACCATCGAGATACTGCAGAAAATTATGGGCATAGTGCGGTGGGGCACTATCCTGCTGAAACTATATTTCATCATTTGGTGCTTGATTATTGCCTAAAAAATCATATTCAAATAATCAATACAACAGCTGAAATAATGTAACAACACTTACCGATGATTATTTGGAAACAGTTGTGCAAGAGCCGGGACAACTTCATTTCTTAGAAGATCCAAATATTATTTCTCCATTTAATGGCTCTTGCATAAGGAAGGGGCCAATTATTCTCCGACCTATTATACCAGCCCAAACATTTATCGCTTAGGGGAACTGGGTATGATTTTCTCATATCCAGTCAGGATTTTTCCTCGCCCAATATCGACAGTAATGCCCATTAACTTTTCCATTTAAGAAAATGCTGATTCGTCAGAGAAAATTATTCGGTGGACAAAATCTGGATTGGTGTTGCAACGTTTTATCATGGTTTCGCAAAATTCCAAGCGTCTATCGTAACCATCTTCTGAGGGCTCTTGCACAAGTCTTATTTTGTACGAATGAAATATTTCGGTTTTCAGAAGGCGGTCTACAGACATGTGTGAAACGTTGTTTTCTTTTCCCAGTGTTCTGGTAGAAAGATGGAGATTTTCCACTAAACTGAGTAAAACATTTAGAGCTATATCACCATCTGTTGCACTTTTAGGCCGGCCAGAGCGTACAGCTTTCTACAAATTATGAACATGACGTCCTCTTCAGCCGCATCGCATCACGCACTTGAGTCATGAACTAACACACTGTATCAACGAAGCGCACCGGCGCGCCGGCATCGCACAGTGTAACGAAATCGAAAATTCGTGGACATCGGTACTTTTACTTCCCTGTTTTGTAAAAATTGTGGCATATAAAAACATATATTGGAGTACGATATTACTATACTAAATTTAGACCTACGTAGTACCTTATTAGGTACCGGTCGCTCAAAAAATATAATTGTTTTTTGCAAAATAGATAAAAAAGTACTGTTCTTGGTTTAAAGCACCTAAGTTTAATAGACTTAAATACTAATTATAACTAAATATACTTCAATTAACCTAATTTTCACAATCTGAGCTGGAGAAGTGGAGACTGATCTATCGGAATCATCTTCCTCAACGCTAGTTTCTTTAAAAAGTGTCTTTTTTCGCAGTATATTTCGGTCTTATAAAGGAAATCACGTGATCTCAAGAAATTAAAAAGTATGTCCTTAATATTCTCGGTCCGTCCTCGCTTTTACGCGTAATGTTCGCGAGTTTACCAAACTCTTTATTTCTAGCTTCTGATCCCTCCTCAGATAAATGTCCAATGAGAATATAAGAAATCCTCCAGCAAATTCTTGCCCCATGTACTAATAACATATGAACACTTGATAGCATATAGAACCAACTATAATGAAACATACAGCTTTGCAGTATCTGTCAAATTCTCGAAAAGTATTAACATTTAAGTTTTGACCCGAAGAGAGCGCTTAAAGAATTGCAGCAAATTTTTTAATTACGTTTCTGTTCAATTCAGTGACTTTTCGTAATGTCGAAAAAAAGTTTCGGCGGTATTGCCGTCGTTGGTAGTGCCCTCGCCCTGTTTTACAACGTCTATTAGTATCCCAAGTTTATTTCGAAAATCATTTTGGATTTTCTTCTTTCTTTGCCCTTTTATTACTTTATTTTTCCCCTTAGTTGCATTCTTTATTAAATTACTAAGCGTACTTAATAAGTTAACTATTACTTACATCTTAGAATAATATACTATTTAACAAAATAACAATAGGGAATATGCATATAACCCAAATAAATCTGAAATATATTTTTTTATATTCTCTACATAAATTAAATGTTCATGGCGGTTGCTGCTATCCATTTCTTTTGGTCTTTATTAACAAAAAAAAAAGGATTTAAAACTGTAAATGTTCGCGCGAATTTCGAAACTTGGAAAACGTGATCCCATTGGCTGTGTTGTCAAAACTGAACTTATGACTCATCATGAGTACATGGCGAATTCGAGTGTTGTAGAGTCATCGAAAACTCAATTAAAATGGCATTTAATGCGTAACTCATCCAATGGAATATCCCTGCACTTAAAGTAGAAGGTTCCTAAAATCTTAGTCATGTATACTTTAAGCCCAAATCGGTCCAGGAACCTTTCAATTTTGCAACGAACATTGGCATTTTTGACATATCATCTTAATAATTTCTAGTAAATAAACTGCAATTCTTTATTTTCATGGTAATCTTGGAAAATTAAAAAATTTTCAAATTTTAGATGTCCCCGATGCAAATAAACCTTTTTATTTATAACTTTACCGAAAAAATATGCGATTTAAACTAGTGGGAGGTATTCTTAGATAATTAATGGAGAAAATAAAGCCAAAAAGAATCACTAAATAGGGTAAAATTTACTATTATTACTATTTATATTTACACTATTTAATAGTGTGGAATAATGTCGGTTAAAAATAGGATTTGTCGTAAAAAATCAAGAAAATCCGATTTTTACCCCCTAAATACGCTCCTGGATGACCCATTCGGTATTCATTTTACAGTGTGATTATCCCCTTATAAGATAGTGTTGAAAAATTGGGGAAAAATAGATAGGAAAATATACAGAGTGATTCAAATGTACCGATGTCTAGGGCACACAAACAAAATAAATCGAAATTTAATGGGCGATTGTTCCCTTCCTATAGAGCATGAAGAAATTAAAAAATATGGATAATATATACTTTGACGAGCTCTTTCCGATGACGTATATGGGATTTTAATTTGGACCATTTTGACCCCACAAAAAATTAAAAACCGCGAAATATTTAGGTCAAAAATCTAAATTTCCAGTTTTTCCAAATATTTACATTTTCCAGTGATTTTAGGTTTAGGTAGTATTGCAAAAAAAGTATTTGAGATTTTTAAGTTTCCGTTGTAAATCCGTTTTTCGATCTGACGTTTTGTTTTCGAGTTATTAGGTAGGTACCAAAGAGGGGTCTGGAAATGGCATTTTTCGACCTAAAAAAATTCAAAAGATTTAATTGCCATTTTCTGATCCTCACCAGTTTCAGTGGAGTTTTGAAGCTCCGGGTCCCCTACAATCTCCGAAAATTTACATCAATTTAATTCACATTTGCGATCTGTACCCGATTTCAACGGAAATCGCGGAAATTTCGACTTTGACATTTAATAACTCGGAAACGAAACATCCTGTATAACTGAATTTTTTACCGAAGCTAGTTGAACTATTCCTCTATCAACCCAAAAAATTCGATTTCTCTCCCTCTGACTGTTTTCGAGAAAATGAAACCTGTTCGACTTTAGGTTAAGCTTTACTTTAACATGTAGATTTTTGCTGATCTCCTGACGTCACTTTTCAAGGACAAATGTGGCTGCTTTTTAAATTGTAATAAATTATACCGAAAAGTAAACGTTTTTTGTAGATAAATTATCCTAGTAATTTTCTTCAAAATATTGTTTTTGGGTTTGTAATGACTTCCTTAAACGATTTATGCAATAAAAAAAATATGTGCATATTCCATATTTAAAATTGGGTGTATTTTAAAAATTTTTTAAAATTATGTAGGTAGGTACTTAGATTCATGAATATTTTATTTAATATTATTCCAGCCAGTTTTCTTAGTAAACGTTAAATTACTTATAATCTACTTGTAAATTCTAAAAATTTAATATAATTAATAACATACCTGGAAAATCTTCAAAGCGGCATTAAAAAGCAAGCAACTTTGTATTTCTGCATGTGCGACAAGCGACATTACTATATAAAGAAAATATTTGTTTTTTCAATAATCGGACAGAGTCGGATGAGATTTTTGGATATGTCTAATGTATAAGAGTTTTGTAATCCTCTACTCTAATGTATGTGGCAACTTAGGCATATTTAGCCATTTTTTTAAAACTCACACCAAACTTTGTTTTTTCTTCGACTAGGAAAGTTTGGAAATATTAAGAGTAGTTAGCATACTATAGCTGCAACAAAAATTGCTTTCAAATTTTTTATTGAAACTTATTATGAACTTTTTAAATCAGACTTATTTTTGCATCATTTTTATTGCTCTTAGAAAAATCAAGTTTTTGCTTAAAAAGGAAGTACTTTACAGTGATACAATAAAAAAAACTGATAAACGACTAAACACTAGACATTTTACGAATAATCTAGAGCCAAAGTAAATTAAAATTCAATAGTAGCTGTTTCGCCCTATGGCGAAATATCAAATCCGTTACTCTGTGCGTCGCACCGCATCACGCACTATGAGTAGCTGGCTTTACACCGTAACGCACTGTGGACAAGCCCAGCGCGGTCAATAACTTTCCGATACGGATGTGAAAGTCAAAATTCTCGTAGTGCCCAAAAACGACCTCATGCGTACAGGCCCGTAGCTAGGGGGGAGGGGCAAAGTGAAAGAAAAAGTTGCCCACTCTAGAAAATCACTGAAATCATTGTCCTGTCTACTAGAAAAATAGTACATCATAAGTTTGCCCCCCCCCCTAAAACTTATCCCCCTCTGAAATCAAAACCTGGCTACGGGCCTGCATGCTGGAGCTATTTACCTCAAACCGGCTCAAACAGTAATAAACCAATTTTTTTAGCCTGTGGTATTAAGCTTATAAACAAACACACAAAAATTATTAAACATGAAAAAGGAAACAAAATTGTTTTTCAGACTGCTTTCAAATTTCGAAATTATCAATAACTGTAATACTGCCTGTACAGTGTACATATCTGTGTTAACTTGCAATATATTTGAGCTTTTAAAAATCCATCGTAAGTAAATTTAAAGGTTTTTTTAAAAATAATTTCATATTCTGCGTTTATTCTGATTAAATATCACGTGCGACGTACAATACGGATTCGTAACATAATAAAATTAATCAGGATCCTTATATTTATTTATCTTCGAAGACAGTGTTATGATAGATTTATTAATATTAATATTTCGAATCTGATTGTTTGATTTTTTTTGCGTCACATGTATGCAAACCAAACAAATGTTAATGTAACACCTACCGCATTTTTTAAGTTTAAGTTATTTTTCTAATAAGCTATATATATATATACTTATATATATAATATTATATATATATATATATATATATATATATATATATATATATATATATATATATATATATATACTTATATATATATAGATATATATATATATATATATATATATATATATATATATATATATATATATATATATATATATATATATATGTATATATTTTTTTTTTTTTTTTTTTTTTGAGACAGCCCATGTAGACTTCAAGATAAGTACTAACTTACCTTGGGCGGCTGAAGAGAAGGAAAATGTAATCTATTGATACGGAACTTACAGTACTGGAGGTTGGGAGGGGAAGGGAAAACATCTGCTGGTAATTTGTTCCATTATGTGTAGTTATGAATGAGCGAGAGAAGTGGGATTCTAGGATTTTGTAGCTTGACAGTAAAGGGGTACATAGACTATGGGCTCATCATGAACATTAGACCATTCATCAAAGGACGTGCAAATAGACTGTGCAAATAACTTGTTAAAACAGGCCAGATTCTCCAACACTAGTCCGGCCTAATTTGACAACTAACAGCGGGTTGCACAAAATTTTTAATCAAGTAGTAAATTTAATTGACGTTTAGAAGCATCTTTGGCAATGACATTAACATGAGTGCTGTCACATTACGAGTGTCCAATTAGTTTAATTCGTGATTAAATTGTTTATGCAACCGGACATAAGAGTTTTAAACTGACACGTGTAAGAATAAGACAACTAAGCTGTATACTATTAATTTGTTTTGAGTTTTATTCGCAAATTTGTAGAAAATGGCAGTTTAAGTACGTGCTTTCGACAATAATAGAACTAAATTCATTCTAGCAACCCGTTCCAAGGTGAAAATCATTTGGAAACCAAGCAAATCGCTGACATATCAGAATAATTCATAAGTTTTTAATGAAGACTTATTAACAATGGCAGGACAAAAACCTGTCAGAACATAACTGATCAACTAGAAGATCTTAATTTACACCAGTACTAAATCTTAAACCTTTTTAGTAAACCTGAACGTTAGATTTTTCTTCTTCAAATATTTCATTTAGGAGCGTTGATGATAACTGAAATCTAAACGGCTTTAGCTATTTGCATGTCCAATTCTTTATTCTTATCTTGACAACTTCGCACAACAAAAAAACCCAAATGGCTGCTACTTCCACTATTTTCACTTCCATCTCCATTTCTCTTGTCCTTTCTCTGTCTCTTTGCCGACTGGATAACTTCATTTTGGCTAGTTCCAGGCTGGAATTCACAATCACTTTCCAGACCACTAATATCACTAGTTTTACTTTTGCAGGTTTCCCAGTGACTTTTCAGTCTATCCACTAAACCTTGCATTGCTTTACCACACTTTTTACACACAGCTCTGTATCCTACTTTGCCAACCACTTTCTTTTTTATAAAATGTTGAAAAATACTAATTTCCTTTCTACCCGACTTGTCATGATTAAAAATTTCGTGCTACGCTACTCTCATAAGCAAAAATATTTCTGATAACTGGAATAGGCGCGTATCATGTTATATAGCCGAGCGTTTTCCGTAAGTCTTTTCAAGTTTCGACGAAGTCGCGAACGGAATTTTTCCGACTCGACTTTTTCAACAAAGTATCTGACTTCAAAGTTCAGAAATGTCCACACTAACACTTCTGAGGAAAACATGGATTTCTGAGTTCAAAAAACCTATCTATCAGATTTTGTCACTATAACGGTTTACAATAAACCCTAAACAACCATGTATCACATAAAACTATAATAGTAATCGGTACCCATAACAGATTACCTTAACTATCCTGAAGGACACAAAGCTTACCAGGAAACTATACTGGTATACAATACAAGATAGGTACCCTAAAGAATGATGCCAGGTATCATATAAAAATCAATTGTAATCTAATAGATTGGTCTAATTATCCCGCAATACATTATACGTATACCAGTAAATATAATGTCCTATGGACACTCTGTAGGATACAATATATCACACAAAACTATAATCCTTAACATTCCTGCAGTACACAACATGTACCAGGAAATACAATGTCCTATGGACACACTATACTGAACTGATTTATTAGTTAGTAGGTAATAGTAATGTAGCGTAGCTATTTAACTATTTATTCACACATGCATAGAGATGGAATATTCTCGAGAATTTATTTTTGGGAAATATTCTCCGAGAACAATGAGAAGTTATCGGTAATTTTGGAGAATTTATTTTATATGTTGGAGAATTTTATGTTTTGACTGCATAAACTGAAAGAACATATTCTTTTACCAAAAGTAGTTTTTACAATAATTTTATCTGAAAAAATAAAGAGATGTAGGGATCGAACATTCTCGAGAATTTATTTTTGGGAATTTTTGTTTGATTGCATAAATTGGAAGACAATATTTTTTACCCATAAAGTAGTTTTTACTATAATTTTATCTGAAAAAATAAAGAGATAGCACTGCACATGCACAATACCTGATTTAGAAAATATTCAAATTGTACACTAACATCATGTATCTTAGTCAAAGTAAAGACAAATACAATTTTTATTTCCATTATTTTCGAGTACTTTTACTTATAAAACATAACTTAGAAACGCATTGTATAAAATAATATGTCTAAAAAAGTTGTTTAAAACAACACAGAAAAGAAATAACGGTAAAGATGTTCCAAGCTCCACTAGGCCAATCATTAGAGCTTTTTATGTGAAAAAAAGACTAGTAGCCATCATTTGAAAGACACTCCGTAGATATATTCTGATGTGTTTTCGACTAGCAACTCTCATTAATTAATTTGTTATTAACAATTTAGTGCAAAAAAACGCTTTTTTTTTGGTTTTTTGCTTATAAAACGAAAACTATTCGAAGAATTTCAATTCCGTAAATGGAAAAGTTGTAGAGAATTAAATTACGAAGAAAATGAGAGGTGGAACGATGCGATCGGTTGATTAGAACCGAAGAAAATCCGGAAAAAGCGGAAAATTCAGCTTTATTTTCAAAAATTCACAACTTTTCCATTTATGAAGATTAAGAGCTGAAATTTGGCACAGAAGTAGATAATTATATCAACTTCAAGTGTGCGCAAGGCAGGTGCTGTCGGACCATTAGTTTTTGCGCAAGTGCAATTTCAATTTTTTTATGCATTTTTTTGCCGGGAGCCTGCTTGCGTTAAAAATAGTCCTATTTTAATTCTAATACCGGTTTTCAAAACTAGAAGTAAAATACTATAAATCGTATATCCCAAGTTTTCGTTAAAATACAGCGAAATGGATGAAACATGCACTTGAACATCGGTGTAAATGGCCTTGGGCGCGCGAGCGAGCGAGTGGTGGGGGAAGGAGGGGAAGCGTACATGTATAGACATACAGGCGGGCCGTGCGGTGAGTCGCATCTTTTCACTGGCTTTTCTCAGCCACTACTGCAGCTTTTTTTGATTTTGGGTTACTGAATACGAGGACTCTGATTCTCTATTCAGATTCCACGAATAATTCAAGATAAAGCTGCTATTCCGAATTTCGGAGTGGTCTAAGGATTAGAAGAGACGAGACATATATATAGCTATAGCACACTTAAATTTTGAATAGCTGTGTAACCGTCTAATGCGCCCCTCCCTCTCTCTTCTATTGTTCGGTGATATGGGTACAGCTGTTGCCTTGGGATTCAAACGAATAGAAGAGAAAGCGACGCGAACGGTTAGATGCTACAGAGCGTTCGGAGCTGTGAGTTGTACTTTTCGATCTGATTGATCGATCTGATTGATCAATCTGCATCCGACGATGATTCTGACTTTGATAGTTTAATAGATAGCGAGCAGATCGAAGAAAATGAAATAAACTATGCGGACCTTCCGAAAAGAAGGCGAATTTTATAACTAATGTATTCGGCGCAATAATATGTTCATGTTGTTTAGCATCCATTTTTAATCATATTAATAAAACACTTTTGTGAAAAAAAAATAGTTATTTATTATACAAGGGGAAAAAGTATTAAATTTTAGCTCGAGGTTGTGTTGTCTCTCGACGCGAAGCGGACTGAGACGAAAAACCGAGAGCTAAAATCTAATATTTTTCCCGTGTATAATACACTATATTTTTCTGCGAAGGGAAAAACGACGAATTAATATTGAAAAAAACCGAGGAAAAAATCTATTATTACAATATATTAAAGTCAGAAAATTATCGATGCGAAATTTAAATGTTTAAACTGCTAGGCTGTTGGACTTATAGCGTTGCTAAGGAAACCTATAAAGTAATCAAACATCTGTCATTTTAATTCTGTGATTTGATTTAAAAATTGCAAACTTAGTGGTTCTTTAGTAGATATTTTGAATAATATACAGTTAAAAAATGTCTGAAAGGAAATGTAACTTTTGTATAATAAAATATTCTAAATTTAAATATCTACCTCTACTTATGTGTATATATGTATATCCGGGAAAAAAGTACTCACTTTTTTCCCCTGGAAAAAAGTAATTTCATAAAAAGTGACATTTTGTTACCTGTCAACAGAGATAAAATGTCAAACGTTTTTCCCGTCACGGAAAAAAATATATATTTATGTGTTTAAATTAACAACCTTCCTGCTCGTTTATTTATAGAATAGAAATATAAGAATGTTACTCAAGAAGGTGGAATAGCAGCTTTATCTTGAATTATTCGTGGAATCTGACTAGAGGATCAGATTCCTCGTATTCAATAACCCCTAAATCAAACAAAGAATCTTCCAAAAAGGTGCAGTAGTCGCTGAGAAAATCCACTGAAAAGATGCGACGATTCGCACGGCGCGCCTATATGTCTATATAATATGTACGCTTCCCCTCCTTCCCCCACCACTCGCTCGCTCCCACGCCCAAGGCCATTTACACCGATGTTCAAGTGCATGTTTCATCCATTTCGCTGTATTTTAATGAAAACTTGGGATATACGAGTTATAGTATCTTACTTCTAGTTTTGAAAACCGGTATTAGAATTAAAATAGGACCATTTTTAACGCAAGCAGGCTCCCGGCAAAAAAATGCATAAAAAAATTGAAATTGCACTTGCGCAAAAACTAATGGTCCGACAGCACCTGCCTTGCGCACACTTAAAGTTGATATAATTATCCACTTCTGTGCCCAATTTCAGCTCTTAATCTTCATAAATGGAAAAGTTGTGAATTTTTGAAAATAAAGCTGAATTTTCCGCTTTTTCCGGATTTTCTTCGGTTCTAATCAACCGATCGCATCGTTCCACCTCTCATTTTCTTCGTAATTTAATTCTCTACAACTTTTCCATTTACGGAATTGAAATTCTTCGAATAGTTTTCGTTTTATAAGCAAAAAACCAATAAAAAAGAGTTTTTTGGCACTAAATTGTTAATAACAAATTAATTAATGAGAGTTGCTAGTCGAAAACACATCAGAATACATCTACGGACTATCTTTTAAATGATGGCATAGGTGGTTTTCTACTAGTCTTTTTTGCAATATAATATGACTTTTTTTGCTCTAATGATTGGCCTACACCTATGATACAATGGCGGAATTAAAATAAATTACCAATATTTCAGTAAATTCTCATAAATTCTCCGAGAATATGAACTTTCCCGAGAACATTCTCGTTCTCGGAAATATTGTCGGTAATTTTCCAGTAATTTATATTTTTTTTCTAACATCATAAATTCTCGAAAATTTATGCTGGGAAATATTCTCGGTAATTTACCGTTCTCCGGAGATATTCCCTTGAAAACATTCTCATGGTACATCTTTACATATGCACTAACTAAATCTCATCTAGACTGCATTTGCATCTAGAATATAACGGAATTGTTCTATATATAATATTTATCTAACCTGCACTAACTTGGTAGTACTAACCAGGGCCGTTCTTAGCTACTTTGCCGCCTATGTACAGGGTCTTCCAACGAGGACTGAACAGGGGCTCATTTTTGAGCTTCCTTGTATTTAAAGAAAAATCTAAAATATCCAATCGATGTACTTTTTCCTGCAGAATTCAAAAATGAGACCAAAAATTCATTTGAACCAGAAACAAAAGAGTTACGCTATGGATAAGGTGTTTTTTAAATGGAACATAGCTTTTTTTATACGATTTTGGGAACGAGTGATTTTTTTTATGTCCGTTCTGATTAAAATATTTAATATTGTGACAGCTATTTTTATTAAATTTTAATGTTTTATCCAGTATGATTTAACTTCAACCTGTTTGAAACATACACTAGGTAATAAAGGTAAAATCACCTTGAAATCCTTCAAAGTAAAAAATTTGACAAATTTACTATAATATTGCCGAAATGAAATATTCATTAGATGAGAGATTGCAGATTGTTATCTTGTTCTACAAATGTCAAGAAAATGCAAGAGAAGCAAGGAGATTTATTGCAAATTATTAAATTATTGGATATATTTCTGTGAAAATTTGCAATAAATCTTCTCCTTGCTTCTCTTGCATTTTCTTGGCATTTGTAGAACAAGATAACAATCTGCAATCTCTCATCTAATGAATATTTCATTTCGGCAATATTATAGTAAATTTGTCAAATTTTTTGACTTTGAAGGATTTCAAGGTGATTTTACCTTTATTACCTAGTGTATGTTTCAAACAGGTTGAAGTTAAATTATACTGGATAAAACATTAAAATTTAATAAAAATAGCTGTCACAATATTAAATATTTTAATCAGAACGGACATAAAAAAAATCACTCGTTCCGAAAATCGTATAAAAAAAGCTATGTTCCATTTAAAAAACACCTTATCCATAGCGTAACTCTTTTGTTTCTGGATCAAATAAATTTTTGGTTTCATTTTTGAATTCTGCAGGAAAAGGTACATCGATTGGCTATTTTAGATTTTTCTTTAAATATAAGGAAGCTCAAAAATGAGCCACTGTTCAGTTCTCGTTGGAAGACCCTGTACAAGCATCAAAAATGCCGTCGCTTATGTTTCGGCCTAACATAGGTACTGTATTTGAAGCAACGAAAATGTTTCCATAAGCTTTATTTTTTTTTATCTTCTGACAGCCCACGAAGACCGAAACCCAAGTACTATGTACCGTATGTGTAGGTACTGGGAAAATCCGACTCGCACATCCAGAGCTGGAAACATCTGTAGGGATGTTACCAGTCCCTTAAAAGGATATATGGGTTGGTACCACCTCGGCCGAGGAAGAATCCTCTACCACCTTCTGTTTGGAGCGGCGACACACGATATTCCCAAGCGGCCACCAAACCAAGTAGCAACCGTGCCAGGCGTCGGCGTCGTTTAACCTCAGTGATCGAGCGGAGAATATTATATAAATATTTTTTAATTATATAAAAGTATAAAAACATTACTTACCTTTTGTTAAAACTTGAAAATAAACCACTAGAAAAATGTTTCAATTAATAGATCATAAAATTGTAGAAAATAAACTACTCCAGTCACAGCTTATTCTGCTGTTGCTACTTAATAATAAATAAATGAGTGATTGAGTTAAGTAAATTGCAAGAAAACCAGCTCTGCAAAATCAAAGCTAAGAGAAAATGATTTCCTTTTACAGCAATATTTAAAATACCAATTTCAGCCAATAGATAAAAGAGTCAGCCACGCCGCCCTTTAGCGCCGCGGCTTCCATCTCCAATTATTGAAATAGGGGATAAACAGGCAAGCCGGCCGCGCGGTGTTTTTTTGCGAACTTTACAACAGTATATTGTCTGGGGTATGATATTTTGATAATGAATATAGATGTTTTTAAATAATTAATTCTGTAAAAGTTCCTAAGCATGAAATTTGGGTTTGCATATATTTTTTTTAATATTAAAGTTAATATCTGTTTCACTGATCCGGCCGACGCGACGCTCGCCGGCCCCCCCTAAAATTGGCCTTGGTACTATGCCTAATACTGACTTGGGTATACATAGCTGACTCACAGGTACACCGGATTTCGGTATAACTTATCTGAGCAGTTCTAACTTTGGTATAACGAACTTTGTATAAATATCTGACTTAAATATAATGGACTTGGGTAGCCTGGAGTGCTGAATATAAAGAAACCACAATCAACTGCACCGCACCCTTTTTTTAATTTGACTTGCTTTCTCACTGTTAATTTGGAATGCAAACGATATTGTTTAAATGTACAACATATTAGGATTTACCCTGTGGTGTTTTGGAATTTCCATCGTAACAAATTTCTGTAATATTCACTGGAACTCTACAAGCATTTTTTCTGCTATACTACCCCGAAGGATGATAGATATCAAAAAGAGAATACACATCCCTGGTCGTGGGCTTAAATACCTTTCGTGAACAAAAAGTCTTTCGGTAGCTATCCAATCAGAACTCAAGCCGGTTACATTTCGATACCAAATTTTCTCAATTTTCATTTTGTCTTTAAAGAACACTTCACTAACTTTAACCACTCTTAAAAGTCTTTTCTATTATTTTAACATCTAAAAGCCACAAAATCCACAGAGCTCCATAAGTGTTTACATCAACGGAAGTGTCTACAAGATTTTACTCTACTTACTTCGAACGCCTTTTTACAAGGAATTCAGTAAACGAATATCAACGGTTTTTCCTGAGTCTTAAGGTGGCATTTTTCACGTGGCGTCCTTGTTGGCCTACTTAATTTCATTTTGACATGTCTATTCGGCTTTAATTTTTTTAACAATAACATTTTAAGTGTATTAAGTATAGACTCATATCCTGCAAGCAATATTCAGTCAATTATTTAAAATTTCAACTTGTATAATAATTTCATTCAGAAGATTAATATTTTAAAATATTTATGGTGATATTTCTTCTGTAATAGGATCTCGATATTCTTTATAAACATTGTTCTCCTAAAATAAATCATAAAATATCTTGGAAATTTATTAATACGTTAAAAATACCTATAGAATATAAATATATACTGTTAATATTGTGACAATATTCATGCAAAAGAAAAATAAAGCAAAAAATTGTACTAAAATAAAATTAAGTTGGCAATAAATGGTTGTGGCCGGCAAATGCAGCCTTAACATATTGGATCATTTCGTTCTATAGATGTACTAAAATACCGCCATAATGATAAACTACATATATTTACAGAATACTACATGGAGTACTCTGATACACTCAATAATCTCAAAAGATAGACTTTACCGCAAATATATAGATTTAAAAGCAGTTACTGAGACTTGCGTAATAAATTAACTGCAACGCCGGATGCAAAAAAGTGAAAATTAATAAATTGGTAGAAAAGAAATATAACGGGGAAATCGGCCATTGTTTTTATCTAAGACATCCCACGTAGACTTCAAACCTAAGTACTAACGTACCATGGGAGTCTGAAGAGAAGGAAAATGTAGTCTATTGACTCGGGGTTTAAAGGATTAGGACGGGAAGGGAAAACATCTGCAGACAATTTGTTCCATAATCTGGAGACCCTAGGCATGAATGAGCGAGAGAAGTGATCAGTTCTGGTCTTCTGTAGCTGGACAGCAAAGGGATGCATACGTAACGCGCCTCTTGTTGTTCTGTTAGGAACAGTCAAGGGGAAATAATGCCGGCTAGTTCTTCGGAGCAAAATCCGTGGAAGTACCGGTAGAAAAGGGATAAATCCCCAACAGCGCGGCGATAAGCGACAGAAGGGAGTTTTCTTGTGAGGACTGGGTCATTGATGAGACGGATGGCTCTCTTTTGGATAGAATCAAGGAAGATAAGTTTCAAAGGTGATGCCGCTCCCCAGATGTTGGAACAGCACTCCAGGTTGTGGAAACATAGATAGTGGATAAGTTGGAAGGGGAGAAGTACTTTCTGACTCGAAAGAGAAAACCAAGCTTTTTAGCTGCCGATGTGGCTACTGAAGTAATGTGTTTGTGCCAGCTGAGATCATGCTCGAAAGTGATGCCAACAAGATAGAACGTTTCATTGTTCTCTAGGGCTTGGATGGCACCCCTGTCTAAGATTAATTGAAGATCTTGGGAAAGGGATAGGTGCATAGATCTGCGTCTATTATCCCGCTCTTGGTGCAAGACTTGTCTGGAAAAATGAATATTGGAGTGAAGGATACTATCGTCAGCATAACTGTGGATGGGATTGGTAGTTGAAGAGAGCAGGTCATTAATATGAAGAAGAAATAGGGTTGGTGCCACGACTGAACCCTGGGGGACGCCAGCATTGATAGGATGGATGTTGGATGAGTGACCGTCAACCACTACAGATTTGAGCCGATTAAAGAAGAAGCTACCGATCCAGGTACATAGTTTGGTAGAAAGACGGTCAGAAGGTAGTTTGTTGAGGGGTGCGGCAAGCCATACTTGGTCAAAGGCCTTGTAAATACCAAGGAGGGCAATCTGAGATTCGCCATGAAATTCGAGAGACTTGTTCCGTTCCGTTACAAGCAGAGAATAATTACACTTTAAATAAACACAGGGCAAGCTGGATACATTTTTTTACGCTTGGCAGCTACACAACCGCCTCCGAATAAAAAATTATTCTGAGGTCGCAACTCAACGAAGTAGCATGATTTATTTCAAATCTCTACATGACATTAAGTGTAAAATATAGATAAACAGTAAGTAAGTATTCTATTGTTTTGCTGCTATCCGGTTAGGTACAGAATTAGGTCAATATTGTAATTTCTAAGTGAATTTCTTTTACACCGGCCAAAATATAGGGGAAACTAGTCTAAAATGTGATGAAACAGCTTAGCGCTCCAGTTTTTTAAATATGCGGTTAAATTGTGATTCGGCAACTTCGCAAGTGGTGCTAATTAGCGCTTATTTAAAATCAGCAGGCAGTTGCCTCAGACGAGCATGAACGTATCTGCTTATTCTTTTACACGTTTTTGTGTAAATTCACATTGCTTTAAAACAGAAACAAGTCGTATTCCACCTTATATAATATTTTAGTGGTTATAGTGTTTAAAGTTAATTTGTATCTTACTAAACATTTTTTTATAATCAAAACTACTGTGAAATGCCATATTATGTCGTGGCAGGGCAGGATGGCTACAGTGCCGGCTCAAGGGGGGGGGGGGGCTAAGGGGGCTATCAGCCCCGGGCGGTGGGCTAAAGGGGGTGGTGAGTGGAGTAAAAATAGTAAAGCTGAAAAACAATAACAGTTGTACAAAAAAAAATTGACACAAAAAATAGTTGACATTTTCTGGAGTTTATTCTATTTTTTGAAATTCCTTCAGATTTTCTCAAAGATAAATTGGGATGACGTTCGAAGAAATTTCTAAGCCATTTTTTGCCGGCATTCGCGTCTTTTTTTCAAAACGGATGAGGAAGGTTATTCCTTATAGCAAGCGCCAGTCTGCGAATGTCTGCGAGTCCTAGACCATAATATCTTTTGTCCATTTCCAAACAGTACTGTACCAAGTATTCTTCCATTTTATGCGATAAAACTGGTTTTCGACCCATTTGTAGTTTACGTTGTTCTTCTAAGGGTTGCTCACGTATGACATATAATTCAAGGGTTATTTTTGGAACGTTGAAGCTCTTTGAAGCCTTTAAATACCCCACTTCCCTACTTTTAACTTCGTCAATGGCTGCGTCTTCATATTTTCTGGATTCCATTTTTTATGTGGGAGTCGATTTTTAGGCACTTTACTGAAATTTTTTTCTCCTATAGATAAAAAAGTTTTAGAACCGTACAAATTAGTTGGGTTCCTAATTTTGGATATCTAATTATAGGACACCTTTCCATCCAGAATTAGGCAACCTTTATGATTAAGGTTATGTGATTCAAATAAAAAAAAATCCTGACAGATAGGTATTTTTGTTTCAATCACTTCGGCTTATTCTACAACTATTCTAGTACATGCATTGGAACTTTCACTTTCGTACGCTAACTACTTACCTTTTTATAATAATTTTTAGCACAGAAACAAAAAACACTATGTCACAAATAAACACATACTATTATGGCGCCACCCAGTGGCGTGTTCAGGGGGTCGGAGGGGGGAGCCCCCCCAAGGTGCTTGAAGAAAAATATTTTTATTACGATTCCATGACGAACTTTGGGCGCGGCCACGAAAAATTTTCGGCTCAGGCGCCACCTAGAAGTGAACACTGAAAAGCCAAACTGTGTGCTCCATACAGGCTCATTCTGTGTGAAAGACCTTTCGTTTTGTGGATTCAATTACAGAAAACTATTAACACGTTTTGAGATGATGTATAGTATTCAAAATTAGGCAATTATTCAATATTAGGCGACTTTCCTCTACATCTTTGTGTTTTTACGTTCGTTTTATCCACATGGATAATACCTGGAAATAAAAATTGGAAAATATTATTGGCGGGGGGGGGGGGGGCGATCAGCTTTGAATAGCCCCGGGCAGTAAACAGCCTTAAGCCGGCACTGAATTGGCGTACCTATCCTATTTTAGACAGACAATATTCGATTGTGGATAGAATGTGTTTTTCATTAATCATTTTATTCTGCTCCCAGATGGGGCTGTAAAACATAGACAAAAGCCAGGAGACAATATAGTGGGATGACAATGCAATACAAAATGTTGAATATGCCGTTTTGCCCTAATTAAACATGCGTTAGAATTACTTTTTTTTTTAAGATTCCTTGATTTGTAGTAATAGACATGATTGTGCTCAATTTTATTTAAAATAAAATAGACATTTCATGCATTTCACCCCGACTACTAAGGGTGAAATGATTTTTGCTACTTTTTAGTGTTTCGTGCTAAAATTAGAATTCACTTATGGAATTACTTCGATATCCGTCCGTCCGTCTGTCACAGATGATTTTATCTGAAACTATTCGACGTAAAAATTTGAAATTTAGCTCAAAGATAGGTGTGGTGGCCCAATTATAGAGGTGAAGTATAAAAAGTTGAATTTTGATTCTGGGGTTAATTTCAGGGGGTAAATCGGGAAATGAAAAAAAAAATTCAAGAGCATCGTGTGGGGTGTCAAATGAAAGCTTATTAAAGCACGAATTAAACAATATATATGATGTATTTTCATGCATTTATTTAAACAGTTTTCGGGAAAAACGCTTAAAAGTTGCTGTCCCCCACCCTCATCACCAAAAGAATCGCTCAGAAAAATCTGAAAAAAAAAATCATGAACATTAGAAATTAGGTGTAGATTGAGTCAAAATTTGGAAAATTTAATTGTTTATTTCCTTATAACTGCTGAACAATTGGCTTTAGTGAAAAAGTTTTTCGAAAAAAAAAAATTCTTACGAAACTACGGGAACTACTTTTGTCCTTACACGTTCTTCAAAATTTTTAGTGTGGCTCAGTCGAAACGCCCCCCACTAAGCTCAGCGCATACGCGATGTGATACGGCGTTGGTGTCGTCGGCGATGGGTAGCGCGGCAGCTGAGCGGAGATCGGGCGGCCAAGGTTTGCTCAGGTTAAGTGGGGGGCTGATGGCAAGGAACACTAATTGGGCAAGCTTGCACTTGAATTTTTTAAAACTGCGTTGTTGTGAAGAAGGAAACCAATAAAAGACAAATAAGTATTTATCACGTATATGTTAAAACTAATAATACTAAATAATGCCACTTTTGTTTCTCGTTAAAAGTTAATTTAGAAACTTTATTGCAGTTTATGCCAATTTAGGCCACTTTCCTCTATACACGTGAGATACATTTTCATTTTGTAACTATGCAGTGTAATAATATTATATGCACTTTAACAGGCGCTGCTATGTTACGTATCTAAGTTGAAGCAAATAAGATCATTAGAGGCAGCAGCAAATGGGAAATTTTATCCGACCAACAAAAGAAATTTACTTTTGCAAGTAAGGAAATTACTTTTGTATACACCTTTAAATTAAAAAGTTTTATGTGCTTTCTTAGAAAACTAATTTAGTAGCGACGCAGTATGCTTGCCATTCTTGTAGAAATTCTTTAGTCTCATATCACCTTAAATTGTTTCATTTTGTCAGAAAAATCTCCACAGAACTAAAGGCGGTCAATTTATATTATTACATTTCTTTATTTTGGCTAAGTTCTTCGACTTATTTTGTTTATATCGGCGAAGGTGATAGACGATGTGGAATTATTAAAATTTCACTGTTGTTGGGCTTCAGTATATTGTATCGATATATTATATCAATAAGTTATATGTACTGATATACTAACAAATATAAATACGTCTATAATTATTACGTTATTAATTATATATATATATATATATATATATATATATATATATATATATATATATATATATATATATATATATATATATATATGTTACGGTTAATTTGGATACTTCGCTAGTTTACAAACTAACCAGCTAGTTTGCAAACTAACTAAAGACACTGTTATTTTGAAGGAATCAGCCATTTCCCACAAAATAGCAGATGGTTTATAAACTAGCTGGTTAGTATGCAAACTATCGATTTGCTTCAGTTAAGATGAGGATTTTATTGAGGTTACCTTAACCTAAAAATTATGTTTTGTTTGTTGTCCAGAAAATCTAGCGAACGGTGGATCGGAGGGCACCCTAAGGTCGGAACAGGGTTAGCACGTGGTTAGGGGCCCTGACCAGTCTCTTTCCTCGCAGGCGAAGAGGGATCGGTGCGAAAAAATCCACTATTGTTCCTTCCTCTGCGCATGCGCAAGCCCGGGATAAAAAGTAGTACCCATCCCCTAGCCCTAGACTCTTGTGTCAAAAAATACGATACGGTAAGGTGCAAACGTACGGTAGGGGTAGTGTTCAAATTAGCCAGTAAACTAGCTATTTTAGGCAACTAGGATAGTTGTAGTAATCGTATTAACTAAAGACAATTGGATAGTATACAAACTATATAAAATATCTAGTTAATATAAAAGCAATAATGAAAAATCTGTACATAAGGAACAATAGTGGATTTTTTCGCACCGATCCCTCTTCGCCTGCGAGGAAAGAGACTGGTCAGGGCCCCTAACCAGGTGCTAACCCTGTTCCGACCTTAGGGTGCCCTCCGATCCACCGTTCGCTAGATTTTCTGGACAACAAACAAAACATAATTTTTAGGTTAAGGTAACCTCAATAAAATCCTCATCTTAACTGAAGCAAATCGATAGTTTGCATACTAACCAGCTAGTTTATAAACCATCTGCTATTTTGTGGGAAATGGCTGATTCCTTCAAAATAACAGTGTCTTTAGTTAGCTTGCAAACTAGCTGGTTAGTTTGTAAACTAGCCAAGTATCCAAATTAACCGTAACATATATATATATATATATATATATATATATATATATATATATATATATATATATATATATATATATATATATATATATATATATATATATATATATATATATATATATATATGTATGTATTGTGAAGTACTATTCAAATGCCAGTGTCTTGTTTGAAACAAGTTGTATGAAGAGCCGTTAATTAGAATTGGCTTAGTTACGTCATGTTTCCCACTGTCCCCCTGTCTTTCCAAATTCAACCCAATTTTACCACATTCTTGTTTCCTTATTAAAAATTTTGTGACACCTACTTAAAGAACAATAATTTTTGCATTTAAGATATTTAATGAATGATTAATTCTTATTTAAGTTATCAAAATTATAATTAGATGTGAAATTCAGTTATAGTTCAGAAATAAAACTTGAGTTTCTCTGCAGTGGCGGCTGGTGAAATTTCAAAGTTGTATATCTCTGTTCCTACTTACAGGACCCGAACCAAATTTACGGGTTTTAATAGTGAGTCCACTGGGAATGTTTTGGTAAAGAAACAAAACATTTTGTAATTTGCGAACAAAAGTTAAAATTTTGGTGTGCCCCTCCTAGGAAAAAAATGAAAGCGTCTAGGTATTTTATTTATTCTTTTTTCTAAACAAATTTTACATCATTCTGTCGAGAGATTTTAAATTTTGAGAGAAAAAAAGGTGTTAGTAGAAAGTTATAGTCATTTGAATTTTTTCTTAAATTTCATTTTAGGCTTAAAAAAATTCAAATGACTATAACTTTCTACTAACACCTTTTTTTCTCTCAAAATTTAAAAACTGTCGACAGAATGATGTAAAATTTGTTTAGAAAAAAGAATAAATAAAACACCTAGACGTTTTCATTTTTTTCCTAGGAGGGGCACACCAAAAATTTAACTTTTTTTCGCAAATTACAAAATGATTTTTTTCTTTACCAAAACATTCCCAGTGGGCTCACTATTAAAACCCTTAAATTTGGTTCGGGTCCTGTAAGTAGGAACAGAGATATACAACTTCGAAATTTCACCAGCCGCCACTGGTTCTCTTGTCATTGAATTAATTCTTTCACATTATAAGATCAACGAAACTAGCAGCCTGTTGCACAAAACTTCTAATCCCGTATTAAATCATGACTTAGCGTTAAAAACCAAAGATAGTTTAACATAGCGTTGGATATGTTTGTTAACGCCGAATTAAATTAATTCCACAGTGTGATGTGAATAAATTTGTGTCTTTGGTAAAATCCTTGGTAAAATCTTATATAATATATTTTTAAAAACTGAATATTTTTAAAAAATTTAACATTAAAATTATACAGTTCTGTACTGCAGATGGGTATTTAATTCATTATTATTAACTGACTAACCTATCTTTGAACCGGAGTATGCACATTATAATAAAAAATGTAGGAAAAATAGAATTAATTTATAATGTGCATTTTAACATACAATATGGACTAATTTTTTATTAATATGCCAAATTGTTGTTTGTCAAAATTTCATAATAACGTTTTTTCCACCCTTTGTTTAAACTAAAACGATTGAATATGGAAAACATGAAATTAGGGGACAGGGAAGAATTATAAGTGTTTAATACCAGTAATTATAATATGATATCAGGCTTTAATTACGGATTTTACGCGATATTTGTGTGGAACAAAATGTTAGTCGAGAGAAAACAATTATGATTAAAACACGTACTTATATTTATTTAAATAAAAATAAAATTGTATTATTTTTTTTGCTATTTTTAGCGAAAGATCTATTTATGTTTCAGTATAATTACAGGATCTGTCCCTTTGTTTCTTTTCCATGGATATTGTTCGTCCAAAAACGCACAACACTTCAAAACAAACACAAACAGGTTTAGATACAACCCTTTACGCTTGGCAGCTATACGATCACTTCTGAATGGAAATGCCGATGTTAAGCGATTTCTTTCTAAGGTAGGCCTTAGGCAACTTGAAAAGATTTAACACTAATAAAATTAACCACAGCGTTCGCTAACCCCAAATTAAATTTTCTTTCTGCAAGTATAAAAAAGAATCTTCGGTTTATCTTTAACATTTTGAAAATTCTTTATATATAGTAAATTTCACTAGTTTTTGGGGTAAGAACTAAATTTAATTTTAAAACATTCAATTCGTTTGAAGGCAGAAACCCTTTTGGAATATCCGAAGTGTTCGCCTACGACTTTTTAAAATTCAACTTTCACTGGTTTCGGCTTCCGCAATTTACTCAATGCTCGAGAGTGGAATCTAAATGAAGAAAAATGTAAATTTTGGAATAAATTGACTTAACTTCTGCGTGAAAGCTTTCAGACGGTTGTCTTAAAATAACAGAGAAATTAACTTTTAGATTTTGCTCAGGTTTGTACTCTATACGATTGATTTTGACTCTATAGCTAAACTTTTATAACGCAGGAAGCTGAACGACGTCCACACAGCTAGCCTAGCCTGAATTACTGAATTTTCTATCCTGTGCTAGCGTAAAGAAAATTTCTGCTGTTTAGTAGACGATCGATATAAATTAAAAAGATTGATACACTGCCTTATTATGGAACCTTATGAAAAAAAAAAGTATTTCTTTTAATGTCTACAGTCTATATTAATATTAAAGGTTAATATAGAGGAAATAATATCAAGTAAAATAAATCATAAAAGGTAAGCAATTGTTAAGAAATATATTAATAGGAGACCTAAATTTATTTACCAAATTATGCAAAAGTTTCAACCATGAGATCATATATTAAAATGTTGTTATCTTGTAAAACTATGTATACCTATTATTAACCTAATTGAATTCTTATCTGATTTATTAACCAAAAACAAACCTGATGTTGATCAAGTTTTACGTAGTTTTTCCAGCACGTTCTGAAAACAATGAGCAAATGACCATACTGCTATAGGTATAAAAAAACTCCCAGCCTTAAGTTAATGTGTTGTCAAAAAATGTTTTTGTGTTGTAAAAAATACTGTCACATTATAAAATATAGCCTATCCAGCTTCATATGCATACGTGGGTAATAAAATGGTATGAATTAAACAAGTACATTAGTGCTTCATTTTTAATAACGAAATAATATAATTTTCTTCCAAAATTACCTCCTTCATTACGGAAAATGTATAGACAGTGGCCGCTCGTGGGGCAATATGATAAGTGTTCTGCAATAAAATTAAATTACCGAAATAAATAGCGTGTAATTTTTTGGGGAGCATTTCATCAATAAACTGTACTTAATTTCAAAAAATACTGATGAGATTAAGATATGTGTCTATAAAATTATTATTGGAATCTTACCTTATTTAGTAAATATCAGGTCAATTCTGCGATCCTTTTTTGAAGCAAATTTGTCAGTTACTCCTACTGTAATTTTTGATATGAACTCTTTTTTTAATGGAACGCTTTGCTAATTCAGTTAAACGATCTTGAGTCATTGAATTCCGGAGAAAGATATTTTTATAACGCTTTCCTGACCTAAAGTACAATGGAAAGGAAATAAAATGTTCTGTTTGTGACACTTGCATCGTGGGTTTGGAGTTCCTTTAGTTGCAGACAACATATTCAGATCAAAAAACATGTGTTAAACCGGCAGCAGCAGATGCCTTATTGGGGCTTTATATATGATCTTCTAATATCTGTTGCAGTATTCCTTTCTACGTGCTTCAAAACCAACATTTGCCGTCTTTTTACAGAAAATATGTGCGTAAGTGGCCCCTACCGGTCCAGTGGCACTTACGGTACGCTTTTCCTCGTGTCACAGAACAAATGGAAGCTACCATTAGGTCTGCATTACATAATAGAAAACTTTGGATAACATTTGATGCAAGTACAGATACCAAACATAACCAAGTAGGAAATGTTTTAGTGCTCATATTAACACCGAGTTTACCAACGAAGCCACATGTATGTACTTGCAAGTAAAAGATTAGAAAAATGCAACACTGGAACAATCCAACAACTACTAACGCAACCCAATCAAACTCTAAAAAAGTTTGACATTAATACGAACAATATTGTAGCGTTAGTTACAAACGGTGCTGCGTAAATGGTAAAAGCAGCGAGATGGCTTAAAACTGTGTGTCCTAATTTATTTCATATAACCTGTTTACTACATGCTTTTCACCGAGTGGCAGAAACAAATCCAAGCAAGTATCCAGATGTTGACAAACTAATTGCCAGAACCAAAAAGGTGTTTACAAAATCTTCACAACGGATTAAAAAATTTCACCAGTTGTGCCCAGGAATTACCGAACCCCCACAGCCGTATTAACAAGATGGAGAACGTGGCTGAATGCGGCATTTTATTACAATCAACATTTCCAAGCTGTTAAATCTGTAGTTTCGCAGTTTGACCCAAAAAGTGCCATCTGCTTTAAAGAAAGTCAACAGCGCTTTAATAATCCTACAATCGAAGCAGATTTGCGTACTATAAACGCAAATTATCGTGTGTTAGTAGATGCTATTGACAGCCTTCAACACTTCGTGACTCGTTTCACATAGTTGATACTGTAAATACGGCTCTACAAACTTTAAAAGATGGCCCTGGTGTTGAAGCTGCGAGCAAGTTTAAGTCTTTGTTACACAAAAATCCGGATTTCGCGCAACTACGTGATATGCGTAAGTGAGGACAACTGTGACAGTAACTTGCAGTATTTTAGATACGCAAACATTATTTCATCTTTGGATGTAGAGCGTTCATTTCCAAAACACAGTGCAATCTTTACTTTAAAGCGTACAAGCTTAAAAGAGTCTACTGTTGAAGATCTTTTAACGATGCAGGCGTTTACACACACACACACAGCTCTTAGGGTATATTGTGATATCCATACATGGGGTAAGTAACATATTTTTCTATTACTGTAATCGAACGCTTTTCATATTTCGCATTTTCACACTACACGCTGGAGGTAAATGCATTTTTTCTACTCATGTCAATAAAAACCTTTTTTGTATGTTCAATAGTAATTGCGGAAGATAGTCCATTGTTTTATACACATTTTCATTGTGCTTCAATCACCATGGTGATTGAACTACAAAGTTCACTTTGTGCGCGAGTATATTTTTACAAAGGTGGCGTTGACCGGTGCCGCGTCAAAATCTTTATAATTTCATTGACATTTTTTGACATCTTAAAAAGAAAAATATTACTAATCCCATTTTATTAACAGTAACATTCGTAGAAAAAGTATAGTGTAAAACTCGCATGGAATGACCATTTCCTACTCGTATGATTTGCAGCACTCGCCTGCGGCATCGTGCTGCAAACGTCATACTCGTAGGAAATGCATGTCATTCCATGCTCGTTGTACAATATACTATTGTATTTTAATTTCAAATCGAATAGGTACTAATTTTATTTCCAACTAGGGTAGATAAGTCTCTGGAATAACCTATGTTTACAATGCTTTAATAATAGTAAACCCATTCTTAGGAACGCAAGTAGGTACTTGATGTGTCGCTGTAGTTAAAGCGTAATTTCTTCGTAGTAACCTAGTAACAGATATCTAATAGTTTTCTTGAAATGAGTAAGTAACTCTACAATCTTGTTTAAAGGTTCTAAACTCCTCTAAAAATCTGATTGATTTATGTAGTTGCAGCTTTCGCAAATATCCAATTTCACCAACAAACTTCCGTTATAAAGCGTATGTTGTACTTGTATGATGTTCTAAATCTGTAGATAAATTTAATTTACTTTGAGCACAAGCAAACCTAAAAGCAAAACATAGTTTCAAAGTGAACTAGGAAACCTGATGGATTGGATTTCACTATCTCAATACATACCGGGTGTCAACTTTCCGATCCTTTTACTTTTATCAGTCTGCTAGACAAGGATATGACCATTAAAACACTATGTTCATTTCTTAAATGATGAAACTTTTAGCAAATGTAGTTTTTAAATTTTTTTTATCCTTAGACAACCCCCGAAGGGCGGAGCCTAATTACTATGTACCGTTTACCATTTACCCAGTTTTTAAGTTAACCCGTAGGTGGTGAGGTCACATTTTTGAGAAAGACATAACTATGAAAAACCTTAGTTAAATGCTTTGTGTAACTTTAATGACTTTAAACAAGTACATAAAATAAACAATAAATAAAAACTACTAAATTATTTATTTAGTTTTGTAGGTTACATTAAACATAGCAAAGTTATACCGTAGAAATGCAAATTTTTAATTCAAGCTACTAAATACATCACAAAAAGGAAACTAATTTTTTCTAATAACTAAAGAAGTCTCCAAAAAAGTTTATGTCAGAAAAATATTGTAGTAAGTTTAATCAAAAGCAGTTTTGATCAAGACCTTATTCGGAACAATCCACACAACGACTCGCAATGCAGCTACCGCAAATAGAAATGTTGCAATCAGCGCAAGTGAATCCCGTCTTCCTATCTTTGACTCTTGGACATTTACTACTCCCAACTTGATTTTCCAGAGGTTGTTGGTGTCCGATACCAATGGGTTTTTTAAGGATACGTGCTATATTTAGCCGCACCCACGGGGAACGTGACTGTTTGACCTTACATTTAGTTGAGGCTCTACAAGTTCTTTAGCTAGAAATTTAATGTAATAAATTCTTTTTTGTGTGGGATTTCCAGGAAAACTAGAAATCATTACAGAACCATTGATAAGACTAACAACTTTATTTTGCTGAAGGTAAGGTAATTAGTGAAACCATAAAGTGCTGACTTCTCTTGTTTTTTTTAGCAGAAAGAAATGCCAGTGGTTCTTTCCCCTTATTTTTTCTTAACGTCAGTTCCCTTTCCTTCAGTTTCAGTGCAAGCGGTATAAATGTAGCAGTAAAATGTTTCTTCTTTAATTTTAGATGGTGTATCTTCATATCTCCATAATCCGTACATAACTCTTCTAGGTCGAATTGAGATAGTTCTTGCTCAGACTCACTCTCATGATCACTACAGTTTGGGACAGTAACGTCCCCTTCGTCGCTACTATAATCTCACCAACTCGTTGTACACATTTGTAGCTCACTCCTTAAAACGAGGGCCATTTGTTTTTATTTTACGCCCAGAAAACGTAGGGATCATAACTCAGATTGAAAATAAAAAGTTACGTATAAAAAATATGTAGAGAGTTGGGATTTGACACACCCCAAATTTAACTTTTACCAAAATAATACGAAAATCAAAATTTATTTCGCCGCGACTATCTCACAGATGTACTGGTGATCAACTGACTGGAAGCTACATAAGCGATGACCGATCTCCAACTACCCCTAAGAGCGCGGCGAACCTTTTAAGTTTTAATGGGGTTTGACAAACCCCGACTCACCACCTATGGGTTAATGTTTATTTTGTTATGCTACAACATTTTATTAGTTAAAAATCGTCTCTTTTTTACATACACCATTATTGCAGTTTGATTTAACAAAATTAGCGACTTTGTTGATTAAACATTTTTGTGGTTAAATTTAACTAACAATATTTCTTTGAGCGCGTGTATTGGTAAAGTGTAAAATACATCAGGAAGTACTAATAGTTGAACTTGATTTTAACAAGAACAAACAAAAATGTTCAAGAGTTGGTTATTTAAGATTTCAAAAGTCCACGAAGACTCTTGTATTTGCTTGCAACCTTCGGGAAATCAGGCTCCACTCGAGAAATAAACTGAATAAACTTAGATAGTTTGAGTAGTTCTATTTGGATAAATTCGCTTTCGTGGTGATGCTGCTGCAGTCTGCATCAGAGTACGGAGTTTTAGAGTTATTGATAGGGCTGGGTAATTAAAAGGATTGTTATTAAATGTCAGAGAAATTATAATAATAATAATAATAATAAAGATGTTTATTTATGCCAATAAAACAATTAAAAATATAAATATAAAAATGATAAACTAAAAAAGAAAACCAAAAAATGACAGTAGTATACTAGTTGGCATAAATAGGTAGGGTTTTGATTTATAAAAAATCATTCTTCCAATCCTACCCTTACTAAATAATTTTTTATATTTTTTTTGAAAGTTATATAGCTTAAGCCCCTCAGACTAGAAGGAATATTATTATAAATTACAGAAGAGGTATATTTAAACGAAGACTTATATTTTTCAGTATGATGTTTAGGTATTTCTATTGCGTTCTGATTTCTAGTACGTATTAACATTATGAATATTATTCCTGAATTCAATTTTTTCAAATAAATATCTTGGTTTCTGAGTTAAAATCATTTTATTTTATTTTTATTTTATTATTATTATTTATTAAATTATACACAGTTATACGGTACCGTACTGTGTATTTGACATGAAAGGAGGAAACGCGTAGACTCCAGTTCCTTTTTAAGCACCCTACAGTACACAGTCATCTTTTCAGTTTCAGTAAAATATTTTCGGACCGGATTTTTTAAGACAATTTCTAAAAAGCAAAATTTTTTAAACGGTGAATTTTCGAATACTGAATTTACTATGATTTCAACTAATTTTTCATACATTCGGGTTTTATTTTTGTTAACATTTTTTTTATTTTAACTTTTAACTTTTTCTCAAAATAGTTATTTACCTAACAAGTGCGGAAAGTTGCACTGTTCTGCACGCGACGGCAGTTGCATGAACGACGCGAAGCAGAGTTCGGGCAAGCCGACAAGGGCGGAAAAGACACTTTTCGCATGTGTTGGTTACAAAATTTTTCCTACGAGCGCCGGTTTACTTCAAATTTAAGAAAAATGTAGAGAAAAACAAAATTCAACAACAATCATTATTACTAAATTGAAGAACACGTTTTTTTTTAAATATGGAAAACATGCAAAGAATTATTGTTTTATTAGGATCCCCACGCGAACTACATCCACATATAAATAGCATCTAGCATAGCCACAATGAAAAACTATACTTATTTCTTTCTTTTCAGTACATCTAAATAATAAAAGCTTGTTTTTAAAAAGTATTTTTTACAAGATTTTATTTTTAATTTTTATTTACGTCTTAACCTGAGTTACATATTGAAAACTGCTTAGCTAAGCTCCTTTTGACCACTCCTAGCCTTAGCGATAAGAAATATTATAAATACAAGCAGAGTAGATTTTATTGTCACTTCTGTTGTTATAGTTGCTTGCTAAATTGTTAAACTTCTTCCCAAAATCAAATAAATTTGTTATACAGTTTTTGAAAACAGTGATTTTTAAAAACGCCTGTCCCTTGGCCCGACGTATAACTGGCGCAGTCTTGGTGGATTTTTGAGACGTGTTACAAGGGCATATTGTGATCACGGTTTCTTTCAAAAATTTACTCGAAAAAACCTACGGAGAAGAGTCCAAAAAGTGTGTCAATCAAAAGCAGATAGTACCGATTTCAGGTGGCAACTGAAAGACATCGCTGGACAAGAAACAAAGCAGCATACTGAACTTCAGGAGTCCTGGTCAACCAGTCGAGGGCATATCGAAGGGTTTTCCTGGTCTACCGACAGACAAGCATCGCTGAAAGTGGACAAAACTGGGGAGGACAAACATCGCCAAACCAGCCAGATTTAAGGACCTGGGGAGGACAAACATCGCCAAACCAGCTAGGTTAAGAACAAGAACAACAACAAGAACAAGAACACAAATGAAGATTTTCGTCATTTTACTCTTGTAAGTGAAAAATTGACTTTTTGAATTTTTTCATTCGAATTTTTTCATTTCAATTTTTGCAATTTTTGTACGGACAATAATTCCTTTTTTACAGTGTAATTTCATTGTTAATATTTCTAGTCATTTGTCCTTGCAAAGATTTCACTTTATATTTTTAGTATTAAGCATATTTAATTTTAAGAGTGATTATTTCTATTCGCATATATACTGAGTGTTCTTTTTAAACTATCAAAATTGATTCCGAATTAGATCATATTACCGATATTCTAAATTCATTAGTTATTAGCTCAACTAGCAATACAATGCCTGAAGTTAATTACCAACTTCTAAGATACCAATCTGATAACGTTCCACATTTTGATGGAAACCCAAAATTATTAAATAGATTTATCAGCGCAGTTGAAAATCTGTTAAAAGCATTTCAAGACAGAACTAATATCAACGCTACAATAAATACTTGTTTATTTGATACCATTTTAAGTAAATTAACAGGTCGAGCAGCCGAATTAATTGTTTCTCGAACAGAATTAAATTCTTGGGCACTAATTAAAGATATACTAATAACCAGTTTTTCCGATCAGAGATCGATCGATTGCCTAATCCAAGATTTAATAAATTTAAAACCGTTTAAAAACGAAAGTCCAATAATTTTTGGTATGAGAATACAAGATTCTCGCAGTTTATTATTTTCAAAATTAAATTCTGGGCCTGATGATGCCGCTACAAAGATTATAAAAATCCAACACTATGACGATTTGCATTAAAAACATTTTTCAATGGTTTACCGTACAATTTACAACTAGTTACTAGATTAAAAAATCCAGATTCTTTAGAGAAAGCAATGTCATGTGTTCGTGAAGAAGAAAACTTTATTTTATATAAAAATGCTCAAAATAATCCTAATATTAAACAACCTATGTTTTCAAATAAAAATCAAAAACCTAATTCTATGTCGCAGACATATAGACCAACGTTTATACCAACTCAAAATAATTATTCTAGACCATATAATCCAACGCAAATGTTTCCACAGAATAATAATTTTTCAAGACCATTTTCGAGTTTTCCTCAACAAAACAATTTTCCTAGATTTCCACAACAAAACGCTTTTTCTCAACCGAGACCTAATTTTACAAATAATCAACAAAGTTTTCCAAGAACTCCCTTTAATAATCAGAATTTTATGCAACAAAGACCACAATTTAATAACCAAAATTTCGGACAAATGTCGCGAAGAACAAAACTAGAACCGATGGATACAAGCTCAGGAAATACAATTTTAAACAATGCCGTAAATAATCAAAATAAACGATTTACCACACAACAACTATATAATCAGGAAGTTTTGCAGAAACCACCTGATCAATCAAATCAATCTAATGATTTTACTTCTGGAAATATCTATAATTACGAAAATACTGATTACACCGAATATTATGATTATAATAATACCGAACATGACTATAATCAATTTGAAGATCAAAATGATTACGATATAAATTTGAGTTATTCTGCTAACTCAGACGATTTGCCAAATAATGAGCAAGAAAACCAAAATTTTACCCTAACGAGCCAGAAAACGGATATGACGTAATATTTTTAAATAACTATAACATACAATTACCATTTATTCTGATACCCGAACTAAATGCAAAATTTTTATTAGATACAGGTAGCACAAGAAGTTTTATAAGTCAAAAAATTGCATACGAAAATTTCCCAAATTTAATCGAAGAAGAAATTTTCCAAGTACAAACAGCACACGCAACCTCATTTCATAACGAAGTAGCAACTTTACCAATTTTCCCAACTTTCAATACTCCCGGTATACACAAATTTTATCTTTTCGATTTTTCTGATAAGTTTGATGGACTAATAGGTTTAGACCTTATGCAACAATTAAATGCTAACATAGATTTCAGTACATCTACGTTAAAATTACCAAACACGAAAATTCCAATACGCAACGAAAATAACTTGCAATCAAACTCAAAAAATATTAAAAATAATTTAACTTATGTCATTGATGCAAGAACGATTCAAAAAATACAACTTCCAGTAAACATTCCAAACGGATACGGTATACTCGCTTATCAACAATTAGGAGATTTAGAAATACCAGAATGTCTTGTAAAAATAGAAAATAATTTTGCTTCTACTACAATTTTGAATCCCAAAGAAAATCCTATAGAAATTAAATTTCTTGAATCTTTCGAAGTCGAACCTATAGACTTAAACGAAATGAATTTTATCGATCACCCCATATATCCAGAAAAATATGAAAAAAATATTGATAACAAGCTGAAGGCTAATTTAAAAAATATAAGACTAGATCATTGTAATTATGAAGAAAAACAAGAACTACGTAAACTCTGTTATGAATTTCGTGATATTTTTCATAGCGAAGAAATTCCTTTAAGCTTTACAAATACGATAAAACATGAAATTAAACTCACGGACGAAACACCGATTTATACAAAAAGTTATAGATACCCGGAAATACACCGTGAAGAAGTGAAAAGTCAAATTTCAAAATTATTAGCTCAAAATATTATTAGAGACTCAAATTCACCTTGGTCATCTCCTATATGGATAGTACCTAAAAAATTAGACCAATCAGGTAAACAGAAATGGCGCATGTGCGTAGATTATCGAAATATTAATAAAGTTACAGTCGATGACAAGTTTCCATTGCCGAATATTACCGAAATTTTAGATAAATTAGGTAAAGCACAATATTTTACGACTCTAGATCTTGCAAACGGTTTTTATCAAATACAAATGCATGAACAAGACATCCCTAAAACAGCTTTTAGTACTGATACAGGACATTATGAATTTTTAAGAATGCCTTTCGGACTAAAAAATGCTCCAGCAACTTTTCAACGTGTTATGAATAATATTTTACGCGGATTACAAAATGAAATATGTTTTGTTTATTTAGACGACGTCATTATTTTTAGTACAAGTCTTCAAGAGCATCTTGAAAAACTAAAAAAAGTATTTACTAGACTACGCAACTCAAAATTTAAAATACAACTTGACAAATCTGAATTTTTGAGAAAAGAGGTCCAATATTTGGGACACATAGTAAGTAAAGAAGGTGTAAAACCAAACCCAGACAAAATACACGCAGTAAAAAATTTTCCAATACCTAAAACTACCAAGGAAATTAAATCATTTTTAGGCTTAGTAGGCTATTATAGACGTTTTATAAAAGATTTTGCAAAAATCACAAAGCCTATGACTCGATGTTTAAAAAAGGACGTAAAAATAGAACATACCCCTGAATATATAAAAGCTTTTGAACATTGTAAACAACTTTTAATTAACGCTCCAATTTTACAGTACCCAGATTTTTCTAAACCATTTTTATTGACTACAGACGCAAGTAATTTTTCCTTAGGCGCAATATTATCGCAGGGCACTATTCCTAATGATAAACCTATAGCTTATGCATCTCGTACCCTTAATGAATCAGAAACAAAGTACTCA
Source organism: Philopedon plagiatum (assembly GCA_963971165.1). Classification (NCBI taxonomy): domain Eukaryota; kingdom Metazoa; phylum Arthropoda; class Insecta; order Coleoptera; family Curculionidae; genus Philopedon; species Philopedon plagiatum. The sequence continues at coordinate 63,630,397 of OZ020195.1, read as the reverse complement.
ACTATAGAAAAAGAATTATTAGCTATAGTTTGGGCATGCAAATATTTTAGACCTTATTTATTTGGACGTAAATTTTATATCTATACTGACCATAGACCACTGATGTGGCTTTTTAACTTAAAAGAACCAAATTCGAAACTAATTAGATGGAGATTACGCTTAGAAGAATTCGACTATCAAATTATATATAAAAAAGGTTCACTAAATACTAACGCAGACGCATTGTCACGCATTCAATTAAATATATATGAAAATGAATCAATAATAAATAATCCAGGTGATTCTAACCAAAATATTATCGAATACTTAAGAGAACTTTCTGAAAATCCAGTTCAAGACAAAGAAAATGCTGAAATAATAAATCCTTTGTTTAAAAAACCAAGTACAAGCAAGCAAAAGATAAAAGTTATCTCTGACATTCAACTCGTGACACCTCAACTTCAAACTTCTGAATCAACAGTGCATAGTAATCGAGCTGACACAGATAATAACCTTAACATTCTAGATGAGATTATTAACAATAAAAGCTTACAATATTTAATTAAAAAATCAGCATATCCTGATATAAAAATACAAACTGAAAACGTTGAAAAATTTAAAATTAATCATGTAGAATTACAAAATCCGAAAATTATTCGTTGTACGAAATTAGTTAATACTATTACTGACAAAGAAGAAAAAATTATGCTTATAATGCATCAACATCAAGGAAAAACCAATCACAGAGGCATTTTAGAAACTTATAACCGCCTTAAAGAACTTTATTATTGGCCGAAAATGAAAAATGATATCAATCAATTTATAAATGACTGTAATATATGTCAAACATTAAAATACAGTAGACTAAAGTCTTATGTCCCTCTTATAAAAACAGACACACCTTGTAAACCTTTTCAAATGTTACATATAGATACTTTCATTTTTGAGAATCAAAACTTTTTAACAATTTTTGACAAATTTTCTAAATTTGGACAAGCTTACCCTTATGATAAAAATGCAAAATCAGTTTGCGATAAATTAATTAATTTTTTCTCATTTTATGGATGCCCCGAAAACATTACATGTGACAACGGTGGAGAATTTAATAATGAACTTTTAAAAGAGTTACTTAAAGCCCAAAAGATTACAGTACATTTTACTACCCCTAAACACCACGAATCGAATTCGCCTGTAGAACGTTTTCATTCAACCCTTATCGAACATTTAAGAATATTAAAAGAAAAAGATAAAAATAAATCTGTTAATGACTTAATGCCATACGCAATAATTGCTTATAATAGCACTGTTCATAGCGTTACAAAGTATACACCTCATGAACTTGTCCTAGGTCATACAAATTCCAGAGATCCATTAGATCTTATTCCTACGACATTTTACTCTGATTACATATCATCGCATAAAGATAAAGTAGACGCAGTCTATGAAAACGTCACCACAAAAACTGACCAAACCAAAGAAAGAGTTTTAGCAAATACAAACGTTAAAGGAAATGAAGCTCCTGATTTTAAGTTAAATCAAAAAGTTTACAAAAAACTTTCACAAAGAAATAAAAATAAGGCCTAAATTTAACGGTCCTTATGTAATAACCGAAATGCTTGAACATAATCGTGTTAAAATAAAAAACGTTAAGAATCCCAGTAAAACTGAAATAGTCCATATTAAAGAATTAAAGAAGCCCCTTGTTACAGATGGTCCTTCGTGTACGGAGACAACCCAAAATACCACAACTTAAATGATAACCCAGGAATATTACCATATAAAATAGGTAACGCCCAAAAGACAACCAACCACTGGACTTTTATTCAAATTTTTGATATGAAAAACTTAATTACTGAATTTTCTGAAATAAGTAATAAGTACGACATTCTTAAAGAAAACATTAATAACTGTTCTAGTTATAAAAAAGAATTTTATAATTCTTATGTCATTATTGACAATCTTAAGCAAAAAATCAATAATCAATTGAATCAAATCCTTCCAATTAAAACTCGCAAAAGACGAGCCTTAATAAATGCTTTAGGCAGCATAATAAAATGCATTACAGGTAATTTAGACCAAGAAGATGCAGAACATATCGATACTAACATAAATATATTAAAGAAAAACCAAGACGACATAAAAGTTGCTTTAGACAAACAAATGACACTATTTAGTAAATCAATTGACGATTTTCAAGAAACCATTAAGAACGTTTCACATAATCAAGAAATTTTAAAATTACGAGTTAATCAAATAATAGAAGTAGTAAACAAAGTCGAAATCGAAGAAACAAATCTTTTTGAGCTTTTTCGCATTTATATGGTTTTTTCACAAATAACTACATTTTATCAAAATATTTACGATATTTTAGGAAATATCGAAACTGCAATAACTTTTGCAAAATTAAATGCTTTTCACAATGCTATAATTAATACAAAAGAATTTTTAAATGAATTACAGATACTTAACAATAAATTAAATTTTGAAAAATTGCCATTTGAGCCTATAGCAGAAAATATTCTAAATATAGAAAACACTTTAGAAATAAGAAGTTATGTAAAAGACAGTGAAGTAGTTTTCGTAATTGACATTCCGTTAGTCGAAAAAGAAAACTATGATTTATTTCAATTATTTCCCCTACCTATTAAATACGAAAATCATTATAAAATAATTGTACCTAACTTTGAATATTTACTTATTAACCAAAGAAATTTTGGATATTCAAATCAACCATGTAAACGCATTTCTATTAATGAATATTTATGTACTCATATACATTCCGAAAATCTTTATAAAAGCATCCCTTGCGAGGTACAGTTATTAAGATATGAACATAATATCTCTGATTGTAACACCCTGTATGTTGATATTGATAATATACAACTTCAAAATATTGATACAAATAAATGGATTCTAGTTACAAATAATGATATAGTAGGAATTGAAACGTGCGAAAATTCGCAAAATAATGTATTATTTAATGGAACATATATACTAGAATTAAGCTTTCCATGTAGCCTAAAATTAGGAGATATTATTATTAGAGCATATAAAAATGTAAAACATACTTTTAAAAATATTCCTTTACCAAATATTAATAATAATTTGACAAATAAAATACTGTATAAGAAGGTAAAACTGCTCAATCTAAATAACATTAATTTCAATAAATTAAATAAGTTACAAGAAAATATTAATTTGCAAAAACTTGAAAATTCAAGATTATTAAGTACACCCCTATATTTTAATAAAACGAGTATTTGGACAGTTTTACTGTATGTTATTCTTTGCATAACAATAATGTTTTTAATTTACAAGTATCTATGGCCTGTTTATTTTAAAAGTAATAAAGTTAAAGATGATTCAATTATTATTTAGGTCATAGAAACTTTAAAAGTTTATATGTCCCTCTAAGGGTGGAGGAGTTACATATTGTAAACTGCTTAGCTAAGCTCCTTTTGACCACTCCTAGCCTTAGCGATAAGAAATATTATAAATACAAGCAGAGTAGATTTTATTGTCACTTCTGTTGTTATAGTTGCTTGCTAAATTGTTAAACTTCTTCCCAAAATCAAATAAATTTGTTATACAGTTTTTGAAAACAGTGATTTTTAAAAACGCCTGTCCCTTGGCCCGACGTATAACTCCTGTGCATTTCTGATAATGCATCACTATTACAAGAAACTTTACCTGTTATCGTGTTCTACTCGTCAAACACTTTCATGTAATGCCCATATCAAGGGGATTGATAAGAAAGCCGTAATCCGCCATCTTGTGGCGTCCGCCATATTGGGTTTGGAATGACGTCACATAGATTATCGTATTCTACTCGTCAAACCCTTTCATTTGAAACAAATGTAAAGGCGGTTGTGAAGAAAAAGGTAATCCGCCATCTTGTGGCATCCGCCATATTTGGTTTAGAATGACGTCACATAGATTATCGCATTTTACTCGTCAAACCCATTCATGTGATGCCCATATCAAGGAGATTGTGAATAAAAAGGTAATCCGCCATCTTGTGGCGTCCGCCATAGTGAGTTTAGAATGACGTCACATAGCTTATCGTAGTCTAATCGTCAAGCCTTTTCATTTGATACCCATGTCAAGGAGATTGTAAAGAAAACGGTAATCCGCCATATTTTGGCGTCCGCCATATTGTATTGTCACCGGACTTATAAGCCTGTACAAAATTTTAAAGCTCTAGCTTAATGAAAACTAGTTGAAATTTTGATTGCAATATTTGATATACATACAAACATACATACTAACAGGCGAAGTTCAGTAAAAACTTGTAAAAAGAGCAACTTTTAGAAGTCTTAAATAAAGTTAACATTAAAAATGTATGTGCTAATTTGGTGGAACAGATGGATCATACTGTCTTACGTCTTCCCTCATATCATTGTATACATATTTAACCCCATAGAATGTGGCACCAAGTAAAATCAAAGGTGAGACCAAAAAATGTTTCCTCTAGTGCGAGTGTCATAAAGTTATTTAATTATTGTTTGTAACAATTGTCATAAACAATATACCGACCAAAAACCGGAAAAATTCAGAAAAGCATATTTTAAAAGTCAAATATTTGTATATTTATATATAAAATAATATACAACCTTTGGAAAACCACACTCTATCTATCTCTATGGTAAACTTAAAATTTTTACGTCATATCAGAGAAAATTGCCTGTTTACAGACACACGGACGGGCACCGAAATTTGGTTGATTTCTTCAATTAGTAGTGCACCCTTTTAATTTTTGTGTGTCTAGGATGTTGGTTTGGGGGGGCTGCAGCCTCTTAGCCCCCCCCCCCCGCCTGTGTGCGCCACTGCTTGCAGTGGTATTTTTGCATTGTAGCACAAAACACTATTTATAGAGCGGTTTTAAGAAATTTTGTTATTTAAAAAAGAATTACATACAGATTACACTATAATCATAAAACGAACTATACGCAAACAACAAATATTTTATATTTACATTACAAATGAATAATTCGGGTTAGGTGTGTTGAGTATAGGCAACTGAATATACAGTCAAGGCCTTTCTCAAATTTATTCGTTTTGGGGGCCAAGTGGCGAATTGATGTAAACAATATCTACGATTGATCACATGACTTTAAAATTCCGAACAAGAAGATTTAGATAATATCTGACGTCACTTGTAGGCGCGTTCAAATGGCAGCTTTTTATATTGTAATATATTATACCAAAAAAAAATTGTTTAGGTAAATTATTTTCTGTAAAATAACATTTTTGGGTTTGTAACGACGCACAGTGGGCCCGATTTAAGAAAACGCGATCGAAAATCATTTTTTTATCTTAACCAATTTAGTTAGAATTGCATGAATATCTAGTAATACCTGTAAATTACTTATTTTACTAGTACTTAACATCAGCATATGCATTCCAACTTCATGCTTTACGCGCGAAGTGCGAACAAATTAAGAACTTGTAATAATACACAAATTAAGGGGGCAGACCTAGTTAGAATTTTTAAAAAATCGATTTATTTTTTTTGCATTTTCTAAAAGTAGAATATTTCGAAAGTATTCTCTGAAAATTTCAGACAAATTGGACTATTATTTATAGAGATAAATAATTTTGAATGGAGCCGACTCTAATGCCTCATATGTCAAATTTGACAGCAGACGTATCGGTTGACCCTTGCTCGACGACAGCTAAAAATCAGTGCTGATGCAGCTACTAAAGCATTGTATGGTCCTGGAATTGACGATTCAGTGTTCAAAATAAATTCAGTTCTACAATAATTTTTTTATCTGCATGCAAATCGTATACTCAAAACTTTAAACGTGTTTTTCTCGAAACCATGTTTTCGAAGTCGGTGATCACTGTAACTTGAGAACGGCTTTCACGATTAGTTTGAAATTTTTGTCACTTCTTCTATATATAATTGTCCTCCGGATGGACGAAGGATTTTGTTTTTGGACGATTATATTTTTTTTTATAGCCGAAAATGTGAGTAAAATTTTGGTCGTATAAACAATTTTGAATTTCAACATTCGCCATTTTTCGACAACTCAAAATTTTTCAAATCCCTTCGTCCATCCGGAGCACTATGTCATTAACTAATGATCCCTTTTTGTTTTTTTGCTTTAAGATGATCCACTGACGATCTGCAGTGATCACGGCAAAACCCTTTTTTTTTTGGACCCCTCGCAAATTTTGCTGTATCCCACGTATTTCTCCATATTTGGTCTTGAATAATTTATAATATTTTCTTCAAATACATATCTTCCATGTGGAGAAACATTTATCATTGATTATTTTAAGGTGCGGCCAAAAAAAAATCCTAAATAAAGAGCTTTTTTGGACGTCAAAATTAGGTCTGCCCCCTTAAAGCAAGTATATTTTTCTTTTCTTTTACTTTATATTCATAAACTCGCTGTTGGTGTATAAATTACCTTATAAAGCATTCTTTGGGCTACAAAATGCATATTTACTTTTTGTTCCTTTTTGTATATACAGTTATAAAATACGTCCTCGTAGAAAATCTTACAGATTACAATACATGTAAAAGAAAATCCGGCCTTGCAATACAACGGATCGACCAGGATTTTATCAATTGCTTATGATCATCTCGCTTCTAAGGAAGACAATTATACCAAGAAATGCTGCAGACACGTGCACACTTGTACAATACCAGCCCGCGTTGCGGCGCCGCACACAGGCGAAAAATCGATAAAAGTCGGACAGAACCCTATTTTCAAAAAGTTCCTAAAATACAAAAATTAGGCTTTGGCCTTCTACCTTAATGACCAATCTATGGTACCTGTGCGCGCGAGCACTGCGAGGCCCTCCGTTACTTCCCTACGTTAGTGCGAAGAACGGTTTGTTGGAGAGCGTATGAGTTACGGACGATAAAGTGCTATTTTGTTTATATGTATGTTGGTGTTTTTCGTGGATTATTTTATTAAAACTTTTGGGATAATTTGTGTGTTTACAATGAATTTCGTTTTTTGTTTATAAAATTAATAGGAGGATAACGGTTATGGTAACTGGCCAAGTAGCACAGTTGTTTGTATTTTTATCTTATTATTTACCTTTACATGGGGATAAAGTTAACAATACCGTCAGATTCCAGTTTAAAACTTTGATTAGACGTAAGCCTGAAGGTTTGTTTTGCAAATACAACAATGATTTTATGCGACCAAGTGCGACCCTTAACAAAAATGGCGCATTTATACAGTTATGTTTGCTCTAATCTGTACTATTAATAAAGTAACAGTTGTTCAAAGTGAAAAATCTGTACATAAAGCAGAAATGTAAAAAAGGGGATTCTATCTTCTATTTAAGGTGTTCTGAACCAAAAGCGACAGTTTATAGAATATTTGTCTGACTGTCTGTCTGTTTGTGTCTTTGTTCCGGCATCACTTAAAAACTACTAAAAATAGATCTTAATTGGGGTATAGTTTATTAGGTTAGGTCAAGTATAGGTCAAGTTGACGAATAAAATGTTTAAACCAGTATTTCCTTTCTATTACAATACTTTACTTACTACAATTATGTAATTTTACCTTTAAAATGATTTAATAGACTAATGGTCGTTTGCACCACCAAATTTAAGGCAAGTATAGTTATAAATACGTTTCTTTTGAATCAGTAATAAATTACGTAATAACATTTAAAACTATTCTTAGCTTAAGTAAGCCGTAAATTTGGTTGTGCAAATGACCACAAGTCTAATTACTCGCGCAAAGTGGTAGAATGAATAATAATCAGGTACTGGATACTTAATAAAATACTTACCTAGGTTTAAATTGTTTTGGGTCATAATGGGAAACTAACATATTATTGTTTTTTCCGAAAATTCTATCCTTAATAAAAGTAGAAAAATTAATTTTAACGTAGCACTACTTTGTGATATACACATGGAGACGCAAAAATAAAAAATATATAACTACTAAAAACCAATAATATTTAAAATCTAACAAGAAAATAAAAAGAAGTAATCTAATTCTGCTTTCTAAAAAAATACTTATTTTTTTGATTTTTAGAGCTACAGTTTTTAATCTTTTGGCTTCCTTGTATATTTTACATAAAATTTACCTATCAAAATTTATTTTTTCTTATCCACTAACTTTTATCAAGAATCACACTTTCTGAGAAATCAATATTAGAGAAGTTTTTTCGTTGGCGCCAACTTTTTTGCACTGTTCTTGGTACATAATCCTAATAATGTCATTACCATGAGATATCGTTCGTTAGGCTTAAAATATTTTTTCTTAGTCAAATAGTGTGTAAAGTTAATATTAAAAATATTTTGTTCAACAATTAATAACGTGTAGGTTTTGTCCGACTTTTATCGATTTTTCGCCTGTGTGCGCCGGTTGGGGTGGCAAGTAAACGGTAAATTGCGTTGTCCCGCATTTTATTTCATTAATCGAGCCCCAAGGGGGTCAATATTATTTGTTCATAATTTTCCCCATTATTACTTTAATGCCATAAAAGCTCAATACCAAAAATCAGGCTGTGTTTATATTTTCCACCCCCTAACCGCACCCCTAGGGGGTGCCAATTTTTTATGACAATTTTTTCGTGAGTATTTTAATACCATAAGCAAATATAAGAAGTTTCAGAATTTCGATGGAAAAAATCCAATTTGGGCCCACTGTGTGACGTGCTTGAACAATTTTTGCATTAAAAAAATATATGCTTATTCCCTACTGTAAAACTCTTACCAACTTTTACCTAGATTTGCGTTTTAAAATATACTCAATTTGCTCTGGCAATTCATCTCATCATAACCAATGATTTTTACTGTAATTTTACAAGAAATTGTTTTCAGTGCATGAAGGGTGTTAATTGGGGGACATAGTGAGCCTAAACTAAGTTATGGGCATAAAGACCAACATTCCGACGAACGTAACTTTAATTTTTTCAGTCTTTTTATAAGAATAAAAAAATCAAGCATATTAAGAGCTAGTAGATATTTTTATCTTGAAACTGCATTTTATCCCAACACTATTCGCTGAATTTGACACCGACTTACAACATATTTAATCTGCAATTTGACAGCTGGGGTTTACACTAAGTATAAGCTTTCACTTTAATACCATAAATTGGTTGTTTTTTTTGCAAATGTGAAAGGAAAAAGTACCCAATCTCGTATTTTCTCTAATAATACATAAACAACTTAATTTATTTTCACAACATGTTTCAGGAAAAAATTATGTGAAAAACAAGCAAAACAGAAATAATGAAATGAAACAAAGGTTTTGGACAACATAATAAAATTACAAGGACAAAACTTATTAAATTTGATCCCCAAACAAAAACGACGAATCTTAAAACTGTTTATGAATTACGCCGTATATACATACATGGGTATTTCCAAGATAAGTGGAAATAATTGCGTTTTAAATCATTTTACCCTTAACTTTTAAAAATTTGATGCAATTTTTTCCCTGTCCATCTTATTTAACCTTATCCGGCACTCTGATCAAAAACTTCGTATGATTTTGCAAATTTTGCAAAAAAAGTGGCTATCTTTGTGGTAAATGTCATGTATGTTACCAGTCACCGATGTCGTTCTTTAACTTGATAAAGGCGGTATAGTTTTAAGATACATATTATTATTTTTTTTTCGCCAGCAAGTATTTATTTATGTATTGCTTTAGTTTATTAATTTAATAGGTTGTGAGATACACTGAAAAAAAACCATTTTATAAATTAGTAGTGTATCTGGAAACAACGTCAAATATGTTACCCAAGAAATAAATAAAATTAGGTGCGACGCGACAACATTTGTTTTTCATCAGTCATTCGGTAAAAGTTAAGGTTAGTGTTTTGGGGATTAGAAAAGAAGTTTTTGAAAAAGGTACTCTCCAGAGCATGTTTATTTTATGTCCAATATGTTACTCCAAAAATAATAGGTTTTTTTATGACACATTTTATACTAATTATGGAAACAACCTGAAATGTGAATACTTCTTTTATTTATCTAAACGCACAGATTAGAATGAATTTGGAGGCAATTTTAAAATTTTATGTGTGAAATGTCAAATATGTTACCACTTCAGATGTAACATATACCGTTATTTACCAAGGTGATTTTTTTTCTTGCGACGCCCCTAAATTTTTAGTTTATCGTCAAAAAAAAATTGTCAGATCAAAATAAGCCCTTAATATTCAGAATAAACCTTGCCCTAAAGACGATACATCTCCCATTTAAATTACATGGGATTTTGCCACTTTTTACAATTAATTTTTTTTCTCTCGGAAAAGATGACTTATAGCAATGAGATATACATATTCTTATAGGAAATTGAACGCTCTACAAAAATGATCTCTTATAATTTTTTGATTAATTCACTCCTTCAAAAGTTATTCAAGGTACTAAATGCGACTTAGCGCGCTTGCGTGAAGAGAAAATCCGTGTGTTGGCGGGAATGCTTGTAGTGTAATTTTGAACTCTATGTAAATTTTCAGATTTTTTTACTTTTACGGCAAAGTGATTATTATTTCGATAAAAGTTATTAGTTTATTTCTAAAAATAGATAATTCTGGTGGTGGGTAAAAAAAATTTAAACATACCGCATAACAGGTAGCTGGTTCTAGTTTGAATCATTTTGAAGACTATTCATTTATAACACGCAGTCAACTAATTTGTATTGAATTTCATAAATTTCTGTATACTTTCATGAAATTTCCCTTCAATACAGTAAGTGACTCAAAATTACACTACAAGCATTCCCGCCAACACACGGATTTTCTATTCATGCAAGCGCGCTAAGTCGCATTTAGTACCTTGAATAACTTTTGAAGGAGTGAATTAATCGAAAAATTATAAGAGATCATTTTTGTAGAGTGTTCAATTTCCTATAAGAATATGTATATCTCATTGCTATAAGTCATCTTGTCCGAGAGCAAAAAAGTTAATTGTAAAAAGTGGCAAAATCCTATGAAATTTAAATGGGAAATGTATCGTCTTTAGGGCAAGGTTTATTCTGAATATTAAGGGCTTATTTTGATCTGATATTTTTTTTAGACGATAAACTAAAAATTTATGGGGCGTCGCAAGAAAAAAAATCAACTTGGTAAATAACGGACACCCTAATAGACATATGTGACACATATTTGGTTACAATTTTGTGTCACATAAGTTACTGAAAGTCACCTATGTTCCCATTTTACATTTTTGTGTCACATAAGTTACTCAAGGTCACCAATGTTACCATTTTTTTCAATTATGTTTATTTTAGTTTTGTCCCTAAATCTAATATTTAGGGAGTATTTGTAGCGGGTAATTGGTAATTTAGTAGATAATATATTTTGTATTTTTCTTTATTAATTTTACTTTTACATTCTTCTCTTTTCTTCTTTCTCTTATTATGTGACCGTCACATATATTTCTACTCTAATAATGTACCATATGCACAAAAAAGTTCACTGCTGATGCTAAATTTGTAATCTAAACATACTACTTTGTTTACACGGTTGCTGATTTCTTAAAAAACACTAATCTTGGAATAACCCACATACGTCTATATAAACAATGTTATAAAAAATTGCTTTAATATATGATCTTTTAGTTTTTATAAATTTCTATATGTATGTGGATATATGTAGATGTATCTGAACATGTTCTCTAGAAATGTAAAATTTTTTTATTATTAATTTACGAAAACAAGATACTCTTTGTAAAATGTTCCAGCTTCAGAGAATATTAACATATTAAAACTTGAAATATCTTCTACGGACCAGCGACAAAAAGGAAATATCCAAAATTGTCCCACAAGAGATGTACCCTGAATTTTTATTTCACTGTAAAATATAATATGTACATAAATATCACTATAAGAATTAAAAATTATCTCTTATTATTATTAGACTTGTGGCCTGCTACCAAAAAAAAAAAAATGTTTTCTCATATTAATTTAAAAAAAGACATTTTTTAGAAGAGTTAAAATTTACGTTTAATCATGAAACTTAAACTGGTAAGCCTTTATCATCTATTTAAATCGAAAAGTTGCATAATTATATTTATCGTTTTAATTATTTAAGAAAAAAATTAGAAATTTTAGAAAACTTCCTTAATACGGATCAGATGCGGCTCGCCCATAGAGTCATTTGGTCAGTGATCCACCTTTTTTTTTTTTTTTTTTTTTTTTTTTTTTTTTATAGAGGATTGGGAACTCCATATCTGGACACCCGAGTTGATCGTCATCCTGGCCCGGATAGTGTCTGCCTCGTTGGACTAAAACCTTTCCCTCTCTGATTTTCTGCCCTGGAAACCGCCTTCCGGCATTACTTCAGGGGTCAGTGATCCACCTAAATTTATTTCCAATGACCTACCTAACAATTTATTTTTTAAAATCAAGAAATAATCGTATCTTTTCTTTCAAAAAAGTGCAAGTTCCATGCGAAAACTCCCCAAAAAAGAATCAAGCCAAGCTTGCTCCGGTTGGGTTTGCTTGGGTATGACCGTATTTGAAATTAACCTTATAGGTGTATATGGACTATATAAAATGCATTACGGCTAAGAGAGAAACAAACATACGCGCTTTAGGAAGATAAAAAGAGACAAAATTTGTCGATGGCCCACCAACAATATCCCTTTCGGGGCGCGTGTGACTGTCAACGCCTCCACACCGGTTGTCGCAAATTCTGGCTCACTAATTTAAATCTGACCAATTTATTATTAGAACAATATTCACGATACATTTATACATTTAATATAAGCTTGCCTAATTTTATTTTAAGATGTTCAGGTAATTACTAATAATAATAATTGTAACTGTGCCTATAAAAGATTAAAACCTGCAGTAATCACGACTTTAAGAATAACTTTGCAACGCAGCATCCTACCCGTCTACCGATTTAAGCTGCGGGCATGCGCTCTGTTGTGTTTTACTTTGTGTCAATATTCGGTGCATAAATAACCTACCAAAAATACTGTTTAGTTTTGCTTTGGTGTTTTGTGTTATTTGTAAAATACTTTCAATTGTGTATGTGGTATTACTGTTCTCTTAGAGAGTCGTTAATCCACAAGAAATGTTGAGGATGAGAATCTAAATGGCACATTGTGGGGAATGTAAATTGGATTCTGTAAACCCTCTAACTTGGGAGCTCACATACGTAAACATCTAGGTACCTACATTACTGTTATGCAATAACTAGCGTTGCTATCGTAAATAATTTATGTTTGAGATAAACTGGATATAATTTTACCAATTACTAGAAATTAGTAGAAATCCATTTGGTTCAGGTAATTATTCATGTAGAGAATGTAATAAATGCTTTGTAAGTTTTAGTAATCTAAGGTTTCATGTTAAACAAAAACATTCCGGCGAGTGAACCATACATAAAATTCATTAACGAGTTCCATAATCACAAGCAAACAAATAGTTTCGTGACAGATTAATTTTCGTGTAAATTTTTTTAAAAAATTCAAGTTTTGGTGAATTATTCTTAATCTTTGTGTATGTGATACATATCCTTAGCGATGATTATAACATATCTTTGGTGTTGTGTGTCGTCTGTCTACATGTAAAAATCCGTGCTGTGCTACGTTACAAACTTTTATTTTGTAGGCTATTTTCTTGGACAATCTGTATCAACCATCGATTTTTTTTAAGTGCTCCAAAGAAGGTAATATTTCCTTTGACTATTCGAAAATTTGTTAATCCTGTCATAACTTAAATGCAAAAAACCTCTTGGTTTAACTGTTTTCGCAAAATATATTATAGAAAAGTATTTCATCCGTAAAGAATATTTTCCGACACGCTGTATATAAAGTGGATCATCCTGTATAGCACGACGTTCTTGAATTTTATTTTATAGGTCATTAATTTCCGTTATTACGTTCTCTGAAAAAATGTATTTTTGGAAAAGTGCTTTAAAAAATTTGAAAAACTGATTTTAGGCAAATTGTACTTTCGTAAGTACTCTTATATCCCCCCCCCCCCCAAATGAGCAGAAGGCATAAATTAAAAAAATGGTACAATAATTTACACTTTCATATTAATCAAACAATCTGTCCTGTCGCTTCTAAACTAAGATGACAAACTCTTCTAGCTGTTTCTTTTTTCAACACTTATCTTTTTTGATGTTAAATTAAGTGAATTTTTGGAAAAAAAACTTCTTCGAAAATATATTTTTTTGAAAAGAACCTATTAGAAATATATTTCCCGGAAATTATTTTTTTTGAAGAACATAGTTTTTCTAAATTTAAATTATGAACTCTACTGACTTAGAAAATGTCAATGAAAAAATGACAAAAATATCCTAAACTAACTTAAACGAACCTATTTTGTGTTTGGTCAGGTTTACGTTTCCTTGTATTTGCTATGTTACTCTGTAGTAAATTACTTTAAAAAAAAGTGTCGTTTTTTAATATGAATATTCCAAGTCTTTTTCGAAACAATGTTTAAAAAATGTTCTTTCTAAATCATGTTTTCTTGAAAAAATTTAGTTTCAAACGGTGGTTAACAAAAATTCGAAGTTGGTTAAAAAAAAAAATTGAAAATATTCCTAGTTTTCAAATAAATATCTGTATTAATACGTAAAATTGAGAATAAGTTCTCTAAACCACCTGAAAATTCCTTATACAATAAGGATTTGAACAAATCATGGTAAAACAGCTATTCTCCGGGATATATGCCCCTCCGAGCGCTGGATTACATACCAAAATTTGCCGTATTTTGGCTAACACTGTTAGACAACAAAATACTTGCGTTTGACTGCAAGAAACTACCAGGAAGAAGGAAGCTTTTTCTTTAGTGAGGATGTCGTTACCTGCATACCGGTTTCGAACTCTTTAGTTCTCATCAGTACAGGACAAAAGATCATACATACCTTCCGAAACCGCATATCCTTAAAGCTAATCATGTCGAACTGCGTAAGCAGTATAACACAAGCAGCGCCATCCATTAGCACTTTCAAGTTTTAGAGTTTAGAGAACTTATTCTCAATTTTACGTATTTATATGTACCCCTGACAAGTAGACTTCACACTTCACATTCATTGTTGAAATATCTGTATTATTGAAAAAGCTCTGTTTTCGAGAAAATATGTTTTCGAGAAAATATGTTTTCGAGAAAATATGTTTTCGAAAAAATGTGTTTTCGAAAAATTTTCATTTATTAGTCCAAATGGACAGAAGGTATAATTACAAAATGCTAGAATATTGGTAAGTTAGGATGACAAACCGTTCTGTTTTCGTAAGAACAGGTTTAGGTATTCTGTCCACTATGAAATAGTGTACCAGTGGAGTACCCAGACTCGAGCTTTGTGGGTGATATCGTCACGTGGTACCCGGCACCCCCACCAAAATGTCACGTGGTACCCGGCGCCTTCACTAAACATGCTACGAGATACCCGGCGCATCCACCAAATGTTACGTAGGGTTTGATAAAATATCGTAAAGTTACCAAACCATGTATTTTAAGCAGGTACAATATGATCACTTACAAGGCAACTAATATATACGTTGGCGTAGGGGCAGCTTTCAATGGGGTCACTTATTCGGCCTGAAGGGTTAGCGCTACCGGTACTGCTAGCGCGACACCACAGTACCGCCTCCGGTCGCGAAGCGACAGTGCCGCTTTCTTTTGCATTTCGCTGGTACTCTATAATATGAATATCTCAAGAACAGTTTAAACCAGAGATCTTCAACCTTTTTTTTATCGAAGGGCTAGGTTTGGGTTTCCCTATCGATCGGCGTGGCGTGCCAGAATCAGTGGAAAGCGGGTAGGCGGAAAAGCACCGCAGGCGAAAAATTTTCGTGGCCACGCCCAAATTTTGCCAAATTTCGCGAAGAATTCACCAACTACTACCTAATTTCGTAAATTTAATTATTGTTTTTTTCAGTTTTAGTCTAAACGAGGTGATAGATCTGGAGTAGAAAATATTTAAGCTTTGGGTAATTTATTACGTATTTATCCAATTTGTTTTTTTTTTGTATGCGGGCTGCAAAAAAAAATGAAAGGTGGGCGCGAGTTGAAGCCCCCTGACATAAACTGTTCAGGGTTTCTAAAATAATGAAGGACCAAAGAGTGGTTTTCGAAATATAAAATAAATAATATGATAAAATGTGATGAAACTGAATTTGGAAACAATACAAAAAATAGGAAAATATGACAATATCAAAAATTAATTAAAAAATAATTGAAGAAAAAATATTTACAACAATGAAATGAAGTCTACTTGTCAGAGTTTAGAGAACTTATTCTCAATTTTACGTATTTCAAAAAATATTTAGTTTGTATCATAAAATAAGTATTGTTTTTTTCCCAAAAAATATCTTAAAATCAAAAAAAATAGTATGATTTTATTTAGCCCGAGTCTATGGCTTTGGGGGATATTAATCCTAAATCGCAATACTATGTTTATTCGCTTTCTTTAAAACGGTTCAGCATAAATAGTTTTATACCAAACGCACGTAGACACGTTAATAAAGCGGTGCCAGTTGCTTAATACTTTTAAGAGTTAAAACAGCCTAAGCTACGAATCAAAACGATTTTATACATGCTATGCTCCTGGGACACTTAAAAGAGATAATCCCTTTGAAACCGCGGGGAAAGTTATGAATGGCACAGGATTTCCTGGCTCTCAACCTACCGCCAGCAGAAGAATCAATGGATCAGAATAAAAAACCCGCATGGCAGCGAAAAAAATGAGATTAACAGAAGATCGAAAGCAGTCGCAGTTACTTTTGCGTTAAATTACATATATCGCGAACCTCAATTTTGGAGCAGGGTAGTAATCACGGCAGTGTTGCCAGATGAGTACGACTCGAATTATGCGCTTGTTAACTGAAAATTCTGCAAAAGAAGCGATATTTCTGCATATTCCAAATCAGTGCCGTACTGTGAAAAAAATCGGAAGCACCATCTTTCAGTGTCGTTTGGCTGGCGTTGTCGCGTAGACGCGTACCTTCTTAACCAACTCATTACTGTCCATATTATATCGTCTTCCAAACACCAGCAGGGCGCACTGATTGTGAAACAAGTACAAACTACAAAACTGTATCTGCATGGATTAGAGATTATAAGGGATATTCTCCAAAATGCGTAAATATTTAAAAATAAAAATATACTCGTCAGCAAACTAAAACTCTGCATTTTAATTATAAAAATCTGTCATTCTGCAAATGGCTAAATGAGTCTGTAAAACTCTGCATATTGCAGAATATTCTGCAGATCTCGCATCACTGATTCACGGACAGCGACATACATACTTGGACTGCTGATATTTCATAAAATACATAGGTTGCGCAGAACTATTTAACTCCACTATGGGCGAAATCTCTGCCACAGGAACGCATGCGCAGTATACGAATAGCCTTGTTCCCGAATTCATCAACGACAAACCGATTCCAGTCGGTCAGCGCGCTCTCCTTGTTTAGATAACGTAGTTAAAAAAGGATAGTATTCTTAAACACGAGACGGGTTCGTCCGCCAGTAAATTCAAATAAACACAGCTTTATCTATGCAACGAACAAAGCTAGATTCAGGAACGGAGCAGCAGCCGAAGTCCGTCCTCGGTCTGCTTCGGTTAGCTTCGTACGGGCTGCTTGCGTGGGCCAGTGTTGTCAGATTTCGGTTATTTCTCCCGATCCCATGAATCAAGTACCAAATCTCACGATTTTTACCTTTATAGAAATATCAATCAGCGAATCTCACGACATTGATCTTTGCAAATTGCAATTTGATTGCAATTGAGGTTTGAAACTCTGTTTCTATTTTCACATTGCACTTTCTCAATATACGTAGTTCAAATAGTTCCAATATAATCCAAATGAAATCCAAAATCTGAATAACGAATGGCGAATGTCAAGATCCCACTAAACAATTTTGATAACGATACCTTGTTGTTTTGGGAAAAAATTCATTAGTAAAAATCTCGGATGACTCTCTAAAATTTGCGGGTCGGTAGATTTGTTTTTCAGATTTTTTGCTTACCACACTCGAAAGCAGCAGTAGAGAGAACATTTTTTCACATTTGTTTAATAAAAACTCAACTACCTACGCAACAAACCTAAAGTGAAAACAATAGAAGGCATTTTATATACCAAAAGTTTGTCAAGAGACAAAAATTGCTACGATTTTTGTATCACAAATAATACGATTAAAAGGTTAGGTTGTGGTCACGTATTTTATTCAGATAAAAATAAGATGGAAACTCCAGATGAATAACTTCTTTCTTTTTCTTTGTTTTGTGTTAGTTTTACACTTTTATTTATAAAAAAATATATTTCGTTTTTTATAGCACAAAGTGATAGATATTTGTTTAAGTTTGTAAATTTGTTTACTAATATTTTGATATCGTAAAATTGTTTTCAGTTTTATTAAAATAAATGATAGTAGAATAAGATTATTTAATCCTATTATTTTTACTTCCGGTGCAATCATTACAGGCTCGCGATTTATCACGAATTTCGGCGGTTAAGTCGCAAGTCGCAAGCACTCTCAAGTTTTTTTTTAGTGACTTCTGGCAACACTGCAGGTAGCGTCAGCGCGTCTCCCTAAAGCAGTGTTCCACGACACGGCAATTGCCGTGTTTTTACGGCTTTTCAAACCGAAGGTAGGTACGGCCACGAGCTTACTGTACTGCCGCGCATATAGAAACACGACTTTTTCGTTTAAAAACTCCAAACGCATACTTGGCCATTTATGCACGACAAAGGCTAAATATGAAGGTAAAAAAATGAGAAGCATTTTAAAAAATGGAGGGATTTGTTCATTCAGAATTGTTAATATATTTTAATTTTAAGGAAAGCTGTCAACAGTTTCATGAATATGCTAAAAATGACAAAGGTATTTTAACTGCCGCTGAGTGGAACAAAAATACGTGTTTAAATTTAAACCGCGAATAAAAAATCTCTTCCTTTGCCTCGGCTTTTATTTCCTGTCGGTTGGCAACACTGCGCTAAATGCTATAGCGTGTTGGCGTGGCTGGTGCTCGTGTCTCGTGTCGTTTTTAGTCAAACCCTTTTTATTTTCTTTGTTTTTAGTATCATTCTGGAATTAGTAAAGGGTGTATCGAAGGCATGTCTCAATTTGGCGTCACGAAAAAACCGTGTCGCCGTATTTCCACGTAAACATAATATTTACTGTGTTGAATCTAGACTGCAAAAGGGTTCTTGGCGGTATGTCGGCCTTTTCGCTGATGGAAATCTGCTAGCAACCTTTATTTCGCTTTGCGATTGCCGGATCCACACAGCTGGCTTTCACAGTTTTAATTTACGCGGGTAACATCCATATCTTTATGAAAAATATTTTTTAAGTTTTCGACCTATTACCATAAGTATTTCTACACGGACATCGGCGTATTAAACTAAAAATTTACTAAATCTTTCATAAATATGTGTTCTATGTGAACTGATATACCTACCATCATACACAAATATTAAGACCCGTCCTGTAACCTTTTAACTGCGCATGCGTTCCTGTGGCACTGCGCGCGTCCGTAAAGGAGTCATTCTTGGTTCAAGCAATATTAGTCCGTTTTAATCTGTATGTCGCTGTTCACGGATGAAAATACTTTGCAATCTATTTATATCGGACAAATTCGTGTGTATCAACCACACCTAACAAGATTCGAAGAGCGTTGCACTAGCGACCTTGCTTTTAGATCTGGGTGCTTTTGTATGGGGTTGGATAAGTATCCATGCGGCTTATGCTAGCGATTGGAGAGAAGATTCAATGCTGACACTGATCGTAATGTTATGGAAGATATTATGTTCCCATCTGTTCAGTCCGTTTACCCGAATAATTATTTCATTTATCAGCAGGATAATTATTGCCCAGCCCACACTGCAAATGTTGTGACGGACTGGTTTCAAAATTACAATGTAGAAGTGTTACCGTGGCATTCTTTCAGTCCGGATATTAATCCAATAGAAAATATGTGGGCTATAATAATTGTCAAAAAATATATAACCGGAATTTTTTGAATTAAAAATTCTAATGAATTGTGGGAAATAATCCATTAATTCTGGGAAGGCCTTGACCCAACTATTATAATAAATTCAATTCACTCGATGCCTAGTAGATGGGCTCAACTGATCGAAAAACAAGGTTCAATGACCAAATATTAGTTTTTTTGAATCTCTTGTTATTCTTCTTGTTTAATATAATTTCCAATTTGTTCGCATTATTATAAAAATAAATAAATTTATTACTTTACTATTTGACTTAAATTTTTTATTTACTTCAGCGAGGCCAATGCTTTGCATTTTTCGCATATAACCTTTAATATTCAAAGAAATAATAGTCACAAAAGTCTCTTTCAAACATCTTAAATAATATAAAAACTATCATAAGACTTGTACGGGTTTCTATGTTTCTATGAACAGAACTGTACCTAAAATATAAAAAGATCTACCCTGTACTAGCATTTTTTGTCTAAACGCTTTCAATGAGATCTAAACCTGCCAACGACCGTCTATGTCAACGAATCTTATTAACATCAAGCCTCTTGATATATCTTACCTACCGTACCTAATATTAATGGGAAGAAATATTTAATAAATTACTATAGCACTATCCGACTAACCTACAAAAATATTTAAAATTGAGACCGAGGGCTCTTTCATTCAATTTTGATTTTGGTACCTCTGTACGGAGGTAGAAAAAATAGACTTTGACATTCTTACTTTTCGATTCTGTTAAATATTTTTTGAGAAAAAAAATTAGTGTTCTTATAAAGCATTGCAAAAGTTAATCCTAAACCGAAATACTATGTTTATTCGCTTCCTTTAGAACAGTTCAGCATAAATAGTTTCATACCAAAGGCACGTAGACACATTTATAAAGCGGCGCCAGTTGCTTAATATGTACGTTTTAGAGTTAAAGCAGCCCAAGCTACAAATCAAAACGATTTTACTATACAGTTTTGAAAAGAGCATATTAATGTAGCAATAGCAAAACCTTGGAAAGGGCGATCGTACAATGTTATCATCAGTTTTAAAATTTAAATTCTCAGACAAGTTGTTCAATTTAGCGATTTAATACAACCGCTGTGTTCTGTTACTTTCTAACATACGCATTAGCTTTATTTATAACAGTTTGTTCACAGTTTTGTGTTCGTATAAAGCATTGCAAAAGTTTATCCGAAACCACATTCTCCCTTTAAAACGGTTTAGCATTAATAGTAGTAAATTCAGTGATTATTTCCGATAGTCAAGCGCGGCCCGTCCATAAGGTCATTTGGTCAATGACCCACCTCAAAATTTCTAATGATCTACCTAATAATTTATTTTTTAATTGTTACAAACCAAAAAATAATCTTGTTTCAAAAAATTGCAAGTTCCATGCGAAAACTCCTCAAGAAAGAATCAAGCCAAGCTTGCTCCGGGCTGGTCGTATTTTAAATTGACCTAATAGGTTTATATGGACGATATAAAATCATTACAACTAAGAGAAGCGCTTTAGGAAGTTAAAAAGAGACACAATTGGTCGACGGCCCACCAATAATATCGGGCCACTCCCACTATGGAAATACACTCAAACCGCCCCGTAAAATATACTCTTTCAAAATATTTGGTTCGGAAAAAGAAAAACTAATTAGGTAGCTAATATGCGCATTGTATTTGCATTCTATTAATGTATTATTAATTAGCGGTTAAACATAAAAATTATAAATACGATCTGTCATGCCAGCGCTAGGCATCAAATATAACGGCATCGGACCAGTTTTCTCACATTACCAGCGTAGTCCAGAGGTAGAATCTCACTGAGTTGACCGGAAGGTCGCGGGTTCGAGTCTGTGTTGGGGTAAACTTTTTTTTTAATTTTTGTTATTTAAAACATTAGATCGGCTCTAAAAGGTGTATTGGCAACAAGTTGTTCCTCGATAAAATATTTTTAAAATTGTTGGCAATGTCATATCAACTACAGCTTGCACCTTGCACGTGCGTAGACAAAGATCGTATTACTATGTCTAGTCGCCAGTATTGTAATTATTAAAGAAAACGGAGTTTCAGCAGCGTTCCTAATTTTATTTTACGAATAATCATACTTGTCATTTAAAAAAAATCGTTTTCCACTTAGTTTGGCTCTTATAGAACGTGTTGCCAAAATAATATTTAGTTCTACTGGTTTATGTTTACACCTGCAGATTTAAACATTCAGGTAGGTATTAAAATTTAAATATGAAAAGAGCAGTAAATTGTAATATTCTGAAATTTACCGTTATAAATTCGATCCTATGACGCTTTAAAACTTTACCAATAACGAATTTGCATTCATCCTTAGGGAATATAAGAATACATTTTATAAAAGTTATCTAGTTTACATGTTTTAAATATTCATAGGAGTATGTGCCCCATGTGCATTATATTGCACAATAGGGCTTTCCAGATGTTGGGAGCAAATAAATAACTTGACTGATAAATAACTAAATATTTATATCCAACGAATGTATTTATTTTTTTAAAGTTTTCAACAAGGCTGGTTTAAAATTATCTATTTTTTTAATACCTTTCATGCATCGCGTATTTTCTTGTACCGTGCGTTCAATTTAGCTTGATAACATTTTGATTCGCTGTAACTTTTTTGTTTTTAAAGATATCAAGGTAAACAAAAAATCAAAATGTAGGGTTAATAGCCAAGTTTTTTTTGAGTTACACATAAAACAAAACACTAACAATTTTCTGAGATAATAGGCTACCTTATATATTTTTAAATGGAACACCCTGTATATTATATATGTATTCAATAGAATACGCTATTCTGATTACAATGATATAACATACTTTATATTTTAATCCACTCGTTTTTGACATATCGGCAAAAATATGAAATTTTTATCCTACTTAATCACGAAGAGTGCCGTGACTAGATTTGTTTTCAGCATTTTTGCCGATATGTCAAAAACGAGTGGATTAAAATATAAAGTGTGTTATATCATTGTAATCAGAATAGCGTATTCTATTGAATACACATATAATATACAGGGTGTTCCATTTAAAAAAAAATATAAGGTAGGCAATTATCTCAGAAAATTATTAGTGTTTTGTTTTATGCGTAACTCAAAAAAAAACATGGCTAGTAACCATACATTTTATTTTTTTGTTTACCTTGATATCTTTAAAAACAAAAAAGTTACAGCGAATCAAAATGTTATCAAGCCAAATTGAACGCACGGTACAGTTAGTTAACCTCTTGGAATGGGAAATGACAATGGATATGAAATGACGTAACTACCAAGCCCCATCGCCCCATTATTACTAAACTGAAATTAAGTTGGCCAACATGGACACCACGTGGAAAACGCCGCCTTAAATACACTTAAGAACTCCGAAAAATCTTTCAATCCAAAACTAAATTCAAAGATTAAAAAATGCTACGCAAAATATAAACATTCTCTAGTAGTACCTACTAATAGTTAGGGAGCTAGTGGGAATTTCGGTATATGATTTCATCGCCGTTCATCGTAATATGTAATGTAGTTTATGTGGGTTATAAAAAGATAGAGCTGAGCTTAGATCTCGTTGATTTTTTGTGAAAATGAATAATTTTTTTATACATAGTAATAATTGAAAAAAAATCAATTATTCTTAAACGCAGTAGGAAAAACGAATGCCAGTTGCATTTTTTTTTTTAATTAAGACAATTTTACTAAAACAAGAGGCAGATGCGATCATATTGTTTAGAGCACCTATTTTTTACATTTTTCACCCAAGCTCCCATTTGATATTGCAACAATAAACTAAAGGCAGAAATTGCTCATATTCTTTATTTTATTCAGTTATTTGTTGTAATCAACAGGCGCGGCCCGTGAGTTTTTTTACAGGTGGGTCAAATTTTGTGGGAAACTAGTGCAAGCCTTTTTAATATTATTTTTTTTTTATAATTTACTCACCTTTTATGTAGTTAAATGTGTTTGTATATCAAATCGATCCTTCTATCCTTCTGTTGGGAGAAATGTTCACTCACTAGCTCATTAAAATTATAAATACTTCTAATAAAAGGTTTCTCAATGCTCAACATAGCTCTTAACCTCGACTCCGCCATTGTATTTCTTAAGAAAGTCTTAATCCTTTTTAGAGTCGAAAAGCACCTCTCACTTTCCACTGTCGTCATTGGAATAGTACATAAAATCTCTAATAATTTTACACTTTCTGAAAACGTTTCACCAAAATTCATTTCTAACAAGAGCTATAAAATGGCAACAGCACCTGCACTATTATAAAAATCTTCACAACTAAATAAAACAAGCAATTCTGATTTAAGCTTGGAAACGTTTATCATCTCATAATTATTTTAAACATGTTTTAAAATGTTAAAAATATTTAACATTTTAAACTGTTTAAAAAATACAAAAGTTATTTGTATTTTAATACAAATAAATCAGCAAAATTATTTGTATTAAACAAACGTGTGACAATTAAATGTTCTGTAAAATTAAAACGACAGCGGATTTCTGACAAAATTAATAAAATTATATCCCATATTTCTAAAGAAATTGTTCTTTTGGACTCTTTCGGACTTTTTTTAGATGTACTTGCCTCGATGTTAATATTCGCGTCTGTAGAGATAACACTCTCTCTAATTTTTTGAATGTTTGAATTAAAATCTGCAATATATTTACCAATCAAAATTGCATCAATTCCAGATTTTTGCAATTGACAAAAAAGATATCAACATGAGGCAAAACAGAGTGAAAAAATTGCAACCAGTAAAAGTCAGAAATATGGTACATACTTGGCTTAAAATACCTGCTAATGTCTTCTCCTCTGTCTTTAGTGGTCTTCGATTTTACATCCAAAAGAGGTATTGGGCGTCCTTTTCCTTTAATTTCTAAACGTTTTTCAAATGGTAATGAACTATTATTATTATTTTACACTGCAGTATTTCTTGCACTGTTAAAGCCATTGTTAAAATAAGTACCCAAGTAGGTACTAGTAATGCACAAAAATAACGCAAATAACCAATAATATCCAACTTGAAAGTCAAAATATTTGAACATAAAACCGATAAATAAAAACAAAGTCTTGACGTTTGCTCCATCACTCACTTCACTTGTCATTTCTGACAAAGCGTCGAATGCTGTGTTGCCACGTTGCTGTTATTACTGTAGGTTTTAATGTCTTATAGACACAATATAATTATTCTATTATTATTAGTAGTAGTAAATACCTAAATATCTTAACATAAAATTAGATAAGCTTATATTAAATGTATAAATGTATCGCGAATTGCGAATATTGTTCTAATAATAAATTGGTCAGACTTAAATTAGTGAGTCAGAATTTGCGACAACCCGACACCTAGCGCGGTGGCGTTGACAACCACGCGCGCCCCGAAAGCGATATTATTGGTGGGTCGTCGACCAATTGTGTCTCTTTTTAACTTAATGAAGCGCGTATGTCTGTTTCTCTCTTACTTTTAATGAATTTATATCGTCCATATAAACCTAGAAGATCAATTTAAAATATGACCCAACCCGGAGCAAGCTTATTGGATATCCTTTGACGACGGCTTGGTTTGATTCTGTCTTGGGGAGTTTTTGCATGGAACTTTGAAACAAAAGATACTTTTTTGGTTTTAAAAAATTAAAAAATAAATTATTAGGTAGATCACTGAAAATTTTAGGTGGGTCATTGACCAAATGACCTTATGGACGGGCCGCGCCTGGTAATCAACATCTGGCAAATTATGAAATCATTTAAAAATTACTGCCGCCTGCTCCCTAACTATAAAACGGTTGAAGGGGCGCGTGGTGGTGTTGTCGCATCCTTAATTTTAATTACCACATTGCCAAGTACGTTCAGTTGGTTTTCAAAGGATGACGTCAGGCGGGACACTGCATTTTTTTTTAATTTGGTTGAAATTTAAACGTTAATATTTTTGTCATTATCCGCCCAGCCGACGTAATTTCTTGTTCGCGTGTTTCAATTGACTGATTGTGCAATAATATTAACATATTGATTAAAAACGAGAAATGACTGCGCAAGCTAATTGCATAATAATATTTAATTGTTCTTCCTTTATAACGAATACCACAATTTTAACAATGTTAACAAATATCAAATAACATAAAACACAATGTTAAGGAAGCTATAATAGTAGTAATAGGGAATATGCATATAACCCAAATAAATCTGAAATATATTTTTTTTATATTCTCTACCACAGATCGATATAGCTACGCAAAGCTATATGGATCTGTGTTCTCTACATAAATTAAATGTTCGTGGCGGTTGCTGTTATCGATTTATTTTGGTCTTTATTAACAAAAAAAAAGGATTTAAAACTGCAAATTTTCGCGCGAATTTCGAAACTTGTAAAACGTGATCCAATTGGCTATGACGTCAAAACTGAACTTATGACTCATCATGAGTACATGGCGAATTACAGTGTTGTAAAGTCATCAAAAACTCAATAAAAATGGTATTTAATGCGTAACTCATCAATGAAATATCCCTGCACTTAAAGTAGAAGGTTCCTAAAATCTCATTTATGTACCTATGCTTCATGTCGAAATCCGTCCAGGAAACTTTCAATTTTGCCAAAAAATTGGCATTTCTGCGAAATTTGGACATATCATCTTAATAATTTTGAGTAAATAAACTGCAATTCTTTATTTTCATGGCAATCTTCGAACATTCAAAAATTTTTGATGTCCCCGATTCAGATAAACCTATTTATTTATAACATTACCGAAAAAATAAGCAATCTAAATTA
The DNA here is from genome assembly GCA_963971165.1 of Philopedon plagiatum. Classification (NCBI taxonomy): domain Eukaryota; kingdom Metazoa; phylum Arthropoda; class Insecta; order Coleoptera; family Curculionidae; genus Philopedon; species Philopedon plagiatum. The sequence goes on along the minus strand of OZ020195.1, from coordinate 63,603,767 downwards.
GTGGGAGGTATTCTTAGATAATTAACGGATAAAATAAACCCAAAAAGAATCACTAAATAGGGTAAATAGTGTGAAATAATGTCGGTTAAAAATAGGATTTGTCGGAAAAAATCAAGAAAATCCGATTTTTATCCCTTAAATACGCTCCTGGATGACCCATTCGGTATTCATTTTACAGTGTGATTATCCCTTTATAAGATGGTGTTGTAAAATTGGGGAAAAATTCGTAGGAAAAAGAGTGATTCAAATGTACCGATGTCGAGGGCAAAAAAAGGAAAAAAAATCTAAATTTAATCGGCGATTGCTCCCTTCCTATAGAGAATGAAGAACCTAAAAAATATTAATAACATATACTTTGACGAGCTCCTTCCGATGACGTATATGGGATTTTAATTTGAACCATTTTGACCCCACATAAAATTAAAAACCCTGAAATATTTGTGTCAAAAATCGAAATTTCCAGTTTTTTTCCAAATATTTCCATTTTCCAGTGATTTTAGGTTTAGGTATTGCAAAAAAAGTATTTGAGATTTTAAAGTTTCACTTATGAATCCGTTTTTCGATCTGACGTTTTGTTTTGTAGTTATTAGGTACCATACCAAAGAGGGGTCTGGAAATGGCATTTTTCGACCAAAAAAATTGCGACATTTGCGACCTATACCCGATTCCAACGGAAATCGCGGAAATTTCGACTTTGACGTTCAATAGCTCCGAAACGAAACATCCTGTATATAACTGAATTTTTTACCGAAGCTAGTTGAACTATTCCTCTATAAACTCAAAAAATTCGATTTCTCTCCCCCTGACTGTTTCCGAGAAAATCAAACCTGATCGACTTCGAGTTAAGCTTTACGTTAACCTGTAGATTTTTGCTGATCTCCTGACGTCACTTTTCACTAGGGACAAATGGCTGCTTTTTAAATTGTAATAAATTATACCGAAAAGTAAACATTTTTTGTAGCTAAATTATCCTAGTAATTTTCTTCAAAATATTTTTTTTTTCGGTTTGTAATGACTTCCTTAAACGATTTATGCAATAAAAAAAATATGTGCATATTCCTTATTGATGCTGAGTACTTCTTCTAATTTTGTTTTCCAATATAAACTGTCTATCAACGTACCAAATATAAAAAGATCTAAATTGTATTAGCATTTTTTTGTCCAAATCTGTCAATAAGATCCAGACCTGCCAAAAACAGTCTATGTTAACGATTCATATTAGCATAAATACTCTTGATATTATGTCTTACTGTATAAAGTTTCAAAACTTTACTAATAAGCTATTTACCTTGAGGCGAAGAAAGTTTTCCGCAAATAAATTGAGGTACCTCGTTAACAAGTTCCAAACATTCAAGCAGATCTGCTCTTGGTGTGCATCAAGACTTTATACATCCTTTGTTAAGAGTTTGAAGTGTTGAGAAATTCTAATTATACAACGATGTTTTGTAAAGACGTAGGTATTATTTCAGTGTGTTTCAGTTCGTAAAATATAGTTAAATAAGAAAAATTAATACTTAGAAATAATAGGTAAGGGTGGTGAAATAGTCTAAAACCATTAACGCACGTCGCATTTGCCAGTCAAACGTGTATTAACTATCGTAGTCTAGATTGGATTGACGTGCTGTATAAAATCCAACCACATGTAGTTATTTGGCCAGCTTGTGTACCACATATTCGGACTTTCTGGGCACAAGTATTTTAAAATCGTTTTAATGGATCATGTTACTTCCTATTGTCATAGGCATATCCTGCTACTCGCTTGTGAACGTCTGTATAATATTATTAATGAATGCTACCAGCTGTGATGTTTGTGGTTTAACGTTAGGAAAATACCATTTTCTTTCTTCAGTACAATTGCAGGGTATGTCCCTTTGTCTTTTTTTTCTTCAATAATTATTTGTCCAAAAACACACAATTACACTTTAAAACAAACACAAGACAGGTTAGGTGCAACTTTCTAGGCTTGGCAGCTACACGACCGCTTCCGATTTCCCGAATGTAAAGGTCAATGTCATGCGATTTCTTTGGCGGCAGGCCTTAACCAGCTTTAGTCAAATTTAGCTTAACTTTTAAATTTAACACTGTATTAAAATTTAACACGGTGTTAGCTAATCCCAAATAAAATTTTCTTTCTGCGACCCGCTGTAAGTACCTCAAGCAGCCCTCAGACGATTACTCAGATTGACAATATTGTTTAATAACTCACAGTAATACTGATCGTGTAAGGACAAACACTGATGGACTATCAGCATTACTGATGGACTCTCAGGAATTCAGATTTCCCAAGAAGAAGTTAAACAAGCTCTTTCTATATCCATAATAAATAATAATAAATATAATATCAGCCATAGCCTTCTCGATGTGCTTCGCTAGACAGAGACAAATTACTAGCCTGTTCAATCGATTTGAAATGACAGGTGAGGGCGCCTCATACCGGGGATCATTTTTCTACACCATCAATGATGGTCATTTTTGTTATTCTGTGATTGCCATTGTCAAAGTTCATATTTTCATAAGAAGTATTTTAAAACGCTGAACCTTAAAGAATCTGAGGGCCGAAGGCAAAAGAAATAGTTCTTTAAGAATAAGAAATAGACATAAGAAATAGTAAAAATACCCTGGGAGCTTCGTTCTCATAGCAAGAAGAGCAGAACGAACGAAAAATGAACGTAACATAATTTTTGTTTGATTTATTTCATTTCCTGTGTGTGCCAGTAAAAGTTTTAAAACCATTTAAATAGGCAATGCTTTTAAGTGGAATTAGCTGTATGTTGACATCCAAAAGGGCTGAAAATGAATATAATGGCACCACAACTGGATATCGCCGTATAAACACGTAACATAAATGTAAGTAATATGTTTTCAATTTATTCACCGATATTCTCTTACTAACTTACTTCTTACTTCATTTTAGATCAAAAAAAACATAAAACTAAGATGATTTATTAGAAAACCCCTATTCTAACGCAGACACAGCTGTATCTAATTAGTAAAAGCCCCTTTGTCATGGTATTTTTGAAGAAACCCATCTACCAAGTGATTTATGCAAAAGATACATATAGAGAGCTTAATAATATTTTGCAATTCTTTTTAATTCCTTTAAAAGAATCTTGTTATTTTTTATTTATCTACCTAATGCTCCTAGGAAGATATTTTTCAATTTCACTAGTACAGTTCAGTTTTTTTCAACTACTTACATTGGCAATAGAACTAATATTTCAGCCAACAATAGAACCCATTGAATTAATATTTTTGTTATTTCTCTAATACCTTATATATTTTATAACAGTGTTTATTTTAATTGAAATCATATAAGAATAATAATTCATTTAATTTTTAGATTTTATTATTAATTTAAACTGTAGTTCTTGTTCGTTTAATGAAATATATTTTAATTTGAATCACACCGCCCACAAATAGCATCTCGTGTGTAGAAAATACAGAATTTATTTTCTGTATGTTCACATCCCTTTTAGTAAAAACATAGCTGCCAGAAGAATCGGGATTTAAATATTAAATTTGGTCATCGCACAGTATAAATAATTGATTTGTTTTGAATATATTCTTATCCAGTTCGGTTGGTCGGAAGAATTACTCTGTCTGATAATACATATTTGTATGGAGGTGGATATGTTTAAAATTTATTTAATGATATTCTCTCATTGGCTTATTTGTTTTCCAATCAAAAAAAGATATGAAACTTGAATCATTTATACCCACAGAAACCCCCGGTTATAGCTTAGATAAATTTTACAGCTCTAATTATAAGTACCTTTGTCGAAGTATTTTTGTAATGCTTGTCAAGCAAATTACTTTTACAAAAGGTAAACATAGTAAAATTAAGATTTTGTCCAATTATTTATAATTTCTTTAATTGCTAGTATAAATAAAATTATGACTCATATCTATAGGCCTTTCTGAAATAACTATTCGATATCACCTAGTGTTATAACAAGAAAAGGGGTTGACACATTGGGGTTCATTACCTACAGCGTAGTAGAAAATTGATTTGCCCATATTATTTAAAAAATCATTGTACACTAGACCTTCAATTTTATTATCGTCAATAAAAAAAATAATATGTTTGGTCTCTTATTTGCAACCATGTCTACCTAAAGAAAATTGCTCTTTTGTACAAAAATTATTGTTTTTACTTTTTTAGGACTCGATCCAAAAGGAAACCCTTCTGGTGAAATGAAGGATTTTGATAATTGTAAAGAAGATAATAATGTTGATTCACAAAGCAAGATATCTTTATAGAATAGATGAAAATCACTGATGGAGTTATATAGGTATTGATTGAATAAATTTGATTTAACAAAAACAAAATTTACAGATTAAAAAGTATCCAGCTAGGTACATGGAACACTAATTCACTATGGTAATAGATATATGTAATATTTCTTTAAAAAATGATTTAATGACCGACACAAAGTTCATATTGAAGCACTAGTGTTTTTCTAACTGATTCTAAGTCATTGATATATTGACTTATTCGGTCCTATTTAAGTATGTAATAACAATATCCAAAAATATACCATGTACATAACTTATTTTGGAATATTAAACATCAAAAATTTATGTATATAAACCAATGGAACATTTTATCAGTCAGTACTTTTTAAATAAATACTTTTTCTTTGAAATCTATGCAATATAAAAATGGGCCATTTTAAGTTTATGATTTTAGACTAATTTATTCTAGTTATACGTAACAAAAAAGACAATCCCAATTTTCTGGATCCTTCTTAAACGTATGTACATAGGGCACCTGATCAGCAAGTTAATGTTATGGGATGAGTTTTTTGTTATTAAATTTAAAAATATGATGACACGTAAAAATGCTTTATAAGATCATTTTGACTAGTTAGCTTCGTTTATGATTATAATTATCAGCAAACAACTGGATTTAAATATATATTTGTTTTACTTGTTATACTGTTAGAATATACAAGGATAAATAGGTTTTACAAGGCAAAAATAGGTCAAAAAAATTTGCAGCCAGATTCTCCAACGCTAGTCCGGTCTAATTTGACAACCAAAAGTTTTACACTGACAAGTGTAAGAATAAGACAGCTAAGTTTTATATTATGACTTTATTTCTGAGCTTTTTACAAATTTATAAAGAAAATGGCAATTTTAGTACGCACTTTTGACAATAATGGAACTAAATTCATTACAGCAACTCGTTCCAAGATAAAAATCATTTGAAAACCAAGCAAATCTCTGAAATATCGGAATAATCATAAGTTTTCAATTACGACTTATTAACAATGACAGGACGAGAACTTGTCAAAACATAACTGATCAACTAGAAGATCTTAATTTAAACTAGTACTAAATTTTAAACCTTGTTAGTGAATCTGAACGTTGAGGTTTTAAGAGAAGTTCAAAACTTGAATTTCAGCTCTGATCTAAAATTATAGTTGCAATCAGTTTTATACAGGGTAGTTTACATTTAAAATAGGACCCATCAAATCAAACAAAAATGTTAAGGTTTTGAAGTGAAATTTGGGAATTAAGAACCAATGGTTATTTGACCTGAAGCTACAATATACAAAATGTAACTGAAATTTTTTACATGGCATTTTAATTACAAAATACCATATTTTTTACACAGGCATATTATTGACCTCATTTTCCGTAATATTGATGATTAAATTAAACATACCGACTAGTCGCCGATAGTCACTTTTGTAGTCGGCGACCAGTCGACAAAAAAGACGATTAGTCGGCCTAAGATTTGTATGTTAATATAAGGAGTCAGAATTATTATCGTTATTCACACTTTTTGATCTGGACCTCTGTCCGAACGCCACAAGGACACAACGAAAACTTAAGGTGCTCGACTTTTTTTTAGTCGACTAGTTTGCTAAACCCCTAATCAGCCCATCTCTAGATTAAATAAATTAAAGCTTGCTGCAGTGTAAGGAAAGGGAATACTTACAGTAAATTAAATTAAAACATTCGAAATAGGATTTTGAATAAAAAGAAAATACTTAGTATTATATAGCAGACAGAATAAAATTTGTCTTCAAATTCTAATCAACCCAATCCCAATACAAGTCGGAGCATCAGAAAATAAAATTACTTCATAAAAATTAGTACTGTGGGTTTTATATCTAAATACATATTGGGGCCATGTAATGTGACTTCAAGTTTGTTCTGCTTTTAATTTTTACGTGTAGCATAAAACTACACCTGTTCAGCTAAGAGCGAGGCTAAGCGTGATGAGTGTAATCTTTAATAGCTTTCCATAAAATGATCTCCATGTTAACGTTATCATATCTGAGTACTTAGCATAATTGTCCCAATTAACATAGCGTGCAATTATTCTCAAGAGCTGTTAAATGTATTACAATCTTTTACATAACAAAATGTCCTTAATTTCTTTTAGGGTTAGTTATACATTTAATTCACTAATTAAAAGAGTACCTAATGCAGTGGCGGATGGTGAAATTTCAAAGTTGTATGTCTCTGGTCCTACTTACAGGACCCGTAACAAATTTAGGGGAATTAATAGTGGCCCACTGGGAATATTTTGGCAAAGAAAAACGTTTTGTAATTTGCGAAAAAAGTTGAATTTTTGCTGAGACCCCTCCCCTCCCTGTGAAAAAAATAAGCGCGTTTAGGTATTTTATTTATTATTTTTTTCTAAACAAATTTTACATCATTTTGTCGGAAATTTTTAAATTTTAAGAGAAAAAATGTGCTAGTAGAAATTTATAGTTATTTGAATATTCTTAAAATTATATTTTAGGTTTAAAAAAATTCAAATGACTCTAACTTTCTACTAACACATTTTTTCCCTTAAAATTTAGAAATTTTCAAAAAAATGATGTAAAATTTGTTTATAAAAAAATACCTAAACGCCTTCATTTTTTTCCCAAAAATTCAACTTTTTTTTGGCAAATTTCAAAATACCTTTTTTTCTTTAACAAAACACTCCCAGTGGGCTCACTATTAAAACACCTAAATTTGGTGCGGGTCCTGCATGTAAGTAGGAATAGAGACAACTTTTAAATTTTACCAGCCGCAACTGTAAGTAATGTCTAACAATTATAACGAGTTCCTTTTAAATAGTGCTTGTATGCTAAAATGCCTGAGTTGAGTTTTCGTTTTCCGTTCAACTCTAGATTTTTAGGAAAAAAGTTGCATTCTTGCTGGGACTCCTGGTAACTAGCTACTGATAATATGATTTGTCTGTTGCTAAAATTTAATTTTTTCAAATAACGTCATTCCGATATCACCCTATTATGTCAGAAATTACGCCGAAGCGATTAAATTAATATCAAACAACAAATTATTGCATAAAGCATGATACTTATACAGGGTGTTGTAAAACACTACCGGTAGGACGTTAAAGTGATTTTTTGGCTAAAAATAAGAAAAAAAGTTTTTTCCAGGTCCGGAATCGCTTCTTGTCCGATATACCGGGTAATAAAATTATGATTTTATTTTGGTTTTTCTTACTTTAAGATTTTAAAGATAATTTACTCATATTTCGCACATACAATGCTTTTTGGGACACCTATGGAATATTCTTATAACCATTCAAAATTGGCAACAGAATGCTATTTTTTTAAAGGTCAGGATACTTTTGAACCTCCGAATTGTATAATGCGGCACAATTAACTCTGCTTCGGTAAAAAAGCTTGGAAATTTTTTGATATATTGTACTGTGTGGAATACGCTTTAAAGCCAGGTTAAATCTTTGCTCCATTGACTTTTATTATTTATTCTTTGTCTGTCAAATATCAATTCGATTGGTTTGTTTTACCAAGGTATCTTGATGTTTTGCTTCCATTTGATAAAGTGATTTTATGATAATAAAATTTGTAATTCTAACTTACGACCAAAGGGTGAGGTTTATCGATTCGGATGAAGAGTGCCTTTTTTATTTAATATTTTATTGAATGAAAACAGATATGCAAAAAATAAAATTTGTGCTTCAGCTAAAGTGCCCTCTGGTGACACAGTTGAGAAACATTTTTGTAACAGAATGATGTAAATCACTAAGCTGAGTCTCTGGGCCCAATACCAATTTGATTAGTTAAGAAATAATTGAAATATGTAAAAAACCAGAAAAGATAAATTAAAAGTTGGTAGGCTGTGGCTCGGAAAATATTGAGATTTCGAATTTCTGTTACATGACTTACTACTTTTATTTTGTCACGTAGAATCAACTGTTTAAGTACCCTGATGCAGTTTTCGAACACATTGTACCTATATCCCAGATCTGGGCCTATATCATCAGTAAAATTTACAAAATACTTATAATACGCTTTAAGAAGCTGTTATAAGGCCTGTATCATTTGGTTTTATTAATAATATAAAGATTTATTGTAAAATTTGTACAGTATCTTCAGAAGTCAGTCGACTCATGGGATCCACACCAAATATGTATTAGGTAGTGTTGGAAAAATCGATGAATTTAAATAATGGATTTATTCAGACTTGAGTGATTTCAATAATCGAGTGTCGCTCGAGTGATTTTTCACTCAGAATTCCGATGTAAGCATCGCAATTAGTGATTGCAATCCCGCAGGGCATTTGCGGGATTGGTTCTAATCCCGCGGGATCCCGCGGGATCCCGCATAGGTTTTTAATTTAATAAAATTCGACAAATTAACGTTTATTTAATTAATTATTAAACCAACTTTAATATTTTATTATAAATATCAAAAATTAACAGTGTCAGTCAACAAAATTATGTAATTTAAAGTCTAGCCTCTCTTAATTATAGGTATACTACTATGACTATAAATCAGTCAAATTTCTTATCAATTAAAGTAACAAGTAACAAAATGAACTTTAAATGTTTATTACCTGAGATAATAAGTCTTAGTAGTTTTCATAGTAAATCACATTAGTTTGATTGTAAGGTAAGTAAGATACTTATAATACCTAAGCAGTCTTATTAATTTTCATATTATATCACCACGGCTATTTGGCTGATACATGTTTTCGCGTTATTTTTTAAGAGTTTACGGCTTTTTCATGGCTATGCGAATCCGCATAGCTGATGCGGGATCCCCCAGGCCGTCAAATGATGCGGGATCCCACTTTGTGGGATTGCAATCCTTAATCGCAAGATCATTCGAGCGATTCTTCACTTGTTTCAGTTTTAATTCAATGATCATCGACGATATCGGAATCACTCGATTCGTTCGTTGCGATGGCATCGATGAAATGATCATCGAGAGCCGGTTAACTGCAGTCAGTAGTGTAGTGTGATTTGTTAATACAATACTTCTAATCATTGAGTCAACCTTTCCTTAAAACCGTCAGTTATTTTCTAACAAGTAAGACAAAGACGAACAGCTACCGATCAGAATGGGAGTTTCATTGCTTGCTACGTTCGAGTGATAACTCCGTAGTCGGTATACTTCAGTGACGTCAGGTGAACAATAATTGTATACCTACATATATTAACAAGCGACGATTTTCACTCGAAGTTATAACTCGAGTACTGGCTTTGCTAATCGAGTGATGTCGACGATTTCAATAATTGAGTGATCAAGTGATTTTTCACTCAAGTGATCCCAACACTAGTATTAGGAATTACGAAAAAATCATTGCATAAGTGCCAAATTTTTGATATTTTTAAAAAATATATATATTGCTGGTACGTACGCTCTCAGATGTTTGTATAAAAAATAAGTACACAATGTACCTGTTGAAAAAATTCTACCAGTCTACTCTCCCTACACAAATACATCGCTACATCAAATTGACCAAAACAAAAGCACAAAAGACGCATAAGCACGACGCACTCTATCCGATCCGGACCCGTACCGAAAAAATATTAAAATAATTGGCAGCATATTTCGGAAACTTTAGTTATTCTAAATTATTGCGTAAACATTAAACCAAATACTTATTTTCAGAATATACATTTTACAACTTACAAATCTACGACGCTTCAAACATAATTTTTTTAAATCTGTTGGTTGCTGTGAACGATATTATTATAATTCAATTCGTTGTGTTTACTACGTACTTTCGTTTAAATATTAATATTTTAACTTGGTACTTCTGATATTTTACAAACTACTACTACAATTAACTATACATATTATAAGAATAAAAATTTTTCAAATTTTCCACATTATTTTTAATAAATTGGCACTTTATCAGAAATAAAAGACACATTTTTGCTGAACCGTTTTGTAGATTAAACTTATGACTATAAATATCTTATAGATCTTTAAACGTATGACTATTAACGAAGTCTTCGAACTTTTTTATTGGAGCTTTAAAAAATGTGATATAGTAATGATACTGAACAAAATATTTTTTGGTAATAATTATTTAAGAATTTTTACAATTTAGTTATATTTTTTTTTATCTAAGACATCCCACGTAGACTTCAAGCCTAAGTACTAACGTATCGTGTGTGTCCGAAGAGAAGGGAAATGTAGTCTATTGACACGGGATTTGAGGTTGGGACGGGAAAACATCTGCAGGCAATTTGTTAAATAATCTGGAGACCCTAGGTATGAATGAGCGAGAGAAGTGGTCTGTTCTAGGCTTTTGTAGCTGGACAGTAAAGGGATGCATACGTAACGCGCCTCTTGTTGTTCTGTTAGGGACGTTCAAGGGGAGAATAATACCGGCTAGTTCTTCAGAGCAAAATCCGTGGAAGTAGCGGTAGAAAAGGGATAAATCCCCAACAGCGCCGCGATGAGCGAGAGAAGGGAGCTTTCTCGTGAGGGCTGGGTCATTGACACGTCGAATGGCTCTCTTTTGGATAGGATCAAGGATCTTAAGTGTCGAAGGTGATGCCGCTCCCCAGATGTGGGAGCAGTGCTCTAGGTTAGGTCTTATTACAATACGAATTTCACGTAAGTGTGTCTTAGTGAAGGATTAAAATCTTGCCATGCTAGTATGCATCCATGGATAATCATTCGGCTTATGACCCAAAAACCACATTACCATTTTAACATTTATGTACATTACCTCTTTTTATGTGGGATAGCCCGACAAAGTGTAATAATTTTTATCTACGTCTATTTAATAAAACCAACATTTTCATGCAATTTTTGAAAAATAATATAAGTCAGGTGAATAATGATTTATTATTCACGGTCTGTGACCAATCACAATAAAGTATTTTTATAATTCACGGGTCTTCGAACCAATCAGAAAGTAACTTTAACAAAATTTATAAAACACCAAAGCCAGGTTATAAAAACAGTTGTCAAATCATTTTGTTAAATGTATACTATTTACATAAATTTTCACAGGACAGAATTTCTTAAATTTAAGGGTAGGTACATAATTTATAAAAATTTTAACAATTAAATTTTCAGACTCTAATAAAATAGTCGTAGAAAAAGTACAGCATTCTACTCGCGGTAATGACTATCATTTACTTAGATGATTTACGACACTTGCTTGCAGCGCGTGTCGCCAATTTCATTTCCGTAAATAATTAGTGTCATTATCACTCTTATATTATCCCTTTGTTTTGTATTTTAACTATTTCTTGATGAACTTTGGTGTCCAAGCAATCTTGAACAAGAAATTTATTTATTTGTTTTTAAAATCTTTGTTGGGAAACCCAACTGTTTATGCAATTTTTATAATTCTATTTTTTAAGTTCAGTAAATATTACTAACCAAGCAGGTATAAAATCTTTTTTAAATGAAACAAGCTCAAACTTATCTTTATCGTGAATTCGCCGTGCATAAAAGTACGCAGTCATCGGCAAAACACAAAGGCTATTCTAGCTGAAATGTCAAAAGAAAACCTCTCCTTTAATTTATTTCTCTAAAACCGGCCCGTTGTCGGCGAATTCAAAGGCCTAGTTTCCCTTGAAGTTCGTTATTTATTAGTTTATTACTGCAACTTTCTACCGTTACAGTTTCTAGGAAATGCAAATATGCCCGGCGACTACAACTACCTACTTCAACCCCTCCAGCGCTTCACTTCGCTGTACCGAAGTATGAGTTCAACCTTTTCGTAATGTCTGCCCAGATATGATGGCCGGCGATAGGCCAGGTACAGTGACACCTCTCCGCGAAGGGAGGTTCTTTTTCAGTTTAATTTAGTTCCCGTGAGGAGACTTCTTCACGGCTTCATCATTTAAACTACTGACACAGAGTAGAACTGTCGCGTTCCTTGACGCGGCAGAAGCGCGAAAGTCTTGTAGACAGAAGGTCTAGCAAGACTGGAAGTTACTTTGGTTTCTCTTCAGACATGGTTCTGTAAAGTTAGTTAGTGTGGGAAATTATCCCACTTTTTCTCTTCAGACATGGTTCTGTAAAGTTATTTAGTGTGGGAAATTATTCCAGTTTTTCTCTTCAGACATGGTTCTGTAAATTTATTTAGTGTGGGAAATTATCCCAGTATTTCTCTTAGACACGGTCCAGTAAACATTAATAACATCTCGTAATACCAGAAAATGACAAATCTGTCAAGTACTAGTGTAGAAACCAATATTGTATAAGACATGTATCAATTGCCTGTCAACACTAACTATGTAGAAAATAACCATGTTTGGAAGTAATAAATGTGCAATTTGTTTAGTGAAACCAACGTCTTTTATTTTACGAAGTCACGGCTGCAGGAGACCGTGCATTTGGATGACAGCGAACCAGCTAAATTATGGAAATAAATTACAGAAAGTGTAAGTGGGGTTTAAACTAGAGCCCTCCTTTACAATCTTATAAATAAATTTTGTAAATACAAGCAGTAAAATTTAACTTATTAGTTTATTCGAAGAAATATCTATTGCTTGTATAAATACTTTGCCTACTTTAAGAATAAGTATTTTATCACAAATAAATCGAGTTTAAGTAACTTTATTAACATATAGGAATTTATAACTCAAAATAGCGATAAACTATTATATTAATTTGTTACAACATCAATCTTTTGATATTGCATGTAACGGTGAAAATTAATTAAATTCACTTTTTCCCAAAGATGAATTAGGGAGTGAATTTATATTACAGTTAACTGTTAAAAGATTCTTAGGAAATTAAATTAGGATAAATTGCTATTAATTAACCTGATCTTAATTAAAATTTGTAGGCGATTTTAAATTTGTGCTTTTCATAGTTTTATTAGAACACGATGATTTGCAGAAAATTCAGGCCATCTAGAAAATATTTTCATAGTTTCTGTCGAGAACCATTTCTGTTACACAGGATGCTAAATGGATCTTGTTTTGTTGTAGAAGTATTTTTTCAAACAAAATTTACAGAAATTGCACTTCCTCATGATTATTGTTACCATGTCAAAGCTGAATTGCAAATTCTCTGGGCTTTTCTTATTTAGATATATAAAAGCGTCATTAAAATGGGATTACTTATTATATATACGTATTTTCGGTCATATTTTTCATTTGATGTGCAATTGTTCTTTCTTGGTTTGTGTTCAATTCTTAGAGTTATTATTTGGATATTATTTCGTTTAAATTTTTTTATAAATTTAAAAGACTTATTTCTCCTATATTAAATTGCAAGTTATTAAATCTTACCGCATTTACCATGTGAATAAGACTTGTTAATCGCAGACTCCAATGAGGACGGCCAATGCTTTTCTGAAATATTGAATCAAGTGACTAGCGCCATAGACTTGAGTGTCAAAGGGTGTCAAGGTGTCAACTTTAATTATTTAATGTTTTATACTTAAACCATCAAACACATAGATTATCACGTATATTAATTAATATTCATCATTATTGAACAAATAGTCTTCTAGGGGACCAATATCTTCTGGAACATTGCTATTTTCGATCATCGTTGCTATTTTCTCCATCAACTTTCAATGATCGAAAATAGTCTTGGTAGACGGGTGGTATAAACTAAAACATTTCTTTAATGTGTTTTGTTTCTTGCTCGCACTAACTGGGAGGCTAGATTTATAAAGAAGGGGCAGGTTCTTGAAATCCATCAATCTACCTTTTTTATTCTTTGGAGCCAAATCCATTTCTTTGAACGAAATTCCTTCGTTGAGGGGTTCTTTATAAAAAAAAAATTGATGGCTGCTTCTTATCGATAAATTTAAACAATGTTAAATCCAAAGCATGTATTTTAACTTTTGATTAATCCAAAATAAAAAAATTAGGTTCTTATTTTAAAAAAATATTTTTTACATTTTATTTACCTGAACTTGTAGAATCAGATTCAGTAGATGCTGATAACTCATATTCACTCTCACTTTATTCATATGGCTCAGCGTCAAAATTACTAATATTAATTTTTTTAGGATTTAAATAAAGTATTTAACAGTGGATACAAAATGTTTACAGGCATAATGGTCTTAGTCAGACTTGGACCACTATGGCTTTCATCGGTATAAATATGTGGATGCATTTTACATCCATGTTAGTAGCGATATCTGGTAGTGTTGTACTGAAGATAGAAATTTCATATTTTGTTCAGAGGTAAATTACTACGTAAACAATACGATAGTGTCAAGGAACGCAATTCCGAAAAAACTGACAGACCACTCTGGCTTTCATAGGCTCAATTATTGTAATATGTGGTGCAATATGTGTTGTCTCTCATCTACAGGGGACCTGGTTGGTAAGTCGAATTCACGTGCCGTTATACCTACCCGTTCTTTTTTTAACGAATATATTTATTTAATGAGTCAAAGATAAAATAAAATTACACAGGACCACAAATGGGAACCGAAAAATGTTCTTTGGCGAGATTGATTTCCTATATGTATTTTGGTGCGCTGATTACGAATCCGAGGTCCATATAACCCCAGCACATCACGTTCAAGGTCATTTGAAGGTCAAATGCATATATTACGGAAAAACAGAAAATCTTACCACGGATTCGGAAAGAGCGGGAAATTTTACGTCCAAATATGTAGTTTTTAGTTTTTCCAACATGACCCTCCAAGGTCATCTGGGGGTGAAATGACTCACCGATAGACCAAATTCTTATTTCCCATATACATCATCACTTTGAAAGTGACGTGCTGGGATTATATGGACCTCGGATTCGTAATCAGCGCGTCAAAAAACCTAAAGATACCTGACTAAGTTGTACGTAAAAGTCTGTAGTTGTGATGATGTACCTATATGGGAAATAAGAATTTGGTCTATCGGTGAGTCATTTCACCCCCAGATGACCTTGGAGGGTCATGATGGAAAAAATAAAAACTACATATTTGGACGTAAAATTTCCCGCTCTTTCCGAATCCGTGGTCAGATTTTCTGTTTTTCCGTAATATTTGACCTTCAAATGACCTTGAACGTGATGTGCTGGGGTTATATGGACCTCGGATTCGTAATCAGCGCACCAGAATACATATAGGATATCAATCTCGCCAAAGGACTTTTTTCGGTTCCCATTTGTGGTCCTGTGTTATTTATACAGTCCACTTTTCGCAATAGCTTGATATTGAGATGGCACAATTTTGTATAAATGTGCTTATTAATTTTTGACCGTATTTGGCAAATATTCTTGAGTTTTCCTGGGGTTATCTGTCGATTATGTTAAATTTCAAAGCTATTTTATGTTGACCTTTCGGTTTATTTGGAAATCATCTTTAGAACTGTAAATTGCTTTTATAAACCTAATTAAAAGATCCATTTAACAATAAAAAAAAATAGAAACATATCTTATATATAAATAAACACTACACTAATGCCCTAATTCGTATGCTCGTCATTTCTGCTCAATTTGCTTAGTTCTAAACTAAATTTTGGATTGAATTATATTTAAATTTAGTTTTTGATATTGCATCCTACCTCAATAACTAAACAATATACTGGCCCTTGCGTGGGACACCCTATACAATATTTTATTGTAACATTTCATAAAATAAACAATATATCTTAATAAAATTACCAAACATTCTTGGACATATTTTAAGGCTACATTAATTGTTAAAGAAATATTTAGTAAGCAGTACAATGTATGACATTTGTATGCATAACAGTGCCTTATTTAAAGCATAATAGATTTTGTCGGTATACCGCATTATAAAGGAGTCTATGCATATTATAGTACTAAAAGTATTTTTTCCGTGCAGTGGAGAATCCGTCACTTTTACAAATTTTATAATGTTCTATTTTTGTGAACCTAAGTAATAATTTTGTTAAATACTATTAGTTAAAGATATTATTGAACAGCTTACAATAATTAGAGCAAATTTTCATCATATGACCTGAAAGTCATTAAATTATTCATACTGAGTTTAGGGTTACATCTCATTTGATTATTTCGGCATTAATACAGCTGACCAAATTAAAATACAGAACAAATTAAAGAATGACAGATGATTATAAAATACCCTAAAACAATAATTTTATTAAATATTGGTTATAGAATCTTTCTGCTTATAATTTTAGATCATTGAAGTAATTAACTAAATTAATTAAATAATAACAGATGGTTATAAAACACCTTAACGTAACAGTTTTATTAAATATTAGTTATATAGTTTTTGGTTATAATTTTGCATCATATATCCGTTGACGTCATGAGATTTTTGACGTAGTTAGTGAGGGTTTACATTTTTGTTTGGGTTGCATCAATACAACTAACAGATTATTTTAATACAGAATGGCAGGTGGTTATAAAACACCCTAAAGTAACACTTGTATTTTATTTTATTTTTTATTTATTTATTTAATTAATTATTCGTTATATATTGAGAAAAAGATTTTATTTAATTAACCAAAAACGATTTCTGCCAATTAAAATATTGAATTGAAAACGAACAACAAAATATTTTTTTTTGGTAATTTAGGATTTATTGGGAGAATAGATCAAACCCCCATGTATTTTATTTTTAATTAATTACCGGAATTTAAGTGTAATTGAAATAGTAGGTTTTACAACAAGAGTGGATATGATGTCCATACCGTACGAGCACTACGCCGAAGGCGGGGTGCTCAATTATTCGAGTACGATATGGACAATCCATTTGAGGTGTAGAGTATACTTTATCTACGATCCCTCAGAGGAACCTTACACAGGTTAAAAATTATATTAAACTTTATTTCAATAAAACATTTAATGTTTACAGTATATAACAAAGTTATTAATTAAAATCTATTTTAATTTTATCTGATAATCTATTAGATCAATACATATCTACATATACCGCGGTCCTAAAGTCCACCCCCCCCCCCCCCCCCCCCATTCTAACTTTTGCTACGGAAGACATATTTAAATGAAATTTTGTGAGGTTAAATATGAGGAACAAAATAATTTTCTAGACTAAAAAATTCTAAAATATCTTTTAAAATGGCGACCAGCCGCCATCTTGTATAACTCTTTTAAATGGCGATAGGTGTCATGTGACACATCGTTTAAACGGTATTTGAAAGTTCTATTCAACTTCCAAATTTGAGAAAATAATTTTAACTTATGTCAAAATGGCGGCCATTTAAGTTTTAAAAATTGAAATGTTCGCTGTTTGGAAAATAAATGATATGTTCGTTTCAAACTCCGAATGAAAAAGAAGTTTTAAAGACTTCAAGTTATGCAGCAATAATACTATCATTATCAAGTAACATTGTTCAAAATGGCGACGGCCGCCATTTTAAATATTTTGTTTTTAATGACAAGAGGGACGAGTGACACATCGGCATCGTTTTAAATGCATTTCAAAGTTCTATTTGTTCCCAAGTTAAAAAATAATAAAGTTAATTTATTTTAAAATCGCGACCATTTAAATTTTAAGCATTTAAATCGGCTCATATAGCTTTATTATTTTCCAACTTGGTAACAAATAGAACTTTCAAAGGCCTTTAAAAGGATGTATCACTCGACCCTCTTGTCATTAAAAATAAAATATTTAAAATGGCGACAGTAGCCATTTTGAAAAAGTTACTTAGAAAGGATAGTATTATTGCTGCATTACTTGAAGTCTTTTAAACTTCTTTTTTATTCGGAGTTTGAAACGATTATATCATTTATTTTCCAAACAGCGACCATTTAAATTTTAAAAATTAAAATGGCCGCCATTTTGACATAAGCTAAATCTCACAAAATTTTAATATTCCTTTCGAATCAAAAGTTAGAATGGGGGGAGGCGGACTTTAGGACCGCACTGATGTATAATCATTTTATTACTTATTTTTTACAAATGTACAATTGTTGAATGTACAGTTCTTATATGGAATAGTTTCTTTTTTTAAATGGGAAATTTTTTCTTTATCTGAGACAGCCCACGATAAGTACTAACGCGCCATGGTCGTCTGAAGAGAAGGGAAATGTAGTCTATTGACATTGGATTGAAAGGATTGGAGGTTGGGAGGGGAAGGGAAAACACCCGCGGGCAATTTGTTCCATAATCTCGAGGCTCTAGGTATTAATGAACGAGAGAAGTGGGATGTTCCAGACTTTTGTAGCTGGACAGTAAAGGGATGCATACGTAACACGCCTCTTGATGTTCTGTTAGGAACAGTCAAGGGAGTGTTATAGTGGCTAGTTCTTCAGAGCAAAATCCGTGGAAGTATCGGCAGAAAAAGGATAAATCCCCAACTGCGCGGCGATGAGGGAGAGAAGGGAGTTTTCTTGTGAGGACTGGGTCATTGATGAGCCGGTGGTTCTCTTTTGGATAGAATCAAGGATGCTAAATGTCGAGGGTTATGCCGTTCCCTAGATGATGGAACACTACTCTAGGTTAGGTCTGATATGCGAAACATAGAGAGTGTGTAAGTTGGAAGGGGAGAAGTATTTTCTTGCTCGAAAAAGAAAACCAAGCTTTTTAGCTACCGATGTGGCTACTGAAGTAATGTGTTTGTGCCAGCTGAGATCATGTTCGAAAGCGATGCCAACAAGACCGAAAGGTTCATTGTTCTGTAGGGTTTGGCCATTCATGTAGATGGGGTAGGTGTTGCCGGATTTTTTGCGTGAGCACGACTGGGTTTTGGAGCCGTTGAAATGAACAAGGTTCTTGGCACCCCAGTCTAAGATTAATTGCAGATCTTGGAAAAGGGATAGGCGCATAGATCTGCGTCTGTTATCCAGCTCTTGATTAGAGACTTGTCTGGAAAAATTAATGTTGGAGTGAAGAGTACTGTCGTCAGCATAACTGTGGATAGGATTGGCAGTTGAAGAGAGCAGGTCATTAATGTGAAGAAGAAATAGGGTTGGTGCCAGGACTGAATCTTGGGGTACGCCAGCAATGATAGGATGGAAGTCAGATGAGTGACCGTCCACGACGACAGATATGCGCCGATCAGAGACGAAGCTACCGATCCAGGTGCATATATAGTTTGGGAGGAAGACAGTAAAAAGGTAGTTTATTCAGGAGTGTGGCATGCCATACTTGGTCAAAGGCCTTGGAAATATCAAGAGCAACAATCTGAGATTCGCCATGAAGTTCAAGAGATTTGTTCCAGTTATGTGTGATAAAGCTAAGGAGATCAGCTGTGGATCTGGTGCGAAATCCGTACTGTCTGTCATGGATGATTTTGTTTTTTTGTTCTAGATATTTTAAAGTTTGTAAGTTGATCGCTTTCTCCATAACTTTGCTAACAACAGAGAGTAGAGAGATAGGTCTACAGTTGGATGGAGGGGTCTTGGAAATTTTCTTAGGGACAGGCTGCACACGAGCAGTCTTCCAGGTATTTGGGAAGATACCCTTGTCAAAGGAGATCTGGAAAGACGAGTTAAGATGGGTGTAAGTTCTGGATCGCATATTTTAGAACGGATATGCCATCTAGACTGGATGATATCCGTGATATGAGAGCAAATTTCGGAGGGATCGGGAGTGAAAAAAGAGAAAGGATTCCAAGGGAAAGCAGACAAAAAGTTTCGAAAACTATCCCAGCCGGCAGAATTGTAGTGCCAGATCGTGCGTTCTTGCATGATTTCAACGAACTCTGTATGGGACAAGAGACGGTAATGAGGCCATGATCTGAACGACCAAGGGAGCAGAACAGATGTCAAGAATGGCTCAGGATGGGTGATAAGCACAAGATCTAGTGGATTTGGATTATGGGTGGGAACGCGGGGAAAGTATGTTGGTTCTCTGATCAAATTGGTGAGCGAGTTGCTAATTGCGAAGTTTTCTGCCGCTCTGCCTTCTGGATCGGTTTTTG
Source organism: Philopedon plagiatum (assembly GCA_963971165.1). Classification (NCBI taxonomy): domain Eukaryota; kingdom Metazoa; phylum Arthropoda; class Insecta; order Coleoptera; family Curculionidae; genus Philopedon; species Philopedon plagiatum. The sequence continues at coordinate 63,583,735 of OZ020195.1, read as the reverse complement.
TGGATCCTAGCCATTCCTTGCTATGGACGTTGAAGTCGAACGATAACTTCAGCGGAGGGAAATTCAGAGATAAGAAGGTCAGTTTTTGACGAGAGAAAGTCCACGAGCTTATTGTGGGAGTTCCAGGTTCGGGAGTCTGGTGCAAGAAAAACTGCTGCTAACGTCGGCGCATCCTACGAAAAGATGACAGAAGTTCATAGCCCGGGAACAGGAGATAATTGGTTGAGGATTTGGGACTGGTTTGGGATTCGGTCAGAAAAAGAATGTGGCGTTTGCATGATCGGAGGTAGTGGTTGACAGAGTCCAGATTGGAATTAAGCCACCAGATGTTGGCAAATGTTATTAAACTTTTTTAGTTCTTCGATGGTGCCCCTGAGCACCCCTCGCCCGGAGATCCGAAGTGGGGGTGGGGGGGAGGAGAGGGGAGTATACCTGCGCAATTTTTTACCCCTGACAGCGCCATTATCATTTTTAAATTTGTTTTTTAAGAGGTGGATAGTTAAAAGAGAGTAGGATTAGAAGTGAAAAAAAAACGACTTATGCACCCAGGGCTGGAAACATCCGCTAAGATTTCACCAGCCCTTTAGGTGGGTGCGTGGGGTGATACCTCCTCGGTCGAGAAAAAGCTCCTCTACAACCTACCTGAAACTATTTTCTGTAATACTATTATATGTAGAGGTATGTAGATGACAAAATATTTGGAGTATTGTCAATATCATTTTTTGCTTAAAGAATGCTTAATGTAAGTTTCCATCACTGGAGTTGATTTTCAGTGACTGTTGATCTTGACTATGTGTGGCCACCTGATCTGCGAGGATAGTGGCCCCCGAGTGACGGAAACAGTGTCCCGTATATAATTTTGGGTTAGGTAATTTTAAACATTCGGCAATCATTTTCGGCTGATCACAAATTTTGTTAATGCCGCTTACTTGCTACAATCATTGACATTAAACATTATAGACAAAGTATTTCATTCATAAAATCGTTTCGAGTCAAATCATTCATCCGTTTAAAACATGCCATGGATGCGACTAAGAGAGGTAAACATAGCGGAAAAAATGGCAACAATATCCAACATTTCTGGCGGCTGCGTCTTTCAACTCCAGTGGCATGCTTTTTATATTAAATTTTTGTTGCCCTAATATTATTACTATGTAGGTATATGTAAAACTACACCATGTGATTCGATACAGGTGAATACAACCTTCAATTCCACTTTCACACAGTGTATCGCAAACGTCAGCGAATTTTACGAATGGTCTCTTGAATCAGTTTTCAATTAGTAGTAAATCTGGTAGTAAACCGTCAAATAGCGTTGCCACTTTTACGTAAGAGCTTAATAATTTATCACAGTGAGAAGGGAATAAAAGTTGATTCGGCTATAAAATAGAACAAATGTATTACTTTTTGTATTACTTAAGATTTGTATGCTAATTTTATGAGATGAAGATATAGTCAAATAAATGTCATATAATATTTTATTGCTTGGATGGCATCAATCAGGACATTTTGTACCTACACTTTGGCAATGCAGTTGCCCAGTCAATACAACCCACCAGTTTTTAGTGCAAATTCAATGACTGATTGTTTTGAATAGTAAATAACTTTGTCTTTAGTTTTTTTAAAGACTATGCTTAGAACATTCACCCTTTTGGTAATTCATAGAAAATTGCTGGTTTGGCTGGTGGTCTAAGCTGTGTGTATTTTTTTGGAAACCTCGTAAAACATGCCAGGAATTACAAATGAACGGTCCGTTTTGTTTGTCGATTAACTTAACTTGAAATTCATTTCCCAAGTCTCGTATATGGTTTACATTTAAGTTTTTTATATCTTGCCGACGGCCGGCATCCGCCAGAAATTACAAAAATCAGTACCACCTAAAATTTAATATAAAATATAATCTAAGTAATCTTATATCAGCAGGAAATAAAACTCAAAAAAAGTTAGGCTCCAGAGGGATTTGAACCGTGAACCTTCTTCATACCACTGGCTAACGCTACTCTTAAATTTTATTTTCGAGGCCGTCATATTAATGGAAGAGGTATGTAGCAAATAAGAAGCTTTGTTTATTTCAACTATTGCTGATTTTCAAGCAAAAAGCTTAATCGAGATCTTTTCTATCATTTAAGAATGTATATTATTTAATTAAAACTTACCTTTGTAAATAAATATTTCCAGTCTGGTGCTCCCAGAAAGATAAATTTGTCCTGATGGTAAAATCTGTGCATTTTTGATGTTATAGCCGATAGACTGTAATTTCAAAAAGGACCGCAATTTACAATAGGTGGATATATCAATGTTACCTTTTATATTTTACATTGTTTTTAACATTGAATATGTTTTCCATACAGTTGGCGGTTTAATTTTTTTGGATACATTTTTCATATAGACAGTAATATCATTTTCTGAAATAATTTTTATTTCGAATTCCAATGTCCAATCCATGAACTAAATTAATTCATATTTACTTTTTGATTTATCGGGTAATAATGTTGGGTAAGTTTCGTTTGCTTTTAAAGGAAGATTTGGCGGAGTGCCGTTAATTGTTTATTCATCAGAATCGCTCATCATAATTTTAAATATAAATTTTGTAAAATCTGACAATAATTACTTTTTTCGCGCTCAGGTAATTTGACATATTTAGTGAATTAGTTATGACATTTGTAAGTGACTTTTGCAAATTAGTGATCTTACAAAAAAGTTTAAATTAAACTAAAAATCTGTGACAAACTTCTAATGACAGCAGTTTTCATTCAACAGTGAACTCTGTGTGATAGCAACTTAATCCAGCAACTATTTCATATGCTCCTTAAACAACTATATAGTTATATATTTCTTAAAATATTTTTAATTAATTTACTCAATATTTGAACATACAAAAAGTCATAAGCACTGCGGTCAGTAAGTTTCTTACTGGTTTAGGATGTTTTGGAGATGAAACCCAACAATCGTACACCAATGCGGCAGCGGTATATGCCTCGCTACCTAAACCGCATGCGATATTCTATGCGTATCTTTTTGCGGTAAATGTTGCGCGTTTAACGAGGTAGTATAATAGGGCCTATTAGTTAAGAAATAAATGACGTCTGGATTCAGGGACAACTGTTCCTATGCAACAGTTGCAGGACTATGTAAAATATTATGTTGAAGTACCGGGTGAATCTCGTTTACGTCTTCGCAGAAATTTTCATGCTACAATGCCATCTTCCTCACTCGAAGACATTTAAATACTGCAAGTTAACGAAACTGCTGCTGCATTGGTGTACGCTAGTAGGAGATATGAGATATTTATCTTATGTTGCATATTTCATGTTTCATGTCTTATGCATCCTTGGTGTGCGACCGGCCTTACACGCATTGGCGTTGAAGCAAGCGGTAAGTTCATATTTACGAACCTGACGAGATGGACATGCAGCAGCAGCCTGTAGAAATATCGAATGACGTAATCCGCGAAATATTAAATACAACTGTAGACGAAATGAAAAAATAAATTAATATCCGAAGAGCAAAACAGACCTAAACAACCTTGAACTTTGGAAGCGAAAGTGGATTGGCAGAAGAAATAACTTCGGTGCAAGTACGATTTTATTCAAGGAACTCGCCGGTGAAGATAAATTGAAGTATTTTAATTGTATACAAATATCAGAAGTCAGAAGATTCATTTAATCATTTACTTGGAAAAGTTCAACCTATGATACAAAAGTATTTTACAAAAGACTTTTTATTTTTGATAATATTTCTTTTTCATTGAAATCTGACATATTCATAGATTCTTTTATATCCAGAATAGATTTATTACGAGCTTGTTTGTTCCCATAGTTTAAATTTTTAATATTCCAAAGGCTTTCATGCTTCACATATCCTGAAACAAATTTAATTGTGGTCTTTTCAGTCCACCTCGACGCCATTTTGAACATATTTGAATTTCAAAACCAAAGCTATAAACTCCACCAACTTATAAACTTGACTAAACTGTGACTGTTTACACGAATCAAGCGACACGTGGGAAGGACTGGGGTGCGCGGGAAGAGCGGTAACTTGAACGAAAAATTTGAAATATTCTAGTCCAGCAACTAAATTTCTACTTGTTCACTAACTTCACACCTACCACTTAACGCACCGTTTACACGCGTTCAAGTGACTAAAAATTAAGTTAAAGTTTAATTCACTGTCCCCGTGTAAACTAGCCTTTAATACAATTGACGAGGTTGTTGCCATTAATTTAAGAACGAATAGTTACATTGGTACTTAACGATAACTATGATTGGTCAATTTCATATCCTATATGTGGATATGTAATTATATCTATTCAGTTAACTGGAATGACCTACTTATCAATTCTGTTGACTATGAAAAAAAAAACAGAAAATATACACGTGGAAGCAGAAAAAAGAAATACTTCTTTACAATTTATGTTTGATTCAGTCTAATGTGATAATAATTCTAGTTATTTCATGGACAACGATAAAACTTTATAAATTCGCTTTTTAGGTAAACAAGCTATTTATGGGCTAATATAGAATTGTCTTGGAATATGCCGGATGTTTACAAAGGAGGATCCACTAGGATGTTATATTTTTTTTTTAATAGAACAACCTGTCAAAGTATTTTCTAATAGACAATATTTCAAAAACAAGTGATTTTAGGTTTAGAAAACCTCTCTGCAACTTACCCTAGGTTTTGAAGTTTAAAATTGACATAAAAGATGGTATGTTTGTGCGTAAAAATTTAACTTGGCGGATCTTTCCTTTTGAACATCTCGTATATTCAAAAATAATGTTAAATTGTATCCATAAAGACCCCTTAATTAAATAAATGAAAGACAATTTAAAATTTTTATCATTTTCCATTAAGTAATTACTTAATAGAAACATTCAGCGTGTCTAAAATAGGTGGTATTACTATTGCTATCTCCGAAACGGTACATGATACGAGGTCGGTTAAATTAGCGAAAATGTGCCATTTTTAGTCCTTATTAATATTTAGTTTACGGAGTTGCCAAATTATTTATAGTTTCATATCTACAGGGGATTATTTTAAAACCGTCATAAATTTAATTACTAAATATCTCGAAAACTATTATAGTTAGAAAAAAATTGTTTTAACAGAAATCACACGATTTTTTACCTTTTCTAAGGTAACCTTATTGTTTTGTTTATACCATTTGTTTTTATTGAGTTAGTGATACGAACTTGTTTTTCTCAAATACGGACCTGGACTTTTTGCTGCACTTTTTGAAAGAATACTTCATACCCTTTACAACTATGTATAACTTGAATATGTTGTCCGACGTTTTGATAGAAAATAGCAACGTCATCAGGATTCTCTATCAATACGGATTTGGGATATTCCATGTTAAGGCACAATTTCACAACCTATCGCTATGGTTTGATGTTTTTATGGTTGTGAAATGACGCATTACCTTGAAAAACGCCAGGTTCGTACTAGTAGAATATCCTGATGATGATATACTTCATCAAAACGTCGCAAAACATAATCAAATGATACACAGATGTAAAGGGTATGAGGTATTCTTTCAAGAAATGCAGCAGAAAGTCCAGGTTCGTATTTAAAAAAAATAAGTTAATATCAGTAACTCAATAAAAACAAATGGAATAAACAAAAAAAATAACGTTAGTTTAGAGAAGGTAAAAAATTGCGTGATTTTTGTCAAAACTATTTTTTTCTAACTATAATAGCTTTCTAGATATTTAGCATTAAATTTTTGACTCTTTTTAAAAAATCCCCTGTAGATAAAACACTATAGAGAATTTGGCAACTCCGTAAACAGAATACGAATAGGGACTAAAAATGGCACATTTTCTCTAATTTAACCGACCTCGTATCTTTTACCGTTTCGGAGATAGCAATAATGGTGTCACTTATTTTAGACACCCTGTATATCGTATAAACTAATTAAATTACCAGCGTTAGTCAACGCACACTGGATTCGATTCGGAGAGTGGAATATGGAATAAAAATGGCCTCCTAAATATTCCACATCGAGAGCAGCCAAGATGCCAAGAGTCACGTAACCAAAACCTCCTTCGAAAGTTTTGACGAAGGTTAAACAACAATATTTTGAAATAGTAGAAGTAAATTACAGTTGACAACTGCTAGCTATTGCGATAGTAAAGGGTACTAACGTTTATTAACATAATACTTGCATACAATATTTGATACAACTAATATTTGATTTATATGATTAGGCTTTAATAAAAAAACGAGCAAAAATAAATTAGGGTAGTTGTCCCTAATATTTTTTTATAGTAAGTAGATATTCGCCAAATAAACTATTTAATTAAACCGACATTATATTTTTCTGGAAATATCTTATCTACGCAATATCTCACTTTAGAAGATACCGCTTGTATATGGCTACAACTGAGAAAAAATGAACTCAACGGTTTATTCGGCACAAGAAAATTTTTTTTTTCAGTGAGACATTTTGCTTATAATTTGACATCATACGACATTCATGTCGTTAAATTCTGCACATGTTTTGTTAAAGTTTAGAGTTTTAAAATTATTTTATAATAAATTTATTTTAATATTACAAAATCTATTGTAATACAGAACACACAAAAATAGAAAAGTGCAAGCTATACTTGCACAATTAGTGTTTCGTGCCATCAGCCCCCCACTTAACCTGAGCAAACCTCGGCCACCCGATCACCGCCCATTTTTTCCGAAAAATGTTTTAAAACGCATAAAAAATACATCATATTATATTGTTGAATTCGTGCTTCAATAAGCTTTTGTTTGACACCCTAAAATTTTTTTTATTTCCCAATTTACCCCCTGAAATTATTAACCCCCAGAATCAAAATTCAACTTTTATACTTTACGTCTATAATTGGACCACCACACTCTATTTCTGTGCTAAATTTCATATTTCGACGTCGTATAGTTTCAGAGAAAATTGCCTGTGATACCGAAGTAATTCCGTGGTGGCCTGATTCAGGGAACACTAAAAATGGCAGATATAATAATGAAATCCTGTGTTCAATTTTACATCATATGACATTCAAGTTGTAAAATGTTTTCACAACATATTTAGTGACGGCTTACACTGTTAAATTATTTTTGTATCAATACAGCTGACAAAACTTTTTAATACAGAACAAACTAATACTGTGAATTTTATATCATATTATGTCATTTTATTTATTAAATTTCGTACTTGTTAAGTTAGAGTTTTCATCTTTTTAGAATATCTCTGGGTCAATACAGCTGACATAAACCTAACAATGGAAGATGCTTATGAAACACGTCAAGGAAGTATTTTTTTCTACGAATGTTAATAAAAACCTTTATTGTATGTTCAATAGTAATTTCGGAACATGGTGCATTGTGTTTTACACATTTTCATTGTGCTTCAATCACCATGGTGATTGAACTACAAAGTTCCCATTGTGCACGGGTATTTTTTACAAAGGTGGCGTTGCCCGGTGCCGCGTCAAAATCTTTATAATTTCATTGACATTTTTTGACATCTTAAAAAGAAAAATATTACTAATCCCATTTTATTAACAGTAACATTCGTAGAAAAAGTATAGTGTAAAACTCGCATGGAATGACCATTTCCTACTCGTATGATTTGCAGCACTCGCCTGCGGCATCGTGCTGCAAACGTCATACTCGTAGGAAATGCATGTCATTCCATGCTCGTTGTACAATATACTATTATTTAATATTAACAAGTTTAAGTTCTTTTTGATGATTTTACATTTTTCGACATTTAAGTCATAAGTCATAACATTTTTTACATAACCAATTAAGATTGACAGTTTTTACCTTATTGTTTGCGTCAGTTTAGCTGACAAAATTTATTTTAATGTAGTTGTATTTCCAAAACAAAATTTCTCCAAAATAAATGTGAGATTTCCTGTTTATTCAACAAATAATTTTTTTAGATTTTCCGTTTTACATAATTTTTAGGTCAAATTTCATTTTGTGTTGTTTCGTATATTTACCACCTTAATATGCTTAAATTATATAGATGCACAATTAACACATTTAATTAAAAGCCGGAAGGCTTTGTGCTGTAAAAGTTATAATTGAATGTTTAGTTGGTAAGCATATCCAACGAAAAAAATAAATATAGAATGGAAACCCTTTATTGTTTGTTAGATAGGTGCAGATCAGATTTGCATAAATTTAAAAAAAATGAGAATGGTAGAAATGAATGGTAAATTATAACGTTCAGGAATAACTAAACTAAAGTTAAACCCGTAAATTCGTAAAAGAGATTTAGAACCATTTTGAACCCCTGTTTCACCTCCTTAGGGGTTGAATTTTGGAAAACTCTTCCTTAGTGCATGCCTACGTTATATAATAAACCTCTGTGCCATATATTCAAGTTTATAGACCCAGCGGTGTGGGATGTGCGTTAAAACGTCATTCACTCAGTCAGTTAGTCAGTTACTTCTTCTATACTTATGTATATAGAGATTATCTGTAGCTTTTATTTTATTTCTGCAGCAACGATAAGAGTGTCTGGTTTATTAAGTATATGTATGTATATTGCATATTGCAATGATGTAACTACGTAGGATGTTGCCTCTTGTTTATTTATAATTGTTTCAATTTATCATTTATAAAATTATTTCATAAATGATACACCCTACAAAGAGATGCCGATATACCCATATTTACTAATAAGTTGGGAGCAATACTAATATTTAATACAAATTCATTAAAAATTTAATCTGAATTCGGAATTCAGAATCTAATTTAATCAATTTTGAATGAGACAATTTAATCACATATGTCATAACTTAACTAATAATTAATTAGTCTTAATTTATTAAATTAATCTAGCGTGAACCTGGGTTTAGTCGGAATTGCTGTGATTTTGATTTAAAATTTAATTATTATTTTAAGAGTGTATCAATACTTATCTTAAATTATTTAAAAAAATAGAAATTTTAAAAAATATTTCCATATTTTCTTTACAAAATAAATCATTGCGCTACTCCACATTGTTACAGAAACAGGCCCACTGGGACACTCTGTTCATTTTTTTAAAGCATTTCGTGGCTAAGAACCTTAGACAGTAGACTAGAATGACTTCTAATACCCTGTTTTTAGAATATCAGTTAACAATGTTATACGGGCCAATGTGATAGCTAACATATAAATACCGAGGATGGGCACTAAAAGAAGAAGATATATACCAAGAGATTAAAACATATCCTATAATCCCGAGGGGTGATATAAAGTTAAATTACACCGATGATTATCACATGATTTAGTCTCGTAGTATGCACTTTTTTGCACTCCGTATTTTTAAATTACACTACGGAAATAACTTGGGATAAAGAATCTTCTAGATTATTAGTAAGTTCTTAGCAAGTTTTGGTCATGTCATCGTCACTAAGCGGTCATAAATAATATATAAGTTATTGTGTTATTTCTGCAGTTTGCTTGTTTACTAAATAATTTTATTTGGAAACGTGTTGCTTGAATAAATTTAGTTCTATGATTAAGAATAGCACATACGTAAGTAAATATGTTCCTTAGAAATTTGACAAAAACTGATACAACACTAAGCTGTCTTATACTTACATTTGCCAATTTAAAACCCTGTTTATCAAATTAGACCGGTTTTAGTAATAGTGAATCATCTCGACAATTTTTATCGGAATATAAACAATACAAATATTACGAAACCTTTTAATACATAATGTAAATCGATACAGTTACGTTAAACAAGCAAAGAGTTATTTTTATGAGATATGAGACAGTATTTGAGTAATAAAATTAGGAATATTACTCGTTCGGAAACAAAATTTGTCTTCCAGGAATCCACTAACATAAATGCGGTCTTAGAATAGAATGTTTTCTAACAAAATTATGTTATCTTGAACGTCAGCTTCAGATTAGATTAAACTCGCCCTTTTTTCCTTCTTGCATTAATATTTTATCAGTCGTCCCATCAATTCTCTCCCGATCGATCTTCTCTGATTCTCTCAAATTTAGACACCGTTACATAATTGGATTATGTCAGTTCCCGTGACCTGCAAACGGGGGCCCTTTTATCTCAATATCAAGCAAGGGCAACCTTTAATGACACTACTGCATTAATTGCCTTGACTTTAAATGAAATTGTCAAGGACGAGAACAAGATAATATGTTCTGTACCTATATAGGAGTGTAGTGGTATATAGGCACCGCAACGTTGGCTTATGTCCCGTGACCGATATAGCACTATGTTCACGGGGAAGGGGAGTGGAGGAAATAATTTCAAATTATGCCAAAATAAAAATCAACTCAAAAAAAGTCAACAGATCGCTGAAGCACTATTTTTGTTTTCTATGCTAATAGTGAAAATAAAAACTAAATTTGTGTATTTCGTTTACTCCAAGATTATGGTTACCGGATCTGACACGCTTAGATACTTTTTAGGATGTCAATTTATCATTGGGACTATTGATCTCTAAAAAAAACCTTAATGTATTTGTACATTGAACTTAATTGACCTTAAAGGGGGGGGGCTGAATATGAATTGAATGGAGAAATTGATTTATGTATTTATTAATCCACTTATTGTCTGCAGATCAAAAAGACATGTCGTCATAATTGAAAAAGAGATACAATTTACGTAAATACTAGTGATAGGTATCATGAGAAACTGAAGTAAATCTAATATAATTTAGTATTATAAGATACCGCCATAACAACAATTTTGAAGAAGATAGCCTTTCACACATTTCAAAAAAAATGTATATAAAAGTATTTCATTGAGAGTTGCTGACAGTTTATTGTTCATATTGCCACAGAAACAATATGGGTTTTTTTAACAAGATGTTGTGTTGTAAGGTGGAATGTATAATATTATGTCAGTGGTATTTCGCGTAGCATGATCATGTACAGTAAGCGTTTGTGAGAATCTGTTAATTTGTAAATAATGTCCATATGATTGTGGCGGATTCATGCTGAAAAGATCTATTATTTGGGTGTTACGCCTCTTAACTGTTAGCGAAAAATTAATATAAAAAATAGTATCTGAATTTGAAAGTTAAAAAATAAAACAAATTTATATTTAGTTGGAAGATATGTGATTACGTCATTAAATATGTGGATTTATCCGTATCCATTTAATTTAGAGAATGATGACAGAAACCCATTTTACAACGGAGAGATCAATTATGTCTCTCTCTCTCATGTTCTTTCTCTCTCATTTTTTTCTCTCTCGTCTTCTTTCTCTCTCATACTCGTAAATTTGTTACAGCTGGTAGAAAGTTAGGTTATGTGAAAAATAAACATAAGATATTATTTGAAGCCTGTTCCATAAAATAAGTTGTTTTTGCAGTGTAAAAATATACTTAAAAAGTGTATATAAAGTATTAGCAGCTTAAATTCCTGTGTTCTATGAATCTGGGACTGATTAACAACTATTGAAATATTACGCAAGGTACAGATTTGTTCTCCTTTACATTACTTGGACCGGGCGTTATGGGAATGAGTAATAGGAACTCCGACCGGATATAAAGTTGAGAATAGTGGGCATTACAGAAGATTTCTTTAGCTATTGAGAAAGTAGTGAAAATTGCGCCGTAGAAACGTTTGGTTTCAGTTTAAAGCTGAAGTCACAGTGCCATTACGAAGTGTATCTATTTATCCTTCTGGAACTAAGACTCAACATTTACTGTTAAAAATTGTGAAACTACTTGGTACATTCGATTAAACAATTTTTATCGCGTCTTTAACTTACACAAACATCACTGTTCGCAGGTAGGCTGTATTATAGATCCATTTTCATTATAAATCGGAGAATAGGGAATATTTTTTAACCTTATTATAAATTGTTTATCTTAATAAAAATATTTACTCCTTATTGCAATTTTTTCTATATTTATTTAAAAACTTTTCCTCCGATCCTTTTATTGCAAATTATATTGTTACTTGGATAGGAAACAATTTTAAGTAGTATAAAATATGAAGGTTAATGTGGCTATGCTGACACTGTTTTTGCTTAATAAAAACGAGATTTGTTCAAATGCTGTTTGTGTTCAGTAAAAACAAAGGTATTTTGCTATAAAATCATAAACTTACGTAAGTATTTGTTAGAAATTTATTGTTTATGATAACTCCGATTAAACTTTCACAGTAGACAACCAGAAATACTTGCACAAACAAAGCCGACTGTGATAAAATGTTTGAGTATTCTTTTTTATTGGCAATAACATCGTTTTTATTTGTGTTTTACTAATGCTCCTTTTGCTAACAAGGATAGAAAGAAATTGGATTCCATTGGGATTTTATCAAGCAAAAAAATAATTTGGCGATGACTAATCTTTCGAAGTACAAAACCAGCAATCCTTCCACAAGCAAAGAAGTTACGTTAAAAATTTGAACAAATTCTTTTTGATTTCTTTGTCTAATGCACTTTCGCCAACACGGATAAAAAGAAATCTGATTCCTCCGTGATTATCTCGAAAGAAAAGATGAATATTGTGATCAGTAAAATATGTTCTGGTGTAAACTGTCCATGGAACTGACCAATAGGGTGAATTCTTATTCAATTGTTTTTCTGTCATCATTATCACATAAAATTGGATACAATATAGAAATGCCAAGGAATTATTCATTTTGCCTATAAATTTTAATTTTTCATTTTCAACACGAGTATTAGGTCACGATGCAACTGTTTTTGAATTGAAGTTATATAACAAGTTTATGATTTGTTAATATACCTGTTTTTAAAACATGATGTAGGAAATGTTGTAATATTGTATCGTTTCTAAGCCCATTAAGTCCTCAGCTGACATGGCTACGGTAACATCATTAGCGTAAAATATTAGTTCGTTGTCTGGTGTAATGTACCTTTCTGACTGAAATTTGGTTTTGTTTATGTAATATCCGTTTCCAATTGTGACTTTGATTCTGCGTTCTTCCATGTATATAGTTCCTTTTTAAGCACACACAGATTTTAGTTACACTGTTCTCCTTTTCACTTTCTTTCATTGTATACATATAGACCAGGGTGTCAAAGATCATAGAAATCACCTTTAGCGGCTGTTTAGCAATAGACTAAAATTTGCAATTTGACATGACAAGGGACATTTGATATTGTTTATTATGGATCTGATGTTCGATGTCACATCATATAAGGAGAGTTAGGACTTCCATCGCCTTTATTTTGCATTGAACACAAGGTCGTGACAAAACAAACAAGGTATTGTTTCATAATAATAAGTATCCAACTTTAAAATATCTAGAAACACTTGCAAGGGCATTGTTACCCGGAAAACCAAAATTTTATTCTTTTGATCAAAAAATTGAAACTTCTAATAACTGGTTTATTGGGCGACTATAATAAAGCACCAAAAACTGTGAGCAAATCCAACTAAACAAATAAAATATTTTTGATCAAAAATTTGCATTTCTGTAATTACCGTCAGGTATCAAAAAACTCTCAGATTACATACAGAGTGTTAAAAATTAAAAAAGCGATAATAGCTATGAAACTAAAAAGAAAATAAATTAATGTGTACGTAAGTAATTTTCTAGCTACAGGAATAAACATCGATATGCATATTATTATATTAACACCGCTAAAAGCAGATTTTATCTGTTTTTTACATTAGTTACTAAAGCTCCGTCTTTTCTAACGCCAGACAGATGCCAGATCTATGTAAAATTTGGAATTTCAGCATCTAAAATTAAAAAAAAACTTAGATATTAGAAATTAGATGGATGAAAATTCGACTTTATCTAGATTTAGCTGTGCTTCAATCTCAGTCTAAAAACAACGTAACGGACTATAGAGAATGTACCTCAACTTTATTTAATACTTATATTTTTTTATTTTACAATTTTTAAGTATATTAATTATATTATTATCTAGAAAAAAAATATTGTTTGTCATTTAAAAAAACTTGACATCGCAGAAAAGCTTACCTGTAGTGTAAGTAAACTATATAGGTATTACTTAAACCTTGTTTAAAAAAAATTGTTTGCCCAAGAGCAAATCTCCTAATTTTAATTTTTTTTCTGAAGAAAGAGTAACATCATGCACTGTTCAGCCATCTTCCTTGTACAAGACTACTTTGCAAATCCGATAAATAAAGAAAATATCTGCCTACCCTCGAAAGTCACGCAGTATAACGCAGACGTCCGGAGCTCTTTAATTATTTTAATGTACTTTCATATTTCAGCTATCGGATTTTAGTTTCCTAACATTTTCGTTCTTAGAACAGCAGCTAAAACATTTATTTCAAAATTGTTATGACATGAAAGAAACCCGAAAACAATAACTTTTGATGGACCCTTGAAAGATACAAATAAAAAATCCTCTTATGGCTTTTCACATATATGAAACATAAAAATATATAATATTCCTTATACCATCTTTTTAGGTGAGACGTGGGTGTCTCTTAAACAGACGATGTATTTTGTAGCTTTATAGGATATATATATATATAAGTAAGATACTTATCTAAGCAGTCTCATTAATTTTCATATTATAATACCACGGATATTTGGCTGATACAGGTTTTCGCGATATTTTTTAAGAGTTTACGGCTTTTTCATAGCTATGCGTATTCGCATAGCTGGTGCGGGATCCCCCAGGCCGTGAAATGATGCGGGATCCCGCGGGATCCCACTTTGCTGGATTGCAATCCCTATATATGTGTTTTGAAGAACAGTGCACTCTTATTTAATATAATGAATAATTTCTATTACATTAAATTATACTAATATGTAAATCAAATTAAAATTTAGTCGTTTTTTGTCGTTTTATTACTTTACAATAATTTTTATTTGGTATTATTAAACATATATTGCTTAGACATTCTGTAAACATTAAAATATAAATAAAAGAACGACGTTTTTGGCGCGTATAGCGTAAACTTTGGATATTTATTTCAGTGAGTAGGATCTGCTTCTTTGCAAAACTGTTTACTGTTTTTTCACATATAAGGGTACAGGATGTAAGACGGAACAAATTTAATGCATACCACTGATTTCGAATCTCCTAAATTTAGTGGAAAATCTGTCTAAATAATACAAGTACAACAATAAACTTGCGACACATTTAATGTTAACAGTTTTTAACAATACGTATCCGTTGAATACGCAGTCTTATAATAGAGTAACAAAGAGAGATTTACAAATAAAAACAGAATTATTATTGCAAAGCCTTTTAGATTTATTTTACTTACCATAAAATACTGGAATGAGTTGCTCCCAGTGCTGTAGCTAGCCTAAATTTGACTGCAAGCCAGGATTTTTGCGCCCCTATAACAAGACCCAATTAGCTCATAGACTCTTTTGCCGCCCCTTGCCACCGGTGCCCCTAGGCAAGGGCCTACTCTGTCTACACCCAGTTACGGCACTGGTTGCTCCAGTCCCAAATCCTGCAAAAGATCTATCATTTTTAGAGGTGTAAAAGCCAACACACAGCATGATAACGCAATAAACAAACAGGTTGCAAGCTTAAACCACGATTCAGCGAACAAAAACCAGCAGCACAACTTTAACCCCTTCAAAGGTTGTCCGAGAGTAATTGAACTAATATTTTAGCCAACAATAGAACCCACGAAATTAATATTTTTATTATTTTCTAATACCTTATATATTTTGTATGAATGTTTATTTTAATTGAAATGATATAAGAATTATTCACTTAATTTTTATATTGTATATTTAAACTGTAGCTCTTGTTCGATTAATAAAATAGATTTAGTTTTGAATCACACCGCTTACAAGTAACTATTTTTTACCAAATTATACTTAAGCATTCTCATTAAATTTTATAATTTTCTAACAGTTCTACACTTTAATGAATTTTAGAAATTTATTGGTTTCCGATAATATTTTGGTCACTGAAAAAATAGAAATATAGTTTTCAAAGAAGTAAGAATACTTTTAAACTCTGATAATAAGTCTATATTTAAAGCAATATTGTTTTTGATTATTTCATTAATATTTTGAGACAATATTAACTCTAATATAACTAAAGTGAGATTGGTCAAGAATAATACTGTTATTGAAAATAGCATAGCATTTTTTTTTTCGGGTGTAAGCTTTGAAAATACTGTGTCCTTTCTAAAGGTATCTAGATGTGAATTAGATCGCTTTGCCCCTGAAGTCTTCGTATAAAGAAAATTCTTTCTTTTTTATATTTATGCATATTTAATATTTTGTTTCAGATGCAGTTCAAAATACGATCTACATTTCAACTGCTTAGACTTAAACCGAAACTATTACAGAATAAACCAAAATTGATTGATCTGATTATGGAAGTTTACATCCTACATATACATACACATACCTACGTATGAAGAAAAGAAATTGTGGTTTTGAAAAAGTTGTTTTGTTATTAAATTATTAAAAGAAAATACTAAGTGAATATTCGTTAAAAAAACAATATTAATGTAACTAAACGTTGTATTTTGTACAAAAGTGAATTTGACAGTATGTGTTAACAGACTTAAAACATGACCATGGATACTGAAGAAACACCAACACCAGCCCCTGGACCAAGCACTTCTCAAGAAAGGTGAGTTTCTAGTTATTTTAGTCATAGTTATTAATCTAGTTACGGACTTGTCTGGTCTAGACAATATACAGAACAATATACGCACTGTCCGGTCATTCTGAATTACAAATATAGGTATGTAGTGTAATAAATTCCATGTTGCGTAGCTCTAATTAATCATATTGAATGTTTATTGCGAATGCTACTTGATCTGACTAGGTAAATTCTGAGCAAACCTAAAAACACCTGAACAAACCTGATACGGGCAGGAAAAATTGTATTTTTGGATCGAGTATGCTTTCGAAAACTCATGTTTTGAAAATTTAAAAAAATAAAAAAAATTAAATTAAATTAATTAAGCTTTAATTTTAAGAATTGTGATATTGCTTATACTCCTTTTAATGATATCACTAAGAATATTAACTATTGGTAGGTATTTCTTAGAGATTTTGAAATACCTATAGCAAGAGTTTTAAACTGAAATCCTTTCCTTTTATTTGAAAACTTGCGGTCAAATGGGAACATTTGACTCTTTGTCGTACTCCAAGACATTGAAATAATTTTTCAAAAAAAAACCTAATTAATAATTAATGTTTATTTCGGACTTAATTTAGTTAAAAAATGTGTTTAAAGTTTCAGTAGAAACCACATTTAGGTTCACTATACTACTAAAAGTAAAATCTTACTGAATGAAAACAACTAAAAGTTGAACTTTTTCGGATTAACGAGCCATATCGGTTTAATGGTTCGAGACAGAAATGTATATTTTCTGGGTTAACTGGAAGAGAAAAGAGAACGCTATTATTTTAGTAGAAAGCGTTGTCTTAAATAAATTATTGTGCACAATTTTAAAGCACTTATTTAGAGAAGTTTTGACGTATCGTTGGTCAACGTGGGATACTACATTATTATCGCACTGATGTGATACTGTAGTAATAATATCTATATCCCACTTGTTACGTAAATAACTATTTTTGCAAAAAAAAATTCAAGGGCATCGTGTAGGGTGTCTAATGAAAGCTTATTGAAGCACGAATTCAACAATATACAGGGTGATTCACGGTGGATGGTACGTTAGACGTATCTGGCGAACCAGTTAACGAATCGTTCTGAAAATTTGGTTGTTTACATAAGCGAACATGCTCTACCTGTCGAAATACTTTTTGACAATGCAGTGTTGCCGCTTCTACTAAAAAGTAGTAGCAACTTTAATACTGTAAAAGGGACACCCTGTACATTATTTTATTTTCAAAATCTCTATTAATTTCTTATCAACCTCCTTTAACATTATTTTATCTCCTACCATTTCTGAAATAATAATTAATTTCCAATTTTTTTAACGGAAAAATATACCTTAAAAAATGCTGATATTTTTGAACTCTAAAATATTAAGACCCTGAAATGTTGTGGAGAGTTAAATAATAACGAGGGGCTTTTTACCTTATGCACAAATCTTAGTTGCAGTATACAGGGTGGTTTTAAAATACAGTTATTTTGGTTACTTGGAAAAGTGGCCATAATACCCTGTATATTACTACTGATTTGAAGAGCTACTTTTATTTTTGTCTATCGTACATATACCTAACTAGTTAAGTTTCTGACTTACGAGTATAGGCCATTCTTTGTACAATTTTCTCGACAATTTAATTTCCATTCGGATTTTGGTAAGTATGCCATGACAAACTATTGTTTCATATAAAAGTCATACCACTTTCGTTACTGTTTGGATATTTTATTAAGTATTACTGATACAAGTGGTAAATACCGTTAAAAATCATAGAAGAAAACTATTTAAATGCAGTTTTTATGAATTTATTTTATTTTTTATTTTTTTTTATCTTCTGACAGCCCACGAAGACCGAAGTCTAAGTACTATGTACCGTGGGGGTACTGGGGAATCGACTCACATCCAGAGCTGGAAACATCCGTAGGGATTTCACCTGCCCTTTAAGAGGATGTGTGGGTTGGTACCACCTCGGTCGAGGAAAAATTCCTCTATCACCTTCCAACAACAATCACAAAATATCCATGATCGAAGCGGGATTCGAACCCGCGCCTCTCAGTTGCAAAGCTGGCGCCGTACGAACTCGGCCACCGGAGACCCTTATTTGGACAATGTAACGAAATTATCGCCAGAACATATATAAAGTTTAATGAAATGTACCCAATCTACCGCGAATAAATCTCAGAAAATTTATACTAACTCAGGAGTATTTGTGTAACACAGCCATACTTAATTAATCAAATAATAAAAAATTACTAAAATAATTAAACAGAACATTTTAACTGCCGTTCAAAACGCTGACCGTTTACATCCAAGCACTTTAAAATGCGGGTGTTCGCTACATTCGTCGTAGAAAATCTAATTTCGTTTGGATCTAGATCTCTAAATACTTGGGTAACTCGAAACTCTACTTTACTGGTAATTTGTAAATTTTTTCCTTAATCATGCCCCACAAGTAAAAATCCAATGGATTGAGATCCAGTGATCTTGGAGGCCAATTTCAAGATCCCAAACGTATTATCCAACGGTCGTCAAAAATCCTATCAAGTTCTACTGTAACTTCTCTTGTACAATGTGCAACAGCTCCATCAAGTTGATACCAACAGCTTCGTTGTTTTCGACAACTGTTATTATGTACTGTAATAAATTGATTGTCCATTAACATGTAGAAAACTTTAAAACTAATTTTTTCTTGAAATCCAGCTTCCTTGGTGACGTATGACTATTTCTTCTATTGAAAATCCCTTCCCTTGAAAATTTCGATTCATCAATCCAAATTATTTTATTTAAAAAATTTGGATCTTCGTGTGTGCGCACCAACAACATTTCACAAAATTTGACTCTCTGTTGAGGATCTCCAGGCTGCATGGCTTGAACTTTACTAAACTCATAATCATGCATGTATGCTGTTCTAAAATTCTTTAAACTGATAAAAATGTTATACCTAAATCATATTTAGCATATCGCGTTGAAGACTGAGGAGATGCATGAAAATATGCTAAAACATTAATCTGGTTGTCTTCGTCAGAAGTTACGGCGCTTTTAAAGTTGAACCAAACTCAGTTAAATTGTTCTGGATTCGTATAAATAATCGGATGTTCATTGGCGGTAAGTTTGGGAACATTTCATTAAAATTTATACATGTTCTGGCGATAATTTTATCACATTGTCCAAATAAAATAAATAAATTCACAAGAACTGCATTTGAATAGTTTTCTTCCATGATTTTTAACGGTATTTACCACTTCTATCAGTAATACTTAACGCCGCCATACATACGGCTTTCGGTGAAAGGCGAAATTCGTCTTTCGTCGAGTGGCTTTTTGCGCCAATTTACCGATATGAAACGGGAATGGCGAGCGACGAACGCTGATTACGTACACACATGCGACTAACCGCTCACCTTTCGCCGAAAGCCGCATGTGTGGCGCCGGCTTAATAAGATATCCAAGCGATAATGAAAGTGACATGACCTTGATATCAAGCAATAGTTTGTCATGGAATACTTACTAAAATCCGTATGGAAATTAAATGTTGAGAAAATTTCACAAATAATGGCTTGTAAGTCAGAAACTTGACTAGTTAGGTCTAGGTATCATAGACAAAAATAGAGAGCCAATTTAAGTAGCTTTTTAAATCACTAGTAATATACAGGGTGTTACGTTTAAAAAAATATATTTATGGTCACTTTTTCAAGTAACCAAAATAACTGTATTTTTAAACCACCCTGTATACTGCAACTAAGACTGGGCATAGGGTAAAAAGCCTCTCGATATTATTTAACTCTCCACAACATTTCAGGGTCTTAATATTTTAAAGTTAAAAAATGAGCATTTTTTTATGGTAACGTTTTCGTCCAAAAAAACTGGAAATTAATTATTATTTCAGAAACGGTAAGAGATAAGAAAAAACAATGTTAAAAGAAGTTGTTAAGAATTTAATTAGGCTCAGTCGAAAAGTTTCCCACTCGGCTCCGCGCATACGCGTTGTGATAAGGCGTTGGTGCCATCGGCGGGTGGTACCGCGGCCGATGGGCGGGGATCCGGCGGCTGAGGTTTGCTCAGGTTAAGTGAGGGGCTGATGGCACGGAACACTAATTGTGCAAGTATAGCTTGCACTGGACTGAATTTTTTTTATCAATACATCTTAATTATTAGGGCCAATTTCTAAATAATTTCATTTCATTACCAAATTACTTTTCGAAAAACTTCGTTTTAAAGTAATTTTAATTACAAAAATTTTTTCACTCGGAACATGATTTTCCAAGTAATTTTTATTTTAGAACAAATTCGAAAAATTATAGTTATGAAAGTTATGGATTTAAAAAATGATTTTTGGAAATTTCTTAAGACAATTATTTTTCAAAAAATTCAGCAGTGGAAAAGGAAGTCTACACAGTAAAAAATCCAGTTGATTAACCACAAGAGATGTCTGATTTTATTGGCCGGATTAAATTTTTTGATTTAATTTGTAATTATTTTCTAAATCAGTTTCATAATCTTCGTTATGATTCAAACAAATTACTCATTCTCGATTACTTTAAATCGATACTGATCAAATGCATAAAAAAGACAAACATTTTAAATCATATTTCCTTGTTAAAATAATCACAATAATCAGTATCAATCACCTACTGACTAAAAAATACTCAAACTTCTAAACCAAGCCGCCAACACATGCGCAGTACGCAACCTTTTAATCACAAGGGAGTACTGATATCCATCCACCCCGCTGCAATCTGCAAAAAGTCCATTTAATCGGCAGTAGGTATGGCGGTAAAAAAAAATTATTAAATTTTAAATCAAATTCAACCCAATTTTGACTAAATCCAGGTCCACGCCTCACCTCCCCGGATTTTTGTTTATGATATGGGACAAACAATTCCCATGCTTTGGGAATTTGCATTACCTATCTTTTATATAATTTCATCTGTTTGTTCTTTAATGTGTTCCCTTTTCTTATGTAGGTACCTATTATAGTATTGTCATTTAATAAATAAAATCGACGCCCTAATCAGGTACTTTATAGGGCGGAGAGGGGAAGGGCGGTGCTACTGATGATTGCATATCAATCACATTGGATTTAAGATCTAATAAAAAATGATTAGAGTATTATGGAAATTTAATCATTATGGAAGAAAATTTTAATAAAAATTGATTTAGATGTAATCAGAATTAATTGTTAGGTTAATCAATTTTGAATACGAAAATTTAATCACAGATCCTTCGATTTAATCAACATGCAGTGTTAATTTTTTCAATCAATCTGGCGTGGACCTGGATTTAGTCAAAATTGGGTTGAATTTGATTTAAAATTTAATCATTTTTTTTTACAGTGATAAAGGTTGTACTTTCGAAAAGTCATTGGTCCAAAAACTTTGCATTTGGAAATTTTTTCATTTGAAAAATTGTTTTTCATAAAACTTTACTTTAATATAGCTTCAGTTTAAAAAAAATCCTCAAATAATTTTTTTAAATGATTCAGGAGTGAGAGGGAATTAAAAAAAATACTTTAGAAAAAATTTTGTTCAACAGCATTGCTTTTGAAAAATTTTGCTTTCAATTCAAAAAACTAATTTTTAATAAATATTTTAAAAAAACTTTGTTTTTTATTTCAGTGATCCCGCCCCTTGTGAAAAGAAACCTTCAGAATCGACTCTGAGCTCACAAAGGTAGCTATATACATATATTTTTTAAAATGTATTATTTTTATACTGGTATCTATCTATATTTAATCTAAATAAATAATCGAGACTACCTTTTACACAAAACTCGATACTATTAATAGAAATGTACTTTCTGCCCTTTTAGCTATAGCTAATAATTTTAAAAGGGCACCAACTTAATATCCGTCTCTTTTTTTGAGTGGTTAACAGTCATACAATTTTTATAAGTAGATAATTCATCAACCGTTGATCAATACTACTTTTCTTCCGTGCGAAAAAAACGTTGACCTTTATTAAAATAATTTGTAACGTTAAAATCCACTTTATTGCTTACTTTTGCAGTTAGGAACAAGAGCCAGCAAAAGTACTTTTACTTAGGTTTGTTGTTGTTGTTGCCAGTAGCGACAACAACAGTATTTACCATCGACGACATGATAGTAACGCTGTTTGACAATAAGTCTATACTAGGTATTTTGAAAAATTTTATAGTGAACAAAAGTAGTCAGCAAAGAACTTTTGCAAGCACGCAGAATTATGTAATAGTTTGAAGGATATTCTAAAAATGTCGGAGAAAAATATAGCATGTTTAATCCGGAGAAACATGTCGTTTTATGACTGTAAGTAGTTGCTAGTCTTGCTGCGCTCATCAGTTAACAATGTATTCTCTCCAAAAAACCTTTTTCTCTTGATAAAATGTAATATAATAATATATACTATTTTCTCTTTTTCCTTGACGTAAATGTATTTTAATAAAATATATAAATATGAGGCAAAAAAAATTCTTAGAGCATATTTCTGTGGCTTGGTGCAAGAAGGGCCAATGTCAAATTCTGACCAAAATAAGTTATTATCGATATTGACATTATAGTCGCCCCTAGTTTCTATACACAAAATTTCAGAATCAAATTCTAATCAGAACTGGACATGATGACACTAACTAGTACCTATGCCAATAATGTACCGTGCGTTCAATTTGGCTTGATAACATTTTGATTCGCTGTAACTTTTGGTTTTTAAAGATATCAAGGTAATCAAAAAAAATAAAATGTAGGGTTAGTAGCCAAGTTTTTGTTTGAGTTACACATAAAACAAAACACTAACAATTTTCCAAGATAATAGCCTACCTTATATATTTTTAAATGGAACACCCTGTATATTATATACGTATTCAATAGAAGACGCTATTCTGATTACAATAATATAATACACTTTATATTTTAATCCACTCGTTTTTGACATATCGGCAAAAATATGAAATTTTTATCCTACTTAATCTCTTACTCTGGTATGCTGAAAACAAATCTATTCACGGTACTCTTCGAGATTAAGTAGGATAAAAATTTCATATTTTTGCTGATATGTCAAAAACGAGTGGATTTAAAATATAAAGTACCTATGTACCTATATCATTGTAATCAGAATAGAGTATTCTATTGAATACATATACAGGGTGTCCGGTAACTTATGGGCCATAGAGCAACTGGAGATAGTAGATATAAAAATATGTCTTTTGAGCCAAATTTGCCCAAGTAAAATGTTAGAGGTTAAAGAGATACAGGGTGTTGAAAGTGAAAATTAATTTTCGAAAAACGATGATAATTTTGAAACGGTTTAAGATATCGAATTCAAAATCGGTATAACTAGGTTTTCGAGAGTGAGAAATTCGAATTTGGTGTTAATTTCAAGATACTCCCTAGAGGGCGCTTGCTACGTGCTTCATGTTGAAATAATTCATCCATATTTTTTGAACCGTGCAGTTACTAGTATTTATACTTTAAACTATAAAAGAACCTACCTTTTTACGTAAAAAAGGTACTCTTGGTCGATCTCGATATCTCAAGCCGTTACCCAGATTCTAGGACTTGATGATAAAAAGGCAGAAAAAAAAACCAAATGAAAATATTGGAAACTATTAAAAATTTGTTTTAATTCACTTTAGTAAATGTTGAAAGTGTCCACCGTTTACTTCAATACATTTTCTTAAGCTTTTTAACAAATGACGTCTCACATTCAGGAAGATATTTTGATTATCTCCTATAACAATGGCGGCTTCTTGAATTTTTTGTTCAAGTTCTTCCCGTGTATTGGATTCATCACCATATACCAAATCCTTCATGTGACCCCACAGATAAAAATCTAACGGGTTAATATCTGGGCTACGCGGTGGCCAAGGAAATTCGCTACCGCGACCAATCCACCGATGTGGAAAACGCTGATTTAAATGATTTCGAACAGGAACTGCAAAGTGTGCTGGGGCACCATCTTGCATGTACCACATATTGTGTCTTATGTTCAGAGGTATATCATCCAGAAGGTAAGGTAAATCGTTTTCTAAAAACTGCACATATTGTTCTCCATTAAGCCTCTGCGGAAGCTGATATGGGCCGATCAAGAAATTGTCGATAATGCCGCACCAAATATTTATTGAAAACTCGTGTTGAAAATGTCTTTCTTTGGGTAGTTGTGGATTTTCCAAAGCATAGTGATGATAATTTTTCCAGTTAAAAATTCCGCGTCTTGTAAAAGTTGCCTCGTCAGTAAGTAATATTTTTTCAGGAACATGGGATCTTCGTTATTCTTATTTAGTAGATTTTGACAGAATTCTGATCTGACTGGCAAATCTCCTGGCAGTAAATTTTGAACGGGCGTGAAATGGTAAGGAAATAAATTTCCTGCATTGATGACTTCTGAGACGGTCGATTGACCTATTCCTGTAGAAGCTTCCAAACGCCTAGTGCTTAATTCAGGATTTTCCGCGATACGAACCAAGATCTCTTCTTCTTGTTCGACCGATATAGTTTTCGGTCGTCCACCAGGATTTTTGACATAAAACGAACCTATTTCACCTAACTGATTGAATATTCTTTGAAATATTTTTCGGTCTGGAATGATTCTGGTTGGGTAGAGTTCTACATACCTTCTAAGTGCAGCACGACTATTATAATTCGCTTGTGCATAAACGCAGACCATATCACGTAATTCACGGTTAGAAAACTTATTAAGCCTGGGCATTTTTATTTGAAAAGATTACAGTACTTGGATATTGCAAAAACTTTTTATTTACGTAGCTTTGACGGGAAAAAGTAGAAAATAATGACAGTTTTCACCGCAACAAATTTTGTCAAAATGCAAGGCACACTTTGTGAATTAAATATTTCTCAGCAATCAACAGAATGTGCAATGGAACATTCAGACGCTAGAATCTGGGTAACGGCTTGAGATATCGAGATCGACCAAGAGTACCTTTTTTACGTAAAAAGGTTGGTTCTTTTATAGTTTAAAGTATAAATACTAGTAACTGCACGGTTAAAAAAATATGGATGAATTAGTTCAACATGAAGCACGTAGCAAGCGCCCTCTAGGGAGTATCTTGAAATTAACACCAAATTCGAATTTCTCACTCTCGAAAACCTAGTTATACCGATTTTGAATTCGATATCTTAAACCGTTTCAAAATTATCATCATTTTTCGAAAATTAATTTTCACTTTCAACACCCTGTATCTCTTTAACCTCTAACATTTTACTTGGGCAAATTTGGCTCAAAAGACATATTTTTATATCTACTATCTCCAGTTGCTCTATGGCCCATAAGTTACCGGACACCCTGTATAATATACAGGGTGTTCCATTTAAAAAAACATAAGGTAGGCTATTATCTTAGAAAATTGTTATTCTTTTGTTTTATGTGTAACTCAAAAAAAACTTGGCTACTAACCCTACATTTTGTTTTTTTGTTTACTTTGATATCTAACAAAAAAGTTACAGCGAATCAAAATGTTATCAAGCTAAATTGAACGCACGGTACATAAAATAAATTTCGTGCAAGAACTACCAATGTCAACATTGGTTAGGTGATTGATTCTTGCACTAAAACGTATTTATAAACTTATTATTTAACTCATAATGGTTCCGTTAAATTCCAAATTTAAAACAACCAAAACTTTTGTGGTTGAGTTTAATCAATCGAATACTTGTAACAATTTTTTCTCCTTAATTATCTCAACTTGACGAAAACTGACATTGGCATTTCGTGCACCAGAAGCCACACATTTGCAGTAGGTATATTTCATGTACCTGGTGACACAGTAAATAGTTATCCCCCTAATTCTTCCCTTAGTTTTAGAAATAAAGATATAAACATCTTAGGGCAATACCAGTGTATTAATTGCCATTTGTTAGTAAAATTAGATGTTCTAACAACGTTTTTACTTTAAATGGAAACATCGTTTTTATTCGCTATTTAAATTATTGAGCAAAATTTCCTTTTCAGTGACGTTTCATCGTACGTTAGCATTTGTTTTCAAAATGGCCTCCTTGCTCAATTTTTATCGAATATCTAAAATGGCCTTGAATTCGTTGAACCAAGGCAACTATTGAATGGAAATGATAAAATGTTCACTTTCGTCTGATTGATAAAATCAATTTGTTTTAGGAACATGTATTGATTAGAGTTATTTAATTTACGTTCTGATTTTTTTGAAACTAACGTGGAATAACAAAATTTTTTCATTTTCATTTCAATTTTGTTACCTTAAAATTGCTCAGTGATTCTCCTTTGGGTAACACATGTAAATAATAATTGTGTATGAAATAAAAGTCAAAAATATAAAAGGAATGTGTGAAGGCTGTGTGCACTTTTTTAAGTATGAATGAAACAAATTTTTGTATTAAGTGCAAATTTAATAAATAAGCAGAGCGCTATCGACCTTATAGGTCATCATGGGTGCTACTTGTCAGGATAACAGTCGGAAATCCATCTGAACAGACAGCAATTAACACATTAAAATATTCTTACATTACATTTAAAATCAAACATTCCATTTACAAAACAATTTCAAATTTTGTTTAAAAAGTCACATTTTCGATGGTGCAATCTGAAAACGATCTCGAACCATTAAACCAAATAAAAATATAAAATACTATACTGTGATGGGCAAATACTGGATATATTGAAATTTGGGTAAATATCCAAGGTATATACCCGATATATACCCGGTATATCACCAAGTATTGCATTTCTTGTAATTTTATGGCATTTTATTGCAGTGTATCAGTTGAATAAAAACTAAAAATAGTGTACAAGTACCTATGTACCTTTAGATAAGCCACGAATATAGAAAATATTTAATAAATAGAAATAAAAATGACAAATTTATAAAGATAAAAAAAATTATTCTAAAAAATCCTGACCTCCCATTAGGAATATACCCGACCCCGTCGGTATATACCCGATATATACCCAAATTTTATTTACCTACCCGTTGAGTATATACCCACCGCCCATCACTGCTTGTAACTTCTAATTTAATGAACTCGTCGGTTGTGCAGATATTAAAAAATAATTTAGAGGTATAAATATATTTTTAATTTTAACTATTTAAACATAATTATTGGCATGTGATCCATCATTAGAAACAACATTAAACAATCAATTTTATTGTAATAAAAAAGAAACACTTTTCAATTTGAAATAATTCTGTAATACCACCTATTTAAAAAAAAATCCAGATGTAAATGATTTAGCCTCATGTTACTAAAACAAGCTGATTTAATATTAGCAAACTGATTGAAATTCGGGTTGCCACCTGTCCCGTGGATCATCCCGGAATTATAGGCTACGTCCCGGCAACAAATAATGTTAGCCGTGACCCGGGATTATCCCGGAATCATATATTGAAGCAAAAAAGATGTTAAACTTTATACAAAAGTAATAAACATGGCTATTTTCTGCTGTTTTATTAACTTATCGATCAATATAAACATACCTAATTTAATATTATCGATATTGCGGTGCCATTCCTACCTATATTCCTATCTGCGTTCTATTTACGTCCAGGGGTGAGTCCGAGTAGCTTACCCTTTTAAGTAAGTCGTTCTTATTGATTGGTATGTACTCAATATTATTTTCTTCTTAGTCATCGTATATTTTAATGTAGTACTCTATAGCTTTGGCGACTAGCAACTTTTAGTTTTTATAAAAAATGGTGAAGGTGCAAGATTTTGGATATGACGTCCCGGGTAAGAGTGCCCAAAAGGTGGCAACCATAATTGAAATGAATCATTTTATTATCTCCATGACCTACTATTTATCAGTTTCCTTGTTGTTGTTACTAAAAATGAAATTATATGAATAATTTAAATTATATAGAAAAAAACGATAGGTTTCTATTTATAATAAAAAACTTGGGACCCCGAATTTTTTTTTAAAACTACAGAAAAAAATAGGGGTAACTAACTGTGTCACCCGGTATGTTCACATAAACAGTGTAGATCATGTATGTCAAACTCAAACATTAACATGGGCCAAATAAATTAAACAGATGTGCATGGGGGCCGCAATTACTGAATGATCCGTGGTCGAAAAACCAACGGGCTTTTTAGATAACTATATGTTTAAAAAAAATAATGTTCAAACAGTGTATCAACGGGTTTATTTTCAAAAAATGCTTACAAAAAATTTTAACATTTTCGTCCTGACACTTGACATCTCTTCGCTGCCACCAGCTTTTCTAGTTCCGGGGAAATATTATTTGTAGTAGCAACCTTTAAAATTGCTCCAAGGTGCTTGTCGGTCAGTCTGGATCTTACTGCAGATTTATTTCCTTTCATAAGGGAAAATAACTGCTCGCATCGATAAGTACTCCCAAACATGGAAATTATTTCGTATGCCAGTTTTCGAATGGTTTGAAATCTCGCTGGCAAGTATTTGTAAAATTCTGGCACGCCAACCTCACTGTATTTGGCCTTTAATTCTGAATCGCACTGGATCTCAATAACCTCCATTTGCATGTGACTAGGTACTGAATCAACATTCACCGAAAATATTGAAGAAAACAAAGAAAACTTGTTTTCTAAGGATTTAAAATCTTCAAACCTTCTTTCGAATTCAGCTTTAAGGCAGGAAATTTTTTCTGCATACTTTTTGTACGCAACACCTGCAGTTGTTTTGTGCATCTTACATGTGGGAAAGTGCGTTAAATCTTCATTTTGGAGCTGCTTTTCCCAAAGAACTAGCTTACATACGAATGCTTTAACCTGGTCACACATGTGGGTGATAATTTGATTCTTTCCCTGTAGTCTTAAATTCAAATCAGACAAGTGCTTTGTAATATCCACCATAAAAGACAAATCTTGTAAAAAATTTGCATCGGAAAACAAACCCGTATCTTGATTTTTGGTTGTTAAAAATTGACTTATTTCTTCTTTTAAGTTCCAAAACTGTTGGAGAACCTTCGAGCACGAAAGCCATCGTACTTCAGTATAATATGATAAACCCGAATACTCGCTTTCCAACTCATTTAAGAAGGCACCGAACTGGCGTTGATTTAATCCTCGAGATCTTATAAAGTTGATAATTTTTTTTACAGGTGTCAACACATTTTCCATGTTTATTACTTTTGTGCATAGTACTTCTTGATGTATAATACAATGAATATGATGCATTTTTGAGGCTTCAGAAATTTCATTATATTTTCTTTGCAGCAATGCTACAAAACCGTTAGTTTTTCCGGTCATAGAAGGAGCTCCATCCGTAGCTACAGAAACTAGTTTTGCCAGGGGTAGATCGTATTTTTGCAAAAGTTCGTTGACACAATTAAATATATCCTGTCCTGTTGTAGTTCCATGCATCGGCACTACTTCTAGCAATTCCTCAAAAATATCGAATTTCGTATCGCAAGCACGAAGAAATACGGCTAATTGCGCTATACCACCAACATCTGTACTTTCGTCGCATGCAATCGAGAAAGCTTCAAAACTGGTACATTTTGATTTGATCTGATCACTTAGATTGGCTGCCAAATCGGATACCCTTTCTGCAACTGTATTGCGAGACAAGGAAATTACTTCAAAAGCCTTTGCACTGCCCGGACACATAATTTTTGCAGTTTTTATTAGGCATTCTTTAATAAAATCACCTTCGGTAAAGGGTTTCGAATGTTTAGCTATTAACTCCGACAATACATAGCTTGCCTGCACCGCCGATTCATTTTCTTGTGGTGTTCTACTAAACATGAACTGTTGTTTTTTGAGACCCAACTTAAGCTCTTTTAACTTTGCCTGTCGCATTAATGCTTCATAATTATCGTATTGTGCTTTATGTTGTTCATAATGACGTTTAATATTATATAACTTTGGAACACTAATAGTATTATTACATATCAAGCAAATTATTTTGTCTCTTACTTCACAGCAAAAATATTCCAGTTCCCATTTTTCTTGAAAATTTCTATGTTCGTCAGCAATCTTTCGCTTACTTTTAATAGTACCACTTCCACTTGCTTTTGATGAAGACATACTGACAAATATCTGGAATAAGTGCGTAATAGTTTTTACTTAATTATAAAGCTTGTTAAATATTAACTTACCAAACAGGAAATAAATGGCACTGGACAAGTATTAAGTGAAATGATTACAGCAGGTATGATTTTGGATTTTCTCAACTGCCTCTACAAATCACGTAAATATGGTAAAGCGGAACGCAAAACCAAAACAATTAAAATTAGACGATGCCTAGAGAAGTTGAGACAAGTCGAGGAGAGCCACCGCGCCGATAGCACCGCACACGCGTGTACGTGCAGCATTCGTGCGATGGGGAAGATTTTATAGAGCGGGAGCAAACGGTAAAAAATTTAAAATTGGGAAAATCAAAATAGCGGAAAAATAATAAGTAATTTTGTGATGTTATTAGTTGGGTAAATATTTGTGTTATCTAGTTGATCTTTCTGGGCCGCAAACAATTTAGTTTCGGGCCGCATGCGGCCCGCGGGCCGCGAGTTTGACATGCATGGTGTAGATCATCTTCAATATTTAACCTGTTGCTATCATCATTTTGCATATACATTGTACACAGACATTTTCTATACATTTTTGAAAACATAGTAAAGCAATATAGAGTTAGTTAAAGGTAGGAAAAGTAGCGTCCAATAAAATTTTCCAAACTAATTATACGAGTTTGGCAGACCTCAATGCCGGTTTAGGCATAACACGGATCATTTGAAATTTTGTTTAATGACTATTTTTGTAAGGCTTAGAATTTTTAGGTATTTATTAGCGCGACTAGCTATGAAAAAATGTTTAGCAAAGGGATCAATAATTTCAGTAATGCGTTATCGAAGATATAAAAAACTTGTATGCATATGCAGGGTGTTGCTTTTGATCTAGAGTTTTTTTTAATTGAAATTGAAAGCCCAAAAACACTTCATTGAAAGTAGTAAGTGGCGTTGTATAAAACCGTTGGGAATGTAAACCATGATCTCAAAATGGATTCCATCTCCATCTTCTATACTTTTTGGAAAATTTTATTAAATTTTATAAAAAATGCAACAGTTTAGTTCTTAAATAATTTTCGGAAAATTATTTCCAAGAATGTTTAAGATCAACTGAAAAAAGATTCGGTCAAGTGCAAGCTATGCTTGCACAATTAGTGTTCCGTGCCATCAGCCCTCCACTTAACCTGAGCAAACTTCGGCCGCCAGATCTCCGCCCATCTGTATCGCTGTATCACATCGCGTATGCGCGGAGCCAAATTAAGAATTTTAAGAAATGTGTAGGAACAAAAGTTGTTTCTTACATCGTGAGAAATATTTTTTGTTAAAAAACTTTTTCTCTAAAACCAATGGTTTATCAGTTAAAAAAAATAAACAATTACATTGTTTATAACAATTGATCGCGCTAGAATTTTTCAATGCTGATATTTTTTGTTCAGCCTACACCTAATTCTTAATGTTTAGATTTTATTCAGATTTTTCAGAATTTTTAAGCGTTTTACCAAAAAAATCATTTAAAAAATGCATAAAAAATCATCATATACAGGGTGTACCAAATTAAGTGCGCACTATTGCTAACTCTTTTATTATTATAGATACAAAGTCGGTTAAATTAGCAAAGTAGTAGCATTTTTTCTGCTGATTAAGATGGTGAAAGCAGAAAAGCGATTTAACATAGTGTTTCCGAATAAATGAAGAAAATACAATTTTTTTAAATGGAACACCCTGTATAATTTTGACCGTAACGTTTACAAATCGTCTACAGAACAACAAAGTTTATATGCAATGTTGGCCTAAAATTTAAAATAACCGAATTATTACCATATTTAACTTTTAGACAAGTTGGCTGTGTATTTCTGAAATAACAACTGCATTCGATGCGTCAGTAGATTATTCTGCTGTCAAAAAAGCAAGCATTTTTTGTAATTTTACGTATTAAATGTGGTTTTAGATTTTTAAGTATACAAATTACAAAATGGCATTCACGCATTTAGAAAAATGCGATATGTTGGAAGCGTATTTTGTGTGCAGAAAAAATACTGTCCGAACACTGGAACAATATCGTCAAATGTATCCTGAACGTGATCAACCAGACAGAAGGTATTTTTTAAAGCTGTATAGAAAATTTAGGAGTAATGAAAGAGTTTTTGAAAAAGCTAGAACTAAAAAACAGTTTATAATTAGTGAACAAGTGGAAGAAAATGTATTGGGATATTTTGAAGCGTACAAAAATAATTCAACCAGAGATTTGGCAAGGGACAGTGGTTTAAGTTTATTTACAATTTGGAGAATTTTAAAAAAATATAAGTTTGTACCCTATAAGTATCGACCAGTGCAAACATTATTACCTGGCGACACTGAAAGAAGACTAATTTTTTGCCAATGGTTAGTAGATATGTGTAGGCAAAATCCCAACTTTTTAAGAAACATTTTTTGGAGCGACGAAGCGAATTTTTCAAACAGGGGTATGTTTAATCGTAAAAACATGCACTATTGGTCTAAAGAAAATTTATTTATTTCTCATCCCAGAAATGCGCAAGTACAATTTAGTGTTAATGTTTGGTGTGGTCTAATCGGCAGCCAAATAATTGGGCCAATTTTTTATGAAGGCACTTTGACAGGAAGGAGATATGTTGATATGTTGTCAGAATTATTGGAAGAATATTTAGATGATGTCAACTTAGAGGCACGTAACCGAATCTATTATCAACAAGATGGAGCTCCGCCCCATCAGTTTCACGAAGTGAGAATGTTGTTAGAAAGGCTTTTCCAAGATAGATGGATAGCAACAAATGGTCCGATACGTTGGCCCCCAAGATCTCCTGACATAACCCCATTAGATTTTTACTTTTGGGGTTATGTCAAGGACGAAGTCTTTAAAAGGAGATATGCGAACCTGGCCGAACTTCAAGATAGCATTAGACACATTATAGGATCCATTGATGGCAGAACAGTTTTAAAAGCCACAAAACGTGTACTAAAGAATGCCCGAAAATGTATTGAACAAAACGGCGATGTCTTCTCACATTTAATATAGGTTGTTTTTTTTATTTCTTACGCTTAAATTAAGCAATAAAGAGAAAATTGTGTTTGATTTCAGAAATACACAGCCAACTTGTCTAAAAGTTAAATATGGTAATAATTCGGTCATTTTAAATTTTAGGCCAACATTGCATATAAACTTTGTTGTTCTGTAGACGATTTGTAAACGTTACGGTCAAAATTATACAGGGTGTTCCATTTAAAAAAATTGTATTTTCTTCATTTATTCGGAAACACTATGTTAAATCGCTTTTCTGCTTTCACCATCTTAATCAGCAGAAAAAATGCTACTACTTTGCCAATTTAACCGACTTTGTATCTACAATAATAAAAGAGTTAGCAATAGTGCGCACTTAATTTGGTACACCCTGTATATTGTTGAATTCGTGCTTAAATAAGCTTTCATTCGATACCCTACACAATGCCCTAGATATTTTTTTTTCATGCCCCCTTTACCGCCTATAAATAACCCCCAGAATCAAAATTCAACTTTCATACTTACAACTCTACCTCTGTGCTAAATTTCAATTTTTTACAGACGGACGGACGGACGGGACGGACGGACACCGAAGTCATTCCATAAGTGTTCCGTTTCACGGAACACTAAAAATTGAAAAGTGATAAAACTTTGATACCCTGTAATATGAAAATGATTCACTTTATGGTATAGATTTACATAAACTTACTTAACTTCTTTATATAACGTAGAAAGCTGAGAAACCCGTCTTGCAATAATATCAACAGTATAAAACGCAATGCAGTATGTTATGCATAATTGAAAGTTCTTGGAGACCTTATATAAAAATCTGAACTTGGTTTCGTCGGCTTCTGTTTTGTTTTTAAATAGATAAACAAGTTATTGCTTTTTTTTTGGTTTGCGCCCTACGATCTGTTGATACTTGGAGCAGTGAATTAGGAGGATCACCAATAATTATAAAAATAGTTAACACATAATGAACATTTATTTACTGATAATATAAACGACTCCGCCTTCAGTGGGTTTATGTGCCATATTTTAGATATTTTCAAATGCAACTTCAGTTTTTTTTCTACGTTTTCGTGGCGTTACAGACCTGTTGATATACCTTATAGCATGTAGGTTAGTTGCACCATTCTGTGTAAAGAACCTAAACTTGCTTTATCTAGACTAGGAATTATATCTAGACTCTATAGAGACCGGATTTCAACATTACATGATGAAAAACCGGGATCGGACTCAGGTAACTAATAGAGAAGGTAGGTAAATGCAATAAAATTAATATTAGATTTTGTCAGGTTGTATTTATGAATTATTGCCCCTAAAAAATATTTCAATGAACCAACTTCACAAAAAGAAAAGCACTGAAAAGGATGAAATAATATTGTTACGTGTACCTATTTATTACTGCGGTTAATGGTCAACTTAATTTTGTTAATTTTTATGAAAATGTTTTTCCTTTTTAATGCACCTATTCTTCCCCCCTCCCTTCAGCGTATCGCCCCCTTTTTACATTTGTAATGGCCATGTCATATTAGATTTTCTGACCTCTCTCCAATCCTAACCCGTTCCTCCCCCCGCCGTTAATTTTTATAATATCCATTAGATAAAATTGACATTTCCGACATCAATGTCACATTAGTTAACATTGTTGGAGAAATTGCCAATCCCCCCCCCCCCCCCCCCCGTTAATTTTTTTAACATCTATTACACAAAATTATATTTTTGACCTTAATCACCTCGAAAATGACAACATTTTCGGAAAATTTTGCAGTCGCTCTCCCCCTCCGATTAATTTTTTTTACCATCTCTTAGGCAAAATTAGATCTTGTGACCTCAATAACCCCGATAAACACACATTTAACATTTTTGGTAAAATTACCAGCTGCTTCTTTACATGTACTACACAAAATTAGATTTTCTGACCTTAATTACCCCGAAAATTTTGGTACACATTTGTGAAAGAAATTGTCAATCGCTTTCTTTTTTAAACATCTTTTTCCTGTTAATTATTTTACCATCTGTTGGACAAAATTAGATTTTCGGACCTCAATAACCCCATAAATGATACATCCAACATTTAGGGAAAAATTCCCAACCGCGCCTTTTTACCCTCGATCAAAATTATAATTTGTAAATTTAGAATAATAGTGTCTTTTTGCGACTATGTCCAGTATTGACATTGAATGAATAATCGAGAAAAAATCAAAATAGTCGCTATAGTTAACGTCGGTATTACATCAGCATCGTCTTTACGTCTGTCAGTATTTTGATTTAGTGACGGTATTTTCCAAAATGTCCACAAAAGAAGAGCGTATTTATTTAATATGGTGGGGTGGGAGCTAGCTACCCAGTAAACGCAAGGTGGTTACTCCAGAAGAAACCGCATTGCCGAAAGCCGCGTCCGGCCCGAAACACGGCAAGCCCAGTGGATTGTAGACCGAGCATGTCCCCTATATCGCGACGGCCCATGGAATGTAATGCAGCTCATGGGCCATGAGCGGCATTACAGTACAGGGCGCAATACCGTTGGAGATCCGCTGTCCGTCCACTGGTGGATTAGCTAAGTACAGTGGCAGGCCCGTCCACTGCTAGAAGGGCTAGGTGCCGTAATGCGTGGTGTTAATACCAATTTAAGATGGTCGGCATTTTAGAAATACTTTTGCATCGAAATAGTCACTGAAAATTACCAAAAAGAATTTGCACTTGCTGTTATATCAATTCTAGACAAGACATTTCAAATATGAATTCAAAATTTTTGTCCTTAGGTTATACCGGGCTATAACAATAAGACTTACTGTCTTAATAAGTCATTTTGACATAATATTTTTTTTCATAAATGTGTTTCTCTGTTATAATAAAAATAGATAAAGATTAGATTAGCACCCTCGTATTCCTGAGCTGATGAGGCCTAAAAAGGCCGAAACAATATATTGTCAACAGGATTGAGGTGTAAGTAAATTTTGTAAATCATTTTATGATAATTTTTATTTATTTTTTTTTCAATTCTGTATTTTAAAAATATTTAATTTTTCTAGCTACTTTATTAACTTCAATTTTTACTACGTAAATTTAGATATTTTTAGATTTTCATAAAGATTTTTTCGTTAATAAACAAATGTCTAAAGTATTGTCAAAGTTTACAGAATTCTGTAAACTTTGGTATTGTGTAGGAACAGATATAGTTCTTCCAATACTAACGACATAGAATTTTTTCTTTGTCTTTTCTAATTGTTATATAATTAGTAATTTTTGCGTAAAAGCCAAAAAATATGTTCTAACCGGGCTAAAATGCAATTATTTTTGGAAATTTTAACTTATTTTTTTATGTAAAAATGTTTCTATAATAACCAATGTAATTGTAATCTTCAATTATATACCTACATTTGAATATACAGTTCATTTTGTTCTTTATAAAAACGTGCTGAACATCTCTGCTCATCTTTGCAGATTAACAAACCTTGCTCATTTTTCCTGAAAGACTTTTATATGGTAGACCTATTTTTTCGATAAGCAGAATTTTTTTTATAGAAGAATGGCTTTTGGTCGTAAAATTAATAATATAGATTTTTTCCACTTGTCAACTCCATACGTGGACACACTGTATATTTCAATAAAAAGCGCCGTTTACTCTGTTGGTAAAGAGGTTTTCAAAAATGTGTTCTCAATAATAATGATTTCTTTGTTTCTTAAGTTTGATTCGATCGATCATTAAAGCAAGCTTGGGCGTACAGATCAAGGATGGCGCTCAACAACAGTTTAGAAAGAGATGTGGTATTCACTTTCTTGTCTATGTACTTTATTAGCATATGGTGTATTCCGCTCTATTTTCCTAAAAGCTGTAAACTAAATTCTTCCCTGTGGATTTAAGGGAATAAAACTGAATTTATTTTTGAAAACTTATTCTAATTTGATCCAGGCTTTATAAATTTCTCATACATATCTTGTAACACAACAGCTGTTAATTGCCACTGTTTCTTATTCTTTTCACACGTCATGAATCTGCAATATTTATTTAAAGAAAAACATTTAATGGATGTCGTTGGGAGATCAAATACTATTTGTGTAATTATACAGCCTGTTCAAAATGAAGTCGGCACTATTGCTAACTTTCTTATTATAAGAGCTACGAATTCGACTAAATTAGCAAACTAGTGTATTTTTTTACGCTGATTATCATACTAATGTCAAAAAAACAATTGACAATCAGAATCACGTGATATTAACAAAAATGTATTTTTTTTAAATGGAATGCCCTATATCTGCTATAACCGTTTGATAGATAGTGAATTTCTAAACAAAATGTCTCCTTTACTACATATTGCTAAAACTAATAATAACGAAGATATTTACATTTAAATGTAATTTTCCATTTATTATCGCAGGCGGCCGTGTACCGTATTAAACGGTCCTCCTCGACAACTTAATCACAGGCAACTATCACAAAAACAAGATTATTACATGTAGTTGTGATTAATAATTTATAATTATGATATTTATAATAATGAATTTAAAAAAAAATAATAATAAAAACGACATACATTTTCTGTTGTAATTTCCAGGACAACTAATTGGGATTTTATTTGCCATTAACAAAAATAAGAATATTATGAACTTAAATCAAGTGCTCAAACACATCCCCTTCTACTTCAACACATTTCCGAGCACATTTTCAAACTTTCCGTGTAGCCTTCAAAACGGTTCGCCCATCAATGTTACTGATAATATTAGTTATGGATTCTTGTAGTTCATTAACATTATTGTACGTTTTTTTTTATAAATCTCGTTTTTTAAAAATCCCCAAAAATAAAAATCGAGAGGAGTAATGTCTGGTGAACGCGGAGGCCATAAAATTGGTCCACGTCCAAAAAGTTCAGTCAGTAGATTGGCAGCAACGTAGGTATTGTGCGGCGGCGCACCATCTTGTTGAAAAAATATTTCATGCCGATCTGCTAAATTAAGGTTATCTAAAAAATGTGTAAATACCATTTTATTCCAAAAATATCAAACTTAACTAAAAATATTTCAAAATAGCATGTTGATCATGACAGATTGACAGATCTGTCAAAGGTTTTGTTTTTATCAAAACGGTCCACGCCCGCCTGCGTTAACAAATGGTAAATTAGATTTAAATATAAATATCTCCGTTATTATTAATTTTAGCGATATGTAGTAATATACAAATTTTGTTTAGAATTTCACACTCTGTCATACGGTTATAGTAGATATAGGGCATTCCATTTAAAAAAATACATTTTTGTCAATATCACGTGATTCTGATTGTCAATTGTTTTTTTGACATAAGTGTGATAATCAGCGTAAAAAAATACACTAGTTTGCTAATTTAGTCGAATTCGTAGCTCTTCTAATAAGAAAGTTAGCAATAGTGCCGACTTCATTTTGAACAGGCTGTATATGCAATAAAAAACATTGGTAGTGTAATAAAATTATAAAATGCACATATTTTTTGTGATAGGTTAATATTTTCAGTTATGAAATTCCCCTGTAATCCATCCACCTGTGCAGCATGAAATAATTTCCGGAAATGCAATGCGATAACCTTGCCCCGTGAATAATATGATTCATGAACGCGATTTAATATGCCACATTCGTATCATCCGAGAATGATATATGTATGTATGTTCCTAAATGTTCATTTGCAATAAATTCTATTGCTCGCGAGAAAAATTTTAATATACATGAATATTAAAATATTACGTTTCGTGTCAATAATTCAAAATATTAAAATATGATTTGATACATAAGATAAGGTGCCCTGTACATTATCTTATACTACAAAAATTAGAAGATCATGGGAAAAAATTCGGTAAAGTGCAAGCTATACTTGCACAATTAGTGTTCTGTGCTATCAGTCCCCCGCTTAACCTAAGCAAACCTCGGAAGCCCGATCTCCGCCCATCTGTCGCGCTACCCCCCGCCGACGCCAGAAACGCCTTATCACATCGCGTATGCGGGGAGCTAAATGGGGGAGCGTTTCGACTGAGCCAAATTAAAAATGTGTAAGAACAAAAGTTGTTCCTTACATCGCGAGAAATATTTTTTGTTGGAAAACTTTTACTCTAAAACCAATCTCTGTGCTAAATTTCACATCTATAATTGGGCCACCACACCCTATCTTTGCGCTAAAGTTTAAATTTTTACGTTGAATAGTTTCAGAGAAAATCGCCTGTGACAGACGGACGGACGGACACCGCAGTGATTCTATAAGTGTTCCGTCTTGCTAATTAATATGTATTTTTTGTATTATCAAGATATACCGCTTTTTATAAAAACTTCTGTTTGGCTTTGAAATCGGATTATTACTGTAAAGTATGACCTATGATTAGGGTTTGTAAATCATGATGCCAGACCATAGGCGCCGAAACTATAAGTACTCGAGCTTGCGAGCCCGGCGCACAGTGAATTCGTTCAATACAAGCTAGCGGGACATAAGTCATGTCAGCACTTCCTTTTTGTATTATTCTCTGCTCATTGAGAAAAGTGGGGGGAGGTAAAAACCAGAAATTGCGGTACTAAACCGTCGACCCGAAAATAGGTAGTGAGGTCCAAAATCTAAACTGATAAGAAATTTCGTGTTGAGTTTGCATTTTAATGCATTTTTGTCTGTGGTTCGAAGTGGTTATTTTTAAAGTTATAATAAAACTTGTAAAAATAGTGACATGGATTTGTTACCTGAAGGTATGTTTTTTATTTAAAGCATTCTTTTTATTTATTTTTTACTTTCGAACTAAAAATTGCATAAAATCCTAGAGGTTGTCAAAATAGCGAATAAAAAAGATAATCTTAAACTTTGTTGAACTATCTACTACATATGCCGGAAAATGCCGCTATTAAGACTATGCCTAAATTAATCCGTATAGTTTTTTCTCCCAAATAACAACGGTCCCGTTTTGCGTTTTTGTGCGTTACTCAGGAAATTATTTTTTTTAGATACACTGCTGACAGTCTCGCGGCGTGAATTTTTCGAACTTTGGCGTACTTGAAGTACTTCATT
The DNA here is from genome assembly GCA_963971165.1 of Philopedon plagiatum. Classification (NCBI taxonomy): domain Eukaryota; kingdom Metazoa; phylum Arthropoda; class Insecta; order Coleoptera; family Curculionidae; genus Philopedon; species Philopedon plagiatum. The sequence continues at coordinate 63,543,271 of OZ020195.1, read as the reverse complement.
TTCGATGATGAACCATTATGTACATTTCTACATGAAAATATACAGGGTGTTTCCATATATTTTGTACCCAACCTACAGGGTGGCGCAAAAGATATGATAACACTCTGGACACACTGTATATGTTCCAAACCCAAAAATATAATTTTAAAATATATTATCAAGCCAGAATTATGTAGAAAATATGTAAAAATAATTTTGTCCCGCTAGCTTGTATTGAACGATTCACTGTGCGGCGCAGCTCGGACATCATTTGCGTTGGGAACAGGTTATCAAACATTGATAGACGTCTCCTGCAATCGCAGGAGACGTCTATCAATAATTACAGTAATTAGATGATTTGCCATTTAAATATTGGGTTAGCAAGAAAAAACATCCATTAAATCATTTGGACAGCATAGGTACTATGTTTTTGTCGGTAGTGAATACATATCGGGCTTAATACGAGGTTAGCAAACAAATTAAATTTGATCTGCAAAGTTATTACTAATAGCGCGTTCGGCAATGCAATCTTTTCCATCGTCTTGCTCGGAATTATTGACAGACACGTGATTGGTCGTACTGTTTACAATAATAGGTCATGTGACCGTCAAAAATTCCGAGCAAAACGATGGAAAAGATTGCATTGCCGAACGCGCTATTTGTCAACGGGATTATAAAATTTATCAGCAACAAAATAATATCCATATTTATTTGTTAGCTCAGGTTTGCTCAGTTTTACTTATAGACTTAAAGTATGTGCGAGCTTTGATTGTTACTGCTGCAAATGTATTTAATTAGCTATAGAAATAACTTAAGAGCTGCCTAATAAGACGTTATTTGCTGATCAATTTTGTGCTACTTGCTGATCACAAGTGGCGGCTCAGCTGACTATATTTGCCGCAGTGACGGTTGGTGAAAGTTGTATATTTCTGTTGCTACTTACGGGACCCATGCCAAGTTCAGGACTTTTGATAGGGAGCCTACTGGGAAGGTTTTGATAAAAAGGGAAATATATATTTTGTAATTTGAAAAAAAGTTGAATTTTGCCCTGGCCTACCCTGGGAAAAAATGAACACGTTTAGGTATTTTATTTATAATTTTTTCTAAACAAATTTTACATCATTTTGTCGGCAGTTTTTAGGTTTTAAAAGAAAAAAACGTGTTGGTAGAAAGTTATAGCCTTTCTTTTAATAATTATGTTTTAGGTTAAAAAAAGTTTATTTTGATTTTCCCGGACCTAAAATATGACGGGTCTGGCGTGTTTTTTTAAAACATTTTTCGGGAAAACGCTTAAAAATTGCTGTCCCCCACCCTTATCACCAGAAGGATCGCTAAGAAAAATCAGCAAGAAGACCTCAAACATTTCGAATTAGGTGAATATTGAGCAAAAATGTCAGGATTGAAATATTTTAGCGCGATCAATTGTTATAAACAATTTAATTGTTTATTTCCTTATAACTGCAGCCCCACTGGTTTCTGGTTTTAGAGAAAAAGTATTTCGACCAAAAACATTAGTCACGATGTAAGGAACAACTTTTGTTCTTACACGTTTTTCAAAATTTTTAATTTGGCTCAGTCAAAATGCGAGTGCATTAATTATAATTAAAAACAATTATTATTACTGAAGCTGATAGCACGGAACATTAATTGACATTAATTGTGCAAGTATAGCTTATACAGGACCGATTTTTTTTAGTTAAGCAGAAATATAAAAGAAATTTATCGGAGGAGAGACTTGGGTTTGCTTGAATTTTATAGAATTAGACAGCATATTTTAGCTGGAAATAAAATCTTTAAAATTTCAATTGTTAATTCCAACCAAAAATAAAAAAAAAAACCAAAATGTTCACCACGTAATATTTTCCATTGTTTCAGAAATATATGTATATGCTGGTCGCTCTGTGGTACTTGTAATAACAAAACGGTTAAAATGCACTGCAAAAGGTCAACATGCCTATAGACGGAATTCATGAACTGGATTTTACATTCTGCGGTTATTTTACATCAACATGGAAAATTCCACGTTCTGTGCTTCAAATAAAATCCGAATATTAAGTCAAATGTAGATTTAGGGTGTACAAAAGTTTTTTTAAAATTTAAAATGATGGCTTTCCAATTTGTTCTTTTCAGTTGATTAAGAATTATGAGCAAAATAAATACCTAATTAATATAAGTATGTACCATTTTTTGACCATCAAATTTTCTGACTCGGTCGTTAGTTTTCGGTGGAAAATTTTACGGTTTGGTCACAAAATAAACATACTAACCAGAACCTATCTCCGATCTCGTGATTGCCACCTGCTTGTGGCCTTCGAGCGCATCTAACCCGAAATTCTAGCCCGAAACTGCCAGTAGCAGCGACTTTCACGTCAAGAGGTATCAAAAGCTCTCTGTATGGTGCGAATAAATTTTATAGATTTCCGCAAGAGGTTGAAAGGTAATATAATACATATGTAGGTAAAGTACAGGGACTTCCAAATTCATTGTTACCACGGGATATCCCAGTAACTGTTAGACATAGAAAGTTGCCGTTTTCACAGTATTCGTTTTTGAGATACAGAATTATTAATTTTGAGGGGTGCTTACAAAAACTATTTAATATATGGATACGGTTTAAACCGTTTAGATTTTGTAAGTAGAATATCTTGTTAAAAACAATTTTTATGTACTGTTTTTGAAATACTACCAAAACTTATGATTTTTTTAATAGAACACCCCGTATTAATTTTTAAACTTCAGTTGATACTTTTTTTTATTGGCAAAAATTTAAAAAGTAACCCACTCAATGTGGTACAGGGTGTATATTTTTACACACCCTTTAACTTTTTAATTTTAAGGGTTGAAAAAACAGATACAACAAGAATCAGTGAGAACCCATTAATTAACATTTCTTAGTGGTTATGAAGTAGTAAAAATTTTAGCAAACATTTATATATACTTATCAACATAATTATGTCTATCATGAGTCGTTCCTTTAAAAACATTTTTAAAAAAACGGTTTAAAATAAAGGAATTTTTTACATTTTAAGTTGATATCGGTACAGTGACATTGGAACACCTAGATGCTAAAAATAAATAAAATAAGAGATTTCGTTGACTATAATTATAACTATTTTTTTGACCCTCAAAATAAAAAAGTTAATGGGGGTGTAACAATATAACCTTGTACAATCGACTGGATATAATCTCATGCTTTCTTAAAATACTTTGTAATATATTTACATAAAGCTATAAAATTAGAAATCTGAGAAGAAATTCTAATTATAATATCCACATAATAATTTCCCATTTCTTAAAATATAAATTTCAATTGTGAACTGTAAAAACGGTAAAGCCAGGTAATAAAGGCAAATGTTAACTGGAATATTAAGTTTATAAGCTTCTTTATATTCAGTAAACGCTTCCGAAAATTCCTAATTGTAAAACGCTAAGGCAGGTAATAAAGAGTTGGGGTAATTGCAATATGTAATAGGTTACAGGGGGGTCAACTGGGCGCAAAAATATCTCCTGTGCCTGTTTTCATAAAAGGGTCTTTTAATCATCGAGTTGTATTGGGGCGGGAGTTTCTCTTCAGGTAGTTAAATGCAATATAATAGGCAATTGATAATATTCTGAGAAATTATAGATGCATTGGCATTTTTATTCGGTTTCAGTAATAAAAAGTGAACGTGAAAAAGATTTGCTTGTCTTCGAAAATTTTATATTTTCAAGAGACGGAAGAAATTTCCTGGAGATGTAGCCAAAAAAGGTTAAACTGTAATGGCGCTCACAATCATGAGGCACATGAGCAAAAATTAAATAGAAAAACTGATTCTAATGCGTGTAAAAGGAAAGCTGAAGAAGATATAGCCGAAAGACCTTCTAAAGTTATTGGTAAAGTATTATCATCTCACTTGTCAGCATCACTTACAACGACCGATGTCAGTTGCATTAGAAAAAATATTTATAACATATATTATTTCCCAGGTAAGCCTATGGCAATAACATAAAATTTTGATTTAACGCTGACTCAAGGTCCCTCGGCATTAGATGCTTAGATCTAACGTACCGTCTGAGAGATATCATTCTGGTTAGTATATTTATTTTGTGGTTTGGTTGCGGCAGGTGGCAACGTCCCATAGGTAACGTTTCTGGTCATAAAATTTCCGGCTTCACGGATCCGGTATATGTTTGTGGTCAGCAAAATTTTAAGGTTATGACTTCTATTTTATTGGCGTCATGTGAAAGTAGTAAATTTGGCCAGCAAATTTTATTTTGGCGATGGCGCTTAGTCACTTTTGATGACTGAGTCACCGCGAAAAATTGCCCATGGTATTTAAAAAAAATCCATTTATTAAAAGTACAGGTGCAGTGCCCATTGGGCACAGAAATAATATTCTCTACGAGAATTTCTGATGAATACGACTGCGATCTTTAGAAAAATATGGTTATAAATTGTTCGTTGACGATGTAGATTTTATATATTTGCAATAATGTTTAAATTTTCATTTTAAAATCAAATAAAATCTATGTTTAAATGTTCTTGTTCGAGTTTTATCAATTTTATTATGAAAACAAACCATTTGGATTTATGGGCTTCACATAAAAAATTTAACATATCCTATTGGTTTTATTTAATGAAATTGATATTTGACATTGGGGAATTGGAACCTTGTACCTTTACGTCGGTCAGCCTTAGACTCGTTTATTAAAGAAAATATTATCCACCGATTTATCCAAGAATAAACCTTAAAAACCCTTTCTAAAATCCCAGGAGAATAAAATCGATATGTGATTTAGGCTAATGATATACGATTTTTGAAATGTCGAACACGATTCTTTATTTCCAACGAAACGAGAATAAAGATGTTATCGAATGTATTCGAAGTATGTATTCGAAGAAGGGAATTTTTTTTCAAGTCATAAGTACAATGAATGTATGGTTTTAAAACATAAATGTACTAAAGAGAGCGTTTTGGAGTTAAAGCAAGAAAAAATATAAATATAAAATTAGTATATATGTATTTTTCCGGGAATGTAGCTGGTTACGAGCCAGGATAAAACCTAATCTATACCTACGGAACATTTCGTATTATTAGTCAAGTAGTTTTTAAGTTTTCGCGCTAACAGAAAGACACACGGACAGACAGACATGCAGCCGGAAATGTGAAGCCATGTTTTTCGTGATTCAGTGCCCCCAAAACCTGTAGACCTACAAAAATCTCCAGAGGTTATATTTTGAGGAGTACGATATATTCTCTACCGAGGGAAGTAAAAATAAATTGTAAGGATCCTAAAGTAGCTTTTTTTTTAATTCTGAAAAATTTTTAAATTCTTGACTTGTGTTTGGAACTCCTAAGAGAGTTAAACGGCCGAGTCGGAGACAACAATAGAAGAACAGAAGAATATATGGGAAGAGAAGGAGAGAATACTATGAACAATAATGGAAAAATAATGGTAGAATTGTGTATTTAGAACAACCTAATTATAACAAACACATAGTTTAAACATAAAAATATACATAAATACACAAGGGTAGTAGCAAATAGGACCGGAAAATCAATAATCGACTTCTTCCTGGTAAGCAAGAATAAATGGAAAAAGGTAAAAGATATAAAAGTGGAAAGAGAAGCAGAGATTTGAAGTGACCGCTACCTGTTAATAATGACACAAAAAAATAAAAGGAAGAATAGATAAAAGAAGGAGGAAAGTAAATGAAAAAATAAAAAGCTTTAAAATAAGAGAGGAAAGACACCAATAGAGTTATTAGACCATAAATTAAAAGATAAAAGAAACATCTCAAGTATAGAGGAAAAATGGGAACATCTCAAGAACAGTATAGTATCCGCAGCTCGAGAGAGCTGTGGTAAGATGAAAATAACAAACAATAACATGAAGAAAACAGAGTGGTGGGCGGATGAAATTCGTGAAAAAATAAAAAAACAAAAAAGCCAGGTAGAAATATCTAACCACAAAAAGAATAGAAGACTACGAACCATATAAAGAAAACCGGAAAGAAGTTAAAATTGCTATCATTGAGGCAATAAAGAAATCATGGGAGAAGTTTGGACAAAAAATAACAGAAAACTATAGAGAAAATCAAAAACTATTTTAAGGTACACTAAAACAGCTTAGAAATAAAAAGAAATACAATATGCTGAATATAAAAAAGGATGGAAATATAATAACAGAAGAAGATAAAATAATGGAGCGTTGGAGAGAATATTTTGAAGAGTTAACATACACGGCAATACAAAACCAAGAGGAGGAAAAGGAAGAAACAAGGGACGAACAAGAAACAGAAAACATAGGTGAAGAAGAAATAGAAGAGGTGATAAGAAGGTTAAAACTAGGCAAAGCACCCGGCAAAGATAACATCACTCCAGAAATGATAAAATACATGAGTAGAGAAGGAATGAACAGACTAGCGGAACTAATGAATGGTATATTAAAGAGCAGAAAAATACCGAAAGAATGGAAAACCGACATCATTCTACCAATATATAAGCAGGGTGGCAAGAGAAACTGTAATAATTATAGAGAAATAACGCTTACAAGTGTTCTTGGGAAAGTATTTGCAAGAATAATAGAAAAAAGAATAAGAGCTAAGATAGAAATGACACTAGAAGACACGCAGTGTGGATTTATGAAAAATAGAAGTACCCCACACCTCATTTTTACAATAAGACAAACAAGTGAAGAGTTAATAAACCAAAACAGAGAAATACATATATGCTTTGTGGACCTGGAGAAGGCGTTCTACAGAATACGAAGAAAAGATATATGGAAGGTTCTACAGAAAAGAGGAGCCGATAAAAACACAATATAAGTAATAATAGACATGTACAAAGATAATACAAACGTAGTAAGAACAAATAATAAAGGGTCAAAGGAATTCGAAACAAGACAGGGTGTTAAATAGGGATGTGTATTAAGCCTACTCCTCTTCTCAGTGGTACTAGACGAATCGATAAAGGGAGCTATGAAGAAGATGAATAAATTAACATTGGGATACTGGCAAATGAGACAAACACAGATAACAGATCTAATGTTTGCAGATGACATGGCCTTGTTAGCCGACACTGAAGAGGACTTACAACATACAGCCTAAAAATTTTAGAAAAAAAACATGAAGATTAACACTGAATAAACAGGACTAATGGTAATAGCTAATATGAAAAAAAAACATGAAATACGGCTGGAAGGAAAACAAATTAAACAAGTAGATGACTTCAAATATTTAGGTTCAATAATTCAAGAAAACGGAAAAGTAGACAAAGAAATAAACGAAAGAATGGGAAGAGCCGGAAAAATATTCAACTCAATGAGGACGTTCCGAGAAAGAAAAGAAATGACGAAAAGAATAGAAACTAAAGTTGTGAAAAAAAAAGCGGTTAGGCCATCAATCATGCATAACACTGGGACGAAATCACGAATTAACGCAATAGAAATGAAGTTTTCGAGAAAAATTGAAAGTAAAAGCAAGAGAGACAGAGTAAGAAGTGAAACATATAGACACAACCTCCAAATAGAACCTATCAACGCAAAAATCATAGAAGGATAGCTTAGATGGTTTGGGCATGTGTGCCGAATGCCAAATGATGGACTTATAAAGCGAGTGTTCGAAACACGAGAGCCGGGGAAAAATAAGAAGGGAAGACCAAGAACAAGATGGATTGACAGAATAAGAGAAGAAGCAGAGAAAAAGGAAATAACTTGGGATAAAATTAAAAACCTTACACAGGACAGAAAACGATGGAGACATAGATCTCAACTCCAAGAATAGAAACTAAAGTTGTGAAAAAAAAAAGCGGTTAGGCCATCAATCATGCATAACACTGGGACGGAATCACGAATTAACGCAATAGAAATGAAGTTTTCGAGAAAAATTGAAAGTAAAAGCAAGAGAGACAGAGTAAGAAGTGAAACATATAGACACAACCTCCAAATAGAACCTATCAACGCAAAAATCATAGAAGGATAGCTTAGATGGTTTGGGCATGTGTGCCGAATGCCAAATGATGGACTTATAAAGCGAGTGTTCGAAACACGAGAGCCGGGGAAAAATAAGAAGGGAAGACCAAGAACAAGATGGATTGACAGAATAAGAGAAGAAGCAGAGAAAAAGGAAATACCTTGGGATAAAATTAAAAACCTTACACAGGACAGAAAACGATGGAGACATAGATCTCAACTCCAACAGCCTACCTAACGGTAGAAGAAGCCAGTAATAAGTAAGTAATTTTGTCCAATAAATAATGAGCGAAGAAATTAATATCTCTAATAAGGCAGTAAGTTTAATTATGGTGACATTATTGTACAAGCAACGAAGAATAGAATTTACATGGTTTTACTTTTTAATGTTTTTTAGTTTTTATTTTTTTCGCAGAAGCATTGTAATCGTGCAAAAATTACCCATGGAGGCCTTCACATCTAGGGTCCCTAGATTACCAGAAACATGGCTTCCCATTTCCGTTGGCATGTCTGTCGATCTGTTGAAACGAAAACGTAAGAAGTACTTGAAGGAAAATTTGAATGCAAATTAGGCTTTAGGCCTAAAACCAAATCCACTCGAGCCCAAACGGATGAGCACTTAAAAAATAAACTTTTATAGTTTTGCTTTGCATCAAAAACGCGTCGTGTCACAAAAATTATATTTTGCATATTATACTATAAATCTTGTATCATTAGCGTTGACAATGACCTTCGGTCCTCTACATCAAGAATGGACAATTTAAGAAACATATTTTGCTTTTGCCCAAGTATTATTGAGCGCACTTTTGATATTATAATGCGCACAATTTGAAAAATAAATACGAGTAGAAACAAGGCAAAAAAGCAAATTTTCTTTAACTAAAAATCTAGTGTTAATCTAATATACAAGATCGGCAACTTAAAAAATAAATTCGGTCTAATTTTGCTAAAACTTTTTTTTTATCTAAGACATCCCACGTAGACTTCAAGCCTAAGTACTAACGTACCTTGAAAGTCTGAAGAGAAGGGAAATGTAGTCTATTGACACGGGATTTAATCTAGACTACTGCTCCCACATCTGGGGAGCGGCATCACCTTCGACACTTAACATCCTTGATTCTATCCAAAAGAGAGTCATTAGACTTATCAATGACCCAGCCCTCACGAGGAAACTCCCTTCTCTCGCTCATCGCCTCGCTGTTGGGGATTTATCCCTTTTCTACCGCTACTTCCACGGATTTTGCTCTTAAGAACTAGCCGGTATTATTCCTCCTTGGCTCTTCCTAACATAACAACAAGAGACGCGTTACGTATGCAGCCCTTTACTGTCCAGCTACAAAAGCCTAGAACAGACCACTTCTCTCGCTCATTCATACCTAGGGTATCCCGATTATGGAACAAATTGCCTGCAGATGTTTTCCCTTCCCGTCCCAAGCTCCAATCAAATGGGCTTGATTAAAATAATATTTGCGAATGCTTGCAGAGGTACGAGTACTACACTTTCGTCGAAAAGTAAAACAAACACCAAAATATATAATTGTCACCAAACAAAATCCCGTATATATCTAAATACCAAATTTTTTTTATCTTAGATATACTAAACTATCTTCAAAGATGCGTCTTCAAATCTACAATAGTCTGCATGCACAATAAACAATTAAGCACCTTTTTTTTGTCATATTTAACCTCGGTTCTGTTCACAGCATTGTCACATATTATTATCAACACCTAATTATTATGATCCGACTAAACCCAAACCAGGTGAAGTTATGCAGCTTTGCTTAACCCTTAACCACCGTAGTGCAGAAACTGTAACATCACCGTAGTGCGGTCTTGGTGACCGCCAATCTTTAAGAACCCTTATTTCTAAAGATAGAATATTTTACTTGTTGTGAACACTTTTATAGGATATAGTGTACCCTGAAATAAAACTCAAGTTATAAATTTTACTGTAGTTTATTTAAAAAAAATTACAAACTTAGAAAAATATAGTGAATATCATATTTTATTAAACTTTTTACACAAACGCCAATATTCTAAACGGAACACATTCTATGCGGAATAAATAACAAATTATAAAAATGAACAAACTATTCTTAAAATACACATAAGTTTGAGTTATAACCTCAAAGAAGTAAAAAACGGCAAGGGACAAAATAGTCAATTTTTACAAATTTTAGATGCGCATTCCAAGCAGGTAGGCATGCGGCACATTTTATCAAAATAAAAAGCTCTTCTTTTAAGTGTTGGTGAACAAGTATTACGCATTTTTCTAACTTCTCTAGAATTTCCGCTTCGTCAGGGTCAGGAAAACGAAGAATTCTAAGAATTGTAGCTAAAGTAATTTCACAGTCTGGATCACCAAATCGAACTCTACAACTATTTGGATGTGGTAGGATTCTGACTCAGCGTTAAAGGTCAATGGAAACACAAATAAGTCAGAAAATTCCCAGAAAAAGTCACTGACCATGTAAAAAGCACAACTCAAATACTAACACAGACACCGTAGTGCGGTCTCTCTGACCGCTTTGTAATTTTAGGCGTATTTTTATTGCAGGCCAACGCAACTACCCCCACCAATTTTCTGCGATAAACTGACGATGCGGCCACTTGAAGGTACCGAAAATATGGATCTGTTATATTACAATAGAGATAAGATATACATATAGGATTGAGTATCCGTTGCGGTCAGGGAGACCGCACTACGGCGGTTAAGGGTTAAGATTGTTTCAAGATCTTTGTCTGTTCTTTTTACATCCACTTTTAGAGTTCTAAATTCAAATGGAAACAGATTTGACTATTTAGTAAAAAATTTCATTTACTGGTGACTGTATATTAGTGTACATAAATAAATAAATAATCGTAATGAAATAGTTTAGTGATCACAATTCGGTGAATAAATCTGTTATTCTCCTAAACCAATTTTGCAACTATCATAAATTTTATCCAACAATGTTGATAATTAGTTACCCAATCATATTTAAACCACAGTGTAGGGTATCTAATTATTTTCTACAGAGGAAAAGTTTGATTAAAATTTAGGATCATAATTAACAGAAAATGTATGTCTAATGGGATTTGCTGGCATATTGATGAAAAAGTTTTGTGTTTTAAATATAGAGATAATTTAGGACTTTCGTGCCGTTGACAGAGGCGAACGGTCTCATTAAATTTTTAACAAGAGAAAAACCGACTGTAACAATTACAGTCCCTCATTCCGAGGGTTTCAACCGACTTTCCTCGTGGGCCTTTTCTCGCATTAAAATAAAAGCGAATAATAAATTTTAGAAAATGGAAGGGAAGAACTCATGAGACACCAAATGGATAAATAAAGCGTTTCCAAAAATTTAGGAACAAAAGTTATAAAGTTTAGAAGCATCTGTTTTATTTTTGAAATATATTTCATACTGAAACAAGCCTGTTAATCATCAGTTGGTAAAAAGATAAACAATACAAAACCTTTTGCTCAAGTAAACACTACATTTAGGTTTAAAAGCAGATTGTTAATTTGTCGCATTGTTCATGCTGATGGAATGATAAAAGGTTGTTTAAAACATTTAACTCATTTTAGTGTTTTTGTTTTCTCTAATACTGATAATAAATTAAATTATTGGAGATCAGTATCGAACGCAGTGAGCTTGCATCCGAGTCGAGAGACCTATTTCGATTCGGATGATTTTCTGCCCGATGTATGTACAGTGTTGCCTGGTACTTATGAAAATTTGGACAAAATTATTTGACGTTTTTTTTTAATTGGACTGGATAAAATGCGTTAAAAACTATATAATAAACACATATTCATGAGCCTCTTTTCCGGTTTGGTACATTGCACATTAAAACAGTCGAAATTAAATACATTTTTTGAAAAAGAAAAAGCTTCAGATAGTATTTAAATCCAATATATTAAATATTATTCTGTATTTATGTCAACCCAATCTTATATTCTCAATCTTCACTATTTCTTTCCACCGATTCCGTGCTCCTAGTTGCAATATCTGACACAAGAAATTCAACTAGATACAGCATATCTATAGTCTTGGGAAGAAGTTGTTTAAAAATTTTTAGAGTAGGTTTGGGTAGGGACTGTATCTCTTATATTTGCTTCTCTTAAACAGATTCTAGAGTCGGATTCACGGTACCGGTTAATCTCTTTATGTCTGGCCTCCCGAGCCTCCTCACTTAGTTGTCCAGTAAAGGTAGTAAAGCCTCTCGTATAATGTTATACTGAAACACAGATAACTGTGCGTCTAACATTACTCTGAGAGCGTCATCAGGTATGAGAGGTTTATTTTGACAATTTTGTAAAGCGTCTTTAAATATTTTTAACTTATCAGATGACGCATTTCGTACTGCAATTATAACCTTTGCTTTTACGTTTTTACCTTCTTTGCGATAATGGCTAGATGCAGCAAAAGTCAATTCACTACCAGAAGAAAGCGTTTGTAAATATTGCGTTTTTCGCCGCTTTGTCGTTTCACTAGCTTCATGAAACTCCACACATGGGCGAACACGCTAAGCCGGAACTGCAAATAAACGAAATGTTTCTTTTCCATTAAGCCACTCTGTATTTTGTTTATAAAATCGGTCTTTTTTGCGACAAGCTTTACTACATCTGCTTCTGACTTTATTGAAAAATAGTGCGACATTACTCTTAAGATCTGTATCTTGGTTTTGTGGGCAGTTCGTGCGTGTAAATATGTAATTTGATAACTGCAACCCTTTGCTGTACCTATTTTTTACAGGGTCATCAAAAATTCGGTCAACAAGTTCACGGCGAGAAATTTCTGTTTTGCTACCTACAACAAATAAAATATAAAAAGTCTATTTGGAGCAAAAAACGTTTTTAAGATTTACTATGAATATATACAGTATACAGAAATTTAGACAGAGGTTTTCGATAGGTGATATTTGTAATAACTAAACAAAAAACTTTGTAAAAAAAGAGAATAGGTATAAAAGACGACTCCGTATGTTATACCTAATGTAGGCATTAAAATGAACTAAAATCTAATAGTAGTTGTAACGAATAAATAATAGATACCCTCCATATCTAAAAACACTCAACAGTTTAGCACTAAATTACATGAAAAATTAAATATAGGGTACAACGTTACGATAATCTTTTGGCGATAATAACACCAACAATTTACTGTACCATTTCGTCTAGTGTTTACTCGACAATATCAAAACATAATATTTACCTTTCTTTTGTGGTACATAAGGGATAAACTTTTAAAGTAATAATTTTTAAGTTTTTTTTATCCACCTTCATTTTAATATTTCGAGTTTCGCCGGGTCTTGGCACCACTGTGCGATGTGTGTGTACACCTGCTAGGATATATAAAAATGTGACCTTCCGACAATCAAGCCCGATTATAATATTATCGAAAGAAAAAAAAACGGATTCCCAGCTTTATAGGGGCAGAGTGTGCTTCACAGAGCCATAAGATAACCATGATCAACAACGTTTTTGCTCATGAATTTCTAATACGAACACGTTATATGAATAAGAAATATCTAATACGAATAAGTTCCATGAATAAGAAGTATCTAATACGAATAAGTCACATGAATAAACAGAAGTACATGGTAAATACACATCAATAATAAAAGTATCACACCTAACTTAGCTCGAATTACTGAACTACTGTCACTACATATGTTTAAACTTGGTTTGCAGTCACGCTGCACTTGACGTTTTTACTTGCCTGTGCTTGTAGTGCCGTCTGTTACAAATATGATAATGTCGATCTGAAAAAAAATTGTTAAGTATGTAGTTATTTCACTAAAAAAGAAAAAAATAAAAAGCTAATTCCCAGAAGCGCGTTATTCAAATCCACATCAAAGTAGAGCTAAATTGGGGATTAAGGTACTCGCAGACTTGTACACTTTTGTGTTGCGCAACCTAAAAAAATCGTGCAACCCTTGAATTGCAAGGTGAGAACACCACCGCAATATAAAAAGTTGCGCAAGTTACTAAATGGCGCTACACTTTTCGAATTGCGTACCCTTCAAAAATTGCAACGTGTGAACAGTTAAAAATACTGGAGTTGCGCAATATAAATATGGACCGACATGTCGGTTATATAATGTGGCGCAACTTCTGCCTCAGTGCAATTTTGTCTGCTTACGGAGGTTGTTTTTAAGTTTACAATAATCTTTTTTATTATTATTACGCAAATTTTTTTTTATAGAATTCTTCATCGCCATCCCTTAGTTCTTTTAAGAAAGTAGTTACTACATGGTAAAGGTTTCGTTTCTTAAGTCATTCTTTAACCCAAATTCTTATTTTTTACGATTTTGGCGTCTTCTATTTTGTCGTCTTCGCAGTAAATTACAACACAGGAAGCGGCTTGTAGTTCTTCACCAGAATACATTTTCGTTTAACTAATTTAACACAATAACTGAGAACGGTAGAACGACAGAAATTTATGTACTTACGAGGGGTGTCAATCCCGACTGATTTTCTTAATCTCGGGATTTTTGAACTAATAAGTATAAATTTATACTTATTTAAAAAAATACCGCAAAACTATTAGGGCGTCCAAAGTTTTGTCTTTCAGGCTAGAATGTATTTTGTTGCAGAAAACTCCTGCAGAAGAAAAACATCTCTCGGGTTCTATGCTGAATGGTTAGTAGGAATTAAAAGGGTTTTTGAAGATTACGTTAAAGTAAAACGCTCGAGTATATAAAGTAAGCTGCCCAATCACGTCTTGCAATATAATAGAACTTTTAGCTTTTTCCCATGATCATTTTTGATATACTTTTGTAGTATACCATTTTTAGTTGGCGGATTTCTAAATGTTCGAACTATTTGTCTAATTCTATAAACCAATACACAGAGGTCATGATTTATTTGTATAATGATTACTTCCAAAAAGTCACTTTTTTCCAAAACTTCCACCTTATCCATAGGTACCTTCAGTGTCTTCTATATCGCTGTCGCTAAAGAACATTGCGAGATTATTCCCGAAAATATTAATCGATCCTGGGGTTTTCGAGTCCGGTTTATACTCCGGAATCCCGGGACTCAGGAATTTCGGGATCCCGGAATTGACACCCCTAGTACCAACTACCTTTCGCCCGCAACATCGTCCGCAGTATAAAAATTGTACTTCATTACAAACTTTGAACCCCCATTTCACCCCTTAGGGGCTGATTTATTAAAAACTGTAATAAAACATGTGTTTAAATATTTTTAGAGTACCTCTATGAATTTGTCCATACAAAATTTGAACCCTGTTTCACTCCCTTAGGGGTTGAATTTTGAAAAACTATTTCTTCGTGCATGCCTACGTTATATATGAAACCTCTCTGCAAAATTTCAAGTTTCTAGCCCAGCGGTGTGGGGTACGTCAGTCAATCAGTCAGTTTCTTCTGAATATCGTTTTAATTCTTTTAATTCTGAATATCGTTTTTATACGTGTATAAAATTGCAGCATAAGTTGCGCAATATAAGTGGCGCATAGCGTGTGAACAGCCTGTCAACTTTTAAAAATATCTTCAACATTTTTAAGTTGCGCAACTCATTTATGTCGCAATTTTTGACATTTTATTGCTGCTGTGTGAACATAACGAGCAATTTTATAATTGCGCAATAAAAACTTGCGCCACAAAAGTGTACAAGTCTGCGAGTACCTTTAGTACCAAAAAATATATTTATAGATAGGTACTCTTTAAAAAACTGTATAAATGGTTTTATGGATAAACAAAACTTAATATTTTATTGACCAGTGTAATTATAGTTTATCTTCAGCAATATATGAATACATGATGCAGTGACTCGCAGCTTACAGTCGCAACTAAAACTAATTATGTGCTGCCAAGATTAAAAAAAATATATTTATAGATAGGTACTCTTTAAAAAACTGTATAAATGATTTTATGGATAAACAAAACTTAATATTTTATTGACCAGTGTAATTATAGTTTATCTTCAGCAATATATGAATACATGATGCAGTGACTCGCAGCTTACAGTTGCAATTAAAACTAATTATGTGCTGCCAAGATTAAAAAAAATATATTTATAGATAGGTACTCTTTAAAAAACTGTATAAATGGTTTTATGGATAAACAAAACTTAATATTTTATTGACCAGTGTAATTATAGTGTATCTTCAGCAATATCTGAATACATGATGCAGTGACTCGCAGCTTACAGTTGCAACTAAAACTAATTATGTGCTGCCAAGATTAAAAAAAATATATTTATAGATAGGTACTCTTTAAAAAACTGTATAAATGGTTTTATGGATAAACAAAACTTAATATTTTATTGACCAGTGTAATTATAGTTTATCCTCAGCAATATATGAATACATGATGCAGTGACTCGCAGCTTACAGTTGCAACTAAAACTAATTATGTGCTGCCAAGATTAAAAAAAATATATTTATAGATAGGTACTCTTTAAAAAACTGTATAAATGGTTTTATGGATAAACAAAACTTAATATTTTATTGACCAGTGTAATTATAGTTTATCTTCAGCAATATATGAATACATGATGCAGTGACTCGCAGCTTACAGTTGCAACTAAAACTAATTATGTGCTGCCAAGATTAAAAAAAATATATTTATAGATAGGTACTCTTTAAAAAACTGTATAAATGGTTTTATGGATAAACAAAACTTAATATTTTATTGACCAGTGTAATTATAGTTTATCTTCAGCAATATATGAATACATGATGCAGTGACTCGTAGCTTACAGTTGCAACTAAAACTAATTATGTGCTGCCAAGATTAAAAAAAATATATTTATAGATAGGTACTCTTTAAAAAACTGTATAAATGGTTTTATGGATAAACAAAACTTAATATTTTATTGACCAGTGTAATTATAGTTTATCTTCAGCAATATATGAATACATGATGCAGTGACTCGCAGCTTACAGTTGCAACTAAAACTAATTATGTGCTGCCAAGATTAAAAAAATATATTTATAGATAGGTACTCTTTAAAAAACTGTATAAATGGTTTTATGGATAAACAAAACTTAATATTTTATTGACCAGTGTAATTATAGTTTATCTTCAGCAATATATGAATACATGATGCAGTGACTCGCAGCTTACAGTTGCAACTAAAACTAATTATGTGCTGCCAAGATTAAAAAAAATATATTTATAGATAGGTACTCTTTAAAAAACTGTATAAATGGTTTTATGGATAAACAAAACTTAATATTTTATTGACCAGTGTAATTATAGTTTATCCTCAGCAATATATGAATACATGATGCAGTGACTCGCAGCTTACAGTTGCAACTAAAACTAATTATGTGCTGCCAAGATTAAAAAAAATATATTTATAGATAGGTACTCTTTAAAAAACTGTATAAATGGTTTTATGGATAAACAAAACTTAATATTTTATTGACCAGTGTAATTATAGTTTATCTTCAGCAATATATGAATACATGATGCAGTGACTCGCAGCTTACAGTTGCAACTAAAACTAATTATGTGCTGCCAAGATTAAAAAAAATATATTTATAGATAGGTACTCTTTAAAAAACTGTATAAATGGTTTTATGGATAAACAAAACTTAATATTTTATTGACCAGTGTAATTATAGTTTATCTTCAGCAATATATGAATACATGATGCAGTGACTCGCAGCTTACAGTTGCAACTAAAACTAATTATGTGCTGCCAAGATTAAAAAAAATATATTTATAGATACGTACTCTTTAAAAAACTGTATAAATGGTTTTATGGATAAACAAAACTTAATATTTTATTGACCAGTGTAATTATAGTTTATCTTCAGCAATATATGAATACATGATGCAGTGACTCGCAGCTTACAGTTGCAACTAAAACTAATTATGTGCTGCCAAGATTAAAAAAAATATATTTATAGATAGGTACTCTTTAAAAAACTATATAAATGGTTTTATGGATAAACAAAACTTAATATTTTATTGACCAGTGTAATTATAGTTTATCTTCAGCAATATATGAATACATGATGCAGTGACTCGCAGCTTACAGTTGCAACTAAAACTAATTATGTGCTGCCAAGATTAAAAAAAATATATTTATAGATAGGTACTCTTTAAAAAACTGTATAAATGGTTTTATGGATAAACAAAACTTAATATTTTATTGACCAGTGTAATTACAGTTTATCTTCAGCAATATATGAATACATGATGCAGTGACTCGCAGCTTACAGTTGCAACTAAAACTAATTATGTGCTGCCAAGATTAAAAAAAATATATTTATAGATAGGTACTCTTTAAAAAACTGTATAAATGGTTTTATGGATAAACAAAACTTAATATTTTATTGACCAGTGTAATTATAGTTTATGTTCAGCAATATATGAATACATGATGCAGTGACTCGCAGCTTACAGTTGCAACTAAAACTAATTATGCGCTGCCAAGATTAAAAAAAATATATTTTTAGCGGACGTTCTTTAATTTGTGCTGGTGTAAGACTAACTGTAACTACCCAATAACTGTAACTACCCAATAAATAAATCTTTAAAAGGGATATTTTGGGTAACTTTAACAAAGCAGTTCATTTAAAATCTGTTTAGAGAAAGGGGTACTGTATCCCCTAAAGGGGTGCGCTGGCAAGCCTACGTAAGTAAATTGTTTTTCTGTTTACTGTAAAATTGTAAATTTTGCACCAATGAAGTATAACCCAGCGACGATATTAGTTAATTTAACCACAATTTAATCTGTATAATAAAGGGACCTGATATAGAATTAAGATTTTATTTAGAGTGGATTTCATTTTAGTTATATGACAAGCCTTTATGCATTGCGTCCACGGGAAGACTCCGGATAAGGTGTAAATGTAAAAAAAGTTTGACGGTAACATTCTAGGAAAAGCTTCTGCTTGTTCTGAAACTAAGATGTTGAAAAATCAATCAAATTAATATATAGAGTGTTTTTAGAATCAATTTTTTAAAATATTCGAGAGTAAAATACCATCATTTTTTTTTTATTTTCTGACAACCCACGAAGACCGAAGTCTAAGTACCATGTAGTACTGGGAAAGTCTGACTCACGCATCCAGAGCTGAAAACATCCGTAGAGTTTTCACCAGCGCCTTAAGAGGATGTGAGGGGTGGTACTACCTCGGCTGCGGAAGATGAATGGAATTTTAAGAGATATTGGAAAAGGTGTTAAGAAAAGTTGTTTAGGCTTGATTAGCCTACTTTGATTTTTTCCCAAGGATAGAATAGAACTTTGTTTATTATACTTTATAATTTACATGATCTGGCAGAAAACAAATAAATTATAATGTTTATTGGTTCATTGCTATTTGTTTTCACGTAATCGAAATCGAAATAATTGGATTTTCAATTAAATCGGCCTTGTTTATTTCTTTTATTTTCTTTTGTCTTAGTATATTTTTTATTGTAGTTGTAATATCTTAGTTTATGTATAGCCACGATAAAACATATTTTGGTCCGAAAATAAAAATAAAAAATCAAAGCATGCCGATTTGTTTGAAAACTAACAGTTTGTCATAACTCTTAATACAGAATTATAAACAAACTTTTCCTAATACTTTTTTTCGATATCTTTTAAAACGAAGGTAGCTTCCTCTGGACTATTTTTGAAAACACCCTGTATATTAATTACTTTGGTTGAGGTTTTCAACGCCTTAGTTTAAAAACAAGCAGGAGCATTTCCTATTCGGACTCTTCCAGTGGACACCCTGTATATTGTAAAAAAGCATCAGGCTCTGTACTAAAACATGCTCTACACATTTTTTGACTTTGCAGCTTTTACGGCTTAAGTAATGGCTAGCTCCTTAATTCAATTTAATATCCAAATTTCTCAGAGCAATTAGTTCATTTAGAATTACCATCCGCAGTTCATTTAGAATTAATGGGTCCGTCGCATATTTTTTCTTTATTGGCTTTGATCAAAATGAAATACAAAAAATTGTTTTTAAATTCTTTTGGTTGTGGGAAATGCCTTAAAAATCGAATTAAATTATGGCCTGTTTTGTTACATTGGCGAGTCACATTTCCATGCATTTTGATTTGTTAGATATTTACAGTGTTATTATTATTACACAAGTCGGTATCGAACTTTTCTGGTGCTGTGAAATAACAAATATCCTAACCTAGAAAAATTATTGTTTTTGTTGTCAACAACGACGAGAAAATAAATAAATATGGTTTGTTAATAGGCGGTGTGACTTGTATTGTCTTAATAATGTCTCATTAGAGGTACACTAGTGTTCAAAATACTTGGGCACCATTAGATTCAATTTAGTTTTGTTACAAAATAAAGCAGTAAATTCCTGTATGCTTTTGTTTCATTTACAGTTAAACTAATTTTTTTCAAACAATAAGCTTCAGAAGCATAAGGGTTAAAATGTTACACCTTCATCCAACGGGGTATGTTTTGTAGCTAGGGAAAAAAGATTGTTTTAAAACACACCATACTAAATATCAGTATTTTAAAGCTGGCTTTTACCAATTTGTCCAGCAAAATCATAGCAACAAAATTTATCATTAATAACTATACATATTTAAATTCCTTTCCAAAATCCTGAAATTATTTATAGCTTGCTGCATTTAAGCATTTCAATATTACCAAAAGGGCTAACACCAGCCGCAGCCATTGACTGGCTCGTATATATTGTACCAGAAAAATCCTGTAAGTAGTAGAAAAATGTGAATAATGAAATGTGAAAATATTATTAGTAATAATAAAATCCTTTGTAAGTAAGCACTAAATATCACAGTTAATGAAAATCTGAGGAAATGTACCTGTTTAAAACACCGTCAACAAGAAGGTTTAAGATTTAGTACTGGATTCAATTAAGATCTTACAGTTGATCAGATATGTTTCGACAGGTTTTTATCCTGTCATTGTTAACAATTCCTCATTAAAAACTTATGAATTATTCTGGTATTTCAGCGATTTGCTTGGTTTTCAAAGGATTTTCATCTGGAACTAGTTGTTGCAATGAACTTAGTCCTATTTTTGTCGAAAGGACGTACTAAAATTGCCCTTTTCTTTATAAGTTTGCGAAAAAGCTCAGAAATAAATTCATAGTATAAAACTTAGTTGTCTTATTGTTACACTTGTCAGATTAAAATTTTTGGTTGTCAAATTAGTCCGGACTAGCGTTGAATGTAAATAATATAAAGTTAAATGTAAATTCTTATTACTCCCAGTATAATAGGAACACGAACTTTTTGAAAAAAATTACGACCATAGGTACATTCTTACAGAATACTATTATTATATACATTTACTACAAAGTAAAAAAAAAGATTATTCAAATCGGTCTACGGGTTCAGAAAATAAAAAACATGCAAGTTGTGGCTAATTTGTAGTTGTGCATTAATTCTGCAGGATAGTTGTTTTTTTATTATAAGGTATAAATTTAAAGAACCAGAATTGTTTTATTTTTATTTAATTTTGTTTTTTTAAACAAAAGTTCGTACTTTTAATTTGGCGTAGTTTGGAATATAGTGCAGTATAAAAAACAGATGGTCACAGATAAAATTATTACGGCATGAATCTTAAATAAAAAACATGGGGCCTCTTTGAAGGTATTTCGGATATATCTTCTTCAGCTTTCCTTTTACACGCAATAAAAACAGTTTTTCTATTTCATTTTTGTTCATGTGCCTCATGATTGTAAGCGCCATCGTTTCTTAAGATTACGTTATCAGGACCAACAGCATAAACTTTGGCTTTACAGCTTAACCTCTTTTGGCTACACCTCCAGGAAATTTCTCCACTTGTTAAAACTCTTGTCTTTTAAAAATATAAAATCTTCGAAGACAAGCAAATCTTTTCCACGTTCACTTTTTATTACTGAAACCGAATCAAAATGCCAATGCATTATCTATAATGTTTCTCAGAATATAATCACTGAACCTTAAGAGAAGCTCCCGCCCAATATACCTGGACGATTAAAAGACCCTTTTGTGAGAACAGTAACAGAAGATACTTTTGCGCTCAGTTGACCCCCGTCGTAAGCTATTACATATTGCAATTACCCCAAGCATTTATTACCTGCCTTATCGTTTTACAATTAGGAATTTTCGTAAATGTTTACTAAATATAAAGAAGCACATAAACCTAATATTACAATTAACATTTGCCTTTATTACCTATCTTCACCGATTTTACAGGTCACAATTGAAAATTATATTGTAAGAAATGGTCATTTTATTATAATTAGAATTTCTTCTTAGATTTCTAATTTTACAGCTTGATGTAAATATATAATACAAAGTATTTTAAGTAAGCATGAGATTATATCGGGAGTCGATTGTATTACACCCTCATTGACTTTTTTATTTTGAGGGTTAAAAAAATAGTTATACACGTAATCAACGAAATCTCTTATTTTATTTATTTTTAGCATCTAGATTACAGGTGTTCCAATGTCGCTGTACAGATTATGAACTAAAAATGTAAAACACTCCTTTATTTTAAACCGTTTTTAAATATCATATGTGTGGGTTTACTTGGGTTTTGTGGGTTGAAAAGTGTTTTCAAAGAAACGACTCATGATAGACATAATTAAGTATGTTTATATTTATGAATGTTTGCTAAAATTTTTACTATTAAATACACTAAGAAATGTTAATTAATGGGTTCTTATTGACTCGTCTTGTATTTGTGATTTCAACCCTTAAATTTCACAAGTTAAAGGGAGTGTAAAAATATACACCCTGTACCACATTGAGAGGGTTACTTTTTAAATTTTTGCCATGAAAAAAATTTGCAACTAAAGTTTAAAATTAAACGGGGTGTTCTATTAAAAAATCATAAGTTTTTGTAGTACTTCAAAAACAGTACTTACATAAAAATTTCTTTTAACAAGATATTCTACTTACAAAATCTATACAGTTTAAACCTTATCCATATATTAAATAGTTTTTGTAAACAATCCTCAAAATTAATAATTGTATATCTCAAAAACGAATATTGTCTTGTCTATGTCTAACAGTTACTGGGATATCCCGTAGTAACAACGAATTTGGAACACCCTGTACTTTACCTACATATATATTATGTTACCTTTCAACCTCTTGCGGAAATCTATAAAATTTATTCGTACCATCATACAGCGCGCTTCTGATACCTTCCCGTGAAAGTCGCTACTACACTGGCAGTTTCGGGCTAGAATTTCGGGTTACATGCGCTCGAAGGTCACGAGCAGGCGGCGATCATGGAATTGGAGATAGCATTCTGGTTAGTATATTTAGTGCCGCCACTGTGTGAATGAGTGAAAATAAATAAATGAACAACCACCACTGCTAAAAAATACAGAAAATTACGCTATTTATCATGTTAAATATCTAACATATCCAAACAATATCTGGAAGTTGTTGTAAAACATTTTGTGGAAGCATTAGTAAAAAAAAGTAATATAAATGGTCCAAATTTCAATTAACTTAGTTTTAAAATCATTTTAGGAGTTTTCAAACTCCATAACACATATTTAATTTAGGAAACCCTAATAGCCGAGTAAAAGTTATTAAAACAAGTTATAAAGTGCGAAATAACTGGATCCCATGGGCGCAATAAAATCATTAAACAAACATTAGACTTTACGGAAAGGGATTCTGATTGTAAGATGGATTATTAACCTAGAGGTTAAATTTATTTGTTAAAGTACTGAAAACAGGTAATTTATTTTGACGTTGCGTTGTTTGGTTGATTTACTATGACTGGTAATTACTAAACCGTATCCATTTAATTTTGAGAATATTTTTGTTTATCTAAGACATCCCACGTAGACTTCAAGCCTAAGTACTAAAGTACCGTGGGTGTCTGAAGAGAAGGGAAAGGCAGTCTATTGACAAGGGATTTGAAGGATTGGAGGTTGGGACGGGAAGGGAAAACATCTGCAGGCAATTTGTTCCATAATCTGGAGACCCTAGGTATGAATGAGCGAGAGACGTGGTCTGTTCTAGACTTTTGTAGCTGAACAGTCAAGGGATGCATACGTAACGCGCCTCTTGTTGTTCTGTTAGGGACATTCAAGGGGGGAATAATACCGGCTAGTTCTTTAGAGCAAAATCCGTGGAAGTAGCGGTAGAAAAGGGATAAACCCCCTACAGCGCGGCGATGAGCGAGAGAAGGGGGGTTTCTCGTGAGGGCTGGATCATTAATAAGTCGAATGGCTCTCTTTGGGATAGAATCAAGGATCTTAAGTGTCGAAGGTGATGCCGCTCAACAGATGTGGGAGCAGTACTCTAGGTTAAACCGAATAATGACAGAAATCCATTTTCTCCACAACCATTAAAGAATGTAGAAATTCCGAAATCATTTTTAATAATAGAACATATACATTCTTACTCTTGAGTTAGAATATTTATTCTGAACTTCTTATGTGTTTCGCATGTATTTTCATTCCATAACAAGGTACGGTATGAATATTCTGTAATCGAACCAAACGACATAGATTGCCGTGGATTTCAAAATTGTCAGTGACAGATGCAAATGGTGGCGGCGTCATAATTTTTGTCAGTTAGAATGAAAAAACTCAATACTCGTGGTTCCTCACGCTCGCTAGCGCTCGCGTTCGGAATTTTCCACTCGTATCGAGTTTTTTCATTCTAACCTTGTTACAGAATATACTATTACAACGGAGAGATCAATTATGTCTCTCTCTCTTGTTTTTCTCTCTAATTTTTTTCTCTCGTCTTCTTTCTCTCTCATACTTTACAGCTGGTAGAAAGTTAGGATATGTGAAAGATAAACATGACATATTATTTGAAGCCTGTCCCATATTATAAGTCGTTTTTGCAGTGTAAAAATATACTGAAAAAGTTTATATGAAGTATTAGCAGTTTAAATTCGTGTTCTATGAATCTTGGACTGACTAACAACTATTGAAATATTACGCAAGGTACAAATTTGTTCTCCTTTACATTATTTGGACCGGGCGTTATGGGAATGAGTAACAGGAACGCCGACCCGATATAAAGTTGGGAATAGTGGGCATTACAGAAGATTTCTTTAGTTATTGAGAAAGTAGTGAAAATTGCGCCCTAGAAACTTTTGGTTTCAGTATAAAGCTGAAGTCACAGTGCCATTACAAAGTGTATCTATCCTTCTGAGACCACCAAGATCAACATTTACAGTTAAAAATTATGAAACTACTTGGTATATTCGATTAAACAATTTTTATCGCGTCTTTAACTTACACAAACGTCACTGTTCGCAAGTAGGCCGTATTATAGATCCATTTTCATTATATATCGGCGAATAGGGAATATTTTTTAACCTTATTATAAATTGTTTATCTTAATAAAAATATTTACTCATTTTTGAAATTTTTTCTTTATTTATTTAAAAACTGTTCCTCCGATCCTTTTATTGCAAATTATTGGTTAGAGGGAGTATTGTTACTTGGGTAGGAAACAATTTTAAGTAGTATAAAATAAGAAGGTTACTGTGGCTATGCTGACACTCTTTTTGCTTAATAAAAACGAGATTTTTGCAAATACTGTTTGTGTTCAGTAAAACAAAAGTATTCTGCTATAAAATCATAAAACTTACGTAAGTATTTTGTCAGGTTAGAAATTTATTTTTAATGACAATTCCGATTAAACTTTCACGGTAGACAACCAGAAATCCTTGCACAAACAAAGCCCACTGTGATAAAATGTTTAATTATTCTTGTTTATTGGCAACAACATCGTTTTTATTTGTCTTTTACTAATGCCCCTTTTGCTAACAAGGATAATATAAAGAAATCGGATTCCGTTGGGATTTTATCAGGAAAAAAAAATAATTTTGCGATGACTAATCTTTCGAAGTATATAACCAGCAATACTTCCACAAGGATAGAAGGTGCGATAAAAATTAGAACAAATTCAAAATTTTTATTTGTCTTTGTCTAATGCACTTTCGCCAACACGGATCGAAAGAAATCTGATTCCTCGGTGATTATCAGGAAAGAGAAGATGAATATTGTGATCACTAAAATATGTTCTGGTGTAAACTGTCCATGGATCTGACCAATAGGGTGAATTCTTGTTCAGCTGATTTTTCTGTCATCATTCTCACATAAAATTGGATACAATATTGATAGCTGCAAAAAATTTTACTGCCAACTTATATAATATTGTCTACAAATATAAGTCTGGTTTTTAAGGGTTGTTGTCAGTGTCAAAAAATAATATTTTAGGAGCAGTATTTAGCTTCCATTATCTACTACTATTATGTATTTGAAGACAATGTTGTTCTTCACTTATTTGCTATAAAAAACCAGAGACATTCCAGCTTTATTTTCGTAATAAAATTTATTAATAAATTTACTTTTCTTTTATACGATTTGTTTAAAACCACGCGCCACAAAAATTCGACAAAGGAGCCGAGTTTATTAAAGCGTACAAAATAAAATTTTGAAATCTATAAGGAATTATATACAGGGTGGTATGAAATTCACTGCATATCCTGCAACCGGTAAATCCTAGTAAGAATGCAGATTGGAGACAAATATTCATAAATGGCGATTCCCAATAAATAAGCTAGTAATCGCCCTTAAACTTTCTCTAATCGACGGTACCCGCCACTGAGATGAAACACATAGTACGAATAAGTGCCAGTTCTATCAATATTTTTTTTTAAATACACTTCTTTTGAAAACATTTTAGGTTAACAAATACGCACTAACAACGCAATACAGTCATTAATGCAAAAACAACAGCACTCTATTAATAACAATTCAAATTAACAAAAGTTAAACACAAAAATTTCACGCTTTTTTGACGCACTATTAAAAAAGAAAACTAATACATTTCTTAGTTTTAGAGTAGAATCTTTGTAAAATTCGCTTCTTGTAGAGAGATTTTGCCAAAGAAAGTAGGATGGCTTTGTTCAGTTTTACGTTAAACTTATACAATACTAACAAAACAGTAGGTATAACCATTAATGGAAAAACGGTCCACTAACTAATTAAACCACAATGCTTAAAAAAAATTCCCGATAATTTCTTACTATTAGCGCAAAAACTAAAAAGGTATTTATTTATTAAACAACACAACTCTTGCGGTGCGCCTAAATAAATTATTTGACATATCTAATTGTTTGAAGTAATTTTACGTTTGATGTGACAAAGGATAGGCAACCACAAATACCTGCCAATAGTTATTGTTGCATAAGAGATAGGAAAAAGTTGTGTCGAATAATAGCCGGCGTTCAGCAATTCAATCTTTTTTATCGTTTTTTTTTTCGGAATTTGTGTGAGGCACGGATTATTGTTGTAAATAGTTCAACACGTGCCTGGCAAAAACCCGAGCAGAACGATGAAAAAGATTGAATTACGGAACGCCGCTAATATAGGATTTGAAAATCAGCATTGAAACACGAAAAAAGAGACGGGGGACAGAGAAGCAAGAGCGAGACAACTTGTATGTAGAACAATATTCGCATATATATCGCGAATATCGTTCTACATCGAAGAAAATTTGTTTTGTTCTACGTACTTGTTTAGGTTTATCAGATTCAAATTTTAATGTAAAATTTGTATTTATGTGAAACAATACTTCCGGCGGCGATTAGCGTTGAAATATCTAATTGTCTAAAATAGTTTTATACTTGTCTGGTATTTTTTTATTGAAGTGCTCTGCTGCACAGGCAACAATACAAACAGGCGTGTATATAGGCCGCATATCGTTTTGTTATCAATATTAACTCTCTAGAAAACTATAAATTCGTTTTAAGTAATAATGTAGTTTCTTTTTGCTACCTAAATGGTCTTCGTCAATCCGTTGTCAATTAATATTTTTCTCAGTTTTATTTAGTTTTGTACTTTTATTATAGTGCTTCTTAAATTAATCTAATAGGGTTGATAACTAAATTAAATTTAACAGTTGTAATATTTATTATGTAACGTTTGTGGATTCCAGAAAGCGATTTAGATACATATCGACTTTAGAAAAACCCATTAGGGGATCGTTAAAAAAAATCGGCACGTTACGATAATTTTCTAGACAAAAGGACGAATAAAAACTTTCTGAACGTGCTGCATGAAACAAAACAATGTTTTTTTCTAACAAAAGTGCCCGCCGTAATAATAGAATTATTGTTATAATTTTGAAATACTGTGTAGTTGTACTTCATTAGTGTTTTTCGTTTCGATTTTTAACCTTTTTTTAGCAGACAGTTTAAAATAGTAGGATTAATGCTCATTTTAATAATAATGTAATATAGGCTAAGTCATAATTCTTTGTGTTGCCGCTATAATATAGCCTGTTTCGTTCTGGTTACAATGTCAACCGACTTCACGAGTGGTCCATATTTTCCCATATTAAGTAAAGAAATTGCTATTAAATTAAAATACACATTTTGGGTAAAATGCGTCTTTAGAATTAAAAATACTTTGGATTATTTTCGGTTTTCGCTAAAACTGATAAAAAAATAAGATGTCACAAAATAAAGTCTGCTTTCCTTTTGGAGCATTAGAGCCTATAACGTCAGGCCAATCAGAAGCGTTGGATAAGGGCCGGTATTTGGGCATTTTTTAAGATCAAAAATGTGAGATTTAAGAGAAAAAGTATTGGTTATGTCTGTAGACTACCCCAGGAGTAACCCGTTTCAATATATTTAACTATTTTCATAACACCCTGTATGTAGTATGTCTTCTCAAGTACTGAAAAGTAATTGTTTTTATAGCAAAATAACTATGCTCTACGCTACTAGTCGTGTTCCCATAACTTTTAATTTTCCTTCTCACAAAATAAAATGTGATCATAAGTAAATATTTTTAATGATCGCATCAACATTTTATACTACAACACGCTACCTTTGAGGAATTCTTATACAGGGTGTTATATAATTCACTGCATATATTTGAATAAGTGACTCCTGTGGTAGTCTATAGACATACCCAATACTTTTTCTCTGAAATCGCACACTGTTTTATTTTAAAAAAGTCCCAAATACCGGCCCTTATACGACGCTTCTAAAGAGCCTGACGTCATAAAGGACAACCAATGATCCAATCGGGGCACTGCCAAACTTAAATGTTATCGTGACATCTCATTTTTTTATCACTTGTAGTGAAAACGGATAATAATCCAAAGTATTTTTAATTCCAGAGACGCATTTTACTAAAAATGTGTGTTTTAATTTAATGGCCATTTCTTTACTTAATATGGGAAAATATGGGCCATGCACTCGTGAGATTACGTTGATATTGTAAGCATAACGAAACAGGCTATGCTATACCGTTAACACAAAGAATAATCACTTACTTATTACGTTATTAAACATAATTCCTACTAGTTTAAACTTTCTGCCTTTAAAAAAAGGTTAAAAATCAAAACGCCAACATCCATCTCGGTGGCCGCCGAGCCTCTAATTTACTAACATATCCAGTAACGTGGTCCCACTAAAGTCATATAATTTACTATCACAATGATTGAGCACAACTACAAATTATAAAACTATAAAATTATTACCAATAGTCTTTTATTACAGCAGGAAACTTTGACAAAAAAGAAACATTATTCTGTTTAAATACATAATATGCCAAGCCGAAGGGTTGTTTAATAATGCCGTGTACATTTTTGCTTCTAAATTAGTAAAACACTAATTCCTGGATGAAGTTGAAGTATTTATTTGTTGGTTTAAATAACTGTCCCCGGGATTATTGCATTTGTGTTATAGGTGGAATTTTAATTTTTTGAAATTGAGAATTTTGGAAGAGTTAGCAGGAATTCCTTCTTTAAAGGTAATGTAATAAAAATATTATTTCTTTAAACTTGTTACATAGAATTGTTAAGAGACCTGGCAACACAACAAGATAGCTCACTGTTCTTTTGTTCTTTATACCATGTGATTTATTACACCGGCACACAAAATAAAAAAAGTGGTCTGTACATTTGACCAGACCCATCTATCTATATGTATTTTGATGCGCTGAATTCAAATCCGAAGTCCGTTTGGCCCGTACACCCTCAAATTTTGAGTAAATTACAAAAAACCGCTGAAAATGGCTAAAACTTGCGAAACAGTGCAGTTATGAAAATGAAGAAAATTTTATTGAACCAGATCAAATATGATTCTTATGTATTTTGATGCGCTGAATCCAAATTCAGAAGCTGTTAATCTCGATAATTCATATATTTTTCAAAAATCGTAAAACATAGCAATGAAGTAGCAGAAAAGAGCAAAAAATAGTATTGTTCTTACGTACCAATGAGGACTTTTATTACGTATGTGGGAGTGATTTCTTATAACATTATACTCTACAGAAGCCAAGATACTCACTTATGTAGAGCTGCAGTCGCTTGATGACTACGTCTGCGGGCCTGCCTTCTCACCCTGACCAGACGCCGATACTGGGGTTCCGAATCCCTGCATCGTAAAGCACGTATCGCTTGTGCCTGCCATGACGGCACACACGCCGTTAACCCAGGACTCTGCTAGACGGTTCTGTTGCCAATCGTCACCACGTGGAGGTGACCTGGTTACAGGCACAAGCAATCAGTCCTCCGAAGTTGAATTGCGCCATTTATGACTATTTTCCCCAATTTGAATTCAAATCAGGATTTACCGGTTTCAATATATGCAATGAATTTCATAACAACCTGTATATGAAACGAAAAAATACACTTTTATGAAAATCTTATTTTAGATACTTTTCTATTAACTTGCTGCTTAAACAGTTAGAATGGTTAACACTATTTGGCATAATAGATGTTTCACTAAATTAAAATTTCCAAATTATTTTATTAGTTCTCTTACATCCTTGAAAAAATGTCATATAACACATGTAAAATGTGTTTGTGGCACTTGTCATGAATTGACTTTTATACCGAGTGCCATAAACACTAACTTCATGCACTAAATACTTAAATAAATGCAACTTTTACTAAAATTTTTTAGGATTTAGGATTTATTGACAATGTATGCCATTAACTTTCTCTCCAGCGCAGCGCGTTTAAGAAGTTTTTTAAACATTAGTCTTTTAAAATTTGCTTAAAATGTCTCAAATGCCTTTTTACTTTACAAGCTTCCTATAAAGATGCGATCAATAAAGCCATAAACGTTCCTAGGGCCAGACATTTATTTTGCAGTTTAGATCGGATAATAAATTCGCTTATAAAATAAAGCACTTTTCGATAACTGCACAGCGGGATGATATTCCCCAGCAGGAGATAATATTAAGTGTTAAAACATTGGATTTGGAAAGTTGCGTGAAAATGATCGCATACGGTCGTTTAGTCAAGGTCTTTATTTTCTTTGCTTAGCTGGATAGGGCTTCTGTAGGTAATAGATATCTGAATATGTTTAACTACAATAATAAATTGGTACTAAAATTACTAAAAATTAATCTTCGTTCTTGTAAAAATAAACATCAAAAAGAAGCAAACTATATTATTCAATTCAAAATCAAAATCTTTATTCATGTTAACAAATTTACATTTTTACATTCGTCATTATAAGATCAATTAAATCACAACCTAAAATTCCATAAGAGTCGGTAAATAAAAACAATACCTAATATTGTTACGGTCTTCGCGGAAGTTTAGAAACTCTTTAGCTTTAGTTTATGTTTGAGATTTTAGGTTTATTTTATATTAGTTTTTAATTTAATACTCTGGTTAATTTTCCCATGTTACACCTATGACAGAAGGTCTGGATCTTTGCAGAATATTCAATTCTGTAAGTTTTTTGAATGGAACATCCATGACAGAATGCCTATAATTTACCACAGTCTTCCATTTTCTTTTTTTAATGTTCCTATCCTTCTAAAATGTTTCAGAATTTAAACAATAAAGAATATAAAGAGTCCAGACCGACTTTCGTTGTTGATTTTTAGTTTGACCTTAGTGGCGTGCTAGTTTATTGTCAGTAAAAAGCTTTTTGTGACATTGACAGTGAAAAGAAGGTTATGTCCGTGGATAAAACTTGGAAAATCGGGCGTTTATTTAATAATTCGGCCGTCCGGTACCATTGGTGTCAAAAGTGGGATAGGAGGGGCCGTACAACGTAGTAGGGATGGTTGAAACAGTTTTTTTAATAACCAGTACAACCTGTTTCAGTTTTAAAAAGTACCTTTTTCAATAAACCTGTTTCAGTTCCAAAATGTAGATAAATAATTCTACCCGCCTGTTTCGCGCTGCTCTCCTGTTGCGTTGCATTGCTACACGCTGTGTTGTTCCGGGCCGAGTTGCCACTTGTCGCGTTAACAGCAGAGCAGCGTATAACAGTAGACTTTTATTAAAAGTTTCGATTTTAGGGACTTCCCATGTTCGCTTTTGGGGACTTCCCCTGTTCTCTCTTTGCTTACTTTACGCCGAACAAGATTTAGTGCAAAAAAAAATTAAAATACTCTTGTTCTTTATAAATGTTCACAATTCCCTTTAGGTACCTATATTATTATGTGTTTAGTTATTATATATTTTTTGGTATTCTTTTAAACAAACCAGAAACAGAACAAAATTTTGAGAAATTTAAGTTCCTACATCTTAGTTTTCGTTGTTCCATTTAGGTTATAAATATCTTTTAACTTTTTAAAACTATTTTAAATTAAAAATTTGTTGTTAGAAAAGCTCAAGTATTCGTTTCTAATATAAAATTTGTAAGCGAGAAATTCCGCTAACAGGTGGAGATATTACGATTATAACAATTGTGTCATCAATTCGGGTATATGGAACAGGTGCAGCGTAATGCGCTTATTTCCTTTTCATCGGCTGCATTTTCCTTTACGACATTGCAATTTCGTTGTAAAAATAATCTGATTCAAGTGGCATAAGAAGACTTTACTGACGATGACGAAGGTTTGTCGGTTGGATAAGAGTACTCTATCTTTTAAATGTTATTTAACCAAAGCATAAAACCCATTTTTAGTAGTTTTTTTGCTAAAATTAAAAAAAAACAACGATTGTGTAACACTAATTATGTAGCATTATTCTATGAGGATAAATTTTATTTCCATAATATAACAATCTAAGGGACAAAACAACAATTTACTCCAAAGCTAAACATTATGATTCTTTTCCAATGCATTTAAAAGCAAGCTAATAATATAAAAATATGTACATATAACGTATTTATAACTGTAAAACAATTATTGTTGATCGTTTCTTTTGTTACGTTGTTCCTTGAATATTGTGTCTAATGCCAACAAAAGCTATATTTTCTCCCCTTGCTATTAAACTAATGACTCTATTTTCTCTAACAGAAAATGCCGAATGTCGATGCAAAATAGATGCAATGTCGAATGTCGATGCAAAAAAAAAACAATGTCAAAAGAGAAAAAAATTCGTTTTTTTAAGCTAGTGGGAACACCCAGTATATTAAGCACAATTCATCAGACCAATACTATTTATTTGGTTGTTGTTTGGCATAAGTATATACGTTAATATTATTTATGAAAATAGGTATGCTTTCATACCTGGTGGGCAATTTTAAATATACTTTTTTTGCTTATACTGCATGTAAATTGGACTTGAAAGTTTAAAAAACGCATTTGTTGTACCTAAGGCCCGAGAAAAAGCTTTCAGTTTAAATTTACATCTCTCCTCCAATACAGGATGAATCAGTAAAAGGGAAATCTATTTAGTTTTGCTGCAACTCTAGAACATTAATTTAAATGATATAATATTTTATACCGATGTGAGCATTTTACGTGGAAAATAAAATTGTAGTTTAAAAAACTAAAAAGCACGCTTTTATGAGTAGCGCACTAAAAAGTTAAAAATAAATATCTTCCTTTTATAGTTAATAGAAAACCGGAGTGTGCGTGCAGAGCGCGCTACGTGTGGAAAGTAAAGCAACTTACAAGCTGCGCCTCCCTTTACTTCGCACATAAATATGCATACCCCGGTTTTCTGTTAACTTGTGCAGTTACAAAACACTTGGTCTTTAAATAGGAAATTAAATTTAAAAGCGTGGGGCGCACATAGTGGTCTAGGCATATATTACATTTTGTTTATTATGCCTAGACCGCTATATAGTGCGCATTTTCAAATTTTATCATAATTAACTGCATTTTGCGAGGGATGTTGGGTGCACAGCCTTTGGCAGATTTTTAAATATTTGTATACCGAACTATAAAGTTCCCAAAGAAGTTCATGCGTACTCTAAAAATTGAGTACGGAGGCGATTTTCTTCCTTTTTTTCCAAAGGCCTATGTTTAATGTTTTCGATTTAATTTTTAAGTTAAAGAGAACTTAACCTACGATACATTACTAAAATTTTTATCGTTTATACTTTCTATTTCTGTTTTTTTACTTATGTTATTATTTTGTTTTCAGGGTGTTCAAAAAATCATCACCGAATAATAAACTAACACTGTACCTTGCGACACGTGACCTAGTAGTATCTCACGGTAGAATAGATTGCCTTACAGGGGTATTGCTGGTTGATCCTGAATTCGTTGAAAATCGAAAGGTGTTTGGACAAATAACTTTAACATTTCGGTAAGTATACTTTATATATATTTTGAGATTTGCTGTAAAAAAGAAATACGTATAACATTTATAAAATAATCGTATTTTTTTCTGTGAACTTTTGAAAATACAGCTTCTCTTGAAGCAAACCCTTGTTAATTAAATATATGTAACTATATACAAAAAATATCATAAAGCAATATAATTTCAGAAAACTTACTTATTGTTATTATACTACATCATAGCCTAAATATAGTGGAAAGTACTGAAAAGAGTTTGGTCCCTATATTTAGGCCATGTGTCTTAACAATAAGTTTTTCGGATTTAAATTGCTTTATACGGTGCATTTTTATAAAGCGAAACATGGGTTTTACATGTTAAATTTTGAATCCCATGTTATGCCCACCCTGTTCTGTTATAAGTATAGGGATAAAACTTGACACAGATCAATTTCAGAGTATTAAGATTATGTTGATATGCCAAATATGTGAAACAAGTTCCAAAAAAAAACGAAAAATACATTTAAAATTCTGAGAATAAAGTTTTCAATACAAAAAAGAAAAACAGATACTTATTAGGAGGGGTGTAAAAATTATATTTTTCTAAAAATAAAAGCATTTTTTATATTTTTAGAACTTTTTTTGTCATTAACAAATTAACATAATCTTAAGAATCTGAACCTATGTATGTCAAGCTTTATCTTTAAACAGTATAATTCCTCTTAACCGGCTTCGCATTAATCGGCTGACGGTTTAACCGGCCTGTTTACATTTTTTAGGCTGACCGAATTTGTTTATTTATTCGCGGTATCGCACCGTCCCTTTGTCGGCATGTTGTGAGCGACGCAGCATCGTCTTCTTTATTTGAGAAAATTCCGAATAAAGACGCTACTCAACATTCCAAGAATTAGGAATTGATTAGAAGTTCACGGAATTCGGTTCATTTGCGAAGGGTATTTTTCTTAGTTTTGGTCACTTAAGTTTTTGCATTCATGCAGGGAAGAAGGGCTCACTAGACGACAAAATTGACAAGATGCCAAATAACACAATAATGAAGTCAAATACGAAACGGCAACATTCTCCTGATAGTTAGCAAATCGGCCGATGAAGACACCACGCTGAAAATGGCTAAATATTGCGAAAAATTGCATCAGTAATGAAAAAAATTAAGAATATTTTATTGAACAAGATCAAGTATGTATCTAATGTATTTTGATGCGCTGAATCCAAATTCAGAATCTTTTAATCTCGATCATTCATATATTTACCAAAAATCGTAAAAAATAGCAATGAGTAGCAGAAAATAGCAAAAAATAGTATTGTTTTTACGAACCAATGAGGACTTTTATTACGTATGTGGGAGTGATTTCTTGTAGCATTATACTCTACAGAAGCCATGTTACCCACTAATGTAGAGTTGAAGTCGCTTGATGATGACGCCTGCGGGCCTGCTTTCTCACCCTGACCAGACGCCGATACTGGGGTTCCGATTCCCTGCATCGTAAAGCACTTATCGATTGTGTCTACCATGACACGGCCCACCCTTTACCACCAGGTGCCCTGGTTACAGGCACAAGCAATCAGTCCTCCGAAGTTGAATTGCAATTTCTAGCTATTTTTACCAGTTTTTCGCAATTTACTCAAAATTTGGGGGTGTACGGGCCGAACGGACTTCGGATTTGGATTCAGCCCATCAAAATACATATTGATAGATGGGTCTGGTCAAATATACAGACTACTTTTTTTGTGGTCTGTATGGTCAGGGTGAGAAAGCAGGCCCGCAGGCGTCGTCATCAAGCGACTTCAACTCTACATTAGTGGGTAACTTGGCTTCTGTAGAGCATAGTGTTACAAGAAATCACTCCCACATGCGTAATGAAAGTCCTCATTGGCTCATGCTCAGCGCATTGCTGTACGTAAGAACAATACTATTTTTTACTATTTTCTGCTACTTCATTGCTATTTTTTACGATTTTTGATAAATGTATGAATTATCGAGATTAAAAGGTTCTGAATTTGGATTCAATGCTTCAAAATACATAAGGGACAGTTCAATAAAATGTTATTCATTTTCATAACTGTAATTTTTCGCCATTTTCAGCGTTTTTTCGCAATTTACTCAAAATTTTGAGTGTGTACGGGCCAAACGAACTTCGGATTTGGATTCAGCGCATCAAAATACATATGGATAGATGGGTCTGGCCAAATGTACAGACCACTTTTTTTTTGTGTGCCGTTGTAATTATTGGGTGTTTGCTTAATTTGAAGTATAACAGTTCCTATGCACATTGCGATTTCACTAATTGCAAAAATAATCGGGATCCATTAAATTTTTTAACAAAGGAAATGTCTTTTAACAGGGTTCTCACCCGATTTCAGAATGTTAAAGAGAAACGAAATTGCTGTGTCAGTTTGCCATTTATCTGGCGTGTAAAGAACAATTTGTATACAGACAAAACAATAATTAGCGGAGAAAACGCAGTTTATGATTACTCTATATGCACCTCAGTACCGACCGAAGATGCGGCAATAGAAAAAGGAAACCATTGTAGCGGAGTTTAAAAGTATTCTATCAGTTATTTGAAGGTTTAACGTGTATACTGATTTCATTGAGAAGATTAATGCGTTAAAAGATATATGATTTCTATTACTAGGACCTCAATATTCTTTTTAAATATTGTTTTCCTAGAATAAATCATAAAATATCTTGAACTTTTTAATAATACGCTAAATAGTATATATAGAATATGAATCTAGGGTTAATATTGCCACAATATTCATGCAAAAGAAAAATTAAGCAAAAAATTGTACTAAAATTAAATTAGGTTGGCTAACGTGGACTCCATGTGGCGAATGCCGCCTTAAAAGTATTTTGTATTGAAAGTACTTTTATTTGCATAAATGTAATTAATTACAGTTCTCGTAAATACCAAATATGCCTTTGGTTTAAAGAATTTCATCAACAATTTTGAGAACAACAAAGACTTGTGCCTATTGATGGCCTTTTGTTGAAGCTTTACCCTGTTTTTCACAGAGAACCGAAGCCACTTTGTTGTGTAAAATTTTTGTATCTTGAATAGAGATAAAATATTCTTTTGTCTTGTGTGTTGAAAATGTCTAAAGGAGTTGACTTTACATAATAAAATTTGTTTACGCGGAATTAACTAACAAGGCAATTTAATTATTTTTGTTATATTTCCTGTATAATTGGAAGGGTTGGATTAAGTGTTTTTTAGGGTTCTATACTCACAGAAAAACCTTATTGTTCTGTTTTAGATGATTGTCAATGCGCGTCGGGCACATTAAAAATTTAAATATTTAATAAATAATTTAATTAATTTAAAATAATAATGTTTGCATCAATGTATTGTTACAACACTCATATACATGGTGTCTTCTAAATAATATAAACTGAATTAGGAGCATAAGGTGATATTCTCAGATCTTAAGTAGGACGTTTCGTCTTCGTGTCCCTGTCATCAGGTGCTTATTTTTTTACTACTGGCAAATTACATGTGTATGCAAAATTAAACTATGTATTAGGTTAATTCACGTCTTTTTACCCTTACATTATTGTTTAAATTAATGTAAAAAGAAAAAATTTTAAAATTATACAAACAAATAATAAATAAAATATAAATAATTCTTACCCTCAACAACAATACTTAAAAGGTTGTAAACTCATTTAAAATCGAAAAAGGCTTTGCTTTTCGATAGAATACGACCTGGTCCATCAACTTCTTGAAATAAAGACAAAAAGACACCTTTAAATCATATTTTGCCAAATATCAGCCGAACCGTATAAGATGTGAAAAAAGTGCAATAGATAAAAAGAGTTAAAAGATAAACCAGAAAAGCTGTTTTTATACAAAAGAGTAGTCAGTGCCGTATCACAAAAAAGTACGGGAGGTTAAAGTGGTTGTGACCCAAAAAAAAATAACACCCTGTAGATAGTTCTAAATGACAATAGGTTAATTCTGTAGGTACTTTAATATGTAACACACGTACAAATTTTTAATAAATAATCCTTAAGTGCGCATAAAATAAAGAAAAACCGAAAAAAATTAAAGTTTAACACCCTGTATCTTGCAAATGAATCGTTTCCGGACCTATATTATTTGGAACTTTTTCATTATTTTTGGTCAAGGAATCACCTGTTTAAATTTGTCGGTACAATACTGAAACACCCGGTATAGCGTATCGTTCGCGGGGAACTAGTCTCTTACGAACTCTGAAACTAGTTCCGTTAGTTTACTACAGGGAACAGTTCCTTTAAACTAGTTCGTTGGCGAACCCTACCTTTATTTCTTACTTCGTTTAAACATTTTGTCTTTTGAATATTTTTCGATATTTTAAACTGTTGGCAAATTACTTATCAAAATATCCGTCGGTGTTTTGTATTAAATATACGAAAAAAAATTGGATTGGGCCATGATGTTTATGATAAAACTCTTCTTATTGTCGCAACATGACGCCAGTACAAAATACATTGATAAAGCAAAGAAAATACTAGAAATGATGAAATTAAAGTTAATTTTAATTGACAAAAATATCAGCAATCAGTTTAAATCGTCGTTTACTAAAAGCTTTAAAAGGCTTCTCTAGAAAAGCTTTTATTTGACTATTACCCCAGATTTATATGAAAAAGAATAATGTAAACATGTGCACTGTTCACATCGTTAGAAGTAAGTAAATCTGTTTTTGTAGAAATGTGGCAGCACAAAGAATTATTTTATTAGTTATTCAAAATTGATAAAATATTGAAGATGTTTAATTTAAAAAGAACAGTTTATCAAGAAGGAATATTTTATAATTACAATATATATTTAAGTTATTTACTTCCAGTAAAATTGAGGAACCCTCCTCTAATTATTCAGATCGGATAATCGTAAAATATTGTGAAAGATTGGTTAAAAAACAATATATGATTTTTTAGTCCTGAACAAGGTATTAAGCAGTTATAAGAAGAACAACAGAATAATAAAGCAGTCTTTCATTTACTCAATAATCCGCAAACACTTATATTTAAGATCAGCGGTACGTAAAGAATTAGAATAAGTATCGATTCTGTGGCAAAACTGAACTGGCGAACAAGAATGGTAGGTAATTATTGTTAGTTGTTATGACAATAACAAAACAATACAGCCCTGCAGCTGTAATTTAGGGGAGTCATTTTAATCCATTCTTCCTGTCTAGTTGTAAAATAACCTATAAATAGAGAAGAGCCAAGACAGAGAGAATAATATCTCGTACTGATTTCATTCATAAATACGATTTGCTTTCTATGACATCCAAACCGATGTTGAAATAAGCTGCCATGGGCGTCCGCTGCAGAGTTTGGGTTATTATAAAAAAATGCCGCAAAATAAAAAATACAATATGAGTAATACTACAGTAGCATAAAAATGTATTATTAAATATTTCATAACTAATCTAGGAAGAACTAAGTAGGTACCTTATTTACAGCAATTTTAATTCTACAAGAAATCCTATAAAAAATGCAGAGTAAAATAAAAAACTATGAATACTTAACTCGTGAATTAGTAAAAATGAAAAGCATTGCATGAAATTACAAAACTATAGGCTTTTCACAATAATTTAAGCCCTGTAGAGTATTATGTAACAAAACATACCTAACTAAATGAAATATAGTTTTGACAAAGTGTAAATTCTTAGACAAAATACCAATCATT
Source organism: Philopedon plagiatum (assembly GCA_963971165.1). NCBI lineage: Eukaryota > Metazoa > Arthropoda > Insecta > Coleoptera > Curculionidae > Philopedon > Philopedon plagiatum. The sequence continues at coordinate 63,503,277 of OZ020195.1, read as the reverse complement.
CTCTATTTTGAGTCTATTATATGTCCGTTGTTATGAAGATTTCTGATGTACCGTGTTATGCATCGAATCAAAAGCTTTTATCAATTGGAATATAAAAAACTTTTACGGCAAAAGTAAAATTATTTGTAAGGAACGGAAAAACAAAAATAGAGAAGTCGAAAAAAAAGTTGGGGAGAAAAGTTAAATACGTAGTTGTACCTTTACTGTTGGCGATGATATATTCTTAAAAGTGAATAAAAGTGAATAGTCGAGTCGGCTATTCGAATAATCGAATCGACTATTCCAACAGTTTATTCGACTATTCGAACAGTCAGTTCGACTATTGAAATAGGTAGTTGAATCGACTATTCAAATAATCGGTTCGACTGTTCGAATAGTCGATTCGAATAGTTTTTTCGACTATTCGAACAGTCGGTTCGACTATTCGAATAGTTGTTTCGACTATTCGAATAGTTGATTCTAATAGTCGAATAATTAAAATTCAAGTGTAATCGGCCTTTATTCTAACTAATACTTGAATTGACATTCATTACTGACTGTTACTTCTTTTTTGAAACTGAAAACTTTTTCTAAACTTAACTAAACAATTGAGTAAAATTTCATACAGGTATTTGACTAATCAAATATCGCAATATTTACAAAAGCGAAATCGCAAATATTTGAATACTCGAATACTGAAATACTTATTTGAATATTCGAACATATAAATAATTTTGAAGGGAAAATATTCGCTATTCCAATATTCAAATATTGTCTAGCATGCTCGGTTTGCGCGTTGTCCGCATTTTGGTCTACTGCGCAGATGTCAAAAACCGAAAAATATAGAAAACAAAATATAAAAAAATGTAAAGAAAGTTGCGAAAAAAAGTTTCCCACAAAATCAAAAAAAAAATGTGCACATGAATTGCGCGAGCTGGTACTATATGGCACCAGAGGTCGGCTATCGGTTGTTGACTTATGCCTCGCCCGGACGGGTAAATTGGGTTGGGTGCCATTTTGACCTTTTTTATATATGTTGCAACACTACTCCATACTAGAAAGGAGCTTTTCTACACTTAGAGATATTCTTAATTATAAATGACCTCATTTTACTGAAACGAAATTGAAAAAATGTTAATTATATTATGTAATGCCAAGAAATTGTAATATAGTCTAGATTTGTTTTAGTTTTACATTTATTCCAAAAAAACATTTTCACGGCTCACCTGAACTTTCGTATTAGTCGATAAGCATGACTCATTGGGACGAGCTCGTACCTTTTTCCGTTCTTTAATCATTTGTCCCTTTGTTCTTTTATGCAATGGAAAAAAAGTGAAAACCGCTAACCTAGCCAACAATGTAAAACCTTAGTTATTTTAAACGAAACATGCAATATATTTCCAAGTGATTTAGGAGAGCTTCTGAGTATAAATTCACGGATATAGGTAAAATTTCATGGGCGTAATTGAAAGTTCTCCCAAAAGGAAAGATTATACAAAAGCTGTGATGTCATGATTTGAAAAACAAACGAACGAAGATACAAAAAGGTATAGAAAACTATATGAACACGTAAAATACCCCGTTACAAAAAACACATATGAAAACAACAATCAAAAGTCTAAAAGATTCTCCAAAAATGTAGCCACGCGTTAAAAACAGAATAGCGCGTCAGTATAAAGTATAAAGCATAGTGAGAGTGAGTATTGAGAGTCGCCGCCGCCCACCGCAGAAAACTACCTCTGTTTGCCGTGTTGCTACCGCACTGGCTAATGTCGGGGTGTATTGTGAGAACCCTACGCGCCAATCTCGGGGTGTTGCCGTTTGAAGGCCATAGCGTTGTCGAGCTGGCGGGAAGAAGAGATGTTATTCTCTCTGTCTTGGTTTTTCTCTGCTATAAATGACCCTCTCAATACAATATGTTGGGTTCGTAAACAGGGTGCCTGACCATGGACGGCGAGACCGTAAATAAACTGTGTTTAAAAGGAAGATATAAATTACATAACACTAAAAACAATTACCCAGTAAATATTACAACTCTGAATGTGTTTTGTTAAACAACTGCAACATAGCGCATGTCTCTACAGTCGTTCCTTTGAGCCTTGTTTTGCAGCGGTAAAAATATTTTTATATAAGGAAAACGACTGTTCGACAACTAGGTACCTACTGTAATGTTTGCATAATAAAATGGTCTCTGAAACAACTAAACGGATCTGTGGAAACACTATTAGTAGAAATCTGGGCATCTTACCAAATTTGGACTATTATATTTTTCTGTAACACGCATATTTTTTTATCATTTAAAGTTTGTAGCCCTGCTGGCAGGTTATCCAATATTTGTAATTATTCTACTAGCGCTATATAACTAAGTAGAAATAGATGACATGTAAAATATTGTAAGGAATAAAGATTTTGTAAAGTAAAGTAAGTACTAGCGATAACGAAGACTTCTGTAAAGGTGTGTTGATATGGGTAGTGAATCACGAATGTGACACTCTTTCCTGAGCCACTTCTCATGTAAACGTACAAAGTCGTGTAATACGAACCGCACATTTTCCTCACGAAACGTTTATAATTCAGTTGGTGGAGGTATCAAACCTGTTTGATTTTTGATTTTTCGTGTAGTGGATCGTAAGCTGAGCAACAAGCAAGTTGTAAGTAAAATGGCTGCTAAAATGTTGAAAATGAGTCACGGAGATACAGTAAAATTCCTAGATTGCTACCAGAATGAGTCTGTGTTCTGGGATCCAACACGAGAAAATTATAAAAAAGGAGTCTCGTGCAGCTGCCGCAAGAAGAATTGCTGATCTGTAAAAACACTAGTGTTAAAAGTCTAGCCAAATCTGGATTTTTTTGTAACACACTATTAATTTTTTCGCTAATAAGGACAAGTTTTTCGTCGCTAAAGTTTGTAGTACTGCTTGTACGTCATCTAATATTTGTAGTGATTCGGCTACCGACAACGACTACTTTTGTAATGCTGTGATGGCGTTGGTTATTTCATGGTATATATTAAAAATAGTTTGTAGATCAGTTTCCACTTAAGGATCTTGATATTTTAATTGGCTTTCTTTGATCAAGGCAGTTTCTTTCGCGTTAAATTGTAAGACAAGTGACCTTACTTGCTGAAAATGCGGGCGATAATAAAACGCAGTTTCCAACCATGTTCCCCATCTTGTAAGAACAGGCTGTGGAGGTTCTGGAATATTCGGCCATTTGTCCTGAAATTGGCGAATCCGTTTGGGGGATTTTAGAAGTACTGGTTTTGTATGCCCTATAAGTGCATCCACACATTCCACACCAGGTTACTAGGAGCGAATGAGTTCTGCTATAAGATGTAATGCATGTAAGGTACACGTAGCATGTAGTACATGCGGGCAAACTTGTTTCAGTAAACGGCCCACATGAAGCATAGATGATCCCCCATCAGTAACAAACATTTAGCATTTGGTTTGCTGAAATTTGAAATTTTTGTAGGTCCTCGTTTTGTCTTCATTATCGAGTTATTTGGCATCTTTGTCAATTTTGTCATCTAGTGAGACCTGCTTCCCTGTTAAAAATCAGCGGTTTACAGCTGGCTTCCTTAATTTAAGTCGCCAATTGGGACTGCATGGTAAACACAAAACCGAAAAGTGGATTTATGTGTAAGTACTACGCTGTGCTACCAAGACGGCATCAAGCGATGGCCGCAGTGTACGAACTGAAGATGACGCACTTGCCTAAACATTGGGATTGTATGAAAATACAATTTATTGTTGCGGATCTACGTGATGGACGGGTAACTAGTATTTAGAGTAGGTACTTTTGCGTATGCGAATATTACGTCGAACGCTCATTTTCTAAATGTAGTACAATATTCCCTGCAAATTAAAGGATTTTATCGGCAGATACAATGTAAAGTTTATTAATAACGTAATGCGAAGTAAGAGCTAGTATTATATTATATTATAATTACCTATCAATAAATAAGCCGGTCATTGGTTATTGTGGATTTTCTTTCACTGAGAATAGAAAAACAAAAAAGAGATGAATGAGTAGACCTTAAAAACGAGATCAAATTTTTTTTAGAAAAAATGTGATATTAATGATTTTGGTTTCTGAGATTTTGAAAAATTGGTGCAGACCTAATAACAAAATCTACCGTAATCACTCTAGTCAGAATTGTAAAAAGTCCATACTGGCAAGAAAAAAAAATACAAAAATCTCTCAATAGTTAAAGAACTACTTTTAAAAATACGATAAAATGTTATTGGGAAAAGTTGTTTACAATTAAGAGGTTGGCTTAAATATGAACTCATAACGTCGTAACCTTGTATTAAAAAAAAATACTTTTACTGTACTGTTACACGATTTTTAAATTTTTGTTTTCCCCTGCATGCCACTTGAATTTTTACAATTCAGATAACGGTTAATATTGCTTATATGTATTCACCAACTTTTCGTAATACTTACACTTGGATAAACTCATTAATAAACTAATTTTCCATTCGTTGCAAACTTCTTTGACCACACTGTACAATGACAGTGAAAATGACCACATGATGCACAATGAGGTTAGCTATCCAAATTGTGATATTAGTAACCAAGACCAGACTTACAGCAAAATGGAAAGCTAAATTTCCATTAAAAAATAGTGTATGTTTTATAGGATATTTCAGTTTCTTAGGAATAAATACATTTTCACTTATAATCTCCCAAGTGCTTGAATTATTGCAGGAAATTTTTCGAGTACATGAATTTTTTGAAAATTATCCGCTCAGCGACGAGGGTAATTTTCTTTAAAAAATTCATGGACGAGAAAAACTTCCTGTAATTAATTCGAGCACGCGGGGGATTCGGTAAGAAAATTTCACACGTCACAGTAGATACCTACATATATAAACTGCTGGCCACTCGAACTTACACATAGAGATTTTTAGGCAAAATTTAAAGTTCAATATTTTCAACAGGAATGCAAATTTTTGAGCGCGTCTCGCAGATTTTCAGAGCTAGTTTTTTTCTGATTAAGCTGCATGACGTATATTTATCGTAGGACCATAGGTTTATTATATACGGGGTGATCAATGAAGTCATGCAAAAAATCAAAAAGTTTGTATGAGTGAAATTTCCGCAAAAAAATTTTTTGGTCGTTGCAATATGGTTCGTTACTAAGGCAACATCAATATCTCTAGACGTGTTTGTCACTTTTTGGATTAAGGCCCTTAGGTCTTGTACACACTACTAAACATAAAATTTGGGTAGCAAAATTTTTAAATTGCTATAACTTGACATTGGATTGACGGTTCTTGATGATTTTTACGGATTTGGAATCCTTATTTCACGTAGATTTTCTATAATATAAGCATTTTATTTGGGGGTTGAAATATACAGGTTGAAATTTACACATTATACCGGGTCGATAATAGACAAAAACGTAGGGTCTCGCTCTAAGGTTTGGTATTATTTAAGTTTTTATAAAAATAAATTCTCACCTCAAGTTGTTTTTGTTTAATGTCCTTCTCACTGTTCTGTCCAAAACTTTTACCCCAGTTTATTGTCTCAAAGAGTCATTCAGTTTTGTAGAGTTCTTTGTCTACCCCCATGCCCATATTTATGATCGGCTGTAATTTCTACGCGACGCGTCAATTTCAAAGTAGGCATTGGAAAAACAAATTTGTTGCTATGGAATTAAAAACTGTTAACATTATTTTAGAAATAATCTGACACATTTCAATGTTATAATTTTGTAAATTTTAATTAATATGAGGCGTTTAACCACGGCAGAAAGGGAAAATTGCATTCGACTTCTCAACGAAGGAATGCTAAAAAAGCAAATTGCGCGCATTTACAATGTCAGCCGAAAGACACTTTATAATTTGAACCGTCGCCGTCGCGTCGAAACTACTGGTAATCATAATTATGGGCATGGGGGTGGACATACAAAAAAAATAAACCAAAGAACCGAAAGAATTTTAATGAGAGAAACTATGCAGAATAGAACAAAGAACTCTAGAAAACTAAATGCCTCTTTAAGGCAACAAACTGGGGTGAGAGTTTCAGACAGAACAGTGAGAAGAACATTAAATAAAAACAACTTGAGGTGAGAATTTATTTTTACAAAAACAACATAATGCCAAACATTTTAAATTTTAGAGCCCGTCGCAGAGCAAAATGTGTGCGGTTATTACAACACCATAGAGCGAATAGGCGGGCATGGGCAAATCGGCATGCGAATTGGGGTAATGCAGAGTGGAGCCATTGTTTATTTTCTGACGAAACAAGATTTAATTTGATTCACTCCGATGGCCGAATGTTAGTTTGGAGAAGGCCAAATGAGCGGTATTTGGAGGAAAATATGGCCCCTCAAGAGGCATTTGGTGGCGGAGGTGTTACAGTGTGGGGAGGTATCACAAGAAATGGTAAAACCGAGCTATTCATTACCAACCAAACCGTTAACGCTACTGTTTATCAGGAGGAAATTTTGGAACCTATTGTTGTTCCTTTTGCTCGAAATTATGGCCCAGAATTTCTATTGGTGGATAACAACGCTCGACCTCACAGAGCGCGAAGGATCACAGAGTTTTTGCAGGCACAGAGCATCAATAGGATGGACTGGCCTGCAAAATCTCCTGATCTTAATGTCATCGAACACGTTTGGTCTTATTTAAAACTTAAAATAAGATCGCGTGATGTACCCCCTGAAACCTTAGAACGACTTAGTGAGGCCATTCGTGAAGAATGGGAGAATATTCCACAAGATTTTATAAATAATCTTGTGGATACTCTACCAAATCGATGTCGGGAAGTAATACGTCGAGCAGGAGGACCAACAAAATATTAGTTTCTCATTTTTTTATTAATGTACCTACTTAATTTCGGATAAATTATTACCAAAGATTAGGTATTTAAAGATAGGATATTTTCCGGGTTTTTTTAGGGATTGCAGGAATCTTTAAATTAGGTTTAGAATTAGAAATTTTGTAAGAATTAACTATTGGCCGTTGTTAACCAATCTTGTATATTGTAGAATATAACGTAATAAACTTGTTCTTGTCGATTCGTTTTTGTCTATTATCGACCCGGTATAATGTGTAAATTTCAACCTGTATATTTCAACCCCCAAATAAAATGCTTAGATTACATAAAATCTACATGAAATGAGGATTCCAAATCCGTAAGAATCATCAAGAACCGTCAATCCAATATCAAGTTATAGCATTTTAAAAATTTTGCTACTCAAATTTTATGTTTAGTAGTGTGTACAAGACCTAAGGGCCTTAATCCAAAAAGTGACAAAAACGTCTAGAGATATTGATGTTACCTTAGTAACGAACCATATTGCAACGACCAAAAAAATTTATTGCGGACATTTCACTCATACAAACTTTTTGATTTTTTGCATGACTTCATTGATCACCCCGTATATAATAAACCTATGGTCCTACGATAAATATACGTCATGCAGCTTAATCCGAAAAAAACTAGCTTTTAAAATCTGCAAGACGCGTTCAAAAATTTGCATTCCTGTTGAAAATATTGAACTTTAAATTTTGCCTAAAAATCACTATGTATAAGTTCGAGTGGCCAGCAGTTTAGTTGCAGGATATCTACATATATGCAGTGTTAAAAAAATCTTTCCACCTATGTATGTTAGTTGCAAGAAACTACTCATAAGAGTTTAATATATATCTACTGTAATGTTTTATATTATGTTTTCTTCACTAAAATGGGTGGAATCCTGTTTTTCTTATATTTTCGAATGTTACAATAGTTTGGGTGAACCAGAACACCTATATACGTATAATACATAAATTATAGCCTTTCCACCCTTTATAGTTTCAAAAAATTACTGAAAATTGTTTAAGACAACTCTATTTGTGTTATAAAATAAGTATTGTTGTATTCTATCCAAAAGCGAGCCATTCGACTTATCAATGACCCAGCCCTCACGAGAAAACTCCCTTCTCTCGCTCATCGCCGCGCTGTAGGGGATTTATCCATTTTCTACCGCTATCCACGGATTTTGCTCTGAAGAACTAGTCGGTATTATTCCCCCCTTGAATGTCCCCAACATAACAAGAGGCGCGTTACGTATGCATCCCTTTAGTGTCCAGCTACAAAAGCCTAGAACAGACCACTTCTCTCGCACATTCATACCTAGGGTTTCCAGATTATGGAACAAATTGCCTGCAGATGTTTTCCCTTCCCGTCCCAACCTCCAATCCTTCAAATCCCGTGTCAATAGGCTACATTTCCCTTCTCTTCAGACACCCACGGTACGCTAATACTTAGGCTTGAAGTCTACGTGTGATGTCTTAGATATAAAAAAAACTTAAGAGGTGGAAAGCTGTTTTTTTAATATATTTTTATGTTTTCTACACATGGTATAGCTGAGTTTCAGTACATTATAGCTTAACAGCTTCACAGCTTAACATGGCTTTGAAACAAAACGTCATTAGTTATTTATCATTATTTTATTGAAAGTTTAACCAGTTTAAGCTAAATATTTCCATTGTTGAAGTTGCTTTCGAGGTTTGTAAAGAATAATATTATAGAAAATGGAAAAAGAACAGAAATATACATTATGCGCATATTGCGAATAACTTTGTGAAGTTAAAGAAAGCCACCCAAAATTGAAATACTTATCATACCTGATTCAGAAGTGTAATATGAAGGAAAACCAAAATAAGAAGTTATTCAGCGTAGTACAAAGAAAGCTACTGGAAGTTTCAGCCAAGTTTTCACGAAATATTAAAGATAAGTTAAAAAAAATTGTTTCAAAATATTATATTTATGTAGCAAGCATAGACATTTAATTAATATAAATTCTTCACCGATGTATTCACCATTGAAATGCGAGGAGTTTTCAAAAGTTTTTGCAACACGTTTGAAATATTTAGTTAATGATTATAATTAAACATGAAATAAATTGTTTTTACAAGCCCAATGATTTTTTTATAAGTAATTATCGGGGATAATACCACGAGAGCTTAAAAATTACCGATAATTTTTCACGATTGCGTGCTTTCTATAATTTCACGAGGCCGCAGGACGAGTAAAATTTGCAAAGAAAACACGTGAGTGAAAAATTATCAGTAATTTTAACGCTCGAGTGGTATTTAGGGGATTATTTCACGAATGAAAACACAAAATGCTCGAGTGGTATTTAGGGATTATTTCACGAATGAAAACACAAAATGCTCGAGTGGTATTTAGGGATTATTTCACGAATGAAAACACAAAATGCTCGAGTGGTATTTAGGGATTATTTCACGAATGAAAACACAAAAAATATGAATTGACTATTTATTAAATAATTTAAACAAAAAAACCTTACTTTTAAATTAAACTAAAATTTAATTATTATTTATTGTATAATATAAATTACAGCCGTGGTAATTGTGAATATAATATGACAACCAAGAAAATGACAGGAAAAAATTATCACTTATAATCTCCCTAGAGCTTGAATTATTTCCGAAAATTTTTTCGAGGTGCGAATTTTTTGAAAATTTCCCGAGGCGTCAGCCGAGTGAAATTTTCTTATAAAAATTCGCAACAGAGAGAAAATTTTCGGAGATTAATTCAAGCTTGCGGGAGATTCGGTAAATTTTATACCAAAAATTATTTCAAAAAAAAATACAAATTTTGACAATTTGGCAAGCGTTTATTTTGCTTTGAGGTTTGGTGTTTTAATATAAGGTGGCTATTTAATTACTTTTTTGACGTTTCAAAGGCGTGCCTAGTAAAATTGACAGCTGTCAAGTCAGGGAAATTATCACTTATTAATTTTTCAACTAGGTCACGTGACCGAAAAAATTTCCGAAAAATTCGGGTTGTTGCCATAGCAACCTGTCAAAAACAAGGCATCTGATTGGCTTAAAACAACAGGTATAAAATTTTCGGTGTAATTGTTTTTAATTGACGTAACGTCAAAAAATTATCGCTGTAATTTTAAAAAACTTTACTCATCTTACGGGACTTTCAACACATGAGTGAAATAATCTCGTTTAATATGACAAGTAAAATTCCATTTTTATATAAAAGCAAAATGTCAAATATATTCATATGTCAATAATTTGACACAAAAATTTCCACTTATAAATTTTATCCAGGGTACCCTAGAGCAGTGGTTCTCAACCTTTTTTGGACCAGGGACCACTATGATTTTTTTTGTTCTTAGCAGGGACCATATAGTTCCATAATAATAAACTGTGTTAATCTTAAGTTGTCATTTTCCAATCCGGTCCATGGTGGCCAACTTAATTTCATTCGGACACGGTTTTTTGGCTTTAAAATTTTTAACAGTAACGTTATGTGTATATTAAGTATAGATTCATATCCTGCAAGCCATTTTTAGTCAATTATTTAAAGTTTTAACGTGTTTAGTGGTTTCATTCAGAAGATTAATTTTAAGAGATCTATGTTGTCGGTGTTTCTGCCACTAGGACCTCAATATTCTTTTTAAATGTTGTTTTCCTAAAATAATACCGATCATAAATATCATAAAAATCGTATCATCATGAACATAAAATATCTTAAAACTTTTATTAATACTTTAAAAAATACCCATAGAATATGAATTAATCGTAGATTCATATTGTGAAAATATTCATACAAATGAAAAATAAAGCAAAACATTATACTAAAATAAGATTAAGTTGGCAATAAATGGGTGTGGTCGGCAAATGAAGCCTTAAAATAAACTTTAATCAAAACTGTCAACATATTTGTCAAACTTAATAGTAACATGCACAGAGTGTACTATTATTTATAATTATAAAATAAAAAAGAACATTTTTAATATAAAATGAAGTTTGGCAAATCATCAATGTGATTTTTGAACTTGCATCCCTTTACAAGCCGAGTAATCCTGGAGCTAATATTATTGCACAAAGCTCACGCATACTTAACATTCTTTACTACATAGTTAGACCGAAATTCAATCGTGTAAAGTACAATGACGTTGGTGCCGGCGGAAAGATTGTTGCGTCGCCGTCTCTCTCGAGCCTCGTGTGACTTCATTAACAACCAGTGGTTAACTAAAAGTTTTCCCTCCGCCGGCAACAACGTCATTGTACTTTACACGATTGAATTTCGGTCTACATGCTTTACATTCAATCGATTCCGGGACTTATTTTTAATTACAAGCACAGCAGAAAATCCTCACAGTTTCTATATTTTGTAATTCAATAAGCTCTTTCTGGACTTCTTCAGCAACCCCTCCAACATTAATACAAAATGGGTATCGACGAATCAGCTTTTGGATACCTTTCGATTGATAAACGATTGAATCTCCTGTAAAATGTTTCGCGGACTACCTGTGGTCCGCGGACCACCGGTTGAGAGCTACTGCCCTAGATGATGAAAATTTCCGGAAATTTTTTGGGTTGCCATGGTAACAAAACCAAAAACAAACTTCTGATTGGCTAAAAAAGTGACGTGTGAAATTTTCATGCAAAAATTTAGGTAGCTGGTAATTTTCACAATGGTTTCGCAAGATCGTTGACCAAAAATGTTAATTTCATGTCTGCTCCGTTTTGATTTATTAAGATGTTGGCAGACATATATTGTGTAACTTGTGTTAAAACAAAATAAATAAAGCACAAATCTCAAGATTAAAATTAATTATACAAAAATAATTTCATATGGCGTTATACAAAAAAGGACTCTCAAAACAGGCTGAAAATATCAAAATCGACCATACAAAACTAATTTTAAAACCAACACCAATTCACTCAATGACACACACTATTCCGTATTGCACAATACAAATTCGGTTTGTTTCAATGATTAGTTTATTATTGTTAACCAATCGGTTATAAGATTGCTTGAAATATAAGGTTTCATTGCTTTTTAATAGATCGTTTAAATATAACAATTCTTTGATGGCAGTAATTACCTATTCTAAATTCAATACAAAATAAAAAATCATTGGTTTTAATTAAAGTTTATTTGTAAGAATATGCATCTCATTTATTGAAAATACCTAGTATTATTGTTTCAATTACAACAGCAATTAATCTAATGTAAGTTCTAGTGAAAAAAAATTTTTTTGTTTAAATTCAATCATATATGTGTTTTGAAAAACAAAGCATTATTATTAATAATAACATTTTTTAACCTTATTATAAATTGTTTATCCTAATAAAAATATTCACCATTTTTGAAATTTTTCCTTTATTTATTTAAATACTTTCCCTCCGATCCTTTTAGTGCAAATTGTTGGTTAGAGGTAGTATTGTTATTTGGGTAGGAATCAATTTTAAATGCTATAAAATAATAAGGTTAATGTGGCTATGCTGACACTGGTTTTGTTTAATAAATACGAGAGTTTTGCAAATGCTGTTTGTGTTCAGTAAAAACAAAGGTATTTTGCTATAAAATCATAAAACTGACGTAAGTATTTTGTCAGGTTAGAAATTTATTTTTTATGACAACTCCCATTAAACTTTCACCATAGGCAACCAGAAATACTTGCGCACAAACAAATCCGCCTATGATGAAATGTTTGATTATTCATTTTTATTGGCAACAACATCGTTTTTATTTGTCTTTTACTAATGCCCCTTTTGCTAACAACGATAGAAAGAAACCGGATTCCGCTGGGATTTTATCAGAAAAAAAAAAGAATTTCGCGATGACTAATCTTTCGAAGTATATAACCAGCAATACTTCCACAAGCAAAGAATGTACGATAAAAATTTGAACAAATCCGTTTTTTATTTGTCTTTGTCTAATGCACTTTCGCCAACACGGATAGAAAGAAATCTGATTCCTCCGTGATTATCAGGAAAGAAAAGGTGAATATTGTGATCACTAAAATATGTTCTGGTGAAGACGGTCCATGGAACTGACCAATAGGGTTAATTCTTGGTCAATTGTTTTTTCTGTAATCATTCTCAAAACCAAATGGATACCGTATAGTATTTTGGTAATTGAAACAATGGTTAGATAGTTTTCAAAGAAGTAAGAATACTTTTGTTCTCTAATAATAAGTCTATATTTAAAGAATTTTTTTTGTGTTATTTCAATAATGTTTTGTTGGGGAAATATTAACTTTAATATAACTAAAGTGACAGTGGTCAAGAATAATACTATTATTGAAAATATCATAGCATTTTCTTCTGTGTGGGAAAGTTATTATATTATCCGGTCAATGTTGCTTGTCTGTCAGTAATCTCTCAAAAAATGAGTTCTCTGTTGATTAAATATAATTGGATTATACAGACAATTATTCATCCACTTATCCTTTTACATCCAACTATGGATATCTGATATACGTCCAAAATAATTTTAGGGGTAACATGGCAATCGCAGATTTTTGTAATTAATAATTATGGAGTATGTATAATTTTGTTATTGTTGTTACTACCTCTGGCTGTCGTGTATCATTAATTCACTAAATTATTAATTATTTTTTAACTATAATTTTATAATTAATAAACTCTTGTATTTTAATTAAATTAATAGCTTTGACCTAGATTACTGTCCAGTTGTTATGTTACTGTTTTTTTAGCCCAACTGATCTACCTGTCCGTCTTTTAATGTTTTGACAGGACCAGTGTTACTCGTCTTTTTGTTGAGTTTCTTATGGACTTTTCTTCTTCTAGTTTTGTAGATAGGTCTATATTTGCTTTAAAAGTTATTTGGTTGGGAATTTACGTTCAGATTCACTAGGAAGGTTTCAGATTTAGTACTGGTTTAAATTAAAATCTTCTAGTTGATCACTGATCAGTTATGTTTTGACAGGTTTTTGTCCTGTCATTGTTATTAAGTCGTCATTATAAGATTATGAATTATTCTAATATTTCAACGATTTGCTTAGTTTCCAAAATATTTTCATCTTGGAATTAATCGCTAATGCTGAAGATGCATTATGCAATCGATGACGAGCGTCGAAAAGTCTTCTTTAACACGGTCTAATCCCAAGAACTATGATTTTGATTTTACATTATGTTCTTTTCAATATTTTAGAAAATATCTATAATATGCTTTTTGATTTTTTAAGGTTCAATCTCTTGTGTGCAAACCCTATTTTTAGACTGTTGTTATCTGATGTCTCTTTATATGATTTTAATGTATTTTATTACCCACATTGATTATCTAATTAATCTTGACATGCTATGCTTGTTACATATTAAAGGATTCATCCACTTTTTACCATTAATGCATTTTAGTACGTCCACTATATCTATCAAAACTAGTTTTCATAGATTACACACATGATCTGCCACAGTTTACTGGTAAAGGGTAGACAGATGGATAGATATGCAATATAGCAATTATGTTATTTTGGGTACACAAAGATATCTTATTTGCCAATAAACCTAATTAACTACGAGTCAAATATTTACTAATAATAATGATAATATTACATAATAAATGCTGGCGCTTTATAAAATAATAGCATTTCTTTCTACGAACGTGCCAAAAGTGATAACTTTAAGATAAGATTTTTGTTTGCCTTCTTTTGTTTTGGCAGTCTGCTGAGTCTACGCTCAAAGAAGCATAGCCTGTTCGAAACACCCTCTGTCTGTTAATGTGAGCCAAACAGCATTATTTCTTAAAAATTTCTTCTCGCTTATTCTGACTGGTCCTTTCTTCACATTTCTTTTTACTATTTTTGCACGAATCTTTTAACTTTCTTGCATGTTGGATATTTACTTTCTAATTAATATATTCCTTGCCTAAACTTCTGGCCGATTTTACTTCATGTCTCTTCCATGTTGGCATATTTCGTTTTCTTTTTCTTGTTTTTTCCTACTGTTCGTTTTTCTTATTCTGCTATCTTTTCTTTTTCTTATTTGGTTGTTTTTCTTGGTAATCATCTTAACATTCATGTTCAGCTTCGTAATCTGGGTCTTCATCCATCGCATAGGGATTACTTTCAGAAGATGAAAGACATAAATCAGCTTCTAGTGTTCTTTTATCACAAGTGTACTTAGCATTATTATCATGAAAAGAACAAGAAGATTGATTGTCTACTTCACGCAAGTCTGATGAAGATGCCTTACTACTTGTACTGCATAGATTACGGTTAATAATTGTATTTCATGTATCTTCAGATGGAACGGTGTAAGTCTTGGAATCAAATACTATACATTCTCGAGGTACCAAAAATTTTGGACGACACAAATCCGCAGATTTCATTAAATGACACCTGTAGTCTTCACACTTACACTTGTTCCGTTGCCTTTCTGAGAGCTGATACACTTGGTTTGTATCTAAAACAAAAAAATATGTGTCTCTAAAAATTAAAATACTTGAGTTGATTTTTGCATATACTAGGAGACCCGTATCCAATCATCCGATAAGGGATAAAGAAAGTAATTTTCTTTATTTTTGAGAATAATGTCGCATAAATCGATATAATTTTTGATGAAAAATCAAAAAATAATTCCTTTCCTCTCCTCTGGTTTTTGGTCAAAATCCGCCCAGGACGAGGGCCCTCCTGGGCGGATTTTGACCAAACATGATTCGAACTCTAACCTCATTGTGTGTGCCAAATTCCCAAACGCCCTTATCTCAAAATATTTAAAAGATATCGTGGGAACTAGGAGAATGAATAACCTTAATATTTCTTACCTCAATCATTACAACTTCTTGCTTCTTTTGGCAGGCTCTCCATAAATTTTCTAACTCTTGAACTTAACTTATCCATATTTGTAAAATAACACAAAATCCTTTCAAAATACTGTTCACTGTTTGTTACTAGTCTATAAACACTTACAACACTGAACTGAGATGTATGAAGAATCTTATGAACACTATTTACAATCTTAACTGCAGGTTTTTCAAGTCAAAATCAGTCTATTTACCAAGCGAAATATGAAAATTATGTTATTGGTATGCCAAACTATCCTAGCTCTAGGCTAAGCTCGATAAAAAATAGTTCTTTTTAAAATATAACTATTCTATCTCCATCATCGGCTGTATTTAGATTAATTCAGTAATATTCGCTAATACAGAACAAACCTAACTCCACTTTAAAATGTGGTTAGGCTTTTTTATTTAACATTAAGATATAATTCTGAGATAGGCAGATAGGATACTTTTTCATATGGTTGTAACTTTCTAGGTATTATAGATAGAGATAGGCTACTTCTGCACCAAATCCGTAGTGGTCTAAACTATCCTAAGTGATAAAAAACAGAAAAAGTCAAATTTTGGATATAGGCTAGTTCTGCTCTGAAGCGACGAAATAGTGTTTTATTTTACTTAATTTTTTTTCGCGAGGGAAGACTAGTGCAGGTTTTTCTATAGCCAAAAAGACAGAATGAAATTATAATCAAACCTAAACAAACCTGAGCAAATTTTGTGGTGCCTTGGTAGCTTTACTCAGCTTTGTTTATGTGTGCTCAGGATACTTTTCTCTCTTGTTTGCTACAGAGATGCCGTTACAATTCAATTATTCAGCCTCTCGAGAACATGTTAGTAGCTTATATTAAATCGGTGGCATTGGTGACTTTCATGTTGACGTCGTTGTTAAGTTTGCAATTTACACAGATGCGGGTAAGAATAATTAGTTCCAAAAAGTAAAGAATGGGTATGGGAACGTCTTTTTTGCATGAAGCACCCCTGAACTACAAATTCGTATTCAAGCAGTACCAATTTAAGGGGGCCATAGATACAGAAATATTTTTGAAACACCCATACCACCACCCACCTACATGTATACATTCATACATTAGATCTTAAAATGTAAGGATATATCAAAAACCGAAAGCCATCTAAAGCTCACTGCGTGAGTACGCGTGGTATGAGATCAGTCATATTCGTTAAAAATTGTAACCAATATAAACGACTTGTATTGATATTGTCATAGTTATGTTATCATGGATTATTTTATTAACTATTTCTAAAATCACACTTTATTTATATAAAGATTATTTTGACAATAACGATGAATAGACACTTTATTATTCGGTGGACATGGTGACGACATTGAAGGTCAGCTTGGTTTTGTTTAACTTTATTGAGTAGGTCAAGTTATGCTGACCTAGCAATGCACCGATCGTCGATAACTGGATGATAGAGTGAGGAGTAGTCGTTCTTAAGATGTCGAGAGAGGACATGTGCCCTTTGGTCGGGAGAAGAGCCGCCCTTATAGAGAAGATGTAAGAGAAGTAAGTGTAAGTACATATAATTATCTCATTATGTTTATTCGGAGCCAAACCTTATTTTATTGTTATTATTGTTGATTAATTATTATTAAATACTATTTCTTATAACTTGCTTTAACTTCATTCCCTCTATATGATCCCAGAGACTATTGCTTAGTCTCAGTCGCAACAACCCCCGTTGTGACAATATTAAATAAATCATCTGCTTTAATTTGCAAATATAAAACACATATTATATTATAGAGAACACGCAGATAAATGTAGATATCAATCTAATCCAGCATTCACATTCATATATACGTAGAAACCCAATATAATAGGATAAATATAGATAATTATTTTACATATAAACTTAATTATCCGTGAACAGAGTCTTTATTTAACAACAATTACAATATTGCCAATATGGCAATAATTACCACTACTTGTTTCATTTAGTTTAAAACATGGATTTTAGAATGGTATTAGAAATGATTCGATGTTCCGTATACTGTGAGCGTATCGAACGTGAAGCCTGTTTATTTGTTGTTTGTTATGAAAACATTTCCCCTAGAGGTAGAGTTTACGAACTTTAAGGAAATACGTAATTGAATCAAGAATGGTAGTAGAAAGAGATAAAATAGCATTGGAGTGTTGGAGCTCAGAAGTGTTTCTGTCTCTGTTGGTTGCTTAGGAAATACGTCTGAACACTCGGTTACACGTACGTCTTTGTCTAATGAACTAGAAAAGAAAAAGTGCGACTTATAAATTTATAAATGACTCGGAGCGACTTTAAATAAATCTTTAGAAATAATATAACCTGTAAATAATAAAACCTTTTTAACTTAAATTTATTATTATTTAGCAGAAAAATAAAATATTTTAGGGCTTTTATTACTTTTAGTAAATCTAGTGATGCTTCTAACGTATCTTTTGTACAAAAATATAAGGTAAAATAAGATGTGGCCAATGTTTACAAATTGTGTTTTCAGTGTCGCTTAGAATGGTTTGTTTTGGCTTCAAAGAATGTTAAATCATCCCGTATCCGTTCTTAATAGATCCATGGTAAAACTGCTGCAATAAAAATGGTATTTAATATAATAAAAATAATATTTTGTATATTTCCTGGTATTGCGGTCATGTGATGATTAATTGAAAAAAGTAAACTTTTTCATATTTTTACGTTTCGGTTTATTTTTTGCTAAACCTTCTTCAGAAATTGTCTAGAAAAAATTTTTTGAACTTTAAACATTGGATAAATTTTAAATATAAATGAAAAATAACATACCTTAATTTAGCTTGTAGGAAGGTTTAGCTGTGTAAGGTACGTTATTTTTCATTTATATTTAAAATTTATCCAATGTTTAAAGTTCAAAAAATTTTTTGTAGACAATGTCTGAAGATGGTTTAGCAAAAAATAAACCGAAACGTAAAAATATAAAAAAGTTTACTTTTTTCAATTAATCATCACATGACCGCAATACCAGGAAATATACAAAATATTTATATCTAATAACGGTCAGGAAAAACCAAACAAAAAAATAAAAATAATCTTATTTTACGAACTTAATTTTCTTTTAGTGAAAAGTTCTTTCGTAACAAACTTATTATTAATAGGTACATATTCTAATCATTAAGATTTTGATAATTAGGCTTGAATTATACGTGGGTCGTCTCAGATAACAAAAAATACAGTTCGCTGATATTATAGTTTGCATGGTATCAACTCAGTGGGACCGACCGATAAAAGTGACTTAGCATACTATGTACATGTATGGTTAAAAAGTCGAACAAATTTTGTCGTGTTTAATAGGTATTAACATCAAGTTTTCAAGAGAATATCAATTTCTAATAAGATTTGATAAATCGACATGGTTTGGCCGTTGATTTTTTACAAGCACATTAGGAAATAAGTTTTTACAAGAGTTCTAAAACAACTAAAACTTTTAAACTACGAATAGAAGACGGATAATTTATAGCAAATAGGTATACTGTACTTGTATTTTTGACTTATCGCTTACGAGTAGATTCTATTTTAGATCGGCAGTTCGATAGATTATAGAAGAAATCGAAAGATCTACCGATATATCGGTATACTTGGCAACCCTGCGTGTATAATATTACGGTTTCTTTTATCCACTACCATCTGTTGATCTAAAATGCTAACATAAAAAATACTTTCGCACTCAGTGTTAAACCTCCTCACTGTTGTTTGTATATCTGGTTGTGTGTAAAACTTTATCATGTGCTCTCATATGAGTTTTATTTATATTTAGGTGATATTTATATCACGTGACATGATAAACTGGGGTCTATTAAAAGCAAAAGAAAATGTTAGTTGCAAAGCGGACGACAAAACTGTGGAGATCTGGAGTGATGCACAAAAATCGGTTCCGGTGCCGGGTGGCAAGCTTCCGCTATGTTATTATTGTTTTATTGGCTGCCTATATATCAGTAGCAGCTTTACTTTAGTGTGATCTGTTCTTGCATTACAGTGGCTTCCTATAGATGGCGCTCGCGCGTATTCTGTACCGTCTTTGGTCACAACAATTGATTGAATATGCGAGTTTGCCATGGGGGATGCTGCCTTAATGGTTACGTCAGTCTGATGATCCCCAAGAAGGGTGAAACCTCACTATTCTACCAAGCCCGGGGTTGTCCATTAGATCTTGGACTCCCCGTACTTTAATGCAAGAGCATAACTCACTGTCTTGCTCGTCCGCTTTGCCACTTACATTTTCTTTTGCTAACATTATAACGGACGCTAAAACCCTTCTATTAAAAGTATTTTTGATTGTCATACAGAGAAGTCTTTTATATGGTGCAGACTTATTGCTATTTGCCGTAACATTTTTACCTCGTAATTTTTATAAATTCTTTAGCATAGATTCCTAGGCGAATTAAATGTTGCGCGCTTCCGAAACCCTCTTTGTTTTGCTTACTACCTGATGACTTTGCCGGTAATCGCGTCAGCTTAACAGATTGTTTACGGTTTAAATAGGTTTTAAATTAAATACCATTAAACCGAAGTTACGTGTTTCTGGTTTTACAAAGGCATAGTAAAAGGGAATAAATTAAGAAATTGCAAATAAAAAGTTTTGTGCATATTTGATATTTTATTCGATTTCGCTTCTCAGCGCAAACTTACTTTTCTTCATTCAACTGATATACCCGTTATGCCTCCCAAATTAGAGGGAAATGAGGTCCCATATTTGGGAAACAATATCACCCCACCTTAATTTTAATCATAATTCCTTTTTTTTGTTAACCGACGCACGTGCTGTCGCTAATCTGTCTTTTTTCTACAACTAGTTCTACGACTTCAGCTCGATATGATTAGCCTCTGATATTTTTGCCTTTTCTATATTCGTTATCATGTGCATTAACCCCCTTGCTGTTGTAAAAAGTCCAGATTATGAAATCTCATGTCTGAAGAAGATTTTCGTTCCTAATATAGTAGTTTTTGTGTTTTGATATTTAGAGCTAGGTAAATTTTAAAAAATACCGACCCCCCCCCCCCCCCCCCCCCCCGAGCCTTATGTCACGATATGAGCCAGATGATTTATGACAACCTTAACCCCGTAAGTAGCAACAGAGATATACAACTTTTACAAAATTACAAAATTTCTAAATCTGCCCTTGAGACCGACATCAGTGATAAAAGTATCACAGCTGACTTAGCTCGAGTTATTGACCTACACTGGTTGAAACTTGCTTTGCGTTGCGTTGTACTTGATCTTTTTTACATGATTTTTCAACTTGACTGTAGTTGTTGTGCCTGTCTTTAGTAAGTGACACAACAACACATGACAAACGCACGAAGTATGCTAAAACCTGTAGATTGACATAAGTATAAAAAGAGGGTAATTTAAAGTAGTTTTTTAAGCAATATCAGGCGAAATTTTTTTTTATTTATTTTTTAAAAACTTTTAGGTAAAATTGTGGCGTTCCAAATATGAAAATGTACCATCCTAGTAAAAGCTATCCGAACAATTTTAGTTACGTATCTGGTACTTTCATTACAAAAGATGAGAATTAAAAGTTAAGTCCCAGAATCTCGTTATTTAATCTCACAACAAACTAGAACTGAGTTTAGCATGAGATTAGTTTCAAAATACAGTGTAACCTCTATAATCCGGACACAGTTTAATCTGGACATCCAGTATTCCGGACACCTATTTTCGAAAGTTATAATCCGGACGCATTCTTTAATACGGACAGTTCGCACTTAAAAAAGAGAACACTGTTTTTTTTTATCTAGATGCGTGTTTTTTATCTTCATACAACCCACGAAGGCAGCAAGCCCAAGTGCTAAGGCACCGTGGGTTGTATATCGCAAAGCCGACTCACACACCAAGTATTAGAAACAACCATAGGGATTTCACTAACCCTTGTAAGAGAATGCTTGGGGTGGTATTTCCTCGGCGGAGGAAGAATTCCTCTACCACGTTCCTAAGTAATGACGGCGGCGGGCACCATTTCTTCCTGTATGAGCTTCTCAGGCGTCAGGGTGTCTTGATATTAGCCGGTTGCCATTTTGCATGTACTGCACGTAACCTTATTTTGTTGACGTTTGCGATAAGTTTAAATTTTAAAGTGTCAAAAAGAAAATATACAACGTTAAATTTGCAACAAAAACGCGAAGTGATTAGATACTATTTAAAGTATATTTTATTTCTTAAATGAGTACCATTCTATAAGGGATTTATTTTAAGTTTAACAATGATAAATAAATTTATAAATTATCTTCCGAGTTTTAATTTTGTTTGGTTTAAAAATTTGATATCATAACAATGTGATTTGGTTTGTATTCAGTAATCCGGACAAATCACTAATCCGGACAACACCCTTCCAATTAATCGTCCGGATTATAGAGGTTACATGTTTATAAATACACTTTTAAAAATTGTATAAATGCCTCAGCGAGCCGAGCCCCTCTGCGGTGCGGGGTCTGCGTGGGTGTTTGTTACGCTACTGCATATGGACTGATAAGAACCAATAAACATAAAATCAAAGTACATACATGTTCTTGTGGATGTTATTTACTACAGAACCTAGACCAATTAGAGTTAATTATAAGTCTAAAAAAATTATTAATATTTGCATTGCTGTTACAATTTTATGTTCGCACGCCAGTTAATTTAAAGTAGTTTCTTAAGCAATATCAGGCGAATTTTTTATTATATATTTTATAAAAACTTTTAATTGAAATTGCGGCATTCCAAATATGATAATGTCCCATTCTAGTAAAATCTATCCGAACAATTTTAGTTACGAATGTGGTACTTTCATGACAACAAGAGGAGAATGAGAAGTTAACTCCCAGAATCCCACATCAAACTAGAACTGAGTTTAGAATGAGATTAGTTTCAAAATACAGTGTAAATTAAATACATAAAAAAAGAAGATAAAACTGTTTTCTTTTGATCTAGATGCGTCTTTTTTATCTTTATGTTAGCACGGAATTGTATTTTTATTATTCTAGGCCAAGCAATAGAGCGATTTGTCGTGACATTAATCTTATTAGAAAACCGCCTGTGCCAACATCTGAAAGACGATCCGTAGACGATTCCTGTTATATTTCCAAATCTGAAATTTTTTCCTTTAATTTGCTATAAATATTTTTAAGCAAAAAGCGCGATTTTTTTAGTTTTTTGCTTATAAAATGGAAAGTAATGAAGCACTCTTAATGGTGTAAATGTACGATTTGTAGAGAATAAAAATACGAACAAAATGGGAGGTTCAACGTCCCGATAGGATAAGTAGCAACGGGGAAAATCCGGAAAACCCGGAAAATTAAGAGTTTTTTAAATTCATAAATCAGCCATTTTTAAACGTAGAGGGCTCAAACTTTGGGAAAAAGTAGTAATTTATAGCTACTGTATGTGTGCACAACGCCGATGCTGTCCGACGATTAGTTTTGCCACAATCGTCATTTAAATTTTTCAACACACTATTTTGCAACAGGTCTGGATGCTCTATGGATCGTCCGATTTTAATTATTGAAACGGATTTGAAAAGTACAAGTTTAATTGAACAATATGTATATTTTAAATTTTCCATAAAATGCTACGAAACCGGTTGAAAATGCATGCAAAGATGCATGAAAATGGCCGAGCGCGCGAATATTGGCTCTCCTTCGCTCCTCCATTCTCCCCACTACACCCCGCTTTTGCGCGCTCGGTCATTTTCACGCATCTTTACGTGCATTTTCAACCAGTTTCGTAGCATTTTATGGAAAAATTAAAATATACGTATTGTTCAATTAAACTTGTAGTTTTCCAATCCGTTTCAATAATTAAAATCGGACGATCCATAGAGCATCCAGACCTGTTGCAAAATAATGTGTGTAAAAATTTAAATGACGATTGTGGCAAAACTAATCCTCGGAAAGCGTCGGAGTTTTGCACACATAAAGTAGCTATAAATTACTACTTTTTCCCAAAGTTTGAGCCCTCTACGTTTAAAAATGGCCGATTTATGAATTTTTAAAAAAACTCTTAATTTTCCGGTTTTTCCGGATTTCCTCCGTTGCTACTTATCCTATCGGGACTTTCGACCTCTCATTTTGTTCGCATTGTTATTCTCTACACATCGTCGGTTTACACCATTAAGATTGCTTCATTACTTTCCATTTTATAAGCAAAAAACTAAAAAAATCGCGTTTTTTTGCTTAAAAATGTTTATAACAAATTAAAGGAAAAATTTTCAGAGTTGGAAATATAACAGGAATCATCTACGGATCGTCTTTCAGATGATGGTACAGGCGGTTTTCTAATAAGATTAATGTCAAAACATCGCTAATATTTTGCTCTATTGCTTGGCCTATTTTTAAATTGTTAAAACTGCCACCCCGATGCATATAATCTGTTGATTTAAAAATGACATTGTAAATCGGACAGTATCTGTACTATTTTGTTTTTTAACACTGTGGCGTTCTCTGATTAAGTTTTTAATGTAGTATTTTAAGTAAATCCGCTAATAAAAATGCCTAATAAAAAGTTAATTGCAATAAAGCAAAGTTTAGTTATGATAAAACTGGTAACTTCAAGCACTTTATGACGCTTTTACGAGCCACTAATTAACGATAGTTAATTTGGTGGAGCTTATGAGGTGTCCCATTATTGTATAAAGTTACTTAATATGGTGTTGTCTCTTGGAAGTGAACTAAGAAAAGCTTTATAAAGTGCTTTTGTAATATGCAGAAGCAAAACAGAAAAGGTCCTATCTTTACTATCTTCGTGGGTAAAATGGAGTCAGATTCCAGAAACACGTAGAGGCAAAAATTATGTGTAATCGTCGACATATTTTATAAGCATGGTAGTTACCAATGTTGTTTCTGAACTAAGTAATTTAGGCATTCGTCAACGTTAATTTAGGCTAAGTTTATTTTTTAAAATTGCCCAATGTAATAATTCTAATTTAAAAAATATTTAAACATGCTCTCCGTTAAGCTATCATCTTACAGCAGGCTCCCGAGCTGAAAAACTAACGTACGAGTTGGTTGTTGAAAAAATTTACAACATTTGAAAAAGTTCATCACATTTTTTCAGTTAGCTTCTATAGTTGGAAATTTTCCTACCCCTTTAAATATAATTCTTTCGGTACACTTCTGATTTTAAAATAAAATTTAATACGAATTTTGGTTTTTAGCAATAAAAATAAATTTCCAAGAATTTCTGCAGATATTTCTGAACTAATTTAAATATTTTGATTAAAATCATGATTAAAATTATCATTCAAATCGGGCCGTAAGATTTATGCCAACTAATCGTAATTTTCTCCATTTAGGTAAACGTTGAAAGAAAGAAAGGTCATTACTTATTTTTATTTGCAAAAAAGAAAAACTTTTACTACCTTGTAAATATGAACAAACAAGAAAAACTAAAAATAGATATTGTGTCCCCTAGGATAGCTGCCTTGTCCGTAGTTAATTTTATAGAATGTCCAAGAGACTTTTAAGGAAAAAATCATCAAGAGATAGCGATGTTAAAACATAAGATTTTCATTAAAATTTCGAAACCCCTTGTATTGTAAAAATGGTATCATTTAATAATATCAGAGTCAGGCTAATAAGCCCATTTGCGCGTCTACAGGTTCACACATAAAAATAATGTATTAACGTAAAGCCATTGGTTTCTATTCAAGAGCATATTGACTTTCATATGTGGCAAAGAAATAGGGTCTCAAAGAGAAAAAAAAGTGTTTTCGTATTTGTGCTCTTGGAACAACAGGAAACATCTCGTATTAAAATAGTTCTTAATTTAGTTTGTATGTAAATAGGTTTTATATTAAATAATAATTTTTTCAGAACAAAAGTGATATATTTCGGACATAGGTTTTGACTGCTCTTGTAATAAGAGAAATGAAAGACATACACAATTTCGTATTAAAAATGTTCGCTTTCCTAGATAAACACTTGTTATCATTGTTTGAAAA
This sequence comes from Philopedon plagiatum, assembly GCA_963971165.1. Lineage (NCBI taxonomy): Eukaryota > Metazoa > Arthropoda > Insecta > Coleoptera > Curculionidae > Philopedon > Philopedon plagiatum. The sequence goes on along the minus strand of OZ020195.1, from coordinate 63,477,778 downwards.
ATATTTATTCAAAATCTGAGATAAAATATCTTAAACTGAGAGATATTTCACAATAACGTAGATTTGCATTAAACTAAGAACTAGTTTCTCAAATCAAGTACCTAGAGTTTTTAAAAATAATATCGTTGCGATTTCAGCGAGAGCGAATTATTTTTTTGTTTTGAGCTCCTATACTATCTAAGTGAAAGAAATCTGAAATCTTAAACTATAACTTTTAAATGTTGTTAATTCTTAAATATGATGTCTTCCAATTGATTATTACGGTATTTTCGTTTAAGAAAATGGCTTAAAATATATTTTTCTCACTGTAAATCTTACTGTTTCCTTGAAATAAAGAAGTTCTCTTTATTTAAAAACTCAAGTGTTCCAAGTAAAGAAATATTTCTGAAAGCAATTATTTCCTTGAAACAAGACTTCACTTTTATGTGTGTTGTATTCAAGAAGATTGCAACAAATGTAAAATTATTTTAGTAATGAGCTTATCTAATTCATGTATTACCCACATACAATTTGCAACATTTTTAAGAACCTATAAGCAAAATTAACCATTATCAGAATCGTGAAAAGTCAAGGCATGGGGGAGGGTAGACGAAACCCAAATTTGAAAATCGGTCTTAAAAGTTCTTAAATTTTCGTTGTTAACATGCTACATTGTAACAACAAGAAGGTTAACATCGGTCAGAGAGACCGAAAACTGTCAAAACCATTTTTTTGTTAAAATTAAATTTGCGGATGTAAGCCACTGCTATAATATATATTTTTTAAAGTATTAAAGCAGTTTTCCTGAATGTAGGACTAAGAACTCGTACAATTTTCACTGAAAAAGCCTTAATTTTATTGTGGAAACAACAAAAACCAAATTTGTATTATCTAAAAAAAAATTGTCACAAATCTTAAAGCATAAAATAATTACTTTTAGTACAAATAACAAAACTTTAATTAAACATATCTATACTAAAAAAATATAATAGGGAGAGAAACTTTAATATCAAACATTGCCTTCATTTCGTGCATGTTTTCTGTATCCATGTCGATCTCTTGAACATCGTTTTCATCAATATCCTGCTCACTGTCCTTTACTTTGACCATATCTTCTTCCAAGCTTTGAATATTATCATCGTCAACATCATCGCATTCCAATGCTTTATCCGGATTGCCGTCACATAGCATGTCTTCATGAAGACGCTGAAGTCACTCTTGTTCTTTCTTTTAACTCATGATATTCATAAAAAAAAAATAAACAGTAATAACATATCTTTCATGACAAAATACTGATGTTACAAAGAAAAGATACATCTTTTATAGCAATAAACTTACCGGTGGAAATCGCAGACTCCAAGAAACTTACATGAAGTGTAACATCGTTCACTGACACCGAAATCCGTAATATGCAAAAAATTATGTAACGTCAGTCAATGATTTTATCGCACAAAAAATTGAAGCTATTAAGCAGGATAAGCGCTTAGCCGATACGTTTGGTAATTATCGGCCGAAGTTGGCCGAGTCGGTCTGAGAGACCGGGCGTTAACAAAGAAAGGTTAAAAGTGAGTAAAGTATTTTTACGATGGAAAAGTATACAAGAAAAAGTTATAGGCAGCTAAAGTTTATTCAGATCAGAAGTGCTAAAGGTCGTATTTCTGGTCGTTCCTCGAATTAACCCTTCAAAATAGTAGGATGGCGCTGCCTGTGTCTCACTGCTTATGCAGTACGACAGTTGTAGCTTTAAGGGATTACTTTTTCGGAAGGTTGGTATGTTCGTCTATCCTGTACTGATGAGAACCAACGAGTTCGAAACCGGTCTGCAGGTGACGACATCCTAACTAAAGAAAAAGCTTCCTTCTTCCTAGTAGTTTCTTGCATTCAAAACAAGTATTTTATTATCTAACTGTGTTAGAAGAAAATACGGCAAATTTTGGTATGTAATTCAGCGCTCGGAGGGGCATATAGCCCGGAGAATAGCTGTTTTACCATTATTTGTTGAAATCCTTATTGTATAAGGAATTTTCAGGTGGTTAGAGAATTTATTCTCAATTTTTGCATCCTTAAAAATGCCTTTGTGAATGTTGTCTAGAGTCCCCTTTGAAAAGTTTTATAATCAATTTTCGTACGTTTTTAAAGAAGTAACTTAACTTGTAAAATCGTAATATATACTGCATCACTCTACTTTAAATTGTGATATGTTTGTGGATCTTTATTGCAATATTCAAACCGTAGATAATTTTGAACACGTTCAGTTGCTCAGATAACACAGCCCCACAAAAATAAAAGAAAGTTTTGGAACTCCTATCGAGACAACTATATCCCTATGTAATTTTCGACGCTGAATCCGAATCCGAGGTCAAAAAAAATCGTACACCCCCAAAATCAACCCCTAGCGCTAAAAAACACCTCCTCAGCGAGGTAAAAATGACTTAACGATCCACGAATAGTCCTAAATCTCAGTAAATCGAATTAAATATATTCAAGTATATAACGCATAAATACAGAGTTAACACTACTTTCCATTGAAAATCACCCCCATGAGTGGGTGAAAACTACCCCTCATACTACAGGAAACTTAAAAAAATGCAGTGATTGCAAGAAAAGCTTACGATGCCCAGTTTTTTTTTGCAAAGAGAGAGTAACTGCATTAGTTCCAATACGATGCTCAAAATCTACCCCATAGAGTGGCGGAACCCACCCCTAGATTCAAATTGCAAGGAAAATCGGGGAAAAAATTTTGTCATCGTGATTTCTATTTTAATCCATGCTAAAATTGGCTAAAGAAATGCAGCACTGCAGTTTGGAGGTGAATACGTGCATTGCACCAAAGTCCACATCCCCATGAGAGGGTGAAAATTACCCACCACATAACAAGAAATTCAAAAAATAGTTGCAGTACCTTTTAGAAAAGCTCAAAAAATCTGCATTTTCTTATTTAAGAAGAATCTTCGACAACGTAGGTACTTGAAAAGTATCCATATTATGAAGTAGCAAAAATTTACCCGTAGTCTTAATTCAATTAAATTTATTCTTTCTTTTTGTAATATCTTTTGGATTTGTTTTCGAATGATCTTCTGACCGACTGCCGTTTATGCTTTTCAGATGTCTCTCTTTTTAAGTATCAACAGTAATCTGCCATCATGTGTTCGTCCCATCTTCCTTGGTACCTTTTTTCCATTTCTGATATATCTTGGTGAAAGCGTTCACCCTGCTCTTCACTGTAGACGCCTACATTTTCTGGGAAATAATCAAGATGGGAATCGAGAAAATGAAGTTTCAAGCTCATATTGCACCCTAAAGATTTGAAAGTTTTAATCATTTCTGCAACAACTTTTTTATAATTTTTATCTCTTTTATTTCCCAGAAAATCATGTGCTAGTTTTTTGAAACTTAGCAATAAAAAAATTAAATTAAATTTAGGGGTGGTTTCCGCCACTTTATGGGGGTAGTTTTTGAGCATCGCACCGAGACTAATGCAGTTACATACTGTTTCTAAAATAACTGAGCATCGTAAGCAATCACTGCAGTTTTTTTTAAATTTCCTGTTGTCTGAGGGGTAGTTCTCACCCAATATGGTGGTTATTTTCAATGGAAAGTGGTGTTAACTCTGTATTTATGCGTTATATACTTGAGTGTTTATATTTAATTCAATTTATTGAGATTTAAGACTATTTGTGGAGCGTTAAGTCATTTTTACCCTGTTTAGGGAGTGTTTTTTCGCGCTAGGGGTTGATTTTGGGGGTGTACGATTTTTCTTGACCTCGGATTCGGATTCAGCGTCGAAAATTACATAGGGATACAGTTGTCTCGATAGCACGATGACAAAAATTTTTCCCCGATTTTCCTTGCAATTTTTCTAGATGTGGTTTCCGCCACTCTATGGGGGTAGATTTTGAGCATCGCATCGGAACTAATGCAGTTACTCACTCTTTGCAAAGAAACTGGGCATCGTAAGCTTTTTTTGCAATCACTGCATTTCTTTAAGTTTCCTGTTGTATGAGGGGTAGTTTTCACCCATTTATGGGGGCGATTTTCAATGGAAAGTAGTGTTAACTCTGTATTTATGCGTGTTTATATTTAATTCGATTTACTGAGATTTAGGACTATTCGTGGAGCGTTAAGTCATTTTTACCCCGCTGAGGAGGTGTTTTTTAGCGCTAGGGGTTGATTTTGGGGGTATACGATTTTTTTTGACCTCGGATTCGGATTCAGCGTCGAAAATTACATAGGGATATAGTTGTCTCGATAGGAGTTCCAAAACTTTCTTTTTTTTTTGAGGGGCTGTGTAATTTAATGAAGAATTAAACTAATTGGACACTTACTGTATGACATTCATGTTATTGGTATTGCCAAAGGTGACTCAAAACGTCCGTTAAATTTATTACTGGAGTAAAAGTTCTAAGTGCCTAACAGGCTGTTACAGGCTTGTATTATGGTATTTCAGATCTCTAACTATTTGGTAGAAAATTTTTCCCTAAATTGAAGGGGTAATTTAAGTTTAAGTTTCAGTATCGAAAAAAATGTTTTACAATTTTGTCTAAGAGATGTTAAAAAAGTTATCGGGGGGGGGGGGGGGACAAAAGGGAACGGCTGAAAATTTCTCCAAAAATATATCAGTTTCGGGGTTATTAAGGTCAAAAAATGTAATTTTGTCTAACAGATTAACAGATGGTCAAAAAATTAAGGGGGGGAGGAGCGATTGGCAATTTTTCCAAAAATGACATTTTCGGGGTGATTAAGGTCAAAAAATATAATTTTGTGTAATAGATGTTAAGAAAATTAATGGAGGGGGGGGCTAGCAAAAAGGGCAATTGGCTATTTCTATAACAATGTTAACTAAACATTTTCTGGTTTATTGAGGTCAGAAAAGATAATTTTGTGTAAAGAATGTTATAAAAATTAATGGAGGGTGGAGGGAGGGGGGAAAGGGGCGGGTCAGATTTCTTCAAAAACGTTAGCTACTATGTCATTTTTTGGGTTATTTCGGTCAGAAAATCTAATATAATATGGCCATTACAAATTTACAGAGGGGAGATAAGATGAAGCGGGGATGCATTAAAAAGAAAAAGAAAACACTTTCTGATCAACCCAATCAAACTGAAAAAAATTAAGTTGACCCGCAGTAATATTATTTCATACTTTTCAGTGCTTTTCCTTTTGTGAAGTTGGTTTATTTTTTTGAAAAGAAAAAGAAATATTTTTTAGGACCAATAATTCATAAATACAACCTGACAAAATCTAATATTAATTTTATTTTATTTACCTTTTCTATCAGTTACTTGAGTCTGACCCCGATTTTTGCGATATGTATTATTGAAATCCGGTCTCTAGATATAACTAACCTAACGTAACTCATGTTACATGTATTCATAATCATGACATCAAAAATAGGTAAGGTCTAAGGTCTAAGAAATACTCAAGGAAAGACTATAAATACGACCTTAATGAAGTGTATCACACAGGGCGAAAGTAAAAGGTCTATTGCACAATCCTTAAACATTAGCACGTGCATTCTTAGGAAGAGATTTTTGATAGATGACTTATGCGAAACAGTTTTTTTGAACTTGAATAAAAAATAAATATATGCATACCTTGGATGAATTAAGAATGGATACGGGATGATTTAACATTCTTTGAAGCCAAAACAAACCATTCTAAACGACACAGTAAACACAATTTGTAAACATTGGCCACATCTTATTTTACCTTATATTTTTGTACAAAAAATAGGTTAGAAGCATCACAAGATTTACTAAAAGTAATAAAAGCCCTAAAATATTTTATTTTCTGCTAAATAAGAATAAATTTAGGTTAGAAAGCTCTTAAATACATTATTTCTAAAGGCTTATTTAAAGTCGCTCCGAGCCATTTAGACAAAGACATACATGTAACCGAGTGTTCAGACGTATTTCCTAAGCAACCAACAGAGACACGAACAGTTCTGAGCACCAACACTCCAATGCTATTTTATCTCTTTCTACTACCATTCTTGATTCAATTACATATTTCCTAAAGTTCGTAAACTGGACCTCTAGGGTAAGATGTTTTCATAACAAACAACAAATAAACAGGCTACACGTTCGATACGCTCACAGTATACGGAACGCCGAATCCTTTCTAAGTCATCCAAGATGCATACCCTTTGCTCTCCTATTCTAGAAATATTTTTACTTCAAATTTGCTATCCTAACTAATGCTGTAATATAAAAATTACTTCACTACTGCTGTATATCTTACTTACCGAACTAAAATTGGCTGCCCTAAATCTTCTAACAGAAAACGTATTTTTAAAATGAGAATGAGGAGACTAGCACGAAATTTTAAATTTAAATTTAATTTACTGTAAGTCCCTTTAACGCAAATTACTATTTTTAATTAGTTTTAGTTGGAGCCCTTTCATAATTAAATTCAAGGGTCACAGCTTAATCTGGCTTTAGACATTCTAATTTAATAGATCCTACTGAATTTTAATCTATAGTAAAATGCCGAAAATCGGTATTTATCCCTTTCGAATATCACCTCTCAGTTTACAAAGAAATTCAAATTTAGCGTACCTAAAGGATTGGAATTTGCCTAAAATATTCCCGATCAAAAAGTGCCACGCCAGGGACCAATTGGAAAATTGATTTTCTTTGTGAAAACCTTTAAAAATACGAGATTATTGGAGCCAATGAAATCCTTATGGATGTTTCCAGCACTGGGTGTGTGAGTCGGTTCAGCGATATGTAACCCACGGTACCTTAGTACTTGGGCTTGCTACCTTCGTGAGTTGTACGAAAATAAAAAGGTACTTTGAAAATAAGCTCAGTAAGTAGAACATAAAAAGTGAGAGTGTCACGTGACTTGGACAACTACATGAGAATTTTTGTAATAAACATGTCGCCTGTACACAAGAAAAGTGGCATAATTAAAAAATTTTAGAGAACAAGTAGTTACTTAAAGCATTTGAAAGTTTCGGTAAGGTGTAAACACGGTACGTTATACAAATATGCGGAAATATTTATTTTTTATTTTAAAGAATTGCACGGTAGTTCAATGTTCGTCTCTTTGTGCATTCCTTTTTTGTTTAATTACAAGAGATGTAAGCTTCGCCGGAATTTAAGAAGCTTTCAGCAATATTGTTTCCAAGTCTCTGGATCTGCTTTTCATATTTTTGCATTCTCTGTACTGAGGTTCGACGATTTCCGCTAAAATAGAATCAGCTTGTGGAGTTTTGTCGATGCTGTTTCCTTCATCCCTGCTCGGGGAAGATTCTGACACATTATTTCGCGAACAGAATCGTTTGATGAAAAAGAGAGTTTATTCTGGGTCTGAATCTGACTTGTCAGTAAACATTAAATAGGCATTTTATTATATTTAAGGATAAATGGAACCAAGAAAAAGGATTTGGTCTTGCTCTCTTCGATATCTGATTTTCTAATTGCGGTAAAGACATCTCATTTCCACTGGAATAGTAATCCTCTGGAAAGGTGGGTACTTTAGAAATTCATTTGGTCTCGACATTATATAATCAAAACTCTGAACTTAAATAAGGCAATTTGCGACAACTAAAGAGAGATACTTTTCCTTTGATTCATCTACAACAACAAAAATGCATTGTAGCAGTTTTTATACAAACTACCACATGGGTTTAAATATCCTTCGAACTTTAACACATAAAAAGTATTGCTTGAAAATTATAAAAACAGAATGATCCTGTACAAATATTAACAACAAGTACGAATGTTTATAGTGACCTTTAGACCATAAATCTCCAAGCCTATTAGTTATGGAATCCGCACATTCAAATAATTAAATCGGCTTAAATGGAGACGCCTGAAACCTCAACTATATTCCCGGCTAGACGAAAGAGCGAGACCATATAAACACCTCCGCAATAAATATTAACCGACTAAGCCTTTGATAAAGTTGGGTCTATTCACTAACCGTTTTAGAGGAGAGAGATTTATTTAAAACGTCAATTTAGACGGTTTTACGAATTTATTAACCGAGCCTTACTGTGGTATTTTTATGGAATCACTTCGGTGTCCGTCCTTCCGTCCGTTCGTCCGTCTATCACAGGCGATTTTCTCTGAAACTATTCGACGAAAAAATTTGAAATTTAGCACATAGTTAAAGTGTTGTGGCCCAATTAGGGACGTGAAGTACAAAAAGTTGAATTTGGATTTTGGGGGTTTATTTCAGGGGGTAAAGTGGCACATGTAAAAAAAAATTTAACGGCAGCGTGTAGAATATCGAATGAAAGCTTATTGAAGCACGAATTCAACAATATATATGATGTATGTTTTATGCATTTTTAACGATTTTTTGGGAAAAACGCTTAAAAATTGCTGTCCCTCACCCTTATTATCAGTAGAATCGCTTTGAAAAATCTGAAAAAAATCATGAATATGTATTAAGAATTAGGTGTAGATTAAACGAAAATTACCAGCATTGAAAAATTATAGCGCGATCAATTATTGTTATAAACAATTGAATTGTTTATTTTCTTATAACTGCTAAACCATTGGTTTTAGAGAAAAAGTTTTTCATCATTTCATACCCAACCGGAAAAAAAATATTTCTTACGATGTAAGAAACAATTTTTGTCCTTGCACATTTTTCAAATTTTTTCATTTGGCTCCGCGCATACGCTATGTAATACAACGTTGCTGTCGTTGGCGGCGGGGAGCACGGAAGATGGGCGGGGATCTGGCGGCCGAGGTTTGTTCAGGTTAAGTGTGTGTGTGTGTGTGTGTGGGGGGGGGGGGGGGTGATGACACGGAACACTAATTGTGCAAGCATAGCCAGCACTTGACAGATTTTTTTTTAATTTGAAGATTATTTTTAATATTTTATGTAACGGCTCTCAAGTAAGTTTAGATTATAAGGCGGTGATCACGAAGGCAGTTTACTCGCAGTTCGCCTGCTTCTTTTCTGTGAGGTTGCTTGTACAGTGCGTTCAATTTAGCTTCATAACATTTTGATTCGCTGTAACTTTTTTGTTTTTAAAGATATCAAGGTAAACAAAAAAACAAAATGTAGGGTTAGTAACCAAGTTTGTTTTTTGAGTTACACATAAAACAAAACACTAACAATTTTCTGAGATAATAGCCTACCTTATATTTTTTAAAATGGAACACCCTGTATATTATATATGTATTCAATAAAATACGCTATTCTGATTATATACAATGATATAATACACGTTATATTTTTATCCACTCGTTTTTGACATATCGGCAAAAATATGAAATTTTTATATAATACTCTGGTATGCTGAAAACAAATCTAGCCACGGCACTCTTCCGAGATTAAGTAGGATAAAAATTTCATATTTTTGCCGATATGTCAAAAACGAGTGGATTAAAATATAAAGTGTATTATATAATTGTAATCAGAATGGCGTATTCTATTGAATACATACCGTGGGCTTACTGCAAAAACTGACCAAGTCAAAAAAAACGCTTTTGCACAAATCACGTTTAAAGTTTATAAGCGTACATAAAATAAAGTTTTACTACTATGCAAACGCAATTTTTGCATGAAATGGATAATTTAATGTAAATTTAATTCAATTTACTGGCATGTGTGCTTTTTTGACATATTTCGAAAAAATGTGACTTGGACACTTTTTGTTGTTAAAGACATTGAGTAAAAAGCACTTGGTCAAAGAAAAATCAGCAAATATAATTGGAAATAATTATTTATTCTTCTATACTAGTAAAACATTTAAACACAAAATAAAAGCTACTCCGAATCTATCTCTAAATCACTCTCAAAACTTCCCGGTTCCGGTAAAGTTATATTTTTTTTCTTGTCCACGGGGGATCGAATATCATCGACAGTTTTTTTAAACTATCGATAGTTTTCCATAGCGGTGCCTTTCTTTAATACCGTCATGATAGTAAGTGTGTTTTTCTTACAACTTTTTTTTATTTAATTTTAAGATCATGAACACCTGGATCATGAACATGTAGATGTAGTAGACACTCTAGAACAATATGCAAGTAACAGTCTTCCGTCAACAAGTGGTGTCCAGATTAACCAAGATAAACATGAGAACGTACATAAACCTGATGAACATGAAATTAAAAATGAGGCTGATAGTAGCAATGAATATGTTCCATCAAATGAAGAAAGTTCCAAAACCAAAATTATTTTAGAACAAAGAGAGTTTATTTGCTCAAATTACTGGAAGCTTGACTACTGTCGACAAAAAGACTTTATTTTGTCATGCGTTTTTAATTTCTTGCCTAAGGTTCATAGAGTTTGTAGCGGTTCAGGTGTCAGAAAAGAATCTAGTTGCAAATCCCATCTGAAGAAGGAGGGAGGAACCATTCAGATGTGTAAACTATTTTTTTACTACTACTAACTAACTAACTAACTACAACATGGCATTTTTTAGTCCCAAAAAGGATCAGTGCGAAATCTGTTCGCGATTTAAAAACCATCCTTTTTGGGACTAAAAAATGCCATGTTGTAGTTAGTACAAAATGTTCTCCGATATGCTATTTCCGAAACATGATTTTCTAATCTTTCCTGACATTGTTCAATGTATAATTGGTACATCTTGCTAATAGACAAATTCGAGTCTAAGTATAATCTATTGCTGCTTTTTCGGCAATAATGGGACTCCATAGTTGGAAAGCTTTCAATATGATTTTTAACTTTTTGTATCAGTTCGTCCGGAGTTTTATTGATTGCTGTTTTTTTGCCCCTTTTATCGGACAAATCAAAGAGTCCATTTTCATTAATACCCTTCAATGCACGATCTACTGGGCCATAACTGATACATAAAGTTTTCAAAAAAAAATATTTTACACATCTGAATGGTTTCTCCCTCCTTCGTCAGATGGTATTTGCGACTAGATTCTTTTCTGACACCTGTACCGGTACGAACTATATGAACTTTAGGCAAGAAATTAAAAACGCATGACAAAATAAAGTCTTTTTGTCAACAGTAGTCAAGCTTCCAGTAATTTGAGCAATTGAGTAATTTGTTCTAAAATAAATTTGGTAGATTGACGATTGACTTCCTTTGGAGCTTTTCGTGGATGTATTTTGTTTTTAGTATTATATGGCATGCACGACTTTCTTTGCTGCTTGGTTAAATTTCTCTTCCATGTGTCAGGTTTCGATTTTGTATAACCACGTCTTTTTTTTTAATGAAGGCTCATCACTATCAGAACTTTCTTCATTTGATGGAACATATTCATTGCTACTATCAGCCTCATTTTCAATTTCATGTTCATCAGGTTTATGTACGTTCTCATGTTTATCTTGGTTAATCTGGACACCACTTGTTGACGGAAGACTGTTAGTTGCATATTGTTCTAGAGTGTCTACTACATCTACATGTTGATGATCCAGGTTTTCATGATCTTAAAATTAAATAAAAAAAAGTTGTAAGAAAAACACACTCACTATCATGACGGTATTAAAGAAAGGCACCGCTATGGAAAACTATCGATAGTTTAAAAAACTATCGATGATATTTGATAGTAGAAACTATCGATAGTTATCGATAGTTCTCGATCCCTACTCACTCATGTCTCATTTTATCTTTGGCAATATTGCGACCAATTGCGACACCAGCAACTGTCCTCTGCTGCTCATTCTGGCTTATAATTTTATAATTGTATTTAAAAAATCAGCAAACAATCCACACACTGTTTCCTGACTAATTACACAGTAATAAAATTACAAATAGGATCTGATCACAGCAAGAAATGACCAAGTCGACTTGATCTTTTTCAAGGGTATTTTTGCTGTCAGCAAAAAGTGTCTAAGTCGACTTGGGCATTTTGGCTTGTAACAAAAAACACTGTAACGTCAATGGTCATTAAGTGTAGGATTTTATTAACAGTTTTGAGAGATATATATGACTTGGTCAATTTTTCTAGTAAAGTAGATTACTTTAACTAGTGACTTGGTCATATTAACTTAAATCCTACAAATTTTGACTTGGTCACTTTTTGCAGTAAGCCCACGATATATAATATACAGGGTGTTTCATTTTAAAAAATATAAGGTAGGCTATTATCTCAGAAAATTGTTAGTGTTTTGTTTTATGTGTAACTCAAAAAAAAACTTGGCTACTAACCCTACATTTTGTTTTTTGTTTACCTTGATATCTTTAAAAACAAAAAAGTTACAGCGAATCAAAATGTTATCAAGCTAAATTGAACGCGCGGTACAATCGCATATGGTTACACGTAGCTAGAGAACAAGAAAGATGCAATATGCTGTGCCATTTTCATACGTCAGTCTAGAGCTTGAAGAAGAAAAATAGGGGGGGGGGCAGCAATAATAGTAATGCACCCGCGTTGCGACTGAGCCAAATTAAAAATTTTGAAAAACTTGCAAGGACAGTTGTTCCTTACATCATGAGAAATATTTTTTGTCAAAAAAACTTTTTCTCTAAAACCAATGGTTCAGCAGTTATAAGGAAATAAACAATTAAATTGTTTATAACAATTGATTGGCAAGAATTTTTCAATTTTGATCATTTTTGCTCAATCCAAACCTAATTCTTAATGCTCATGATTTTTTTCAGATTTTTCTGAGCTATCCTTTTGGTGTAAGAATGGGGGACAGGAATTTTTAAGCGTTTTCCCAAAAAATGTAAAAAAATGCCTAAAAAAATTACATCATATATATTGTTGCATTCGTGCTTAATAAGCTTTCATTTGACACCCTACACGATGCCCTTGAATTTTTTTTTCCATCAAAATGTAACTTTTTGATAATTTTCGTTTAATCTACACCTAATTCTCAATATTCATGATTTTTTCAGGTTTTTCTGGGCGATCCTCTCGGTGATAAGGGTGGGGACAGCAATTTTTAAGCGTTTTTCCATAAAAAAATGACCAAAAAAACATCATATGTATTATTAAATTCGTGATCCAATAAGCTTTCTTTTAACACCCTACACGACGCCCTTGAAAATTGTTTTCCATTTTCCAATTCACCCCCTGAAATTAAGCCCCAGGATCAAAATTCAACTTTTTATACTTCACGTCTGTAATTGGGTCAACACACTTTATCTCTGTGCTATATTTCAACTTTTTACGTCGAATAGTTTCAGAGAAAACCGCCTGTGACAGACACACGGCCGGACCCCGAAGTGATTCCATAAACATTCCGTGTCACGGAACACTAAAAAGAAAGACCTTACCTTCGGTAAGTCACGTTCGAGCAAGTGGTGTGTTGGTCACGTGATCAGTTTTTAAAAAAAAATTGCACATAGTAGTTACCTATCATAAAGGCTTGGAAGTAAGTGAGCGAACCTAAGAAAAGGAAAAAATATATTAATATTGATATGCGCCTAACCGTATTGTGACTGTAATTTGAAATAATGGATGGCTGGCAAGCCTATTTAATATCTATATCTCTATGATATAAGAGCTAATTCGCTAGTAAGTACGTGGACTTTCCAGGCGCGGCTCGTCCATAAGGTCATTTGGTCAATGACGCACCTAAATGTATTTCCAGTGATCTACTTATAATTTATTTTTTATAACCGAAAAGTAATCTATTTTTTAAGTGAAGTTCCATGCGAAAACTCCCCAAGAAAGAATCAAGCCAAGCTTGCTCCCATGATACAAATAAATGAGGATATGATACCGCGCAGGTAGGCGTGGCCATTTACGTCACGCCGGTGACCAATTCCGCGATATTTTGTAAACGAAACACGTCTTTTTCAAGATCGCGTTGTGTTTTCAACTATTTTTTGGTGTTTTTATATTACTTTTATTAGTTTAAAAGTACAAATGAGATGTGCTCTGTGTGATTGTGATGTGGACAATCAATCAATCAATGTAATCAATGTATGTATTTATCCCTTTATTTATATGATTATTTTAAATCATATACTATAAAATTTGTATTATAAGCAGGAGGCAAAGTATATTGCCAATAGAATTTATATAAAATCGCCTATAACTAAAGTAACCTCTATATTGCACGTTATAAATTTCAAAAATTGGACAAAGCGTGACGCCATGCGCGAACCCGGACGAATTTGACACGGTTTGGTATCATACCTTCTTTTATTTGTATCATCGCTTGCTCCGGACTCTCCGTATTTTAAATTGACCTCATATGTGTATATGGACTATATAAAATGCATTAAAGCTAAGAGAGAAACAAACATACGAGCTTTAGGAAGTTAAAAAGAGAATATCGCTTTTGGGGCACGCGTGGCCGTCAACGCCGCCACGCCGGTTGTTGCAAATTCTGGCTCACTAATCTAAATCTGACCAATTTATTATTAGAACAATATTCGCGATAATTTAATATAAGCTTAATTAATTTTATTTAAAGATATTTAGGCAATTACTAATAAAAATAATAATTGTAAATGTGCCTATAAAACATTAAAACCTTCAAATTACGACTTTGACAATAACTTGGCAACGCAGCATCGGATCCGTCTATCGATATAAAGTTGCGGGCATGCGCTCTAGGTTGTAATATCTTTCAGCTATGATGTATCGATGTATCATTGTGTCAAAATTCGGTGCGTACATAACCACAAAATATAGGTAGAAAAGTAAAAATTTTTAAAAATTTAAGTTTCGATGACTTCTCAATCTTTGTATATGTGATATATATCCTTAGCGATGATAATAACATTTTTGGTGTTGTGTGTTGTGTGTCTACATGTAAAAATCCTTGCTGTGCTGCGTTCCAAATTTTTATTTTTCGGCTATTCTCTTGGAAAAACTGGATCATCCATCGATTTTTTTTTAATTACTCCAAAGAAGGTAATCTTTCTTTTGCCTATTCGAAAATTTGTTAATTTTGTCATACACAAGACCCCTTGTGTTACAATGGTTTTAACGGTGCAAGAAACTGTTCGCAGTTAAAAAAGTAACAGAAAGAAATGCAGTTTCAGTATTTTATGTTTCTGCGGTGTTTATGTGTAGGTAAAAATAATCTCTTAGCAGAACTGGGCACATTATTAAAGAACCTTCCTTAATTAAAAAAGTGTATTTTTCTTGTTACGTTGATATCAATAGTTGTCTACAAAATTTGCCCCTGCTGTAAAAAACTCACCGCGCCTGGTAATTCCATTTTTTAATACAGTACTCAAGAATGAAATTACACGTACATAGGTACTTAGTACTTACGAATTAGCTCTTATACCATAGTAGTGAAGTTGGTTGTCAATACAGTATAGCAAATGAGTCTGTATAAAAGAAATGAAAGGGAGTAATATCGCAAAAGATTACCAGATTATTAAATTCTTCATGCACATATTTTACCATAATGTATTTCAAGAACTTTGCAGATTAAAAAGAAATAGAATATTTGAAAATCTAACATTTTATTTAAAACTTTTTATACAGGCTCTATAAAGATTTCCATTGCATTGTCATTAAATATTTTTCCTAAATGCATGAATGAGTTTATGTGTTTATGGTTTGTCCCATACCATAAACAAAAACCCGGGAGTGAAAGGCAAGGGATAAACGTTTGTATAAACAGAGCACGACCCGTTTATAAACATACGGCAGTGACAGCGGGAAACTTTGATAATAAAAAATAGAAAAACGAAAAATTTATTTCTGTTTATGAAAAATGAGCGGTCCAGGGTTAATTTTTATGAAGTTGTTTTTCATCGCTGTTTAAGTCTCACTTGGGTAGGCGAACTTTTTTTTTGGTAAAAACTTACTAACTGAGAATCAGTTTTATTTAAAAACATTTATCTGTTATACCTCAAATTTCGCTACCATGAATAAATCTAGAATACAAACGGTGACATAGAATTTAACCAAGACGGAAAGTGAAGATATTTCACAACATACAATTATATAAGATACTATTACACTATGAATTTGTTTCTGAGATTTTTCGCAAATGGTCTAGCCGGTTAACTATATGAAAAGTGCCCCAACGTCGTTTCCATGCTCTTACCTCGTAAATTATTGTTCTTTGATAGAAACATTTTTCCACCAAATTTCAAACCCCTCCTCTCAGTAATGAGGGAGATATGGGGGTGGCAACCTTTAACTTTAAAAGTCATTACCTTTAAAACTATTTGAAATATCTCAATGAAATTTTAACTGTGCATAGTTATTCATAAGGTTTATATAATATAATTTTTTCAGATTTTTATCTCAATAATAAATGGTAGAAAACAAGATGTTTAATTTTTAGGTGTG
The DNA here is from genome assembly GCA_963971165.1 of Philopedon plagiatum. Taxonomy (NCBI): domain Eukaryota; kingdom Metazoa; phylum Arthropoda; class Insecta; order Coleoptera; family Curculionidae; genus Philopedon; species Philopedon plagiatum. Next base: position 63,461,645 of record OZ020195.1, on the reverse strand, counting down.
GTTTGTCATACTTACCCCCGGAGTGACACCAACTAAAAAAAATTAGTATAATCGTCTATTCTCTAGTAATAACATAAAAAAATTACACAAAACTCGAATAGGTGGAACATTGTTAAAAAAAAATAAAAATCAATGTGACTTTTATAAAATGAAGCATTTACATATTTTGGCGAATTAATGTAAGTATGTCGTACAAATGAAAGAATCGGGAATAACACATTGATTTTTTTTAAATGTTCCACCTATTCGAGCTTTGTGTAATTTTTTTATGTTATTACTAGAGAATAGACGATTATACTAGTTTTTTTTAGTTGGTGTCACTCCGGGGGTAAGTATGATAAACCATGAGATAAAAATCTGAAAAAAATATATTATGTAAATCTTATAAATAACTATGCACAGTTAAAATTACATTGAGGTATCTCAAATAGTTTTAAAGATAATGAATTTTTAAGTTAAGAGTTGCCACCCCCATATCTCCTTCATTACTGAGAGGAGGGGTTTGAAATTTGGTGTAAAAATGTTTTTGTCAAAGGACAATAATTTATGAGGTACGAACATGGAAACGACGTTGTGGCACTTTTCATATAGTTAACCGACTAGACCCTTTATAAAGAAAAGGGCAATTTGAGTACGTACTTTCGACAATAATAGAACTAAATTCATTCTAGCAACCCGTTTCAAGATGAAAATCATTTGAAAATCAAGCAAACGCGAACTGCTAAAATATCAGAATAATTCAGAAGTTTTTGATGGCGACTTATTAACAATAACAGGACAAAACTTTTCAAAACATAACTGATCAACTAGAAGATCTTAATTTAAACTAGTGCTAATTCTTAAACCTCCTTAATAAATCTGAACGTTAAATTTGTTACATTTTTGATGGTTTACATATCATTGGTTACTTACCTTAAAAATAAGTTGCAAATAAGAAATCCGCCTCAATATACTATATTTTGTATGACTACATCCTACATACAGTGTGTATGTGGCACGTTACATGAAATACCTAAATATGCCTTTGAGTTTTTAAGCATTTTAATTTGACTTCTTGGATGGTTGTTTTTCCGTAAAGAAAACAACCATGAGGCTGGGATGTGAACTGCTTGAGTATGGAGCTGCTGGAAACCTGAGCAAATTCTGTAGCTTTGTAAATGCATTCAATTTAAAGTAGAGAAAAAGGCTTTCTGCAACATTACTAGCTCTGGTGTTAGAAATGGTTGTTTTGTAAAAAATGTTTTACTTATCAATTACATACTCAAGTAAAAATTTAACATTACTGTATTAGTTAATTAAAATTTAAACTAAGTAAAAAATATTAAACAACATTTTTTACACTGATAGTTCATTTAATAAATTTGGTAGCGGTTTTCCTAGCAAACAGATGCTATGTGATAAATGATAATAAGTTAGTTACAATGACGCGCATTTAACCACTTACAGGTTTCGTTACTAAGACTACACAGTCAGTTTAGTCACATATTGTCCCAATACATAAATTATTGTGGAAACCATAAATAGCAAACAAGTATTGTCCGTATTTTACAGAAATAAAATACGTATATATATCATGAACAATACTTGCAAATACTCACTTTAATTTTACAGGAACTGCAGTTTTAGGATTCCTATTTCAGATGCTCTTATAATAAAATCTTTGCTCTGAATGTGCTGGTCCAGTTTCCATATATTTCTTCTAACTTAAGTACTTAAGTGATTGAAGCAGTAACGGCCTTCCCTCACAAGAATATCTAATAAGTAAAGTAACATTTATTGTATAACTAACTACCTGTCGACACATCCGAAAAAGTGCAATAGCTATTCCCCGAAAAGGTGAAACCCAAAGCTTTTTGAATTTTTTATTCCTGGTGGAAACTATGTTTGGTATTTAGCCAGCTTCCCTTGTACAAACGCCAATGAAATATTATTGTTTACTTACCTTGAAGTGATCGTACACCACCTTTCTTATCGCATTAGAGGCAAACTATAAATTTAGTAATTATGATACCACAAAAACACGTATTACAAACGACATTTGAAGGTTTTGAATCACAAAATGCGAAAAACACAGCCAAGACAACAAACACAGGTAATCACAACAGTGACAACAATAGGTTACATAAATGGCATGGGTCTGGCGAAACTATTTTGTTTAACCCAGTGATTACCTGGACATGCTTATAATTTGTTGTTTTTATTTATCCGTTGCAAATAAAAAAGGATATCAGAGGATAACTTGATCACAGTTTCCGTAAACATATCGTAAATTTTCGAGTCGCCGCGCCGGCCGTGGTCTCGGTGCAAGGTTGGTTTGAGAAATTCAACCCACGATCGCGGACTCATCTGTCATCATAAACAAATATTAAATACTGTTTTATAACATTTTTTATCCTTCGTCTGGACGTTTGTGTTGTCTCTGTCACTCTGGTCTTGTTATAGTTAGTCTGAGGTTACAGACCGGTTGGTCACTAGCAAATTTTAGCTTGTAAAGTCAATTTTTGTATATGTTCCAAGAGCGTATAAAACGGCATCGCAGTATCATATAAGCTTTTTTTAAAACTTAATCTGGATAAATTTAGAAATTTAAAGAGCTTTGTTTTTTAGATACAAAAAATATCGGGCCTAAAATAGTACATTAAGGTTAAAGTTTAATAAATCATCATTTTAGAGCACGCGTCCTCGTTAGAGAACGAGCCGCTTGCGGCGGGATTTCTAACCGGACAAGTGCGGTAATAGCTTTATAAAACATGTACCTACTTTATACTATTTTTTCTATTTTGCATTTTATTTTTCAATACAAAAATAATTGGTAATATTATCTAAGTACTTACCACAGCAGCCTTGATAAATTAACAAATCATTTTATTAACCGACTTCACAGGAGGATCAATTCGACCCGTATGTATTTGTATGTATGTTCACGCATAGTTCTTGAACGGACTAACCGATTTCGATAATTCGTCTTCTGTTTTGTAGATACAGTCGGGAGATAAATTATTCGTCCATTTATATTTTTAAACAATTGGGATAAAATTAAAACTACTTAAGTTTACTTGCTTTTCATTACAAAAATAAAAACAACTATTCATGTACTAAAAACTAATATAAAGTCCAACCTAGACAGTGCCTTTCAAAAATATAATTAATAATAAAACATAATTTCTTAAAAACCAAGGGAGAAAAATTATTCGTCCACCAACATTTTTTTCGAAATTCGTCCAAACATGCCAAAACTGATACCGTGTGGGGTACCCTTTTGATTTTATAATTTGTTGTAACCTGTTAGGCATTGACTCTACCAGTTCTTTACCAAAACCTACTTCAATTTTTGACCATTCTTCGTGATATATTGCTTTTAACGCCTCTTTGTCGGAAATTTTATGTTCTTTCACCTTTTCTTTGGGTTCCCACCATAGATGTTCGTTCGGGTTACCGTCTAGGGATTGCGGTAGCGATTCCAACACTCTTGTTACGCTATCCAGGATCCACTCTTTAACGACCCGCGCTGTATGCTTTAGATGTTGTCTTGCTGAAATATGAAATTGTCTCCAATTCACCTTTTGTCCGGGCTTTGTCTTAAATCCTTTTTTAAAATGTCCATGTAGACGAACCGATCCATAGTTTCGTCAATAAAATGGAGGTGGCCCACTCCATGCCATGACACACACCTCCAGATTAGAGCGGAACCCCCTCCGTGCTTTACCGTTGGAATTAAATTTTTAGGTTTGTAGGCTTCCCCGCGCTTTCTGTACACCAAATCCTTTTTTTATTTTACCAAACAACTCAATTTTTATTTCGTCAGTATATATTTTGGTGAAAAATTTTTTCTCCTGGGGTACCCAACAGCGAATTATACTGGAAATTTTTTGACGTTTACAATAACTGACCATTTTTGACAAACTGGTTTTTATTTTTTCACATAATATTTAGTTTTGATACATTTTAATTACAAAGCTAAGATGTTTTCTATATTCTTCGGACACCTCCTCTCTTCTTAATGGCGAAAATGCAGGACTTTGAATATTTTCAATTAAGTGTCTATGTCTAATAAAATATATATAATATTTAGAAACTAATTTATTCACCTTTTTCCCATTCAACACTTTGAATTTTGCGTAGTTTAGATGCAAATATTCGTGAACAATTCGGAACAAATCTTCTTTCTTGAAATTGGAGCCACAATCCTCTATTAATGCAAGTAAATAAGTCATGGTACGATGATTGATCATTAGGTACATCAGACAATTTCACGCATATTTTGCATATAGTATAATTTTCAAACCTATTCATTTTTTAAACAATGAATTTTGTTGGTTTTACTGGCTCTGCAATATTCTTTATTGCAACAAAACGCGAATTTTTTTAAAGTTTTGAAATGTCAAAATACAATGATCACAGCCTCCTATGATTGATGCTTGCTGACACTGATTATGAATTCTATACCATTAAAGCGCGCATAACGCACGTTAATAAAAACGCAAAAAAAACAATTTTCTACCACTTGTAGTTACTCAAAACTTATGTAAAATTGAAGAATATACTATTTTCTATCTTGAAATAGTATTTCCATTCAACTACAATAAGAAGTTACCAATTTGAAGGCCTATATAATTGCTGCCAAAGCTATAACGCGCTTGTGAATCTGTTCATGCAGCTTCCCGAAAAACCTCTAAAATTATAATTTTCTACCACTTGTAGTAAGCTCAAGTAGCTATAAAATGAAAGAATATATTTTTTTTGTTCCTAAATGGCACTTTTGAGCTACTACAATCAGTAGAAATCAACAGTTTATAAAAAATAAATAAAAATAAATTTTAAAAATATTTGATTTTCAACCACAATTCGGTGTGGAATTTTCTTACCGAATACCACTCGAGGTCAAATTAAAATCCGGAAAATTTTTTCTCGCTCATGAATATTTTTAGAAAATTTCCCTCGTCTGCGACTCGGGAAATTTTCAAAATATTCATGAACTTGAAAAAATTTCCGGAAATAATTTGACCTCTAGTGGTATTACTAGTGAAAATTTTATACCAGTTGTTTTAAGCCAATCAGATGCCTTGTTTTTGACAGGTTGCTATGGCAACAACCCGAATTTTTTGGAAATTTTTTCGGTCACGTGACCTAGTTGAAAAATTAATAAGTGATAATTTCCCTGGCTTGACAGCTGTCACGTGCAGATGTCAGAATACCAACAGAAGCGTAGATTAAGTTGTTTCCATATTGTTGACTTTGATCTCTTCGTATTGGAGGGAGTTAAGTTATCTACCTCAGTTCTTATCACTTCTTGACTGTCTTTTCCGAAACGCGACATTTTATTTTTGTACTCAACTCGATCACTAACAAAATTTTACTAGGCACGCCTTTGAAACGTCAAAGTGTCAAAAAAGTAAGTAAATAGCCACCTTATATTAAAACACCAAACCTCAAAGTAAAATAAACGCTTGCCAAATTGTCAAAATTTGTATTTTTTTTTTTGAAATAATTTTTGGTATAAAATTTTCGTACCGAATCTCCCGCAAGCTTGAAATAATCTCCGAAAATTTTTTCTCTGTTGCGAATTTTTATACGAAAATTTCCCTCGGCTAATGCCTCGGGAAATTTTCAAATAATTCGCACCTCGAAAAAATTTTCGGAAATAATTCAAGCTCTAGGGAGATTATAAGTGAAAATTGTCTTGTATATTTATCTGAAAGTGAAAAGAATCAATTATTATTTTAAGACTTTTCTTCTCTTGTTTTGACAGAAATCTCGTCTGAAGCTAAAATAATACTTTTAAAAGTATTTTAGTTTTCGGTGCCTAAATTTATTTTTTGTAATTCAGTTATGATATGTCACCTTTTTTGACATTAGGTTTCATTGTCAAATGTGGCTTATTTTGACACAAGTTTTAAAATGACATTTCATTTTAACACTCATGTTCAAATAAGTTTAATCGCCCATAAACACATTTCATTATACAGCACTTCCATTCAATTTCACATGAAACAAATATTTTATTACAAAATTTATTAAGAATACAAATTACTGACTAATAATAAAAAATAAATATTTTTATACGACAATTTTACAACAAAATTAGATATTTTATGTAAATATTTGTTGACATTGACGCTTTTCCATGGTAATATCACGTTAGGATTGTTGTATTGTTATCAAAGCTATTTCCATAGAAACAAAAAATGCCTTTAACCTTATATTAGTCTAAATGGAATTTAAACAAATCAAATATTTTTTTAATAATTGTTCGTAATAATAACTGAATTACAAAAAATATTGTACGAAACACGATGCAAAATAGCTTCTTTTTTGCACACGATGCATGTGTTGCAGTGCAAAAAAGTCGCTCATTTTGCAACGTGTTTCATAAATAACAATTTCCATGCGTGAAATAGCTATTTCACACACCGTGATAAAATGGCCTACTTTACACATCAAAATTAATGTCAAAAAGTGAACTTCTTTTGACGGTTGTAGAAAAATACAATTTGTTTATCCCCAAAACGTGGACTAAAATATAAAAATCCGTCATTTTGTTACAAATCAACGGTCAGATTCTTCAAAACTAGACCGGTTCTGTTCGACAAACAAAAGTTATAAACTGACAAGGTATAAGAATAAGACAACTAAGTTTTATACTGTGAACTTGTTTCTGAGTTTTTTTCACAAATTTACAAAGAGAAGGGCCATTAGTATGAATAGCACTAAATTCATTCTAGCAACTCGTTCCATGTTGAAAATCATTTGGAAACCAAGCGAATCGCTGAAATATTAGAATAACTCGTAAAATTTTAATAACGAGATATTAACAGTACCAGGACAAAAACCTAACTAATCAACTAGAAAATCTTAATATAAACCAGTACTAAATCTTTAACCTCTTTAGTAAATCTGAACACAAAATTTTAAAAATCTGTCTTGAGGAGCACCATATTTTAAGGCGGCATTCTCCACGTGGCGTCCACGTAGGCCAACTTAATTTTATTTTAGTATCTACAATACACTTTTTCTTTTTTATGAATATTGTGATAATGTTAACCGTAGGTATTTTTTAGCGCCTTAATAAAAGCTTCAAGATATTAGTGAGATTTTGCAAACAGAAATTCGAAACACGCTAACCCATAAACGCTAAACTTTAGAATGGTGTTTTAATCAGAGCTTTTGCTACATTTACTAACAGACTTTCTAAACCGACCACAAATGTGGAAGGCTTTTAACATTTCTTCAGTTTTTAAGGTTTTTATAAATCGCATGGTTCAAACATCACTTTATATTTTAACGTTTAGGAGTTAGCGGGTCTGGAATTTATGCTTGCAAAATGTCCCTGTTTTATGATTTATTTTAGGAAAACAATATTTTCAAATAATAATATTGAGGTCCTATTGACAGAAAAAGTCATCATAGGTCCATGTAAATAAACTTTGTGCTAAACTTTCCTCAAACACATATGGTCTAAAAGTTGTAACAAGAGAATTTGATCAAATGACAGTGCGAAGTATATATTATACGCTAATAGAATCGCATTTACGCTATGATATATATTTTCGGGGAACATGTTCAGGACAACTCTTTCAAAGTGTGTTTGTTATCCAGAAAAGAGCAATGATATAAGGCCAAACCGAGGAAGTCATTTAAACCTCTCTTTTTGAGAGAAAGAGTACTAACTTCATACGCTTTATTTATTTTGGAGACAGTGTGTTTGCTACACATAATAAAAGCTTCAAGATATATTAGTGAGATTTTGCAAACAGAAATTCGAAACACGCTAACCCATAGACGCTAAACTTTAGAATGCTGTTTTAATCAGAGCTTTTGCTACATTTACTAACAGATTTTCTAAACCGACCACAAATGTGGAAGGCTTTTAGCATTTCTTCAGTTTTTAAGGACTTTATAAATCGCATGGTTCAAACATCACTTTATATTTTAACGTTTAGGGGTTAGCGGGTCTGGAATTTATGCTTGCAAAATGTCCCTATTTTATGATTTATTTTAGGAAAACAATATTTTCGAATAATAATATTGAGGTCCTAGTGACAGAAAAAGTCATCATAGGTCCATGTAAATAAACTTTGTGCTAAACTTTCCTCAAACACATATGCTCTAAAAGTTGTAACAAGAGAATTTGATCAAATGACATTGCGAAGTATATATTATACGCCAATAGAATCGCATTTACGCTATGATATATATTTTCGGGGAACATGTTCAGGGCAACTCTTTCAAAGTGTGTTTGTTATCCAGAAAAGAGCAATGAGATATATAAGGCCAAACCGAGGAAGTCATTTAAACCTCTCTTTTTGAGAGAAAGAGTACTAACTTCATACGCTTTATTTATTTTGGAGACAGTGTGTTTGCTACACATAATAAAAGCTTCAAGATATTAGTGAGATTTTGCAAACAGAAATTCGAAACACGCTAACCCATAAACGCTAAACTTTAGAATGCTGTTTTAATCAGAGCTTTTGCTACATTTACTAACAGATTTTCTAAACCGACCACAAATGTGGAAGGCTTTTAACATTTCTTCAGTTTTTAAGGTTTTTATAAATCGCATGGTTCAAACATCACTTTATATTTTAACGTTTAGGGGTTAGCGGGTCTGGAATTTATGCTTGCAAAATGTCCCTGTTTTATGATTTATTTTAGGAAAACAATATTTTCAAATAATAATATTGAGGTCCTAGTGACAGAAAAAGTCATCATAGGTCCATGTAAATAAACTTTGTGCTAAACTTTCCTCAAACACATATGGTCTAAAAGTTGTAACAAGAGAATTTGATCAAATGACAGTGCGAAGTATATATTATACGCTAATAGAATCGCATTTACGCTATGATATATATTTTCGGGGAACATGTTCAGGACAACTCTTTCAAAGTGTGTTTGTTATCCAGAAAAGAGCAATGATATAAGGCCAAACCGAGGAAGTCATTTAAACCTCTCTTTTTGAGAGAAAGAGTACTAACTTCATACGCTTTATTTATTTTGGAGACAGTGTGTTTGCTACACATAATAAAAGCTTCAAGATATATTAGTGAGATTTTGCAAACAGAAATTCGAAACACGCTAACCCATAGACGCTAAACTTTAGAATGCTGTTTTAATCAGAGCTTTTGCTACATTTACTAACAGATTTTCTAAACCGACCACAAATGTGGAAGGCTTTTAGCATTTCTTCAGTTTTTAAGGACTTTATAAATCGCATGGTTCAAACATCACTTTATATTTTAACGTTTAGGGGTTAGCGGGTCTGGAATTTATGCTTGCAAAATGTCCCTATTTTATGATTTATTTTAGGAAAACAATATTTTCAAATAATAATATTGAGGTCCTAGTGACAGAAAAAGTCATCATAGGTCCATGTAAATAAACTTTGTGCTAAACTTTCCTCAAACACATATGCTCTAAAAGTTGTAACAAGAGAATTTGATCAAATGACATAGCGAAGTATATATTATACGCCAATAGAATCGCATTTACGCTATGATATATATTTTCGGGGAACATGTTCAGGGCAACTCTTTCAAAGTGTGTTTGTTATCCAGAAAAGAGCAATGAGATATATAAGGCCAAACTGAGGAAGTCATTTAAACCTCTCTTTTTGAGAGAAAGAGTACTAACTTCATACGCTTTATTTATTTTGGAGACAGTGTGTTTGCTACACATAATAAAAGCTTCAAGATATTAGTGAGATTTTGCAAACAGAAATTCGAAACACGCTAACCCATAAACGCTAAACTTTAGAATGCTGTTTTAATCAGAGCTTTTGCTACATTTACTAACAGATTTTCTAAACCGACCACAAATGTGGAAGGCTTTTAACATTTCTTCAGTTTTTAAGGTTTTTATAAATCGCATGGTTCAAACATCACTTTATATTTTAACGTTTAGGGGTTAGCGGGTCTGGAATTTATGCTTGCAAAATGTCCCTGTTTTATGATTTATTTTAGGAAAACAATATTTTCAAATAATAATATTGAGGTCCTAGTGACAGAAAAAGTCATCATAGGTCCATGTAAATAAACTTTGTGCTAAACTTTCCTCAAACACATATGCTCTAAAAGTTGTAACAAGAGAATTTGATCAAATGACAGTGCGAAGTATATATTATACGCTAATAGAATCGCATTTACGCTATGGTATATGTTTTCGGGGAACATGTTCAGGGCAACTCTTTCAAAGTGTGTTTGTTATCCAGAAAAGAGCAATGAGATATATAAGGTCAAACCGAGGAAGTCATTTAAACCTCTCTTTTTGAGAGAAAGAGTACTAACTTTATACGCTTTATTTATTTTGGAGACAGTGTGTTTGCTACACATAATAAAAGCTTCAAGATATTAGTGAGATTTTGCAAACAGAAATTCGAAACACGCTAACCCATAAACGCTAAACTTTAGAATGGTGTTTTAATCAGAGCTTTTGCTACATTTACTAACAGATTTTCTAAACCGACCACAAATGTGGAAGGCTTTTAGCATTTCTTCAGTTTTTAAGGACTTTATAAATCGCATGGTTCAAACATCACTTTATATTTTAACGTTTAGGGGTTAGCGGGTCTGGAATTTATGCTTGCAAAATGTCCCTGTTTTATGATTTATTTTAGGAAAACAATATTTTCAAATAATAATATTGAGGTCCTAGTGACAGAAAAAGTCATCATAGGTCCATGTAAATAAACTTTGTGCTAAACTTTCCTCAAACACATATGCTCTAAAAGTTGTAACAAGAGAATTTGATCAAATGACAGTGCGAAGTATATATTATACGCTAATAGAATCGCATTTACGCTATGGTATATGTTTTCGGGGAACATGTTCAGGGCAACTCTTTCAAAGTGTGTTTGTTATCCAGAAAAGAGCAATGAGATATATAAGGTCAAACCGAGGAAGTCATTTAAACCTCTCTTTTTGAGAGAAAGAGTACTAACTTTATACGCTTTATTTATTTTGGAGACAGTGTGTTTGCTACACATAATAAAAGCTTCAAGATATTAGTGAGATTTTGCAAACAGAAATTCGAAACACGCTAACCCATAAACGCTAAACTTTAGAATGCTGTTTTAATCAGAGCTTTTGCTACATTTACTAACAGATTTTCTAAACCGACCACAAATGTGGAAGGCTTTTAACATTTCTTCAGTTTTTAAGGTTTTTATAAATCGCATGGTTCAAACATCACTTTATATTTTAACGTTTAGGGGTTAGCGGGTCTGGAATTTATGCTTGCAAAATGTCCCTGTTTTATGATTTATTTTAGGAAAACAATATTTTCAAATAATAATATTGAGGTCCTAGTGACAGAAAAAGTCATCATAGGTCCATGTAAATAAACTTTGTGCTAAACTTTCCTCAAACACATATGCTCTAAAAGTTGTAACAAGAGAATTTGATCAAATGACAGTGCGAAGTATATATTATACGCTAATAGAATCGCATTTACGCTATGGTATATGTTTTCGGGGAACATGTTCAGGGCAACTCTTTCAAAGTGTGTTTGTTATCCAGAAAAGAGCAATGAGATATATAAGGTCAAACCGAGGAAGTCATTTAAACCTCTCTTTTTGAGAGAAAGAGTACTAACTTTATACGCTTTATTTATTTTGGAGACAGTGTGTTTGCTACACATAATAAAAGCTTCAAGATATTAGTGAGATTTTGCAAACAGAAATTCGAAACACGCTAACCCATAAACGCTAAACTTTAGAATGGTGTTTTAATCAGAGCTTTTGCTACATTTACTAACAGATTTTCTAAACCGACCACAAATGTGGAAGGCTTTTAGCATTTCTTCAGTTTTTAAGGACTTTATAAATCGCATGGTTCAAACATCACTTTATATTTTAACGTTTAGGGGTTAGCGGGTCTGGAATTTATGCTTGCAAAATGTCCCTATTTTATGATTTATTTTAGGAAAACAATATTTTCGAATAATAATATTGAGGTCCTAGTGACAGAAAAAGTCATCATAGGTCCATGTAAATAAACTTTGTGCTAAACTTTCCTCAAACACATATGCTCTAAAAGTTGTAACAAGAGAATTTGATCAAATGACATTGCGAAGTATATATTATACGCCAATAGAATCGCATTTACGCTATGATATATATTTTCGGGGAACATGTTCAGGGCAACTCTTTCAAAGTGTGTTTGTTATCCAGAAAAGAGCAATGAGATATATAAGGCCAAACCGAGGAAGTCATTTAAACCTCTCTTTTTGAGAGAAATACTAACTTCATACGCTTTATTTATTTTGGAGACAGTGTGTTTGCTACACATAATAAAAGCTTCAAGATATTAGTGAGATTTTGCAAACAGAAATTCGAAACACGCTAACCCATAAACGCTAAACTTTAGAATGCTGTTTTAATCAGAGCTTTTGCTACATTTACTAACAGATTTTCTAAACCGACCACAAATGTGGAAGGCTTTTAACATTTCTTCAGTTTTTAAGGTTTTTATAAATCGCATGGTTCAAACATCACTTTATATTTTAACGTTTAGGGGTTAGCGGGTCTGGAATTTATGCTTGCAAAATGTCCCTGTTTTATGATTTATTTTAGGAAAACAATATTTTCAAATAATAATATTGAGGTCCTAGTGACAGAAAAAGTCATCATAGGTCCATGTAAATAAACTTTGTGCTAAACTTTCCTCAAACACATATGCTCTAAAAGTTGTAACAAGAGAATTTGATCAAATGACAGTGCGAAGTATATATTATACGCTAATAGAATCGCATTTACGCTATGATATATATTTTCGGGGAACATGTTCAGGGCAACTCTTTCAAAGTGTGTTTGTTATCCAGAAAAGAGCAATGAGATATATAAGGCCAAACCGAGGAAGTCATTTAAACCTCTCTTTTTGAGAGAAATACTAACTTCATACGCTTTATTTATTTTGGAGACAGTGTGTTTGCTACACATAATAAAAGCTTCAAGATATTAGTGAGATTTTGCAAACAGAAATTCGAAACACGCTAACCCATAAACGCTAAACTTTAGAATGCTGTTTTAATCAGAGCTTTTGCTACATTTACTAACAGATTTTCTAAACCGACCACAAATGTGGAAGGCTTTTAACATTTCTTCAGTTTTTAAGGTTTTTATAAATCGCATGGTTCAAACATCACTTTATATTTTAACGTTTAGGGGTTAGCGGGTCTGGAATTTATGCTTGCAAAATGTCCCTGTTTTATGATTTATTTTAGGAAAACAATATTTTCAAATAATAATATTGAGGTCCTAGTGACAGAAAAAGTCATCATAGGTCCATGTAAATAAACTTTGTGCTAAACTTTCCTCAAACACATATGCTCTAAAAGTTGTAACAAGAGAATTTGATCAAATGACAGTGCGAAGTATATATTATACGCTAATAGAATCGCATTTACGCTATGTTATATGTTTTCGGGGAACATGTTCAGGGCAACTCTTCCAAAGTGTGTTTGTTCTCCAGAAAAGAGTAATGAGATATATGTATAAGGCAAAACCGAGAAAGTCATGTAAACCTCTCTTTTTGAGAGAAAGGGTACTCAAAACTGTATACGCTTTAATTATTTTGGAGAGAGTGTGTTTGCTACACAAAAAATATAAGCACAATATTGGCGTTACGCCAAATTACAATACACGTCAGACCTTCACTATTTCCCTTCCAATTCCATCTACTTCTCCAATAAGAGACTCTATTATCTTTTTGGGTCGCCAATTATTTAATCATTTACCCCTGTACATTAGGGAAATTTATGATGGAAAACGATTTAAGTCAGAGGTGAAGAAACTGCTTGTTGTGAGAGCATATTACGGCATAGCAGAATATTTAGATGAGAGATTTTAATTTTTTCAGCATTCGTTGCCTTTACAATCAATTTAAAATATTTGTAATGTGGGGATGTACCTATGTGGATGGGGGAGATGCTTGTACTAACCTTGTGGTTGTTGCGAATATGATGTGTAACTTTGATGTATATTTTGTTTAAATTTTTCTTTTGACATTTTAAATTACTGACTTGGTACAAGTAATTTTTATGTAGGTACATATGTATATCTTATTTAAATTTTTTTATCTTTTTATGTCACTGACGTACTATATGTAACTTTGATGTACGCGTACCATATTTTAATATTTTATTATTAATTTTTGTTTTGTCATTTTAAATTTCCAAGTTTTGACTTATTTTCTTTTTTTTTTACTTGCTTTGTATTTTACTTTATACTTGATAGTTAAGGTTTGTCAATAAGAAATTCTTGTAGCTATAAAGCATTTTTGATTTGATTTGATTTGATCTTTTAACATATTACTCTTCTGAATGAAATCATTATACACGTTGAAACTCTAAATAATTGACTAAAAATTGCTTGCAGGATATGAACATATACTTAATATACTTATAATGTTATTGTTAAAAATTTTAAAGTCGAAAAACTATGTCAAAATGAAATTGGGTTGGCCAATGTGGTCTCCACGTGAAAAATGCCGCCTTAATTTCATTTTTAACGTTTTTCTGTTCAAACTTATTAGACCGTGATTTAGCGACATGTCTTAGGTTGCAATTTTTTTGGTATGCCTTATGCAGAACTGAAAAAGGTAAGTTTGTTAATGAAGAAAAGTGAGGTTTTGACCCCGGCGCGGGTGACGCCCAAATGAAAATTAAACTTTCATTTGTACAAAAACTATATATTTTGGAACGATTTTAGACTGTGTGCGATTTGTGTTAAAAGAAAACCATTGAAAAATACTACTTGCAAAAAAAAGGCAGACGGTTGGCAGACACTAAGAAAACGAGGAAAATTATTCGTGTTGCTTACAAGTTCACCCGGACACTTTAACCCTTTGGGCCCTTGCTAACCGTCTGCCTTTTTTATGTTAATACACATGACAGACTATATAAAATCGTACCAAAGCACATAGTTTTTGAAGAAATGAAAATTTAATTTTCATTTGAGCATTACCCGGGCCGGAGTCAAAACCTCACTTTTCTTTATTAACAAACTTACTCTTTCAGTCCTCCAAAAGGCAGACAAAAAAAATCGCAACATAAGACATGCCGCTATCCCACAATCTATATTATTGGCCGAGATAACATGAGTCGCTAAAGCTATTTTTTTAAGAGCTTTGCGAAATTCCAATAACTACGGCATTTTTTTTAATGCAAAAATCTGATTGTAAACTTTAATACCTATACTTTTGTATATACAAAGAATTAGATGGATGAATAATTTCAGTGAGCCGGAAAAAATTTATAAATAAGGGCTTTTTTTTCGTTGCTTCAAACCTATGTACATTGAGTGCTTAATGTAGTGAAATAATACAAAAGAGGATAAAGTAAATGAGCGTAATAAAAATGAGGCCGAACGTTGAAGAAAAATGGAACGACGCGTAGGTTTCGGTAATATTATTTTATTTTTATTCAGGTTAATGATAATAATACCCCTACAAGTTTTTTCCTAAGTAAAATATAACCACTTTTAGTAAATTATATATAACTCCTGTCGCGGCTCTAACAGAGTGGTATTTGTTTTAAAGACATTTTTCTATTAGTATGGGAAACAAGTTTAGGGTATCTGATGAATTTGATCTCTCCTATTTCAGTAACTATACCACTTTTTCATCCCCCTAGAGCAGTGGTCGCCAACCTTTTTAGTGTGTCGAGCTACTTCGATAGTTTTGGAATAGACAGTGAGCTACCTAGCCCGTAAGCAACGTAAGCCAACCTAAATAAAATAATGCACAGTTGTATTCGACACAGATTTGTTAGGTTTACTAACATATTATACTAATAGAAATAACCTAATACTATATTTTAGTTAATTTTAGTACAAGTACATACTAAGTGTCTAAGTTAACTAAGTACCCATGAAAAATAATTACAGGAAAAAAATAAACACAATTTTTATGCTATTTACTGTTACAATACCATAATAAAACTAAAAAACTATAAAAGTAACAAAAATAGTAATACACTAATTTAATGTATGTTCAATGAGAGAGCTGACACTCAGAGTCATTAATAATTTTTTTAATGTTTGCGGTATAGTTTGATACAGCCATTCGAATACAATTATCCAAATGTTCATCTGTAAGTCGATTCGGTATTTGTTTTTAATTAACTTCATATTGGAAAAAGGGGATTCACACAAATATGTTGAACTGAATAACGCTTTCACTTTCAAGGCAACACGACATAAGGCTGGATGTTTTTTTTTGCTTACTAAAGGCCAGACACATTTTGTAGTTGAGTTTAACGATCATTCTGAAATGCAATCAGTTCCATTTCTGCCACAGCGATATCTTCGCCAAAGTTCTGCATAACACAAGTTGCAAACTGTTGGATATCAATTTCCATGAAGGGAAAACAACAAATTGCGCCACTAAAGCAATTTCGTTGAAATCCTTAAAACGATTTTTGAAGTTATCCTTCAAGTTAGAAATTATTTCTACATGATATTTACTATCATAAAGTTCCAATGGATTTTGAGATATCTTTTCTGAAAGAATAGGAAAATGCTTGGCATTGCGGTGGATTAGGTTTTGTTCCCAAAATTCAAGCTTATTTATAAATGCGTTTATATCAGAAATCATTTCCGCTAGTTGTTTGTCTTTACCCTGAAGCTGCAAATTAAGTTCATTTCATTTTTCTGTAATATCCACAAGAAAACCAAAATCTCTGAGCAAGCTTAAATTTTCCCGTTCTGGAATCGGTTCATCGCGTTGTTTGAAAAATTGAATTATAGTAGGTAACACATCATTAAAACGTGTTAGAACTCGTCCCCTACTCAACCATCGAACTTCAGAGTGATGAAGTAGTTCCCCGTATTGGCAGTGAATTTCATCGCCCAAGGTTTTGAATAATCTTCTTTGTAACGCTTGAGCGTTGTTTACAATTTTTACTACCAACTTCATACCGTTGTTTAGTTTTAAAAAATTTCCACACAATGCTTTCTGATGGATCATGCAGTGGTAAGAGAGGAATTGCGGAAAACTTTCATCTTTGCGACATAACGCCACGAGACCCTTATCACAAGCCACCATAGCTGGAGCGCCATCGGTTGTCAACAATGCTACCATTTTCGATATTGGAATTTTCTCAGAAGGAATAAGATTTTTGAGATGAGAAAACAATTCTTGTCCAGTAGTATGTCCTTTCAGAGGAATAAACTTTAAAAGATCTTTTTTAGTCGTAAAACCACTGAAAACCATCCTGACGAACACGGCCATCTGGGAGGCGTCAACCACATCTGTCGATTCGTCCAATTGCAGCGAAAAATAAACACAATTATCCAAGTCACTTCTTAACTGTAAAAAAATATCATTGCTCATTACTTCTGCTCGTCTCATCACTATATTAGCAGAAAGTTGCATAGACCGTATAGCAGAGACTATCTCATCTTTATTTCGAAAGTTAGCAAATAACGAATCTGCAGCTTCTAAAAACGCCTGTTTTATCATTTCCCCGTCTTCATAAGGTTTTTCTTCTGTGCAATTACCTGGGACACACGATATGATGCTTCAGTTGCAGCCTTGTTTTTGTCGACTATTTTTAAAAATATTTATTGTTGTCCAAATAACTGGTTTTTTAATTGTTTCAGTTTTTGGTTTCTGGTGGCTGAACATAACGGGAATGATTTCTCAAAATTTGAATGTACAGTTGTATGATGTCTCTCAATATTTCCTTTTTTAGCAACGGAGACAGAAGTATTACATAACAAACACACATTTTTACCTTTAACTTCTGTAAAAAAGTATTGTTCTTCCCATTCCGAATGAAAATGGTATGTCTTCACTTTCTTACTACTGCTTGCCATATTTTTATTTGCGGGCCAACGCCAACCCAACCGCTGGATATTCTGCGATTCAGTTTTAAACTGCGCCTGGGCCTTGCGTACTTATATCGTTCAAAGCAACCCAGATTTTTCCCGAACACTAGCGCGTTGTCGCGCTGATCGTTTACCGCAGTGTTGCCGTTACTTGCGTTTATTATGAGAATTTGCGGAATTTAGGAAATATAAACCTTTTATATTTTAAAAATGTTTTGCGAGCTACCAGAATTGCCTTTGCGAGATACCGGTAGCTCGCGATCGACGGGTTGGCGACCACTGCCTCAGAGGTTGGATTGTAGAAAGCCAAACCCAAATACGTGCTTGTTTATTTGTTTAAAGAGAGGAGTTTGTATGCTGAATATAACAAAGGGATTTTTAATGTACATAATAATATAGGATTCTCTAAAAAAAAAATACACCTCCCTCTTCCACTTTAGTGGCTGAATTTTAAAAACGGCACAGACATGTGTAGGTACTCATTTCTTGTGGAGAGTTTCTGTGCTGAATTAAAAATCCTCCACCCTTCAGCGGTTTGCAAGATATACACACAAAAAATATAGTATTCAAGTGAAGCTACTAGTTTTGTCATGAGATAAGTAATCATGAATAGGAGCAAACACGACGTATTTTTATATTAAAACTAGCTTGCGCCCGCGACTTCATCCACGGTATAACAATTTTACTCCATTACAAACTTTGAACCCCCATTTGACCCCCTTAGGGGTTTATTTAATAAAAACTCAAACACGTGTTTAATTATTTATTTTTTGGAGTACTTCTATAAAGTTTGAAGTTAATAGGATAATTTAATATTTTTTTCTCCATACAAACTTTCAACCCCCTTATGACCCCTTTAGGGGTTGAATAATGAAAAATCCCTTCTTAGTAAGTATTTACATTATAAAATAAAACTACTGATCAAATTTCATATTTATAGCTTCAGCGGTTTCGGCTCGGCGACGATGAATCAGTCAGTCAGTCAGTCAGGACATGTTATTTTATATTATTCTAAATACAATAAACTTGACCAGTAGACCATAACTCCGTTTTTGATTATATTATGATGTATTTTTATAACAATGTATATTGTAAGAGTTTTTAAAAATTGTCTTTCGAAAAAATGTTTTCAAGGAATTTTCATATGTCCGTAACTAATGATGCATATAATCGACTCAAAATATGCAACATTTTATATAAGACTGTTTTATCCAGATTAACTATTGCTAATACAGATAAATTTGACAATTAAGAGTTTAAATTAAATGTAAGAAATAACGCAACTAAGTTGTGTACTAGGAATTTATTTCTGAGTTTTGTCGCAAATTTATCATGAGAAGGGCAATGTAAGTATGTGTTTTCGACAATAACAGAGCTAAACAACAAGATCCTCAACAAGATCTAAGATAAAAATCATTTAGAAACCAAACGAATCGTAAAAATAATATAATAACTATATAAGTACTACTACAACTAACTGTATACTACCTTATATATTAAGAGTTATCAAAACCATACAATAACTTGTCAGAACCTAACTGATTAACTAGAAGATTTAAATTTAAACCGGTACTAAGCCTTTGTTGTAAACATCGGAGTTGTATTTATATTGTTTATTACATATGGACCGTTTATCGTTCGTTACGATTTCTTGTGAAAGTAAAAATGTAATGAACAGACCACAAGATTTTGTATTGACGAGATCCAAAAATAACAAAAATGTGTCGTGAGCGTTAGATGAGCTTCCTTTGTTTTTATTTCAATTAAAACTTTTTCATTAAAAGTAAAAGTGGCCCTGAGGCTAGAATAAAAAGAAACACGCTTGTCAGCAAGAAAATCCGAGTAGCGTTAAAAACCTTTACTTAATTACGAGAAAAGTTTCGAAAACAAACAAAACTCTATCGGACTAATGATTTATATATTACACAGGGTGTTCGAAAAATTCATCAGGATTCATCAGTAAAATGAAGGTAGTATGCCATGTAGCAAAAATTCGAAATCTCAATATTTTCCGAGATACAGCCTACCAAAGTAATTTTTTTTTCTCATTTTTTAATATATTATTTCTTAACTAATCAAATTGATATTTGGCACAGGGACTCAGCTTGATGACTTATATCATTCTGGATAAAGTTTGTTGCAAAATTCAAGGGAGGACAGGGAGGAAAATGTATTTTTACAACTAAATGTAATGCTCCAGTTTAACGGTAAAATAGTAAAGGTAATTTTGTGACATTACATTGCTTTGGTAGTAAAACAGTTTTAAGTCGACCAGCAATTATATACTGTAATTTTAATCTAATACTATGTTTCTTTTATCTTTGGTATTGAAAATAACTATCAGATACTGTAATTCTGGCTAAAAGAGCATAATAAAATACCAATTCATGGTAAATTTAAAGCTAAGATTTTGTATTTACCATACGATTAATAATGTAAAAATTCCTATTTCAAGAAGGGGGGTTAAAACATGACGACTCACTCTGTCAAGTGGCTTTTCAGTATTGGAACTAGGAAGTATAGGAAGTTGTTTAATTCATATATGTTTAACAAAAAATAATTGACATTTTTTCTTTAAGAATTAGAACGTTTAGATTATTTTATTTGAAACTTTGAAAATATTTGTGTTTTCCCGTCACCACTATAAATAACAACACAATTTTACTTTTAAACTTACTTTATTCTTATCATAAACATTTCAGACTTTCCACATTAAGCAGAACCATACAAGAAAAATAACAACAAATTTCTTCTGTGATTTTGCAGTTTCATCCTTCATTAACATTTTTATACATCCTTACATTTTTTTCATAGCAGATTTCCACCAAAACATAATCACCCACTAAAAGTTTGTTAAGAACTGATCGTTGCTTTTTAGAAGAATAAAATACTAACATAAATTTAGACTAAATTGTAAGTTAGGTGGGATTACAAGAATTTTGAGTAATGAAAGTATATTTACATTAAAAAATGTAGATACTTTTAACGAAAAATGACATACTGAAATGTATTTAGTTCTTAATTTTACAATATTTAATAAATTTCAGAGTTTTCCCTAAATATTTGTAAATATCATATGCAAACGTAATTATTTACAAACCTATTTTTACACCTGCAGTCGGTGTATTGTCAGAGTAAATTTACGTAAACTTTTTTGTGTGGCTACCAAGAGACTACAGCCTACTGTTTTTTTTAGAAAGCGTTTTAAAATTGCATCGCCCAATTTATAAAACTTAGACGAGCTTTTATTGCCTTAGTAACTAAAGCATTTAGTTTGCCAATTTTGCTTTGTCACAAAATTTTTGCACCTAAAAATTTACCAATTTTCGTGTTTTCCTTGCTTCATCAAGGAATTCTTGTACCTACTGACAAGATGTTGAAAATATACAAAGAATCTAATAAAACGCTTCCTGTATTAAAATAAAACTTATTTACAATTTGTCTTATATAGAGATGTGCCTTGAGAATGTTCTCAAGCGAATATTTCCGGAAAACGGTAAATTACCGAGAATATTTCCCAGCATAAATTCTCGAGAATTTATGATTTTTGAAAAAAATATAAATTACTGGAGAATTACCGAGAATATTTCAGAGAACGAGAATGTTCTCGGGAAAATTAATATTTTCGAAGAATTTATGAGAATTTACGGAAATTTGAGGTAATTTATTTTAATGCCGCTATTGTATCATAGATGGAGCTTGGAGCATCTTTATCTTTATTTCTTTTCTGTGTTGTTTTAAACAACTTGTTTAGACATGTTATTTTATACAATGCGTTTCTAAGTTTTGTTTTATTTATAAATAAAGTTACTTGAAAATAATGGAAATAAAAATTTAATGTGTCTTTATTTTGACTAAGATGCTTAATCACGTTAATTTACAATTTAAATATTTTCTAAATTAGGTATTGTGTGTGCAGTGCTATCTCTTTATTTTTTCAGATAAAATTATTGCAGAACTTACTTTGGGTAAAAAAATATGTTCTTCCAATTTATGCAGTCAAACAAAACATAAAATTCTCCAACATATAAAATAAATTCTCCAAAATTTCCGATAAATTCTCATTTTTCTCAGACAATATTTCCCAATAACAAATTCTCGAGAATGTTCCATCTCTAGTCTTATATGATAAACCCTTAATTATCAACAAAGATCGTTCATAACTTAGTAAGTTCCTTTGCTATTAGAAATAAAATTTTCCCGAGCAGACCCTCTGTTACGCCGCCTCATCACAGCAATCGCCGCAGGAATCTGCATGAGAGAAGGGAATTATTTACGAATGGTTTACCTACTTAGTGACATAAAGATGACGAGTTTTCTATTTTCTGGGCCAGGTTTGTTCAATTTTTGCCAGTGGCGGTTCGTGGCCTAGAGCATAGTGGTGGCTAAAGATAATTTTTTAAAAAATCGCATTTGATATTTTTCCAAAAATAAATATAAAATAAAAAAATGTTCATTGGTGTTAGTTTTTAATTACCACACATGCATTTACTGCAACTAATCTATTTCTATCCACCTGTTCGTTTTGTTTGTTGGTACTTTGACGGTACGCGGAATTGAGAGGCGATATTAACTGTGCCCAATAAAGCAAGTTCAATCGAACAATGCATGTGCCGTGCCGAAACTTCGTCTTTCTTAATCTTTCGATGTAGATGTTTCAAATCTATGTATCCTACCGTTGTCCATGTATTAGCCATGCCTTTTAAATAAAACAATAAACATGAAAAGTAGAACCGTGCATTCAAAATTTCACAACCGCGTATCCATTGGTTTTTTTATACACCTCTTTGGAGAAATGTCCGAAAATTAACGACTATAACAATGGGCTGCTGGGTCAGTGTTGCCAGATAAGTACGGCGCGAATTCTGCGCTTGTTAACTGAAAATTCTGCAAACGAAGCGATTTTTCTGCATATTCTAAATCAGTACCGTACTGTGAGAAAAAAATTGGATGAGCTGTAAAAAAACCTCAGATCGTAGTTTTTGATGAACTTATATAAAAAATGATGAAATAAAGTAATAATATGATCTTCTACCAAATACCAGTATGGGACACTAATAGTGAAACAAGTACAAGCTACAAAACTGTATCTGAATGGATTAGAGATTATTAAGCATATTCTCCATAATGCGTAAATATTTAAAAATAAAAATATAATTGGCAGCATACTAAAACCCATTGCATTGTAATTGTGAAAATCTGTAATTCTGCAAATGGCTAAATAAGTCTGCAAAACTCTGTATATTGCAGAATATTCTGTAGATCTGGCATCACTGTGCTGGGCTGGGCTCACCGGCCGAGCGCCTTTTCGCGTGCTAAAATCCCGTTTATGAAGTATCGAATTAACTCGAATAAAACCGAATGAACCGAATTGTGGCCTCGATCCGCGGGATCGAAAGAAACCTCAACTAGCGGATAAGCGCAAAACCTCTGTATTATTTTTGAAATAAATGTAAAACCAGTACAAATATTTAAAATATTTTATTGCAAAATTGGTATAGGTGTTTAAAATAAATAAATATTGTTTATTACAGTTTATTATTATTTTGGAGTATTGTCGGGAGAGGCTCGCGCCCCAGAGCCCCTATGTACCAGCCACCCCTGCTTTTTGCCAAACTTTTTCACAAAATTATGTAAATTTTCTTTGTGATCAATGGGAAATAAAACGAATCATTTTTTCAAAATATCCCCGCTCTAACATTTATTACGAAAATGCAAAACAACAAACAACAATAAAAATATATACGAGAATGGAATGAAACGCTTTCGGCCTAACAAAAATACCAACAAAATATTGTTTAAAAAATGGTTTATTTTTTACATAGTCTCCGTGTAGCTCCCTACATTTATTCCAAAGATGTATAAGGGCTTTTACACCACTGTTATAGACTGATTTGTGCAACTCGTCGTAACAGACAGCAATTTGTGGCAGCAATCACTTCTGGATCCGCGAGCTTTCTGTCAGCAAGATTTTTTTTAGTTTGGAAACAAATTTAAATCCGATGGGGCCAATCTGGCCAATAGGGTGCACGAGGAACCAGTTGGAAATGTAACTAATTAATTTGTGCAACGAAAATTACTGATTTGTGACAACGACCATTGTCCTAGTGGAAGCGCATTTTCTTCTTGGCTAGGCCAAGATGTTTCTCACGAATTTTTTTATTTATTTGGTCAAATAAGCTTACATAATAGTATAAATTTATCGTTTTCCCCCTTTTTAACTAATCTTTAAGAATAATGCTATTGGCATCCCAAAAAACGGCAACCATAAATTTTCTGGTAGATGGAATTTGGCCTTTGCCTTCTTCGCAGTCGTTTCATTGCTGGCAGTCCACTGTTCTGATTGTTATTTCGTCTCTGATTGGGTTTGAGTGGTTTATTTATGTCTCATAAATTGTGTGACAAATTAGGGTAAAAATTCAAATGAATTTCGCTTAAACAGTGGTGAATACATTTTTGACAGTCATGTAGATGAGTTTTTTCTCTGGTGTCAGCAATCGCGCTGAGAGGTTTCACATATTTAAAACTTCACATAAAATATGGTGCGTCAGCTCTTTCGATAGGTCCACAGTTATCTTACCCAACTTCAGCTGATGATTATTTAACTTGAACTTTTTGCACAATTTCTCATAAGAAGTTGCTCTTGTTAGCCTGCCAGAACTCGGATTTACGTCTCAGCGACAGTAACAAGTCAGGGCAAAAAGTCAGTTGATTTTGCTTAAACAGTGGTGAAACAGTCATGTGGATGAGTTTTTGCTCTGGTGTCAGCAATCGTCCAAAACCAGATCAGACAGTTCAGTATTAAAATTAGTTTTGGCAAGAACTCCTGATGGGAGTATTTTAACCAAATCGGGGCATTCCACCAAAGAGAATATTTTTAAAGTTGTGACGGAAGTAGACCGCGTGAAGTACAGTCAGCGGGATTATCTTTGGAAGAGATATGACGCCAACACGAGGGAGGAATTTTTTCTTGGATGCGTGCAACTCGGTTACTTACAAATGTCTTTCATTTATAAGAAGGCGATTTTATCCAGCTTAAAACAATTGTGGAATCTGACCACGCGACGATTCGAGAGAAATCAATTTTATCTTTGAAATCATCAATTACGTAAGCTAACAATTCGGATAACAATAGGGACGCACACAACTCCAATCGTGGTATGGAAATTTGTTTTAAAGGGACTACTTTTGACTTAGCCGTTACAAAAAAGGTATAGTATAAACCGTCTTTAAAAATTCTAAAGTATATAACACAAGCGTAAGCCTTCTGCGAGGCGTCGCAAAATCCGTGAATTTCGGAAAAGGAAAAATCGTCTAACATTATACGTCGTGGTAACTGCAGATTTTCTAAAAGTATTAACTTGGACTTATACTGACGACAGCGTTCGCAAATATTTTGAGGCGGAAGCTCGTCCCATTCTAGCCCAGACTGAACAACATTTGTAAAAGTTACTTAGCGAAACTTGAAATTGGACAAGCAAACCCGAGCGGGTCAAATAAGCGCGCAATTTCTGACAAAATATTTCTTTTGATGGCTGCCAGCGTAAGCCAAGAATTTTAATAACAGCGGATTCCGAATCAAAATCTAATGGATTCGATTGAACATGCGTAGCGGGTAAATCGGATAAAAATTCTGGACTGTTACTACTCCATTTGTGGAGGTCGAAACCACCTGATTTAAGACAACTTATTAATTCGTCACGAATTAACATTGCTTAATATTTAAAACTTTACACAACATATGGTGCGTCCGCTTTTTCGATATGCCCACAGCTATCTCATCCAGCTTTAGCTGACGATCATTCCAAACAATTTAATGAACTTTTTGCACAATTTCTTAAGAAGTTGCCGATTTTAGCCTGCCGGAACGCGGGACATTGCTCATACGACCACGTTTAAAGCACGCAACCCACTTTTAACTGTTGAAAATAAAGGAGCTGACTCACCTACTGTAGCATCAAGCTCAACTTTATAGAAGATAAAGCTTTAATATGGAAATATTTTATTAAAGCACGGGTTTAGATTTTTTCTATCATTTATAGAATGAAAACATTCACAAAATTTAACGATTGTAAAATATAAACAATTTAATGCAGTCTTTGGACCAGTTTGGAAACTTTTCATTTCATCCTCGTATTTTAAACTTTCAGGGGTCTCATACTGATTATTTAGCACTGCTTAGTTATAACTTCATTTTAACAATACGTTTTAAGACAAAAGTAATTTGGAACCAAGCAAAACACTGAAATTATTAGAATAAAATCCGAAAATCCCTTGGCTAAGGCAAATAAAAAGCGGCCTCGGCGATTTCAGATTCCCTTGGCTTTCAAAAAAGGGACAATGTGCGATCCTTTTTGTTGACGTAGTGTGTAGCCGATCGCGGAGGTCTTTCACTAATTTTTTCTAAATTCGCCTAGAATAGTACACACCATGTTGCGATGTGACTGATTTAAGAAGTTATTCGAAAAAAATGTTAACCAGAGGCATCGCAGTCCATGCGTAAAGTAGTACAAACGTCATCCTATGCCGAATAAATTTGGATTATCGGAACTCATTTGAGTTAAAACGGCAGGATATTTACACTTACGATTATTTTTTTTATCAGTATGAAATTAACAAGAACATGTTAAATTTTTTAACATTTTAAAGAGCAGATCTTGGTCAATAGCATAGTTCTATTTATTTGGAATTATAGGGAAGTTGTCTGTCAATAATAAAAAATCGCTTTAATTTAGTCTATTTTCTATTGACAATGCTGCTGACTAGTCAGACATAAATTAATGGAGCTTTGCTATTAAATCAGGTAATACTCTTGAAAATGGTAACAAATTTGTGCATAATGTTATTATGCTCACTAAAAAATGAAGAACAACTCCTTGGGAAGGTATTTCTTATACCAAATGCTTTATTCAAGTTCCCTATTATTATTTTTTTTTCTTATTTAGATACCTACACATAATACAATGCGGTGCAGTACCAAAATTAACAGTTCGTCCATACTTAACTGCGAATAGATGAAAAATGAGCTGAACTTAGAGCTCGCGCAGACAGAGGGCGGTCAGGCGTTCCGCGTTCCACGGACGGTTGACCGTTCCGCGTTCATAAGAGTTCCGAAAACATACAAGCGACGGTCAACTACCAGGCGGTCCATTTTTGTTCCAAACGTTGTGCGTGAAACATGTCAAACACTTCGTCTTCCGAAGACGAAGCATTATTTTTGTGGAGCCTAGAGGCCTCTAAGAGAAAAAGGAAATACTGGGTGCACCCAATTAATACAAACCGAGAAGAACAAGGAGAATTTAATCTTTTTGCTGAATTGCTTGAAGATGAAGAACGATTTTTTATTTACTTTCGTATGCCAATAAACAGCCTCAATGAATTGTATAATTTAATAAAACATGACATACAAAGAACAAGATACCAACTGGAGGAAGGCTATCTCTGCAAAAGAAAGACTGGCAGTATTTTTAAGGAAACTTTTAATAAAGTAATATTAAATTCATAGATAAATTAATATTAAATTAATAAAAAAAAGTAAAAACAAAATACATTTTTTAATTTACCGTCCTCCGTTCCCATTTCCCTTGCGATTTGAAGCCAAGATTCCGCTTTCTTGTCACGATTTTTATAATCATTATTACTTAAATCATATAACAAATGCCTTTCTCGAACTAATTCGATTAATTTTTCTGTTTGCGACATCTCGGAGTTCCCGCGTTATTTGTCTTTTCGCGAATAGAACGTCAGGACGCGCGCGTTCCCACTGACCGCCACGGTCTGACCGCCTGTAGTGTGTGTTATTGCTAGGAAGTCCATACATTACAAAGAACGCTGAACTCGGAACGTGGAACTCAGAACGCCCGACCGCCCTCTGTCTGCGCGGGCTCATAATAAACGAAAAAGCTGGAATCCTGTCGACGCATCAAAACTGTGCAACTTTATCAGGTTTCTTTTGCGCATACTAGACCGAACTAAAAACAGTAACGTGTTAACGGGCCTTATCATACGTTTTTAATGACGACTTATATCAATGACAGGACAAAAACTTGTTAAAACCTAACTGGATTTTAATTCAAGCCAGTACTACATCCTAAATCTTCTCTGTGTTAGGATTTTATGAATAAATTTAATTTAAACCGGTTTGTCAGTAATTATTTCCAAAAATTATATCGATCTCCTTTTATTGCAGTGATCGCTAAAGAGAATTGTACTGCCTTGGGGCCCCATTTCTTTTAATTCAAGTAGTTTATTTGTTTTTTTGTCTGACTTTATTAAAGTTATCTTTAACTTAATACGTATATACGCTTTAATAAAACGAAGCCTTATATGCAAAGAGGATTCAACCAAACCTTCGTCCAATTTAATTTCAGCGCACACTAAATCGTTTAAAGTATATTCTTAACTTTATCAAAGACCGTAATATTTGTTATAGCTTTATTGTGTTGGACTGGGTAACATGCGACTTTAGGTAGCCTTCCTTCAATACTCGTTCTAACTAAGCCAGAGATACAAGTACATTTTGTGGATAATATTGTGAGCCTAAGAAAGGCGTCCGTTGCGATACGATTTCAGCTAAACAATTTTGATCTTACTTGGCGACTCAAATTAGGAACGTCCTCATCAACCGATTTGCTAATAATTCAACCACCAGTTAGAAGAAGAAAATAAACGCCAAAATATGGCAAAATGACTTTTTATTAAAATTAGCATTTTTAAGGCAACACCCATGTCTTAGTGCTAAGAATGATATAAATACCTCACACGTTACGCAGAGATAGGCGGTAACATATTACATTAGTTTTAAGAAAGAAATATATCCCGGATTTATTCCCTTCTTCCAACTATTGTAGGTACTCTGTCATATATTAATGCAGCTATTCAGTAGGTACTGTTTCTGGTATTATTGAGACTGGACCTGGTTTGTTCAGGTTTGCTCAGGTTTGTTGACAGCCTTAGAACACATTGATGGACTGGTAAAAACAGTTTTGTACTCCGTACAGCTGGGGTACACCCTGCATTAATGACCACTGTGTACGATGGTAAAGTACCAATAAATCAAAAAAAGTTGGCGATATCCGCAAAATTATTCAGTATATACTAGATGATAAAAAAATATTTCTACGAGAATATACTGACATCCCAACTACTCCATCTGAAAGTCCTGCGGAAGACGAAAGTTAGAAAGTCATAGTTGGGTTCAGGATCCCGTAGATTCAAGTTTTTAAAAATTTAGCTTAACGTAACCACTGCTTAAGTACGTATTTTTTGTTGTTATTAATATGTCCAGTAAATAACAATATTTCATGTGGTTATTGTACTTATTCTCTTTGAGAAAAATCATAAGTTTGAAGAAGGAAATAAATCCAAGCCCTTATTATAATGATAACTAACTAATAAAAACCACTATATGGCGTACAATTATCCTACTAGACTTAAAACACACTGCACTATATTTTATCCACAAGTTAAATCCAAGAAAAAATTAAAAAAGAAAGTAAAAAAGTTTTCTTCGATTTTCTCAAAATCAATAATATGGATTCATTTCCTTCTTCCAACTGGTGATTCAATTATAACGGAGAGTATTTTCGTTTCGTCTTTGTCTTCATTGTCATGATATTTGGCATCTTTGTCAATTTTGTCGACTAGTGAGCTCTTCTTCCTCGTTAAAAATCAGCTGATTACAGCTAGCTGCGTTAATTTGAGCCGCCCATAGTGTTAATTCTGGTTTTTATAGTGTAATCTTAAAAACATCGTTTGTAAAATAAACTATACAATACTATACATTATGACTGGTTGATGGACTGGATCACGGCAGAACAAAAAGCTTTTACGATCAAAAATTACTTTATTACTTTAGATATGGTGCCAGAATTGATGACCAGTGGGTTTATTCAACAGGGGACGCCATTCAGAATTTTAAGGGTCTCAATACTGCTCAGTTCTTTAATGAAATGTTCCCAAGTTTGGTCTGTAAATTTATCAATTCACACAATATTTTTCTGTGCTTATCAAAATACTGCTAAGAACGTGTAGGCAAGGAACTTCGCAAAATTTTTACATTTCAAATATTTTTTCAGATAACAAAATATACAGTCCTGACGAGAACTTGGCCGTTTTTTACATGTATGTTTTTGGTGAGATTTCATAACTTGTTGTTCAGATACCAAATAATATTTATTTATTATTATATGTGTATACTCCAAGCAAAAATTTTTAATAATGGATTTTTGTCGATAAGGCTGCATAAATTCCTAGTATCTCTGTTTGTTGCGATTATCATAAAATAGAGGTATTTGAAAGTAAATCAGAAATTTAAAAAATTTGTTTCCGCCCGGGATCGAACCAGGGACCTTCCGCGTGTTATCCGGATGTGATAACCACTACCACACTACGTACACACCTAAAATTATAAAGCAGAAGTCGCTACCTATTTCGTGTCAGAATCCATCATGTGGGATTTTCGGCCGAATTTTTATTGATTTTTAATTTTTTTCGTAATTACCGCCTTAAACACTATTTATGTTTCAAATTTCAAAGCTCTAGCTCGATTGAAAGTACCCTAGATTTATGATGATGCTCAGTCAGTCAGTGAGTGCCCGAAATTGTGATTTTTGGAAACTATTTCACCTAGACGTATGAAATTTGCAATACTGCTTCTTTTTGACAACCTTAACTCCCTTGAAATAATTCAACTAGCCTCGAAGAAAAAGTGCTAGTAATGGTTCGTGTAAATATTGCACAGTGCGCGAGCGGTCGGTTTTGCGAGAACTTGTCCTGGCGCACTGTGTGCGCTTTGATTTTGCTTTCTTAAATAATTATTGTAGGCCGTAGAACTTTTTAGTTCACATTTTAAAATTTATATCGTTTGTTGTTGGGGGATTTTGGGGTAGCCAAATAACAACATGTGCCGTTATTTTTGTCACACTATACACAGTTTTGTTGTTTCTGGTGTTTTTTGTGGGCATTAATTTTTTAAAAAGTTGTTGGTTTTTTTAAAAGAGCATTTTTTAAAGGCATTCTTATTTAACGACGCTAAAGAACGTCGTTTAAGGGAAAAACAAATTTTAGGATTAAACTTCACATTAACGTGTAATACGTACACTTTTCTATAGGGGATTTTTAAGTAGGTAATGGGGATCTGTTGTTAATACTCGTATGTATCTTTCTGGAGGTTTCACATTTTCTAAAACAAAACTGTTTATCAATAGCCAGGAATTGAGGTTTTGATTTGATACCCAACCTATTGAAAGTTTCCTAAAATTTATCGGCCTCATTAAACAAAAATTCCCTTTTCCAAACGAATTGAAGGCTCTTTAAAAAACAACCTTTTTATTTATGAGCACAAAAAATATGAGGAAAAACAAAATGTAAAGTGTTGTCAGCATCCTCTATGTTATACACAAAAATAACTACATATTCTTAAAAAATACCCCAAAAATCCTGTATGCCAGTTTGAGATTTGAGATTTGAGCCTAAACAATAACCAATTTTACTTTAAAAATGCGATCGTTGTCAGTAGTTCCATTTCTTTTCCCATTCGTCTAAGAATTTGTTCGTTGGTGGCTCTATCAGTTCATGGTATCTACTTAAGCAGACGGCAGCATGTCCACATCTCAAATCCTTCACGTTTGTTTAGCATATCGATTTTCAGTTCAGGATAGACCACACATAAGGCTAAGCGTATTGGGTCCCTAATTTTAATTGATGTCACGGTTCGTTAGTGTTTTCTTATAATTTGTAAATGATTTCATTCAAATTCCGTATATGCGATACCTTTTGGATTATCTATGGAATATCCTTATTGCCATTCGAAATAATCTATACGGAGTAGTATTCTTTATGGCGTCACGGTCGTTTTGTCTCCAGATTTTTTTTGCGACAAACACTGTCTTGTGTCCTTTTGTAAAAAGACAACATTCCGGTTTTGTTCTTTAACTTTTTACTATCTTGGATTTTTTCGAATTGTACTGTTTGGATAATATTTGGCAAAATTTTTAAAATTATCTATCGGTTTTTTAAACTCGGTGCATTAAAGTTGGTCTATTGGATCGTGACTAATAAAATAAATCACTTTGTGGATTACTTCCAACGGTCGTCAGGTTATTCCATTGGTATTCCAAAAGGTATTGTATGTACGAAATTTGGATGAATTATTTTTAAAACCGTATAAAATAAAAACAGATTATCGAATTATAATTTTATCCCTCTTTATCTGGGAACCAAAACGCTTCCGGATCTATGTTAAAAGCAGGCGCGACCCGTGAATTTTTTTACAGGTGGGTCAAAATTTTGTGGGCAACTAGTGATATCAACGCAACAAGCAAAATACACGTATTTAATTAGGGTTTTTTAATAATGTGCCTAGTTTTGCCAATAAATTATTTACCCATAAATAAACACCGCAAAAATCATAAAATAGGTACTGCAGTATATTGAACATTGCTACTCTAGATGTTTATGACTTTTAGTATTACTTGTCTATGTGTTTTAGTCAGTGGCGGCGCTAGCCCTCATTTTTTGGTTGGGCGAATGCCGGCGGAAGCATCTAACGATTGGGCAGTACCTGGATTCGTTCGGAGTTCGTAAGTCGTATTTTAATTTCAGATTAATGGTTGGGCCGCGTTGTGCGAAAGGTGCCCACCCTTAGCGCCGCCACTGTTTTACTCTAAGATTGTTAGCGGCTTGCCGTTTTAATACGTCTGCGTCTTCTCAATAGAGGTCGCGCCTTGTACTAAAAGTATGATACAGGCTGCCAGCTGTAGTATATATGAGATACCAATAATTTAGAAAATATTTTATCGAGGAACAAGCGCTAAACTTGTTGCCAATACACCTTTTAGAGCCGATCTAATTTTTTAAATAACAAAAATTTAAGAAAAGTCTACCCGAGCACAGCCTCGAACCCACGATCTCTTGGTTCACTAGCTGAGACTCTATGTCTGGACCACGTTGTTAATGTGAAAAAACCCGTGCCGATGCCGTTATATTTGATAACTAACATTGGCTGAGAGATCGTATTTCTATGGTTAGCCGCTAATTAAAAATACATTAATACAATGCAAATACAATGCGCATATTAGGTACCTACCTAATTATTTCTTTGTCCAACCCAAATGTTTTAAAAGAGTATATTTCACGGGCGATTCGAGTGTATTTCCATAGTGGGGGTGGCGTGATATTTGGTGGGCCGTCGACAAATTTTGTCCCTTTTTGACTTCCTAAAGCGCGTATGTCTGTTTCTCTCTTAGTTTTAATAAATTTATTTCGTCCATATAAACCTATGAGGCCAATTTAAAATACGACCCAGCTCGGAGCAAGCGTAGATATCTTTCGACGATGGCTTGGCTTGATTCTTTCTTGGGGAGTTTTCGCATGCAACTTGCACTTTTTGGAAAGAAAAGTTAGATAAAATTAAAAAGAAATAAATTATTTGGTGGATCATTGAAAATAAATTTGGGTGGGGCATTGACTAAATGACCTTATGGTATGGTTAATAGACACTTTTTGTCTTATTTTAGCCAGAGAATTACCTTAAAATGATGTTGGTTTTGCAATACCCTGTAACCTAACGGTTGAAACATTATTAAAAACCACCATTTCGAGTTTATGCTAAGCACCATAGTGCAATAGGGTCGACCGAATTAGCTTAAAGGGTTTTGTACCGCGCTAGCGTCATCAGCTTCTTTTAACCGAATGCGGTAATTTTTAAATTACTCTGTTTCATCAAGCCTAATACGACATTTTAAAATATTTGCATATTTTTGTACATTTGACCAGTAACGGCTAGAAGTACCTAGAAAAAATTAAAATTTAGTATAAATACAAGTCAAAATCATACAAACTAAATAAACATTAAATCAAGAAACTTAATCAAAAAAAACAGACATTTCTCCAGGCTAATCAATTCAATTTGTGTCGATAATCTAGATTAAAGAACACACCGTCAAAAACTTGCTTTAATAATCCAAAATAAATAGATAAGGGTAAGAAGCTTCGTTTCCTTTCAAAGTGCCAATAAACTTAGACCTTTTCAAGTAGGAACATATCGGCACTTACCTTTAAGGATATTTCGCTTTAGTGATTTTATTTTGCTTTGATATATGGCTTCTTACACGCAACGTGTTTGTAGATATATCTGGCTATATAAACTGTTGATAAAATTTCTGAACAAACATATCGATTACTTGGCAGTTTGTTTTATCATAATTAATAAAAAAGGTTGACTTTGGTAAAATATGTTGCGATTTCTAATTTAATAGTAAAATGTAAAAGTGCATAAAGTATTACTGCTTTTTCATGAGTAGGAGGAATTTGAGTGCTCAAGTAGACGGCGATACTCAGGTCCGTCTTAACAACGGGACTCAAGCCCCAAGGCGCTCGACTCATCACAAAACAGAACGTCGATAGTGAGGATACGATTTACAAAGAGGGTCGAAAATATGAGGAGGACTTTGAAAATTAATTTTCTTAGGTTTTTTTATAAATTATGTGATAGAAACACCACTTTTACTTTCATCGCTTATGGGTTAGCGTGTTTGCAATTTCTAGATGCAAAATCTCACTATTAACTGTTATTATGGGTTGCTTATACTTTGTCACGAATGTCAAATAGCTTTTTAGTTTAAAGTGGGCGTACCCTAAGGGAGTTGTACTTTTTAATAAATAAATAAGTTTTTAGTTTTCTCCGCGCCTCTGTAATATTTTTCCTGTATTCTGTATTCCACTAAGAAAACCTCTAAAAAGGCAGTTCCGGATATAGGCCAAGCAATAGAGCGATTTGTCGTGACCTTAATCCTATTAGAAAACCGTCTGTGCCATCATCTAAAAGATGATTTCTGTTATATTTCCAACTCTGAAATTTTTTCCATTAATTTGTTATAAACATTTTTAAGCAAAAAACGCGATTTTTTTAGTTTTTTGGAATGGAAAGTAATGAAGCTATCTTAACGGTCTAAATGGACGATTTGTAGAGAATAGAAATACGAACAAAATGAGATGTCGAACGGCTCGACTGGATAAGTAGAGCAACGGAGAAAATCCGGAAAAAACGGAAAATGAAGAATTTTTTTTTTAAATTCATAAGTCGGTCATTTTTAAACGTATAGAGGGCTCAAACTTTGGAAAAAAGTAGTAATTTATAGCTACTTTATGTGTGCAGAACCCCGACGCTGTCCGACGATTAGTTTAGCCACAATCATCATTTTAATTTTTCAATACACCATTTTGCGAAAGGTCTGGATGCTCTATGGATCGTCCGATTTTAAATATTGAAACGAATTTGAAAAGTAGAAGTTTAGTTGAACAAAACGTATATTTTAATTTTTCCATAAAATGCTACGAAACCGGTTAGAAATGCACGTAAAGATACGTGAAAATGGCCGAGCGCGCGAAAGCGGCTCTCCTTCGCTCCTCTGCTCTACCCATTAGTCGACCGCTTTCGCGCGCTCGGCCATTTTCAGGCATCTTTACGTGCATTTCCAACCGGTTTCGTAGCATTTTATGGAAAAATTAAAATGTACATTTTGTTCAATTAAACTTGTACCTTTCAAATCCGTTTCAATAATTAAAATCGGACGATCCATAGAGCATCCAGACCCGTTGCAAAATAGTGTATTGAAAAATTAAAATGACGGCGGACAGCGTCGGGGTTTTGCACACATAAGGTAGCTATAAATTACTACTTTTTTTCAAAGTTTGAGCCATCTATGTTTAAAAATGCCCGGTTTATGAATTTTAAAAAAAAACTCTTAATTTTCCGGTTTTTCCGGATTTTCTCCGTTGCTACTTATCCGGTCGGGACGTTGGGCCTCTCATTTTATTCGTATTTTTATTCTCTACAAATCGTCTACTTACGCCATTAAGATTGCTTCATTACTTTCCATTTTATAAGCAAAAAACTAAAAAAATCACTTTTTTTGCTTAAAAATGTTTATAACAAATTAATGGAAAAAATTTCAGAAATGGAAATATAACAGGAATCATCTACGGATCGTCTTTCAGATGATGACACGGGCGGTTTTCTAATATGATCAAAAAATCGCTAATATTTTGCTCTGTTGCTTTGCCTAATAAAAATGATCCATTTTTTCACACAGTTGGCATGGACGCATCGTTCCGCAAAATTTGTGGATAAAGTTCTATGAGGAAAAAACAAAAATCACGTAAAATATAAATATACACACAAATATAAACACACACATATTCTGACCTGCCCAAATAGTATAAACAAAATTGCGCCCGCCCCACTCCAAATTTCTGCACCATGCAATTGAAATAAATTACTAAAAATTTAATAATCATGAAAAATAATGGTATACTGATATATTTTATTAGTTCTCAGTCATATATTTTAGCCTATGGTATTTATGATTGCAGATAAGTATTAACCCACAATAATTGCTTCATTTTAGTAGAGTCCATCGATTTGCAAATACTCTACATAATTGAAAACCTGGTAACAGCCATTCTCGAGGAGTAAGTGGGGTTGATTGCTCTAAAATGTAAATTATGGTATCTATTTGATTCGACATCAATGGTTCATTGTAATAGTAAGCACTGACATTCAACGAAATATTTAATTGTACTTTAAACCGGCTACTGGCAGTGATTAGCCATCAAGTGATTCTAACTTAAAATCGCTGTAGTTCTGGCAAGTCGCTCTTTTCCTAAATCAACTTAATAGCTTGGCCTATGTTATCATACACATAACTAATTTTTCTAAAGAATGTCTTTAAACAGTTTTTTTTAGATAATATTTTTACTTACGCTCATATTCTGCATTAGAATCCTCCCTACGGAACTAATGAGTGTTTTGTGTCTCTTTGACCTTGGTTAGTCCAAAACTTAATTTGTTAAGATTGTATCATGCACCAGTTTGGAGGGCGGGGCGGTGCGTCTTCTGACCAATAGCAACAATATATAATACAACATTTTTTACAATAGTTAGGGGCCATTCATAAATTACATAATGCTAATTTCGAGTAATTTACACACCCCCCCCCTTGTAACGATCCGTAACGCAGCCTTTGACCCCTTCCCCCAAGTTACGTAACGATACAATCCTATCACCCCCCCCCCCTAATTTAATAAAATGAATAGATAAGTATACAGAGAGTTACATTTATTAAAAATTTGCTGTACGCCCATAAAGGGGAAAAGATAGTTCGTATTTTAAGTGTAATTGGTAAAGTTACGTAACGGTGCCTTAAACACACCCAGACCCCTCCGTAACGGTTAGTAATAACCGGATGAACACCCTTCCCCCTTTTAGTTTTACGTAATTTATGCATGGCCCCTTACTCTTATTGAATACTGGAGTAGTTAGTAGTTGGTATCGTGTACTTGCTACGTGTAGGTCGTAGACTGTTCATCTGTTCGCTTAACGTGTTGTAACTTGTTTGACCGTAGCGTTTTCTGAAGTATGGTTTGGTACCATACCATGTCACGCTCTTGTGTAAATAAAACTGATAATTTCTGTTACGTTTGTGGTGAAGTTACTTTAAAAGCACAACGAAATCCCTTATCTCCCCCTGTAAAAAAAGCTTACGAACTACTTGTTGCAGTTCGTTTTTCAGGTCACTAACAGGATAGTTAAAGGGGGCCCATAAATCAATGCCATTTGGAGTTTCAATGGCGTGGCGTGAACCATGTACCCCTGGACATGACTGTAATTTCTGCACGATACATCTTACAGGAATTTCCAGGAAAACTGAACACAAAATTGAGTATCCTAATATTCCCTCGGCCATTAGGCGATTCCCTTATGACGATGGTGTACTAATTTCTTAGCCTCCAGAGTATACTATTGACTCTCAGTCAGATGTGGAAGAATCTCCGCTAAAAGTTGGACCAAGCTATATACCCACAGATGACGACCAAAAATTTATAGCTTCCACTAAAAACCCTCACTTAAGTTCCCAAGCTGAACTAAGTGATCTTATTCGAGATTTGGATGTTCCCAAAATAAAATTCCAACTCCTCGGACCACGCCTTCAACAATGGAACCGTTTGGAAATATGAGTAAAAGTGTCAACAAGCAGAGCGAGAAAATCTGCGCTGAGAGGTTTTTTTCTTCAATGAAAGGTGCTCTAGTGTATTTTCATGATGTTTCCGGCCTAATGACCGAACTTAAGCTGTCATATGACCCTGATCACTGGACACTTTTTATTGATATTCTTTTAAAACAAGTTAAAAGCAGTTTTGCTTTTTAATGAACAACCATCCGTTCCTGTAGGTCACGCAGTACATATGAAAGAAAAGTACGAGAACATTCGAGTGTTACTGCAAAGCATAAAATACCAAAAACATAAATGGAAAATCTGTGCTGACTTAAAAGTAGTAGCATTGCTTTTAGGACTACAAGGAAGGTACACTAAATATTGCTGCTCCTAATGTGAATGAGAAAGTAGAGCCAAGGATAAACATTACAATGTAGAAGAATGGCCACTTTGTGGAAATATTATACAAGTTCATAAAAACGTGGTCAACAAACAACATATATATTTACCTGCACTCAGTGGCGCATCCAGGATTTTGTCCTTGGGGGGGGGGGGTTGCTATTTCGTCTGGGTGGGGGGGTGGTCTGACGGTCTGCAACGTGAGGTGAGGTATCACAATTCGATGACTGCACTTTTTTAATTTTCTTGTGTCAAAGATGTTGGTCTGGGGGGGCTGCAGCACCACCCCCCCCCCCTGCCCTGGGTGCGCCACTGCCTGCACTGATTTTATTGAACCACAAATTCGAGGAATTTTTAAAGATACTATTTTTAAAGCAACTCTTAACACTGAAACAAGGGCGTGGAAGGCATTTCGTAATATTTGCAGCAATTTTTTGGGAAATACAAAATCAGAAAATTACATGTTTTACATAGAACTGCTGACATCTTATGAAACCATCTGTTGTAATATGGCGTTAAAACTACATTTTCTACACAACCATTTAGACTTTTTTACGAAAAATAATTCCCGGAAAATTTGGGTGCAGTGGCAGATGAGCATGGAAAAGGGTTTTACAAAGACATTGCTCAACTGGAAAAACGCTACAGCGGAAAATGGGGCCCGATTATGTTGGTCCAGTACCGATGGACTGATATTTGACCCCTAGAAGTAACTACAAAAGAAGAAAAACAACAAGATAAATAATACTGTATGTAGTTACATTTACCACAATTTTGTAAACATAAGGGAAAAATAAACATCCCTTAAAAATAATTATTATTTTTTTAACAAAAGAAATTTAATATAATATTATTTATTTAAATTCCGTAATCTAACACCTCCCTAAGAATCGGTGGGTGCTAGCCAAAATCGGAGTTCATATTTAGATTCAGCGACACAAAATACATAAATAATAACCCAAAAAGGTTCCAGGGAAAAAAAGTTTTAAATTGCTTAACGTAATTATTTGGTCAATGTTACTAAAGTAACCTATTATTTTGTATGTAGAATAGGCAATTCATTTCATTCAATTCAATTTCCTTTATTATATACCATTATACATAATAATAAATTCTATTTCATTAGTAAAAATAGGTTTTAAATCGTTTCAGTGGTTTTCAAGGTTTGAAGTTGAGAGTGTACTGTTTCATTATGGGGTACAAAGATTTAGACAGTAGACAAGCTTTCTATTGTACGCAACAAGTTTAACGAAATTTATTTTTCCAGTGAGTCACAAGTTTAATTTTAATAATGAACAAATGTTTCTCATTTTTTTATTATTTACAATTGATATTAATTTTTCATTTAACACTTCTTTTTGCAAATAATAATAACAACCACGTTTTTAAACTTTCTGATGGAAGCATAAATAATCTTGTAGTTTTTGGAGCTCGGTGCTGGATCCGCGGCACAAAATTAAAGAAATTTGCCAACCATACCGCAATGCCCTTTTTGAGTATTAACCTTCCTCAACAGAGTATTTTCGCAGGGATTTATCTTGTAAGCTTTTCTCCAACAGCTTTTTCCTGCATACCGAAAAATAAATTGTTTTCAGAGGGATTATTTTACTGATTTATAGTTTTAAATAAGGATAGGAATGGCTGTCGGAGCAATTTATTATAAATATGGGGCGCAGGAAGTACAGTGTGACCCAGATTCATATTTCATAAGAATGTTTTATTAGTTGCATTTTTATTGTGGATTCGGTATAAAAGTTGGTACAAAATTACGTTTCATTCTGAAATAATTTACGTTGCAAAGTTAATATTTACGAAAATATAAAAATTGCAATTAATAGATTGAAAAATATCAATTTTAAGAATAAAGAGTTATTTTTAACTTAATTATATTTTTCTACTTTTTGAGCACTAAAGCTTATAAAATTGTTTTTCTTGTCCGGTCTTGTTGTAATTAAGTTTATCTTTAGCCTGCGACAGAAAATTGTCTCTGGAAAAATTCTAAAAGTCTAGACTAGCAGTAGATTTAATTTTCTATGTACTATAATTAAATATGTGTCTAGTACAAAAGTTAATGTTTATGACTTCTGCCTAAAGAGGCAAAGCTGAGATAGATGTCAAATGTAAACAAGCTTTTTTGCAAGTATTACATACAACATTTCTTACACTAGGTATCGTTGTTTTAAGAGGAATAATAAAACAGTTCGTAAAATTTAGTTCAGTGAAACATCTAGGCCATCCCAAGTAATGTATTGGTAATATAGTTAGGAAATAAGTAGTTTGCTTATTTCAACTTACAAGGAGACCGCGGTCGTCACGAAATGTGGTGTACTATAGTATACAGGGTCCTGCAATAGTGCGTCAGGCTTCCATAGCTCCTACACGAATTAAGTTAGGAAGTTCATTCATATGGTGACTTATACTGTATTTAAGGCTGCATTTTAGGAAAATATTTTCGCATATACAGGGCGGACCAAGAAAGTGTGATAACATAAAGTTTTATTTTTTTTAATGGGACACCCCGTGTTTTTTTGCATATTTAGGTTTGTATTAGTGTCCTTCATAATTGCCTAAAATTTTATTTAATTTGCTTCGTTACTTTAAGAGCAATAAATTACAAACTAAAAAAAAAAAGTTTTGCAGCCTTAAAAAAAAGATAAAAAAAACAATCTAAAAGCAATTTTTTAACACGGCATTGTGTGAGATTTATAACAAGGGGGCTAGAAACACCATGAATTAAATAGTTTTTACCTATTTCATACAGGGTGTTCACAATAAGATTTTAAAAATGACACGTCATTTTAAACTAATTTTTCTAAAGTTTTTTAAATGGAACACCCTGTATATTATTTTACCATTTGATGAAGAATATCAAAACAAATATTTTTTGTTATTGCAATTTATTTCAAATTCCAAACCGTTTTCAAAATATTTATCAAAAATCATAAATGTCGCTATTCGTAATAAAGTTTTATGAACAAAATAGCTAGGCGGCCATGGAAAACAAGCACTTTATTTTAAAAGATGTTCGAAATGTCTTCCATCTTGTTCAAGGCATTTACCAATTCTCTCTTGAAAGGCCCTTTCCACTTTTGTGAGCATTGCAGGTGTAATTGTGGCAAACGCGTCAATAATTCTATGTCGCATGTTTTGTTCGGTTGTTGGAGGTTCCCTATAAACGAGGTCTTTTACATGCCCCCATAGAAAAAAATCAAGTTTTGTTAGGTCGGGCGACCTCGCAGGCCATCCAACTGGTCCTCCTCTTCCAATCCAGCGATTTTCGTACTCATTATTTAACAGGGCTCTGACTTGTTGCGAAAAATGGGCTGGGGCTCCATCCTGTTGTTAGCACATATTTTGTGCCTGGATGTTTGGAGGTAAATTCTGAAGCAATCCTGGTAAGTCGTTTTCCAAAAATTCCAAATACATTTGACCGTTAAGGTGACCATTAAAAAAATGTGGGCCCACCACATGTTCTCCAACAATACCTCCCCAAACGTTTATTGACCAACGTTGTTGGCGATCTATTTGCCGAAATATTCTTGGATTTTCGACAGAATAATAATGAAAATTATGTCTGTTGACACATCCAGTGTTGTGGAAAGTTGCTTCGTCGGAAAAAAGGACGTTCATAAAGAAAAAAAGATTTTCTTGGAGGCGCAATTGTGCCCAGGCACAAAACTCTGCCCTTCGCTGAAAACCATTTTCACCCAGAGCCTGATGCAATTGAATGTGATATGCATGATGAAAATGATGTTTTTTCAAAATTCTTTGGACTGACCTCTCACTTATTCCAACTTCTTGTGCCACACATTCTTGATTAATATTTGGCTGTTCAATAACTGTCAATAAAACTGCTAACTGATTTTCCTCATTTAGTGCCGTCTTTGTTCTTTCCACCTTTTTGTAGCCTACGCTTCCCGTTTCAATAAAGCGCTCAAGAAGTCTGCTAAAACTTAACGCTTCTGGGTGTCGCCTTTCCGGAAACCGAGCTGCATAATTTCTACTAGCGAGGAAACAGTTTTTCTCACTCTCACCCAATACAAAAACCATATCAATGAGCTCTTCCCTTGAAAAATTCATTTTTTGAACAAAATATTATTCGTTTAAGTATACCTACTCATTTGTGACAAATAATGTCAAAAAGTATTTAATTGCTAAACATGCTTGTTTTTCCATGGCCGCCTAGCTATTTTGTTCATAAAACTTTATTACGAATAGCGACATTTATGAGTTTTGATAAATATTTTGAAAACGGTTTGGAATTTGAAATAAATTGCAATTACAAAAAATATTTGTTTTGAAATTCTTCTTCAAATGGTAAAATAATATACAGGATGTTCCATTTAAAAAACTTGAGAAAAATTAGTTTAAAATGTGTCATTTTTAAAATCTTATTGTGAACACCCTGTATGAAATAGGTAAAAACTATTTAATTCATGGTGTTTCTAGCCCCCTTGTTATAAATCTCACACAATGCCGTGGTAAAAAAAATGCTTTTAGATTGTTTTTTTATCTTTTTTTCCAGGACTGCAAAACTTTTTTATTTAGTTTTTAATTTATTGCTCTTAAAGTACCGAAGCAAATTAAATAAAATTTTAGGCAATTATGAAGGACACTAATACAAACCTAAATATGCAAAAAAACACGGGGTGTCCCATTAAAAAAAATACAACTTTATGTTATCACACTTTCTTGGTCCGCCCTGTATATGCGAAAATATTTTCCTAAAATGCAGCCTGTAATACAGTATAAGTCACCATATGAATGAAATTCCTAACTTAATTCGTGTAGGAGCTATGGAAGCCTGACGCACTATTGCAGGACCCTGTATTATCGGGGATAAAACCACGAGAGCTTAAAAATTACCGATAATTTTTCACGATTGCGTGTTTTCTATAATTTCACGAGTCCGCAGGACGAGTGAAATTTGCAAAGAAAACACGTAAGAGTGAAAAATTATCAGTAATTTTAAAGCTCGAGTGGTATTTAGAGGATTATTTCACGAATGAAAACACAACATGCTCGAGTGGTATTTAGGGATAATTTCACGAATGAAAACACAAAAAATATGAATATGCAAAAATTGAGAATAAATTCTCTAACCACCTGAAAATTCCTTATACAATAAGGATTTCAACAAATAATGGTAAAACAGCTATTCTCCGGTATGTAATTCAGC
Organism: Philopedon plagiatum; assembly: GCA_963971165.1. NCBI lineage: Eukaryota > Metazoa > Arthropoda > Insecta > Coleoptera > Curculionidae > Philopedon > Philopedon plagiatum. The sequence continues at coordinate 63,418,249 of OZ020195.1, read as the reverse complement.
GCTCGGAGGGGCATATAGCCCGGAGAATAGCTGTTTTACCATTATTTGTTGAAATCCTTATTGGATAAGGAATTTTCAGGTGGTTAGAGAATTTATTCTCAATTTTTGCATATTTATATGTACCCCTGACAAGTAGACTTTCATTCATACGTTTGAAAATTTTACCTTACGGTAAACTCTACTCTGAATGCTCGAAACTGCTAATGGATGGCGCTGCCTGTGTCTCACTGCTTATGCAGTACGACAGTTGTAGCTTTAAGGGATTACTTTTTCGGAAGGTTGGTATGTTCGTCTATCCTGTACTGATGAGAACCAACGAGTTCGAAACCGGTCTGCAGGTGACGACATCCTAACTAAAGAAAAAGCTTCCTTCTTCCTAGTAGTTTCTTGCATTCAAAACAAGTATTTTATTATCTAACTGTGTTAGAAGAAAATACGGCAAATTTTGGTATGTAATTCAGCGCTCGGAGGGGCATATAGCCCGGAGAATAGCTGTTTTACCATTATTTGTTGAAATCCTTATTGTATAAGGAATTTTCAGGTGGTTAGAGAATTTATTCTCAATTTTTGCATATTTATATGTACCCCTGACAAGTAGACTTTCATTCATACGTACAAAAAATATGAATTGAATATTTATTAAACAATTTAAACAACAAACCTTAGTTTTAAATTAAACGAAAATTTATTTATTATTTATTGTATAATAGAAATTACAGCCGTAGTAATTGTGAATGAAAAAATTATCGGTGTAATTTTTTTTAATTGACGTAACGTCAAAAAATTATAGGGGGTAAGTGCACAAGTGCATCAAAATTACCGATAATTTTTGAATGAAATGTGTTTTTTTATAATTGCAAGAGTTTGTTTTCATATTTTCGCGAAAAAGCCCGACTCCGCAGGAGGAGGGCATTTTCGTAAAATATGAAAACCAACGATTGCAATTTGTAAAAAAAACACATTGAATAAAAAAATTATCTGGATATTTTGATGCACGAGTGTAATTTATTTGAATATTTCCCAAATTAATTAAGAACTCGAATCAAGTAAATTTAAATATTTTATTTAACAGAAAATACTAACAATAAAATTAAAGTGCTTAAAAATTACAAGAATTGCAATGAAAAGTACAATAATTATTGTAATTAACAATATTTTGCTTTGAATTCGTAGACATGGTGGTTGATGCAGTCAACGAGCGAGAGCTTATTTCGGCGGGGGACTCTATTGAGCTTGACGGTTGGTCATTGTCCCGCATTTTTTCAATCAAAAGCATATTATAACAATTCTTGACAAAATGAAAGGAAAACATTCGTTGACATTGACTTTTTTGTCTGCTGTCACTCAATAAGATGACGTTAATTGTCAGAATATTACATTTTTTGACGTTTGTTAACAATAAAATCCCGCTTTGACGTTTCGTCAACAATATAAACTTGCGATGCAATTTTCGATTTCTGGCAGCGCTGTTTTCGCTGTAATTTTGCGAAAATTGCATTTCTCTTATAGGAACTTTAACACATGAGGGAAATATTCGCTGTAATTTTAAAAAACTTTACTCATCTTACGGGACTTTTAAACATGAGTGAAATAATCAACATAATTTTCAGTGACATTGATAGACGGAGCGGGGTGGAAAGGGAAAAGCGGGCGGGCTCCAGTGGCGTGTTATATTTTAATTATGGTCGCAGTATTTATGTAACATTTTATTCTTGTTTTTTTGTTGAAAAGTGTACCGTTCTAACTAATAACCAACTATTAAACTTGTATATTTAATATATACAATAGAATAGATTAAGATGGCTGATTATTTGTTGTATATTTTGTGAGACTTACCGATAAAAATTGTCCATTTTCATCTTAAGTGAGATCATGTCGTCGATGTAATGAAATTTCTTCTAAAAATTTTCTTCTCCACAACACAATTCCCTTTTTTCTATTAAAATACTTTTCCGGTTTCTATTTAAATATTTTATGTTCATTTCGCGCAAAGTGCGTAACGGAACGCGAAGAGAAATTTTTGGCAAGCTGTCATCTTGCCTGATGGCCTCGTTATTTTCATTACACTGCATTATTTTCATTTCGAAAAAAAACTTCGTGCACTTTACCCAGAATGGCATATTTAATGTCCTTATCCAACGCAATTTTTCGCCTTCCCCGAGGTTCTTTCTTTATTTGTACTACACTGCTGATCTCAATTTTCAACATCGTCTTTACGACTTTTTTTAATATGTTAAAAATAGTGCGACTTGTTCCTGTCGTGAAAAATCCGCACATTTCAGCTGCATCCACAACAGGCATTTGCGGCCATTTTTCACGAATACCTTCTTAAACATGTCGCATTAACCTGTACTAAAATGTCGATATTTCATCTTTTTCTTTAAGTGGGGCCTTTGAAAGGGTTCCTCCACTAGACGTGGGCTCGTTTTCCACATTTTATACAATAAAAAGCCGTACACAACTAATAGATTAACAATTTTATAAGCAACAGGACTATCCACTCGTACCGACTATGATATGTATGTAAATAAGCTGGCGACGTTTTTTAAAGAAAACAGCTGATATGTCTTTTTCTCTAAATGACTCTATCACACTCTGAAGAGAAATAAATATCCCTCATGCAGATAACCATGCCAAATGACCACTTCGCTTTTAACCCGCCAATCAGAACGCAGCTCGCAGTGTGAACGTTGCCAGAGTCTGATTCTTGAGAGTGAAAAAAATTGTTTTTCACCTTCTCTCTCCCCACTTTATTATGTGCTACCTCTCTCAGGTGATAAGTCACCGAAAAAATGAAATTGTTATCTGTTAACAATATAGCATTCTATTGTTAGTATTACCAAAATAAAACAATTCCAATTGTGTTCGTAGCCAAATGAATATCGCTACATATTTAACAATGCAGTAGTGTGACTAGAACAATAATGGCATTCAAATAACAATATTGCTTTTTAACAAAAGTATTTAGTTAAAATTTTATGATTCTATAGTTTGTTAGACCTCCCAACCCAACCCAACCCAATCAAAACTAAGTTCTCGATCCGCACCTTCTAACACTAGAAATAAAACTAGGATGAAGCACTCTGAGCCGTTGTATAAACATAGATATTTCCCAAAATAAGAACTGAGGTGAGGCGCCTTTGCTTATTCGGCATTTTAATTTTAAATATTTTTTGGAAGCTGGGTGCAGGTGTAGTGCTTGTGAGTGGCCTTGTAGGTTGTACAGTATTTGTAGTCATTCTACATTAGAAATATGGTAGGTACAACTACGGATCTTTTCAATCTATGTGGAATTAGTCGGCAAGGTAGCTGAAAATTTGCCACTCTAACCCAACCTAACCTACATTAGAAAAGAAAGGATGTGAACAGGGGAGAACATTGTACAAAAAAAGGAAGATCCTCCTGTAAATTTTTTTATGACAAAAGTAAATGCAGAAATTATTTTTTAAGAGAGTACAAAGACGCTCAGATACTAAATTTAAGTTTCATGGATATAGGCTCTATACAGTGGTGGCTCGTGACGTAACATTTGGTAGGGAGGCACAAATCACAATTTCAAATTTCCCTATGCCAATGCAAGATATAAAAAAGGCGAACATTTCTTGATGAATATGATATTATTTTTAATCTTATAAGTTCAAATATATTTGATAACTATTTTTCAAATTAAAGCCCATAAAATAAATTTGGGAGGGCCTGTGCCCCCTGGCCCCCCAGACAAGCCGTCACTGGCTCTACAGAAACGTTTTAAACCGGAACGTTTATGTGTAATCAAATTTCTTGGGCATTTCCTGTTGAGCTACATTGTAGGTTTTAAGTCACAAGTAAAGGAAAAAGTAAGAAATTTTATTTTTTTTGTTATTTGCATACTTAACAGTCGCACTCGGAACGGGGGGGTCAGCGAGTGACCCCACTGAATTATTTTTGTTATATTTTTTGCATTTTTAAATATTTTTTGGTGCACAGCTATGACTTTTATTTCTAATGTTCACTGAACAAAATGAAATAAAGTTTATTCAAATATTCATGCATCAACCAACATTTTCAGGGTAAATAGTATTAATTAGCAGTCAGGTTACCGACAGCTCTTGTGAAGGTGGTTAGTAGGTATATGTTTGGCGTTTTATGTGTGATAACCTAAATTATTTTTTTTTATGATGAGTGGTAAATATTTGAGTGATGCTGAACTAGAAGCCGCCCTTTATGAAAATGATGTAAATTCTCCAACTTTTAGCCCCTTCAAATTCATTAGTGATCGACGAAGAACTTATTACTTTTCACGGTGTAGATGCAAATTTCGTGTATACATTTCAACTAAACCTGGAAAGTATGGAATTGAAGCTAATGTCATCTGTGACTCTGAAAATTATATTGTTTTGCTGCAGAGCCATACACCGGGAAAGTTCCTAATCAACCCAAGGAACATAATAGTGCTCCAGAGGTTGTGAAGCGCCTTGTAAATCTAGCAGAATTAGAGAACAGTGGGTGTAATATCACAATGGATAGAAAATTTACATCATTGCCTACAACTCAGCAACTCCTCAAAGAAAATCTTACAGTTGTTGGTACCATACTTAGCAACCGCAAAGATGTACCACTAGAACTGAGACCTCAAGCTCTGAAAGGTACGTCTCCAGGAACCATACGGTTTGCTTTTCGGGAAAGAGAGACCTTAGTAAGTTATGTCCCTAAGAAAATAAGGTCGTCACTGTTTTGTCCACACAGCATCACGATATGCAAGTACAAGATGAAAAACCTGAAATTATACTTTATTATAATGATACAAAAGCGGGGGTAGATACACTCGACAAATGCGTAAGAGCATATAGTGGTTGTTGTGGGACAAGAAGATGGCCGATGGCGGTTTTATATAATCTAATAGATATTGCTGCGTACAACTCGTACATTATTTTCCTCAAGGCGAATGAGAATTGGGCTCGTGAAAATCCGAAACGAAAATCTGGAAGAAAAGTATTTTTAAAACTGTTGGGAGAAGAGATATGCCAAATTAATATGGCTAGTCGATCAGAACGTACAGGGCTGCAAAATTTATATATTACTGCCTTGAAGATATTCGGTTTCGAATGTAAACAGGACAAACATACGACACGAGGAGTTGTTCATAGAGAACCGACTGGAATTGCAACCCGGTCAGCTCACCAGAAAGTACCAAAAAAAGGAAGATGTTCTATATGTCCTAGGTCTTCTAACAGAAAATACATGAAAGCATGTTCCACTTGCGAAAAATATATCTGCCCCAGACATACTGCCACTGAGCAACACGCTGTTATTAGAAAATGTACAGAGTGTGCATCAACTTCTAGTTTGTAATCTTTTTCTTATTTCTTTATTTTTTAAGTTTTTCTTCGTAAATATGTGCATTCTTTTAAATGTCATAATAATATTTAAATAAACAAAATAAACATATAGCACGTTCATTGACTGACTTTTTTATTCAAGTATTTAGCTGAAGCAAAAACCATCGAAGCACTGACTAAAAAATGCGGGGTCAGACACTGACCCCCCTGTTCTAGGTTTAGCAAACTTTGGGGTCAATCGCTAACCCCCCTCTTCTATGTTCTCCGAGTACACGTTTATGTTCCCAGTGCGACTGTTAATTGTAATTTTGTTTTGATACCTTTTCTGCGGTATTATAGCACCGCCCCAGTACGTGTCGCGTTGTTGTGTTGTATTCTCCCGAGACCAATCAACGCGAATCCCTCTTAATTTATTAAATTTTAGCAAATATTTAATAAATATTTGCCTGATGTAACTTGAGCTTGTTCGATACAGTGTGAGTTTTTTAAAATGTTACAAGGCGATATCTCGAAAACGGTCTAAATTATTTTCATGAAATTTTGGCGAGTTAATAGGGAGATGGGGGGGGGGCATATTTAAACTTTTTTGACATTTACCCCTTCTCTCTATTTTGAAGGGTGGGGGTTACTTTGGAATTTTAAATGGGGTGATGTACTTTTTTTTATAAAATTCGAATTCCACGTAAAAAACTACATACGTTTGTGTACAATTTTTTTTGGTTTGCCCTTTCGGTTAAAGAATTATGATTTATTAGGTTATAAAATAAAAAAGATTACCATTTAATTTCAACCCTTTTATAGTGTGTCATGTTTGAGAAGTTGTTCGAATGTCTCCCTCCAAATTCCAAACACTTTCTCGCTCTTTTTCCAAATGAATTTCGTACCCTCTGTAACATTTCAGGTGTCACTAACAAGCAGCCAAAGCGGATTCGGCCGTTCATTTCACCTAAGGTTGTAGGTGCAGTCGCCATCACTTTGTTCTTTATAAAACTCCATAAGAAAAGTCAAGGGGGGTCAAATCCGGGGACCTAGCAATAAACTGAGAAATAATTATAATCGTTAAAATGTCAAAATTATCAACTGACATAAGTAAAAATAACGCATCCTTGGAAAGTGAACTTGATTTATTGGTAAAATTTACGTGTTTTCAATTCAACCAAAATTTAGTTAATCATAATTATTCTGTAACTTAGAGGAAATCAAAAAAAATTGTACAAAAGTACATCATCCCGTTTAAAATTCCAAAGTTACCCCCACCCCTCAAAATAGAGAGAGGGAGTAGATGTCAAAAATATGTTTAAAAATGCCCCCCTCCCATCTCCCTATTAACTCACTAAAATTTCATAAAAATATTTCAAACCGTTTGCGATATATCCCCTTATAACACTTTAAAAAACTCACCCGTGTTTAGAATTATTTAGATAGCATTATTTATATTTTAGAGCAATTAGAGATTTCAGGTTTACTCTACTCTTGCCAACTATGCGGTCCCACACCTATTTTTTTTAGAACGGCTGTTGCCAGGCTTTCACTTATGTGGCATATTTCTAGACTGATAAACTATACTAAAATAATGCCAATACCGTGTAGGTAATGGCATTATTGTAAATACCACAGGCTAACCGATATGACAGGATTAATAAAATATACCAATATACCATTATTTCCCACGAAAATAAATTTTTATTAATTTATTTCCATTGAATGGTGACGAAATTTAGAGTGAGAGTGGCAACGTCGTTTTTTTTCGTAGCACGTGATCTAGTCCCTCTGGCTAATGACTTGAACAGTTGTCAAGAACTAGTCTTTTGTGTGTAACGTTTTTTATAGGTCGGAACTTATGTATTGTATTGAACTTTTAGATGATTTTTGATTTTTCTTTAAAAAAAACTCTATACATAAACTTTGAAAAATGGTGCATCAGTACCAAGGATGTGGAAAAATGGATTCTTTTCAATCGGAATTATCTTTCCACAGGTCTTCTCGGCGGAATACAGACGAGACAAGACGACTCGGAAAGCCACAGCGACGGCACGTGAAGTAGGATGTGTAGCGTTCTTTCTCTCCTCTTTATTTGTCCTACACATAATATGTCCAATATATGAAACAGAATTAAACGCTAGATAAATATTGTCGTCCCCTTTTCCGCTGCCGTCGCTATCGAATTAAATATTTCTCATCAAAATGTTTAATGCATATAGATGTATTTTTGGTTACTTGTAAATTATCTCTAGGGATCTTTTTCAGCCACATTTCACACCTCTGTTTGTCTTTTGGGAAAGAAAAACTTGCAACATATTCGCCGGTATTATAGTTTGATTTACATCCCGGAGCACAACAACTTTGTGGCATTTTTTAAAACAAACATCACAAAAGTATTAACACAAAAAATTATATAATAGCCACAACGTAACTTTTAGGTCATTAACTATTACCGAAAGCGCAAAATTTAATACAAATAACCCCAAACTAAATACAAACAGTACGACGCGCCGGTAAACGTTCATAAAATAAACATAATACCTAACCTAACTTATCATTCCGCACTCTGAATGCAATAATACCACAACTCAAAAAATGTCATTTTTAAGTTATGTTGTGCACAACAATAATTATTCATCAAACTTCTTTGTGCAACAGTAACGTTAAAGAACTTAGTTTGTAAAAATCAAAGAAAAGCTTTCATAAGAACAAAGCTACAATGAATTATTCCAACCGCAAAAACTTTAAATGTGTTTTTCTCAAAACTACCAATTTCGAGTTGTGTTAGTATTGCATTCAGGGTGCGATTCGTTCGACCGATTGACCGCCTAGTAAGATCAGCTGATCACGGAAAATGGATGCGCACCTGACGGCCTTCTATAGCGACGGCAGCGCTTTTTCCCATGAAATGAGAGAGTGTATATGTATGTACTTTATTATTAATCCGTTGTCATTCTACACTTTATTTTAATTAGCTTTATGAACACGGCTAAGTCTGTGTGGATACAAATATCCTGCGAAAACTAATGAATAACAGGAATTATAATTGGGCAGTTTTTTCTGTGTGTTAATATATCTAATCCATGTATCAAATTTCATCCAACGTGATACCTACATAAACTGCTGGCCACTCGAACTTACACATAGAGATTTTTAGGCAAAATTGAAAGTTCAATATTTTCAACAGGAATGCAAATTTTTGAACGCGTCTTGCAGATTTTAAGAGCTAGTTTTTTTCGGATTAAGCTGCATTACGTATATTTATCGTAGGACCTTAGGTTTATTATATACGGGGTGATCAATGAAGTCATGCAAAAAATCAAAAAGTTTGTATGAGTGAAATTTCCGCAAAAATTTTTTTTGGTCGTTGCAATATGGTTCGTTACTAAGGTAACATCAATATCTCTAGACGTTTTTGTCACTTTTTGGATTAAGGCCCTTAGGTCTTGTACACACTACTAAACATAAAATTGGGGTAGCAAAATTTTTAAAATGCTATAACTTGACATTGCATTGATGGCTTTTTTAGGGATTGCAGGAACCTTTAAATTAGGTTTAGAATTAGAAATTTTATAAGAATTGACTTTTGGCCGTTGTTAACCAATCTTGTATATTGTAGAATATAATGTAATAAACTTGTTCTTGTCGCTACGTTTTTGTCTATTATCGACCCGGTATAATGTGTAAATTTCAACCTGTATATTTCGACCCCCAAATAAAATGCTTAGATTATAGAAAATCTACGTGAAATAAGGATTCCAAATCCGTAAAAATCATCAAGAACCGTCAATCCAATGTCAAGTTACAGCATTTTAAAAATTTTGCTACCCAAATTTTATGTTTAGTAGCATGTACAAGACCTAAGGCCCTTAATCCAAAAAGTGACAAAAACGTCTAGAGATATTGATGTTACCTTAGTAACGAACCATATTGCAACGACTAAAAAAATTTTTTGCGGAAATTTCACTCATACAAACTTTTTGATTTTTTGCATGACTTCATTGATCACCCCGTATATAATAAACCTAAGGTCCTACGATAAATATACGTAATGCAGCTGAATCCGAAAAAAAACTAGCTCTTAAAATATGCAAGACGCGTTCAAAAATTTGCATTCCTGTTGAAAATATTGAACTTTAAATTTTGCCTAAAAATCTCTATGTGTAAGTTCGAGTGGCCAGCAGTTTATTTAGAAAACGACCCTACCTCACCAAATAATTCAAAATGTTGTTCAAGGTAACTATTAGGTCCAAGAAGCTGGGTCTTTTGTTGCTTTCAGCTACCGCTTAGACTTTTTTTGTTAGACTCTCAGTATCAGTTTTTTTTGTAAATATAAATCATTGTATTAATTAATACCAAATAATTATAAAACTAGTTTCAGTCTGAAGCAACCTGCAAATCATTCTGCGGCTTTCACTTTATGCCGATATATTGATTGCGTTAAATTTCCTTGTTTGCTATTAAAATGCCGGCTTCCTAGGACAAGTGGAATAAATTAATTTATTTAATTGAAGGTAATATTAATGACTAGTAAAGTTCAGAAGTTGAAGAACAGACAGAAGAACAATTTTAATTTATTATAGTAGTAATTAGACGTCTAGGCTTCAATGAAATAGTGTAACTTAGTGTGATACCTTTATAGACTTGGATGTTATGTGATTAAAGACAGACAGACAAAGCTCATATTAAGCTGTTTCTGGGCGCAAGAATCTTAGATTATATCAGCAGCTGTGTTTACCAAATTCCTAGATTTGATTTGTTTTTTCGTATGTCTAATTGTGCATATTTATCTAATGTTTGATGCTACTTCATTTTTAACGACCGATTTGTGGACTCCTCCATGAATGTAACATTTTTATCTTATTTTTATGTGAGAAATCTCCCGAAATATTCAACTAGTCCATTCAAGATTTTAAAAACAATTGGTTTCTAACTTACTTAAAATAAGTTGTTTTTTTTTGACAAAAAGGACGCAGCAGCCATCTAAGGGAAAAACGATATTTTGCTTAGAGTATACCAATTTTTTTTGTTTTTATATTTTGAAGGTGACAATTCTGCCATAATCACTGTCCTCAAAATAAATTAGTTAAAATTATGATGCTATAATAAAGTAACGTTGTTGGTGTTTAGAGTGCAAGTTCTTTACTTTTGTAAGGGTTTACTGGACCTGCACTGTGATTGAAACAAATCTCAACAAAACGTTACTACAATTAACTATGTTTGCTAAAGAGGCGAACAAAAAATGCGAGAAAAGACCCGTGGAGCTTGTCAAACTTTTTCAAAAATATGCTATGTTAACAAAATAATTTTCATAATTCTTAGTTACTGTCAGAACCAGTTATTATATTAGGTTTAATTAACTTTAACAAGTAATTCCAACGTTAATTTTCTTGTAAGAACAAGCTTTTCATGTCATGTCAATATAATAACTAAGTTTTCTTCCCTGTTTATTATTGAAATACCGTCTTTCATATGGAATCGGAAATCGTTTTAATTAATTTAGGATAGAAAAGATAAATTTTAGATTTATGTTGTACCGTTTTTTTTTGTAGAGGAAAGGGCTATGGATGAGACATAAATTTACTATGGTGTTTAGAAAATGCAAATTAGCCCCGATGTTACAATGCAAACTAAACCCGACATAACTATCTCAAATAAAAATTGGGAAAATAACTAAGTTTTACAGAAATAAATCATAATGAGATGTAAAATACAGTCAATCATTTGTTGTACAATAAAACATTAATACATAATTGAAACGATTAAAATACATAAAGTCCACACAACTAAAAAATACTTACAACACGAATGTTGTGGTGATGTGCAAGCCTACCTCGTATATATTGCATTATATGTATTCCCCATATACATGTCAATTTTACGAATCCTGTATTCTTCCAGTCTATGAAGAAATAAAGAATGACCTTCAATTTTACAGTTAAAATGAATTAAACTATAGCGTGCAAGCAGTGTTACATACTATAACAACGTAAATTTTTTAAGCAATATTGAAGCAGTAGCATCTAAGCTATTCACCTTACTCAATTTTTCTATGCATGACCGCGATCTTACTAAATTTACACAATTTTTCCTTCAACGATCGCTTTCTCTCCCAACTTTATGGGCTATGATTTACATATAGTTGTATTTTACACAATATTTCTATGTATGACCAAAATCTTAAAAATTTGCACAGTTCTTAAAATGATTGATACTTTCTTAAACAGGTTAAAATAATTCTGCAAGTTCTAATACACTTCATTCAAATAAATCTAAAAAATTGTTTTTGGATTCTTCGCATAAATAAATATTTATAGCCAAATATGCTTACCCAATTTTGGGGATAGTAACTAATGATATTTACGTAGAAATTTTAATTAACTTTGCTATCCTTTCTTCTGACTTCAGCATGTCTTTGCCTAGGAAGAAGAGAGTATTCGGGGCACTTCCTAGTGGTATTTTTGCATATTGGCACAATGCAAAACCTATAGAGTACTAAACAAGCAAAATACAGCGGAATTTCTACCTTAAATGCGAAATTAGCGTTTATAGCCGTTATACCACAAATGTTGTGGTGCTAACCTACTCCATGTGAAAATCCCCTCCCCACATACTTGCCAATTCCACAAATTCCATAGTTTTTCAGTTTCTGAAGAAATAAAAAATTACCTTCAACTTTACAGTTAAAAATGATTTCAACTATAACGTGCAAGCAGCGTTACATATTATAACAACGGATATTTTTAAGAAATATTGAAGCAGTAACATCTAAGCCATACCCATTAATTAATTTTCTTATGTATAACCGCGGTCATACTGAATTTTCACAATTCTTCATTCAACGATTGGAACCTCACAACTTTATGGGATATGATTTACATATAGTTGTGTTTAACACAATATTTTTAGGTATGACCAACATCTTAAAAATTTGCTCAATTCTTTTTTAGTGATTAATACCTTTTTAAACAGATTAAAATTATTCTGCAAGTTTTAATAGGTAATATACATTTTATCCAAATATATCTGAAACATTTATTTTTGTATTCTTCGCATAAATAAATATTTATAGTCAAATATGCTTACTGAATTTTGGCGATACCAACTAGTGATATTTACGTAAAACTTTTAATTAACTTTGGTATGTTTTCTTCTGACTTCAGCTTGTCTTTGCACAGGAACAAAAAAGAGTACTTGGGGTACTTGCTAGTGGTATTTTTAGATATTAACACAAGCAAAATACACCGGGATACCTGCCTTAAACGCGAAAAAGGCGTTTCTAGCCGTTATAACACAAATGTTCTGCTGCTGTGCACCTTCCTCATATGCAAACTCTTTACCACATACTTGTCAATTCCAGGAATTCCGTAGTTTTCCAGTATCTGAAGAAATAAAGAATGACCTTTAACTTCACAATTAAAAAAAATTTGGCTAAAACGTTCAAGCAACGTTACAACGTATATTTTGGAGTAGTGGCACCTAAGTCATACATATAACCCAATTTTCTTACGTATAACCGCGATCATACTAAATTTACAGAGTTTTTCATTTACAATGATTAACATCTCTCACAAATTTTGGGTGCTATGATTTGCATGTGGTTGTATATTAGACAATTTTTCTATGTATGACCAAAATCTTAAAAATTTGCACAGTTTTTGTTTAAGGCAGGTTACAGTAATTTTGCAAGTTCTAATAGGTAATATGCATTTAATCCAAATATGTGTATCTGAAACATTTGATTTTGAATTCTCCACATAAGTAAATATTTATAGCCAAATGTGCTTACTTAATTTTTGCGATACCAACTAATGATATTTACGTAAAACTTTTAATAAACATTGCAATGCTTTCTTCTGCCTTCAGCTTGTATAGTGCATAATTATGCACATGAAGAAAAGGGAATATTCGGAGCACTTGCCAGATGTATTTTTCCATGTTGGCACAATACATTACGTTTACTTGGGTTTAATTTTACTGAATTATTTTTAAAAACGTGCAAAATAAATAATAAAAACTCAAATAAAACTAATATGTTATCACTATATCTCGGAAACGACACATTTCCGGACCTATGTTAATAGGAACTTTTCTTCTTGCTTCTGGACTAAGAATGACTTGTAAAATGCTCTCAGTAGAGTGTAGCAAGGCCCTGTATATATTTATGCATTGCTTTAAAAGTATTGAGCTAAAGTGTTTAAGGTATTTTTTGTTGTATAAATCGACAACAAACTTACACGAACTTGAAATTTTTTATAGCCCATATAAAAAGCAAGTACTTCAAGAGAATAAGATTTGTGAAACCAAATAGTGCAATTATGATTTGATTACTTACAAATAAGGTAAATTTTATTTATCTAGGTTATTTAAGGTTTTTATTTTTGTAAACATTAGTTTTATTTGTCAAACTTTTTAACTAATTAAAGAATATAACATTGCTGATACTTCTGTGAATAACACAATAAATTTGAAAAGATAACATAGATCGTTAATATAAATAAAAAAGAGGATGGAACCCAAAACAGAGTCTTGAGTCACTACATACTGTACTTCTAAAACGTTAAATTATTACTATTAACTGACACAAACTATTTTCCTCTCAGCTTTAATGCAATAAGTTTATGAGTAAATTCCCTCAAAGCTGAGAAGCGCATACACGTTATTTAATAGCGGCCAATGTGTATCAACTTCTTTTGTTAATTGTAATAGTGCATATTTATCGATATTTAGAGATAATGCTGGAAAGGTCCCATAAAATAAATTAATTAAAACACTTCTTAATTTTGACATTTCTCATGTCATTAGACTAACACCTGCCAATAGCCAAATATACACCTTTTAAAATACATCAGCACATACACACACGAACAAGTTGCCATCAAAATATAGTAGGCTTATACAGATAAATATTAATGTTGCTATAGTGTAACTAAACCATTTTGGAATAAAATTTCGAGAAACAGGCCTCTCTCGTTAAAAGCGCGAAACAATATTTCTCTTAAACAAAGAATCAGTAAAAATAAAATCATTCTATTTTTTTAAAATATTTTAATATTTTGATGTACTTTCTTGTATCTTTTGAGATTTTTTTTTACTTTTCACAATGGCACCAGACTAGGTGTCGAAAAAGCAACGTTCAGATTCACTAAAAATGTTTAGGATTTAGCACTGGTTTAAATTAATATAACCTTTAGGTTTTGACAGGTTTCTGTTTTGCCACTATTATTAAATCGTAAGCTTTGGAGTTATTCTAATATTTCGGTGATTTGCTTGATTTCCAAATGATTTTGGATTAAAATTAGCGAAAAAAGTAAATTCACAGTATAAAACTTGATCATCTTATTCTTACACTTGTCAATTTAAGACTTTTGCTTGTCAAATTAGAACGGTCTAGCGTTGAAGAATCTAGTGACAAGATTTTAACTTTAATCAAATATGCCAAAAAAAGTTTTCTTTATGTTTTTTTTGGTTTTTATAATAAAATTTTTAAAACTAGGTGGTGAAATATCCAAAATATCAACAAAAAAAAATGAACCCGTCACCACAAACCTATAGAGCTAATGTTCCTGATGACTCAGACATGTGTTCATATTTTTTTCCATATAGGTAAGCTAACCCAAAATTAAGTAGAAATGTAGTGGTCAACCGTTGCATATTATAAAAACAAGAAAGTTGGTTAAAGACAAAATAAGTCACAGAAAGCTATAAGAAGCATTAAGGACGAAAATCATTAAGGTAAGGAGTAACAAGCTTTGCCTGTTATAAATGTTCATAAGAATAATTGGTTTTTACCGGCTCTGAAGATTTCCCAACCATTTTGTACTTATTAATAATGTGTTTTAATTTAAAAGGGGTTTTTTAAACGTTGTAAGTTCCTTTATTTTATGCCATACCTACTTAATATAAGGCCCTTCAAGAATCAGAAAAAAATTTCGATTTAATAAAGACCACCATTATTATAAGTTGCCCGTTTTATCATTTTCAGCTATTCGATTAGTTGCCATAATGGAGCCATCTAATGATGCCCTTATTGTTTTTACTGATCCTAAAAGCCTACAAAAAAGTGAAAATGTTTTTACTTGAACCCTATGTTGATAAAAATAAAAATGTTGCTTAGAAGTGCAAGCAATTGCAGCCATTCTCTGGGTGAAAGGCAAAAGAGAATTTAAGTACATAGTGTGGCTTTTAACTATCTAAATGTTTTTTAACTGTTATTTGATCAAGCAAAGCGACTTTTATTTCAATTAAATTATGTGGTTGGGCAACTGTCTTGTTACGTGTGTTGTTTAAAATTCAGTTTGGAAGATAAAACTCAATCACATGGGTGAAACTTGAATTGAATAAGTGGAAACACGACCGTGACACCATCCTACCACTACGTGGTACTGTAGAATAATTCTTTTCCAAGTAGGCGCCATCATTTCACTCGGTCTTTGAACGTTAAGACAGTTGACGTGTAAACGTTTGTCAAATTTCGCCGCGATTTGTGACAGGCCGATGCAATAATCATTTTATGGTTTTAAACATTTCATTACCAGTTTTTTTGAATTCATTTACAACAGCTGTTGCAAATTTTAGGATGGTTTTAAGTGAAGTGAAGTGAAAGTGAATGTTTGGTTTTAATAATAAAATGTTTTAAAGAACAATGGTAAAAAAGGCAACTTTTTGCTTGTCAAGGAATCAAACGTGTAAGATGTGATTAGAATTTACTTGATAATAAAGCAAAATGATTTCCAGGAAGCCTCCGGTAATTCTAATTGCGCCAACATGTTCAGAAGGTCAAAATTCACAATAAAGATAATTTTTCTCACCTGCCTTGATCGACACAAAAGAGCCTTTTTTATCATTGTTCTTTTTATTTGTTCTTTAAGAATTCTGCTTTTATTTAAACATTATATTTTATATCTGTTTTGAACAATACTGGGTTGCAGGGCAGGCAGATAAATTACTTAGCCTCCACTCAAAGTATTCTGTTATTTTTTTAATTTTTCTTCCATGCACTCCCTAATTTTTTTATAAATCCTGCTAGACGATGTTTTTAATGCTGGTTTTACATTTGTGTATTTATCCATTCCTTCATGAATTTCAGCATGCTGAACAAATAAATTTATTGCATCCATGCATGCTAACATGAATTCCTATAAGAATGGGGATTATCTCTCAAGCTTAGAAGTTAAGGTATTTAGTAAAAATAGTCACAACTTTATGAAATTTTACACATTTACATGGAAAACTACTCATATATAAAAGGAACATAAAACATTTATTTGCATTTTGTGCTGTTAGTTTAATAACAATGTGATAACAAGAACTGTCTGGTAAATAAAGCCGACATGTACAGGGTTACTCATTATATTTTGACTCCCACCTACAGCTCTTATTACGAGTTATAGAAAAAAACTTTAAATATAAAAGTTTTAGGTTTTTTCGCGTAGTATCTTTTGGTAACAGCGGAAATAAAAAATCGACTTTACAACATTGAAAAAATTAATTGAGTCATATTTTTTTAAATGGAACACCCTGTATATTATTAGCTCAAATGAAAGATCTCTTTGTTCTGATTTCAAATATATATAATTTGTTGGCATTTGATTCGGCCACTTTTAAAATATTTGAGTTTAAAAAAAATACTTTATTTAAACTACAACAATACGTTTTCGAGGCAACTTGATTTATATTAAAGCAACAAACTTTAATGACTGATGATCTCCAATTGTGGAAAAATAAGTTATAAACTCAAATATTTCAGAAATGGCTGAACCAAATGCCAACAAATTATATATATTTGAAATCAGAACAAAGAGATCTTTCATTTGAGTTAATAATATACAGGGTGTTCCATTTAAAAAATATGACTCAATTAATTTTTTCAATGTTGTAAAGTCGATTTTTTATTTCTGCTATTACCAAAAGATACTACGTGAGAAAACCTAAAACTTTTGTATTTAAAGTTTTTTTCTATAACTTGTAATAAGAGCTGTAGGTGGGAGTCAAAATATAATGAATAACCCTATACAATGAACATACTTTGTAGTTTTATGATATAATTTATATTTTACATATTATACTGTGAAGGGTTTATAAGTATCAGTACTTGATTGTTAAAGACTGTTATTGTTTTTTTAGTTTGTTTACAGGTAATTTCCTCTAAAATAAAATTTAAACAGTAAAATCATCAATTTATAGCTTGTTTTACTGAATACATAATATTTTATTGTTATACGAAAAAAAACAATAAATCGTCTTTAAAACAATCAATTACTATAGCTTGAAAATAAATTAATACATTAAAAATACCACCTTTAAACTGCCCGCCACGAGAAAATAAGCTAGAGCGACATCTGGTGGTAGGATGCGTACTATTTTATTGATTTTTATTTAAATTTCGTGTTTTCAGGTTTTACTTAGGAGTTAACATTTCTAACTTATTATATATTTTTTGAACTCAATAGTGAATCTGCTTGCTAATCACCACAATTATAAGGCTTTATTTGTGACCTTAGATCTTCACCTGCGGATCGTGGCTCCTAGTTCCAGAATACGCGAACCTTAGCTGCAGGTGAATTAATAAAAAAAATAAGAGTATTCATGTCTACCTTAGTGCCAGATCTTCATAATAGCATTGGTTAAAGCTCTTAAATGCGCTGGCATATTACAGTTATGTGATATAAGTCAATAACAAGGAAGCTCCGCCTTTTTATAGAGTGCTACACATTTGTGACAGGACAAAGCTGTCTAGATTCAACAGGAAAGCAATAAAAAAAAGATTTTTGTTATTCTCAGAAATTACCCTTGTGACTATAGGTTCCCAATAGTTGGGATTAGAATGTGGACTTCGTTGCTTTGGTATGTAAAACACCCATAACACAACAACTGCAGACCAAACACAAAAATATTTAAAAAAAAATAATTTGCTCTCCTGAAGAATCATTCTTGGGACTGAATGTGAAAATTTAGAGTAGCTATTTAAAACAGTCACGCTTATCACAGGATAGTCACCTGTGAAGTCGTGGTAGATGAGGTTAGAAAGGGGCTCCGCAGTTTTCCTCAGCTGCTACCGATGGGTCCTGAGGACCCGTCGCATTTTAATTCTACCGTATTTTTTTAAATTTGGCAACATCAGTAGTAAATACGCAAATTTAATTGCTGAACTGTTGGGAGTCATGGATCCTATTTCTGAGCAACCCCAAGCATTTTAGCCCAGAACAGAATAAAAAATTTATCACCAGTTTGGTTTTATGCAGAACGGGTACCGATGAAATATGAATATAGTAGTTAGTGTGCATCAATATGCGTATTAGTAAATAACGCGTAGTTTAACGAATATTATGTCATGTACTTTTGTTAATTTTACTATTGTGTCTTTCAAGGTTAGTGTATTTAAAATTTCCAGAAAAATTTATATTTGCTAAGTAGTTCCACTTTTGAAAATGCTTTTTGTGTTTCGGTCAAGATTAGTATACTTTTCATTACATTATTTAAAAATAAAGATCCCGCTAATTGCACATTCGGCTAGATTCAGTTCGAATTATCTACCATTTTGGCAGGCCACCTTAAATGCAGGCGCGGCCCGTGAATTTTTTTACAGGTGGGTCAAAATTTTGTGGGCAACTAGTGATATCAACGCAACAAGCAAAATACACTTTTCTAATTAAGAAAGGTTTTTTAATAATGTGCCAAGAAATTATTTTCCTACAAATAAACACTGCAAAAATCATAAAATAGGTACTGCAATATATTGAACATTACTATTCTAGATGTTTATGTTTTTTTTCTAGAGCATTAAAACACTCTAGATTGGTAGATTTTAGCGGCTTCCCGTTTTGATACGTTTAGCATGTCCTCAATAGATGTCGCGCCTTGTACTAAAAGCCCAGACTAAACAGAACAAAATTCTGAGCTAAGACTATGATTATTCGGAAAATAAAATTAGGAACACTGTCGAAACTCAGTTTTCTTTAATAAATACAATACTGACTAGACATAGTAATACTATATTTGTCTACGCACGTGCAGGCTGTAAGCTGTAGTAAATATGAGATTGCAAACAATTTTAAAAATATGTTATCGAGGAACAACTTGTTGCCAATACACCTTTTAGAGCCGATCTAATTTTTTAAATATCAAGAATTTTAAAAAAAAGTTTTTGCCCCAACACAGATTCGAACCCTCGACCTTCCGGTCAACTCGCTGAGATTGTGCCTCTAGACTACACTGGTGATGTAAGAAAATCGGTCCGATACCGTTAAATTTGGTGCCTAGCGCTGGCAGAAATCGTATTTATAATTTTTTATGTTTAACCGCTAATTAATATTATTAATACAATGCGTATATTAGCTATATAATTAGTTTTCCTTTTCCCGAACCAAATGTTTTGAAAGAGTATATTTTACGGGGCGGTTTGAGCGTATTTCCATAGTGGGAGTGGCCCGATATTATTGGTGGGCCGTCGACCAATTGTGTCTCTTTTTAACTTCCTAAAGCGCGTATGTCTGTTTCTCACTTAGTTTTAACTATGAGGTCAATTTAAAATACGACCCAGCCCGGAGCAAGCTTGGATAATCTTTCGACGATGGCTTGGCTTGATTCTGTATTGAGGAGTTTTCGCATGGAACAAGCACTGTTTTGAAACAAAAGATTCTTTTTTGGTTTTAAAAAATTAGAAAATAAATTATTAGGTAGATCATTAAAAATTTTAGGTGGGTCATTGACCAAATGACCTTAACCTGCTTAAATTTAAGTAGGGAAGCGCGCGGTAAAGCTATTGAAGGGGATATATCTAGTCAGTTGAAAAAATGTAATTTTGCATTTTGACGTTGTCTGTTTTTATATTATAATGAATGACTTATTAAGTTTCCTAAAAGAATAAGGTTTTAACTTATTTTTAACTAGATCTACTACTACGGTAATTGATGCACACACAAAATATATACCAGAATAAATATTAAAAAGTGCTTATTGTGTTTAACTGAAACATGCTAGGTATTTAATTAAAAATATACAACATAATATAGTAGGTACAACTGCAATTTGCTATTTAATATTATATAAATGGCTAACCACACACAAAGTTTTACAACGCCAGCGAACTATACTTTGGTATCTGTTCTTTTTTGGCCTGTTTTGCGGGCGGTAGCGTATGCAAAATATCTCGTAGACGTTCAACATTTTATGTTAACATTCGGAAAGCCCTATAGCAGTTTTAAGATTTAAAATATGGTGGAACTGCTGTCAAATGCATTGTATGTCAAAAGTGACTTTTATTGTGGCATTTCCAAGATTGTAAAATGCATGTAACAAGAGCTCAGCACATCAGAAGTCGACAAAATTAAATTCCCTATGCTCACTTTTTGTTTGACTTACTGATTATGTTAAGTTCCTGCAATGTAACCTTTTACGTGTTTTGAAGAGAACCTTTTCAGCGCTTCTGGAACACATATGCACCACAGTGGAAGTTACTCTCCGAAATGAAATTAGGGAGATTTTTACCGCACATGAAAAAACGGCTTGAAAAGGAATTAAGGACGCGCTTCATAACTAAAAAAATATGGATAAAAACTGACCAATTTACGGACTCAAAAAACACAGTATTTATAATATTCTAGTCCGTAAGCTGTCTTCAGATAAATTAATGTCAAGTAAGTAATGGTAGAATCACTAAATAAATTTTAAATTTGTCGTATCAAGTTTACATGCTGGAAAAAGATGGAAATAATAGAATGTTATGCATTCTATGCATGTGTTTTCTAACGCATTACACGTTACCTGTATACTTCATGGTCTCCATCTTGTTGCGGAAACTATCAGGGCAAATTACCAGAATGTGAATAGATTATTTGCAAATACACACTGAGAAAAAAGCTAATTATTCCTTATAAGAATTCTTAAACTCTTAAACAGTACGTGTCGCGTTGTTGTGTTGTATTCTCCCGAGACCAATCAACGCGAATCCCTCTTAATTTATTAAATTTTAGCAAATATTTAATAAATATTTGCCTGATGTAACTTGAGCTTGTTCGATACAGTGTGAGTTTTTTAAAATGTTACAAGGCGATATCTCGAAAACGGTCTAAATTATTTTCATGAAATTTTGGCGAGTTAATAGGGAGATGGGGGGGGGGCATATTTAAACTTTTTTGACATTTACCCCTTCTCTCTATTTTGAAGGGTGGGGGTTACTTTGGAATTTTAAATGGGGTGATGTACTTTTTTTTATAAAATTCGAATTCCACGTAAAAAACTACATACGTTTGTGTACAATTTTTTTTGGTTTGCCCTTTCGGTTAAAGAATTATGATTTATTAGGTTATAAAATAAAAAAGATTACCATTTAATTTCAACCCTTTTATAGTGTGTCATGTTTGAGAAGTTGTTCGAATGTCTCCCTCCAAATTCCAAACACTTTCTCGCTCTTTTTCCAAATGAATTTCGTACCCTCTGTAACATTTCAGGTGTCACTAACAAGCAGCCAAAGCGGATTCGGCCGTTCATTTCACCTAAAGTTGTAGGTGCAGTCGCCATCACTTTGTTCTTTATAAAACTCCATAAGAAAAGTCAAGGGGGGTCAAATCCGGGGACCTAGCAATAAACTGAGAAATAATTATAATCGTTAAAATGTCAAAATTATCAACTGACATAAGTAAAAATAACGCATCCTTGGAAAGTGAACTTGATTTATTGGTAAAATTTACGTGTTTTCAATTCAACCAAAATTTAGTTAATCATAATTATTCTGTAACTTAGAGGAAATCAAAAAAAATTGTACAAAAGTACATCATCCCGTTTAAAATTCCAAAGTTACCCCCACCCCTCAAAATAGAGAGAGGGAGTAGATGTCAAAAATATGTTTAAAAATGCCCCCCTCCCATCTCCCTATTAACTCACTAAAATTTCATAAAAATATTTCAAACCGTTTGCGATATATCCCCTTATAACACTTTAAAAAACTCACCCGTGTTTAGAATTATTTAGATAGCATTATTTATATTTTAGAGCAATTAGAGATTTCAGGTTTACTCTACTCTTGCCAACTATGCGGTCCCACACCTATTTTTTTTAGAACGGCTGTTGCCAGGCTTTCACTTATGTGGCATATTTCTAGACTGATAAACTATACTAAAATAATGCCAATACCGTGTAGGTAATGGCATTATTGTAAATACCACAGGCTAACCGATATGACAGGATTAATAAAATATACCAATATACCATTATTTCCCACGAAAATAAATTTTTATTAATTTATTTCCATTGAATGGTGACGAAATTTAGAGTGAGAGTGGCAACGTCGTTTTTTTTCGTAGCACGTGATCTAGTCCCTCTGGCTAATGACTTGAACAGTTGTCAAGAACTAGTCTTTTGTGTGTAACGTTTTTTATAGGTCGGAACTTATGTATTGTATTGAACTTTTAGATGATTTTTGATTTTTCTTTAAAAAAAACTCTATACATAAACTTTGAAAAATGGTGCATCAGTACCAAGGATGTGGAAAAATGGATTCTTTTCAATCGGAATTATCTTTCCACAGGTCTTCTCGGCGGAATACAGACGAGACAAGACGACTCGGAAAGCCACAGCGACGGCACGTGAAGTAGGATGTGTAGCGTTCTTTCTCTCCTCTTTATTTGTCCTACACATAATATGTCCAATATATGAAACAGAATTAAACGCTAGATAAATATTGTCGTCCCCTTTTCCGCTGCCGTCGCTATCGAATTAAATATTTCTCATCAAAATGTTTAATGCATATAGATGTATTTTTGGTTACTTGTAAATTATCTCTAGGGATCTTTTTCAGCCACATTTCACACCTCTGTTTGTCTTTTGGGAAAGAAAAACTTGCAACATATTCGCCGGTATTATAGTTTGATTTACATCCCGGAGCACAACAACTTTGTGGCATTTTTTAAAACAAACATCACAAAAGTATTAACACAAAAAATTATATAATAGCCACAACGTAACTTTTAGGTCATTAACTATTACCGAAAGCGCAAAATTTAATACAAATAACCCCAAACTAAATACAAACAGTACGACGCGCCGGTAAACGTTCATAAAATAAACATAATACCTAACCTAACTTATCATTCCGCACTCTGAATGCAATAATACCACAACTCAAAAAATGTCATTTTTAAGTTATGTTGTGCACAACAATAATTATTCATCAAACTTCTTTGTGCAACAGTAACGTTAAAGAACTTAGTTTGTAAAAATCAAAGAAAAGCTTTCATAAGAACAAAGCTACAATGAATTATTCCAACCGCAAAAACTTTAAATGTGTTTTTCTCAAAACTACCAATTTCGAGTTGTGTTAGTATTGCATTCAGGGTGCGATTCGTTCGACCGATTGACCGCCTAGTAAGATCAGCTGATCACGGAAAATGGATGCGCACCTGACGGCCTTCTATAGCGACGGCAGCGCTT
Organism: Philopedon plagiatum; assembly: GCA_963971165.1. Classification (NCBI taxonomy): domain Eukaryota; kingdom Metazoa; phylum Arthropoda; class Insecta; order Coleoptera; family Curculionidae; genus Philopedon; species Philopedon plagiatum. The sequence continues at coordinate 63,394,520 of OZ020195.1, read as the reverse complement.
TTTCCCATGAAATGAGAGAGTGTATATGTATGTACTTTATTATTAATCCGTTGTCATTCTACACTTTATTTTAATTAGCTTTATGAACACGGCTAAGTCTGTGTGGATACAAATATCCTGCGAAAACTAATGAATAACAGGAATTATAATTGGGCAGTTTTTTCTGTGTGTTAATATATCTAATCCATGTATCAAATTTCATCCAACGTGATACCTACATAAACTGCTGGCCACTCGAACTTACACATAGAGATTTTTAGGCAAAATTGAAAGTTCAATATTTTCAACAGGAATGCAAATTTTTGAACGCGTCTTGCAGATTTTAAGAGCTAGTTTTTTTCGGATTAAGCTGCATTACGTATATTTATCGTAGGACCTTAGGTTTATTATATACGGGGTGATCAATGAAGTCATGCAAAAAATCAAAAAGTTTGTATGAGTGAAATTTCCGCAAAAATTTTTTTTGGTCGTTGCAATATGGTTCGTTACTAAGGTAACATCAATATCTCTAGACGTTTTTGTCACTTTTTGGATTAAGGCCCTTAGGTCTTGTACACACTACTAAACATAAAATTGGGGTAGCAAAATTTTTAAAATGCTATAACTTGACATTGCATTGATGGCTTTTTTAGGGATTGCAGGAACCTTTAAATTAGGTTTAGAATTAGAAATTTTATAAGAATTGACTTTTGGCCGTTGTTAACCAATCTTGTATATTGTAGAATATAATGTAATAAACTTGTTCTTGTCGCTACGTTTTTGTCTATTATCGACCCGGTATAATGTGTAAATTTCAACCTGTATATTTCGACCCCCAAATAAAATGCTTAGATTATAGAAAATCTACGTGAAATAAGGATTCCAAATCCGTAAAAATCATCAAGAACCGTCAATCCAATGTCAAGTTACAGCATTTTAAAAATTTTGCTACCCAAATTTTATGTTTAGTAGCATGTACAAGACCTAAGGCCCTTAATCCAAAAAGTGACAAAAACGTCTAGAGATATTGATGTTACCTTAGTAACGAACCATATTGCAACGACTAAAAAAATTTTTTGCGGAAATTTCACTCATACAAACTTTTTGATTTTTTGCATGACTTCATTGATCACCCCGTATATAATAAACCTAAGGTCCTACGATAAATATACGTAATGCAGCTGAATCCGAAAAAAAAACTAGCTCTTAAAATATGCAAGACGCGTTCAAAAATTTGCATTCCTGTTGAAAATATTGAACTTTAAATTTTGCCTAAAAATCTCTATGTGTAAGTTCGAGTGGCCAGCAGTTTATTTAGAAAACGACCCTACCTCACCAAATAATTCAAAATGTTGTTCAAGGTAACTATTAGGTCCAAGAAGCTGGGTCTTTTGTTGCTTTCAGCTACCACTTAGACTTTTTTTGTTAGACTCTCAGTATCAGTTTTTTTTTGTAAATATAAATCATTGTATTAATTAATACCAAATAATTATAAAACTAGTTTCAGTCTGAAGCAACCTGCAAATCATTCTGCGGCTTTCACTTTATGCCGATATATTGATTGCGTTAAATTTCCTTGTTTGCTATTAAAATGCCGGCTTCCTAGGACAAGTGGAATAAATTAATTTATTTAATTGAAGGTAATATTAATGACTAGTAAAGTTCAGAAGTTGAAGAACAGACAGAAGAACAATTTTAATTTATTATAGTAGTAATTAGACGTCTAGGCTTCAATGAAATAGTGTAACTTAGTGTGATACCTTTATAGACTTGGATGTTATGTGATTAAAGACAGACAGACAAAGCTCATATTAAGCTGTTTCTGGGCGCAAGAATCTTAGATTATATCAGCAGCTGTGTTTACCAAATTCCTAGATTTGATTTGTTTTTTCGTATGTCTAATTGTGCATATTTATCTAATGTTTGATGCTACTTCATTTTTAACGACCGATTTGTGGACTCCTCCATGAATGTAACATTTTTATCTTATTTTTATGTGAGAAATCTCCCGAAATATTCAACTAGTCCATTCAAGATTTTAAAAACAATTGGTTTCTAACTTACTTAAAATAAGTTGTTTTTTTTTTGACAAAAAGGACGCAGCAGCCATCTAAGGGAAAAACGATATTTTGCTTAGAGTATACCAATTTTTTTTGTTTTTATATTTTGAAGGTGACAATTCTGCCATAATCACTGTCCTCAAAATAAATTAGTTAAAATTATGATGCTATAATAAAGTAACGTTGTTGGTGTTTAGAGTGCAAGTTCTTTACTTTTGTAAGGGTTTACTGGACCTGCACTGTGATTGAAACAAATCTCAACAAAACGTTACTACAATTAACTATGTTTGCTAAAGAGGCGAACAAAAAATGCGAGAAAAGACCCGTGGAGCTTGTCAAACTTTTTCAAAAATATGCTATGTTAACAAAATAATTTTCATAATTCTTAGTTACTGTCAGAACCAGTTATTATATTAGGTTTAATTAACTTTAACAAGTAATTCCAACGTTAATTTTCTTGTAAGAACAAGCTTTTCATGTCATGTCAATATAATAACTAAGTTTTCTTCCCTGTTTATTATTGAAATACCGTCTTTCATATGGAATCGGAAATCGTTTTAATTAATTTAGGATAGAAAAGATAAATTTTAGATTTATGTTGTACCGTTTTTTTTTGTAGAGGAAAGGGCTATGGATGAGACATAAATTTACTATGGTGTTTAGAAAATGCAAATTAGCCCCGATGTTACAATGCAAACTAAACCCGACATAACTATCTCAAATAAAAATTGGGAAAATAACTAAGTTTTACAGAAATAAATCATAATGAGATGTAAAATACAGTCAATCATTTGTTGTACAATAAAACATTAATACATAATTGAAACGATTAAAATACATAAAGTCCACACAACTAAAAAATACTTACAACACGAATGTTGTGGTGATGTGCAAGCCTACCTCGTATATATTGCATTATATGTATTCCCCATATACATGTCAATTTTACGAATCCTGTATTCTTCCAGTCTATGAAGAAATAAAGAATGACCTTCAATTTTACAGTTAAAATGAATTAAACTATAGCGTGCAAGCAGTGTTACATACTATAACAACGTAAATTTTTTAAGCAATATTGAAGCAGTAGCATCTAAGCTATTCACCTTACTCAATTTTTCTATGCATGACCGCGATCTTACTAAATTTACACAATTTTTCCTTCAACGATCGCTTTCTCTCCCAACTTTATGGGCTATGATTTACATATAGTTGTATTTTACACAATATTTCTATGTATGACCAAAATCTTAAAAATTTGCACAGTTCTTAAAATGATTGATACTTTCTTAAACAGGTTAAAATAATTCTGCAAGTTCTAATACACTTCATTCAAATAAATCTAAAAAATTGTTTTTGGATTCTTCGCATAAATAAATATTTATAGCCAAATATGCTTACCCAATTTTGGGGATAGTAACTAATGATATTTACGTAGAAATTTTAATTAACTTTGCTATGCTTTCTTCTGACTTCAGCATGTCTTTGCCTAGGAAGAAGAGAGAGTATTCGGGGCACTTCCTAGTGGTATTTTTGCATATTGGCACAATGCAAAACCTATAGAGTACTAAACAAGCAAAATACAGCGGAATTTCTACCTTAAATGCGAAATTAGCGTTTATAGCCGTTATACCACAAATGTTGTGGTGCTAACCTACTCCATGTGAAAATCCCCTCCCCACATACTTGCCAATTCCACAAATTCCATAGTTTTTCAGTTTCTGAAGAAATAAAAAATTACCTTCAACTTTACAGTTAAAAATGATTTCAACTATAACGTGCAAGCAGCGTTACATATTATAACAACGGATATTTTTAAGAAATATTGAAGCAGTAACATCTAAGCCATACCCATTAATTAATTTTCTTATGTATAACCGCGGTCATACTGAATTTTCACAATTCTTCATTCAACGATTGGAACCTCACAACTTTATGGGATATGATTTACATATAGTTGTGTTTAACACAATATTTTTAGGTATGACCAACATCTTAAAAATTTGCTCAATTCTTTTTTAGTGATTAATACCTTTTTAAACAGATTAAAATTATTCTGCAAGTTTTAATAGGTAATATACATTTTATCCAAATATATCTGAAACATTTATTTTTGTATTCTTCGCATAAATAAATATTTATAGTCAAATATGCTTACTGAATTTTGGCGATACCAACTAGTGATATTTACGTAAAACTTTTAATTAACTTTGGTATGTTTTCTTCTGACTTCAGCTTGTCTTTGCACAGGAACAAAAAAGAGTACTTGGGGTACTTGCTAGTGGTATTTTTAGATATTAACACAAGCAAAATACACCGGGATACCTGCCTTAAACGCGAAAAAGGCGTTTCTAGCCGTTATAACACAAATGTTCTGCTGCTGTGCACCTTCCTCATATGCAAACTCTTTACCACATACTTGTCAATTCCAGGAATTCCGTAGTTTTCCAGTATCTGAAGAAATAAAGAATGACCTTTAACTTCACAATTAAAAAAAATTTGGCTAAAACGTTCAAGCAACGTTACAACGTATATTTTGGAGTAGTGGCACCTAAGTCATACATATAACCCAATTTTCTTACGTATAACCGCGATCATACTAAATTTACAGAGTTTTTCATTTACAATGATTAACATCTCTCACAAATTTTGGGTGCTATGATTTGCATGTGGTTGTATATTAGACAATTTTTCTATGTATGACCAAAATCTTAAAAATTTGCACAGTTTTTGTTTAAGGCAGGTTACAGTAATTTTGCAAGTTCTAATAGGTAATATGCATTTAATCCAAATATGTGTATCTGAAACATTTGATTTTGAATTCTCCACATAAGTAAATATTTATAGCCAAATGTGCTTACTTAATTTTTGCGATACCAACTAATGATATTTACGTAAAACTTTTAATAAACATTGCAATGCTTTCTTCTGCCTTCAGCTTGTATAGTGCATAATTATGCACATGAAGAAAAGGGAATATTCGGAGCACTTGCCAGATGTATTTTTCCATGTTGGCACAATACATTACGTTTACTTGGGTTTAATTTTACTGAATTATTTTTAAAAACGTGCAAAATAAATAATAAAAACTCAAATAAAACTAATATGTTATCACTATATCTCGGAAACGACACATTTCCGGACCTATGTTAATAGGAACTTTTCTTCTTGCTTCTCGACTAAGAATGACTTGTAAAATGCTCTCAGTAGAGTGTAGCAACGCCCTGTATATATTTATGCATTGCTTTAAAAGTATTGAGCTAAAGTGTTTAAGGTATTTTTTGTTGTATAAATCGACAACAAACTTACACGAACTTGAAATTTTTTATAGCCCATATAAAAAGCAAGTACTTCAAGAGAATAAGATTTGTGAAACCAAATAGTGCAATTATGATTTGATTACTTACAAATAAGGTAAATTTTATTTATCTAGGTTATTTAAGGTTTTTATTTTTGTAAACATTAGTTTTATTTGTCAAACTTTTTAACTAATTAAAGAATATAACATTGCTGATACTTCTGTGAATAACACAATAAATTTGAAAAGATAACATAGATCGTTAATATAAATAAAAAAGAGGATGGAACCCAAAACAGAGTCTTGAGTCACTACATACTGTACTTCTAAAACGTTAAATTATTACTATTAACTGACACAAACTATTTTCCTCTCAGCTTTAATGCAATAAGTTTATGAGTAAATTCCCTCAAAGCTGGGAAGCGCATACACGTTATTTAATAGCGGCCAATGTGTATCAACTTCTTTTGTTAATTGTAATAGTGCATATTTATCGATATTTAGAGATAATGCTGGAAAGGCCCCATAAAATAAATTAATTAAAACACTTCTTAATTTTGACATTTCTCATGTCATTAGACTATCACCTGCCAATAGCCAAATATACACCTTTTAAAACACATCAGCACATACACACACGAACAAGTTGCCATCAAAATATAGTAGGCTTATACAGATAAATATTAATGTTGCTATAGTGTAACTAAACCATTTTGGAATAAAATTTCGAGAAACAGGCCTCTCTCGTTAAAAGCGCGAAACAATATTTCTCTTAAACAAAGAATCAGTAAAAATAAAATCATTCTATTTTTTTAAAATATTTTAATATTTTGATGTACTTTCTTGTATCTTTTGAGATTTTTTTTTACTTTTCACAATGGCACCAGACTAGGTGTCGAAAAAGCAACGTTCAGATTCACTAAAAATGTTTAAGATTTAGCACTGGTTTAAATTAATATAACCTTTAGGTTTTGACAGTTTTCTGTTTTGCCACTATTATTAAATCGTAAGCTTTGGAGTTATTCTAATATTTCGGTGATTTGCTTGATTTCCAAATGATTTTGGATTAAAATTAGCGAAAAAAGTAAATTCACAGTATAAAGCTTGATCATCTTATTCTTACACTTGTCAATTTAAGACTTTTGCTTGTCAAATTAGAACGGTCTAGCGTTGAAGAATCTAGTGACAAGATTTTAACTTTGATCAAATATGCCAAAAAAAGTTTTCTTTATGTTTTTTTTGGTTTTCATAATAAAATTTTTAAATCTAGGTGGTGAAATATCCAAAATATCAACAACAAAAAATGAACCCGTCACCACAAACCTATAGAGCTAATGTTCCTGATGACTCAGACATGTGTTCATATTTTTTTCCATATAGGTAAGCTAACCCAAAATTAAGTAGAAATGTAGTGGTCAACCGTTGCATATTATAAAAACAAGAAAGTTGGTTAAAGACAAAATAAGTCACAGAAAGCTATAAGAAGCATTAAGGACGAAAATCATTAAGGTAAGGAGTAACAAGCTTTGCCTGTTATAAATGTTCATAAGAATAATTGGTTTTTACCGGCTCTGAAGATTTCCCAACCATTTTGTACTTATTAATAATGTGTTTTAATTTAAAAGGGTTTTTTTAAACGTTGTAAGTTCCTTTATTTTATGCCATACCTACTTAATATAAGGCCTTTCAAGAATCAGAAAAAAATTTCGATTTAATAAAGACCATCATTATTATAAGTTGCCCGTTTTATCATTTGCAGCTATTCGATTAGTTGCCATAATGGAGCCATCTAATGATGCCCTTATTGTTTTTACTGATCCTAAAAGCCTACAAAAAAGTGAAAAGGTTTTTACTTGAACCCTATGTTGATAAAAATAAAAATGTTGCTTAGAAGTGCAAGCAATTGCAGCCATTCTCTGGGTGAAAGGCAAAAGAGAATTTAAGTACATAGTGTGGCTTTTAACTATCTAAATGTTTTTTAACTGTTATTTGATCAAGCAAAGCGACTTTTATTTCAATTAAATTATGTGGTTGGGCAACTGTCTTGTTACGTGTGTTGTTTAAAATTCAGTTTGGAAGATAAAACTCAATCACATGGGTGAAACTTGAATTGAATAAGTGGAAACACGACCGTGACACCATCCTACCACTACGTGGTACTGTAGAATAATTCTTTTCCAAGTAGGCGCCATCATTTCACTCGGTCTTTGAACGTTAAGACAGTTGACGTGTAAACGTTTGTCAAATTTCGCCGCGATTTGTGACAGGCCGATGCAATAATCATTTTATGGTTTTAAACATTTCATTACCAGTTTTTTTGAATTCATTTACAACAGCTGTTGCAAATTTTAGGATGGTTTTAAGTGAAGTGAAGTGAAAGTGTATGTTTGGTTTTAATAATAAAATGTTTTAAAGAACAATGGTAAAAAAGGCAACTTTTTGCTTGTCAAGGAATCAAACGTGTAAGATGTGATTAGAATTTACTTGATACTAAAGCAAAATGTTTTCCAGGAAGCCTCCGGTAATTCTAATTGCGCCAACATGTTCAGAAGGTCAAAATTCACAATAAAGATAATTTTTCCCACCTGCCTTGATCGACACAAAAGAGCCTTTTTTTATCATTGTTCTTTTTATTTGTTCTTTAAGAATTCTGCTTTTATTTAAACATTATATTTTATATCTGTGTTGCACAATACTGGGTTGCAGGGCAGGCAGATAAATTACTTAGCCTCCACTCAAAGTATTCTGTTATTTTTTTAATTTTTCTTCCATGCACTCCCTAATTTTTTTATAAATCCTGCTACATTTGTGTATTTATCCATTCCTTCATGAATTTCAGCATGCTGAACAAATAAATTTATTGCATCCATGCATGCTAACATGAATTCCTATAAAAATGGGGATTATCTCTCAAGCTTAGAAGTTAAGGTATTTAGTAAAAATAGTCACAACTTTATGAAATTTTACACATTTACATGGAAAACTACTCATATATAAAAGGAACATAAAACATTTATTTGCATTTTGTGCTGTTAGTTTAATAACAATGTGATAACAAGAACTGTCTGGTAAATAAAGCCGACATGTACAGGGTTACTCATTATATTTTGACTCCCACCTACAGCTCTTATTACGAGTTATAGAAAAAAACTTTAAATATAAAAGTTTTAGGTTTTTTCGCGTAGTATCTTTTGGTAACAGCGGAAATAAAAAATCGACTTTACAACATTGAAAAAATTAATTGAGTCATATTTTTTTAAATGGAACACCCTGTATATTATTAGCTCAAATGAAAGATCTCTTTGTTCTGATTTCAAATATATATAATTTGTTGGCATTTGATTCGGCCACTTTTAAAATATTTGAGTTTAAAAAAAATACTTTAATTAAACTACAACAATACGTTTTCGAGGCAACTTGATTTATATTAAAGCAACAAACTTTAATGACTGATGATCTCCAATTGTGGAAAAATAAGTTATAAACTCAAATATTTCAGAAATGGCTGAACCAAATGCCAACAAATTATATATATTTGAAATCAGAACAAAGAGATCTTTCATTTGAGTTAATAATATACAGGGTGTTCCATTTAAAAAATATGACTCAATTAATTTTTTCAATGTTGTAAAGTCGATTTTTTATTTCTGATATTACCAAAAGATACTACGTGAAAAAACCTAAAACTTTTGTATTTAAAGTTTTTTTCTATAACTTGTAATAAGAGCTGTAGATGGGAGTCAAAACATAATGAATAACCCTGTACAATGAACATACTTTGTAGTTTTATGATATAATTTATATTTTACATATTATACTGTGAAGGGTTTATAAGTATCAGTACTTGATTGTTAAAGACTGTTATTGTTTTTTTAGTTTGTTTACAGGTAATTTCCTCTAAAATAAAATTTAAACAGTAAAATCATCAATTTATAGCTTGTTTTACTGAATACATAATATTGTATTGTGTTATACGAAAAAAAAAAACAATAAATCGTCTTTAAAACAATGAATTACTAGCTTGAAAATAAATTAATACATTAAACATACCACCTTTAAACTGCCCGCCACGAGAAAATAAGCTAGGGCGACATCTGGTGGTAGGATGCGTACTATTTTATTGATTTTTATTTAAATTTCGTGTTTTCAGGTTTTACTTAGGAGTTAACATTTCTAACTTATTATGTATCTTTGAACTCAATAGTGAATCTGCTTGCTAATCACCACAATTATAAGGCTTTATTTGTGACCTTAGATCTTCACCTGCGGATCGTGGCTCCTAGTTCTAGAATACGCGAACCTTAGCTGCAGGTGAATTAATAAAAAAAGTAAGAGTATTCATCTCTACCTTAGTGCCAGATCTTCATAATAACATTAGTTAAAGCTCTTAAATGCGCTGGCATATTACAGTTATGTGATATAAGTCAATAACAAGGAAGCTCCGCCTTTTTATAGAGTGCTACACATTTGTGACAGGACAAAGCTGTCTAGATTCAACAGGAAAGCAATAAAAAAAAGATTTTTGTTATTCTCAGAAATTACCCTTGTGACTATAGGTTCCCAATAGTTGGGATTAGAATGTGGACTTCGTTGCTTTGGTATGTAAAACACCCATAACACAACAACTGCAGACCAAACACAAAAATATTTAAAAAAAAATAATTTGCTCTCCTGAAGAATCATTCTTGGGACTGAATGTGAAAATTTAGAGTAGCTATTTAAAACAGTCACGCTTATCACAGGATAGTCGCCTGTGAAGTCGTGGTAGATGAGGTTAGAAAGGGGCTCCGCAGTTTTCCTCAGCTGCTACCGATGGGTCCTGAGGACCCGTCGCATTTTAATTCTACCGTATTTTTTTAAATTTGGCAACATCAGTAGTAAATACGCAAATTTAATTGCTGAACTGTTGGGAGTCATGGATCCTATTTCTGAGCAACCCCAAGCATTTTAGCCCAGAACAGAATAAAAAATTTATCACCAGTTTGGTTTTATGCAGAACGGGTACCGATGAAATATGAATATAGTAGTTAGTGTGCATCAATATGCGTATTAGTAAATAACGCGTAGTTTAACGAATATTATGTCATGTACTTTTGTTAATTTTACTATTGTGTCTTTCAAGGTTAGTGTATTTAAAATTTCCAGAAAAATTTATATTTGCTAAGTAGTTCCACTTTTGAAAATGCTTTTTGTGTTTCGGTCAAGATTAGTATACTTTTCATTACATTATTTAAAAATAAAGATCCCGCTAATTGCACATTCGGCTAGATTCAGTTCGAATTATCTACCATTTTGGCAGGCCACCTTAAATGCAGGCGCGGCCCGTGAATTTTTTTACAGGTGGGTCAAAATTTTGTGGGCAACTAGTGATATCAACGCAACAAGCAAAATACACTTTTCTAATTAAGAAAGGTTTTTTAATAATGTGCCAAGAAATTATTTTCCTACAAATAAACACTGCAAAAATCATAAAATAGGTACTGCAATATATTGAACATTACTATTCTAGATGTTTATGTTTTTTTTCTATGTGTTTTAATGCTCTAGATTGGTAGATTTTAGCGGCTTCCCGTTTTGATACGTTTAGCATGTCCTCAATAGATGTCGCGCCTTGTACTAAAAGCCCAGACTAAACAGAACAAAATTCTGAGCTAAGAGTATGATTATTCGGAAAATAAAATTAGGAACACTGTCGAAACTCAGTTTTCTTTAATAAATACAATACTGACTAGACATAGTAATACTATATTTGTCTACGCACGTGCAGGCTGTAAGCTGTAGTAAATATGAGATTGCAAACAATTTTAAAAATATGTTATCGAGGAACAACTTGTTGCCAATACACCTTTTAGAGCCGATCTAATTTTTTAAATATCAAGAATTTTAAAAAAAAGTTTTTGCCCCAACACAGATTCGAACCCTCGACCTTCCGGTCAACTCGCTGAGATTGTGCCTCTAGACTACACTGGTGATGTAAGAAAATCGGTCCGATACCGTTAAATTTGGTGCCTAGCGCTGGCAGAAATCGTATTTATAATTTTTTATGTTTAACCGCTAATTAATATTATTAATACAATGCGTATATTAGCTATATAATTAGTTTTCCTTTTCCCGAACCAAATGTTTTGAAAGAGTATATTTTACGGGGCGGTTTGAGCGTATTTCCATAGTGGGAGTGGCCCGATATTATTGGTGGGCCGTCGACCAATTGTGTCTCTTTTTAACTTCCTAAAGCGCGTATGTCTGTTTCTCACTTAGTTTTAACTATGAGGTCAATTTAAAATACGACCCAGCCCGGAGCAAGCTTGGATAATCTTTCGACGATGGCTTGGCTTGATTCTGTATTGAGGAGTTTTCGCATGGAACAAGCACTGTTTTGAAACAAAAGATTCTTTTTTGGTTTTAAAAAATTAGAAAATAAATTATTAGGTAGATCATTAAAAATTTTAGGTGGGTCATTGACCAAATGACCTTAACCTGCTTAAATTTAAGTAGGGAAGCGCGCGGTAAAGCTATTGAAGGGGATATATCTAGTCAGTTGAAAAAATGTAATTTTGCATTTTGACGTTGTCTGTTTTTATATTATAATGAATGACTTATTAAGTTTCCTAAAAGAATAAGGTTTTAACTTATTTTTAACTAGATCTACTACTACGGTAATTGATGCACACACAAAATATATACCAGAATAAATATTAAAAAGTGCTTATTGTGTTTAACTGAAACATGCTAGGTATTTAATTAAAAATATACAACATAATATAGTAGGTACAACTGCAATTTGCTATTTAATATTATATAAATGGCTAACCACACACAAAGTTTTACAACGCCAGCGAACTATACTTTGGTATCTGTTCTTTTTTGGCCTGTTTTGCGGGCGGTAGCGTATGCAAAATATCTCGTAGACGTTCAACATTTTATGTTAACATTCGGAAAGCCCTATAGCAGTTTTAAGATTTAAAATATGGTGGAACTGCTGTTAAATGCATTGTATGTCAAAAGTGACTTTTATTGTGGCATTTCCAAGATTGTAAAATGCATGTAACAAGAGCTCAGCACATCAGAAGTCGACAAAATTAAATTCCCTATGCTCACTTTTTGTTTGACTTACTGATTATGTTAAGTTCCTGCAATGTAACCTTTTACGTGTTTTGAAAAGAACCTTTTCGGCGCTTCTGGAACACATATGCACCACAGTGGAAGTTACTCCCCGAAATGAAATTAGGGAGATTTTTACCGCACATGAAAAAACGGCTTGAAAAGGAATTAAGGACGCGCTTCATAACTAAAAAAATATGGATAAAAACTGACCAATTTACGGACTCAAGAAACACAGTATTTATAATATTCTAGTCCGTAAGCTGTCTTCAGATAAATTAATGTCAAGTAAGTAATGGTAGAATCACTAAATAAATTTTAAATTTGTCGTATCAAGTTTACATGCTGGAAAAAGATGGAAATAATAGAATGTTATGCATTCTATGCATGTGTTTTCTAACGCATTACACGTTACCTGTATACTTCATGGTCTCCATCTTCTTGCGGAAACTATCAGGGCAACTTACCAGAATGTGAATAGATTATTTGCAAATACACACTGAGAAAAAAGCTAATTATTCCTTATAAGAATTCTTAAACTCTTTATGCAACTGTTTAATACTTTATGGGACAGCGACGCGCTTTGCTGCTTCCATACAAGAAAAATTGCTAGACCGTCTCACTGTGGTAGCAATATGGTGACTTAGGCTACTTTCACACGGACGGTTTTCTGTCGTGGTCGTGTACGGCAACGATATCGTATAGCATTGTTTTAAATGAAAGCTTTCACACCACACGATTTTAATCGGAACCGTACACGTGTAAATACAAGCACAGTTTTTTTTTCCACGACACGATCGCTGCACGGCCACGACAGAAAATCGTCCGTGTGAAAGAAGCCTTAGTCAGTAAAAAATTGAAAGCATAACTAAAATACAGCTTCTTAATAGGCATTGACTTTTATGGTAACCAACCAGTAATATTGGGACTATTATGTAGTTGTGTAACTGTAATAATATAACTTACAGTTGTAATAAAACTGGACAACAATCATAATGACCCCTTTTTCGCACCGTTATTAACCAGTACAATAGCCACTAAAATTCCGTTGTATAGTCGTTATAATACATAATAGCAGCTTGTATAACCCAATTTTTTTGGGCTAACGAAACTGTGTCGTATGCTGTATGCATCTATCTTATTGCCTGTAAAATTTGAGACTGTTACCTTTAACATTCAGTTGTATTAGGACCGCTTGACTTATTGCTGGGGTTATTTAATATTTCGAATTGCCGTTATAGAACTGTTTCATTAGAGTAGCAACATTTTCTCATAGGTATACAGGGTGTACAGTGGGTTTCTGTTAGGTGCAAATTATTGGATAAAACTTTTTATGCAAGAAGTTATAAATATAGCATATTTTAGAAATACTCTTAACTATATAGGATTAAAAAAGCGTGTTAATAAAAAAATCATTTATATTATTAAATTTTTGGCTTCCTCTTAACATTTCAAATTATTTTGTGAAGTGTGCAATACTTATGTAAGTTCACTTGTTTTCAAAATGTAGTCAATTGACAATTAATCTGTTTCAGCTTTGAAGTTTCGAAAACGGTTTGAGATATCAATCAATTACTTCCCTCTCAGTTTCAATACTGTAATTTGGTACTGTATTGTCTTAGTACTGACTCTACATGGTACCAGTAGTATCACAAATAGAAAAGACCTTGATACTAGTGGTGTGAAACTTCAATTCGTTTTCCGAGAACTGAGTCCGTTTTCAGATCTCGAGCTGTAGGATATCAAAGTTAACTTAAATTTAAGACATTATTCACAAATTCCGATTTTTTCATAGACCTCGTATAATTTAGAGTATTTTTAAAATATGGAACACCGATAAACCGATAAATACCTATATAACCTAAATACTTTGGTATAAAAAGATTTCTCTCGTTCCAATGATTTGCACAAACAACTAAGACAACAACTACAACAAAAAACACAAGCCCACTAAGAACATCACATCACAACATCCCCAATCTGTGGAAATTTTAATTTTGAAAAGATCAAATAGGGACACACTGAAACGCAAAAAGCTCATACTTGGTCTTCTCCTAGAACCATACTAAAATGATAAACCGCCGCGCCGATCTGCAATGATATTGTGCGGAAATGGTAATCCCGCGCTCTTTTGGGATTTTAAATAATATCAGATACAAAAAGATTTTTTACAGTTGTAGCTGATTGCTATAAATCGCTCAAACGTACCTTAGCATTCCGTAGAAGTTATCTTGGTCTTGCAGAACCACCTGAGCCTATTTTAACACGACGAGGAATATGGCTTGAGGCAGAAATGTATTATCATAAACTTTAAAGTTTTTTTGATCGACACAACCCCTTAGTATTTAGGCATAAAAAAAGCAAATAAAGATTGTTGTTTTAAAGTTTAATCCGAAAGACTCTCAAGTTATTGCCGCGAGTCAGGCTCAGTTTAATAATATTTAAGTATACCCTGACGTAAGTATTATTAACACAGATTACGGGGTCGTAGTAGGAGCACTCAACACACTACAGATTTTAGCCAAATCTCTAAATATTGTGAATATGGTACATTTTAGGTTACAAGCGCTAAGAGACATAAAAATTTGTGAAAGGTCACACACATTTTAGAAAAAAATACCCAGTTAGCGATATTACAGGACACTCAAATACAATATCAGAAAATTGAAGTCTTAAACGATTGGAAGAAAATGATCATTTTCTTTATATAAAAACATCTATTCGCCACGGTGACCTTTACTGAAGGAGCAAACCTTCAGAAACTTACCAAATGCTACAATATGTTCAGTCGGAATAATAAAAAATAGATGCGATGTTTAAGGTAAAGGTACAATATTTTGTACACCTAATATACGTTTGCATTCAAACGTTTATTAGCTTTACTTACTCTTTACAGACGCAAGCGTAATTCAAGCGAGATTTTAAAGTTCTCAAGGCCATTTTGCCACTTATTATTAGATAACCTACTCCAAAAATTTTATTTGAAAATATTCATACTACGCCTCTGACAAAAAAACTTATTTGTGAAAGAAAATCTTTTAGGTTTGTCAAGCCGAAATGAGTTTAATTTTGCCACTTGTTATTAGATAACCTACTGCAAAAATTTCATTTGAAAATATTCATACTACGCCTCTGACAAAAAAAAATTATTTGTGAAAGAAAATCTTTTAGGTTTGTCAAGCCGAAATGAGTTTAAAACCTTGTTTACCCATTACTGCCAATATCTGATGCCAACATGTAAACGACGCCGCTGGATGTAAGGAAAACTGGGGAGTCCTATTCTGCCCTCCTTAGTTAAAACGTCCTAACTACATTTTTTCATTTTCGGCTATTATATTGGTTGTCCGATACCATATTCGTCTGTTCTCCCTACCTTAGAACGTCCTATTTAGCATTTATAAAAATAAATAGTCCTAACTTACTCAAAATTTACAGTTACGACAGTTTAATATAGTATCGGACAACCAATATATGCATATCGGCCGAAAATAGAAAAAATGTATTTAACGTTTTAACCTTAACGTTCGTTAAGGTTTGGAATCTCGCATCTGCCATATAAAATGCTTATGCTTTTCTCAACAGTTGTATAAACATATCGGGAATTTTAAATTTGTTCTGGTTTTTATATTTAAATAAAGATATCGTTAAAAAACAATTTTTATACCTTAGAGGCATGCGAGTGGTAGTATAAACGAAAAATAAAAATATTATGTTTCGTTTGAACAACCTTTAATGTCAACATCTTACGTCAAATAAAATTGTAATACTTATATAAAATGTAATATAGCAAAATCTTGTAAACAAGTGAAAGGGTTTTCGCTTTTGGATTACGTTTTCCGGAATTGTATAGTAAAAACCAATTTAAACCGGAAATAAGTACCTACTAACTAATAAAGAGCAAAGAAGTAAAGTGTATCGACAGTAAATTAGGTGTAGTCGCTAAATTTTACCTTGAACAAGTCCAGGCTTCGTTTTTAATCAAAGTTTAAAGTCAAGTTTATAACTCTTTTACACTGCATCGTTTTACTACTTAAATTTTAATTAAAATATGGCCAAAGAGTGCCTTCTATACAAGGAAAATTACATTTTCTGCTCAATAGAAGTAAATGGTAAAAGCATTAAAGATCTTACTTGAATATATCGTTGAATTTACCTTCGGTTTTATCGTTAATTTGTGTTTTAAATAAAAGTTTATAGGGTCTTCTTTACACAATTAACCGAATAAAATTAACTTATACTGTGTTACCTATTTACTGCTCAGGACAATAACTTATAGTTATTAATACTAATACAAATATAATCAGAACACTGCAATACAAAGCAATAAGAACCTAACGCCAGGTAAACTTAAGGAAAACTATATAAAAAATATATTTTCCTAAAAATATTTATCTGCTTTAGGTACCAGATATAAAGTGTCTTCGATTTTGCCAAGTAAAAGTGATCCACCGAGTCAAAGACACTTTCCTAAATATCATAGATAGGGTTTACTTTTTAAGAATGAAAGTCAAAGTTCGTTTATGTAGAAACTTATTTCGACGAATTTAACTAAATCTAATATTGAATACGATTTTTTTTGTTAAACCACTTTGATATAAAGATAATTCACACAAATTAGTACGATTTTTGTTATGAAGCCACATACATCTTCTAGTTTTTCTGTTATAGAGACTTGCTTTTAGTTTTATAATTTTCTTGCGGTTTATCAATGACTTTGTTGCACTGGCACAATGTTCCCGCATGATAAAAAGTTTTAAGGGAAACAATCTGACATACCTTCCTTTATTTTGGAGTAAACCACAAATATTCATTTACAGGAGAAAACCTAGTTGGCTTGTTCTTATACACTGGGAAATTTTAAACCAAATGGGTTTTGTATATTAGGAAACCTCTGTAAATGACTTTAACTTTTACTTAAATCTTTCTTAAGATTTCATATAAATTTTTTCTTTGTCGTTAAAAAGTTTGACAAATGTTTAATGCCTCAGTTACGACAAAGTAAACAAAAGTCAACCCCTTAGGTCTTATATATACCTTAATATATCACGTGTTTGTGGACGTCAGACATTATTCTGTACACAAGCAAGTGTTTTATTCAATGTCAGCTGTTTGTGAGCAGATATTGTAGAGCAGAAGCGCTGCTTCCTGTGAAACCATTTTACTGTAGAACTGGGTAAGTTCGCTGGATTCATGTGTACGTTAATACTTCTGTTTTATAACTTTGTTTGACAAAAACAAAATGATATGTCTGCTTAGTCCATGCTTAGAGCAATGAGTACATTTTCTTAATAAAATTTTGGGCAAAGCGAACTACTTTTGATAAAATCACATTTGCTGTATACTAAACAGCAAGAGCAAAAACTAAAGAAGTGATAAAAAAGTGATACTGGATCAGTTTTATCAACCTTTATTAGTTACATATAAAGGAACAGGGCGATGTTTTAATTAGTATTTCCCTCTCTCTTACTTTGCATCATTGATTCCAGAAACGGCACCTGCAAGTACAAAACATAATAATATTACCTACACTTTTAAGGACACCCTGCATTTTTGCTGAAATGACTAGTAAAATGTGGTCCTTTAATAAAACTTTGTGATTTTAGGAGAGTAGTTTATTATTTTATTTAAAAACCTTTGTTTCATGTTTTTGTGTAAGTGTCTAATATTTTAATACAAACTATGTATTTGATAATAATTTCCATTATCTTTCAACAAATATTATACACTTAAAACGGGTCCACGCCCTTATTATTACTCTTACGTCTTAAGTGTTTATTTGTGACGTTCAAGTGAAGTGGAAAAAGGTTATTTTGCACGATTTTAGATTACTTTTACACTCCTAAAAGTTACTTAAGCACCCTAGGAAAGCGGTTTCCAACCTATGGTACATGCAATTATTCCCGGTCGTACGCTAAACACGACACAATAAACACAAACCAAAAACAGACAAACTAAAATAATCCAGAAAAAAAACGCGAAAAATCTTACAACTATATTGAAGAAACAATACATTGCAAGTAATAAAACTAGATATAATAAAAAATATTTTTAAAACTTATCGTTAAAATTTTATCCCTTGGTAAAAATTTAAATTGTACTTAAACTGCTATTCAGAATTACCTAGAGTTACCTAAATAGGTATTTTAATTAGGTGGTTCGTAAAGTTACGAAACGTTTTTGGTGGTACGCCACTACAAAAGGTTCAGAACCGTTGCCTTAGAGTATATTAAAAAGATATTAGTTTTACACTTTATACACTGTACACAGTAAAAAATCCAGTTGATTAACCACAAGAGATGTCTGATTTTATTGGCCGGATTAAATTTTTGGATTTAATTTGTAATTATTTTCTAAATCAGTTTCATAATCTTCGTTATGATTCAAACAAATTACTCATTCTCGATTACTTTAAATCGATACTGATCAAATGCATAAAAAAGACAAACATTTTAAATCATATTTCCTTGTTAAAATAATCACAATAATCAGTATCAACCACCTACTGACTAAAAAATACTCAAACTTCTAAACCACGCCGCCAACACATGCGCAGTACGCTACCTTTTAATCACAAGGGAGTACCGATATCCATCCACCCCGCTGCAATCTGCAAAAATTCCATTTAATCGGCAGTAGGTATGGCGGTTTCTGTGGTAGTGCAATGTGCAATGTGAGGTTATAACGAATGAAGTGGTCAACCTGTTCTAAAATTTTACGAATATTCTTTTAAAAACTTTGTTGTTACATCATGTTGGTGAAATTATGTTTCAAAAACAAAAGAAATACTCAAAAATCTCAGATCTTGAATCCAATCCCTTGGAGGAACTCATGCACCAATGTAAGTTATTTTCCATGTATTTTCAAAGAAAAGATTTGTCATGCCAGGTCTTCATTAGTGTTTTATGTATTTATTTATAGATGAGTAAATAATTTTCGTGTTTTTACTTCATATAATTATTTTCAACTTTTACACTGTAAAAAAAAATTATTAAATTTTAAATCAAATTCAACCCAATTTTGACTAAGTCCAGGTCCACGCCTCACCTCCCCGGATTTTTGTTTATGATATGGGACAAACAATTCCCATGCTTTGGGAATTTGCATTACCTATCTTTTATATAATTTCATCTGGTTGTTCTTTAATGTGTTCCCTTTTCTTATGTATTATAGTATTGTCATTTAATAAATAAAATCGACGCCCTAATCAGGTACTTTATAGGGCGGAGAGGGGAAGGGCGGTGCTACTGATGATTGCATATCAATCACATTGGATTTAAGATTTAATAAAAAATGATTAGAGTATTATGGAAATTTAATCATTATGGAAGAAAATTTTAATAAAAATTGATTTAGATGTAATCAGAATTAATTGTTAGGTTAATTAATTTTGAATAAGAAAATTTAATCACAGATCCTTCGATTTAATCAATATGCAGTGTTAATTTTTTCAATCAATCTGGCGTGGACCTGGATTTAGTCAAAATTGGGTTGAATTTGATTTAAAATTTAATCATTTTTTCTTACAGTGTAGTATCCCTAGAAAGACAAAATTAGAACTTACACCATCGGGTGAAATTTACACTGAAAATGCTGGACTATATTCGTATAGGTATATTCATTCCATCTTTAATGTATTTTGATTTGTAACGTTTTACACTCAATTTTTTACTGCTACTTACTACATCGAAGATTTACAGTTGTTAAATAAAAGAAGGATCAGCCCACGAGCCCACCGCTTTAACTATATAAGTATTTCAGCTTGCGAAGCGCTTTTTCTACGTTATTTTATGCTATCTTGTTTAATATTCTCTACATCAGCAATAAAGTTTGGACAAATCGCATATGAAACACATTTGAAAAGTGGAAAAACGTAGTCCATTTCACATGATACTACACTGTAAAAAAAAATGATTAAATTTTAAATCAAATTCAACCCAATTTTGACTAAATCCAGGTCCACGCCAGATTGATTGAAAAAATTAACACTGCATATTGATTAAATCGAAGGATCTGTGATTAAATTTTCTTATTCAAAATTGATTAACCTAACAATTAATTCTGATTACATCTAAATCAATTTTTATTAAAATTTTCTTCCATAATGATTAAATTTCCATAATACTCTAATCATTTTTTATTAAATCTTAAATCCAATGTGATTGATATGCAATCATCAGTAGCACCGCCCTTCCCCTCTCCGCCCTATAAAGTACCTGATTAGGGCGTCGATTTTATTTATTAAATGACAATACTATAATACATAAGAAAAGGGAACACATTAAAGAACAAACAGATGAAATTATATAAAAGATATGTAAGTAATGCAAATTCCCAAAGCATGGGAATTGTTTGTCCCATATCATAAACAAAAATCCGGGGAGGTGAGGCGTGGACCTGGATTTAGTCAAAATTGGGTTGAATTTGATTTAAAATTTAATAATTTTTTTTTACAGTGTAAAAGTTTAAAATAATTATATGAAGTAAAAACACGAACATTATTTACTCATCTGTAAATAAATACATAAAACACTAATGAAGACCTGGCATGACAAATCTTTTCTTTGAAAATACATGGAAAATAACTTACATTGGTGCATGAGTTCCTCCAAGGGATTGGATTCAAGATCTGAGATTTTTGCGTATTTCTTTTGTTTTTGAAACATAATTTCACCAACATGATGTAACAACAAAGTTTTTAAAAGAATATTCGTAAAATTTTAGAACAGGTTGACCACTTCATTCGTTATAACCTCACATTGCACATTGCACTACCACAGAAACCGCCATACCTACTGCCGATTAAATGGAATTCTTGCAGATTGCAGCGGGGTGGATGGATATCGGTACTCCCTTGTGATTAAAAGGTTGCGTACTGCGCATGTGTTGGCGGCTTGGTTTAGAAGTTTGAGTATTTTTTAGTCAGTAGGTGATTGATACTGATTATTGTGATTATTTTAACAAGGAAATATGATTTAAAATGTTTATCTTTTTTATGCATTTGATCAGTATCGATTTAAAGTAATCGAGAATGAGTAATTTGTTTGAATCATAACGAAGATTATGAAACTGATTTAGAAAATAATTACAAATTAAATCAAAAAATTTAATCCGGCCAATAAAATCAGACATCTCTTGTGGTTAATCAACTGGATTTTTTACTGTGTAGGCTACAGATTTCATTTTGGTTCAGCAAAGGTGCATGTTCCAAACTTCTTATAAATAACTATTCTTAAAGTTGTTTTATAATGCCAGGACAAGATTTTTTCTTTTGCCTAAACATCCTAGGTTTTAAATGTCAAGTTACTAAAATGTTTGTACCAGTTAATATTTATTTTAGAACGCTTTAAAATACAATGCTTTAGCGTGGCTGTAACTTTATAGCCATCGTAAAAACGTGTTAAGAAAACACAATATTGGTCTTTGTCTCTCACTGTATAAGTAAATACAAGACCCCATTAGTGATTGGAATACTGTCATGTCAGGTTTTATTGTTCCATATATTATGTACATACATATGTTGCAGCTGGTTTCTGCAGACCCATGTAGAACACAATAGAGTTTTATCTGCTTTTAAGTTGTAATCGGCCAGAAGTTGCAGTGCAGTGTAAGTGTATGTTAGTTAAAAGGTCATAAAATTTGGTTATTAACATACTGATTCTAAAACTCTTATTATTTGTGGGTATACAACTCTATTTCATGACAAACTGAATATAAAATATATACCCTTAAATGTTGCAAAGAATTGCAGTGTTATAGGGCCCTGTATTGGTGTTCACATTGTTGTTTTTTTTATCTTTGAGAGCCGACGTAGACTTCTAGCCTAAGTACTAACGTACTGTGGGCGTCTGAACATTAGGGAAATGTAATCCATTGATACGAGATTTAAAGGATTGAAGATTGGGAGAGGAAGGGAAAATATCTACAGGCAATCTGTTCCATTATCAGTGTAATTGGATTGTTGGATTTTTTTTAAATTAAGATCTTATAGTTGATCAGTTATGTTTTGATAGGTTTTTGTCCTGTCATTGTTAATAAGTCGTCATTAAAAACTTATGAATTATTCTGATATTTCAGCGATTTGCTTGGTTTCCAAATGATTTTTATCTTGGAACGAGTTGCTGTAATGAATTTAGTTCTATTATTGTCGAAAGTACGTAGATACTAAAATTGCGTTTTTCTTTGTAAATTTAAAGCTCATTAATAAACTCATAGTATAAAACTTAGTTGTCTTATTCTTACACTTGTCAGTTTAAAACTTTTGGTTATCAAATTAGACCGGACTAGCGTTGGAGAATCGGGCTGTTATAAAAGATCTTGTGTAAAATCAGGCTTTAATTGCGGATTTCACAGGACATTTATTTATGATGTCGACGGATAAGAAGTTTTGGTCTTTTTTCTTACCGTCCCCATTGGGTGTTGCCCCTCACTCCTGAGCATCGACGCAATCGACTACAATGGTGCAGAGAGACTACAATGGAACGATGAATGGAACAGAGTGGTCTTTAGCGATGAATCCCGCTTTTGTTTGGGTATGCATGATGGTCGTGCAAGGGTAAGAAGGCGACGTGGTGAAAGACGTGATCCACAGTTTGACATGGAGAGGCATGTTCATCATACCGTGGGGGTAACGGTATGGGTGCAATTGCATATGGTAGCAGGACACCTCTAGTCTTCATTAGAGGTAACATGACAGCGCGCCGTTACATTCAGGAAGTAGTGGAACCACATGTCCTTCCATATCTGGAAACCCTCCAGAACCCTACTTTTCAACAAGATAACGCCAGACCGCATGTAGCTAGACAAGCCCTGGACTTCATGAACCAACACCACATTAACCGCTTACCATGGCCACCAAGATCACCTGATCTGTCACCGATCGAACATGTGTGGGACATCATTGGTCGCAAGTTGTTAAACTTACAGCACCCCCTCAGACTCTGGCAGCACTTAGACATGAGGTAGAGGTAGCCTGGAATGAGATACCCCAAGACGATATAGACCATCTTATCAGAACAATGCCCAGGCGTGTCAATGAGTGTATAAGAAACCTAGGATATTCGACACATTATTGAACTTAATTCCATTGGTGTTTATCGGATTTGGCTGGAAACCTAATCAATTATTAACCATTGTCTACTAAACATGTAAGCCGAAAATTCTTAAAATATCTTAAATATAAATGGGTGTTTACCTTTCTTTGCCACTTAGTATACAAGACTTCAATTTTGAACAAGCAGCCACGCGTTAAACCCGAAACACATCTGAACTTTAGAAGCATTCTGGAAAATCAGCTTATTGGCGACTTTCGTCAAGAAAAAAGCAAGGTTCCTGGTTGGTAGTAGGCAAAAATAAATCGAAGAAAACAGAGGATTGAGCGGTTACCGGCGAAAATACTATTCAACTGACAAATGTTGGCGACCACTTACCAGCAAATACCATATCAAGAAGATGTGCAAGATGTAGCACGGAAAAGAAGCCTAAGAGGTCAAGTGTAGCTTGTACGAAGTACGAAATGGCAATGTGGATACCGTGTTTTGCCCCTTTCCACAACAAATAAGTGTTAACATTTTTGGTTAAAAAAACGACCAGCGTTTATATGGAAAAAGACAGAAAAAACCTAAAAATAAATCTTTCTTTTAAGTCTATAAATTAGTGTTGTAAATATCCGTATTCTTTATATATCCGGATTATACGGAATCGGAATCAGTAATATCCGTATCCATCATCCGAATACGTATCCATTTCTTGAGCCGCGCGAAAGCGGTTCCGAAACATGTATATACGGAATTATTTCGGATACGGGTAGTTAGGTGGAAGCGGTAGCATATAATTCGAACTTGGAAGGCGAAGGTTCGGTTCGGGTGAGGCAGGCCCATATGATACCCGTTAAGTATGCTATCTTTTTTTAGGAAACGTCATTAGAAAGAGAAAGCATAATATCAAATATGCCAAAACGCAGACCGTGTTGTTCGCTTATTTATTTTGATTCCGGATCCGTATTCAAGTTCTCGACCGGTTACGGATATAACAGATTCTTTTAATATTCGTATCCAACGGATTTCTGAATACGTATCCTTACATCACTAGCCCGAACACTGAAATCACGGTTGCCAGATTGATATAAGTATAAAACTAAAAATGTTTGCACATGGCGTTACCCCCTAGGGATTAAATTACACCAAACAATTGGTTCTTATCTAAAAATTATTGACATGGTTCGGCGGTTGTCAATACAACTCGTCGTTTAAGAATAAAAAATATTTAAATTTTTTTGGGAATGACTTTAGCCCCTTAGCAACAGACTTTCATAACACCCGCTACTCTTTTGCACCAACACCGCAAAGCAAACCTGCCTGCCAAAGTTCAAAATTTCACGACGCTACGTAGGGTTTAGTAGATCTAGTGAGGGGTGTTTTTACCCCTTAAGGGTATTCCAACACAAAAATTAAATAAAATCAACGTGTTTTGGCCTTTTTCATAGAACCCATTGGTTTTTGAACAAGAAAATTAATACATTTTTAGGGGTTAATTTTATCCCTCTAGAGGGTGAGTTTCGCCATATTCTTTCGTAGTGGACGTTTGGGGCCTAAACTAAAGCTGTATGCAAAATTTCAGCTTTCTATCATTGGTAGTTAGGACTGGGCCTTGATAAATCAGTGGTAGAAGTATGTTTTTACCCCCTAGGGATAAAATTCCAACACGAAAAACGTAGTCTTATGCACAAAATAAAATAAAATGACTTGTTTTGGCGTTTTCCTTAAAACTTAGTAGTTTGAAAATAAAAAATAATTTAATTTTTGCAAAATCCTTTCTTAGTGGACGTCTACGGCGTGAAATAAAGCTGTGTGCAAAATTTCAACTTTTTAGCATTGGTAGTTTTGTATGGGCGTTGATGAATGACTGAACAAAACAAGAATCGCGTAATCTGGCAGTCGAAACTGTGTATAAAACAACTTTTGCAACTCAAAGAGTTACAGAATTAATAACACATGATACAATAAACAATAAACAATCTTTTATTTGTATCATGTATCTAACAGTGACAGTGAAAAATATAGAGGTATGTAATACTCGTGCGTGGATATTTCTACAACTGATTTATTTTCGAGATACTGGGTGCCAAAAAATTAGAAAAAAGGTTCAATGCCAAATGAGTTGCTTTACGGAAGTACTGTAGTTTGTTAATATATTATGCGTGAGAAATATACCCTATTTTCTTTTACAAGAAACAATTGCCCCCAAATAAAATTAGACGAGCAATAAAATAATCGTTTCTACAAATTATTATCCCTTTACCTTTGCAATAATAATAACACTTTATTACCTTAATTACTATTCGTCTAATATAGAGCTGCGCATAAATTAAAACATCGATTGAGACTCCAAACTTGTGGCCAAATGTCTGTTCCTGATTTGGGTTGAACTCGAATTGACAGCTTATGTGTAGTTTAAATTAGAAATTATTTATAGAACTTTGCATCTAAATTGCTAAATCAGGTGATGAGTCTGATTTCGTCAGCTAATTTCATAAATGTTCTATAAGTGTACTTGTACTATCTGGGGTGTAAAAGGAGATACGAAAAAAAATTTACAGAATAAATTATCCAGTAAAAATAGAAAAATTCTGTAAAAGCTGTTGCGCGGAATTCATTTGTGTTAAGTCATGAAAATAAAAACAACTGTTGCTACGGCAGCAATATCTGCAAGATACTTTCACAAACAAATTGTACTGGTTTAAATAAAATGTGCGCCTTGTTTTATCCACCAATTTAAAATATTTTAATAAAACCTACTAGGGTTATAATAAAATAGAATTTATTTCTTTAAAGTTGTAAACTATGTACGCTATATTTAAATTACGTCTATAGAGATAAAATCCCTAGCTCGTAATACATACGTGCAACGTGCATACATAATTTTTTTTATTTCTAGTAATATAATGCTTGTTGCAGCAAAATTAAACAGCACTCACTTTTCATGTTTTTTTTGACAGGTTAAGAGAGTCTTGCCTTTGAAAATTTCATCTAAAAGAATTATTATTTTTGTCGCACCCATTAGTCCAAAATAAAGGAAACAAAATTAAAATTTAAAATTTGAAATTTTAATTTTGTTTCCTTTATTTTAGACTAATTTTTAAAGTTGATAACTGCTAACTGACATCTTCGATTTGCTTATTTCAGATAGCACCGATGATGACTATTAAGTCGAAAGCGTTCTGCTAGGATCTTAAGAATTATACATGTTATACACTACACACTTCTACTTTTTTTTTATAAAGTAGTTTTTGAGTTTTCGTGCCGTGTCTCTAGACCATTCGTAAAATGTGGTATTTAGTCGTTTACCAGTGTTTTTTTTTTTAATTTATCACCTCAATGTAATTCCTTGTTAAGCAGAAATTTGACTTTTCTGAGAGCAATAAAAATGGTCCTAAAGTAAGTCCAACTTTTTAAAATTCGTAATATGTGTTCTACAAAAAATTTAGTAACATATTATGGAAATTTAAAGAACCGTGGTCCTAGTCAAAGAAAAAACAAAGTTTGGAAAGTGGTAGAGGAATCGGGTTGGGTAGAGGAATTCCTCCTTGACCGATGTGGTACCTCCTCTTAAAGGGCTGGTGAAATCCCAACGGATGTTTTTACCTCTGGATATGTGAGTCGGACTTCCCCAGTACACCCACGGTACATAGTACTTAGGCTTTGGTCTTCGTGAGCTCTCAGAAGATAAAAAAGTTTGGTGTGACTTTTAAAAAAATGCCTAAGTTGTCACATACATTAGAGTTTTTCACAAGTCTTATAGATTAGGAATATCCAAAAATCTCATTGGACTTTGTCCGATTATTGAAAAATAAATTCTTTCAAATAATGTTGCACATGCAGGAATTCAAAATTGTTTTTTTAATACCGCTTTAAAGATTTTCCAAGTAGGTATGTAATTAAATTTTCTAAGTTACAAGTAAATTTTAACTAATTTAACTCTTACTAAGAAATGTGGCTAAAATAATATTAAATAAAATATTCATGAATTTAAGTACCTACCTACATAGTTTTAAAAATACGTTATTACGCCCAGTTTAAATATGTTATTTTATTAAACATGATATTATTGTAAGAAGTAGGTTATGAGTTAGATCATTAATTGATTTGTAATT
Organism: Philopedon plagiatum; assembly: GCA_963971165.1. Taxonomy (NCBI): domain Eukaryota; kingdom Metazoa; phylum Arthropoda; class Insecta; order Coleoptera; family Curculionidae; genus Philopedon; species Philopedon plagiatum. The sequence goes on along the minus strand of OZ020195.1, from coordinate 63,366,937 downwards.
TAATTAAGGATGCCACTAAGAGTAAAAACAAAGTAATGAAAGAACAAAGAAAAAAGAAAATACAAAATGATTTATGAAATGAACTTGGGATACTAAAAGACGTTGTAAAACAGAGTGAGGGCACTACAAACGACGGCAATATTGCTGGAAATTTTTTCCGACAATTCGATAAATCAGCAGCATTCACTGGATTGAACATGAATTGAGTTAAAAAAAATTCTGTAATTCCTTAAGCGCTTTCTTCGGGTCAAAATTTAAATGTGGATACTTTTCGAAAATATGACAGATACTGCAAAAGCTGTATGTGTCATTATATGGTTGGTACTATATGCCATCAAGTGTTCACATGTTATTATTACATGGGGCAGGAATTTGCGAGATCATTTCCTATATTCCTATTGGGCATTTATCTGAGGAGGCATCACAAGCTAGAGATAAAGATTTACGTAAATTCTGAAGACATACTCCACAAGTTGCTAATTTCTTCAAATCTCCTTATTTCCTTTATGAGACCGAAATATACTGCGAACAAGAATTATCTGTTCTCAGTAACCGAAACACGTTTTTAAGAAACTAACGTTGAGGAAGACAATTCTGAGAGATCAGTCTCCAGCTCAATTTGTGAAAATTAGGTTAATTAAGTATGTTTTTTATAATTAGTATTTAAGTCTATTAAACTCAGTTGCTTTATTTATTTTGTCGAAAAATAATTCTTTTTTTTGGGCGACCGGTAGCTAGTAAGGTACTATGTAGGTCTAAATTTAGTACAGTAATACCGTGCTCCAATGTGTTTTATGTGCCACAATATTTGCAGAACAGCGAAGCAAAGTACCAAGGTCTACGAATTTTCGATTTCGTTACACTCTGTGACGAACCGTTTAATTCAGACCATTGTATCTGTTTTTACGCAAAAATTACAGAGTATAGTACAATTTTAAAAGGGAAATTGTACTATGTAGTGGGTACTGGAAAACTATATGCAAACATTAACAGGCAGAATGCAATAATCTGCATATAATCCTTGGATGAATTGAGAATGGATACGGGACGATTTAACATTCTTTGAAGCCAAAACAAGCCATTCTAAGCGACACTGTAAACACAATTTGTAAACATTGGCCATATCTTATTTGACCTTGTATTACTGTACAAAAAATACGTTAGCAGTATCACAAGATTTACTAAAAGTAGTAAAAGCCCTAAAATACTTTATTTTCTGCTAAATGATATTAAATTTAAGTTAAAAAACTTTTAAATATTTTATTTGTAAAGGTTTATTTTAAAGTCGCTCCGAGTCATTTATAAATCTATAGGTAGCACTTTTTCTTTTCTAGTTCATTAGACAAAGACATACGTGTATCCGGGTGTTCAGACGTATTTCCTAAGCATCAATTGGTAATTTTACGTCAACCGCTTATCTGTTGAGAGGACAACAGAGACAGCAACACTCCTGAGCTCCAACACTCCAATGCTATTTTATCTCTTTCTACTACCAGTCTGGATTCAATTACGTATTTCCTTAAAGTTCCTACGAAAGTTCGTACGATGTTCTCATAACAAACAACAAATAAACAGGCTTCACGTTCCATACGCTCACAGTATACGGAAAACCGAATCCTTTCTTAATAATCAATCCAAGATATAATCCAAATAAATCTAAAATATCTTTTTGTATTTTCTACATAAAACATTATGGCGGTTGTACGTATGTAAGTAATTATTGTAAACAATACAATTGATTACGTGCTTGTCGAGAATTTTGATCAAAAATAAAAAGATTGGATTCAAGAATCTGGCATGTAACAGTGACGCATGGTCATGTAACGTAATTTGACGATGCGCGCAAATGGCTGCTTTTTAAAATGTAATAAATTATACCGAAAAGTAACAAAAACGTAAATTACATTACCCAAGTAATTTTCTTCAAAATAGTAATTCTGAGTTTGCAATGACTTGCTTAAACGATTTTTGCCATAAATAAATACGTGCATATTCCCCATTGCTTGTTAGAGAAAAAATCTTTAGAAATATCTAGCAAGATCTAAAGTTTTAATTGAAATTTATTTTTATTAGCTATTTAACTCACAAGAAAAAAACTAATAGCCTCTTACTTTTAATGAAGTAATGAATTTAATTATTGACGTTTAGAGTCATCTTTCGCAATGACATTATTGCGACTGAGCGTAAATCTTTTAAAATAAGAAATACTAAGAAAAGAAAACTAAAATTTAGATTTTCTTCGATAATTATTAAAATTTGTTACTCTAAAAATCCATTCTATTAATATTTGAAGTAAAGAACGGATATACATAGTTCTTCCGGTACTAATAACACAACATTTTTCGAATCCTTTTTCTTATTTTATTTAGTAATTTTTGCGTAAAAGCCATACCAAGGTCTAACTAACTGTGACCTCAAAAAATAAAATGTAAATGTTAATAAAACCTTTAGGCCTGTTTTTTTACTACTAAGCGCCTTCATTTATCCTGATAGCCGATAACGTCAAATTACCGTCGGTCGCCGCTTTAACTTGATGTTCCTAATAAAATTCCTATAAGCCCACAATTCTTTTATTAGTCTTTGTTCTTCAGAAGTATTGCGTCAAAATATGTAAAAAATTTCAAGTTAAATTTTTAAATGACATTATTTTCTACGCCCTTGAAAACTAAAAACAGAATTAAGAGCTAAGTATTGAAATTTCCATTCAACTTAAATACGAGTTAATCTGTGCAAATTAAGTAACTCCGAAGTCGAAAGCTGTTAATTAATCGCACAAATAAGAAACAACTATTTAAGCACCAGTGGGTGGCATTATACAATGGTATAATATACTACAGTAATGGTCAAAAGTATATAATTTTAAATCTATTTAAAATTATCATAAACTACTTTCTTGGAGTATTACTACAAATAAAAAATTTTTGAATTGTGTATTGAATATGTTTCGCAAATCTGTTCTTGGTGCATGATATGCTCCCTTTTTCCGCAAGGTGTTGAAAAATATAGGTAGTACACAGTGGCGGCTGTTGAAATTTTAGTTTAGTTCTATATCTCTGTTGCTACTTACGGGACCCAAGCCAGTTGTTTGAGTGTGAGTGAATTTTTTAAACCTAAATTATAATTTAAAAAAAAAATTCAAATAGCTCTTAAAATTCTACTAACACAATTTCTTCTCTTAAAATTTAAAAATTTTCAATAAAATGAAAACGAGATTTGTCTACAAAAAATAATAAATAAGATACCTAAGCGTGTTCATTTTTAACCAGGGGGGTGCAAAGCAAAAATTCAACTTTTATTTGCAAATTAATAAATATTTTTTTTGCCAAAACATTCCTAGTAGGCTTGCTATCAAAAACCCTGTTAGTTAGTCTTTATTTGTATCTATGCTTTTACGTGTTAGAGAGATAATCGGTTTTGTTTCTCGTACCAATTTGAAACACTCCTTTCTGTTTCAACATTTAAAACTGGTATGGATACCATGAAAGAAAATAACTTTTGCACATGGGGAAGATTTTGCTTTTCAAATAATTTGTGCCATTTTTGTATTCTTGTTAAATTTTTGTTCTGTAGTGCCACCTTCAGTACTTCTTTGACGTTCCATCCATTTAAAAAACAAATACGTCAATATTAAGTTTTTTAATTATTATGCGTAAGTCAAAGTATCATCTTGTAGAGAAAGTGGCTTGAACGATTGTAATTTGCTCTCATTAAATTCATACAGTGTTTGTACATACTTCAGAACATTTTTATACCAAGTACAACAGGCTGTTTTTCTAATTGAGGCGGTTTCAATATGCAACTTTTTGATTAAATTAGTGCACGTCAAGCCGTCAATCCTTTGCTTTAATTTCTTAGTGAGTTTGACGATTATATCGTAACCTTCAAAACACAGCAATGTTTCATTTTCAAGGCTCAATACAGCATCTAAGGTTCTGCTTGCTTACTATTATAGAGGTTTCAGAGTGCAGAGGGATACTCGTCTTCGCCCATGGCGATGAAGTAATCCTTCAATATATCGAAAGATTTCATGGCACGTTCTACAGCGGGGAGAAGTGATAGCGATCGCGTTTTTATATGTTGCAGGACTGGAACAAATTCAGATTCATGCATTTCATAAAAATCTTTTTAATCTTTTTCTCTTTTCGCATAGTATAAGAAATTACTATGTAGCTTCAGAATAAAATTCTCCAAATCAAATTTACATGGTTTTGCCTACAGCAAATTTTACACTGTTGTGCAAAATATGTGCTGGACGTTCCACTGGAATAATATTATTATTCTCATTTTGCAGCATCTGAAAAACTAAATTGTGGCATCCGAAATTAACATTTGCGTTGTCTGCACAAAAACTGGTCAGCGATTTAGTATCAATATCGCGTTCGTTGAGTAGGGTTACTAAATTTCTATAGATGGCTACCGCAGTTTCATCTGCGTCTGCGTAAAAATCAAGCACGCACGTTTTTAAATTTGTCTTTGATACCTCTATCGCGCTATTCGCATTCGCGGTCGCAAAGTAATAGGTTTACAATACCTTTTATAATTACCGATTGACCCAAAATCGGGATATTCGGCGTCCCGACCAGGGGTGAATCGGGACGTGTCTACAGACCCCTGAAAATCGGGACGTCCCGCGCAAATTGGGACACCTAGCAACACTACTCCACACACATACATGACAAAACAATGGGTATCTTTGCTGCTCTTTACTACAGTCGTGCATATTTTTCTTTGCGCACTACGGCGGCGGTGTATAACTTAAAATTGTTTCATATATTGTTATTCGGTATATTTTTCTGTAAGCACTATGCCGGTGTAGTAGGTGGTAGAATTAACCAATAAAATCCAGCAAAGGTACATCTGGGCTTGAACTGCACTGTATATTTTACAAAATCGCAACGTAATGCGTCGCCAAATGCGTTACTTGCGATTAATTAGATTTCCTTTAATGGCTGCTTGACCTGATTGTCGGCATCGCAACTTGGTCGCCCGTTGGATGAAGGGATATTACATGCCGTGTGGGAATGTGGGAATGCAATTTTTTATAGAGTATTATTGAAATAAAAATTTTAAATTCACACCCGACAAAACTGCACTTATTTAGTATCTGTATTTTTTTAAATTGAGGAAATGTTATTGCTGTATGTAAAATAAATAAAACTTGTATTCAAACCTAAAAAAATATTGAGAACATAAATAGAAGAAAAATTTCTGTATTTGTGACGTTTCGGATTTAAACTTTTCTCTTCGCTAAAAAAAATATGCTACAAAAGCTAAACTTTTATGCCCCGCGAGCACCGGAATGGCAAACGAGATCTAAATAATATAAAACAATGAAATGTATTTATTTATTCTAAAAACAAACTTGATCCTTGTTATTTTGTGACCCAAATATTAGTCCCTCGAGGTTTCGTCCAATAAAGGATGAAAGGGAATCATATTTGAATTAAAAGAGCTTTAAACTTTAGCTTCGTTTACGACTGCTTTGCATAAATTTCGTGAAGGGGCACAACATTTAGACGCGCAGTTAGGAGTAGACATGTGCTAAATCGTTTATTTCTTCTGTCATTTGTTTCACTCAGGTTCTAGATAGAGATAATACAAACGGTTTCCTTGCCAAGTACTTTTATTCAGATGCTTTTTCCTGCAGGTTGGGCTTAGCTCCGCACATTTTACTACAGTAATATATGCAGTAATATACATACAGTGCATTTTTTAAAGTAACTGTACGGGGATTTTCCATTCTACCGTACATGTAATTTTTGACATAACTTTCTTCATGAAATGAATGAATAGGTTTTCAACAATAATATATTTTCAACAAATTCAAAAGGAATTACACTTGTACATCTAGTACAATTATAAACTGTTAAAATATTAATTGTTTTACCAGTATACTGCACTAGTTACTTAAAACAATCGAAAGAGACCTCTAGTTTGTAGTAAAACTTCATGAATATTAATCTTATTTAAGTTCAGTAGAGACAGAGTTTATGACCCTTTTTAGTATTAGTGTTTTGATAATAAATTGCAACAAGTATTGCTGTAAACTTTCAAAGGTTGTGAAGTTATTTAGTAAGAGCAAATAAGTCGAATTTTTGGCACTCGCGCAATCCAAACTTGTCTTTTTTATTTATCTTGTCAAGTTGCACCCACGATAACAAAACATTGCCTATTTTGACCGCGGTGAAATGCACTTAAAAAGAACAAAAGGAAGGCTGCTAGTCTGAATTTTACTGAGCAAACCGTAAGGTGATCGCTGTTGAAAGCATTTTTTCTGGGAATTAGAACCCGAACGGAAATCTTTACAAGTTAGAGATACTAGCTGTGTCGAGAAAAACAATACGAATCGAGGGCGTATCGCCCGTTGTTGAGCTTCTTGCAGACCCCCAAAGACTCCGTATACTGACTTCACTTGACTGACTTTCTTGGCAAAGGGTAAATTGATGCAAATCGGAAAACGTCACGCTAAGTGTCGTAAACCAATAAAAATCGTTGTAGAGGAAGCGATCTAATTTGTAATTGGTTTAACTTGATGATTTTTAAGTAGTGGTAATTCTCTAGATAAGAGTTGAGATTTGGGAGATAAAGACACCGACAGAGAAACGGCGGCGGTATCTTTGATGTGAGCTGAACAATAGATTGAATTGATTCTGCCTTTACTTGGTGGAACTCCATATCACTACATATAGACATAAACACAAATTGTTTAAAATTCCACTTTATTTATATAAAGTGGAATTTTAAACAATTTGTGGTTATATCTATATGTAGTGAACAATAGATGTTTGTTTCTTTCCAGTTAAAAATTGAATTTGGGTTGTTTAAACTTGCATTTTTTTATATTGCATTTTAGTTTTACAGAAAGATATTTTTATTTCTTTACTGTTAAGGGAAATACTATTTTATTATTTATGAAATTAGCCGAAAAGTAAATATTGTTCGAAGGTTCTCGACCAGAAGCCATAGGGTTTTACATGGTTCTATTAGAATTATAGAGATATAACTTGATTTTCGAAGTTATTAGATTTGTTTATTTTCTAACAGCCCACGAAGACCGAAGCCTCAGTACTATGTACGGTGGGTGTACTGGAGAAATCCGACTTACACATCCAGAGCTGTAAAGATCCGTAGGTATTTCACCAGCCCTTTAAGTGGATGTGTGGGCTGGTACCACCTCGGCCGAGAAAGAATTCCTCTATCACCTTCTTTGTTTTAGAGCGGCGATACACGGCGTTCCCAAGTGGGGACCCATTCAAGTACTAACCGTTCCGGGCGTCGTTTAACCTCAGTGATCGGGCGACGAATAGTCTCAGCGATGTTAAACGTCAGTGATCGATTATATTAATTTGTCAGTTATCCCATAAAAACTTTAAAGAATACATTAATTTTTCATCTTTCGTATTATTATTTTTACCATTTCGTACCAACTGAAAATAACACATTTTCTGACATTTAAACGTTTATTGTCCCAATTCCTAACAAGTGTGCTCACCTATATAAGCAACGGATCGCTTTATCCGATGTACAGGGTGTCCAATTTTCGACACTTTTGCAGGGTATCTCGGTTATCTTTAAAGATATAGAGCTGCGGATTTCGCAGTACAATACTACTTTTTCGTGAAACATATGATGCTACGAACTGAATTTTCGTAGCCCCCTTCGTTTCGGAGATACAGGGCGATTTTGAAAATGCGTAATTTTCAAGCATCCCCCATATCTCAGTTGCCTTTTAACTTATCAATAAGGTAAAAATTGATTAACATATAGCCTTTTGCGTAGAATCCAGTGGCGTGATCAATTTTTTTCTAGAAGGAACGAATTTGAAAATGAAAACCAAAGTTGCATTTTTGTTGTAATTTTTCATTTGATTGTCCTTTTCATAGGTTCTTCAAAAATATATAAAATATCTTTTGGAATAACTTCGGAATTTTACAATTATTAAAAAAAGGGTATAATATTTCATAGTAGGCCGTGATAAAATGATTTAAAACAAATGAATGAACATTTAACCAACATTGGGGATTATTTTTCAAATTCGTTCTTTCTAGAAAAGAATTAACTACGCCACTGGATTCTACGCAAAAAACTATATAGTAATCAGTTTTTACTTTAACGAAGAGTTAAAAGGCAACTGAGATAAGAAAGGGGGGCTTGAAAATGATGCATTTGCAAAATCGCCCTGTATCTCCGAAATGGCGGGGGATATGAAAGGTCTGTTTATAGCATCATTCGTTTCACGGAAAAGTAGCACAGTACTGCAACAATCTCAGCTCTCTATCTTTAAAGATAACCGAGATATACTGCAAAATGTGGAAAATTGGACACCCTCTACAGGCCATTCCAGGGATACAAAGGCGAGGCCATACCGCGTTGATAAGTGAGCGACAACCTTTATTCTCAAAAGTCGATATTTTAAAGATCAATTAAACTATGTTGTATGGCTTAGTAGCTCATAAAACGTTTTATTCTTTTTAGGTATTTTTTAATCTGGTTTTTCTATTCACAAACGTTAATAATATAATTATTTTAGGCTAAAGGTCAAATTAATAAACTCTTGTTAATTGTTTAGTTCATTTTTGGATTGCGTGCCGCTATAATTCGATTTTATGTTTGATAGTTGTGATTGTAGATAACAATTTCGGCTTTGTTATATAACCTACATGCAGTAATTTTTTTTTTTCATGCGGGCCATAGAGTTGTACATCGTAAAACTTTGACCCATGTTAACCCCGTTTATATTACAGCTATAAAGTTAAAACTCGAAATAGATCAAATCTAAAGTCCTAAAAACAAGTCAAGTTATTAATTATAGGTACTAAAAAAATTCCGAAAACTACTTAAAAAATTCATTTTTGTTTTCGATAAAAAGCATTTTTTGACCTGCCGTTTTTCCTTGTTTTTACCTGTGTTTACTGGTAAAGGCGACACTTAGATATTTCCTAACCCTAAGCTGTATTGTCACAACAAACATATTTAAAAGATGTCAATTACGCTGTTAACGAATGAATTAAAATAGCTTTAAACGGCAAGAGGGATGTCTTATCAAGAAGTTGAAGATCACTTTGCTGCAGCGTATCTACATTGTCCAATATCCAGCAAGACAGACAGTGCAACGACTGCATGAAAAATGTATAACTACGCGTTACCTTGTTTTTTCTCATGCAAAGCGAGAAAGATATGCCCCTGAAGTAAATAACGATTTCAAAATGGAAATAAGGTCTAGCAGTGATCTAAAAGCAGCTGTTACAGGCAATACCGGTTTAACCTAGCTTCGGGCCCTGGGCACTGGAGACATAGGGGCCCCCATTGCTGTTGGTTTTTTTCACCAAGTAAAAACGTGTTTTAATTGTTAAATGTTTATTATATAAACTATAATGTAGGTACATTTCTTAGAACAAAACAAAAAGAAAAAAGAATTCCAAAAAATAATATTTCAAAATATACAAAAAACAGAATATTGCAAACAATACAAAACAAAAACAAACAAAGAAATAAAACATTTTTTACCAAGTAAAAACATGTTTTGTTAAATGTTTATTATATAAACTACAATATTATAGGTACATTTCTTAGAAAAAAACAAAATGAAAAATAGTTCCACAAAATAGTATTTCAAATAATACAAAAAACAGAATATTGCAAACAATACAAAACAAAAACAAACAAAGAAATAAAACATTCTAGAAAATACAAAACAAAATTAAATCTTTTTTTTCCTAGATTTGGCATTAGCAAACTCATATATAATTTTATCGCAGTTCATTTGCTCTAGTTCAGCATTTTCTATATATAATAGGGATAAGGCATCCAGGTTTTGTTGGCCCAAATTTGACCTTAAATATGTTTTTATTCGTTTTAAGGCCGAAAAAGACCGCTCGCCTGATGCATTTCAAATTGGTATGGTCAAATAAATTTGCAAGATAGTTAAAATATTGGGAAAAGTTGCTTTTACGTTTTGGATGACCTCAAATTTTTCATAAATTGTAGTTTTATTTAAATTTTTACACAATTCGATAAAATGAGTAATTTCATTATTTTATCCAACACATGACAGTTATGACTGTCATTATCAATGTCATTTTAGACAAGTAAACTATCAAATAACACACTAGTGAGTTATAATCCATAACTCACTAGTGAGTTATGGATTATAACTCACGTTCATATTTAAAGTAGTATTCTATTTATTTATTACTATTACAAACAGAATTCACATTGATATTGAAATTAAAGGAAAACGATAACGGTTTATTCGAATTTGAAGTCATTGTAAAATTCGTTGGTTCATTGGAACCAGACACTCCCATATCGGTACAGCTGCTGATAGTGCTAGAAGACGCCGACACATTAGAACCTTGTATTTTTTTTGCAATTTGTATTTTGTTATGCACCGATTCTTCTAGGTATCCTTCTGCTACCGTCGAGGACTTCCATGCTCCGTGACGCTTCAAAGTAGTCATATTAGCCCCTGCATTGGCCAAAAGAGTCGCCGAAGACCTTCTCAGACAGTGACCGGTGTAGAGCGCTGGTTCCTCCCATTTCAAAAACATTGCAATTTTTGAAGGTATCTTCGACAACGTATTTATTCCCACACACTGGCTGGTACACCTCCCATTTTTGTAAAAAAAACAAAAAAGCGGCTAGAACTAATATTCTTTGGTCTCAAAGCCATGTATTTTTTACACAAATTGATCGGGTTGACTGGAAATCCTTCTTCAAGTATGGTGAATCTTCTCGATTTCTTGGTTTTAGTGTCTGGCAAAACTACGTGAAAATATTTCCCTTTGTCTTGAATATTTTCTATTTTCAAATTGACCAATTCATCGCATCTACATGCACCGCTAATCCCCATTATCAAAGCCACTTTCATCAACAAGTACTCGTCGTCGGGAGCTTCGTTCAAAAACTTCTCTATTTCAGGTCGATCTAATATCTTTGACTTCTTTGGTTTGTATTCCTGTGATTAGCTTTTCAAAAAGCTCGTTAGTTTGCCATATTTTGAAATGTCTTTTTTTTTTGTAAAGGTGAATAGTCGAGCGAAGCATCGAGTATTTGGTCCATAGCGACGATGGGGCTAATTTTTTTGCAAATGTAAAAAATAAGCCAATAGAACATTTTCATCGATACCTTTTATCTTCCGTGAATTCATCCAAGACTCAAACATTTTGAACTCCTTGTCATAAGCATCTCGGGAGTTTCTGGCAAAATCTGCATCGCTGCTCCTTCCGCTTCCGTAAGGATATCCTCAGGAACGTAATTTTCATCGGTTTCCTCCATTTTCTATAGGTTTTTTTCTTCAAAAAAGCTTCCCTTTTCTTCAGAGAAAACTGACAAGTGTCAAAATTTACTTAAACATTTGCTAACAATGTATCATGCCCGTGGCAACCAAACAATCAACCAACTTTGACCAAAATGTAAAAAAATCACTGTCAAGTCATTCTGACATTTATAGGATACTGAGATGCAAGTAGCTTTGATTTGATCACGAAACTTATTAATTATTATCTCATAAAAAAACGATTTCTTCCACTTGTCATGTGTTGGATAAAACATTGTATGCCACTCGTGTGTTATGTTTTCTAAGTCACTTGAGAACTTATACCACTCGGCCTGACGGCCTCGTGGTATAAATCTTTCTCGCGTGACTTATTTTCAACATAACACACTAGTACCATAAATAACTATAAGTTCTCTTTGGTTTCATCAACATCTTTTTTATATTCCTCGCATAGAAGATTGATTGACGTCTTGATTTATTCTTTATCTTGGGTAAAAAAGCATCTGAAGGCTGTTGTTACTTCTTTGTAACAATCAATTCTTTTTGAAATATCTTGCGAAATATTGTCGCATATGACATGAAATACTTCAATTCTGAATCTCTCTTTTCCCTTTAAAACTGTTTCATTTTCATCTGTTTCGTCAAAAAATCTTTTTCTTTTTTTTGTTCTTTGAATGTCAATTTTATAGGATATGTTAGAGATATCCGCGTCTTCGCAAAAAAAAGTTTTTGCTTCTAATTCAATTTCGTTAAACCCTTTTCTTGTTTCTTCAACAAAGGTCAAAAGAGATGTCATCAACTTTACTCCAAATGACACATTCAGGTCCATAGTTTCAAAAGTTTTGATTGTTGCATTTACTCTTTCCAAAATTCTTGCCCAAATCAATGTTAATAGGGAAGTCTCAAAAGTGTCCATTTTAGTGTGCAGGGCCTAGGCTTCATTTCTAACTGCTGATTTTTCGTCTGTATTATTGCTTAACTTAAAAAAAATATGTTTGATGGCTTTGTAGTTTTTAAGTAAAGCGTTTACGGCGTCAAATCTGGCAGACCATCTAGTTTCAATCAAACTCTTAACAAAACATTTGCAGCTTTCTTTCAGTAAATTCCACCTTTGAGGAGAAACCGAAAAAAATGTGTAAATACTTTGAACAGTGCTGAAATAATCAGTTGCTTCCAAGCTGGATTCACATGCAAAGTTTACTGCAAGATTTAAAGAATGATTCGCACATGGGACATAAATAGCGCTCGAGGACAAAGCTCGTATTCTTGCTTGAAGCCCCGTATACCAACCCGACATATTTGCCGCATTGTCGTAAGTCTGTTCTCTACAGTTTTCAATATCCAAGCCTAACGTTTCTAACTTATCTATAACTACTTCTGTTAAATACTCCGCAGTGTGTCTCTCCAACTGAATAAAGCCAGGGAATCTCTCAACTACTCTATTGCCCTTTACATACCTGAGAATAAAAGTAAGCTGGTCTTGATGGCTGATGTCCGGGGTAGAGTCTACAATTATAGAGAAGTATTTGGCTTCTTTAATTTCTAGTATGAAAGTCTCGACAAGTTTTGTTTTCATCACTTTCAGGAATTCATTGCAAATTTGATGAGACATGAAGTGTGTCTCTTATTCTCCTAATATCATAATATAATATTCTATTAAGAATCAAGGTCTGTTACTTACGACTTGTCTGTTTGTAGGGCAAAAATGAGTTATCGACATCAATCAGGCGCAGAAAAAAGGAAACAGAAGAAGGTGCAAGAACAAGCCAAGAAAAAATTAACCAAGATAACGACTTTTTTTACTACAAATCTAGAAACAGAAAATGAAGGCCAAGAAACAGGAGTCAGTTGTTCTTTTCCGATGGAAGTGAGAGAAAATCTTTCTTCTACACCTGGATCTCAGACGAATCAACATGAAAATGTAGACAGCTCAGAGGATCAAGATCTTATTACACTAGAAAATGAGAGCGGATCTGATGTAGTACCGATGGAGATAGTTGTCCCAAAAAACGATGAAGTACCTGCGATTTCAAAATGGCCTGATTTTAAAACCGATCATTTTATTAGAACTGTGATAATTTTTAAACCAAAGAGCGATTCCCTAGAGAATACTGAAAAAAGGTACCAAGATGGAGACAAAGTTTATTATAGAAGATTAAGTGAGAACAACTTTTATAGAGTAAAACCTAATGGAGGCAAAGAGAAGAGAGATTGGCTAATATACGACGCAAGTGTTAAAGCTGTTTATTGTTACCCGTGCAAATTATTTTCAATTGAGAAAAACAGTTTAACTGATTTTGGATGTACTGACTGGAAACATTTGAATAGTTTGCTCAAATCTCACGAAGAAAGTAAGTTTCATCTGAACTCCATTGTTACATTAATAACAAGATCATCATTAATTGGAGTTATAGACGCTGCCTTGAAAGAGCAAGTAGAACGCGAAGCTGACTATTGGGTTAAAGTCCTAAGAAGAATTGTGGCCACCATTAAATTACTTGCATCTCAAGGATTAGCTTTCCGTGGATCCAATGAAGATTTAACGAGTCGTCATAAGGGAAATTACTTAAGTTGTCTTGTGTATTTGGCTAAATTTGACAACTTCTTAGCTGAGCATTGGCAGCGATATGCGAATAAAGGAAAAGGGTCAATTAGCTTTCTTTCTCATCAAATTTGCAATGAATTCCTGAAAGTGATGAAAACAAAACTTGTCGAGACTTTCATACTAGAAATTAAAGAAGCCAAATACTTCTCTATAATTGGGGGCCCGGGCCCCAATGGATGAACCGGCACTGGTTACAGGCTACACCTTTAGATTTCTTTTATCGGGAATGTCTATCATCCAAAAAATTTTCGATTATGTGAGAGGGAGACCTAATGATGTAGACGAGCTGAAAAATAGAATTATCGAGTCTTCACGTACTATTACGGTACGCCCGTTGTACAATGTTACAAGACATTTTTATGACTGTTAGGGTACTGCTTAGTTGTTATCGGAGGACACTTTTAAAAATGTATTTAAATAATTTAGCTGTTTATTGCTCCAAATAACTGTTCTTGTTTAAAATCATTAAATTTATTTCCCTTTACCGACAATATATATATACAGGGTGATTCAAAAGTAAGCGGCATCCTTTCAGGGGCGTAATTCTTGCATAAAAATAAGGCAAAAAGTTTCTATTAATATGGGTCCGAAAATGCTTCCTAAGGGAGCTACGCCCCTTTGAATAGGACACCTTAAAGACGATTTTTCTCTATAAGTAACTTTAAAACCCTTTACAATTAAATTTTGAAAATTGGTGTACAGTATAAACATTTGATGGTAAATAAGATTCTAAATTCAAAACTTTAAAATTTTATTCAGGGGCGTCACATGCGGCGGAGGGTGAGGGTAAAAACATCCCTTTTTCTTTTACTCTTTAGGTTGTTATGCTTTTGTTTGGAAATTATAAAATCCTAGAGTTTTTTACGTAAAAAAGGTACTCTTAGGTCAATTCGATAGAGCGTACCATTTACGAGAAAATCGACTTTGAAAATTTTCTGATGCGTATGTTTATTGATGAAAATTAATTTGCATTACCATAGAAAAAAAAACACATTTTTTTACTAACATTTTATTTAGCAATTTAGAGAAAATGTTCAAAATTATTACCATTAGCGTCACGACAAGCTAAATTAGGCACTGAACTTCGTTTTGAATGCGTATCTAGTAATTTTATTATGAATAAACGTACTACCAGAAAGTTTTCAAAGTCGATTTTCTCGTAAATGGTAAGCTCTATCGAATTGGACTAAGAGTACCTTTTTTACGTAAAAAACTCTAGAATTTTACAATTTCCAAACAAAATCACATTAACCTAAAGAGTAAAAGAAAAAGGGATGTTTTTACCCTCACCCTCCCCCGCATGTGACGCCCCTGAATAAGATTTTAAAATTTTGAATTTAGAATCTTATTTACCATCAAATGTCTATACCGTACACCAATTTTCAAAATTTAATTGTAAAGGGTTTTAAAGTTATAGAGAAAAAATCGTTTTTAAGGTGTCATATTCAAAGGGGCGTAGCTCCCTTAGGAAGCCTTTTCGGAGCCATATTAATAGGAACTTTTTGCTTTATTTTTATGCAAGGATTACGCCCCCGAAAGGATGCCGCTTACTTTTGAATCACCCTGTATATATATATATATATATATATATATATATATATATATATATATATATATATATATATATATATATATATATATATATATATATATATATATATATAGTGCAGTCCTACGGGCCGCCTCCCTTCCCCCCCCCCCCCCCCCCAATCTAACTTTTACTACGAAAGGAATATTTGTTCCCAAGTTATTGGGATATATAGATTCAAACGCAGGGATGTGTCCTGTATCGATATTATGTTCAGCCAATGCACAAGAACGCTTTCCTAGTCTACAATCACTTTTATGAGATGTAATCCTGTCTTTAAGGACCCTAGAGCTTTGACCTATATACAATTTTTCACATTCGGAACAAGGAATACTATATACTACAGCTGCCTTCTTCAAGGCTTCGTCTGTGTCTTTTACTTTTGAAAAAAGAGTGCCTATATTTTTTTGAAATTTTTGGGTTATCTTGATGAAAGGTTCGTATTTAAAACCTTTTGTGATTTTATTAGTTATTGATTAAATTGCAGGTACAAAGAAATAATATGTTGGTTGGTTGTTTGTTAAAAAGGCACTGCTTTCAGGAGTACCAATCTGGATATTATTCCTTTGTAGGATGGGTGTAATAGATGTGTTAAAAATAAGTTTTTTTAATAGACGTTCTGGATAAGAGTTCTCCAAAAGAATATTGTAAAGTAAATTCAGGTTTTTTTGTCTTAAAGTAGGGTGGCTGATTCTGACAATCCTTGATTTCAACCCCAACACAAGATTAATTTTCATCTTTTCTGTGTGATAAGAGTTATAATTGATATATCTACCTGAACTGGTGGGTTTTATGTACCAGTCAAGTATGATTTTGTTATCATTTGCTCTTATCAGTTTGGTGTCCAAAAAAGGTACACTCATGGTGGTTTCATTTTCAATCGTGAATTGTATATTGGGATTGTGGTTGTTAAAGGTTTGTAGAACTAAGTCCATTCCATCAAACGGTACAGACAGAATCAGGTCATCTACATATTTTTTGATGAACGGTAAATCTACTTTCGTTAAAGGACATCGCAACTTTATATCCAAACTTATATACTGGGTGTCACTGGATAGGGTTACCTATATCACAAATGGACCTAATTTTAAAATTTTCGACAAAAAGTTATTCGATATAAAAAATTTTGCTTTAAAAAAATGCGATTTATGTAAAAAAAACATAGCTTTTTTTATACAGGGAGGTCAAAAACTTCAAAAATATAAGCTCGACCAAGGAGTTAACTACCTTTAGTTGTCATTTTAAAGAAGAATGGCCCTTTAAAAAGTGGGTTAGAAATACCTTTTTAGTGATTATTCAAAATTTCTAAAAAGCTTTTTATTTTTGTAAAACATAAAATGCTAAGTGTTAATAATTAAACGAAAAGTTTTATTTACAAGGATTTTATGCAACATCAAAGCCGCCACCTTCTACACACTTTTGTAGGATCAGACAGGTATTTTGGTTCTAGTATTCCTTACATTCGGAAATAAACCGAGGCATCGAAAAAAATCGATTTAAACAAGACTTTTTTTAAATCTTAGATTATGACTAAGTTTTTCTAAATAATAATTCCTAATGGCATTTAAAGAAAAAATGAAAGATAAAAGTAGTCTACTCGTAGGCGAGGTCCAAAAGCCCCCTCATACACGGTGCTCCGTGCAGCTTAGACTATTATATTGAAAGAGAATTTTAAAATTTTATTTTGAAGAGTTTGCATGCTATTGAAGTCTCCAACATCACATGTGCCTTACACAGGTATCAGATATATAAAGTAAAATAGGCAAATAGCATTGTAGACATTCGTCTTGGTTCTTTTGCTATTGCAATTTTTAATTTTGTATAGGGCGCCTAACACTGACACTGTTTTACTGTGTGTATAATTTATATGTTTGTTCCAATTTAAATAATAATCTGCAATTAAATCTAAATATCTTATTTTATTAACCTGCTCAATATCTATATTATTTATAGTAATTTGAGGATTCCGAATTATTTTATTTTTTTACCTAAACACAATTTACTGTAGGTACAGTGTTAGATCTCTATTTACAATAATATCTAATTGTTCTTCGTTTTTTGTACCATACCACAAATTAAAACAGTATCGTCTGCAAATGTATAATACTAGCCTCATATACAGGGTGACGCGGATCTAAATGTACATACGATACCATAAGATAGAGACCACCTTGGGGGTTCTAAATCACCCCCATTTAGTAGTCCAATCTCTAGCCTTTACCGAGATACAGGGTGTTTTATAAGTTTTGCCTAAAATTTATTTTTGTAATATTTCTGTAAGCACTTGAAATAAAAAATTCATAATGGGTAAGAATATTTTGTACAATTTGTGGGTTTATAATGCCATATGCAAAAGTTCTAAAATCCAGGTCTGTACTTAAAATAAAATTAGTTTTTAATTTTTTTTTAAATTCAACACCCTGTATATCGGATTTTTGAAACTTGTAATTTCTACTCCAAACAAGCATAAATATATGATTCTATTGACATGGTTTTCAAAGTTGCCGCACTTACCACGAAGTCATAAAAAATAGGCGTTTTTAAGAAATCAATGAGAAAGTACATTTCAAATAAACAAAATCTGCTAAAAAATAGTTGGTAGCCTGATAAAAGTGTCCATATTGACTAGAAATATTATGCACTACTTGTCGGATTAAAATGGCATACGAAAGTGATAGAATCCAGGTCCTCACTTAAATAATAGGCCCATTTGAAATTTTCGAAATTTGACACCCTGTACATCAAATTTGGAAAAAAATGCATTTGGAACGAGCATAATAACTGAAATTATTGACATGATGTTCGAAGTTGCCACACTTATTACTTTATCGTAGAAAATAGGACTTTTGCAAATCTACATTTAGGTAAATTGTTTTGTTAACAGTATTAATGGTTAAAAACAATAAGGATTGAATTCGAAAAATTGGGAATAAATATTAATACCTAGAACACCTTAAAATAAACCTAAATCAACAACAATTAATTAAAATAACACAAAGATAATCATACATAGTACAAGGCATACTGGTCCTCAAAAACACATAATTTAACAATAAAATAAATTATTTTAGATTTTCAAAATGACCGCCATTGATTTCTTCACACTTCTAGGTATTAATATTTATTCCCAATTTTTTGAATTCAATCCTTATTGTTTTTAACCATTAATACTGTTAATAAAACAATTTACCTAAATGTAGATTTGCAAAAGTACTATTTTCTACGATAAAGTAATAAGTGTGGCAACTTTGAATATCATGTCAATAATTTCAGGTTTTATGCTCGTTCCAAATGCTTTTTTTTTCAAAATTTGATGTACAGGGTGTCAAATTTCGAAAATTACAAATGGGCCTATTATTTAAGTGAGGACCTGGATTCTATCACTTTCGTATGTCATTTTAATCCGACAAGTAGTGCATAATATTTCTAGTCAATATGGATACTTTTCTAAGGCTACCAACTATTTTTTAGCAGATTTTGTTTATTTGAAATGTACTTTCTCATTGATTTCTTAAAAACGCCTATTTTTTATGACTTCGTGGTAAGTGCGGCAACTTTGAAAACCATGTCAATAGAATCATATGTTTATGCTTGTTTGGAGTAGAAATTATAAGTTTCAATAATCCGATATACAGGGTGTTGAATTTAAAAAAAATTAAAAACTAATTTTATTTTAAGTACGGACCTGGATTTTAGAACTTTTGCATATGGCATTATAAACCCACAAGTTGTACAAAATATTCTTACCCATTATGAATTTTTTATTTCAAGTGCTTACAGAAATATTACAAAAGTAAATTTTAAGCAAAACTTATAAAACACCCTGTATCTCGGTAAAGGTTAGAGATTGGACTACTAAATGGGGGTGATTTAGAACCCCCAAGGTGGTCTCTATCTTATGGTATCGTATATACATTTAGATCCGCGTCACCCTGTATAAACTGTTAATTTTGTAAAACGGCTTCAAGAAAATGAATTTAGCATAGTAACATTTAACCAATTATGTCTTTTTTATAGCTTATTTCAACAAGGTTATTGGCTTTGGTTTAAATGGCTGAAAACCTATAACAGTTGTTATCTTTTTGTTGCGGTATTTTGTTCTGTTATCTGTTAAAAAAATCTTGCACTTAGATGATATTTTTGTTGTAGATATGGAAGGGAAGACGAAGAAGTCATGGGCTTAAAATTCTGCAACGAGGCCGTCATGTGTCTGGCGCAGCTGTACCCACCGCCCCAGGGATTCCCGGTCGTCACCACACCTTTACAGGTAGGAATCATTAATAGGGGTAATAATAATAGCATTTTTTTAATTAATAAATTTACTTAGGTTTAATAAAATACAAATCCAAGAATGATAATCAAATTTTTTTATATAATGATAACACGAAAATATTTATCCCACTGAACATAACAAAACTAATATAATTTAGGCACCAAGTTTTCGAAAAATAGCCGTTGAAAAACGAAGCAAATCGCAGATATAACTCATACGTTTTTAATGCCGATTTATTAACACTGACACCTGAAGACGAGCTTGTCAAAACGTAGCTAGAAGATTTAAACTTCCATCACTACGTAGTATTAATCCTTTTTGGTTAATCTCGGAATAAGGTTGTTTTATAAGAAACATTTTTGAGAAATGTTAGACATATGCGTAGCTAGCTCTTTCTATATGGAGGGGGGGGGGCATAAGCCCCAGCAAAAAAAATTATCTAAAAATATTAAAATACAAGCAAAAAAACTTAATACATCTGTTGTGTCCATTGTTACTAATTTTATTTCTGTTGTGTGCAGTGTTGCCACTGTTACTAACTTTAAGGAGACTAAAAGCCAAAAGAAATATTGATGCAAGCTTTATTTTAAAGTACAGAAGTTTTAAATAGAAACAAAATAGGTAAAATGATTTTTGCCAGGATATTCTTTAGGGGGAGGGACTAATTTTCCAGTAGGGAGGGCTAAGTCCGCCCTATCCCCCTCTAGCTACGCCAATGATGTTGGATGATTTAATCGCTTTTATAATTTTGAATTTTTATTTCCAAAAAGCAAAACCATCATGCCTGAACTTCAAATTGAACCGGGACATTTGCGCTTGCCAGAGATGCTTCTAACTCACTAAAATAAAGGCGCCATAGACTACATAATTTATCAATCGTATATTAATGAGAATTTTTTTATTGCCAGCTATTTTTTTCTTTTATTGGTATTTTGTGGAAATCTAGTTAAAAGAAAGCAACAACTTGCTAACACTAAAACACAGTAACTGAATGGGTACGTCGAAGAATGTAATTTATTGGTAAGGTGGTTCTTACACCAATAGCAAAAGCTAAAGATATGAATGTAAAATTGCTAGGTGTAAAAATAAAGTTGAAGCTTGGTTGCGCCAAATCATTTGCTTACATGTATTGGCACAAATTTGCGATTAATAGGTCGAGTTTGTCAACCTGTTACTTAGCCGGTAATTTATTACCAAATTTTTATTACCAGATTTATGAATAGGTAGCTCATTTTCCATAATTCTGCCAATATCCCAATATTAAGGAATGCGTTAAAATACTGTATAATGGTCGACCCAGGACCAAACTACAGTGCTTGAGTAGTAAACAAGGTAAACCATCGGGTCCTGGTCCCTTGTTGGTGTCCAAGGAGTGCAAATGCAAGTATACATCAGATATTGAAATGCTATCGTTAGTAATATTGATGTTATGGTATAAAAATCAGTGTTATTTGGTTGGGGCATGGCTTATCACTATAAACTTGAAAAAACTAGTCGGCAAACCTATGGTCTATTTCTAATCGCGAACTGCTACTGTCGCCATTGTAATGAAACTCACTAGGTAAGTCGTGACTTTTCCTTTTTGAATTAACAAAATGCCAAAATTGTTTGGGATTTGTGAATAGTGAATTTTCTGTTATACAAACAAAATTGTAAGTTGCTACGCATAGTCTTTTACAGAGCAAACGCAATCTGCAGGTTTTACGGTAATCGCCCGGAAGCCCAGACATTTTAAATCGCTTATGAACTTTCTCTTTTTCTATAATAGTGTGTTTAAGCCATGGATTTATTAAGAAAGGATTCGGTGTTCCGTATACTGTGAGCGTATCGAACGTGAAGCCTTATATTTGTTATTTGTTATGAAAACATTTCCCCCAGGAGATTAGTTTACGAACTACGTAATTGAATCAAGAATGGTAGTAGAAAGAGATAAAATAGCATTTGAGTGTTGGAGCTCAGAAGTGTTGCTGTCTGTGCTGGTTGCTTAGGAAAACGGCTGAACCTCGGTCTGAACACTCGGTTACACGTACGTCTTTGTCTAATGAACTAGAAAAGAAAAAGTGCGATTTATAGATTTATAAATGACTCGGAGCGACTTTAAATAAACCTTTACAAATAAAATATTTAAAAGTTTTTTAACTTAAATTTAATATCATTTAGCAGAAAATAAAGTATTTTAGGGCTTTTATTACTTTTAGTAAATCTTGTGATGCTGCTAACGTATTTTTTGTACAAAAATACAAGGTAAAATAAGATGTGGCCAATGTTTACAAATTGTGTTTACAGTGTCGTTTAGAATGGTTTGTTTTGGCTTCAAAGAATGTTAAATCATCCCGTATCCATTCTTAATAAATCCATGGTTTAAGCTCTGGTGAATACCACCTAAGAAAATAACCAGAAGTGTCTCGATAATTAACACAGCTTTGTACTGCAATTATTTTTAAAATGGGAAGCGAAAACCTTAGGACGGTTGGAGTATATCAATGATAATATATTTGCTTATGAAGCCTTAACAAATATAAAAATCCTAATAAAACAACCAAGAAAAAAATTTCAAAAATAATCGCAATTAAATTTATTACAACCTACACTATAAAGTCATTTGCTCTCATTTCTACCATGTGTGTCCAAATATATAAAAATCTGTGAGACGTTATTGCTATCCAGTAAAATACAATCGTTCCAAAATTACATCGCTCGCCAAGGCCAACGGATTAGGAAAAATTAAATGGTTTAATATCGTGAAGACGATTAAATCTTATCTTTTATAGGCGACCTTACATTTTATATCTTGACTTTATTTTCGTTTCGAGGGCTAGTCTCCAAAGAATAAAGTTTTTGTCTGGGGAAACTTGTTTTCGTTGAATTTGCCGTGATTTTACTTACTTTATATTACAGTAAGTTGGGCGTCAGTTAAAAGATTACTTTAGGGTTTTATTTAATATTATATAATGTGATAAAAAAATTACTAATATTTGGTAACTTAACGCGAGCTACCCATCAAAACTGACTAAAATAAACTAGGTCAATTTTATATAAAAATGTTTATCCAAGTTATCATCAGCTCTTTTTCAATTATTAGTAATTTTACATCTTCCAAAAAATCTATATTGATAAAATTATTAAAGTTTGCCACTACAAAACTTGTGTTTCCGAAAAATTTTCGTATATTAGTCCAAATGGACAGAAGGTATAAGTAAATTTAAAAAATGCTCTAATATTGGTAAGTTAGCATAAAAAACCGTTCTGTTTTCGCAAGAACAGGTTTAGATATTTCGTCCATTATGAAATAGTGTACATTTCTTAAAACCCTAAACAATAAAGAAGTAATGTCGCACTTGAGATTGCTCGTTTTTTTTTGTTCTGTACTTTTGTGTAGCTCGAAGTGGTAGACGAAATTCTAAATCCGTTCCTGCTGCTGGCGAACGCAACAACGACTCAGCCGCCCGCCACTGAAGCTTGAAGGTCGGCTAGCGAATTCGTATTTTGTGCTAGCCAAGCCGATAGAAGATTTCATATTTCATTGGGATTGCAATATTAAAATACTGTGAGGCCGCCACCTCTCGGGTCTAATGTCGCGACGTAGTAAAAGTGTTACGATATGATTTCTCTCTCTTTTTAAAATATAGAATGGAATGCGACTCGATGTATTCGAAGCGCGGCGTTTCATGTCGTAGCAGAAGACCATTTAAACTGACCAATAGCAAATGGTATCCCATAAAACCGCTCCAGTGAAACATCTAGGTGTACATATATCGTTGATTATATTAATAGTTAGTTTCGAAAACTTCATCACAATCCGTCCTAGCCATTTCAACCGTCTACACCGCGAATATCCAGCATTTCGCACCGTCCAGTTGGATTTAATATTTCTTTTTAAAACGTATAGAACTATTCTAGTTTACTAACCAGTAAAATCAATTACATAACGTTTTTTTTTTTTTTTATTGATAAAGCCTGCGGCGTTTACTGTTATTAAAACTGGTCTGCAAGACCAACCATTAATTTTTCTCTAAATTCTTAAAAACTAAAATCCTTATATACTAAAGTTCACCCAATGGAGTCCTAAAGGTTTATCTGTTGTGACTCATGGCCATGGCACTTAGCACTCACACACTTGCGCACTGTACTATGTTTTCAAAAGTCTATACTAGTTCAAAGGGCTTGGTCCTCTTCAGCCTTCTAACTAGGTCCTGGTTGTCAAGAAGCCTAATGGCTTCGACGTTAACGTGCTGATGGAGTCGAGACTCGTGCTTGATGGCAAATCTTCTAATTTCACTAGCGACATACGGGATACCAAGATCGCGATGTAGGTCACTATTTCGTATGTACCACGGTGCACTAACTATGTTCCGTAATACTTTATTTTGGAAGGTTTGGATGCGTTTGATGTGGCTCTCCTTGGCACATTACATAACGTAAAATAAAAAAAAAACTCCTCAAAGTATGCCGAGCAATCAATCACGTATGTCTTGAAGTAGGTATGGTAAAGGAAAAGGTAAAATAGGTAAAAGGTATAGGTGAATGAAAAATAAAACGGTCAAGTTCTTAAGTTTTTATTTTTAAGAAAATTACATTATTGTCATTGCATAATAAAGAATGAATAAAAACATATATAACAAAGAACCTAAAAATTATAAATTGAAACTTAATGAAAGACGTGTCCACCCTCTACTTCCAATCTTCCGAACATGTTCTCATTCTTCTTTTTACAGCATCAAAAACATTGGTGAGCACTTGGGGGGAGTTGTTAATCTCCTGAAATTTATTTGTAATTCTAGCCGGTAGGTCTCCTAAATTTTCAGAAGGGGTTTTGAAAACCTAGTTTTTAATGTGTGGCCATAAAAAAGTCACACGGCGTGAGATCGCAGGACCATGGTGGCCACTTAACTGGCATATTACGACTAATGATTCGATTTTCGAAAAATTCTTACAAAAAATTTAAATTATTAACAGTTATGTGAATTGGTACGCCGTCTCGTTGGAAGTAGTCTCGTCGCATCTCTTCATAGTCTAATACGTTTATAAAATTTTCTAAAATTTCATTACGGTATCGCGTCTAATTGAGAGTCCCTGCAAAAAAAATCGGTCCAATTAACCTTCTTGTCGATATGGCCGCCCACAGGCCAACCACAAAATAAATACTAACCAGAAGGATATCTCCGATCCCGTGATCGCCGCCTGCTCTTGGCCTTCGAGCGCATCTAACCCGAAATTCTAGTCCCAAACGGCCAGTGCAGTAGCGACTTTCACGTCAAGAGGTATCAAAAGCTCTCTGTATGATGGTGCGAATAAATTTTATAGATTTCCGCAAGAGGTTGAAAGGTAATATAATACATATGCAGGTAAAGTACAGGGTGTTCCAAATTCATTGTTACTACGGGATATCCCAGTAACTGCTAGACATAGAAAGTTGTCGTTTTCACAATATTCGTTTTTGAGATACAGAATTATTAATTTTGAGGGTTACTTACAAAAACTATTTAATATAGGTTTAAACGTTTAAACTGTATAGATTTTGTAAGTAGAATATCTTGTTAAAAACAATTTTTATGTACTGTTGTTGAAATACTACCAAAACTTATGATTTTTTTAATAGAACACCCCGAATTAATTTTAAACTTTAGTTGCTACTTTTTTTTAATGGCAAAAGTTTAAAAAGTAACCCTCTTAATGTGGTACAGGGTGTATATTTTAACACTCCCTTTAACTTTTTAATTTTAAGGGTTGAAGAAAGAAATACAAGAAGAATCATTGAGAACCCATTAGTTAGCAGAATTATTATTATTTTTTAAACTGTTTCTAATGCGTGTAAGAGGAAAGCTGAAAAAGATATATCCGAAAGGCCTTCTAAAATTATTTGTAAAGCATTAGCATCTCAGTTGCCAGCATCACTTACAACGACCGATGTCAGTTACATTAGAAAAAATATTTATAACATATATTATTTCCTATGTACGCCTATGGCTATATCATAAAATTTAGATTCAACGCTAATTCAAGGTCCCTCGGCATTGGATGCTTAGATCAAGCGTACCGCCTGAGAGGTATCATTCTGGTTAGTATATTTATTTTGTGCGCCAACTTTCTGTAAATGCAAAGCCTTCTCTATAAAGAAATGTAGATTTTCAGAATCCCACATTCTCATTTGTTGAAAATTTACATAACTAGAGAGCTAAAACCATGCCTCGTCAGTAAAAAAGGGTTTTTTCAAATACGTTTTCATTATTATCCAAATTAACCATAAACCACTCTAAAAATTGCATCCGCTGCGCCTTGTCGTTTGGTAACAATTCTTGGACTGAGCTTAGACGATAAGCATGCATATGCAGGTCACATTAAAGGATTGTATTGCAGGTTCCGTAGAATAAATTTACTTGCTAGCTTAAGCGCCGAATAGGGGTTTGTGGGTGTTCATTAACAATTTGCCTCAATTCTTCTACTTTTTGTGCAGGGCGAACTTTGGGTCTCCCACTGCCTTTCTTTCTATTTACACTTATTGTTTCTCTAAACGAAGCCACATATCTAGTCAAAACTATATGTATGGAAATTCTGTTTGAAAATCCTGAACGGCGTCCCGTGTTGAATAAACCCACTGGTCATCAACCCTTCTACCATTTCTAGAGTAACTTTCGATCATGGGGATATCCGGTGGCCGAGTGGGGGTCTCCGGTGGCCGAGTCTGGGATCGCCGGTGGCCGAATTGCTACGGCTCCAGCTTTGCAACCGAGAGGTTGCAATGGATATTTTGTGATTGTTATTTGTTGGAAGATGGTAGAGGAATTCTTCCTCGACCGAGGTGGTACCACCCCACAAATCCTCTTAAAGGGCCGGTGAAATCCCTACGGATGTTTCCAGCTTTGGATGTGTGAGTCGGATTTCCCCAGTACATACACGGTACATAGTACTTAGACTTTGGCCTTTGTGGGCTGTCAGAAGATAAAAAAAAGGTTTTTGTTCTGCTGTAATTACCATATTTAATTTTTTTAAAAATGAAGACTTCAGATCTTGAGCGTTCTATTTTTCATTCACATATTCCTTTTACCTGTGTCACCTTTCAAGAGTAATAATTCAAGACATGAGTGATTGAATCTACGGCATACTGTGCGGACGTTTCCTTTTTGATTCTATGTTATTTAGTACCTATTCAAAACATTTAATATGAATTTGGTCCTCAACCGATGACTGTAAACTAGATCATTGTTAATTAAAAAACCTCTTCGACGCATGCGCTTACAAATTCTTTATTTACCATTAGAACCTTGTTAACTTGTTACTAGTGATGAGCTTAGCGGGCTTTCAAGTCACCCGTTTAACAGAAACAGTTAATACCAAGTCACCAGTATTTTTAGCAGCGACGTAGGTCGCTGCGACTTGCAATTGTAAGCTTTATACTTAAAATTATGAATTAATAATTATTTTTTACTTATATAGGTTGGGGCATACGAAGGTAAAATTATACAGTTTGTCCCAGGAAGCTGAAGACCAGCGGATTTTTTTTTGAATTTGTAATTTACTGGAAACAGTT
The DNA here is from genome assembly GCA_963971165.1 of Philopedon plagiatum. Lineage (NCBI taxonomy): Eukaryota > Metazoa > Arthropoda > Insecta > Coleoptera > Curculionidae > Philopedon > Philopedon plagiatum. The sequence continues at coordinate 63,339,665 of OZ020195.1, read as the reverse complement.
AAGTACTTTTTATAAAAATTTAGTTTGCTTTGAAAATAAGGTTAAGCTTATTTTTCTAATAATGTTTTAAATTCATCTATTGATACAGTAAAACAGCAAATTTCTATAATTTTATTTAAAAATATTTTTTGCCCAGGAAATGTTCTGCTAAAACATTTTTTATTTGCAATTATATATAATACACACTTTATTAACAGCCTGAAACTTGTTAAGTCCCTCGTGGATATAATATAGTAAATAATATAATATTCTATAACCTACTATATACTTGCGTGTTAGCTGCTCCTTTAAATTTTGATTTGGATAATAAATTATATGCTGTTTGTTTATGTTGTATAGCGAAAAAATTCCCACTATTGATCAGATGAAATAAATTGCATATAATCAACGTAATCATAGACTTCCGTGTAAATAAAAATCAGGTATTTAAAATGTCCATAAAGCAATCCTTTAACAACCAACGTACGTTGTTGTTTAAAAGTTAACAATAACTTGTAGCAAGCTACTTTCGCAATACACATCACTCTGCAATTGTCTAACCAAAATACAACAAAAACAATCTCTCTTGTTACTCACGTATTAATACAAACATACATAGCGCCAAATCTTTTCTACGACAAACATGATCAGCCCTCCAACAGTTTCCACCTGACGATCATCGATAAACGTAATGCAGCTGCAGCGAGTCAGCGACCGGTGATTTACAGGAGCGACCAGTGAACTCATCAAGCACGATCACCAGCATTCAGCAACAGCATAAGTATAGGTCGCCGATAACCATTCGACACCGGTGTGGCGTGTATCGCTGGTTAAGAAAACTGGCTGCGGCGCTAGCGGTGATCCAAGCGCTGCTTTCGTTCGCCGCTCGTTGTGTATTGGCAAACAGTGCCTTAAATCCCCGGGAATCGAAAGAGTAGGTTACCGATATGACAATATCTCTATTGGTTACTCTTTACTTCTGTTATCGACTCTGATTAATGACACGCCATAACAATACGGGTTACTCAAATGAACAACTCGTATTTGCCCCGAATGTGTAGCCTATTGGCTACAAATTCGGGGCTGCTGAAACTGCATGAAATACCGAACGTTTTAGGCAGTATGCCCCATCATCCCCTTGAGACTCTAAGTGGTGTTTCGATGATGGTGATAACCCATTACCCCACACTGTACCTATTAAAGGATAATTAATTAGTAATAATTAATTAAAAAAATACTTGCACCGAAATATCAAGGACAAGGTTTTCAAAGGATAATAACGGCAATAAAACTGAAAAATAGCCAACACCCAAAATGAAATCCAGAAACCCCGAATTTAAGGAATAAAAGGACTTAAGTGGATTTCCTCGTCTGACTTCCTGGATCTAAGGATTACAATTTACCAGAATGGTTATCTAATTTTCGCGACATTTTTATGGCTTTTTGGATATATCCAACATAAAATACAATAAAAATGGAATTAATAAAAATATATTTGTATAGATATGTATGTCGGATATTAAGAAGCCTAATCGATTTCCTAGCGTGCGAAAAAAGATAGGTCGACCTGAGCTGTAACGATAAACCAGGGGCGGATTTTAATAGCGAATTTGATAAAAATAAAGAATTTTGTAACATTCAAAAATGTTAACAATTAATACAGATTGTACAAAATATGATAAACAAAAACAAACATTTGCTTTCTATGTAAGAATCTTTGAAATTAATAATAGCACCAAAATATAAATATTAAATCTACAGGGTTGTGTGTAAAAGTTCAGATAAATTTTCGAACACATCAATTTTTATTTCTGCATTTTTTATCTTATCACTTAACTTGGCAAGAGATATTTTTCGCGCAAAATGCCCGCGCCGCTGGTTCTAGAAACTTAAAATTGTTGCACAGAGGATTTTTATATAACGTAGGCATGTACTAAGGAAGGGTTTTTCAAAATTCAACAGTTAAGTGGGTGAAACCTGGGTTCAAACTTTGTATGGAGAAAAAATATTAGATGGTCCTATTAACTCGAAACTATATGGAAGTATTCTAAAAAATAAATTTTGAAATACGTGTTCTGCAGTTTTTAATGAATCCACCTGTAAGGGGGTGAAATGAGGGTTCAAAGTTTGTAATGGAGTAAAATTGTTATACCGCGGATGAAGTCGCTGGCGCAAGCTAGTAGGGTAATTATTGATATTACTGGAAACAGCGAATTTTTTCATGAAATTTTGCACAGACCCTAATTTTGGGTCGTAGAACACGAATCCGAAGTCAGTTTTTGGCGGTCTCGAATGGTTTTTCCGCAAAAAATTTTTTTAACTTTTAGGTTACCTTTTTTTATAGATTCCTTTAAGTTTCGACACTTTCACTTAAACATATCTGTAAACTTATAATTTTTATTTTATTTCGTCACACAAAACACCACATTTAGCCAAAAATAGCTAAGAAAATTGCTTTTTCCTATATAAAATTCCATTGTATTTGGTAGTAGACGCCATTACGTTCCCAGCTGTCAAATGTCCGGCGTTGCCAGGTTTACTTATTTTTCAAGACAAAGTTGTAAATTAGGAATAATAAAAAGTTGGCGGGAAAATGCGAAAATGAACCAAATTTAACCAAAAGGGCAAAAAGATGACCCCAACCAACACCCTGGGGCACCGATCCCTCTTCGCCTGCGAGGAAAGAGACTGGTCAGGGCCCCTAACCAGGTGCTAACCCTGCTCCGACCTTAGGGTGCCCTCCGATCCACCGTTATACCACCGTTATATCGAAAATATTAGATCTGTCACCTAATTCACCGACTTAGAAAAGTTTTTGATACGAACGGTGGATCGGAGGGCCCCCTAAGGTCGGAACAGGGTTAGCACCTGGTTAGGGGCCCTGACCAGTCTCTTTCCTCGCAGACGAAGAGGGATCGGTGCCCCAGGGTGTTGGTTGGGGTCATCTTTTTGCCCTTTTAGGGAAAATAAAATGCCATCTGTCTTATTTTACTCTCATATTGCCATCTCTTTTTTTGGATTTATTTATGGCCGGAAATTGTTAAAATTTGCGAGAAAAATGCTTTGTAAACGTGGCAACGCCGGAAAATTGACAGCTGGCAAAATAATGACATCTAGTAGCGATAAAATGGAAGTTTCTATAGAAAAAAGCAATTTTCTTAGCTATTTTTGCCTAAATGTGGTGTTTTGTGTGACGAAAACTAATAAAAATTATAAGTTTACAGATATGTTGAAGTGAAAGTGTCGAAACTTAAAGGAATCTATAAAAAAAGGTAACCTAAAATTTAACCTAAAAGTTTTGCAAAAAAAAATTTTTTTGGAAAAACCATACGAGACCGCCAAAAGCTGACTTCGGATTCGTGTTCTACGACCCAAAATTAGGGTCTGTGCAAAATTTCATGAAAAAATTCGCTGTTTCCAGTAATATCAATAATTACCGCTAGTAGTACATAATAAAATAACATGACGTTACATCTTCTTAGGCATCCGTCCTGTAGGTTGCTGTCTAGTGTCTATTGACCTATTTTAGCCCAATCCGCATAGTTGATTCGAACAACAGTACACATGTTATTGTTGAACATTACTCGAACTTCTTGGTGTGTTCTGTTTTTCTGTATTTCTATTCACTGTCTCAGTTAAACGCACTGTAATGATAACAATTACTTCCGATTAACAATAAAGTTTAAATTATTTATTAACTAATTGACAAATTGTCACACATTGACATTGAAAACAGGTGTAATTTAAATTTCTGGTGAGCCGACAATAAATAGCAACAAGGTGTTATAGAAGGTACAAATTCGGTGAATATTTCGGGAACGGCTCACTTGACATATACTGCCTCATAAGAAAGTTGTATAGAATTGTCTGTAGAATCCAGATATACCATATTAACAAAGTAACGTTGACATAGTATCTCATTTATGTGACACCCTGTATATTCTGGTATAAGATAAAAAAATGCAAAAATAAAAATCGACCTGTCCGAGGATTCTTCCGAAAAAAATGTACCTCACCTTTTATTGAATTTATCAGTTATTTAATCACAACCCTGTATACTACGATTATGTAATATAAAAGTTCGAGCTTTTTTGGCATTTTTGATTTACATGCTCTTAGATTATTTCTGACAACATTCCTTACACACCTCATCTTATCAAAATCTGCGGCTGATCGTTTTGGCTTCTAAAGGAAATAAATAAATTAAATAGTTTTTTTTTTTTTCGAAAAACATCCTTTTCGTATATTTTTTATTAAAACAGCTTTTCAAAAGATGCTTTTGCGAAAACAGATCTTCGAAATTTTTCAAAAATATTTTCTCGACAACACATTTCGAAGGTACATTTTTTTTTCAAGTAAATGTTTTTTTAATTACATTTTTCCAAAAAAATATTTTCAAAAATAATATTTCGAAAACCGAATTATGAATTATATTAACTTAGAAAACGTTCATGAAAAAAAGACGAAAAAAGGTCGTGAACAAACCTTAACGAACCTTCAGTGACTTTATCGTAAATTACCTTTTCGAAAAGGCGTTTTTGAAAAAAATTAAAATTCGAAACGTGTATTCCAAAAATATGTTTTCTTAAAAAGTAAATTTTCCAAAAGTGCTTTTAAAAAATTGAAAAATCGGTTTTCAAAAATTATATTTGCTCAGGATTGTACTTTTAAATGCGTTTTTAATATTTACGCCCTTATTATTAATCAAGAAAACTGTTCTGTTTTTGCAAAAGTAAATTGTTTCGATGACAGCGTTTTACGCAGATGCTTTTTCGAAAATGGATTTAAGTTTTTTTTTTCAAAAATATCATTTAAAAAAACATTCCAATACATATGTCAATAAAAAAAACATACAAATATTCTGAACTAACCTGAATGAATCATTTTTGTGTTTGGTTATGTTTATGTTTCTTTGGATCTGTTACGTTACTCTATGTTAATTAGTTTTAAAAAAGCGTTTTTTATACATAAACGTCTAGCTTTCGCTTAACAATTCTACTCCATTACAAACTAAACCCCCAGTTCACCCCCTAGGGGCTGCTTTATTAAAAACTGTAAAACACGTGTTTAAATATATTTTTTATAGGACCTCTGTGCAAGGTCAAGTTTCTAGACCCAGCGGTGTGGGCTGTGCGTTGATATGTCAGTTACTCAGTGATTCAGTTTCTTCTTTTATATGTATATCGATAAATTACTCGAAAAGTGTCCCAAAAAAATGTTTGCTAAAATTTACTTTCGAAAAAGACGTTTCCTAAAAAATGTATTTTTGAAAAGTGCTTTTTAAAACACTTCTAATTTTTGAATAACCGCGTATTTTTGAAAAAGTTCTGATTTCGAAGAAATGTGCTTATTCGAACAATTCAGTCAATATCAGTCAAAACGGACAGATATAACAGAATTTCTTTTGTCTACACTTTTGTGTAGTTTAAGTTGACGACCCTTCTAGACAAAATTACAAATCCGCCTCTGTGGTAAACACGAATCTCTGGTGAAGTTAAATATAACGTGGCCACGGTAAAGTTCGGGAGCAATTGCCTGGAGTTAATTAATAGAGATAATAATATAGTAGCTATTTATCTAACTGAAGCATTACTTAATATGTATAAGTATAATAAACAAATTGAACATTTAAGCATAGAGACGTTTTATATACGAATATACAAGCCTTTTTATATTAAACAAAAGATTAAAACAAGGTTGAAAAGATAAATATATACGAAATTTGGAAAAAAAATTGGAACATTTGTAGTACATGAGTATATGTATTTATGTACAGGGTTATCCAACGAGGACTGAACAGGGCCTTATTTTTGACCTTCCCTATATTTTTGAAAAAAACGAAAAAAGCAGATTGGCGTAACTTCTATCGCTGAATTTGAAATTGGCACTTAGAAAACGATTGCGCTCAAAACAAAAGAACTACGACATAAACTTGTATTTTCTTTTATGGAATACCATATATTTTATTTGATATTTGAAAAGCCGCCATTTTTCTGCGTATATTGCAGTGTAAATCTTATCTATTAACTTAATCGTTAACTGTTATTTATTTCGTTTTAAAGAAAAATGTTTCCCTTATTTTTACCTAAATATTGCTATAGGTAACAGGTAATTAATTGATTACCTATGATCTATCAAATAGAGAAAGTCAAAATACCATTTTAAGGATAAAAAATGTATTCGAGGAAACAAAATCAAATATAAAAAAAAAACAAATAAAAATAATAAATCAACATATTAAAACTAATAGCACTAATAATTTAAATGTTCTATGTAACCGCCGTTATTCTCGAAACAACATCTGTAGATTCTTTGCAATCTTTCTAGACTTGCTGTTAGGATATAATTTTCCCGATTAAGTCTATTAACTTCGTTAACTATTTTTTCCTGAATTTCTTCAATGTTTTGGTTTCTTTCCCTATATACCAAATTTTTCAGATGACCCCAAAGAAACGAATCTAAATGCGACAATTCTGGACTATTTGGGGCCCACGGAATTGTTCCATTGCGTCCAATCCATTCCTCGTGGCGTTGGTTTAGAAAATTATTCACGTCGCGAGTGGCGTGCGGGGGTGCTCCGTCGTGTTGCCAAATTAGAGAGCGATATTCTTCCAGAGGTAATTCTTCTAAGAAATCTTCAATTTCATTATGAACAAAGTTGAGATACCTTTGACCAGTTAACGCCCCATGATAAAATATTGGTCCTACAATTAAATTGTTTATCATTGCACACCAAACATGCACGGACGTTCTTCCCTGAAATTTAATAGGTTGAAATTTCCGTGGGTTTTCACTGGCCCAGTGGTGTTTGTTGTGGCGATTAAACATGCCTGACGTGGTAAATGTAGCCTCGTCTGTCCAAAAAATTTTCTTAAATATGTCCGGATCATTGTCTTGCTGCCTAATTATTATTTGGGATACATATTGAAATCTCGACTCCTTTTGTTGGGGTGTTAAATGTGGGACAGGAAGCACGTGGAATGGCTTGAATTTGTTTTCTTTCAAAGTTCTGTTTACCGTTCCATAACTAACTCTTCGCCTGTAATTACCATATCTGATGTCTCGAACTGCGTCAGGTATAGAATTCGCAGGATGTAGTGTAAAATAATTCGTAATTGCATGGTCTCGAAGTCTTCTTCTTGCAACGGTTCTCTTCTTGTCACGCAAAGATTTTGTTTCCTCGAATAAATTTTTTATCCTTAAAATGGTATTTATCGATATATCCCTTCCAAACGTAGCAATATATCTTCTCCTGGCTTCTCTAGCGTTTTCTTGGCTTTTATAATACATCGTAACGATTTGCAGTCTCTCTGCTAATGAATACTTCATTGTGTAACAATATTCCAAAGTCTATTTTGACTTTCTCTATTTGATAGATCATAGGTAATCAATTAATTACCTGTTACCTATAGCAATATTTAGGTAAAAATAAGGGAAACATTTTTCTTTAAAACGAAATAAATAACAGTTAACGATTAAGTTAATAGATAAGATTTACACTGCAATATACGCAGAAAAATGGCGGCTTTCCAAATATCAAATAAAATATAGGGTATTCCATAAAAGAAAATACAAGTTTATGTCGTAGTTCTTTTGTTTTGAGCGCAATCGTTTTCTAAGTGCCAATTTCAAATTCAGCCATAGAAGTTACGCCAATCTGCTCTTTTCGTTTTTTTCAAAAATATAGGGAAGGTCAAAAATAAGGCCCTGTTCAGTCCTCGTTGGATAACCCTGTACATAAATACATGTACAGTTGGTTACAGATAGCTTGGCGTTAAAACAGTAAGTAGTGCGGGGCTAGTTAAATCCTTAAAAAGTTTCCATTTTTCTTAATTTTACGCTGGCCTCACAAGCTAGAACATTTTTTTTTATGTTCTGACAGCCCACGAAGGCCGAAGTCTAAGTACTATGTACCGTGGGTGTACTGGGGAAATCCGACTCACACATCCAGAGCTGGAAACATCCGTACGGACTTCACCAGCCCTTTAAGAGGATGTGTGGGGTTGTACCACCTCGGTCGAGGAAGAAATCCTCTACCACCTTCCAATTAACAATCACAAAATATCCATGGTCGAAGCGGGATTCGAACCCGCGCTTTTCGGTTGCGAAGCTGGCGCCGTATACCAACCCGGCCACTGGAGACCCTAAGACGTTACCATTTGTAAAGGATATTTAAGATTCTGCAACGGATTCCCAATACATCATAGTTTTGGACACTTTAGTAAGTTTTTTTAAAGCTGTTTGGTATAAGAAATTATAATAAAATTGGCTCTTATTATTTCCCCCGCTAGGTTGTAATTCTGTAATTACAAATTACGAGCAAAGTAGCTCACTATTTCCATAAGTTTGATTGAACATTCAGTGCGCAATATATCTTAAACAACGGTATGAGGAAAAGATACTACTACTACCACTGCTATATTAAGATGATCGGAACGCTAGAAAATTTCGTCGTTTTGAGCGGCTTTGTTAAACCAAATCACAAAGAAACTAAAACAAATATTAATTTTTTTTAACGCCACACGAAAGATAATATCCATGTGCGAAAGTTATTTTTATGTCGAAAAAAAATCCAACGAGAAATTACAGGCCAATGACAACGTGCAAAAATCAGTAAAGTTCGTTCGGCTTATTAAAAATATTTATTGGTATTTTTTCGAATTGAATAAAAAATCATTCGCACACTCCCCAAACCTTACAGAATCCAAATCAATAAAGTTTGTTTAACTTATATTAATTAATTAGCGTAGTCAGGATTTGGTTTAAGAGACGGCAATGTTTTGTAAAATTTTTAGGCACTGAAATCGATCAAAAATGTTTTGCCTCGGTTTTACGTCTACACTTGTGTATAGGCGTAGCTAGAGATGGAACATTCTCGAGAATTTATTTTTGGGAAATATTCTCCTAGAACAATGCGAATTTATCGGAAATTTTGGAGAATTTATGTTATATGTTGGAGAATTTTATTTTTTAACTGCATAAACTGAAAGAACATATTTTTTTTTATCAAAAGTAGTTTCTACAATAATTTTATTTGAAAAAATAACGAGATGTAGAGATGGAAGATTCTCGAGAATAAATATTTTGTATATTTCCTGGTATTGCGGTCATGTGATGATTAATTGAAAAAAGTAAACTTTTTTATATTTTTACGTTTCGATTTATTTTTTGCTAAACCATCTTCAGAAATTGTCTAAAAATTTTTAACTTTGTACTAATATTGGATTAGGAAACAAATAATAAAAAACGTAACATAAAAGAAATGATTCATATTAAGAAACAAATAACACTTTCAATTTTAGAACTGATACAGAAAACTTGAGCGTCATTTACAACAACCTAATTTCGCAATAAAATGCAAATTTTTGCATAAATAAATAGAAACGAAAATATAGTTATACCTAAATGGGAATTTCCAAGCGTACCCGGCAATAAAACCCTAAATGTAGCGCTCTCTTATACCAGTTTAAAAGATAGCTTTGCAAAGTTCAGTTGTGTAATAATTATATGGCAAAATTTCAAAAATGTAATAGTATAAGTATAATGTGTACAAGCTAAATTAAGGTATGTTATCTTTTTTTATAGGTATTTTAAAATTAGTCAATGTTTAAAGTTCAAAAATTATTTGTAGACAATTTCTGAAGATGGTTTAGCAAAAAATAAACCGAAACGTAAAAATGTAAAAAAGTTTACTTTTTTCAATTAATCATCACATGACCGCAATACCAGGAAATATACAAACTATTTATATCTAATAACGGTCAAGAATTTGCAAGTCTTGGCACGGAAAAATTTCCGTTAATTTATATCAACTATAACAGCCTTATCTGGGTTTGGAAAATGAGTCGTATTTAAATTAAAGCAACAAAAATACAAATTAAGTTTTTAAGGTCCTCGCTCTTTATGGTGCCAGAAATAAAATTCAATTAAAGCCTGATCTAACACTGTATGGAAAATTTTATTTTTATATCCGGTAGTTTTTAAGTTTTCGTGCCAACAGTCAGACAGACCGACGGAAATGCGAAATCATGTTTTTCGTGAGACCCCAAAGCCTGAAGCTATAAAGAATCACAAGAGTTGATATTTTTACGAATACAATACCTAATTTCTTTAGCGACGGAAGTAAAAAAATACTATTTGATTATTTTGTGAAGGTAAAAATAAAATGTGTTTCTGGTTTTGTAAATGAAAAAACTACATTTACAAATCCACTAACATCAAACACATTCAGAACTTTTTATTCGAATTTTTCACCCTGTATAAAAATTTAGCAGTTTATTTTCCATGTAAAATGGCCAGCTGTGTAGATAAGCAAATATAAAGCAGCAGTAAAAAAATACTGCTACACACCCTCTATGGCGGCGCACCTATTTTTTTATAACAAATAATAACTTACTGGCGTTAAATACAATCAGTACATGAGTAATATTTGTCTCCGATAAATAGCTCTTCGATTAGTGCAAAAACAGTCAAAATTTATTTTTTTTCCGCCATGTATCTGGGGGATCACAACTACTTACCTTTATTTATATCACCGGTAAACGCCTTGGTAATCTACAAATACACAATAAATAATCTTCGTAAAATGAATCGTTTTCGCAACAAAAGAGCCACAAAATATAGAAATTAATTTTATCAAAGTCTCCGTCCTTTATATAATTATTTCACCAGAAATGTAGCCAGTTTCAAGCCACGGTAAAGCCTAATTTATAATATGCAAAATCTTATTTTATTTTATCAAATAATTTTAAAGTTTTTGCGCCAACAGACATACAGGCAGACACCACGGAAGTGAGAAACCATGTTTTCCGTGTTTTAGGGACTCTGAGACGCGAGGAACTAAAAAAATCGAGGGGGGAATAAGGAATATGCACATCTTTTTTGTATTGCATAAATCGCTTATGGAAGTCATTATAAACCCAAAAAAATATTTTGAAGAAAATTACTAGGATAATTTAGCTAGAAAAAGTGTTTACTTTTCGGTATAATTTATTACAATTTAAAAAGCGGCCATTTGTCCTTAGTGAAAAGTGACGTCAGGAGATCAGCAAAAATCTACAGGTTAACGTCAAGCTTAACTTAAAGTCGAACAGGTTTGATTTTCTCGGAAACAGTCAAAGGGAGAGAAATCGATTTTTTTGGATTGATAGAGGAATAGTTCAAATAGCTTCGGTAAAAAATTAAGTTATACAGGATGTTTCGTTTCGGAGCTATTAAACGTCAAAGTCGAAATTTCCGCGATTTCCGTTGAAATCGGGTACAGGTCGCAAATGTGAATTAAGTCCACTGAAACTGGTGAGGATCAGAAAATGGCAAGTAATTCTTTTGAATTTTGTTATGCCGAAAAATGCTATTTCCAGACCCCTCTTTGATACCTATTAACTCGAAAACAAAACGCCAGATCGAAAAACGGACTCATAAATGAAACTGTAATATCTCAAATACCTGTTTTGCAATACATTTACCTACACCTACAATCACCGGAAGATGGAAATATTTGGAAAAAACTGGAAATTTAGATTTTTGACCCAAATATTTCACGGTTTTTAATTTTTTGTGGGGTTAAAATGGTTCAAATTAAAGTCCCATATACGGCATCGGAAAGAGCTCATCGAAGTATAGGATATCCATATTTTCTAGTTTCTTCATTCTCTATAGGAAGGGAGCAATCGCTGATTAAATTTCGATTTTTTAACTTTTTTTGCCCTCGACATCGGAACATTTGAATCACTCTGTATTTTTTCCTATCTAATTTTTTCCCAATTTTTCAGCACTATCTTATAAAGGGATAATCGCACTTTAAAATGAATACCGAATGGGTCATCCAGCAGTGGCGGCCCGTCGTATGAAGCAACTGAGGCCGGGCCTCACCACATGTTATTATGTTATAATGTAAATTTTTGATACATCATTTGTTTAAATATAAAACGTTCTACTACTAACTAACTAATTTCTAACAACCAACAAACATTAAAAGTATCAAAACATCGAATATCCATCAAGGTTTAAAATATTATCTTTCAAATTTAGCGCGCACCCCTTCCAACTTTAACTCTAATAAAGGTTTCAATCGTTGCCGGACCGCATAGAAGCAAATACAATCCTAAAAATTTGGGCTTACAATAAGTCACATCGGCGACAAAATGCTATTCACACTTATATATTGCACAAGACCGGGGTAATACGCAAATTTACGTCATATCTGAGGCGCGATTCCGGCGGCCTTTTGTTGCCAAATGTACGCGTCGCAGAATAATACCTCCCGGGTGATGTGGAAATTTATTCATATTAAGACAAAATATACCTTACCAAGGGAGCTTATAGGGAAGATAAGGCACTTGCGCCTGCTTTACCTGGATTCCTTAACCTGTTTTTTTTGGTTGTAATTTTTAATTTATTTAAACTAATTTTTCATTTGGCGATCTAAGAATAACATTCTTATAGTATGTATTGGAAAAGGTGTAGGCTGGAGGGGGAAGAGTGAGCCTTTTTATACCTTTTTTTTATAGCCTTGGTATACTTATTAAATTTCTGTGTTATTTATTAATTCGAAAATCCGCCCAGAGTGCTTTATTATTTACCAAATTTGTTAAAATTTGGGCGTGGTCCAAAAAAAAATGTCGCCTGCGGCGGCCTTTTTTTTTGTTACCTGCGCCTCACTTAAACTAAATGGCACGAGCCGCCACTGTCATCCAGGAGCGTATTTAAGGGGTAAAATTCTAATTTTCTTGATTTTTTCTGCTCTCTTCCTCGAAAACAATATCAGTTGCCCCCCTCTAGTTCAGATTCTGGGTACGCTGTTGTCATTGCCTAGTTTTGTTTGCCTTTTCCTCCGTCTGTCTGTCTGGCTATTCCAAGTGTAGCTCAGAAACTACTGGACTAGACCGACTGAGCTAAACCTTAAAATAAGTTTGTAAAATTGCCACTCTACTTAGGAAAAATCTGGAAAAATTAATATTTACCGGAATTTCATTAAAATAAATTACAAAAAATGTTTTTAGCAGACCAGTAAGGTATCGTGCTCGCGAAACAATGATTTTCCGCGCCTGTATAAAATATGAAAAAATAAAGAAAAAATTGTTCATTCGAATCGGTTTAAAGTCTTTATTTAACCGTGTACAAAGTACACTTCGTTGATTTTCTTTCTATATTATGTATTTAAATACAATTGTACCAAAGGTTTTAACGCTCCGTTTGTGTTGAAATTTGTATGCATACTTGTCAAATTATTGTTCAGGTGCAAACCTATAACTATATAAGTATGGATTTCAACTGAATCAAAAAGTTAAATCAAGGAATATCAAGAATAACCATGCAATAAAGGTTTGTAAAAGTGTACTTCACCTGTATTTATACAAAAACTATTTTTTTTAAATCTTGCAAATTTGAAGAATTTTTTTACTGTTATCAAATACACAACAGAAATAAAGCGGTTAAAATAAGAAAATTATAGAACAGTCCTTTTCAAGACTGCTTTTATTCACTTAAGCCACTATTGTATAAAACGCATCACTTGTATTTGTGTTGGTTGACAAACTTATTTAGCATAGATTAGCTTTGTCAAACAAATATTGTTGGAAAATTGAAGGTATTGCAGCATTGCAGATGCAATAACCAGAATTCGCATATTCTGTCAAAGTTATTGTCACCGAGTTATTGTATCTTGTAACGTACAATGACGCACATTTTGATTTTGTCTGCTTGGGCAGGTCTTCGGCCCTTCGGACATTTTTGTTCCGATTCACTAAAATGGTTAACGATTTATTATTGGTATTCTTCTAGGTGATAAGTTAGGTTTTGACAGGTTTTGGTAATGAAATTGTTAATAAGTCGTCTTTAAAAACGAATAAGTTATTCTAATATTTCAGCGATTTTCTCAGTTTCCATATGAATTTCATATTGGAACGTGTAGCTAAATTGAATTTAGTTCTACTGTTGCGGAAAGTACGCACTGAAATTGGCTTTTTCTTTATTAATTAGTCAAAAAACTCAGAATTCATAGTATAAAACTTAGTTTTCTTATTCTCACACTTGTCAGTTTCAAACTTTTGGTTCTCAAATTAGGCCGGCCTAGCATTGGAGAATCTGCCCATTTGAATTTGGAAGAGCCCAGCAGGTTATGTTTTCTTTTTATTAGAGCGTTCTTGAATGCCAGTTGAAGTCCTAGGTTTGGTCACCACTAGTTGTTACTTTAGGTCATCTAGTTCGAGGACTGTTAGTTTAGCTTTTTTAACCATCATTCTTATGCAAGAGTCGGAGATCGGTTGGTGACTGGACTACTATATCCCCACATCATTTAAAATCCTAATCTGTCCTCATCCACTTGAATGTACCTACTATTTTATGTCAGAAAATGCAATGATTAAGTAAAAAGAATCAACCAAGTGACGTTTTTACTAAATAAATGTAAATATACGATAACTATCAATTATAATTATTAATACTTACATACAAACACCTACATATTGTGCAAACATAGATTATATCATGAACTATCTGTTTATCCTCAAGACGTTCTCAATACATTAAAATAGGCTCAACAGGTATTAAAGAAGTAAATATGTTCTTAAATGGATAGGTATCATTATTTGTTATAAAAATTTTCCTTAGAAAAATTAGCATGACATATTTATTTAAAAACTAAGGTAAAATATACAATTTCAATATTTATATATTCTTATATAACAAATATCCCGTTCGAGAAATGAAATGAAATGAATTCTAAAAGGTTCAAAATTTGAATCTTCTGTCAGAGTTATTGTCACTGAGTTCTGGTATCTTGTAACTTACAATGACGTATATTTTGATTTTGTTTGCTTTGCGACTTCGTTTAAAGAGGGCTTACCTTCCATTTTATGCACAGGAATATTTAGTTTCAAAAACTTATTTATATAAAGCGCATCTTAACAAACTAAATGCAGATTATACAGTTTATTGTTTATAATAAACTTTATAAAACGTATGATTCCTCGAAAAGTTCAATATTTTTGAGTATACTTACTTATAGGTCGGGAGCCGGTGACACTGAAAGTACCGTCATCGCGGTATCAAAATTTTTTTATGTAAATTGATAGTTAATTGTCATACGAACAAAATGAGCTCGGTACGCCGGGTTTCATTAAGCCGAAAGTATTTTTAAAACAATTAATTATTATAAAAAAGCAAAAATGTTTTTTTACCCAGGGTGTTTTCTAATTGAATGTCAATATTTAAGGGGCGATTTTTGGGTCCATTCTAAAAAGAAAACTTCATATGAACGTATGTCCTAAACGTCTTAACTTTTGAGATACAGGGTGGTAAAGTTTTCAAAAATAAATAGTTTTTTATTAAAATCTGTAATACCACTTTAGATATTTTAATTAAATTTGGCATACATGTACTATGTATCAAGAGGCATTATTTAGTGTACCACAATTTTTTTTTCTTTAAACCAGTGGCGTTCGTACGTAATTTCACCTGCCTATTTTGGCAGATATTGATGGTACGCCACTGATTTCTCGTAAAATTAAAATCAATCCAGAAATTCCCAATCATTTCTAAGCAAATTTGATCTCTTGCATTTTTTCAATCCGATGCACGGTTTTCGCTTAAAAAAATAAAAACCTTTTCTCTGCATGATCAATATGATCATAACAATATCGTTCATATAGCAGAGAAAAGGATTTTATTTTTTTAAGCGAAAACCGTGCATCGGATTGAAAAAATTCAAGAGATCAAATTTGCTTAGAAATGATTGGGGATTTCAGGAATGATTTTAATTTTACGAGAAATCAGTGGCGTACCATCAATATCTGCCAAAATAGGCAGGTGAAATTCCGTACGAACGCCACTGGTTTAAAGAAAAAAAAATTGTGGTACACTAAATAATGCCTCTTGATACATAGTACATGTATGCCAAGTTTAATTAAAATATCTAAAGTGGTATTACAGATTTTAATAAAAAACTATTTATTTTTGAAAACTTTACCACCCTGTATCTCAAAAGTTAAGACGTTTAGGACATACGTTCATATGAAGTTTTCTTTTTAGAATGGACCCAAAAATCGCCCCTTAAATATTGACATTCAATTAGAAAACACCCTGGGTAAAAAAACATTTTTGCTTTTTTATAATAATTAATTGTTTTAAAAATACTTTCGGCTTAATGAATCCCGGCGTACCGAGCTCATTTTGTTCGTATGACTATTAACTATCAATTTACATAAAAAATTTTTGATTCCGCGATGACGGTACTTTCAGTGTCACCGGCTCCTCAGCTATTAAGCATTACTTTCTACTGAAGTATGTGATTCCATTTTTAGTTAAATCAGAATTGCCATAAAAAGTGACTGAAACTATATTTACTTTAAAAATTTAAATGGTCCCTTAATTTAAGTTGTACATACATTGTTGATTTTTTTGTCCCTCTACTACATGTTTAAACTTAATAGATTTTCGGGATGTCGGCCATTAAATTTGTACTTGCATTTTGAACAATAAAGTCGATTTAATTAAATAATTTAATTGGCGAATGTTTACCTACTATACACGAAATTTTATTTTATTCAGCTAAAAATAAATTTTCTTTCGTCCATTTCTTTCATTTAGGCCTTAATAGCTGGATAACACTTAAGTTCCATCAAATAGTATATACGAATATTATATTAATAAACTTAAGTTTTTTGATATCTCAGTAGTTAACAGTTTTCAAAACTGCAATTTATTTCATTTATTAAACATTGTGGTGTCTAAATGTCGTCAAAACTATTAAGGTTTTGGTCACGCGACTTTTGACATCTTGGCTGATCTTGATGTCGGGTGGTGATGTAAGGATACGTATCCAAAAATCCGTTGGATCCGAATATTAAAAATCCGGATTATCTAAATAAATCTAAATAAATTCGCATCGGGTGGTTACTAATGCAAAGTGCAAAGAGAAAACGGAATCGGAATCGACTGTAAGCGAGACTTCGAATGATATGATACCGCATCGACCTACCTAGCCGTATCCGGATAGAAAATGTTTTAGTATTGCATACGTTTACATGATTTGTAACCGCTTTCGCGCGGGTCAAGAAATGGATACGTATTCAGATAATGGATACGGATATTAGCTGATTCCGATTTCGTATTATTCGGATATCTAAAGAATACGGATATTTACAACACTAATGTCGGGTATTTGAGACGCCATTATCATTTCACGAATAAAATGCTTATTAACTGGCGTTAGCAATTTTATTCATTTATACGATATGTTTTCATTATGTATCGGAAAACGGTAAATCTTTTTAAAACTCTTTAATTTTTTTTTAATTAGTTAACTACGGGGTCTTTGTGGCCAGGATTTAAAATTATTTTTGATTACACGTGTATGAGGTGTTGAAAAATCATGTAATATAGTTCAAACCGTGTTTTATTTCACTGTTCAATTGTAGAAACCAGGGTAAGTTGCTGTGAGGATTCCTATACCTAAAAGATTTTTTTATGATTTTGTGCTATTTTAAGTAATAAAAATACATAATATTATGTATTTAACGAGCCTGTAAAGTAAGCAATTATTCATGAGGACGAAGTTCCCTTATGAATAATATTCGTTATGCGCTAGTGAAATTATGTATATACTTTATCTACAAAGCTGTTTTGAAGTTTAAGACTTTTTTAATTTGCACGAGTAGCTATTTTTTTACATCGCTATCTTCAATTTTCATAGAAAAACAGACGTTAAAATTTTGTGTATAACTTTAAAAAAATGAAAAATTAATTAAATGCTTAAGCTCAATACTTTTAATTAAGACGTTTAAAGTCATCTTTGGCAATGACATAAACATAAGTGACATGTCTTCAATGACATTCGCTTGGTTCTTGTTTTTTTTGTCATAATTACAAACTAAAGAGAACAAAACTCAACCAATACAATCATAGCTCCAAATATTTTTTTTGACAAAACGTTACTATTATCTATATAGAAAAGATTTTTTTCCTCGGTATAGTCACCGAAACGACATAATATAGAAAAATATATAAAGGTACAACACTTAGAGAGTTCATTTGTCCTCTAACATAAATTTAGCACCTAAGTGTAACACTTGAAGGGTGAACCATCCTTAATCAACGCGAGAGCGCTTGCATTAAAGAATGGCTTTCAACTTGCGGCCTAAAAACACAGATGGCGCGACACACTAACAAATACCAGCACACTGCGGTATTTCACAGTCAAATAGCATTAAATCTTTGCAAACTGCATTCCATCACAACTTGGAATCCATAGTTCTAAGACGGTCTTAACTGTCTCAACTATGAGGGCTTTTCATTTCTTTCTGGTTATACAGCTCCGCTGATGATGGTTATGAGGTAGCCGAAACACGTGTCCGGAGAGAAAAACCAGCCGCGTTTGCAAAGATTGCTAAATTTATGTTAGAGGCCAAATGAACTCTCTAAGTGTTGTACCTTTATATATGTTACTATTATCTATTTTTCAACATTTGCAATGTTAAGGAGATTCTAAATTTGATATTTTCACTGACTATACATATCAGCATTGAATTTGGAATTACGTATATCTAAATTAATGATATAAAAATAAAAGTGTGTGTCTACGGCATGATAACTCAATAATTTTTCTGGACTGGTCAGTGGCTTGGTAGCAGCGCTGCAGAAATGCAAAACGGACTCAGTCAAACCACCATTTGGTAAAAAGTACAGATCTAAGCGTTTTTAATTGTTAGAATGAATGAAGCATGTATATACTGTATGCCTGCTGAATGACTGTATGAAAGAAAGTGGTATAAAAATTATTCTTCCTCGACCGAGGAGTTACCGACCCATATATTATGCCCTCTTAAAGGGCTGGCGAAATCCCTACGCATTTTTCAAGCACTGGGTGTATAAGTCGGCTGTTCACTTTATACAACCCACAGTACACTAGTAGTTAGGCTGGCTGCCTTCGTGGTCTTAAAGGGCACATATTCAGCGATGTGAATTTTTTATGGCATGCTTGGTAATTTTGTTAATAAAATTCCGTATTTATTTAAACCTGACTGGCGTATTACTTAAAATTGTGACGTAATAAAAGTCTTGTACAAAATAGACTTCAATAATAAATACGCTACTAAATAAAAATTAGTTATACTATTTTTGCAAAAACCTTTTAATAAATAATCGGTAAACTTTCTATATTTATAATTTATCTATAGGTACATACGTTTCATGTTTAGAAACGTTTAGAATGAAGCAAAGTCTTTTAACAGTCCTAAAGGAGTAAGCAAACTTGACATTTTAGGCAGTTTGAGTTTAAATAAAGATATCGTATTTATTTGGATACAAGGTAAAGTAGAAGACTTTAAAAAGATAAAATTAGTTACTCTTTTTTAAAAGTTTTAACAGATATTCGTTTGGAAAAATTCTGTATAATTTCCAATTAAATTGACAGTAAAGACTTTGAAAGTTTGCAAAGTTTTAAATGTCCTGCTGAGACATATTTTAATTCTAGAGTGCCAACGCTAAAAAATTAGCGTAAATACCAACAGTGTGTACAATTTATTATTAAAATTTAAAATTTTGTTGCAAAAATTCAAATTTTGTAAAAGATAGTGAGATGAGGCGGACAAGGCAAAAATTACCTACAAAACGCAGGTACAGAAATATTTGATAAAATTTTGACAAAAATAAAAAGTACAATATTCAGCCGATATTTTGAATTTAAATTTTGACTGGAATTTGAAATATTTTTTGTTTTTACCATTTTGCTCTAAAATGAAAAATAAAGGTAGTTTATGCTTGACATGATTTATTATTTTTGTATTTTTTGAGCACCCTGTATAAAAAAGTCAAATATTTTCTTCGTAGACCGTATTTTTTTAAGAAGCAGAAGCTTACCAAAAATGATATTTTTTCAGACAATTAAATTTTTGGTCCATTTGTCCTCTTGTGACCTATAGCCGTGGACATACTGTATATATATTTACTATAAAATTAATTAACTTCACAATTCCTCATAAACAATTTATGTAAATATTCATAAAATTTGCTAACTTTGGAGTGCAGTTTTAGAGGTTCTTTTAAAAGAATTAAA
Source organism: Philopedon plagiatum (assembly GCA_963971165.1). Classification (NCBI taxonomy): domain Eukaryota; kingdom Metazoa; phylum Arthropoda; class Insecta; order Coleoptera; family Curculionidae; genus Philopedon; species Philopedon plagiatum. Next base: position 63,319,633 of record OZ020195.1, on the reverse strand, counting down.
GATAATCTTATGCACGAAAAGATTGTATGCGATTAAAAGTGTTTTAGTATGCAAAGGAGATAAGATAAAAATTTCCCCAGTCTGCCTGTTAAATGCAGAGTGGAAAATTAAAGCGTTTCTCCGAATAGGTAAAATTAATATTTTTAAAAGACAATAAGATTTTATATATTAAAACATCGTATCTGCATATTTCCTGTCTCCAATTGAACACTTTTTGGTTCATGTGTTATTTAAAAAGAATTAAATTCTTACATTTTGATAAATCGTCCCCTTCTTACAAACTGACGTATCTCAGTTTTTCAAATTTTACAGGAGACGTGATTTTAGATTTGCGGGACATTTCAACAGTTGTTGCAAAAATATAAATAAAATTAGATAAATTTTATCGCGTTACGACTATATTTTACTAGATATTCTACAATATAACACACACAAAAATTGTAGTTTTTGTATCTAAGACATCCCACGTAGACTTCAAGCCTAAGTACTAACGAACCATGGGCGTCTGAAGAGAAGGGAAATGTAGTCTATTGACGAGGGATTTAAAGGATTGGAGGTTGGGTCGGGAAGGGAAACCATCTGCAGGTAATTTGTTCCATCATCTGGAGACCCTAGATATGAATGAGCGAGAGAAGTGGTCCGCTCGAGGCTGTAGCTGGACAGTAAAGGGGTGCATACGTAACGCGCCTCTTGTTGTTCTGTTAGGAACAGTCAAGGGGGGAATAATACCGGCTAGTTCTTCAGGGAAAAATCCCTGGAAGTACCGGAAATAGGGTTAGTGGCAGGACTGAACCTTGGGGGACGCCAGCTTTGATAGGATACAAGTTAGATGAATGACCGGAATTCCAGGTATTTCTGTTTGTTGCGATTATCATAAAATATAGGTATCTGAAAGTAAATCAGAAATAAAAAAAGATTTGTTTCCGCCCGGGATCGAATGGGGGACCTTCCGCGTGTTAGACGGATGGGACAACTACTACACTAAGTACCCATATAATTTTCCAAAGCAGAAGTCCTACCTATTTCGTGTCAGATTGGATTTTCCATGTTGGATTTTCCTCGTTGGATTTTTATTGATTTTTGATTTTTCTCGTAATTATCATCTTAAAAATATGTTCCATATTTCAAAGCTCTAGCTCGATTGGAAGTCTAGATTTATGATGATCTATCAGTCAGTCAGTGAGTCAGCGACTGCCCGAAATTGTGATTTTTGGATACTCGTATCTTGGAAAATATTCCACCTAGACGTATGAAGTTTGGAATACTGCTTCTTTCTGGTAACCTTAACAACCCAGAAAAAGTAACGCAACTAGTCTCGAAGATAGAGAGGGATCGAAAAGTGCTAGAAATGGTTCGTGTAAATATAGCATAGTGCGCGCGGTCGGTTTTGCGAGAACTTGACCGGCGCATTCTATGCGCTTTGATTCAAAGTTGTTGCAAATCAATATTACAAAAATAATCATGATTTTGACAACTTGCATTGATGGTTTTGAGGCCTTGTACATATTTTTTGCATTGGTAGCACAGACTTATATTAATAAATAATTTATACTTATACGCCTTACAGAGATATAGATACATATATACAATCTTTCTAACTAACATAAAATTCTGTACATTGATTTCTGCTTAAAGTTTACACTTTCAGGTGGAACTACGTGAAACTCGCGGGTCTAAGTTTCCTCAGGATTTCAAAGTTCAAGTTAAAATATTGGTTATTTACATATGTATAATTCTAACATGGCTATAGGGTTAGAATATTATACAAGGAAAGCTACAAATTTAAATCAAATCTAACAAAAACCATAGGTGCAAAAGAATTTTGTATTTTCTAATTTTTATGACGAAAACTGGAACCTAATTATATGCAACCGAATAATATGTATGATTTGATTTACAAAACAAAAATCTGCCCCTCAGGTAAAACCACTCGATGTTTACATACATTTATACAAACTTTTCGAAAACATTATTTGGTTTACTACATTTTTTGTGAAAAAAATATTATAAAATATTATAAATGTTAAGTCCCTCTCGGACGAAAAACTTTTGTTATTTAATTTTTTAGGGCCTTAAATAACTTATTTTGTTTTAAGAAAACAATTAAAAATTAACCCGTTTGAATATAAAACAGTGCTAGTAAATTGTTTTAAAAACAGTCTACAGATTTTTTCTTAACAAAGTAATTAATTTTAATTGCGACCTAAGTTTCCTGTAAGTTGAATTTCTTTTTCAACAGAGATTTTACAGACTGGATTTATTGATCGCAATTAAATATTTTCTTAATAAATAAATAAAATCACTTTTTTAGGAAGAAATCAATGTACAGAATTTCATGCTCAAAAGATTGTACCTATGTAATATATTAATCTCTGTAAGATGTGTAAGTAATAGTGGTAATAAACTATAAGACAACATTAACATTTTTACCATATTATTTAAAAGTTAGTTTTATGTAACAATAAATCCTATTTCGAAAACAAATACTGCTCTAAAATTAATCATTTAAAAATACCTACTTGCTATACAGATGACAAGAATTTAAGTGTGTATGATGTCCCATAGTGTGAGCAACAAATCTATTACTTTGTGCAATAACATTTAACATCTTGCGTATCAATACAGCCAATTTAAATAGACTGACACATAAATATATGTGTTACAACTACGCAATTCGATGAATGCAAAGACTATTAATAAAGCAACGTATCTAAGTAATGAAATAAACATTAAAATCCAATATGTATTACTCGTACATTTCTTTCAATACTACGAGTATATAGTACATAAAAACTAACTCAAAAAACAGCTGCTTACCACCGTAATTTCAGCTTTTAGTATTATAGTTTATTAATGAATGACTGAAAACTAATTTACTGTGGATAGCCGGGCTAATTAAGCCCCTTTTTGCTAAGTTAGCTTTCATATAGAGTGAATGATTTATTACATTGTCAAAGGTGACTTCTGAAAAGGGCAATTTTAGTACATACTTTTGACAATACTAGAACTAAATTCATTCTAGCAACCCATTCCAAGATGAAAATCATTTGGAAACCAAGCAAAACGTTGAAATATTAGAATAATTCATAAGTTTTTAATGACGACTTATAAACAATGACAAGACAAAAACCTGTCAAAACATAACTGATCAACTAGAAGATCTTAATTTAAACCAGTATTAAATCTTAAACCTTCTTAGTGAATCTGAACGTAAATATTTTCTTTACTGAAAATAAAAATTAAATTTCTCTCTATCTTCTATTTTATATCATTCAACGATTAGAATGTCTGTTTTATTAAGTATGTAGGTACAATGTATATTACAATGATGCAACTGCATCTTGATATTGCCTTTTTTATTTAAAAATACCTTTTTTACGTTATATGTTCCACAGATATTTCATACTAAATCTGACACCCTATAATAGGGCTTCCAATATACCCATATTAAATAAAGAGTGGGGAGCAATACACCTAATATTTAGTAAAAATGAACTGAATTACATTTGAATAAGAACATTATTTTAATCACAGAACTGTCACAAGAATAAATAATATCCAGAAGGATAACTCTCGTGCGGCTCGTTTGTTCTAAGTCTCTTACGCCGAGGGATGTTGAGTGAGTATTGAAGGAAAATTTTATGATATTGCCATAGGCGTACCTAGGAAATAATTTGTTATAATGATAAATTAGAAAAAAAAATTGATTTAGTTTAAAATATGATTAGTAGGTTATGTAGTGCACAATGCCTTAAAATATACTGGGTATCTTTATCCCACGGTATTTTTGACGTATTTCTCACAATTGCTCTTTTTACAGAGCAGTTGTTTACTTGCAGTTATATGGGAAATGAGGAAAAAAGAAGAACTGTAATTTTTAAAGATTAAATTGACTAAAGCGGATAGATTGAAAAATGCAGGAAATAAAGTGTATTTTTTAAATAAATTAAATTATAAAATATTTTAAATAGAAAAATTATTTGAATGTAGGTGAATAAAACAGGTGTTAAGATAATAAAATAATTTTACTGGAGGCTATAAATCAACATCATTCTATTTTTTATTGTCCTAAAATTTCTATTTATAAATTTAAATTTAAAAGTAAAATATCCTTACTCTACCATACAACCTAATCAAATACTGGTGCGGAAAACTTTTGCAAGGATGAACAAAGCAGCTATCTTTACAAATATTTACAAAGTGGTTAAAAACATCATTTTTTAAAACATCGTGTTCAAAATTTCTTTGAAATATTATTTCTAATAAAGTTGTATAATTTACAAAATCATAATGGGACATCTTTAAGTTACCAAATGTATCTAAATTAACATTTCAATACGCTCTGTAATAATAAAATAACGAGGTTTCGTCCAAGTTTAGGTGAGCTTTCGAACACTCTTCACATATCATATCATTTATGAATATTTAAACGTTTTTCCATAAGTCCTTAAAAAATTTGATAACAGTCTGGGCAAAATTTTTAATATAAATTAGTTGTTATTGTATTATCCAGACAAGAAGCAATTAAGTAGGTTATCAATGGTTGGAATATTTAGGCTTAGGCCGTATTATTAGGATAATGTAATTTAAATATTGCTTGGTATTTCGGGGTTTTCTGATAATTTAACAAAATAAATAATAAAAGATTATTTTTGAATTTTAAAATAATTAGATGTTTGAGACTAAACGATTGTATAAAAGACATAAAAATATTGGATACATATCATATGTGTATTTACAACAGCACTTAACACTCCGAAGATTGCTACCGCTACCGATATTGCTGGCCGTTTCAGGGTACGTTTCAGGGTATCGATAATTTGGAGGCTACAGGTCGTCGCACTTGACAACAAGCATAGTTATCATTCTGGTTCTTATTTATTCTTGTCGAACTGTCTTGATTTTAATTTAAAAAATTTTAATTAGTGAGTACCATCGCCATAGTATTCTTTTCATCCTTTAGAACAAATTAGATGTAGGTGTAAATGATTCGTTTTAATAAGATAGCCCCAAAATTAGAAACGAATTTTTAATAGTGTTTACAACCGTTGTGTCACGTGTGTGGGCATAACCTACAGTTCTTGCCACAAAAATAATAGGATGAAATAGTGATTTATACTTACCTTCGCATTTTTATTCTACGCATTTCAGCATCTATAAGTATTTAGCCTTGGTCGTTCTAAAAATACTGAGCCAACAGGAACCTACGCATTTTGGGCATATTGTTCGATTGACCTTTTACATAACATCTTTCCATTTTTATTCCAAACGAATGATATTACTTAGCTTATATTAACAGTTTTCAATATTTTAAAAATTTATTATTCTAACACTGATATTCCTCTTAATAATCCTACGCATTTGTGTAAGAAAGGGGGAGAACAACACTTAGTGTAGGTCGTGGGTTACAGGAGGCATATTTAATATGGCATTAAATTTAATTAGTGTGTGGAATTTATGACGACGATCACGATAATGCATTTTGACACGTTCGAAGAATTACGCATCTCCTCAAAACCTTTTAAAGGGTATTTGCTTACACGTCCTCTATCGTAAAGAAAAAATATGTTGATTTTAGGTTAATTTCGAATGCGATGTAAGTACGAAAAGTTTTCCGACGTACACTCTCGATACCTGAAAAAATCGATATATTACACCGATATTATCGATATATTACCGATACTTATATTTTTATTCGAAATTGTTTTGTTTTGGATGATAGCCCAACAATTATTGCGTAAGTTGAATTTTTTTTTTTTATCTCATCTCAGTAAAACAGGAATAATATCGGGTGACCCACTTTCAAGTAATACAGGGTGTCCACCATAAGATCCTTCGCCTGTTATCTTGGACACTAAGGAGTTTTAAAAAAAGATGATAAAAATTAGCTCCGAAACCTATAAAGGGTGTCCCAAAATACAGAGACAGTACGATTGTGGTATGGGTGGCAAATTTAGCACATAGATAGAGTGTGGTGCCCCAATTATAGACGTGAAGTATAAAAAGTTTAATTTTGATTCTGGGGGTTAATTTCAGGAGGTAAATTGCGAAATGGGAAAAAAATTGCAAGGGGGATTTTTTATGCATTTTAAAACATTTTTCGGGAAAAACGCTTAAAAATGGCTGTCTCCCACCCTCATCACCAGAAGGATCAATCAGAAAAATCTAAAAAAAGATCATGGACACTGATAATTAGGTGTAGATTGAGCAAAAATTATCAGTATTGTAAAATTCTAGCGCGATCAATTGTTATAAACAATTAGTTTGTTTCTTTCCTGATAACTGCTGAACCATTGAACATAGGGGTATTTTAGCGATCTAGCAGGCCAAAATTATTTAAATTGTTTTATTGGTTTGTTTTGTGTTGTGTTAACTGAAAGAAAAGTAATGCCACGACTCTTCATCAGAGCCGTATTATCTTCATCATTGGTTTTAGAGAAAAAGTGTTTTGACAAAAAATATTTTTCACAATGTAAGGAACAACTTTTGTCCTTACACGTTTTAAAAAATTTTGGTTTGCCTTAGTCGAAACGCTCCCCACTCAGCTCCGCGCATACGTGATGTGATACGGCGTTGGTGCCGTCGGCGGCGGGTAGCGCGGTAGATAGGCCGGGATCGGGCCGCCAACGTTAAGTAAGGGGTTGATGGCACCGGACACTAATTAATTGTGCAAGTGTAGCTTGCACTTGGCCAATTTTTTTACAATTAAATAGAAAATATATTATTTTTAAGTAATAATGTTTAAAATCACTGCTTTTATAATTGACAAAAATCCGTAGATTAACCAAATTCCCATTCGCTCCAAAGGTCTTCAAAATTCCTAGATTCGTGATAAATCCCTCAACATGGCGACACCGTCTCAAAGTATCATGTCATTTTGCCAAGGTCTTCAAAATATCCGCAAAAGATCGGAAACATCTAAGATTCACAAAATGTCCTAAACTTGAAAGAAAAAGTCCGCAAATCGGACTTTTATCCGTCAATTAACAACACTGCTGCTAGAACGTCTGTCTTTGAGTATGTAATACACGCCACAAAAGGGTATTTTTAAAAAGGCTTTCCTAAACCCAACTAATGCTCTCACTTGCACGGGTAACGCCCTCACGCTCGCACTAACGGCCGACCTTTTACTATGTCTGGGGGGAGGTTAGACCCTTCGGATGGGTTGGCTGCTTGGATAATATCGTTAAATAGTCGCTCGAATAACATACATAAAATTCTGATTTGGTACTATACCGTAAATGCCACGATAATTGAGAGCTTAAAAGCATCTGGCGGAAGTTGTGACCCGTGAAAAGCGTCTGGCAATTGTTAATATACGTTTATAGTACTGTCTTGTTGCATATATTAAAAAATCAGATTTGTTATTTTAACGTTTTTCTCTTACATTTTTATATACCTTTATTACCTGTTACCTGCCAGAGCCCCCCTGACTCAAGTTTCATAGCATCTAAACGTTCTAACCTACCATACTGTCCACCTACAGAAAAAAACCTTAGGCTTGATATTATAACGTATGTCTGGCGGTCTCTGGCCCTTAATCTATTATTGACAATTTAACGAAAAGAATGGCTATCTATAGAAACAGCCGAGGGAGACATTTGGAGAATATAGTTTTTTAAAAATAACTGTTATGTTTCTACGTTTTGACAAAATAAACAAGCTTGTCATTTTTCTAAAATTGTTGGTTTCATTTAAAAAGTATATCCGGAAGTTCCTATTGGGACACCCTCTATATCGGTTATTGCTTTATACATTTATTAAAAAAACACAAATCTGTTGTTTTAAATTTATGATAAAAAAATTTCAAGTTACGAAATGTTTAGTTTAAAACTTCTTCGAGAATTTAGACGAACATTTTGCAAACTTTCCACGACCTCTGTCTGAAACTTTCTTTTATCAATCTTTTACTTGAACAACTCCCTTAAAATTCTGTATCTGAGAATCAAAGTAACTTCTAACATATGTTTGTCAAAACCTTTTTCGTGTTTTCAACTAATTCTGGCGTGGAGAAGAAACTTGAGTGCGTCTACAAATTCAATATAAAGTTGACAAAGTCAACTTCACATAAAGAATATATTACCCACATAGCGGTTTCCAGATGGTTAGACAACTAAATAAAAGCTTTTTGAGTAAGAAACTTTACAAATATCTTAGTTGTAAATATGTTTTACAAATCTATTTGCATTTTTTATTCTTGATGTCGTAAAGCTATTACATAAAAGAAGTTTTATCGTTTAACGTTATAAAAGTCTACGTAATTTACTTACTGACCGGATTTAGATTTTCTTTGTTGGTTTTAAATTCGGTGACTTTAAAGGTTCGTAGGTTTTATCATTCTTCCTGTTGTTAATTGAATGTTTTACTTGGCCATAACCGAAAGAATATACGAAAATGTGTAAATGAACATCCCGCCTGTTAAACCGATAGAACTGAAAAACTAAAAAATAAATTATTTTAAGATATTTACGTAATTACTAATAATAATAATAATAATAATAGTTGTAACTGTGCCTATCAAACATTAAAACCTACAATAATTACGACTTTCACAATATCTTGGCAACGCAGCATCAGATCCGTCTATCGATTTAAAGTTTCGGACATGCGCTCTAGGTTGCATTTTTCTTTCTTGTCGGCGTGTCAAAATTTGGTGCCTACATAACCACCGAATATAGATTTTATCTGAATTTTCATTTTAAAACTTTAGTAAAGAGATATCAAAAATACTGTTCAGTTTTGCTTTGGTGTTTTGTGTTATTTGTAAAATACTTTCATTTGTGCATGTGGTAGTACTGTTCTGTTACAGAGTCGTTAATCCACAAGAAGTGTTGAGGATGAGAATTTAAAATGGCACATTGTGGGGAATGTAAATTGGATTTCTGTAAACCCTCTAACTCTAGTAGATGGACAAGGCTCTATCAAAACCTCACCTCCACCTTACTGGACTATTTCTATAGGTTGCTGGTCCATTTCCATCCGAATGCGCAATCTCTGGCAGCTGCGACTTTTTGGCAGTAAAAGGCGTCAATTTCACTAAACGATTTGTATTTTTATTTCTTGCTTATATACACACAACTATTAATTTAGACAGTGTTAAGAATAAAGTTTATTTTTCACGACACTGTATGTAGTTGCGAGATTTTACTTGTATTGGCTCTTGGCCGGAATAATGTTTTGTAGGTGATGTGAAAACATCACGTTCCTCCGTACTGGGGAAGATGGTTTTAACTGGGTTTTGTATCCCGAGAGAAATCAGGACTCTGCCTGGATTTAAGGGGGTCCTATGACCCAATAAGAAATCAGGACTTTGCTTGGATTTCAGGGGGTTCTATGACCCAATAACAGGTCTTCTCCAGAAGAAACGGGGGTTCTTTAACCCAAGAAAATGAAAGAGGAGTTTTTCCCGCACTCACTACTTCACACCGACTCGACTGTGCGAACGTTTGGTCATACACTTGACCGACTTTTGTTTTAGTGCCCCGGGCACAACAGGCTTACTTTAAGTTGTCTAGTTAACTGACCTGTCTTTTGTCTTCCCGACGGGAACCAAGTCGAAATGAAATGTACCACCCTTCGGAGAACCGCTCGGACCAATTACAGTTAATTTCACGATGACGTGAATCTTCTCTGACCATTGAAAAATATGAAGAGGCCGAGCTTGATACCCGGTACGGTTAGGAGACGTAAGGGGTTTGATATCTGTTGCCATGGTTACTGACTTTTTTATGCATTTAAAAGAAATGTATTTTTAGGAAGCTACAGCAATAAAACTAAAAATAAGAACTTTGTTAAGGAAACTAAAGCATTTGAAGTTCGCCGATAAAGTGCCGGTTTCAGAAGAACTAAATTAAAGGAAAGATTGGATTAGATATTTTAGCCGAAATGGTCTTTGTGTTTTACCGATAACTGCTTATTTTTAAGCAAGTTAAATAAACAAGAGATACGAGTTTGAGTTTGATTATTTAAAAGGGATTTTATACCTGTTTGGTTATTATTTTATTATTATTAATATTTATTTGGAAATACAAATAGAAATATAGAAATTAAACGAGCGGTTGGGTGTCTCCAACATTAAGAGCTCACGCTAAAAGGAAACGTCCAGGTACCTACATCTCTATTATGCAGTAACTAGTGTTAATATCGTAAATAATTTATGTTTTAGATAAACTGGATATAATTGCACCAATAACTAGAAATCCATTTGGTTCTGGTAATTATTCGTGTAGGGAATGTAATAAATGTTTTGTAAATTTTGGTAATCTAAGGTTTCATGTTAAACAAAAACATTTCGGTGAGTGAACCATACTTAAAATTCATTAACGGGTTCAATAATCACAAGTAAACAAATAGTTTTGTGCCATTATAAATTAATTGTCGTGTAAAAATTAAAAAAAAAATTGGTGAATCCTTAGCGATGATTATAACATATTTTTGGTGTTGTGTGTTGTGTATCGTCTGTCTACATGTAAAAATCCGTGCTGTGCTATATCCCAAATTTTTATTTTTCCGTATATTTTCTTGGAAAAATTGAATCATCCATCAATTTTTTTTGAAGTGCTCCAAGGAAGGTGATCCCTTTGCCAATTCGAAAATTTGTTAATTCCGTCATACCTACCTTAAGTGCACAAGACCCCTTGGGTTAACAATGGCTTTAACGGTACAAGAAACTGTTTGCATATAAGTTAAAAAAAAGTAACAGCAAATGCAATTTTAGTATTTTATGTCTTTGCGGTGTTTATGTGTATAGGTAAATAATCTCTTTGCAGAACTTGGCAAATTATTAAAAAAGTGTATTTTGCTTGTTACGTTGAAATCACTATTTGTCCACAAAATTTGCCCCACCTGCAAAAAAAACTCACGGGCCGTGCCTGAATTTATTACCTTCAGTTTTCGCCGTTTCACTGTTGGACAGATGTAGGGTTGCCACTCATCCGGATATATCGGGACTGTCACCGTTATTGGAGTTTATGCCTGACGTACCGACAAAGGTACCAAACGTTCCGATTGACGTTATCAAGTTTTTTTAAATTAAATTTTAAAAGGCACACACACCAAAAATCATGATTTTGAACGGTTTTTAAAAAGAAAGCTTTTGCGTATAACCCACTTCAATAGCGTGGTGCAGTAGACCTCTATCTTACGGATTTGTGCGTAACGACGCGTCGGTATTCTTTGAAAAAACCTATTCTAATGAATGTTTTCCTTAATGTCCGTCCAGTGGTCAGAAGAAAGAAATCGTTTATTAGCTAAAGCCGTAAGTATAATTTAAAGTTATTATGTGCAGAATTTTATAAGTACATCCAAGATCAGAAAAATGTTCTAAAGAAAATCACCTCAACGGAGAAATATAAAACTGGAAAATCTGAAATCATTTTTTAGTTAGTTTTAGGGAATATTAGTTATAATAAAGATTTTCGTTCCTACTATAGTTGTTTTGTGTTTTGGTATTTAGAGCTACGTAAAAATTAAACAAAAATAATCCCCCCTCCCCCCCCCCCCCCCGGGCCTTGTGTCCCGATATAAGCCAGATGATTTATGACCACCCAACCCACTCTGGCAAGTGGGGTGGGTAGTGCTCCAGGGCATCAGAGACTTAGAAGGGCCGGAAGCGACACTGTACAAAAAAAAAGTCAATAAAAAAGACAATACGGTTTATCGGAGGATTTGAAAAAAGGTCGATGGAGTAATACCGGGGAGCATTTCCAAAAAAAGGGCGACCGTTTGGAAGAAAACAACATATTTTTGCAAGTTAAACAACTTCTGATTTTTAATGTACTTCCATAATGTGAAAATATTAGTTTTTATTTGACTAACTCACACCTACGCCTTGGCATAGGTACATATTGAAAACCGCCAAAAAAAGAATCAGAGGTCAGGAGAAAGGCAAACTCCTTCAAGTGCGAAGTTGAGTCCAGTGGCGGATCTACAATGAAGTCATCGGGGTGCTACAATTAACTAACACGACCTCCATATTTTACTGGTAGTTCAAGTCGGTCGAATTATATTATTTTCCCTGTGTTGACGTCAATGATATCTATACGAAAGTGAAACGCAGTACCACCTAACCAGAAGTAAGTTAATGGCACCAGCGGTGTGTTACTCCCTTTTGTGAGCATCATATTTTTTTGTGTTTCATTCCGACAAATGTCTCTAACAAAGTTCAAATTAAATATTCTTACACCGGAAAAGTATCCCATTATTTTTAATTGATTTGAATCTACTTAATATTGACAAAATATTGCAAAATTATTTTTCCCCTATGGTGAACCGCAGGTGCAAATATCTTAAATTCATTTAGTAGTCCCAGGCTTTTACCTTTTTTTGGACGAGACCACAGAATAAAACTACGCAACATTTATATCATTTTTAACATATCAAATGTACTGGATGCCTGCTATACTGTTCGAGGCTTTGCACCCACCTGTGTGGAGTTTTTGCATAGCCATCCGGTCTCTACTTATCAGTCTTACCACCAAGAGGATCGCTCAGAAAAATCTTAAAAAAGAAACATGAACATTGAGAATTAGGTATAGATTGTGCCAAAATTATCAGGATTAAAAATTCTAGCTCGATCAATTGTTATAACCAATTTAATTGTTTATTTCCTTATAACTGCTGATTGCTGAACCATTGGTTTTAGAGAAAAATATTTTTGACAAGAAATATATCTCACGATGTAGGGAATAACTTTCGTCCTTACACGTTTCTCAAAAGTTTTTATTTGGCCGAGATTAAGCTCCGCGCATACGCGATATGATACTGCATTGGTGCCGTCGGCGGCGGGTCGCGCAGCAGATCGGGCGGCCGAGGTTTCCTCAGGTTAAGTGGGGGACTGATGGCACGGAACACTAATTGTGCAAGTATAGCTAGCACTTGACCGATTTTTTTTGTATTTAACGTTAAAAGAATAAATTTGAACGTTGTTGAAAGTTGTGTAGGCTCTTATACGAGTAGAGTGATTTGTATTCCTAATACTATTTTTGTGTTGTTCATTGATTCTGTTCTTTGGGTATTGTTTGGTTTGTTCTGTATATGGTTTTGAACCATGGATTTATTAAGAAAGGATTCGATGTCCGTATACTGTGAGCGTATCGAACGTGAAGCCTTATATTTGTTGTTTGTTATGAAAACAGTTCTCCTATGAGAAGAGTTTACGAACTACGAATTACTACGTAATTGAATCAAGAATGGTAGTAGAAAGGGATAAAATAGCATTGGAGTGTTGGAGCTCAAAAGTGTTGCTGGCTGCTGGTTGCTTAGGAAAAACGTCTGCGAACGCTCGGTTACACGTACGTCTGTGTCTAATGAACTAGAAAAGAAAAAGTGCGACTTATAGATTTATAAATGACTCGGAGCGACTTTAAATAAACACCTTTGGAAATAACATAACCTATAAATAATAAAACCTTTTTAACTTAAATTTATTATTATTTAGCAGAAAAATAAAATATTTTAGGGCTTTTATTACTTTTAGTAAATCTTGTGATGCTTCTAACGTATTTTTTGTACAAAAATACAAGCTAAAATAAGATGCGGCCAATGTTTACAAATTGTGTTTACAGTGTCGTTTAGAATGGTTTGTTTTGGCTTCAAAGAATGTTAAATCATCCCGTATCCATTCTTAATAAATCCATGTTTTGAACAGTACGCACGGTCAATTTTATAAATGGAATTCGTTTGATTTAGTTAGGGTATTTTAGGTTTTGTTCTTGTAAAAAGAGTTTCTGTGTTGTTGAACGGTGTTTCTACAATAATTATTTTGTAGGGTTCGAGAACATTTTCAATTTTATTGTAAATTTTGAGAATGTATGAATAGGCAATAGGTAGTGAAATATATTTATTGTTAACAGAACTATTTAGTTTTATACTGTTTGAATTAAATATTGTATTAATTCTGTTTGTAATAATGGTTTTGCAGAAATTTTTGGGATAGTTGTTTTAATGGTGAACGGTTTTATGTTGTACTCTATACTTTATAGTCTCCATTGAATAGTAATACAGCTCTTTCGAAAATTGAATTAATAACACTTTTTGTATAGTGTTGATTAAGTTTTTTTTGTAGGCTTAAGGTAGAGTACCAAAACTGCTTATTGTTAAGTTTGAACCACCAACGTTAAAATGTCAAAAATTTTTGCTAACAGGATTTATTTTGTTATATTTGCACCCAGTTTACTCCAAAGACCGAGCCAAAGACAAAAAGATGTCTGTGAAATCGATTAAAAACGATTGAAAATCGTAACCAAAAGAATCTGGAACTTTCGTTGCTTGGTCAGTTGCACGGTTCTAGAGCTACGACGACTGAAAAGACAGGGGGACAAATGGCCAATTCCAAGCCAAGCTGATTGCGGCCGTCGCGTCGCTTTGGTGGGATTCCAATCGCCCAGCCATTTTTCGCTATTTTAATACATACGGGAAGTATGGCTAGGTTGGAAACGTTCCACATGAATGACCTTCAACAATAGCGAATTTCCGCCCCTGTCTCTTCAGTCGTCGTAGCTCTAGAACCGTGCAAAGTCTCTATTAAGAAATACATACTTCGGGATCGGAATAGACAAGAATAGTCAATCGTTCTAGAAAAGGTACATGTTCTTCAGAAAACCTTTCTGAAAATATACAGGGACTGTGAAAATATTCAAAAATAACTGTTTTCTTAAAAACCGGATATAGTCCAGGTATCTTTACTTTTACTAATTGCGTTCATAGTAGTAAGAAAAATCTCAACGCTATTCCAGTAAAAAGAATTCTTTACATTTTATTGCACAGTCAAATTTACAAAATATTTAAGATATATTTTATGCATTAAGATTTTTTGATAAAAAAAAACATTCTTATTAGTTATTCAGTGAAGTTAAAAGAATGATTGGAGAAATTCTTGGTTTTTCTCAAGACAGTTCAACAAAAAAATGTTGTACCTAGAGATGTGCCATGAGAATGTTCTCAAGGGAATATTTCCGGAGAACGGTAAATTACCGAGAATATTTCCTAGCATAAATTCTCGAAAATTTATTATTTTTGAAAAAAAAAATATAAATTACTGGAAAATTACCGAGAATATTTCCGAGAACGAGAATGTTCTCGGGAAAATTAATATTTTCGGAGAATTTATGAGAATTTACGGAAATTTAAGGTAATTTATTTCAATGCTGCTATTGCATCATACATGGAGCTTGGAGCATCTTTATCTTTATTTTTTTCTGTGTCGTTTTAAACAACTTGTTTAGACCTGTTATTTTATACAATGCGTTTGTAAGTTGTGTTTTATTTATAAATAAAGTTACTTGAAAATAATGGAAATAAAAATTTAATGTGTCTTTATTTGACTAAGATCCGTAATCACGTTAATTTACAATTTAAATATTTTCTAAATTAGGTATTGTGTGTGCAGTGCTATCTCTTTATTTTTTCAGATAAAATTATTGGAAAAACTGCTTTGGGTAAAACAATATGTTCTTCCAATTTATGCAGTCAACAACAACAAAACATAAATTCTCCAACATATAGAGTAAATTCCCCATAATTTCCTCTAAAGTTTCATTTTTCTAAGAGAATATTTCCCAATAATAAATTCTCGAGAATGTTCCATCTCTAAATCTCTTTATTTTTCAGATAAAATTATTGTAGAAACTACTTTTGGTAAAAAAAAATGTTCTTTCAGGTTATGCAGTCAAAACATAAAATTCTCCAACATATAACATAAATTCTCCAAAACTTCCGATAAATTCTCACTGTTCTCGGAGAATATTTCCCAAAAATAAATTCTCGAGAATGTTCCATCTCTAGTTGTACCTACTAAGGGTTAGTGTAAATGTGAACTATTAATAGGATGGATTTTCTGTGGCTGATCCCCTATAAAACAAACATTGTGTCATGTCTTAGCTCTGTAATGATATTAAATTTATATCGATTTAATAACACTTACGTCAGATTCTAAGCACACACATCTGCAGCGATTTGTAAATTATTTACATAGTTTCAAGTAACATATTGTATATTAAAAAGTAAAAGACGTATGAAAAGATTGTTTTGAGAAAGTCGTATTAAAGAGGAGATCTCTGGTTTATTGGACAAATTGATGGTTATTATTAAATAGGAAGAAGAGTGATATTGAACCCTAATAGAGCGTATAAAAGTTAATTCTGTCGAATACTTCGGGAGACTCTTGATATAAAAAACGAAAAAACCACTATATTAAGGAGAGTTTATATTTTGTTGACTTAAAAAAAATCAACTATATTCTTCATCTATTCTTAAAAATTGAACTCTTAAAAATGCCTGGTAAAAATTTCAAGTCGAAACCCGTAAAATTGATAGAGGTACAGCGTATGATTAGGTAGAATTTTATTTAGGAGCGCTGAGAAAGTGATGCGAATTTTTATGAGAACGGGCCTAGACCTTAAAACTAGTGTTAGCAGTGACGTAAACATGTGGGGAAACTCCCTTTTCATAGGGAAAATTCGGCGAAAAAGGGGCATTTTAACAATAATTACAGTTTTGTAGGGGAAATTTTAAATTTTGTTTAAAATTACCAATGTAATTGATATAGCCGAACGTCCACAGAAAAAGTTGCTTTGCTATTTTCAATATTATTATTTTTGACCTCTGTCTTATTTGTTATATTGGTTTTTTGGGCAGTTAAAATTGGATTTCCTAGCGTATTTTATACAAGATTTTTTCTAGTTTTGAGAAAAATATGTCAATAAAATTACTGATTTTAATTAGTGTATCAAAACATCTAAGTGGGCTTCAGACGAAGAAATTTTTATTTCATCTAGTAGGTACCTAGTACACAGATATCTGGGTTGTCATGATGTCGTTTTGAAGTTTTATTTGTAAAGAAGTGTCGCGACACAAATTAAATTTTTTCTTTTAAAAATATTGAAAATATCCGATTACGAGACCCCAAGTGATATTGAAGAGGCAGCTGAAAACGCGTTATCTTCTGTTGTACTCGAGAAGTCAAGAGAGAAATATGAAATACTTGCTAGCGCCCGCGACATCGCTCGCGATATAACAATTTCACTCCATTACAAACTTTGAACCCCCATTTCACCGTCTTACGGGTTCATTTCTTAAAACTGAAAAACACGTCTTTAAACATTTATTCTTTAGACTATTTCTACGAAGTTTCGAGTTAATAGGACCATCTAATATTTTTTCTCCACACAAACTTTAAACCCCCCTATGAATTGTGAAAAATCCCTTCTTGGTGGGTCTCTACATTATAAAATAAAACTACTGGCCAAATTTCATATAAACAGCGTCAGCGGTTTCGGCTCGGCGATGATGAATCAGTCAGTTAGTCAGTCAGTCAGTCAAGACATGCTATTTATAATATATATATATATATATATATATATATATATATATATATATATATATATATATATATATATATATATATATATATATATATACAGTGTGTCCAAACAAGTATGCAACATATGGGAAACTTTTTTATTGTCTATTTTTCAAAAAATTTTATTCTTGGTTAAAGTTGGTGCTTATCTTGCAACAGTTAGCAAATATTTCGTATTTCATGCGCGGCTCATAGTAAGGGAGCAAATGCCATTTTTTGAAACTACACCAATAGTAAAGTACCTTTATTTTTGAAGATGGAGCGAAATATTATTAAGAAAGGTTGCAGTAAATTAAGAAAGTAGTCCAAATACAAAATTTGAGCTACATGTCTCGATTTTCAATTTTTTTCCGTTTAACTCAATCCCCTTTTAAACGGTACGCCACTGGCCAGACTTTCCGTCATGCAACATCAGAACATTCACCAAACAACGCAAACATGGAGTCAAAATAAAATTCTATTCAATACCTGCAAAATACTTAAAGCCCCTCTCTCAGAAGTATCGTCTCAGGTATAAGCGTGTTGCAAACATTTAATTTTTTTTTAAACAAAAATTATCCTAATTAAAATATCCCTACAGCCCAGTTTCTCTCATAAGATGTTAAGGGGCACAGAGTTTTTTGCCATTTTCAAGTAGTAAGAGCAAATGCAAGTCTTTGTCCAAAAAAGGCGCAAAAGTTTTTATTTTGCTTAAGATGCTTGTCACAGTTACGGCTGGTTATGTACAGTTTTATTTGATACTGTTCTTGGTGAAAATTATGGTGGAGAAATTGACCTTACAAGAAAGGGCAGAATTAGTTCTTATTGTTGGAGATCACTATAAGTCATTTAGAGATGCAGCTGCTCTGTTCAGTGAAAGACATCCTGAAAAGTCAGTGCATTATAGTACAGTGTGACGAATTTACAACTACTTTAAAAACACGGGTTCGTTAAACTGGAATTACAAAAAAGAGCATACAAAATGGGTGAGAACTGAGGAGAATGAACTAGAAGTTTTGCAGCACTTTGTAGAAAATCCTAAAATACATTTAAGGTCAGTCCAGAGAGATACTGAATTTAAAAAGTCCACCATAAATAACATACTAAAGGATAATAAGTTTCATCCATACAAGCCCATATTTGTTAATCAGATTTTAGAGAGAGATTACGACAAAAGACTTTATTTTTCGTTTTGGATACAAGGGGAAATAGAAAGCGATTCCGAATTTTTCCGAAAGATATTATTTTCTGATGAAGCCACATTCAGCACGAACGGTGTAGTTTCATCGCAGAACTGTCGTTGGTGGACGGACGCTAACCCACATTTTATAATAGTGTAAAAGTCAATATTCAGCAAAAACAAACGTATGGTGTGGCATATTGGACAATAAAATAGTGGGGCCTTTTTTCTTTCGAGAAAATCTAAATTCTGAACGTTATCTTCATTTTCTGCAAAACGAACTATCTGACGAACTCGACGAGCTACCTTTAAATCTCAGATGCAATATGTGGTTTCAGCAGGATGGGGCACCGGCTCATAGTACCCAAATGATCACCGATTACTTAAATAGAGAATTTAATGGTAAATGGATTGGAAGAAATTCCGAACATCAGTGGAAACCAAGATCCCCAGATCTCTCTCCTCTAGATTTTTTTCTGTGGGGGTATCTTAAGGAAAAAGTCTACGCGAAAAGGCCTTTTCAAAATTTAGATCATTTAGAAAATGAGATTCGTGAAGCACTTTCTTTAATACCTCCGGAAACACTACGACAAGTTGTCAAACGTTTTAGTAAGCAAACAGTAACATGCATTGAGAGAAACGGTAGACACACAGAACATTAATTTTTACTTTATGTATTTTTAGTACCTCTTAAGATAATATTTTAGTAAACGATATTTTCAAAACACAGTGATCTTTTCTTTACAACTGGGTGAAAGTGACTAAAGTAATTTTAGTTTTTTCATTCAGTATGAAAAAGGATGGGCTCTTCCCGTATTTTAAATAAGATAATTATCGTTAGTGAGAGATTTAAATATGTTTGCAACACGCTTATACCTGAGATGATACTTCTGAGATAGGGGCTTTAAGTATTTTGCAGGTATTGAATAGAATTTTATTTTGACTCCATGTTTGCGTTGTTTGGTGAATGTTCTGATGTTGCATGACGGAAAGTCTGGCCAGTGGCGTACCGTTTAAAGGGGGATTGAGTTAAACGGAAAAAAATTGAAAATCGAGACATGTAGCTCAAATTTTGTATTTGGACTACTTTCTTAATTTACTGCAACCTTTCTTAATAAAATTTCGCTCCATCTTCAAAAATAAAGGTACTTTACTCTTGGTGTAGTTTCGAAAAAATGGCATTTGCTCCCTTACTATGAGCCGCGCATGAAATACGAAATACTTGCTAACTGTTTCAAGATAAGCACCAACTTTTACCAAGAATAAAATTTTTTGAAAAATCGACAATAAAAAGTTTCCCATATGTTGCATACTTTATATATATATATATATATATATATATATATATATATATATATATATATATATATATATATATATATATATATATATATATATATATATATATATATTCCTACTTCTTTGAAAACTATATTACCATTTTTTCAATGACCAAAATATTATTGGAAACATATAAATTTCTATTATTGCTTAGGATGTATATCTAATAATATCTATTTGTAGGCGGTGTGATTCAAATTACAATATATTTTATTAAACAAGGAAGAACTACAGTTTAAATAGAAAATCTAAAAATGAAGTGAATATTCCTTATCTTATTAACATCATGTTAATTAAAATACACTCCACTAAAAGTTATAAGGTATTAGAGAAATAACAAAAAATATTAATTCGATGGGTTCTATTGTTGGCTGAAATATTACTTCTGTTGCTCGCTGACGCCATTTGGAGTTGTTTAAGCTTGCAGCATGGGACAGTAAAATATTAAAAGAATAATTTTTGTTGTTTTACAAATGAGAATATTTAGTACAAATAATACATACCTACTGTAGGGTTGTAACTATGTATTTATTTAACATAATACCAACAGGATACATATTCTGGATATGTAATACATACATACTACTCAAATACATATGAAGTGTTCATGACAAATTGTTTTCATCAGGCGCGCGTTATAAACAAAGCTAACATCCCAAGAATGCACCGACTGCTTTTTGTAATCGCAGGAGAAAATACTGGTCGAGACTGAATAAAAATTGCTCGTTGTATGCAAAGCGATGCAGCAGTTTCGCAGAGAAAATTTGCTCGTTAAACTGCTCGCTATATGCGAGCTCGTCGTATCCGAACTCAAATTGTTTTAAGTTTAATGAACGATTTTTCGTACCACTAAAATGACTCGTTAAAACTGGATGCTCGTTATAAGTTGTACTCATTATAAGACCCGACTGTTGTCATTTTAAACGTGCGTGTGACACATATAACAATGGTGGGGATATTGCGCTTGAAAATTGAAAAATCTATACTCCGGTAATTTAAAGCAAGCAGGGTAAAAATGGAAAAGCTTAATAACACAGCTGGGGCTTTCCTATAACGATCGTGTATTTCCTTTAGATTTTTCTTATTAACTTTTTGATCAACAATCTCCCCTCCAAATTTATATTAAAGAAGCTTGTGGCTCAATTTAAAGACAAACATTTCCGCTTTTAATTTAAGCCGAGATTGAGTTTTTTATATTTTAAGGACATGAAAAGCTGTAAGCTCATCATATTTATTTATTTTCTGCTTTAAGCTTAAATTACTTTTCAATATGCTTTTAAATTAAGATATTTATTTAAATATTAGAAAATTCTTGGAAATTTCCATACGCATTTTTACAGCTCTCTGGTCTGATCAGGTGAACTGCATATAAGAAACCTACACGGGTTTCTTAAGAATTGCCGTGTCACATTTAAAAAGAAAGAGCTTTTAAATGGCGTACTATATGAATCACCTTGTCATTTAAAATGTTAGCCTATAAGGTGTTTACTTTAAAACCAAAATTTACGGGTCCAAGCCAGGGGAGTACCAAAAGCACTATTTTGGGGGGGGGGGGGGGAGTGTAGAAGAAATATTCAACTTTGCGAAGATAAAAATCCAGAATTGTCAACTTTTTTTACAAACTCTCCGATCCAAACTGTCGTCGTTTTTTTATAGCTGCTCGAATTTTTTTTACGTTTGTTGCAATTAAACGCTTGGAGCTTTTTGCGAATTTTCCGAAAATTTAACTATTGACGTTTTTTTACGAGGTTCTAATAACCAACTTGAGCATCCACGGGGCGGACGCTAATACACCCCCGGCACGACTATTTCTTCAAAAAATTAACACGGCCTAAAAACGCCTCTGTTTTATTTTCGGTTGGTGACCCTGTCATTTTAATTTTTATTGTCATTTTTTGGGTACGCCGGGCCAGCAAATAAAGAACAGATATATATCCGAGTATAAAAATAGTATAAAAGTACCATATTGGGAGATCTAAGAAACAGTTTAATATAAAAATATCATATAGGCCGGTGCGACGCGGCTAACAGCCCGCAGTACACCGCTAATATAAATCATACGCTCGGCCGGTTGACGAACGGCACGCGCTGTTTTTATGGCGCTCTTATGTGACCGGGATTGGCCGGTTAGATTGGGGCCTAATTAAGTGATTTCTAAAATGCGGTGCTTCCTGTAAAAAATTATAGCAAAGTAATCTTTGCGGGCATCGTTATATTGAAAGATTTAGAAGATATTTATATTCAATGACATCATTTTTCAATAAGATTGTACGATTTCGTTTCCAAAATAATTATTGAATAGGCCCGGCCTACCCTCAAAGCCGCCACTGCCCATATTTCATTTATCCATATGAATCGTCCTGTAGGTATACACGCTACGAAAAATTAAATTTTAATTAAACTAAATTTTGGCATAAGTAAATTCAGTTATGGTCTCTCTTATGCTTATTTTGAAACTGAAAGGACAACAACTTGTTTTAGAGTCTCTTTAAAAAATCTATAAGAAACAATAAATAGTTCAGTAAATAAAAATAGCTTTCTTTTAAAACTAAAATTCAATATAAAAACATGAAAGCTTAAAGAAGGCAAATTCTATTTTTTACTGGAAAGTAACAAACATCTCTTGTTCAGCTCACCTCAAAGATGCATCTTTTTCTTTGTCGGTGTCTCTATCTCCCAAATCCCAACTCTTTCCTAATAATAAGAAACTACTACTTAAAAATCATAGGTCAAAAGTCACACACCCAAACCATAATGGCCGAAGTTAAACCAATTATTATCAATTAGATCGTCTACAATAATTATTTTTATTGGTTTACGACATTTCGTGTGACGTCCCTCGATTTGCATCAATTTACCCCTTGCCAAGTAAGTCAAGTCAGTCTTCTACAGAACCTTTTTGAGTCAGCAAGAATTTCAAAAAGGCGCGTATCGCGCCTTTTTGAAATTCTTGCTGACTCAAAAAGGGCGTATCGCCCTCGAGTCGTATCGTTTTTCTCGACACGGCTAGTATCTCTAACTCGTAAAGTTTTCCGTTTGGGTTCCAATTCCTGGAAAAACACAAAATTCAGTGTTCTACAGAGCCTTCCAGGATCTGCAAGGAGCTCAACAACGCGCGGTATGCCCTCGATTCGTATCGTGTATCTCGACACGGCTAGTATCTCTAACGTGTAAAATTTCCCGACACAGCTAGTATCTCTAACGTGTAAAATTTCTCGACACAGCTAGTATCTCTAACGTGTAAAATTTCCCGACACAGCTAGTATCTCTAACGTGTAAAATTTCTCGACACAGCTAGTATCTCGAATGCGTAAAATTTCTCGACACGGCTAGTATCTCTAACGTATAAGGTCTCGACACAGCTAGTATCTCTAACGTGGTAAAATTTCCCGTTCAGGTTCCAATTCCCGGAAAAAATGCTCTCATTAGCGGTAATTTTATAGTTTGCTCAGTAAAATGCAGACTAGCAACCTTCCGTCAATTCTTTTTGAAGTGCATTTCACCATGGTCAAAATAAGCAACGTTTTCTTACCGTGGGTGCAACCAGTGTTGAATCCAGACATTTTTCCGGGGGGGGGGGGGAATATTCTGTTGGAGGGGAATATAGGTAAACTATGCTTTAAGCAAATCAATTTTTATATTTTATAGACATTCCCCGGTGGGGATTTTTCTTGCTCCGGTGGTGGATCCCCCCGTGCTACCCCCTGAATTCATCACAGGGTGCAACTTCACAAGATAAATAAACACAAGTCAAGTTAGGATTGCGCGAGTGCCAAAATTCGATTTATTTGCTCTTACTAATTAACTGCACAGCCTTTGAAAGTATATATATATATATATATATATATATATATATATATATATATATATATATATATATATATATATATATATATATATATATATATATATATATTGTTGCTATTTATTATCGAAACACTAATAACAAAACTGAGCCATTAACTCTGTCTCTACTGAACTTAAATAAGATTTAATATTCATGAACTTTTACAATATACCAGAGGTCTCTTTGGATTGTCAGTAACTACTGTAAAGTATACTTGTAAAAGGAAGAAATAAATAAACTGTGTTCCAGTCAAATAAAAACATAGCATTAAAATAATTTTGTTAACTGTTTATAATTGTACTGACTGTACAAGTGTTAGCTCCTTAAAATTTGTTTTAAATATATTATTGTTGAAAATCTACCGGTTTTCATTTATTGCATGAAGAGTCATGTCAAAAATTACGTCTAAGGTAGAAAGTAAAATCTCCATAAACCTGTCTGAAATGAAAATGTGCTCTAGTACTACTCTAGTGTACCTACATACGTGCTTCTCATAACTTGCTTAGAACACAAAGAAGATGATATTGTGTTAATGCCAGAGTGCAGTTATGAGTTATGTTCAACACAAAACTAACAATATGAATGAAGTCTACTTGTCAGGGGTACATATAAATATGAAAAAATTGAGAATCAATTCTCTAACCACCTGAAAATTCCTTATACATTATTTGTTGAAATCCTTATTGTATAAGTAATATTCAGGTGGTTTGAGAATTGATTCTCAATTTTTTCATACAAAACTAACAATATTCCCTAAAAGTCAAAAAATCTTTGTGTAAAAATCACTTAAAGTTGAACACAACTAATCTCACCAATAGGCTCAGTAATGAAAAGTAAAAATATTATTTTATACTTGTTAGTGCTTTTTTAAAGTCTGTTAATTTTTTGAAAAAGAACAATACTTTATCGTCAAATATGAGCAATTAATTGTGACTGTCGTGGCTATATTGCTAAAAATAATTACACTTAAAAGCAGAAAAATTTTGTATTATTAAGCTACAACAACAAAATAACGATGATACAAGGAAGTTCATGTAGCAGTCTTTAAAAATCAAATTGCCACCAATTCACCTGGCAAAAATAAATAAATGCTTATTTGGCCGCTATATTTTCGACCTAACTTTTAAAAGGCTTTTTTCATAAAATATTTTAACGAACAAACTTATAGGTAGAACGGATGATCTCAAATAGTAACAAATGATTGTGCTTTAATAGACGTTCACGTGACAGATGTAAATTTCAATGTTTGTGCCCCAGAAGCACTATATTTTCCTTCATCAATCAAACTGTGGGATGTCTTATTTTTGTAGCTTGTTTTGTGCGGTTCGAATGGAAAATAGGTATAATGATTTCTCAGAGACAGTTTTATTAACCCGAGCTATTGAGAGTGTCTGTGTTACAATAGAAAATAAATGTTGCATCAAAAATCGACATTTTTAACATTTAAATAAAGGGGGATTATATGTTTGATTTAGTATTTTTGTGTGTCTGTCTGTGTGGTACACATAGAATAGGGAATATAACTATATAACTACATAACCCAAATAAATCTTAAATATTTTTTATATTCTCTGCTTAATTTAAATGTTGATGGCGGTTGCTGTTATTTTGGTCTTTATTAACAAAAAAAAAAGGATTTTATACTGCAAATTTTCGCGCGAATTTCGAAACTTGTAAAACGTGATCCCATTGACTGTGTTGCAAAAGCAATTTTATGACTCATAATGAGTAGGTACATAACAAATTTCAGTGTTGTAGGTTAATCAAAATATCCTTATTATAAGGAACCTTTCAATTTTGCAACAAAAACTGGCATTTTTGCGAAATTTTGACATAATTATCTTAAAAATTTCGAGTAAATAAATTGCAGCTATTTGCTTTTCATGGCAATCTTCGAAAATTCAAACATTTTCAAATTTTGCATGTCCCCGATGCAAATATAGTTATTTTTGTATCTAGAGCGCGAAATGCTACTTTAGTGATCGAGATGTAATTTTTTTAACGAGGCGCAGCCGAGTTAAAAAATTAGTCGAGATCACTAAAGTATTTCGCGCACGAGTTGCAAACAAAATTTTTTCTACAAACGTCAAAATATGTATACTTTTATACAGGGTGTTACGGGTCTGATTGAGATAAGGTCGGTGCGTAATTTTGAGTTTTTCGAAAAAATTTTGGTACCTATCCATTCGTTTTTTAATTCTCTTTTCAAAAAAGTGAGGATTATTCAAACATTTTCAAGTTAATTATCGTTAAACATTTAGAAATAAATTTGGTTTGTAGACTAAAGCGCATTCCTTAAATTCCTTTGATAGACACAGATCCGCTGGCCAACGTATAATTTACATGCTGTGCGCGAAATGCCTATTTCGCACACTACTTCGCGCACGCGGGGTCATAGTAACAGGAAAATGAAAAAAAGTGTCACTTCGCATATTGTTATCAATGCGCGAACCTTGTCATTTTTTGACGTTTGTAGAAAAAAACTATTTATTTATAACTTTAAGGAAAAATTAAGCGATTTTAAATTCGTGGGAGATATTCTTAGATAACGAACTAAATAAGGTAAATGTGTGAAATAATGTCGGTTAAAAATAGGATTTGTCGGAAAAAAATCAAGAAAATTATGTTTTTACCCCTTAAATACGCTCTTGGATGACCCATTCGGTATTTATTTTAAAGTGTGATTATCCCTTTATAAGATAGTGTTGAAAAATTTGAAAAAAATTTGAGAGGAAAAAATAAATAATTCAAATGTACCGAAGTTCACTTTGCCGCACGCACATGGGTTGCGCACTTGGATGACTTAGAAAGGATTCGGCGTTCCGTATACTGTGAGCGTATCGAACGTGAAGCCTGTTTATTTGTTGTTTGTTATGAAAACATCTTACCCTAGAGGTCCAGCTTACGAACTTTGGGAAATACGTAATTGAATCAAGAATGGTAGTAGAAAGAGATAAACTAGAATTGGAGTGTTGGAGCTCAGAAGTGTTGCTGTCTCTGTTGGTTGCTTAGGAAATACGTCTGAACACTCGGTTACACGTATGTTTTTGTCTAGTGAACTAGAAAAGAAGAAGTGCGACTTATAGATTTATAAATGACTCCGAGCGACTTTAAATAAGCCTTTAGAAATAATGTATTTAAGAGCTTTCTAACCTAAATTTATTATTATTTAGCAGAAAATAAAATATTTTAGGGCTTTTATTACTTTTAGTAAATCTTGTGATGCTTCTAACGTATTTTTTGTACAAAAATATAAGGTAAAATAAGATGTGGCCAATGTTTACAAATTGTGTTTACAGTGTCGCTTAGAATGGTTTCTTCTGGCTTCAAAGAATGTTAAATCATCCCGTATACATTCTTAATTCATCCAAGGTTGCGCAGGTTGGTACTACCTGACACCAGAGGTCGATTAGCGGTTATCGATTTATGCCCCGCCCGGACGGGAGAATTGTTTGCCATTTTGACCTTTCTAATGTATGTTGCAAGACTACTTCCCGGAAAAAAATATTCAAAATTATGGCACGCCGCCGCGTCCGCCGCGCGCCGTTTCCATTTTTAAACAATAATATTTATATGAAACGAATTTGACCCATAATAATTAATAATAATTATTATAGTTGTACCAAGTTTCGACCATCCAACACATTAGTTAGGTAACTAAAAATATTTTAAAAGTACTATTTATTACATAAACGCTACGCACTAAAACATCTTCTTATTATTTTTAGCAGTAGTAATTCATAAATAAACTCACAACATCTAATATTAATTTAATTTCATTTACCTATTTTATCAGTTACCTGAGTCCGACTCCGATTTTTGCGTTATGTAATATTGAAATCCGCTCTCTTAGTAATCAACAGTGTTAACTAAAGTCTATTTGTTTGGACGATAGACCGATGTAAATATTAACCCTACACGTCATAGTCTTACGATCTCGTCGAGCCTCCACCAGCTTCCTATTCGTATTGGCCGACCGGACATTAAATTGAAAGAGGCGTGTCAGACAGCTATCGGTGGTATTTCGCAGGATTGTAATTAGGCTGTCTAGTGAAAAAGGCTATTCGACTTTCTTTCGAGTTTTGACTTGTTTTGTAGTTTTAATTTTTTGCGTTGATTTTTAATCGCTTTTTGTTTGTTCGGTTGTCAAGGCTAGCAATTATTTAAGTTTTTGTTTAATTGTAAACAGTTTTGCAGTTTAAAGTTTTCCTTCTCATTCTCAATGCGGCCCTGTTCAATTTCACTGTTTGAATCGATCACTTGTAGGCAGCGTGCATCTGTTTATATTCGGTCTATCGTCGAAACAAATAGACTTTAGACTCCTAGTACAGTAAGATTTATTTATGGTTTTAATGTTGGCACATTATATTCGAAATTTGTGTAAATGTATTTACAATATTTTTTTTATAAATATGGATCATAGTGTTTATAGGGACGGGTTTTCTCTTTTATGGCGTTGTGTTTTGATTATTATTAACCGTATTATATTTTATTTTACATTTAGTTTAGGTTAGCTGTATAATGTAGGTGCTTCTCCACTGTGGGGGTCAGTCAATTAAGGTAGCTGTAACTGTAGAACAAATTTGCTTAAAAATGTTATAAATAAGAAAATTTTGTAAAATTTGTCTCCGAACTCAAATTTAATCAAATGTAGCACTGCTGGATAATAATAAATAAGTCATCTGGTAAATTAGTAATATTAAGTACAATTTTTTTATTTAAATCAAATTTTTAACGAAACTTTAATAAAAATAAATTATAATACATTTTCAAAATGTTCCCCATTCATTGAAATACATTTCCTTACACTCTTCATAAAATGTCGTCGGATACGAAAAAATCTACAGTATTTTTAATAACTTCACACCCATTTACAATCCATTGCCGCAGTTCGTCGATATTGTTTACCGGCGTTTCATAGAGATAGCTTTTAAGTGTCTTCAGAAAAAAGTCCATTGGACTGATATCTGGCGATCGCGGTCCCCAAGGTACATTCCCATTTGTTCTTCCATTTCAGAAATGCATATCACTGTATTACAAGTTTAAGCCATGAGCCAAAAATATACCATTTCATAAAAAATACTGCCTAAAATCAAATTTGCTTCTTTCAATAACATTTTCACCAAAGTTTGAAACTTATAATTATTCAGCTGTCACATTTTATTACGTTTGGAGCACTACGATTTAATTGTTTGATGTAGTTTGAAAATTTCATTTCAAATAAAAACTTTAATGCAAATATGCGACTAAACGTCGAGAACCATTGATTAAAATGAATATCACATTATTTGTTATGTTTTCATTACCTTTATGTTTAAAATATCTGGTAAAATAAAACAGTCATGGTAAAAACAGTTTCATGTTTGCTCGGGTATGCCCTCTAGAGGCAAAGCAGTAAAGTTCTTTTACCTCAGGATTATAGAGTCCACGAAACGTATTGCCTGTGCAAAATTTCATTTTAATATATGAAGGATAATAGCCCGGGAGGTGGTGTCAAATTTTATCGGACCATTTCACCAAAGTTCATTTTTATACTACAGATTGTTGTTTCATAGCTTATCGAAGAATCATGTGTCAGCTGGTCCAAAAGCGTGGTTTAAGATGATGAGGGGCTGCGAAACTCGCAAAAAAAAAATTTTTTTCGAGTCATTTCAGCAAAGCTAAAAAGCTGCAGATTGTTTATTTATAATGTTTCCATCATGAAAAAATGTGTTAGCTGCATGGGGCAGGTGGAAAAACTTGTTAGCTGTCCAAGTGAAAATGTATGAAAAGTACGGAAAATCAAGTGATTTCAGCAAAGCTAAAAAATTGCTTATATAACAGTTTGCGATCTGCAAATCGTATAAATGACTGTTAGCTGGTATTAAAATGTGGCAAAACCTGTTAGCTGGTAGCCCGGGCGGTGGTGTCAAATTTTTATGGGTGATTTCAGCAAAATTACTCTCTATTCTGTATGGTAGTTTGTACTTGACAAACAACTAAAATAAGTGTTAGCTGGCGCGACGCTGTGACCTGCGGGCGTAAGAGGCTGCCAAACTCGTAAAAAAAATTTTTTTTTTCGAGTCATTTCAGCAAAGCTAAAAAGCTGTAGATTGTTTATTTATAATGTTTCCATCATGAAAAAAATGTGTTAGCTGCATGGGGCAGGTGGAAAAACTTGTTAGCTGCCCAAGTGAAAATGTATGAAAAGTACGGAAAATCAAGTGATTTCAGCAAAGCTAAAAAATTGCTTATATAACAGTTTACGATCTGACAATCGTATAAATGACTGTTAGCTGGTATTAAAATGTGGCAAAACCTGTTAGCTGGGCTTTCAAAGTGTAGAGTAGAGTTCAGGCGCGCGCTTCGCGTGGTGCCTTTCTTGTTAACTGACTACTGATTTTCTGTTTTTTGTTTATCATAAACTGATGAGGTACTTATTTTCATACCAGCTAATATCATATTACTGAAAAAAATGTGATTAAAAGAGAATACGGGAGTAAAATGGTATCACATATCGTATAACAATATTATAAATAAATTAAAACAGTGTATTTTATAATTTGTACATTTATCGAATTGCAGAATATTATTTCAAAAAGCAGAGACTATGTTTTCTACTAGTATAGTATACGACATTGTCGTAGTTAGAAAGGTCTAAAAATCCGATTTCGACTGTGAAAATGATTCAGATGATGAATATAAATAATTTGAGAGCTTACTGAATATATGTTATTACATTTTCTAAATTATACTATTACAAAAATGTACACAATTTATATCGATTGTAGTTGCTGTTCGAGATAATATTCTGACATTCGATAAATGTACAAATTATAAAATACACTAATTTATTTATAATATTAGTATACAATATATGATACCATTGTACTTCCGTATTCTCTTTCAATTGCATTTTTTTTCAGTAATGTAATATCAGCAGGTATGAAAATGAGTACCTCATCAGTTTATGATAAAAAAATCAGTAGTCAGCTGACAAGAAAAGGTGGAAAAATATGTTAGCTGCGTCATTAAAGGCACCGCGCCTCAATGCTACGCTACACTTTGAAAGCCCAGCTAACAGGTTTTGCCACATTTTAATACCAGCTAACAGTCATTTATACGATTTTCAGATCGTAAACTGTTATATAAGCAATTTTTTAGCTTTGCTGAAATCACTTGATTTTCCGTACTTTTCATACATTTTCACTTCGGCAGCTAACAAGTTTTTCCACCTACCCCATGCAGCTAACACATTTTTTCATGATGGAAACATTATAAATAAACAATCTACAGCTTTTTAGCTTTGCTGAAATGACTCGAAAAAAAATTTTTTTTTTACGAGTTTGGCAGCCTCTTACACCCGCAGGTCACAGCGTCGCGCCAGCTAACACTTATTTTAGTTGCTTGTCAAGTACAAACTACCATACAGAATAGAGAGTAGGTATGCTGAAATCACCCATAAAAATTTGACACCACCTCCCGGGCTATAAATCCAGTATGCGAGAAAAACTCGCACAGCTATAACTCGAAAAATATTGAGAATGCTAAATTTCTTTTATGAAACTACTAGAGCTATTTTCCCATGTAGGATCACATTTTTGCGTTTCCTAATTCATTTTCCGAACAACCTGTATAAATGTTTTTGTTAGCTCTTTTTCAACTTTCACTTCATTTATTGTACTGTCTGTTGCACAATGAATTACGAGCAAATAAAAACTGCCCGCGCAAACGCAAAAGGTAGAATAACTTGAATTTAAAAATGGTTAAATTAAGAAAAACACTCTAAAACTAATGCGTTTTAATTTAAAGAGGGTGAGGGTTAAGCAGATTATGATAAATATCAAGACGAGACTGAAAATCTTGCTAAAAGTAGGTTAATTGGGTTTGATAGCGTGGATAAAGAAGAGTAGATTAGGGAACAATATTATATAGTTTTAAGTTCAATTAATAAACGTATAAATAGATTGTACAACAAGCAGCGTCTCAGGTGATGTCATGGGCGCCCGCAGGGGGGGGGGGGGGGAGGTGGGCAGGGAGGCCGTGCCCCCCTGAGATTGTGAGATTGTCATACTTTTAATTATTAATGTATTTGTATACATCACTACAAATACAATCTTTAAAAATATATTAATTTTTTTTATCTTGACCCCCCTGAGAAAAAAGTCTGCGGGCGCTCATGGGTGAGGTTACCTAAGAGAATGGAGTTTTAGTAATTATTTGTAGCTCTTGTAATAGATACATACACGCCCAGTGATATTTAGAGACTTATGCATCTAAAATCTTGCTCGAAAATGACCCGTTAATTGATAAAGTAAAAAAATTAAAATTTTGTTACAACTTTGATAATGAAAGTTTTTTATTTTCCTTTACTGAATTTGTCGGATACTCCAGTATTTGTGAAACGAAATGAACAAACTTAAACAGATTTTGTCACTAACAAAAAACTTTAGAATCACAAAAACTAAAATTTTTGATTCCTGAGCTTTGGATTTACTCGCAATTTATTTGTTAAATTTGTTTTTTTAGGAACAAGAAAAGTTTTCGAATCTGATAGAGATCTCGATGACCTCCAAACATTGCAACAGTTGTTGATTTTTTGCAGTGTTGAAAAATTTGATAAGTATAGACACTTCAAAAGGTAGAGAAAAATTCAAAATGTTAAATAATAATTCAAATATTTATAAATGTTTATATTTTAATGACTCTTGCAAAATATATGTGTGCAATAGGCTTAAAGGTATAAATGCCCTTCAGAGACAATTTTAATAAATCTAAATTTTTGTGTTTTAATTCTTTTGGGTCTCAACATCAAGTTAAGCAGTGTACTTCTACAAATTCATATTCTCAATGCTTCCAAAACATCACTTACTGGAACCCCATCTCGAATATTTCCATTTTTTGAGCTCATGATTCGCGCCTGGTAAAGGCAACGCAACTTGCTCTTGACCTATAAAAGAAATACAAATACTCAGCTACCATAAATATTTTATAATAAAAATAAAATACTCATTTTCTTCCATTCTGACTTTTTACGCGATTTAACTTTTCTTTTAAGTTCGCACATAATAGCAGGTAATTTTAATTTGGTAAACTTTTTTACTTTTACAAATAGTTGGTGGGATTGCGTGGGATCAAACCTTTAAGCAAATTGAAATAGGTCATTCTAAATATCTAAGTTTTAAAGTGCATAAATAATAAAAATTTACTAATATTTTTCATCAATAATATATTACATACAGGATCCATAACGCTACATATAGATCTGATAGCACACAAATTGCGCACGCAGCCCAGAAAACGCACGTCGGTGACAGGTAACTGCTTACTCGCAATAAGAGTAACTGACAAATTTAATCTAGCACCACGTAAACAATTTGAATTTCTCGCACTTTCTACAACTTTTTAAACTTTTCATACGAAGTTGCACGATAACTAAATCTAATAAGGTGAGGTTCCTTATAATCAGTGATTTTTGTTTTTTTTTTATAAGAATTATATGTTTATTTTATTTTGTTATTTAATTTGTTCATAATAAATGAAAATTTGTTTTTGTTTTATTTAGTAAGTGCAGTGTATCACTACCATTTCCACCAAAACACAAACCTTTTTTTTGATCCTCGATCTGAAACCTTTGTTTCAGTGGAGGGGGACCCATAACAATAGTTCGCATCGGGGCTTCGGGAATCCTTGCTACGCCACTGCACTACCGGGTACATAAGCTCGTAGTTACATCTAAAAGTTTGGGAAAATTTTATATCTGAGTTCAGAGGGTTTTGACCAGATAATATGGAAAATTCACTTATGTGCGCCGTTATCTACATCTATTTTTATATACCCTAGGATCTACTGCATGTTGTGGTGCCTTATTCATCCCACTAAATTACGGAACCTAATATTTTTTGGGGCTGTCTTTGTGGGTTAAGTTTATTGTCTTGGTCCCACATTAAAGCGCGTCAGGTTATGATACCTATTTTTCTCGTGAAGTTTATGTGTTTATTTTCTTAGTCCCACAATAACGTAAAGCAATTAAAGAATGGGTTAGTCATTGATATCATTCAGTTAATTGTTTTGCCTTAGCTGCTGATGTTTGGAAGTTTCTCTCACCTTTGTAGGGAAATTGTAGAAAATGAAAGTGTCGTAGCAACTGGAAATGTATTGCAGTTTTACCCCCTTTGCAAAATAAGGAAACGTCAAGCATTTTTGTGTATAAATTAAATATAGTGGAGTGAAAATCAAAATCTATTGTCAGTGGAATAACATAATATAAAATGCAATTTTGAAGAAAGCACTAAAGTTTTTTATTGGTTACACTACATCAAAGATTTTCCGAAGTCAAAATTTAACTTCCTGTGCTTTTAAATAATAAAAATTGTCACAGGAAACTATTGTCGTTTGGTAAAGTTTCAGCGAACTTTGTAAGTAAGTAAAGTTTGTTATTATTTTTGACTGTTTTTTTGTTTTCAGGTTTTCTAATAATGTTTTGATTTTTGTAATACTGACTCTTATTACTATTTCTGTTACATATATTTGACATTCTCTCAATAGAGTTAATCGAACTCTGCATAGTAAGACTTATTGGTGGTTTAAATGTTAGCAAATTGTATTTAGTTAGTAAATACATTAACAATATTTTTGTTGAGTTCAAGACCTTTTTAACATTTTTTTCTTAACTTTAATAGCTAAATTATTTCATGTGGTTTCCTTTTGATGATTCGGTTTAAAGTAACATAACCCTAATTTCAAATCCAATCAGATAACTTGGATTTAGGAGATTTTTGTACATCGTGCATAAACATGAAGCCTTTTTTATTTTTCTATAGGTATAAAGTTTTGTCTATATGTCTAAACTTTGTTATATCTTCTTTTTATTAAGTAACTCATTTTTTTAGGGCGACGAAAAAATATTACCCGGCAAATATTTCATTTCGTATTCATTTACTAAGCGAAGCAAAAGAGCCCATCGTAAAACGCAAGGATATTGGCTCGTTCCCAAGGGCGCCCCCGGGCTATTATAGATGAAAATCGCTGTTCTTGGCTGTCTAAGAAATTACTATTTATGAGAAACTCTGTTATTAGGTTAGATACCGTGTGAAAAAATCCTATTCCTAAAATAAAAGGCATTTTTCTTTAAAATTTACTTACACCTAATTTTACTTTCCGTTTTTAGAATTCCTCGCACCTCGCACCGAAAAAATTCGACACACGTATGGAATTTTTGCGGAGCGCAGTTGAGAAGGAAAATTACAAAATAAAATCTTGATTTCTTTAATATCTAAAGTGTTTACACTGGAAATCATTCTTTTTAGTGTTCCTTGAAACGAAACACTTATGGAAACACTTCGGTGTCCGTCTGCCACATGTGATTTTCTCTGAAACTATATGACGTAAAAATTTGAAATTTAGCACAGAGATAGAGCGTGGTGACGTATAAAAGGTTGAAATTTGATTCTGGGGGTTAATTTCAGGGGGTAAATTGGGAAATGGAAAAAATATTTTTTTAAGGGCATCATGCAGGGATTCAAACCAAAGCTTATTGAAGCACGAATTCAACAATAAATAGTAATATGATGTATATTTTTATTCATTTTTTTAAACATTTTTTGGGAAAATGCTTAAAAACTGCTGTCCCTCACCCTTATAGGATGAGAATTGAATTGGGAATTAGTTGTAAATTGAGCGAAAATTATTAAAAGTTAAATTTTTATTCTGGAGGTTAATTTAAGGGGGTAAATTGAGAAATGGGAGAAAAATTTGAAAGGCATCGTATAGGGTGTCAAATGAAAGCTTATTAAATTACGAATTTAATAGGATATAATATGAAATATATTTTTATGATTTTTTCTAAACATTTTTTGGGGAAAACGCTTAAAAATTGCTGTCCCCCACCCTTATCACCAAAAGGATCGCTTAGAAAAATCTGAAAAAAATCATGAACATTGAGAATTAGGTCTAGAAAATTCCGGCGCAATCAATTGATATAAACGGTTTAATTGTTTATTTCCCTATAACTCCTGAACCATTGGTTCTAGAGAAAAAGTTTTTTAACAAAAAATATTTCCACGATGTAAGAAACAACTTTTGTCCTTACATATTTTTTAAAATTTTTAATTTGGCTCAGTCGAAACTATTATTGCTGCCCCCCAGCTTTATCACCAAAAGGATCGCTCAGAAAAATCTGAAAAAATCACGAATATTGAGAATTAGGTGTAGATTGGGCAAAAATTATCAGGATTGATAAATTCTAGCTCGATCAATTGTTATAAACAATGTAATTGTTTATTTCCTTATAGCAGCTGAACCACTGGTTTTAGAGAAAAAGTTTTTCCTCAAAAAATAGTTATCACGATGCAAGGAACAACTTTTGTTCTTACGCGTTTTCCAAAATTTTTAATTTGGCTTAGTCGAAACGCGAGCGCATAACTATTAATAATTTAAGTGGGGGACTGATGGCACGGAACACTAATTCTGCAAGTATAGCTTGGCCTTGATTTTTTTTGTAGCACATAACTGAGCACCAGTAATTTAAAAAAAGCCGAAATAGTAGTATTGAGTGCTGGATATTCCTTTTAAACATTATATTACATTTTAAAAGTAATTACTAATAAACTAATTACTAATAAACTTTAGGGAATATGCATGCATTTTCTTGTTGGATTGATTGTTCACACGCAAGTCATTACCAAATTACTGGGATAATTTTGGTGCCCTCTTCATCACGAAGCTTTCTAGGATAGCTTTGTTAGTACAACTTGAAAATTGCAGCTAAGAATGTCGTAATTCTAATATTCTAAAGTTCTTACATATTTGCCTAATAAAAGTGAAATAATATACAAAAGTTTGCATGTCGGCGTCTGGAAGCACCGTCATCGTCAGTTACGGAAAAGGGTTCATAATAGGACCATATGAAAATTTAAACTGAATCTCCGTAAATACGACGCATTCACATCACCCTCAAACACTTAAAATGGTCGTTGAAAACGAGTATTTGCACATTGTGTATGAACATATTGAACTGTCACAAATTTGGTTGTCGCGTTCATCAATTAAAATTTAATAATAGAAAAACTTGTTAGTCTGTTAAAAAAAAACCTACATACTGACGGTCAGAGTATTGAAATGGATATTATCCATGTTGACACTCATCTACTACAGACTAAAACATATTTGTTTGTTGATTGTTTAATTTTGCAAAAAAACATTTGTTATTTTAAAGGAATTTTAATATTGATAGTGGTAAAATTAAAATCTGTCATAGGCTGAAGACCTGTTTGGTAAAATTACAGTAAATATCATTGGGCATGGGTTGCCAGAACTAAAACGTAAATATACCAAAACTGTTTGAGGTTTTATTTTTAAAATTATTTTGTAGAATTACGTATTGTGTGTGAATTATTATTTAGGCTGGCCAGTTGAGAATCACATTTTCCCCAATCGTGTGGGACTAAGACTCCCTGGCTACTATTAATGTCACTAAATAGGATGCTTGAAGTGTTGCGGTCTCGCTAAGGCTTGATTTGTTAATAGAAGTTTATTGATTTTTCTAAGATAAGTGATTTACATCGCTCATTATAAAACGGGGAGATGACCTCTGACGATGGGCGACCCAAATTTAAGAATTAAATTAAGCGTTGCCACCGCTGCAAAAATTTTGCGACGATTCCGTACACAATGGATTAGTTTTCGGGGTTGTTAGTACTGAAACGGCTGGTAGGGCACATTGCGGTGTTGCCGTATCCTAAATTAGAGTCGTCACATTGCCCGGTATGTTGTTGTTTTTCGTAGGGTGACGTCAGGCAGGAAATTGTACTTTTTGAATTTGGTGGATTTAAACCTATTATATTTTTGTTATTATCCGTCCAATTAACGTAATTTTGTGTGTGTTGATTTCGATTAACTTATTGAGCAACAATATTGACATATTTATTGAAAACAAGAAATTACCGATAAAGCCCAATAATAAGGAATTGCGCTTACTATGAAGTTTAGAACGTTGGTGTTTTATTGCTTAAAGTTGAACACAATCAGGCTTACCGTTATGCTCTGTTATAAATAGCTTACGATATTACATTCTATTAATACTTTATTAATGTATTATTATTAGGGATTTCTATGTCAAAATTGTGCGGACTTTAAAGTTTACAACTTTAGTATACAAGTTATCTAAATTTTAACAAAATTAAGCTTACCATTATCCTCAGTAATAAGTATGTATAAAAATATGAATTTATACTTTTTGTGCTTTTCGTTTTGTCCAGTCGGTTCATTTTTTTGAGAAAAAAAATGTGCATAGAAACCTGAACATAACTTCTTAATTGAACGGAAAATCGTAATAAATATTTGTATAATTTTTTTTATTCGATAAAAAAATAACCCAAGTCGGTCACTTTTAGACTATTAAGGGGTTATATACAGTCAGGAGGCCTAAAAGAATTTTTCCTGAGAAGACTTTTAAATTTATTAATGTAAAAATGTGTACACATATTATGGTAACTTTTCACTGTATTTTTAGATTTTTGTATTTGTAAAAATAATAATTTTGAAAGCTGCTATAGCTGATCTCCAGAAGTTCGTCTCAAAATATGCATCTTGCGGTGACAACGATATCTCTGGACTGGATCATCTAATATGAAAAAGCCAAACGGATTTCGTTAAAGTAATGTTCAATCTTCTAGTTAACGGAAGGAATAAGCAAAACAAAATTTTTTGACAAAATGGCGGCTTCTAAAAAAAAAACGATTTTTGACCAAAATTTTGGCCTTAAAGTGTTTATATAAAAAAAATATTTACCGGTGAGAAAAAACCTTCCGTTAAGTAGTAAAAAATCTACTTAAGAAGCTTGTGTTAAAATTTGAGACTGATCGATTCAGCCGTTTCCGAGAAATCTTCGTCACCGACTTTAAAAACACAGTTTTGAGAAAAACGCATTTAAAGTTTCAAAAGCACTTGACATAGCGTACAATCGCTCTGACACGTCTTTACAAATATGCGTGTAACTTCGAAAATAATCGCCGGATTACCTTGAAATTATCTGTGTGTGTACTTGAATATATGTACATTACGAAAATGAAATTTAAAAAAAATCGATTTTTTGAAAATTCTAACTGTGCCTATCCCCTTACAAATAGTTTGAACCCTAATTTGATTCTTTAATTTTTTCTCCAAGATTTTTATATTTACTTGTGGTATCGATATGCTGCATTTTTTTAATGTTTATAAATCAAATAAAATAAAACCATATTTTCAATTCCAATAAGAAAGCATGTATTTCTTGGCCACTAATCAGTGTACTTTGTTATGAAGTCTGCATATTATCAATTCATTATTATTAATATTCAATCTGAATGCTCATTTATATTAACCTAGTACATAATTATTCTAATAAGGATAAAAACTATTATTGTTGTTTCAGGTTTGTACTATTTTTACACCGACTTCTTCAAAGGTAAGGTCAAGAACATTATATCTACTAAGGCACATCACATAATATAGAATGATGCAGGATATGTTATGAAGAAAAAAATGATAAACCTGCTGCAACTTATTATTTTTAATAATAATAATAATAATAATAATAATAATAAAGATGTTTATTTATGCCAATAAAAACAATGTAAAAGATAAATATAAAATTCATAAAAGTAAAAAAGAAAACCAAAAAATGACAGTAATACTAGTTGGCATAAATGGGTAGAATTTTGATTTATAAGAAATCATTCTTCCAATCCTACCCCTACTAAATAATTTTTTATATTATTTTTAAAAGTTATATAGCTTAAGCCCCTTAGACTAGGAGGAATAGTATTAAAAATTACAGAAGATGTATATTTAAACGAAGACTTATATTTTTCAGTATGATGTTTAGGTATTTCTATTGTGTTCTGATTTCTAGTATTAACATTATGAATATTATTCCTGAATTCAATTTTTTCAAATAAATATCTAGGTTTCTGAGTTACAATTATTTTATATATAAAACAGGATAAGTGGATTTTGCGTCTTTTTTCTAATTTAATTATATTATGTTTGTTAAAGGTAGGTGATACGTGATCATATTTTTTTAGTCCTATTGAAAAACGAACACAGTTATTTTGAAGAATTTGTAATTTCTGTTTATCTTCGTTACTGATATTTTTGTGATAAATTATATCACAATAATCTAAACCACTTAGAATAATTGAATCAACCAGCCTAAGTTTAGTATCGGTATTTAAGTACCTAGTCCTTAAAATTATATAAAATTCTTAGTTTGTAGTATGCTTTTTTAATTATATTTTTTATATGTTCATTAAAATTTAGATACTGATCAAAAATTACTCCAAAATTTTTACTATATCCGATTGAAGTTATCTTAAAATTATTGTTAAGAACAATTTTGAAATCAGAATTATTTTTTATTTTAGTGATTAGTGTTTTAGGACCAGTTAAAATTAAGTTAGTTTTGTTTTCATTTATTTTTAATCCATGATCAGTTATAGTTTTTGAAATATTTAAAAGATCCTTATTGATTAAAGAAATACTATTTTTTAAATCTGTGTATTTGATTGAGTGGTATATTTGAGTATCATCTGCAAATTTTAGCATATTATTATGTATATCACCGCATAGAGACCGTCATATTATGTGACCTCATTACGCAGATGTTTTACAAACATAACACCTATAAGCATAAATGTCATTTATGTATTTAAATTAACTAACCAAAGCATACGCTTAATTTTACGAAGTTTAATAAAAATCGACTTTGTTAACTGTTCAAATGTTACCACGCGGTTTATTGCGTCTGCAAATAAAATTCGCCGTGTTTGCTTAAAATGTGCGAAATCTACACATTAACTTTAGGCTTTACCCCTGACCTATTTAAAGTCTGGTTAAAATGTTTATCTCATTTTCAGCATATTATAATCTCCTAAAAATTCCGCACACTTCTCCCAGCGGTGCTCCAAGAACTCTGTAGCTTTCCAGTGGCGGGTTTTGAAATTTCAAAGTTTTATATCTCTGTTTCTACTTGAAGGACCCGTACCAAACTTAGGAGTTTAAATAGTAAGCGCCCACTGGGAATGGTTTAGTAAAGAAAAAAAATATTTTGTAATTTGCGACAAGAGTTAAATTTTTGCTGCGCCCACCCCCCTGGGAAAAAATGAACACGTTTAAGTATTTTATTTATTACTTTTTATAAACAAATTTTACATCATTTTATCGAGAAATTTTAAATTTTAAAAGAAAAAAATTAATGTCTTAGTAGAAAGGCATCGTCATTTCATGTTTTTTTTAATTAGAGGTATTTTTAGTTTAAAAATTTCAAATGACTATAACTTTCCACTTTTCTCTCTGAAAATTTAAAAATTCTTAACAGAATGATGTAAAATTTGTTTATAGAAAAAATAGTTAATAAAATACCTAAACGTGTTAATTTTTTTCAAAAAATCGCAACAAAAGTTTAACTTTTTTCGCAAATTAAAAAATGTTGTTTTTCTTTACCAAAGCATTCCCAGTGGGCTCACTATTAAAACCCCTAAATTTGGTACGGGTCGTGTAAGTAGAAACAGAGATATACAACTTTAAAATTTCAAAAATCGTCACTGTAGCTTTATCGTATAATGAGTGTCCGAACTCCTGATGCCACTGATTTACGGATATTTTCGTTTAATTTCAGAAATTGGCGAGAATCATGGGGGACTAGCTAAGGTGAATAAAGTGGGTGGAGAAGTAATTGAAAACGTACGCTTTGAATAGCAACCATGGCAATGCCAGATGTGTTACTGGACGCGTTATCTCGATAGAAGATCACATCTTTTGTGTTTTCCTTTGATTGCTTTTCGCAGTTTCGATATTAGTTCGACAAAATATAATGTTGTTACTATGTGTGTCCTTAAGAAATGTACACATCCCGAAAAGCGAAAGGCATAACTTTACCAGCTGATGAGTTTTATCAGTTGTGGCCCAAAACGAAGCAACGTTAACGGCGCCATTACGCAATGGTTTAATTAAAGGACCAAAATTGGGATATTGATGGGAATATACTGGGTGTTAAAAAGTTTGGAATATTATCAATATCTAAAATATAGTAAAGTTCAACATGAGATTTTAAAAATTTGGCCAAACTGGAGTTTTATGCCTATTTAAAAAAAAATCCCAAAAAAATGATACATTTTTAATTGCAGTCTAATAAGAGCACTTTACGCTTCGCCAAATTTTTGGAACTGTCATAACTAAAGTTTGACAAATGGGGGTAATTCCAGAGACGGCTTCTAACCTAGTTGGAAATAAAATTAGGATTCGATTTGAAAATAAAATACAAATATTTATTTACCCACATTGTGTTATTTGAAAGTGCGAGATACGAAAATATTATACAGGGTGTCTGAAAAGTCTTAGCATGGGCAAATATCTTTACTATTAATAAAGATAGCGACACCAAATTTTAGTTGTACCTTATTGGTTGATAAATCTACGTTTTTATGTAATTTGACTTTTTCAACCCCCTTGGGGGGTTACGCTAGGGAGTTGAGGTCGAAAATTTTGAATGCAAACCTATGCCGTGTGGCCTCTTCGTTTAAAAATCTTCAAAAAAGAAACATTGTTTTAGTATTTTAGTATTTATTTATTATTGTAATTCATTTTTAAATGGCAAGCCTATAAAAATTATAACTCGTAAATCGTATAATCGGGCGGGGCACAAGTCGACCATTAGTCGGCCACTTGTGCCAAACAGTACAAGTCGGCGCTGCTATTTTTTGTTTTGTAGGGCACTTTTTTCTAACTTTTTTCCAACTTTACTTCTTCATTTGTCGTTTTTATATGTTTTGTTTTTTGACATCTGCGCAGTAGACCAAAATGCGTACCACGCGCAAACCGAGCGTGCTAGACATGCGCACGGAATTTCAGGAGTTGGACTTTGGTGTCTACATTTGAACCCATTCATTTTTCAGAATATATCTCCAGTAGTTAAGGTACCACTACGTATTTAACTTTATAACTTTGTTCCCAAGTTTTTTTCGACTTTATTTTTCATTTTTTGCCATGTGCGCAGTAGACCAAAATGCGTACCACGCGCAAACCGAGCGTGCTAGACATGCGCACGGAATTTCAGAAGATGGACTTTGGTGTCTACATTTGAACCCATTCACTTTTAAGAATATATCTCCAGTAGTTAAGGTACCACTGCGAATTTAGACAACAAAGTACATCCCCTGAAACTTCGTGCGAATGTCTAGCCCTCTTGGTTTGCGCGTGGTACGCATTTTGATCAATGGTAAAACTTTTTCCCCAAGTTTTTTTCGACTGTATTTTTCGTTATTTGCCACCGCGCAGATAGCAAAAAAAGAAAAATAAAATCGAAAAAACTTGGGGAAAACGTTATAAAGTTAAATACGCAGTGGTACGCATTTTGGTCTACTGCGCACATGGCACAAAATGAAAAATTAAGCCGAAAAAAACTTGGGAAAAAGTTATAAAGTTAAAGACGTAGTGGTACCTTAACTACTGGTGATATATTCTGAAAAGTGAATGGGTTCAACTGTAGACACCAAAGTCCATCTCCTGAAAGTCCGTGCGCATGTCCAGCAAGCTCGGTTTGCGCGTGGTACGTATTTTGGTCTCCTGCGCAGATGTCAAAAAACAAAACATATAACAACGACAAATGAAGAAGTAAAGTTGGAGAAAAGTTAGAAAAAAGTGCCCCACAAAACAAAAAATAGCAGCGCCGACTTGTGCTGTATGGCACAAGAGGTCGACTAATGGTCGACTTTTGCCCCGACCGATTATACGATTTACGAGTTATAATTTTTATAGGCTTGCCATTTAAAAATGAATTACAATAATAAATAAATACTAAAATACTAAAACAATGTTTCTTTTTTGAAGATTTTTAAACGAAGAGGCCACACGGCATAGGTTTGCATTCAAAATTTTCGACCTCAACTCCCTAGCGTAACCCCCCAAGGGGGTTGAAAAAGTCAAATTACATAAAAACGTAGATTTATCAACCAATAAGGTACAACTAAAATTTGGTGTCGCTATCTTTATTAATAGTAAAGATATTTGCCCATGCTAAGACTTTTCAGACACCCTGTATGATATTTTCGTATCTCGCACTTTCAAATAACACAATGTGGGTAAATAAATATTTGTATTTTATTTTCAAATCGAATCCTAATTTTATTTCCAACTAGGTTAGAAGCCGTCTCTGGAATTACCCCCATTTGTCAAACTTTACTACGTCTTTAACTTTATAACTTTTGCCCAAGCTTTTTCGGCTTAATTTTTCATTTTGTGCCATGTGCGCAGTAGACCAAAATGCGTACCACGCGCAAACCGAGCGTGCTAGACATGCGCACGGAATTTCAGGAGATGGACTTTGGTGTCTACATTTGAACCCATTCACTTTTAAGAATCTATCTCCAGTAGTTAAGGTACCACTGCGTATTTAACTTTATAACGTTTTTCCCAAGTTTTTTTCGATTTTATTTTTCTTTTTTTGCTATCTGCGCGGTGGCAAATAACGAAAAATACAGTCGAAAAAACTTGGGGAAAAAGTTTTACCATTGATCAAAATGCGTACCACGCGCAAACCAAGAGGGCTAGACATTCGCACGAAATTTCAGGGGATGTACTTTGTTGTCTAAATTCGCAGTGGTACCTTAACTACTGGAGATATATTCTTAAAAGTGAATGGGTTCAAATGTAGACACCAAAGTCCATCTTCTGAAATTCCGTGCGCATGTCTAGCACGCTCGGTTTGCGCGTGGTACGCATTTTGGTCTACTGCGCACATGGCAAAAAATGAAAAATAAAGTCGAAAAGAACTTGGGAACAAAGTTATAAAGTTAAATACGTAGTGGTACCTTAACTACTGGAGATATATTCTGAAAAATGAATGGGTTCAAATGTAGACACCAAAGTCCAACTCCTGAAATTCCGTGCGCATGTCTAGCACGCTCGGTTTGCGCGTGGTACGCATTTAGGTCTACTGCGCAGATGTCAAAAAACAAAACATATAAAAACGATAAATGAAGAAGTAAAGTTGGAAAAAA
Organism: Philopedon plagiatum; assembly: GCA_963971165.1. NCBI lineage: Eukaryota > Metazoa > Arthropoda > Insecta > Coleoptera > Curculionidae > Philopedon > Philopedon plagiatum. The sequence goes on along the minus strand of OZ020195.1, from coordinate 63,274,913 downwards.
GTTAGAAAAAAGTGCCCTACAAAACAAAAAATAGCAGCGCCGACTTGTACTGTTTGGCACAAGTGGCCGACTAATGGTCGACTTGTGCCCCGCCCGATTATACGATTTACGAGTTATAATTTTTATAGGCTTGCCATTTAAAAATGAATTACAATAATAAATAAATACTAAAATACTAAAACAATGTTTCTTTTTTGAACACTTTTAAACGAAGAGGCCACACGGCATAGGTTTGCATCCAAAATTTTGGACCTCAACTCGCTAGCGTAACCCCCCAAGGGGGTTGAAAGAGTCAAATTACGTAAAACAGTAGATTTACTAACCAATAAGGTACAACTAAAATTTGGTGTTGCTATCTTTATTAATAGTAAAGATATTTGCCCATGCTAAGACTTTTGAGACACCCTGTATGATATTTTCGTATCTCGCACTTTCAAATAACACAATGTGGGTAAATAAATATTTGTATTTTCTTTTCAAATCGAATCCTAATTTTATTTCCAACTAGGGTAGAAGCCGTCTCTGGAATTACCCCCATTTGTTAAACTCTAGTCATAACCTTAAAATAATTTGGCTTAAAATAATTATGCAACCATACTGAAAAACAATAAATATCGATGCGCTAATATCGATCTTCTCAAAACTGATAGATCAATATGCACACGAACAAGAATATACAGTGATTGCATAAAGTTTGGAAACACCTAGTTTTTTACGAAACTATACATTTTCAGAAGGAAGGCCGAAACAGGTCGATTTTGTTCTCATTTTCTACACATTCTAAAAATTTGTGATTATATACAGGGTGTGCCATAAAAGTTGGGCATTTGTCAAATTTGATTTTTTAAATAGAACACCCTGCATATTAGGTACTCCATTTTTGAATTGTGTTAGAAAATCAACATCTTTTGTATAAACCACCCTTCGTCTAAAGTCAATTGTTTGCGAGATATTGCAACTTGAAAATTGGTAATTCTTACACCTTGAATTGTTGCACTACCCTGGAAACCAGCATGTCCCATTATGTGTGTCAAAAATCAAACACGTTTAAATAAGATAGTAATTTGTATCTTAAAATATGCTTTCCGAGATCCAAAGGATTCAAATCCTTATGATGTTTGGCGTGGGAGATCGTCGTAGGCATCTTGACGAAGTTTACGAACCTTTTAATAACACACATCCAGAGCGACAAGCAATTACAAAATCTACGATCAGCAAAATTGTCAAAAAATTTCATGAACATGGGACTGTAAAAGATCTGCCCAGGACAGGTCGGCCTAAATTAGATGATAATATTAAATTAGATATTAGGTACTCCATTTTTGAATTGTGTTAGAAAATCAACATCTTTTGTATAAACCACCCTTCGTCTAAAGTCAATTGTTTGCGAGATATTGCAACTTGAAAATTGGTAATTCTTACACCTTGAATTGTTGCACTACCCTGGAAACCAGCATGTCCCATTATGTGTGTCAAAAATCAAACACGTTTAAATAAGATAGTAATTTGTATCTTAAAATATGCTTTCCGAGATCCAAAGGATTCAAATCCTTATGATGTTTGGCGTGGGAGATCGTCGTAGGCATCTTGACGAAGTTTACGAACCTTTTAATAACACACATCCAGAGCGACAAGCAATTACAAAATCTACGATCAGCAAAATTGTCAAAAAATTTCATGAACATGGGACTGTAAAAGATCTGCCCAGGACAGGTCGGCCTAAATTAGATGATAATATTAAATTAGATGTTTTACTCAGTTACAACGAGAATCCACATTTGTCAACCCATCAAGTGGCATTAGATTTAAACGTGTGTCAGTCATCAGTGAAAAATATTCTGCATAAAGAGAAATATCATCCATACAAAATAAGACTAATACATGAATTAAACGAAGATGACTATGACCGCCGACTCCAGTTTTGTGAAAATATGCAAGAACGGTGCAACATGGATCCCTTGTTTTGTGCAAATGTTTTATTTTCGGATGAAGCTACCTTTTTTCTCAGTGGTACTGTCAACCGGCAAAACTGTAGGTATTGGTCTAAAGAGAATCCCCATTGGGCTCAAGTGGCTCATATGCAACATCCCGAAAAAGTCAACGTTTGGACAGGAATATTTCAAGACGAGATTGTAGGTCCCTAGTTTTTTGACGAAAATTTGACCTGCCAAATGTATCTAGACCTTTTGCAAGTAGAGTTAATTCCTGCCTTAGCTCAGAGGTATCCCGGTGATGAGCCTGATACACCTGCCTTAACAATGTGGTTTCAACAAGATGGGGCCCCACCTCGCTATGCGCTAGCTGTTAGGCAATATCTCAACGAGATATTTCCTAACAGGTGGATAGAACGTCGTGGCCCCATAGAATGGCCTGCGAGGTCACCGGATTTGACCCCCCTTGATTATTTCCTGTGGGGTTATTTAAAAAGTATAGTTTACTTTAACAGACCTCCTAACATAGAAGTTTTAAAAAATCGTATAAGGGATGAAATTCGGCAAATTTCACCTTCTTTCATCCGTAACGTACAAGAGCAGTTTATGGATAGGCCAGGATATTGCCAGGAAGCTAACGGTCAACAATTTCAGCATTTGCTGCGTTAAAATTGTCTCAGTTGGATTGTTGTTGTTAAAATAAAAATGTGTTGAATTATTTGACTTTATTTAATTTTGCGGGCTGCCAATTTTCAAGTTGCAATATCTCGCAAACAATTGAATTTAGAGGAAGGGTGGTTTATACAAAAGATGTTGATTTTCTAACGCACAATTCAAAAATGGAATAATATACAGGGTGTTCTAGTTAAAAAATCAAATTTTACAAATGCCCAACTTTTATGGCACACCCTGTATATAATCAAATATTTTTAGAATATATAGAAAATGAGAACAAAATCGACGTGTTTCGGCGTTTCTTCCGAAAATGTATAGTTTCGTAAAAAACTAGGTGTTTCGAGACTTTATGCCCTCACTGTATAAAACAAAACAAATTCGCACAAACAATATTATTATTTTCGTCAAATTCAGAAGTATATTAAATTTGTTTTATACAGCAAATTTTCAATAATATTCGGCTGACATAGACATTATTCAAGCAGGTATTGAAGGTTTCATTCCACATACCCGCAAGAAACCTAAACTCCACCATCAAAAGCCATGATTCTCCAAGGCCTGTAATAAAGCCAGGCTCAAAAAAGTCCAAGCTCACAAAAGGTATCTTCAAAATCCTACACCCGAAAATCGTCAAATTTTCACCGAGGCAATAAATCAATACAACCAAACTATCTTAAATGCTTTTAACAACCGCATAAAAGATAAATTGCTTTCCTGTCCCAACGGCAGCAAATCTTTCTAGTCACTTGCCAAAAATATTTGTCAAAACTTCTGTAGAAGTACTTTTCCTCCCCTGACCTCTGACAACGAAATTATCTCCACCTCTAAAGGGAAAGCTGAACTATTCGCCAAACAATTCGCTGCCAATTTCTCCCTGATCCCTCCCCCCAATTTCGCTCTTCCAACCGCTAAGTCTGTACTCCACAAAATGCCCGACATAATACTTAAGGTCAAACAAGTTCAAAAAATTCTTCTCTTCCTTGACACCAAAAAGTCCTCGGGTCTGGATGGCATACCAGCAATTGTCCTAAAAAAAATGCGCTCCAGAACTTGCACCCATCTTAATTCGTCTTTTCCAGATCTCTTATGACAAGGGTATTTTCCCAGATAGCTGGAAGACTGCTCGCGTGCAGCCAGTCCCGACGAAAGGTTCCAAGTCCCTTCCGCATAGAATTATAGACCTATCTCTCTTCTCTCCGTTGTCAGCAAAGTTACGGAGAAAGTGATCAACTTGCAAATTCTAAAATATCTAGAAAAACACAAAATCATCCATGTCAGACAGTACGGATTTCGCCACCAAAGATCCACACCTGATCTCCTTAGATTTGTCACACATAACTGGAACAAGTCTCTCGAATTTCACGGCGAAACTCAGATTGTTGCTCTCGATATTTCCAAGGCCTTTGACCAAATATGGCATGCCGCACTCCTCAACAAACTACCTTCTTACGGTCTTCCTACCGACCTATGTACTTGGATCGGTAGCTTCCTCTCTAATCGGCGCATATCTGTTGTGGTTGACGGTCACTCATCTAACTTCCATCCTATTAATGCTGGCGTCCCCTAAGGTTCAGTCCTGGCACCAACCCTATTTCTTCTTCACATTAATGACCTGCTCTCTTCAACTACCAATCCCATCCACAGTTATGCTGACGATAGTACTCATCACTCCAATATTCATTTCTCCAGACAAGTTCCGAATTAAGAGTTAGATAATGGCAGCAGATCTATGTACCTGTCCCTTTCCCAGAATCTTCAAGTAATCTTAGACTGGGGTGCCAAGAACCTTGTTCTCTTCAACGCCTCCAAAACCCAGTCTTGCTCTCTGTCGCGCAAAAAATCAGGCAACGCTTACCCCATCCACATGAATGGCAAAGCCCTACAAAACAATGAAACATTCGATCTTGTTGGCGTCGCTTTCGAACATGATCTCAGCTGGCACAAACGCATTACTTCAGTAGCCACATCGGCAGCTAAAAGCTTGGTTTTCTCTTTCGAGCCAGAAAATACTTCTCCCCTTCCAACTTATACACTCTCTATGTTTCCCAAATAAGACCTAACCTAAAGTACTGCTCCCACATCTGTGGAGCGGCATCACCTTCGACACTTAACATCCTTGATTCTATCCAAAAGAGAGCCATTCGACTTATCAATGACCCAGCCCTTACGAGAAAACTCCCTTCTCTCGCTCATCGCCGCGCTGTTGGGAATTTGTCCCTTTTCTACCGCTACTTCCACGGATATTGCTCTGAAGAACCAGCCGGTATTATTCCCCCTTTAACTGTTTCCAATAGAACAACAAGAGGCGCGTTACGTGTGCATCCCTTTACCGTGCAGCTACAAAAGCCATGAATAGACCACTTCTGTCGCTCATTCATACCTAGGGTCTCCAGATTATGGAACAAATTGCCTGCAGATGTTTTCCCTTCTCGTCCCAACCTCCAATCCTTCAAATCCCGTGTCAATAGACTAGATTTCTCTTGTCTTCAGACGCCCACGGTACGCTAGTTACTTAGGCTTGAAGTCTACGTGGGATTCTTGGATAAAAAGAAAAAAACATGTATTCACCAGAAAATTGCGAATCTGCGTCTCAAACTAAAATATTATAATGTCTTGTCGGTTTTGACATTATGTTGGTGTACTCGCGATTTTTAAGTATTTATTTGTAGGTACAAAATACACGGAATATTTAAATCATTAGAACCACGGTAAGAGTAACAATCAAAAAGACATACGAATGATATTATGTCTTTTTGACCATAAAGCATATTTTGATTTGATTTGATGCAACGTTCTGCAACGTTACAACACGAAAATATAAGGGGTTTGTCGTTACAGCCACAGACTAAACACAGAACCGCAGAACACAAAAAAAATACAGAGTTTACCGCGGAATTTAAAACACAACAGGTTAAGAACTCGAAAATTCGAATTTGCCGATGGTGACTGAAAAACAAAGCAGCGCTACCAAATTGTGCTTGTCAATGTAGCATACAGCTTGTATCGTTTAATAAGCTGTTGGTTCAGAAGTTTGATGTGATTCATACGGCAACACTGTTTTATCTCGATGGAATTTGACAAAAGTTCCATAGCCGCCGCTAAATGGGAGATTATTGTTAGACAACTTTACTTTGTCCAATGGCGTCATGTGCATTATAAGTAAGAGAGTAGAGTAAAATTCTTCAGAATTTACCCTGTCGGAAAAACATTTTCTTAACTATTTCCCTACATATTTTATTAAATAAAAATTTCCCCACGAGAGATTGGCTTTCCAAAATTGCGAAAATCCCCCCGATCTGGCACGCCTGGTTGAAACCGTTTCAGTTTGGAAACTTTTTAAGCTTAATCATAATTAATTGAAGCCATCGATCTGTCAAAAATCTTTTTAAAGTCAAAACATTATTTTGTTATATATAGTACAATACTATATAGTATAGCTGGTACAGGAACCCAGTGAAAATGATAAAGAAAAATAATCTAAATTTAGCGACCGATCGCTTTGTTTCGCTGTAACTCTAAAACAAACACAAGGCAAATTATAATGAATCTTTATAATAATGCTTGTGATTTTCCTTTCAAATCGAGAATTTTAATATATTACCATAGACTAAATAATACATAGACGAACACTGACGTGTAACAAAAATGGACCAAAAAGCTGGTCTCCCTGGAGACATTTTGGGGGTTTACTGGTTTATAGCGTAGGGATTTGTTTGTCCACCATTATATAGATATATAATGGTGAACAAACAAATTCCTAAACCATAAGCCAGTTAACCGACTCAAATGTTTCAAGGGAGACCCGCTTTCGGTTCCCATTTCGGTGTATTCGAGAATTTTACTATATTTACTGTATTCTTTAAAAGAAAAGTTAGTCTAGTTTTGCAATATTATTCGCCTTAAAAATAAGATAATAAGGCAATGTTGGCGTAGAAAGTTGCGATGATGGTACAGGTACATAGGTGCTTTTTTATGAGACGTTGCGTTATTAGACGCAAATTAACGGCTTGTAAAGATGAGACGCACAAGCTTGTAAAATCTGTGCGAAAACGCAAAGCGCATACAGCAATGTAGTATATTCGGAAAGTAAAAATAACATTAATATTAAACATGTGGACATAAATTATTTATTATTTTGGTGCCAGTCCATTGGCCATGAACGGAGAATGCAAGAGGAGACAACATTATAACTAGCCTTTTGCTTTATTGAATACACTCTGCGTGTGTAGGACAAAGAGAGGGGAGAGAGAGAACGCTAAATATCCAACAACATGCTTCGTCGCTATGACTTTCCAAGCCGTCTCCAAGCAAACCTGTGAAAAGCATCCATTTTTTCACACACTTGGTACTGACGCACCATTAAGGCATGCATTTTATGGATATGGTTCTTTTAAGAAAAACCAAAAAATCACCAACAATTTCGCCATATCCACACTAAAAAAAGAGCTCCACTTATCTTAAGATATTCAGTGACCTTGACAAATTGAGTCTTACAATAAAAGCAAAGACATTCAATAAACAAAATTTGCTTTTCTCATAAGAACATGAAGGCTCTTGAAGTATTTTACAAATTCTCTTGAATAACTATTACTTTAAGACAAGAATATTTTTCTTAATACATTAACTCTTGTTTCAAAGATCTATTTACAGAGACGTTAAACAAGATACTGGGAATTTGGCTGAAGACCACTTGCATTCTGAATAATTCGCGAAGGGTTTTTAACCAAACCCAGCAACCGACCAAAAGTTAGCCTAGCAACAAACCTTGATGAGGGAAGATCTGTGTTGTGCTCTTAGCGGTAATTACGGCAATTCACCAGTTACTGGAAGATTGGAATCTGCGCCACTTAATGGCGAAATTCGAAGGTACGTATAACTTATTTCTGCATTATTTCAGTTCGTGTTATATTATGAGATGGAGCTAAAATTAGTATATTATTATGCACAATAAAATCGAAAATTATCGACCCAATTTTTGTGTTATTTCAGTCCTTTTAAGAAAGTAGGACACAAAAAATTAAGAACTTGACTCACAAAATGTTGCTATGGTTTTTATTAGGCAGTATAATATTTTTGCTTAAGCGTCTATCACTCTCATGTATAAAGCAAGAGGTTGTAAAAATGGCTTTCGTCTTTTAGGGTCCGTCGTGACAAAATAATTATCTTACAAAAAGTTCTGTTGTCCTTAAAACTAAATCCAGTTACTTGGTTGAAGACCCGCCTTGTGCTTAAAATAAAAGACATTTGTTAGTTTAAGTCTATAAATCTTTGTTTGAGGCTCTCCCTCTTTTGTAATAAAGACCGTGATTTTCGTTAAAGACACCAATCTTTTTAAACAAACTGTCAGAGTCTGCTTGCACACAATTATAAGTGTAATTAACAAAAATCAATTAAGTAATCAAAATCATTTAATATTTATAAATAATTGCTATTATACTAAATTAAATTATTTGATTAGTTAATTACACCATGATTTAATTTTATTATTACATCGGTAATCCTAGGTATTCTACTTTCTCCAGATATTAAGTTAAGCCGAATTGCACAGTGTTTCGTATAAAATTATCGTGTACCAACTAATTAATATTTTTAGAACAACTTAGGTGTAAGGTGGTATTTAACTGGGGAGCAGATCAGATTATAGATTGGTATCGATAATTTGAAAAAAGATGTAAGTATGCATAAAAATAATGTTATGTTTGTTCAAATTGGATATTTTGTCACCTAATAGTTTATAGTAATCACGTTTTCAGATTTTCATAATGAATTCTTATATTTATACGAGTATATACATCAAATTAACAGTCTATAATTTTTAGGGTCCTAGAACTTAGACTGTGAATTAGTTATATGTGCGATTTTTTGTCCACTGGTGAACCTACTTGAAAGTGGCTCGTGCAACTGAAGGCTTAAGGCGAAATGTTTGAAAATTTATACATTTGAAGCAAAGTCGTTTAAATCAAATCCGAGACTGTCTTCAGCGAAGAAACCGAGGACCTATTGACCTTGCCACGCTCTTTTTCGCACAGAAGAAGAATTTTACTTCTACTTACCCTTCATAAATAAAAATTCAAAGTTCGGTAAAAATTTAAAAAAAAAATAATATTGAGAATTTACAAAATTAACTCACGTAAAGAGTTGAGTTGAATGCGAGAGGCTTGCGCATGCGTGCCAAAAAAATGCCCTAGCTCCAATGCCGGAGAGGGGGGGGGGGTTTAATAAGGGCGCCACTGTTTTTAATGCCGAGTGAAAAACAGAAACCCTCCTAGATAGTATTGGGATCTCGCTTTCAGCTCACTCACTCACATATAGTTACCATATTATCCAAAAAAAAAAAAATCCAAGAAACTGCGCTGTCTGGTGAGGCAAATAAAACACGAATATAAAACAAAATTTCAAGAAATATATTTACAGAAGAAAAATAAATTGTTGGTCGTGTGGCCACTTTGGCGTTTACCAAGAAATTGTTGGTCGCATGACCACTTTTGCGTTTAACATTTTTTTTTCCTTTTTAAATTCAAAACTTAAACCCTGAGGGGGAAATTAGAGAAAAGATATTACTACTCGAATCGATTCGACCTTAAGCGCTAACAATAGTTATTATGAATATATACCTTACCTACACAGTAAGGTTATCAAACAAAATTTACTAATAATAAAAAGTTGCCTGAAAGGGGTGTCGCCCCTGATGAAGGTTTCTGGGTTCAAGGCGGTAATGGCCTAGACTGCTCTGCTGACTCCCAGCACAAAGGCAGCTTGCTCCCAGCAAAGGTGATAGCTTGCCCTGAGCAAAAGTTGATGGCTGATGTGCCTCCCAGCAAAATATTGGGTATTCCCCAGCAAAAAGAGGATCGGTGTTCCCCAGTAAAAAGAGGTTCGGTGTCCCCCATTAAAAAGAGGTTCGGTGTCCTCCAGTAAAAAGAAAGACTGTGGGTGTCTGTCTCTCAGTAAGCAGAAAGAAGTGCTGTCTCCCAGCAGAAAGAAAAGACGTGGTGGGGTCGTCTCCCAGTAAAAAGACCCTGATAAAAGAAAATGTAAGCGTCAAGGCAAGGTAAAATTCAGGTACTATGCAAATATAATGTCGACGAAATATTAAATTTATATCACAAAAAAAAACTTTAAGTGGCTGAAGGCCTTCAACAATTATTCATTGGTATCAAGAAAGTAAAACCGAAAGAAATATTTTGAATTAAATAGAGACATCAAGTCAAAAAAAAAATAAACAGGCAATATCAAAGCCAATTAATTAACAAATCAAAGTTAAGTTAAAATTTACATAAAAGTAGCCATTGTACGCTACTGTACACAGACAAATATTCATTATAAAATAATTATATTTACATAAGTAATGCAGCTACAAAAATCTTAAACAATTAGATCATACACTGGTGACAAAATAACCAAAATTGTTAGGTAATCGCTTAATTACACAAAAGAAAAGTTTAGCCGCAAAATACAATGTGATAAAATTTAGCACGTTAAGTATAATCAAAAGAGAAATTCAGTATTACTATTACTAAACATATACATCCAAATATAGTAAATGTAGCTTAATATTTATGAATATAGAATAACCATACCGTATCTGTAAGCGTAACCCAAGAATGAACAAATACCATAGGCCATAGTGAATAGTTAACGGTACTATATTACACCCACCCTGAAATTTTGTAACCAAATCTAATAATTAAGAATCAGCCCTGTCTATGTTATACCCAATATTAATTAAAAGCTAATTAGCAGCAGAAAAAGAATAAGTGAAATACGAAAGTCAACACTTCTGACTGTCAGACATTTAAAATATTTACCCAAATTACTATAGTTTTAAATTGCCGGTCTCTAACGCTGTCAGCTGACATTCCAGAACACAAGATCTGAATTTTTAATGACCTGGCTATCGCTTATTAGCATAATTAGTTGATAAAAAGAAACATCATTAGGTTCCAATTCACGGGCATACACCAATGACTGATTCACTATGACTATGAATACGAAATAACAAAATAAAATTTAACCTTGGGTCACCCGGTAGAGTTCTGACCAACATTATCAAAGAATGTAGTAAATCAAGCAAGCATAGCTGACAAAAAAAAATTAGGTATCGATAAGAATTTGACCTACAAACCTGTGAAGGTCACATAAACCCCATTTAATTTTTAATAAAAAAGAACCATCTGTACATAATTTTCCTACCACGAAATGTAGCGATCTACTTGTATTTAGAGAAGTTTTAACTACAGAAAAACTAATTAAAAACGTGGACGTCGTAAAAAAAAAATAGAATCAAAAAGGAAATCAACGAAAATTAATTAAAATAGCAGTTTAATCGCGGGATTCTGTATTTTTAAGGGTTTAATAGTGGCAAAAAGGCATACCTGTCGATCTCGGGTCGGGTCTAAGTCCACATGTCCGCTGTCGTCGTAAAAACCGACTAAGAGATGTCGAATTTCTTCTACAAAATCAACTAAAACGGCCTCACTGGACCAACAACGTAACGCCAAAATGGCAAACAACAAAACAACGTAAAAGAAATTAGTTGTACCGCATTCACGGATCCCAATTTTGGGTGTCTTTCTAAAGACTTTAGAATACGATACAGTCGACGACGCGATCAGTTTGTGAAAAGAACCTCTTCCCCGGTGCCACACCCAATCCTTGTCAAAAATTCCAATATCGATTTTCTTGCACAAGTGGCGTCACAGGGTTGTTTCGAGGTACACTTTGGTACCCAATTATGTACAGTTCTGAAAGCTTTGATTCGATGGTATTCCCTTCTACCCCATTGGCACAATATTCTGCCAGTAAAAATTAACTAAACCAATGAACAACGGAAATATACCAACCAACAAATACATTTTTCCGTATCCATAAACCGACATTCATTAATAGTTTGTACAATTCATTATACTTTGTACAATTATTGGAAACAACTTATGATTTTCGTCAAGCAGGAATACATGTAGGCGTGGATCAACATTAGAACCCTTTAAAATCAAGGGACCTAGAACTCAGAACGCAGATCCCATCGTTCCTGGCTTCGACGTTTTCCAACAACAGTCACAGAGGGCGGCTCAGGACAGAAAACTAAGATGTATGCAACAGGCTCGACAGAAAATAATTACGGCCGATTCAAATGTCAAAAATGACGTTTCACGTTTGTCAGGGTAAACAAATTCTAATTTATATTTATTGGCAACTATAGTTTTTAGGGCCAAATTCAGACATACTTCCTTAGGGATTAACTATACAGAAAGAGGGAAAACAAGGCCGGATCCAAGACAGACTAGTGACGGAAAATTTGTAAAAATTAAATTCGAGGTTAGGAAAGATTTTGACTAAATGGAAAACAAATCAAAATAAAACGTTCAAGGAATAAGGGAATATATTCAAAAAGGTAGGTCGAAGTCTTAAAACTCAACTAATTGTTGCAACTGCTATAATAATAATACTTTAATTTAGTATGACAAAACAAACCGTAACAACCTATTGATTCCTTAGGCCAAGAAAATTGAGAAATCTTGTATTTAGGCCAAAAGCATATTTCATTTATTCAAAATTATATAACGGTTTGACATTAAGAGAATAAATACATTTCTTAAGAGAATATTCATTTGGCCCAAATAAAAGTCGCGGTTTCATTGAGTAAAGGACAAATGCGTTTCAAACAAAGGTATCCTTTTTCAGTACAGGATATTATTATTTCGACCGGTCAAAAACATTACACACAAATACTACTTGTCAACTTTTTAAGCTATGAATGAAATGAATTACGGCCCGTGCTTCGGAGAAGCGACGTTGCCTCTCTCGCTCTAAATTTCATCACCGTGCACTGGAAATAAATTACTAAAAGTTCATTATCACGAAAAATAATGATATATTGGTAATGTGCTTCGCATACTTTGTCGATTACATATTCCTTTTTAAAGTTCTTTTTTTATAGCTTCCAATAACACCTTTTTTGTAGCCTTTTGAGGAATTTCCATGCTTTTACTTTCCATGAATTTAAGAATTTCATCCTTCTTTGTGCTGCTGTTAGGAATTTTGTTTTGTAGACGTGAATGATAAGATGCATTATCCATAACAATGACAGAATTTGGGGATATATTTGGCAGCAATTGTTCAATAAACCACTTTTCGAATAGACTGGCGGTCATATCTTCATGGTAGTCAGCCGACGATTGCTTTATATTTTTGGCCGACAATAATAAAGCGTTAGGAACAAAACCCTGATCACTGCCTGCGTGTAGTATGATTACTCGTTTACCGCGAGAACAAGGTCCATTTAGTGTGCACTTGTTACTATCATCCACCCAACCATATTTAACAAGATCGCGTGTGTCGAACCAAGTTTCGTCAAGATACACTATCTCCCTATTTGACTAGCGGTATTCCTTAATTTTACGTAAATATTCTTGCCCCCATTCTACGATACGAGGCGATTCCATTATAACCATTCTTTTGTCCAATTTTTTGTACTTGAAGCCACAATCTAGCAAAATATTACGTAAGGTGTCCAGAGATTTATATTCATAATCGGGATAATCCCGTAACTTATCCTGAATCATTTCTAATGTCGGGACTTTGTTTTCTTTGTAAAATTGATATACTACTCGGCGTATAACTTCTTTGTCACCATTATCAACTTTTTTAGCTTCTGATTAGCTCTTTTTCGCTTTACAGAATGATCGATGATATCTCCCGCTCTAATCACATTGTAAATTGTAGTACGAGCAAGTTTAGTGAGTTCACAAATTCTTTTTAAAATTCCGTTTTGTGAGGCCCCACGACTTTCACTTTTTAAGCAAGTGTAAATATTTAAAATAAGTCTCTGGGTTTGAACATGTAAGTCTTTATTAAAAAATTCCGACGGCTCCGCCATGGAATCGGCTTCCACATTGCCCGTTTCATTATCAGAAACATCAAAAGGTCTCCACAACGCCATCTTGATTAAATATTTAAATAACAACAACAAATCAAATAACAACAGCAATAACAACAACAACGGTAACAACAACAAAACAATATGAAAAACACGACACTGGGGACACTCTAAGACACTCGCTAAAATTCCCCAGAACGAAGAATAAACTAATTTTAATGCCTTCTATTTTAATAATCAAGCCACAGCACTGCCAAAGCGCTGAGAATTTTGTAGGCAATGCAAACGCAGGTGTCTACAGTGGACCACACATTTTTAGACATTATTTTATTTTTGTGTCCACCAAATATTATTTCATTAACTAGAATATTCATACAGGGTCTAATCATCATAAAATTAGGTCATTTTTATTTGGGATTTATTGGTAAATTTAGCAGACCCGGTACGCGACAGTTTTGTGCTCTTCCGATTGACTTCGTATAAACTTTATATGTTACTAATCCTTAGTTATATGCTTTGGTCTGTGGTATTAACGATTGCAGATATTAACCTATAGCATCATTTTGCAACCTGGGGGTCACAATTAAGTATGGGGGGGGGGGGGTCGCCTTCTGCCAAAAAATTAAGGCAGGTATACGAGAAATCCTTTTATTAAATAATGAATTTAAGTTATAATCAAGTTCATATTAAAAGTAATAACTGAAGATGTGTTAATTAATTAATTAATGCGACGGTTACGTTTGTTTTTCACTTAAAAGTTTTTATACGTGTTGCGACATTGGAAACACACATAAGTAAATTATTTTCAAGTGATAATAGAGGATTTCTGTATTTAGCTTTTAAAACCACCACAGACGAAAAGCCTTTTCGCACGAGAAGTGGCAAATGGGATCAATGTTTTAAAGCATTCGTCCCTAAGCTTAGTTATTCACATCGTCGTACAAACCAAACCTCATTTAAATTTTGAGACAACAATAATGTAAATAGAGTTTTATCAGCCGATATTTCAGTTAGTTGGTTGTGAGTCTTAACACGTAATGTGGAAGCTGCAACAACATTTTCATCAAACGGACTGAGAATCCATATTTTCCAGAAATCATCATTATCATCTGGAAAATATTTCAGTAACTGAGTTTTCAATTCGCGGAAATGCAATTTTATGTTCTCCAACACACGAGAAACAACAAGATTAGGAGTTAATATTTTTGTCAATATAACTAGAAAATAAAATAAATGCGTCCAAATTGCGTTTTTCAAGGCGAATAATCGAAATACCAAGTTTTTTGATAAAAGCATTGACTTTGCCATTAGTAAAATGTTTTTGTTACGACCCTGTAAACTCATATTCAAGTCATTAAAATGTGAAAATATATGACGCAAGTAAGCCAACAGTAATAAATATTATTTATCTTGTAAAACCTGGAAAATGAGTTATTTTTATCTGTAAAAACGACTTTCAATTCATCTCGCTATTCAAAAAGCCTTGTTAGAACTTTTCCTCGCGACAACCATCTGACTTCGGTATGGAAAAGCAGTGACTTGTTCTTGGCGCCCATTTCTTTACACAGTGCGGAAAGCAATCTAGTCTGCAACAGTCGACTGTTAACAAAATTAACTATTTTTACAGCTTCGGACAGAACACGGACAGAACATTTTTCAAATTATCTGGCATCTTCTTTGTGACAAGCGCATGTCTGTGAAGAAAGCAGTGCGTCCATACCATCTGTGGCACAATGTCTTTTAATTTTTGTATTACGTCACTGTTTTTTCCCCGTTATCGCTTTCACGCCATCAGTGTACGCCGCAAATTTTACACAGCCAAAATTTCTGTTTCTTGTTGCATCAGTAAAAACTTCAAAAAGTCCTTTGCCAGTTGCATGCCAGTTACTGATTTGCAAAATAGCATATTGTTTTACTTGGCCCATCGCATTCGTATCGGACGAAACGTAAAAATTGAGCCAAATTTGACATGTCTGTTGACTCGCTGGTAACTGTTGGACTGAATGGTAAAAAATTCACTTGATTTTACCTTTTCAATTATTTGGTTGTGGGCGTCGATGGACATTTCATTAATACGTCTCGATATTGTGTCATTTGAAAGTGGTATAGTTTTAATTTCTTTCTGCTTCTTCCGAGCCTATCATCTCATTGACCATATCAATAGCAGCGGGCAGGTTGAGGTTTTCCTGGCCACTCTTAATGCTACTAAATAGGATGCTTGAACTGTTGTGGTCCCACTACCTACGGCTTGATTTGTTAGTAGAAGTTTGTTAATTTTTCAAGATACCTTAGGTGATTTACGCTCAAAGAATTCTAATGGTTTGCTTCGTAAAGACGGGTGTTTTGTCTGCAGATACCGGAGTAATTTTGAAATCTTCATACTCTCCGGGAATAGAACTTCATAGCAAATAACACATTGCGGAATGCGAATTTTCATCCAGTCAAATAAATCCATATTTTAAATATGTATAACCTAGTCTTTTTCTTTACTATTTCACTAGATGTAGACCGAGCATATCGTTTTGTCACAAATTTGTCCACTTTTTTAAAAATATTATTGCCCAATTTGCTGTTATTATAATACTGTTATTTATTATTTAGCATTGTATGAAGGAAAATATCGTTCTACTTGTTTCTGAAAACATGAAATAAACAATGCAACTCTTCTTCTCGTTCCTGTGCTTTTATAACTGTGGCGAGATAACTTGCACAAACCTGTCTTAGCATTTCAAAGCTCGCGTGATGAATGCGCCGCCGCCTGCTCCGCCCCCTCGCGCCTCTCAACAAGTAAGTGCAAGTCGTTACACGTTTGAACTGATAAAAGTATCATAACAAAAGGTTATACATGCCTTGCGGTTTGAACTTCGTGGCAAGTGTAAACACATTCTTTGTCACGTTAGTAATGTAAAACTGTGATAAACGATATAATATATAGTGAGGGGCTCGTAACTCCCTTGTGGAGTTTTACTTGTAGCTTTAGAATTTTATTGGCCAAAAATATGAAAAATATCTGTTATTGGTTTATTTTCTCTGAGTGAAATCACAATAAATTTAACCATGTAAACCATCTCTGCAGTATTCTGACTATAATATGTTGTTAATGGTTGGAGTTTCCGCTTACACGTTGTTTTAACATAATGTAATAAACAGTGCAAACACATTAAGTTAAATCTAATCGCCTTAACATAAAAAAGCATGGCTTTTAAACTTTAGTGCTGAAAACTGCTGTTTTATAACTACCGTAAACAATTTAATGTTAAATGATATAACGAAATTTACTTCTGCTTTAGGCGTAAAGTTAAAGTTTAAAAGGGTTTTAGCGTCATTTTAATTGACGTTTACATTGACATCGGGCGGAATTTAAAAGCCAATACAATTTAAAACTAACTTAGTATATAATGTTTATTCAAACGCCTTTTAAAACGGCTTTATTTAAACCGGTTTCTCTATTTGAAATTTGTTACGTATAAAAAATTTTAATTCGTTTTAAGGATTCTATTTCACCAGCCTGAAACATTTTGAACAAGGTTTAAGAATTTGAGAATTTCAACTTTTCATTTAAAGAAAATAATAAAAACGCCAGTTTGCGAGAAGAATTTGAACCCAAAAGAAACTAAACAAGAATATTTAAATTTGGAACATGCATAAAAAATGCGTAGCTTACTCCATAATTTTTATAATAACAGAAGTATATGAAGGTAAAATAAATATTTTTAAGAATTAGTACAATCGCACATTATTATAATTATAATTATTTTTATTATAATCCTATAGTTACCTAAGTATGATTTTTAACCCACATTGCTTTCTAAATATTCCTTGTATCAGTTTTTTCTAACCTGACATCCGGGTAAACAAGTAATATAATATCTAGGACTTATTTTTTGCCTAGCATATTAAATTAGTAAGAAATGAGAATCAGTTGTCTAAACCACCTGAAGATGCCTTATACTATAAGGATTTGAACAAATAATGTTAAAATAGCTATTCTCCGGGTTATATGCCCCTCCGAGCGCCGGATTACATCCCAAAATTTGCCGGATTTTGACTAACACTGTTAGGCAACAAAATACTTGGTTTGACTGCGAGAAATTACCAGGAAGAAGGAAGCTTTTTCTTTAGTTAGGATGTCGTTACCTGCAGACCGGTTTCGAACTCTTTAGTTCTCGTCAGTACAGGATAAACGAACATATCGACCTTCCGAAACAGCAAATCCTTAAAGCTAACCATGTCGCACTGCATAAGCAGTATGACACAGGCAGCGCGATAACTTTTCCGAGCTACTTTTGCTACTTTATTATGTGTAAAATAAAAGCACAAAAAAACAACCTCCATTTAGTAGAGGCTATAACAATATGTCATACTTTCCCGAGATGAAACAGTGTTGCCATATGATTTATTGCTGTAAAATTTGAGTCGACAACTTGATTAACAATACATGCTGCATAGACAAGCACAGTTTGGTAGCGTTGCTTTATCTTTCGGCCATTATCGGCGAATTCGAGTTGTTCATTTTGTTGTGTTTTGAATTCCGCCGCAAACTCGCTGTGTTTTGCGTTCTGTTTGTGACTGTAACGACACATTCCTTATTTTTCTGTGCTGTTACGTTGCAAAACGTTGAATGTGTTTTTAATTTTCTACTTTTACCGTGGTTCTTAGTAATTTAAATATTATGTGCATTTTCTGCTCATAAATAAAAACTTATTAACCTGCGTGCCCACTAATGAAATGTCAGAAACGACAAGACAATATAGACTAGCGTTGAAAGTATATCCTCAATTTTTTGTGAATACATATCGAAAATTTTCGGTTTTAGTTTTCAAAATAACTAACTAACTTCAGAAAATACTAAACACATATTAAATTGAGAATTTGTGGGAATTTGTTTTGTTTTTGATATTCTTGTTCGTGTGCATATTGATCATCAGTCTTGAAAATTTCGATATTTATCGTTTTTCGACATCGTTGCATCATTATTTTAAGCCAAATTATTTTCAGGTTATGACAGTTCGACAGTTCTGAAAATTTGGAATGAAACAATGACTTACTCTTTGACTCTCAGTTATGTCAACATTTTTGAACGATTTTCGGAAAAAATATTTAACTGTATAAAAAAATATAGAAATTATAAAAGAGAACACTAACCCAGTTTTTAAGTAGTATTGTACAAATATGAAATATAGTATTTACCAAACTAAAAATACCTGAATAAGTACTTTTATTTTTATTGTGTTCAACGTACTTAATTCACTTTATTTCCCAAGATTTTTAGTTAGTTTTTTACTCTTTTAAAAAATTAGTAACAGAAAGTAATTTTTACTAAAGCTAAAAAAGTAATACCTGTTAACGTAAAGTTAACACAATTATTTGTGATGTCTCTTTTTACAATATTGATTTTTATCTTTGACTTCAAAGCAGACTTTTCCCATTCAATTTAGATGTCTCCTTTTATAATGATAAATCGTTCCCATTATCGGAAGAGATGTAAATGTATTTTTTCGTTCAGTTACTCTCTTTTCTCTTCCCTTAATAAACAAAAGAAGACAAAATAGGTGTCCGAATGAAAAATGGGCTTATTGAGAAACGCGCAGCCTTTAAGTGATAAAATTGTTTTCTTTTGTAACGACGACGGAGAGATAATGTATCCCCGGTTTCTTTATAGACTTTTAAGCTTGGTGTTAGTTTTTGAACTGGCTTTAATGGACTAATCGCAGTAGAAAACATACAATTAAGTTTACAAATAATATTTGGCCAATAGATAACGGCCAAGTTGGCAGTATTATATTAACTACACTATTATTAAACTGACATAAGTGCGACTGGGTTGATCATTCTTGTATTGGTAAATGTGGTTTTAATACATTTAACAACAACTAAATCCATAACTGGGAAATTTCCTTATCTGATGATTGTATTTTAGGTTTTGGACCATGCAGAACTTTTTAGGAAGAATACCTTTTTTTCGTAAAATTAATAATAAAAAAGTTTCCCATATGCTGCGAACTTAATCAGACACACTGTATTTAAACGACCTATTAAAAGCAGTCTTATAACCTATTGAGTAACAATGATAGACTAATAATTGAAAGAAACCGAATTTGTATTGTGCAATACGGAATAGAGTATCATTGAGTAAATTGTTATCCAATTCAATATACGATAGTGTTTTTCTGTGTGCAGACGATACCACCTGTATAATGAGTGACAGTGGTCCAATTGTGTTGGAGGCAGCAACTCAGAGGTCAGTTAATTAATTGATTTATTCTTGGTTTGAAGCCAATAATTAATTTAGACAAAACAAATATTCTGGCATTAAAAACATGAATTCAGGCCCTGCCTCTGTGTAAAAATATATCTATTTCTAGTAGGTTAATTAAAACCGTTTCAAAAAAGATGTGTAAGATCCTTAAATCATATAGATCTCAGGTTGGATTGGCATTGTGTAGGAAATATTTTTAAAATAATAAAAAAAAAATTAAAAAAAAATAAAAAATTTACAAATGTCTACTTTCCGTTCATAATCAGAAAAGAAAGTATACCTTCACTTCTACCAGTACTCCATACTTCCTTCGCAAATACCTACCTCTTTCGTTCGAGACTTCCAACTACTACTAAGCCAAACCTGTTGCCTCTATCATTTAGGGAATTTGGTATTAATCTGTTTAAAAGGGCGATCAAAAAGATATTACTGAGAGGTTCATTCTACAGCTTTCAAGAATTCAAAAATAATATAAACCAACTCTAACTTCTGTGTTTTATTAATTTGTTTGTTAACTTTGTGCTAGTGCTAATCAAACCATCTGTGATAAAACTGTTGTTTGTTTTTCCTTGTATAATAATAATGAGTATTTTTTTTTATTATAAAAACATAAATCGTTATTTATTTACTATTTTTGAATATTAAGCAAGCTTTTTTTTCTTCTGAAATAGTTATAATTAATTTATTTGTAAGGCTGTCCAGCCACAGCCAAATTGCGCAAAATGGACAATAAAGATTGTGATGTTTAAAGTTTATCTTATAACGGTGATTGGCGACAAGCAGGAATCGCATAGAATTTTTTTGATAAGTTTCTGTCAGTTTCTAATAAGACATCGGTAGTTGTTGGGTTTTTGTTTTTACGGCATGAAAACGTTAACAAATCGTGACTAAAAATACGTCATGCAAAATATTTAATAATTTCTATTCTATAATTTTTTATGGTTTGATAGTCAATTTGTTCTGTTCTTTGGAGTAATGTTTACATACATTTTCGTTGTGTTACTTTCTTGAATAGGCTCTTTAAAAAGATCAGCCAGTTCAGAACATACTGCCCTCATATCAGGTTAATGTACAACAATACCCCTGTTATGGGTAAAAGCTTTTAGTTTTAACTCTGTGTTGCTCCAAGAAAAATTGCGGCATATCGGTACCTTTTGGCAAAGTAGTCGTTAAGGCTAGACGTTTCATCACAATATTAAATTCTTAATTTCACCTAATATTTTTTCGCTACAGGAATAGTATATTGTTTCATTAGGAGTAAAAGCGATACTTTTATGACGAGTCGGTAGATAAGTAGTAGTAGGCAATTACAGACGAGACATAAGAAGTTGCTTTTACTACAAATATACCATTTTTTGTTCAAACGTCGTTTAAATATATAAAAATAAAGATATAAATTTTTTTTATTTTTCATTTAAAAATGTTGAGTTTCGAGTGGGCCTAGCTTTGCTATGGATTTATAATTGTATTGTTTGATAATGACGCGTCGTTCGATTTGACAAGTATCAGTGTATATTATTTCGAGCATATTTCTTTAATTGTTACTCTTTTAAAAGTA
Organism: Philopedon plagiatum; assembly: GCA_963971165.1. Taxonomy (NCBI): domain Eukaryota; kingdom Metazoa; phylum Arthropoda; class Insecta; order Coleoptera; family Curculionidae; genus Philopedon; species Philopedon plagiatum. The sequence continues at coordinate 63,253,611 of OZ020195.1, read as the reverse complement.
CCATTTTTTAAAACCACACTTACTCCAAATTGAAATGTTAAGCTCCGAATGTATTTTATTTATTTTTTATTTTTTTATAACTTTCTTGTATTATTCAAGATATATTTATTCATGAGCACAGAGTCGTACTTTTACATCCGTTCTCAGCGGCAGAAAAAGTACTTTTACTTCCGCTGCCAATAGCAACCGCCTACTGACAAAAAAGCAAAACTTTAACGTCAAAAAATTAGTAGAAAAGTGTCAGGTTTATTGACGTTTGAAGAAAAAATATCTTTTACTATTTTAGTATCGTAGCTAGAAAAAAAAAGATTTATTTTCTTATAGACCCTTACGGCCAGATTCTCCAACGCTAGTCTGGTCTAATTTGACAACCAAAAGTTTTAAACTGACAAGTGTAAGAATAAGACAACAAAGTTTTATACTATGAATTGGTTTTTGAGGTTTTTTGCAAATTTATAAAGAAAAGGGCAATTTTAGTACGTACATTCGACAATAATAGAACTAAATTCATTCTAGTAACCCGTTCCAAAAATAAAATCATTTGGAAACCAAGCGAACCGCTGATATATCAGAATAATTCATAAGTTTTTAATGACGACTTATTAACAATGACAGGACAAAAACCTGTCAAATCATAGCTGATCAACTAGAAGATCCTAATTTAAACCAGTACTAAATCTTAAACCTCCTTAGTGAATCTGAATGTTTAAGTTTACTGATCTCTCGTTTATTTGTTTGGCATAGTATTCGTTGTGACTTGTGAATTGGACGAACGGTAGGGTCACAGTTATCATACAAATAATAAATGAAGATATGATACCGCGCAGGTAGGCGTGGCCATTTACGCCACGCCGCCGTGACCAATTCCACGATATTTTGTAAACGAAACACGTCTTTATTATGATCGCGTTGTGTTTTCAACTACTTTTTGGTGTTTTATATTACTTTTAGGAGTTTAAATGTAAAAATGAGATGTGCTGTGTATGGTTCTGATGTGGACAATCAATCAATGTAATCAATGTATGTATTTATCCCTTTATTCATATGATTATTTTAAATCATATACTATAAAATTTGTATTATAAGCAGGAAGCAAAGTATATTGCCAATAGAATGTATAAAATCGCCTTTAACTAACGTAAACTCTATGTTGCGCGTTACAAATTTCAAAAATAAGTCACGGCGTGACGTTATGCGCGAACCCGGACGAATTTGATACGGTTTGGTATTATACCTTCTTTTATTTATATCATGGGTCACAGTAAGGTCGTTTTTCTGTCGCTCAAAAACGCCTTGAGATGCATAAAATTTAATCTTTTTACGCTTCTAGTATTATTATAGTGCACTTTTTTAATGTTTAGCTTATTGTTTTTTATTACTTAGTTTATATTTTTAGTTTTTTTTATAGCTATAGGTTTTTATTTGTACAGGACTAGATATTTTTCTCATTGTTAAATTTCAAGTGCGAACATTCAATGGGAGTATAATTATAGAATATACGAAAGCTAATGTTGGAATATTTTTGAATATTTTAGTTCAGAATCACACATTACTCTCAGAATGCTTGTTCTGCCAACGGTATTTCTATCAATACTCTCGTGGGGAGTTGTGGACTAAGTTTCCAACCCCTGTTATACCGGCGACCTGAAAGTCGCTGCTAAAATCATCCCGACTCATAAGTCTCCGGAAGTGATAATAATAATAATGAATGAGTGACAGTGATCGTTCGAAATCTGTTACCCTGTCAATTTATTCCATAGTCGTTACCTTATAGAAGAAATGGCAAAACACCATGCACCATTATGCCAGCGACATACAGATTAAAACGGACTAATATTGCTTGAACCAAGAATGACTCCTTTACGGACGCGCGCAGTGCCACAGGAACGCATGCGCAGTGCCACAGGAACGCATGCGCAGTTAAAAGGTTACAGGACGGGTCTTAATATTTGTGTATGGTGGTAGGTATATCAGTTCACATAGAACACATATTTATGAAAGATTTAGTAAATTTTTAGTTTAATACGCCGATGTCCATGTAGAAATACTTATGGTAATAGGTCGAAAACTTAAAAAATATTTTTCATAAAGATATGGATGTTACCCGCGTAAATTAAAACTGTGAAAGCCAGCTGTGTGGATCCGGCAATCGCAAAGCGAAATAAAGGTTGCTAGCAGATTTCCATCAGCGAAAAGGCCGACATACCGCCAAGAACCCTTTTACAGTCTAGATTCAACACAGTAAATATTATGTTTACGTGGAAATACGGCGACACGGTTTTTTCGTGACGCCAAATTGAGACATGCCTTCGATACACCCTTTACTAATTCCATAATGAAAACGACACGAGACACGAGCACCAGCCACGCCAACACGCTATAGCATTTAGCGCAGTGTTGCCAACCGACAGGAAATAAAAGCCGTGGCAAAGGGAGAGATTTTTTATTCACGGTTTAAATTTAAACACGTATTTTTGTTCCACTCAGCGGCAGTTAAAATACCTTTGTCATTTTTAGCATATTCATGAAACTGTTGACAGCTTTCCTTAAAATTAAAATATATTAACAATTCTGAATGAACAAATCCCTCCATTTTTTAAAATGCTTCTCATTTTTTTACCTTCATATTTAGCCTTTGTCGTGCATAAATGGCCAAGTATGCGTTTGGAGTTTTTAAACGAAAAAGTCGTGTTTCTATATGCGCGGCAGTACAGTAAGCTCGTGGCCGTACCTACCTTCGGTTTGAAAAGCCGTAAAAACACGGCAATTGCCGTGTCGTGGCAACACTGCTTTAGGGAGACGCGCTGACGCTACCTGCAGTGTTGCCAGAAGTCATTAAAAAAAAACTTGAGAGTGCTTGCGACTTGCGACTTAACCGCCGAAATTCGTGATAAATCGCGAGCCTGTAATGATTGCACCGGAAGTAAAAATAATAGGATTAAATAATCTTATTCTACTATCATTTATTTTAATAAAACTGAAAAAAATTTTACGATATCAAAATATTAGTAAACAAATTTACAAACTTAAACAAATATCTATCACTTTGTGCTATAAAAAACGAAATATATTTTTTTATAAATAAAAGTGTAAAACTAACACAAAACAAAGAAAAAGAAAGAAGTTATTCATCTGGAGTTTCCATCTAATTTTTATCTGAAGAAAATACGTGACCACAACCTAACCTTTTAATCGTATTATTTGTGATACAAAAATCGTAGCAATTTTTGTCTCTTGACAAACTTTTGGTATATAAAATGCCTTCTATTGTTTTCACTTTAGGTTTGTTGCGTAGGTAGTTCAGTTTTTATTAAACAAATGTGAAAAAATGTTCTCTCTACTGCTGCTTTCGAGTGTGGTAAGCAAAAAATCTGAAAAACAAATCTAACGACCCGCAAATTTTAGAGAGTCATCCGAGATTTTTACTAATGAATTTTTTCCCAAAACAACAAGGTATCGTTATCAAAATTGTTTAGTGGGATCTTGACATTCGCCATTCGTTATTCAGATTTTGGATTTCATTTGGATTATATTGGAACTATTTGAACTACGTATATTGAGAAAGTGCAATGTGAAAATAGAAACAGAGTTTCAAACCTCAATTGCAATCAAATTGCAATTTGCAAAGATCAATGTCGTGAGATTCGCTGATTGATATTTCTATAAAGGTAAAAATCGTGAGATTTGGTACTTGATTCATGGGATCGGGAGAAATAACCGAAATCTGACAACACTGGCCCACGCAAGCAGCCCGTACGAAGCTAACCGAAGCAGACCGAGGACGGACTTCGGCTGCTGCTCCGTTCCTGAATCTAGATTTGTTCGTTGCATAGATAAAGCTGTGTTTATTTGAATTTACTGGCGGACGAACCCGTCTCGTGGTTAAGAATACTATCCTTTTTTAACTACGTTATCTAAACAAGGAGAGCGCGCTGACCGACTGGAATCGGTTTGTCGTTGATGAATTCGGGAACAAGGCTATTCGTATACTGCGCATGCGTTCCTGTGGCAGAGATTTCGCCCATAGTGGAGTTAAATAGTTCTGCGCAACCTATGTATTTTATGAAATATCAGCAGTCCAAGTATGTATGTCGCTGCATTATGCTTAGTAAATATTTGCCGTTGGGATTCGACGATAGCACCCATAAACTTTTTATGCGTTGCAGGTACATGCAAAAAGTAGCCAACGATCCTGAATAAAGGGTTAATATCACCTGAAAAAGAAGGTTAACCTTTAAGCGCTAACGAGCGGTCTATGATACCCCGTCGACTATATTACATGTTACAATATGGCAAGGCAGGGGTACTGGGTACCTTTCGGTGATGACGCAATTTCTTAGTTAATCGGCAACGGCAGCTTGAACAGTGTAGTGTGCTAATATTGCAAAATTAAATCCTAGCGGTCGCTGAGACCTCACGTTAGCTATTGTGTACCAGAGATAAATATGGCTATTTTCAGTTCAGACCACCTGGAAAACGAGCAACTTGTTCTAAATGTCCACCAAGATCAAAAAGAAAGACTCAATGTGGATGTGTGTCCTACAAAAAACCAATATATCCTTAATGTTAAAAAAAATCTGCATTGAATATGTGTTAGATAGTAAGGAGTACGTACCAAATTTTAAAAAATGGAATTTTTGTTATTTACGTTAGGCTTAGTCTAATGCAAATTTTATTTTTTTATGAATTTTTTAATCATTTATGAATAAATGTATCAATAAAAAAAAGATTGCGGTCTCATAGACCGCACGTTAGCGGTTGTGTTCAATTGCCGCACGTTAGCGATTAAAGGTTAAAATGGTAAAATTAGGTATGTATGTATATTGATAAAGCCCAGTTCATAACTTTTTTTTTCTTTAACCCACTCATATTTTTACTGTACCGAAGGTTCACATAATGTCCATTATCATACACAGTCTGACTCACATATCTATTTAGACCTGGAGACATTCTTAGGGATTTCATCAGCCCTTTAAGTGGACGTGTCGGGTGCCTCCTCGGCCGCCAAGGAGCTCCTCTCTATCACTTTCTAAACAAATAAACAAAAGTTTGCAAAAAGTATATCAGTACATTACATTTATAGTAATACTCACTTTTAATAGGAAATAACTCTAAATTAAAATAAATGACTGGAGAAACTTCTAGGTATTTTCTTTTTGCCTCAACAGCCAAAGACGAAAGGCATGGCCGTATAAAGAATAGGCTGACCTAGAAACATTCAGTGATTTAGTACGAAATTACTCTTTCCGTACAGGACAGATAACAAAGTAAAATGGATTTGTTGGTTTTGCTAATTTCCAAAGAGCCACTGATTTAACAGCAACTTTTGGAGAGTTTCAAAATTTCTTTTATGGTCCTCGTCAAATATAATTCATATTCGTATAGAAACTGATTTTTTTTTATATGCCGACTGTGAAAGATATTTTCAGTATTTAGTCCAAGCGAATAAGTTTTCTGAACCCTTTAAATAAATAATAAAATAAATTAGTTTGGTATAAAATTTTTGTTTAAATTTATTGCAAACAGTGTATTTAAATTAGCTCACACCTTTTTTAAGGCCTTTTTAACTTGCAAGAAAAATTAGAACAATATCCGAAAAATATAATTAATTTAATATAATATGCGCTCCGACAAATTTTTTTTCTCGGCTGGCGATTTTTTGTTTGAACATGCGATTTATTTTATAGAGTTTTTTTTATAAATAGTTGAGGCAATGAAGCACTCAACCTCGGAATTTTTTACACTAAAACGGAACGGAATGAGGTTTTTTTGCATTCGCTTCCAAACATTATTTGTAAAAAATGTATCTACTTTGCATCTTATACAAACCGGAAATTGCATTGCTGCATGTTGCAGTCAAAAATGCATTCAAAAAATGCATTTTTTGAAGTCGCTTCAAGAAAATTATATAACTTTGTTAATAAGACTCAGAATTGGCCCAAACCGGGATCCTGGGGGTTTTCGTGGTCGCTGATCACGATTATGATGTTCAAATTAACCCACAGCCGACCTGGAGCTCAGGATCGCTGATGAACATCATCTCCGTGGAACTCTTCCACAATTCACGCGGGGAAGGAGAGAAACTCGGCTCCCGAGGGATTTTTGGGTTGCTGAATTCAAATATGGCATCGGCGAACACCCCCCGGACACCTGGTGCTCCGGAACCAGGACGTGGACGCCATCCCTGAGAGTTTTCCTGACAAGGTGGCAAAAAACAAACCGAAAATCGTTGTGTGGGCATTTTTGGGGGCGCTGAATCCAAATTTCACGCCGAAAATGACCCCCGAACACCTGGTGCACCGGAACCTGGACGCGGACGTCCTCTCCGAGGGTTTTCCAGACACAATCGCTAAAGACAAACCGAAAATCGTTATGGGGTTTTTTTTTGGGGCGCTGAATCCAAATTTCTCATCGAAAACAACCCCCTGGATTCGAGGAGGGCAGCTAAGAGACCCCTTTATGTGAATTTCATTTCATTTTTTGCAAATGTGACACCTGGAGATGACGTTCAGGCCCAGGTTTCGGTGCACCAGGTGTTGGGGGGGGGGGGGGGGTCGTTTTCGATGAGAAATTTGGATTCAGCGCCCCAAAAAACCCCCCATAACGATTTTCGGTTTGTCTTTAACGATCGTGTATGAAAATCCTCGGGGATGACGTCCGCGTCCAGATTCCGGTGCACCAGGTGTTCGGGCGGTCGTTTTGGACGTGAAATTTGGATTCAGCGCCCCAAAAAACGATTTTCGGTTTGTTTTTGCGATCTTGTCAGGGAAACTCTCGGAGATGACGTCCACGTCCAGGTTCCGGCGCACCAGGTGTCCGGGGGGTATTCGCCGATGCCATATTTGAATTCAGTAACCCAAAAAAACCCCAGGCGCCGAGTTTCTCTCCTTCCCCGCGTGAATTTTGGGAGAGTCCCACGGAGATGACGTTCACCAGCGATCCTGAGCTCGAGGGCGGCTGTGGGTCAATTTGAACATCATAATCGTGATCAGCGATCTCAAAAACCCCCGGGAACCCGGCATGAGCCAATTCTGAGTCTTATTAACAAAGTTATTTCATTTTCTTAAAGCGACTTCAAAAAATGCATTTTTTGAATGCATTTTTGGCTGCAGCACTGCAATTTCCGGTTTGTATAAGATACAAAGTAGATACATTTGTTACAAATAATTTTTGGAAGCGAATGCAAAAACCGCATTCCGATCGGTCTTAGTGCAAAAAATTCCGAGATTTTGGCTTTTTTAGTGCTTCATTGCCTCGACTAAAATGGTAACAATATGACTTACAGTTGGCGAGGACTATATACGTATTTAAATTGCGAGAAGAACATAACGTGTCCGCTTTATCGAACCCTTTATCCTTTGACGTTTGGTGGTATCAATTTTTTCTTACCACGAATTCTGCAGAAAAGCACCATACCAAAACAAGGAGGAAGTTTAAGTAGCCACATATCCATGCAATACCTTCCAAAACCCTTTGATAGAAGATGCTTTATTCTGCCAAATCAGTTTGGTCAATAAATCTGTATTTAGAGATAGAAAATGTACATGATTGTTTATTGCATAAATCATTTAAGCAAGTCATTATAAACCTAAAAATATTATTTTAAACACACAACAAAATATTATTTTAAACACGACACACTTACAACGGTATGCTACACTATGACGTCACTTGGAGGGAAAATCCTAAATTACTAGACGCTTGCACGCCTTATACATAAGTACCACAGGCATATATTATACGTATTAAATAAATATACCGCTGGTTGTCTCGAATTCGTGATGCCAACACTGTGAAATGGAGATATACAATCTCGCATAAGTCTATCCTTTCTTCTGATATTTCTGTATAAGCGCATGCGTTAATACGAATGTTTTCATTGGTCAGAAATTGTACTGAATTAGATGGTGAATTGTACTAATCATCGGCTGTTGTGCGTATATTTCGGCTTCTTTCAGCTTTCTGGTTTTTCTAGTTTACAGTTGGATCGCCATTCGCCATTTTTTCTTTGTGAAATGTTGTATTTTGTATTCGGTGTTCTTGTGGTTTATTTTGAAGTGTGCTAACTTATTCCCTGATGTACAACAAGTAATAAACTAGTTCAATTATACTAAAAAACCAGCCCTGTCAGGAAACTTATGAAGCGTGGCGCCGTTAGATTGCGAATAGCAACACAAAATTTAGCGCAATGGCAGTTTACGAAATATCTGAAGAAAGGATAGACTTATGCGAGATTATATATCTCCATTTCACATTGTTGGCATCAAAATCAGCACATTGAGTAAATGGGGAACCCGCGGTATATTTATTTAATACGTATATGACTACAGGTCAGTTTATTGTCGGGTAGTGTGTTGAGTTGACGCTAATTAAAATATGATTGTCATATGTCATTTGCTCAGGTAAGCGCCTAGTCAAGTTAAGATTTTCCCTCGAAGTGACGTCACAACGTAGCATACCGTTGTAAGTGTATCGTGATTGTAAAGAAAATTACTAGGATAATTTAACTATTTTTTTATTTTTCGGCACAATTTACTTATTAATTTGAATAGTCGCCTTTTTCGCGCGCCTTCAAATAACGTAAGATGATATCTAAGCCGCGCGTTGCTATTTTGTTCTAAGTTCTTAAGTTCAATTTACAAAAATTATTCACGTGCCTGTCAAAAATTAGGAACAAAAATTGAGATTAAGAACTTATCGCCGAGTGTATATTGAATTTCCTATACTCACCATACCTAACTGGAATCCACATGCCGCATAAATCTGCACCATTCCAGTTTTTAGTTTAATTCTATTAGCAATTTCTTCACCCTCCAGAGAATTTGGAATTTGAATGTACTGAGGTCGTAATACTTTGTTAACAGCATTAACAAACTGATATAAACATTTATGGATAGTACTTTTGTTAACAGCAAAAATGTTACCAACAACCCTGTACTCACAACAGCTACTCATTTTATAAAGTGCTATGACAATTTTTTTTCAATAGAAACAGGTTCACGTATAATGCAATGTTAAAGGTAGACCTTTTAACGCGAAAAGTTTCGACAAAATCTTGGTCTTTCATGTGATGTAAAATAATTGTTTCCCATAAGTGGCTGCTTCTTGGTTTCATCCAACAGCGTCTAGATCTTGGCGGAATATTTTGAAAAACGATTCTTGGGATTCCCGTTAATAGTTCATTATAAAATGAGTGAGAACTTAACGTTAAAGACCTAACTTTTCCAATAGTATGCTCCCTTTTTTTCAATATTTTCGAGAGTATCCGTTTTCTTCTTTCATACAACAGTTGATTCATAATATTATAAAAAAAATAAACACTAGCTAAATTGTCCATTGTTTCTGACTGAAAATATTAATAATTTCATAATTTCAATAATTTGCTAGTATTTAATTTCCTTCTCAACAACATACGGATAAATATAAATCACTAATCAGCTGTTTTCAGCATGCCAGCGTCCCAGTTGATCAAACTTTCTTATGTTGGCAATGGCAAACAGCTGTTTAACGTCATCATACAATAGTATATTGTACAACGAGCATGGAATGACACGCATTTCCTACGAGTATGACGTTTGCAGCACGATGCCGCAGGCGAGTGCTGCAAATCATACGAGTAGGAAATGGTCATTCCATGCGAGTTTTACACTATACTTTTTCTACGAATGTTACTGTTAATAAAATGGGATTAGTAATATTTTTCTTTTTAAGATGTCAAAAAATGTCAATGAAATTATAAAGATTTTGACGCGGCACCGGTCAACGCCACCTTTGTAAAAATATACTCGCGCACAAAGTGAACTTTGTAGTTCAATCACCATGGTGATTGAAGCACAATGAAAATGTGTATAAAACAATGGACTATCTTCCGCAATTACTATTGAACATACAAAAAAGGTTTTTATTGACATGAGTAGAAAAATCCCTTTTAGATCTCGTCGTGTAAACACAATCTAAAGCGTATTTTCACTAAATCGCATTTTTGGTTAAAACGCATTAAGCGCTCGTGTAAACTATGTATTTAAATCATATTTTGCTTCCACAAGTGTCACTTTAATTTTGATGGTAAGTAGTGCTCTTTTACGTAGAAATTTTATAAAGAAGTAACTAATAATTAGTTGCTGTTTCTGTTTCATAAACGTAACCTTAAAAAGAACATTTCAGAAATAAGGCCCACAAAAAAATTAAGGCTCGCATTCTTTCTGAGGATTCACAAGTTACATCAAAAGGTTCGTGGTTTTGTCCAGTATGCCCGAAAATCACAGCAACGTGATATGAGACGTTGCATTTCCTGAAACACATGGGCACATGAAAAATATATAGGGTTTACACCCTCTGATGACGATGACTACATGTGTATATCCTGCGAACCATAAATAGGTAGGCATTTTTTCTAATGGAATCAATAAGATCTTTGGTTGCAGTTTTACGAACGAAAAATATGTACTATTATATCAATCGTTATTGTTGTCAATGAATGTGTTTTTTAAGTTAATAGTATATTTTTTATGTTTAGGAAAGAGGGGCCTTATTTTTGTGACTAACAGAAATAAGGCCCATTTGCTGACTTTTTTTCGAAAACGTTTAATCTATTTTTTAAAAAACTTGTAGTTTTAGTAGACTACTATGTACCATTTATTGTTTAATAAAAAGTTAGGTTCTCCTGTTTGATTATGGTAATTTTTTTTTTAGGGGGGCCTTATTTGTCGCAGGTATCTTATAACATGCCTACATAGATTACATTTCCCTTCCATACAGACATGCACGGTAAGTTAGTTGCTTAGGCTTGAAATTATACGTGAGCTGTCAAAGATAAAACAAAAAAATAAAATAACATCATTGTGTTTTGAGCAATAAAGTTTGTTTTGGTTTGCTTTTGATTTGATCTTACTTTGACCCTGACTCAGTACCTACTCTTTTATAAAAGTTTTTGCAAAACTGAAATAAAGTTTATAAAGAATTTAAAACGCAGCTTTTATGTCTTTTTTGTCAAAAGTAAACATATAGCGTTAAATTTAATTGTTCCGTTTATAAAAAGTTGCTTTCATTCGTCAAAGAAAAACTTAACAGGTTTACTTTTTTTAAAATTTATATTCCCTTACGCTTTAGCAAACAAGAGCAGGAATGCCGGAATAAAAAAAAATATTACACAGAAAATCGTAGCCAGCGAGTAAAAATTTCGTTTCTTAATAACAACTGGGAATATTTAATCATTCCTTTGTTATGCTTCTCCCGTTTTATGTTAACGTTAAAGTCAGACACTCCGTTTATGCCAGTATTGCCTAGGGAATCTTAGCACTACCTAGAGATTTCAGTTAAAGTACATAATCATTAATGAATGATTATTGAAAAGGCATTTTATAGACGACTGATCGCGTTTCTTGAATATGAAAAAATCTTTATATCGCCACAGTTTCGATTTCGTGAATGCTGTCTACTCAGCATGCAGTCGTCGCCCTCTATAATCGGATCTTAGAAAATCTTGATAAGAGCAATCAGGCAGCTTGTCTGTTTTTTGACCTTAAGAGATCTTTTGATGGAATTTGTTTGATAAACTTATTAATTATGATATTCGCGGTAACGCACTGAGTTGGTTAAGGGATTTTCTAACGCAATGGTCCCAGAAGGTTGTATTGAAGCAACATCATAAACCATATTTCTCCACTACCAAAATGGTAACTAGTGGAGTACCACTATTATGTATAATCTTTATCAATGACATTGAATCGGAGGGCTTTACAGATCATTATAATTATGTCCTTATTTTTTTGTCGGTGATACTGCGGTGGCTTGCGCATAACCTACGGCTGAGGACCTTAGTGGGAGTGCCGGTACTATGGTGCGGTTTCCCTAATGCAGGGCTATTGCTAGGGGAATAGCTTGATTCTGAATGAAAGTAAGACTGGGTTAATTTACTTTTGTCTTAAGGATTTGAATAAGAACTTATTAGTTAGATTGAATAATCAAACCATTAAGCAGTCGTAAATCGCCAAATTTCTTGGAGTTTCCTTTGATTTAAAATTCTCATGGAATCAACAGGTGGATTTTGTTCTGAAAAAACTTGCTGTCTACTGTTTCGTCCTTTTGCAATTGCGCAGTAAAATCGACTTAAATCTTCTAAAATTATATATTTTTTCATACGTTCACTCCTGCCTGAGCTCCGGAGTTTTGGTTTGGGGCAACAGCAGTAAGGCAAATGAAGTTTTTAGTTTACAAAAATGAATTATAAAAACCATGATGTTTAGAAAACGTACTTTTTCATGTCGGTAACTCTTTCCGCAACTTGGCATTCTGACTTTTCATTCTTTGTTTGTATTAAACTGTTTAACTTATGCAAAAACTAATTTGGACGTATTTACGTGGACGCGGGAATCAAGTGAACAATATTACTTTGGACGAAATTTGAATATTGATGTTCCTCGTCATAGATTGTCGAGTGTAGTCTTACTAAGTAAACTATTTAATACAGCACTAATGGAGATTAAACGGCTCAAAGTGGTCACCAAAAAAAATTTAGACTTGGCGGTGAGGGATATTTTAATGAGAAATGTTTTTTATTCTGTCACAGAGTACCTAAAATATAAATTTAGAATAACAAATAGAATATTTTCACAACAATTATTTTTTTTTTCTTGATAAAGAATGAACTGACAGTACTGTGTTTCTTTGGCTATACATTATGTGAGTCTTAGAATAGTGATGTTGGTCTTACTATTTTCATAGTCTATTTACTTTATTAATGTATTATTGTAAGACTATATGTGTAAGACTGACAACATCCCATACTTACTGTGTAATTCCTGACGAAAATAAAGTTTTTTTTTATTTATTTTATTTATTTTAACTTAAAAAGGTAACGTATGGATTAACTATTTATTGCTGATATTACCCAATGTATGGTCATTAAAGTGCGAAATTTTAAACTGCTGACGTCTTTTTAGTAGGAAGCCTTGCGGTACCCTCAGGCCTGCCGGGCTGGTCTTTGTCGACCGCGAGGACCTGATTTTCAACAATAATTAGACTATATTCATTTTAGCAAAACGGGCCGAGATAAAAATTACCCCACCAAAAACATACATCAAAAAACAGGCCCAGTTCTCGTCAGGACGGTGTGTTTTTTATCTGAAAAAAATAACTGAAATGTAAAAACTATGCCAAGTTCCTTGCCTACACGTTTTTATCAGTGTTTTGATAAGCACAGAAAAATATTGTGTAAATTGATAAATATTCAGACCAAACTTGGCAAGTTTTCAACGGTCACAATATTGCTCAGTTCTTTTAAAAACTTACCAAGTTGGTCTGTAAATGTATCAATTCACACAATATTTTCTGTGCTCATCAAAACACTGATAGTAACGTGTAGCCAAGGAACTTGGCGTAATTTTGACATTTGAGTTATTTTTTCAGATAACAAAACACACAGTCCTGACTAGAACTTGGCCTGTTTTTTTATATGTACGTTTTTGGTGGGATTTAATAACATTTTGTTCAGATACCAAATGATATTTATTTATTATTAGTACTTATATGTGTATACTCGAAGCCAAAATTTTTAATAATGGCTTTTTGTCGATAAGGTTCATTCCTGCTGTCTCTGCTTGTTGCGATTATCATAAAATAGAGGTATTTGAAAATAAAACAGACATAAAAAAAACTGTTTTTGCACGGGATCGAATCGAGGAGCTACTGCGTGTTAGGCGGATGTGATAACCACTACACTATGTACACACATAACTTTCTAAAGCAGAAGTCGCTACCTATTTTGTGTCAGAATCCGCCATCATGTTGGATTTTCCCCCATATTGGATTTTTATTGATTTTTGATTTTATCGCAATTATCATTTTAAACACTGGATATGTATTTCAAAGCTCTAGCTCGATTGGAAGTACCCCAGATTTATGATCTTTTAGTCAGTGAGTCAGTGAGTGCCCTAAATTGTGCTTTTTGGACACTCGTATGTTGGAAACTATTCCACTTAGACGTATGAAATTTAGAATACTGCTTCTTTTTAGCTACCTTAACCACTCTGAAAAAATTTAGTCCTGTAACGCAACTAGCCTCGAAGATAGAGGGGGTCGGAAAGTGCTCGAATTGGTTAGTGTAAATATTGCACAGTGCGCGCGCAGGTCCGTTTTGCAAGAACTTGGCCTGGCGCACTCTGTGTGCTTTGATTTGGAGTTTAAGCAAATGGCTGAAATATTAGAACAACTTAAGGTTTTTAACAACGAATTATTACAATGGCATGGCAAAAACTTGTCAAAACCTAACTGATCAGCTAGAAGATCTTATTTTTCGTCATCCGTATCTGAAACCTTTTAAGTGAATCCCGGTAATTAATATGTTCAATAATACAGAATGCTTTAAAATTGTAACTCCCCCTTCGTATTGCGACGCACCTTGTTATAGAAAAAGTGTTTAGTTATAAACTGTCAAAGATACTGTGTTGAGTATCATTGACCAAGTACTTACCGCTTAAAACTTGAAAGAAAAGAACATTAAAATAATTCCGAAAGGTACACTAGAGAAAAACAGAAACAACAGGGTGTTCTGAGTGAAGCAAGCTGTAGAAGAGCGCATGCAAATTAGCCCTTAGCTCAGTTAGCCGGATAGTTTCTATTGTACGCCACCAGTTTTTACACCGACACAAACTGGAAGTCGCCTTGGTGGTCTAGGAACCTGCTTCACACACAACGAAACCGCTATTCATAATTTAATTCAAAATGTAAGGCGTAGTGAGCTAAATGAAACAACGTAAATACATTTAGCCCTATATACATATATTTTTACAAAATTTATAACTGTTTACAAAGAAAAAGAAAATAGAATGGAAGCCGCTGAGAAGCTTTACATTAATTTAAAAAATATATCTTGGGCCGTTGTCCTCTTCGAAAAAGGTACTCTGGGGATATTTGATCTCCTCCAGATAAGAACACAGGAAGGCTCTTTAGCCCCCTCCAGAAGAAAATGTAGGTTCGTTGAACCCCCAGATTGGTAACACTGGAAAATACTGACAGTGACAGCTGTGAGTACAAAAAGCTAACCTGTCAATATAAGAAAATTTATCAATTAAATTAATTATAAAATTTAAGAACAAGATCTGGGAAAACGAATGCCGTTTAAATAATACAGAATATTAAAGAGCAAGGGCGGAATCCAGGACACAGCGGGAGTGAAAATCACAAGAATTAAATCCAATCCAATGTCGAGAGAAAATGTAAACAAATACCTTCAGGAAATGTAAGTAACTCATTAATTATTTTAAACAGATTAAGAGCGACCGTCTATACATATGGAGGACTTTGAGTAAGGCGAAGAAAACAAAATTCAGGATCAAAGAACGTTAAATCAAACCACAAGCTACGAGCCAATAAACAAGCTGACTTGGACAACACTTCTAGGAAACAACCTGAAAACAAGGCAAGACAAATTACACGGCGTAACCGTTGCATAAAAATACAGCAGCCTAAATTATGGTAGGAATTATACAATTTTAAACAATAGTAGTTAGTAAAACTCACAGCGACAAAATTAAACTGTCACAGTATCTGTGGCAATGCGCGTGGTTGGAGGAGAAGTAATTCTTGGTCCGAACTATACTAGTCCAGTTTTACTTTCATGTTGCTGATTTTAACTAATTCTATTATATTCAGCTCTGAAATTGAAGGCTGTTATGTTTTGTATCAAGCAATAATAATTTACGTCGAGGTCAGCTCAGCCATGTAACCGAATAATATTGTCATAGTTATGTTACCATGGATTATTTTATTAATTATTTTTAAAATCACACTTCATTTATATAAAGATTATTTTGACAATAACGATGAATAGATACTCTGTTATTCGGTGGACTTGGTGACGACATTGGAGGTCAGCTTGGTTTTGTTTAACCTTATTGAGTAAGTCAAGGTATGCTGACCTAGCAATGCACCGATTGTCGATAACTGCATAATGGAGTGATAGGTAGTCGTTCTTAAGATGTCGAGATAAGACATGTGCCCGTTGGTCGGGAGAAGAGCCGCCCTTATAGAGAAGATGTAAGGGAAGTGTATAAGTAAGTGCCTCATTTCATTTATTTAAGGCCAAACTTTATTTTATTGCTATTATTGTTGATTAATTATTAAATGTTATATTTTTTATAACCTGTTTTAACTTCATTCCCTCCATACGATCCCAGAGACTATTACTTAGTCTCAGTCGCAAAAACCCCCGTTGTGACATTTGGTGGAGGCGCCGTTTTTACTCTCCATACACAATAAATTATAACTTTTTTGGTGCAAAAATTAAATATTCTTTAATAAATTCTGTCCATTGTGTGAGAGTAGGCATAAAGTTTCTTTAAGTATAGATAAACATTTGATTAGAATCTGAGGGAATGAAGTATATTTTAATTAAATTGTATAAAATAAGAGTTGGCAATTGTTTACTTTACGTCTATAATAGAATAAGTGGTGCAAGTTAATTTTAATTTGCCAAACTCGGCCTCTTCAAAAAGTATTCTGAAATTTTAATGGTAATTTATATAGGTACAATTTTTGCTTTTATTCAAAATAAAACTATATTACCATAAATTTTTTCACGTTGAGTGTTTATTTTAAATATAATATACAAGTTTGTCCCTTAAAGAGAAGTAAAAATGATTTTGGAAGAAGCTTTAAATACCCGTATTACACCAGTGCTACCTCCATATTTTCAGGCACCTATTTTCTGTCCTAAGTGTTTTATTTCTCAGAGAATTTAATAAAATTTGTGAAAGAAACCGCTGGTCTGGCAAAGACAAAATTTACTATTTTTTATCATCATTAGAGGGTGTTGCCTACATTTGGTATAGTAATTATGTTAAACAATCGGAAAACTTAAAGAAAAATTGGGAGGAAGTCTCCCGAGATTTTTTATTTGAATTTGGAGGGAAATATGAAGTTTCAAAATTTGAAATCAAACTGCTAAATAGGCAACAGCAGCAAAATGAAAGTATTAAAGATTATTATTACGATACAATCATGTTATGCGACATTATTGATCCTAAAATGCCGTTAGATAAAATTATAGGATACTTTGAAAAGGTCTACATCCTTCCTTTAAAGCAAATTATAAATTTCTGTACGACCCAGATCTTTCAAAAAATGATTTTAATCAGCTTATCCTCAAACTGCACAACATATGGGAACTAACGGTTAACCGGCGGGTTATTATCAATGAAAAATGCAATTTACAATACCTAACCAGCACCCATGTACAATCTAATCAAAACGTTTTATTATTACACCCTACTCAACCTTACAGTACAAGTGAGAAAGAAACTATAATGCCCCCAACAAATGAAAATTTACACCACTGCTTAAAACAAGAGACAACTTCTAAATCAGCATTCTTAAAATCGGCTAAAACTACTAAAGAACATCAACTAACAACAAAATTAAATCAATTGTTTTGAAAACTAAAGAACACGATATTAGATATTTGAAGCAATTACGAGATAATTTTGCGGTAAATACATGTCTTTTTAATAAATTGGATATTATATTACATAAATGCCCTTATATTGACAAGAATAAAATCAAAATTGACCTCACAACAAACTCGAACCAACCAGTTACTATATTTAAAAACAGAACTCTAGGACGCTTTTTATTACCGAAAAACCCTTTAACGGCTCAAAGTCTATTTGTTTAAAAAGAAATAGGTCAAAGGGAAAAATAAATGAAGAAAAACCTAATAATTATTCTTTTACATACCTTTATTTTACATAAAATAATATCCACAAAGAGTTTTTTTTTGAAAATTTTGTTTTAAGTAAATGCTATTTATTGTATCCTGACGTTTACAAGTAAAAATATTTTTTTTTTGTATTACAGTAACAAAGAACTAAGTCAAAGCGTTTGTTAAAGTGTGCATATACATATACATATGTACGTACGTATGTATGTATCTACGTTTCTTCACATTTGTTTCTCTACTAAACTTTTATTTCAGAATATAAAATACGTTAGCAAAAAAGGTGCTTAGTTATACCGGAAAATGCTTCTTTTATAAATAATTTTTCTAGTTGAATGTAAGATTTTATGCAAGTATGAGTATCAAAGTATTATGAGTTCAAGGACCTATCTAACACCTGAGATATTTCTCGTTTTAATTTGAACTGATTTTTCTTTGGTTCAAAATTTAGTGTAAAATTGATTAGTTTTTATTTATCTAACATTGCATACTATTTTAGTTCCAAGTCAATATTTTAACGCAGAAATTGTAATCTTTTTAATGTCCACAGTACAATTCGTCAATCTTCTCTTGATACATTTTCTATGTTTTTTTTACGTTGGACGACAAGATCCAAATTATATTGCTTGTTTAATTGCTTGTTTCAATTTTTGTGCCGCAGAAAATCTATTTCTGATGTGTAATTTATTTGCAATTAAACATATGCACATAGGCGTTATGCAAGAAAAATAACGGAAAAATTTGATTAGATTTTTATTTTTAATTTAGTACTAATTTAATTTTAGTACTAGTTACAAGTTTTAAAATGTGTTTTATCATGCGAAAAAAAGAATAAATCAAGTTTTACGCAATTAACGAAGACCACTGGTAAATAAGGGCATTAATGTGTTGTATTTTTAACATAATAGCCAGCGACAATTTTCTTTTCAATTTCAGAAGTTTGTTTTAAAATTAGATATTTCTTAAATAACTAACTAGTAAACATATCAACATTTTATTATTATTGCTTACGTTTATAGAAATACTAAATATTATTAGACGTAATTGTTATACGCCCAAGGTATAAAAAATATTTTTTGTTATCAAAAGCATACATAATTTTGCTTTATTTCAAGTTCATAATAAATCATAATATACACTCCTGACCCAGAGAATGGCAGGTACCAAGAATTTTATATTATTATACAATAATGGCATAAGTTTACCGAACTAGCACGCGTCTCATATTCGCATGCTGCAAGTACTCA
This sequence comes from Philopedon plagiatum, assembly GCA_963971165.1. NCBI lineage: Eukaryota > Metazoa > Arthropoda > Insecta > Coleoptera > Curculionidae > Philopedon > Philopedon plagiatum. The sequence goes on along the minus strand of OZ020195.1, from coordinate 63,234,651 downwards.
TTCATATTATTTATTTTTTTTTATTTTTATGCATAATCAAAGGAATTATGAAAAACTAAATGGAAAAAGAAAAAGGGTTTATGCGTGCAAAACCAGAGTCGTTTTTATCCAGAATTATTATCTAGTTAATCGTGGCATAAAACAATTTTTATAGGCATGAGATGATTGAAACTTATAATAAACTTACGTAAGAAAGTAAGAGTGTTACAAATCAAAATATATAGAGATTTTTTTTTCAATGCAATATTAAAGCATCGTGCCTAAGTTCGTAAGTTAAATACACGAGTATGTATTTATTATTCTCGAGTACAGAACGATTCATTTTAAGCAGGGATAGAAAAGTTGCGAATTCATTTTTGTCAAAGAAGTTATAGGTACATATTTTATGAAATAATAAGGCACACACAAAAAGTGTTACGAAAAGGGTAGCTAGAGAATTAGCAATCAGCAACATAATGCTATAGCCCTACTGCAAAAAAGTCATTTGCAGGTTAAACTTTACCGACAAGTAAGGTATTTTGAAATGGTTTTCAAGTGTAACAAATTTTATGAAGAAGAGACAAGTGAATGTCTTATGTTATTCAATACCCTGCGTGGCACGTAGCCAGGGGAGTAGTTGTTTTAAGAATTTACGCATCTTGTCTTCATAAAAGGTGACGCTAGTGTTTGAGCACAATGTTTAAACAAATCGATGATGTTTAGTGGTACAGGATGTTACCAGGTGAGATAAGCCTGAAGTTATCTATTTCTCTTAGGGAAGGTTTACAGATTTTTTAAGAGTTTCTGGTATTTGTAAATACTGCGTGAGCTAAAACTGCTCAAATGTTCGTACGGTTATTACTTATTGTTGACAGCATGTAAAATATCGTCAGACATATTTTTGAAAAAACAGTAGCACAAAGTATTTTTTTTTTTGTCACGAAACTGCCTACTACCTCTCAGTAAATTGACATAATTTAAGCTTTTCAAATAATCCTAAAACATTTTAAATTTTATTAGCAAGTACTAACCTAGACTTTCAACTTTGTACTAAAGAGTTGCTTTTTTATTTATTCTAGTATTAAAAATCCTAGGTATACTAGAAGTTAAATATTAAGGTATACTCTAAGCCTAACACTAAAGATTCATTTTAAAAAATTAGACGAACGTTATAACTCAGTATACTTGGAGGTAGAAAAAGAGCAAACTGAAACTAAACAGGGATAGTTCTTCTGTTAAAGGAGTGCTATGTTATTATTTTAAACATGCATGTATTATTTGAATTTACAAGAATTTGTAATTTAATTATTGATGTGCAAATTAAGTTTAGCTTATAGACTAGTTTAAATATTAGGGATTTTTAATATTAGATATACGTACGTGTAAAGAGAAATGTATTTTCTCATTTTAATTTTGTAAATAATTAAAGCATGTAAAATTAGGACTATATATTCATAAGTGTTGATACGCACTCTATGTTTCATGTAACTGGATACAATAGCTCGATGGCAGTGGAGGTTAGGGATGAGCCAAACAACATGCACAACAACTTCCTACAACAAAGGGGAGCCAGAATATATCGCATCATACCTAAACCTGAGCAAACAGAAGCTGTTACTCAAAGTCACCACAACGCACGCAAGCAAAGAAAAGGCAGTTACACCATCACGTTAGGTAACCCAACACCTAACAGTATCTTGTGTCTCGAAAATGCCCTAGGTACCAGGGCTCAGTAGAGACGACCTTATCAAAGCAAGCCGCTTCCAGCTGCATCAATCTTGCAACATCTTGTAGAATTGTGGCGATGAAGAATGGGGGATAGGGAAAATCCATCCAAAAGTGGTGAATGTTAAGTTCGTAGGAAATTTATATTATCCTTAATATAACTAAACTACTTCTGGCTCATAGTTGTGCATAGTTTATCATTATTCGGCGTTATTACAATTAAGCAAATCTTCAGTAAAAACTCCTTATATGTTGCCGTAAATGCCCGTGTCACGATCTCATTTTTCAAAGAGTGCTACTTTTTGAGGTTTTGTTATGGAAATATTTAAAAGATATGTTACTAATATCAACAAGTTTAATTTTATTGTATATTTTTCGTTTTTATAATTATTGTCTTTAGTATAAAAAAAAGTAATATTTTATAAGTTGATAAGACTAAACCTTCTATATGACGTTAAATGTGGCTATCTATGCAATATTTTATAAAAGTTAAATAATTAGAAAGTTTACTTAAATTGAGTAAATAAAGCAAAATAAAAAGAAATAAAGTTTTCAGTAATTATTAAATTATTCTTTTACGCGAATTTTAATTATTATGCTATACGTCTCTTCAAGATTTTTTTGACCAATACTAGATTCAAATTTTTACAACTTCTCATCAACTTATAAGTTTTATTAAAAATCTTGTTTTTTTGTAAATTTAATTAACCTCTGGCGGCTTGACCAACATATTTGTATTGCATAGTGATGGAAATTTTGTAAAGCTGTGGGTCCAGCTTTCGCGAACGAGGGGCATATGTCATAGTTATGTTACCATGGATTATTATTTTATTAATTATTTTTAAAATCACACTTCATTTATATAAAGATTATTTTGACAATAACGATGAATAGACACTCTGTTATTCGCTGGACTTGGTGACGACATTGAAGGTCAGCTTGGTTTTGTTTAACTTTATTGAGTAAGTCAAGGTATGCTGACCTAGCAATGCACCGATTGTCGATAACTGCATAATGGAGTGATAGGTAGTCGTTCTTAAGATGTCCAGATAAGACTTGTGCCCGTTGGTCGGGAGAAGAGCCGCCCTTATAGAGAAGATGTAAGGGAATTGTATAAGTAAGTGCCTCATTTCATTTATTTAATGCCAAACTTTATTTTCTTGCTATTATTGTTGATTAATTTTTAAATGTTATATTTTTTATAACCTGTTTTAACTTCATTCCCTCCATACGATCCCAGAGACTATTACTTAGTCTCAGTCGCAAAAACCCCCGTTGTGACAATATTCTTGACACAGGCTAGGATTTTTTACTTATTTTTTTTACTATCAATAATTTAGCAGTACCTAAAAAAAGTCCTTTGTACTATCGGGTTTTCTACTTATAAAAGATATAAATTAATATTAGTTATTTAAAATTCGTGACCTTGTATATTATTAATAGTTGAATTGATTATATTGTTTTATATATTACGATTTATCGAGCGTTAATAAATAATGCTTTAAATGCATGTGAAACTGATATGATGGAAGCGTTTTAATGTATTTAAAATTTAATCAACTAAATCTCCTCTAATGAATTACTAATATTTTTTAACAATTAAGAGCCTTTTTATAATACTTTGTTTGTACCTTTTAGTGGTGTTAATATAGAGAAAATGGCATGTTGGACGGGGTGGAGAAGCAACTGCTTCTGGTGAGCAAGTTTTCCTTTCGTCTTGCAATTCACCTCCTTTTGAAACGAAAAGTAAAAAAAAATGATGATAAACAGAAGCGAACACACACTGTTGTCAACCACCGATGCTACAGCCTAAACAAGAATATTTTTCTAAAATGGTAGTTTAGCCCGGAAATTTCTTTACATGACAGGTTTTTTTAGACAGCTGAAGCATAGTCATAACTGATATCGCACCTTAGTGGTTGGCATAATTTGCCTCCATGGTTCTTCTTCGGGCGCGTACTATTTGCACACGACATTAACGATGACAACTTACTTAAACGCAAGCCGTCGTCTAATATAATTTAAAATATTAATCACTAAGCATAGGCGATTTTATTTCCGATTAACCAATAAAAATGCACTTGTCATCTTGAATCTTTTGTTTCTAAAAAAAAAAGGCCGCCTTTGCTAGAAAGAGAGGATATGCAAGAAGTTGGTAATAAAAGCAGCCAAAAATATTCTAAATCCACGTTTCTTATTATTGCAGGATGCAGGCGATCGTAATGTCATTTCTTGTAACATAAATTTCCACATCTCGATTTTTATTGTCAAGATTTACATTTTCCAACGCGATTATCAAATTTGTTGGTATTCTGTGCGACAATAGACACCGCTTTAGATATCGAACGTACTATCCAAGCAAAAAAATGTTGGGGTAAAATTTAGTATTTCGACTAGGGATGTTATGAAGCGCCCTATCTAAAACCGAAACTATTGGATAACCCAAACTTTCATATACCTCCGAAACCGATATCGTATCAGAAATAAATATTTAGGATAGTTACCTTCTTTGTTAGCGTATTCAATATATTATATTTTCTACTTTTAATTGAAATAAACTTGTCCTTAAATGTATAGTGCTTCCAATAGTAAGTGAAACCGCAAAAAAGTAACGCAGCCGACACCTTTGACGCAACAGTGCCGATAAGGTCTAGGCATAGACGTCCCAATATATTCTAACCAATTTAAGATGGGACACAATAAAAAGTTTTAATGTCTTAACTAAATATTATTTATAAGTATATCGAAACCTAACTGGATCTGCAAAAACGATGTTAACCATAGAAATAATTCTATTCATAGGCGGACCGTCGACAGATAACTAAGACTTTAATTTAATGGCATAAATACGTTGTTATTTTTATGATCGTTTTGTAGTAAGTGTAACTATATTTTATTTACACCGTCGTCCGCTCCCCAGGCGCGCATGTATGGTCGTACCTTTACGACGCGCGATTTGTCATGATCGAGAGCAGCTATTCAGCTGAGAACCAAGGATACACATAATGGCTGGGATGCATTATGCATGTCACTTTCTTGTCGTTATTAGCCGGGGCCACGCCTCTTGACTATAATTATTTTTCCTAAGTTTTTTCCTGGAATTATAGCTTAGACCATTACCTGTCTAAGAAACCATTTTTACCATTTCGTGAATACCGTTCTGCTCCCTCTAGTCGTTGCAAGACTCCCTTGACCAGGAACGTTGATTTCACCCAAATTAACAAGTACCAAGTATAGAGTTCCTACATCTGAGTACAAAAGCCTGCGTCTAATTTCGAGACACGGAGTGCATGTCTCATGCGTTTCACTCAATCGTAACGACAACCGCGGAGACCGTCACATCGAATTTAATTACTAAGGCGGAAGACGTTCGTCCTATTTCCTGTATATAGACTCTATTCATGGATTGTCCTGCCAGTCACTCATAGCAAACCACTAGCCGCCGGCCCAATTCGCTTAATTGTCCCATTAAAGTTGTCCATTTCTCAGCAGCATTTTGTAATAATTTTCCTCCTACAAACCATCTTCCCCAAGACATGTATCCTGGTTGAATTGCCTTACGCGTTACAGCTAGCAAGGTAAAGCCATTCGGCCTGTCCCTTTACTGGTGTCGGAGGGATCAAGTGCGTCCCGTCCCAAGACGCGAATTTTATAAACAAAGGACATCTTCCCTGACACGTCTTTTTTAAAAATTTACTTAGCGGAGTGACGCTCCTCACTAAGCATGTTGAGTTATTATAACTAACAACTGATTAAGGACAGTTGCTTAGTGCTTAACTGCCACGAACTTTTCGTGAATCCCACTCACAACCTTCCATTTCAACGTTGTAATTTTTTGACGGAGTTTAGATTTCCTGTAGACAACAACCGCGGCACCGCTGGACGTAAGTGTCGTTGCTAAGGCGGGAGGACGATGGTCGTCCGCTCCCAAGATGTGCGTAGCAAGGACCAGCCGCTCGGCCAAATCGCTGAGTTGTGCGACGAAGTTAATCTATTCCAGTTACAAGTTGAATTTTATTTTGCAAGGTCCGTATAGGTCCTTTAACCGCAATATTTATTTTTTGTTAGCTTTCCAGGTCCCGAATGGTCTCTGCGAGCACATGGTTTGTCAACGTACCTCGCAAGAATCCCGTTCTTAGTGAATACACGAATTAGCTTGTCAACGGATTTGACTGAATTGTTGCGCGAAGAATTTTTTGACAACGATTTTTTATAGAACAAGAATTTTTTAATCCCACCGCAGCCGACACTCCGCCTCCAGTTCGAGGACAATGCTGCTTTGGTATTGGGCGAACTATGGCTATTTTGGCTAGCAATCCTTACCTAGCATTCCACAACCCGAGTTGACGGCTTTACGAGCGTTTTGGGTGCGTAGCCTAGCCTAAACGCGACCGAGAATTTATCTCTTCTTCATTCTTTGTTTTTTCTGTTTTTCACTCGACATTTACAAGTCGAGGCTAAACCACTCGCCGCCGGCCCAATTCGGTTAATTGTCCCATTAAAGTTGTCCATTTCTCAGCAGCATTTTGGAATAATTTTCCTCCTTCAAACCATCTTCCCCAAGACATGTATCCTGGTTGAATCGCCTTACGCGTTACAGCTAGCAAGGTAAAGCCATTCGGCCTGTCCCTGTACTAGTGTCGGAGGGATCAAGTGCGTCCCGTCCCAAGACGCGAATTTTATAAACAAAGGACATCTTCCCTGACATGTCTTTTTTAAAAATTTACTTAGCGGAGTGACGCTCCTCACTAAGCATGTTGAGTTATTATAACTAACAACTGATTAAGGACAGTTGCTTAGTCCTTAACTGCCACGAACTTTCGGGAATCCCACTCACAACCTTCCATTTCAACGTCGTAATTTTTTGACGGAGTTTAGATTTCCTGTAGACAACAACCGCGGCACCGCTGGACGTAAGTGTCGTTGCTAAGGCGGGAGGACGATGGTCGTCCGCTCCCAAGATGTGCGTAGCAAGGACCAGCCGCTCGGCCAAATCGCTGAGTTGTGCGACGAACTTAATCTATTCCAGTTACAAGTTGAATTTTATTTTGCAAGGTCCGTATAGGTCCTTTAACTGCAGTATTTATTTTTTGTTAGCTTTCCAGGTCCCGAATCGTCTCTGCGAGCACATGGTTTGTCAACGTACCTCGCAAGAATCCCGTTCTTAGTGAATATACGAATTACCTTGTCAACGGATTTGACTGAATTGTTGCGCGAAGAATTTTTTGACAACGATTTTTTATAGAACAAGAATTTTTTAATCCCACCGCAGCCGATACTCCACCTCCAGTTCGAGGACAATGCTGCTTTGGTATTGGGCGAACTCTGTCTATTTTGGCTAGCAATCCTTACCTAGCATTCCACAACCCGAGTTGACGGCTTTACGAGCGTTTTGGGTGCGTAGCCTAGCCTGAAACGCGACCGAGAATTTATCTCTTCTTCATTCTTTGTTTTTTCTGTTTTTCATTCGACATTTACAAGTCGAGGCTAGCTGCACACTTGACCGGTACCCTGGATGATCGACAGCCCACTAGGGATCATGAAGGATTACCAGGTATTTTACATCACCGAAACAGCCGTAAATATTTAGAATTATTATTCGTTGACTTTGAACATGTAAATCTTTATTAAACTCCAGACATGTTTCGACTGGCGATGCCGCGGTCGGTACCGAAGGTAATTCAGCATGTAATAATTCGCTTTCATCTACCTAAAAAGGTCGTTAAAAAGCCATTATTATAATAAAAATGTACTTACATAAACCACGTATATAAAAACAAAAACACTTATAATACCCACTTCACTGGTAAAATCTTAAAACTTAAACGTTCAGATTCACTAAGAAAGTTTAAGATTTAGTACTGGTTTAAATTAAGATCTTATAGTTGATCAGTTATGTTTTGACAGGTTTTTGTACTGTCATTGTTAATAATTCGTCATTAAAAACTTGTGAATTATTGTGATATTTCAGCGATTTACTGGGTTTCCATACGATTTTCACCTTGGAACGAGTTCCTGTAATGAATTTAGTTCTATTATTGTTGAAAGTACATATTAAATTTGTCCTTTTCTTGATAAATTTGCGAAAAAGCTCCGAAATAAGTTCATAGTATAAAACTTAGTTGACTTATTCTTACACTTGTCAGTTTAAAACTTTGGTTGTCAAATTAGACCGGACTAGCGTTGGAGAATCTGGTTGTAACTGTTTTAAATAAATCATATTTTAAAAAAGCATCTGTTTAGTTTTAGACGTAATGTCTCAATTAATTGGAAATGACTGCGCCCACTACATGCGATAATATAATATTACCCTTAGTGGAAAAGAGGCAAAACGCATCGTCGCGGCAGGTGTCCGTTCACGAGACATGCAGCTCTGCTTGAATTGTATAGGGAATGTATCACTAAGAAATTTGCATGAAATGTGAGTGTTTTGCTGTGTGGTTGCGAGCAATCCTGGTATTAGCGGCAGGCCTTTGTCTAGCTTTTTATACCAGTTAAATCCTAAGAATTTCTATTTGTGAGATTCTATTTGGTCTGGAAATAGTATATCTCTTAAATTTATTTTATTTTAAAATACACTTCGTATAACAAAAAAATTACAAAACACTTTTTACTACAAGCAAAATCATACAATATCTGTTTCTACAGACTCTAGATTTAAATTCTACTTAACTGTCATATATTCAACAAACTTAACTTACATGTATACATCTAGTGCTATTAATCTTTTTAACCTCCAAATGAGTTTGGACCATAGTGTAATGTCTTAATTTTTTTAATTATAAGACCACCTAATGGTTAAGTCATAACGCCTGCCTGTGTATCAATCTGACGTAATTTGCTTTTAATAACCCTTCATTTATATTTTAGTTAAAAAAGTGGTTACTCCCATATGTTAAGATCGCCTATTAAATTGTTTATTTCTCATTCAGGTCATCGCACTGTATTCTCTACTCTTAATCTGCACTTAGAGTGTTACTGATAATTTCTACTATCACTGTCTTCAAGTAAAGTAGTTATTTCGCACTTGAAAGAGACACAATTGGCTGTTTTCATGACGACCAAGCTATAGATCCTCCACAGAAGAGTACTTTTTTTGGTAACTACACCAGCAAAATTACTATTATGATATGCTATTATTTGTTTAAAGTCCTTTCTTCTTGTAACTAGTACCTTCATTATTAATACCAGTTAAGTAACGAAAGTTTGTTTTTAGAATTTATTATATCAATATCTGTTGTATTTTCCATTTTTTTGCTTGGGTATTTGCTGAATATGCAATATCAGGCCAAGTTTTATTTGTTAAATATAAACTTCCAATTATTCCTCTATATGGAAATTTCTGATTTGAAATTGTGTTTTTATTGTTTCGTTTTGAATTTTAATCCATTGGTGTACACAGAGACTTTCAATTTTTCATTCTTTCTTCCAAACTGGTTCTGTGTATTTTGTTTGAATCAGTACTATTTAATCTAAACTTCTTGTTATTTTTATGTCAAAAAATTATTATTAACCATTTGAAACTATGTATGTTTTTAACTATTTTAGTAAATCTAACATTTCTTGCTCACTTACATATGTGACCATGTGGTGTGTGGTATATATTTGCATAAATATGGTAAAAATAAAATGATAGTTTCCTTGCAAAAAATGTAATGTTAAAATCAAATCTCTGAATCTGTAATTACGTGCAAAACTACTTACCATAGAAATATATGTTACCAAGTATATTTTCTTCTATGTTTGTGTAATTTTTCCATTCCTTTTGCCTACTCACTTTAATTTTTCCGTTTTACCATACCAATCAACTTCGATTTACACGGAATACAAAATAATTCCAGAGAAAACCCATCTTATTTTTCTCTAATAATACACTCTATGTCATGTGTCATCTGTCTCTGTGATATCAAAATCTGACTTTTTACCCCAACCCAACCCAACCGGGCCGAACTTTAAATCGAAGTGCGATACCTAAGAAACCGGAGGTATCGACGATATGAGGTGACAACGTACGTTGAGTCTCTATTTCGGAGGTATCAACATACAGTTTAGCAATATAACAGTACTAAACAGTATTAAATTTAACACGTTTAGTTTCATCAATTAGTACATTTTCTTTCTACAACCCGCAGTTATTTTATAATCTTCGCGATCTATTTAACTTCTAAAAGATTTTTATAATACCAAAATTTCCCATTTTAAACTTGTAAAAAACAACAGAAATAATGTGTTCCTACTTTGCCAATTTGAACCGTTGACAGTCAACTTAAACCGGTCAGCCACAGTGGCGTAAATAACGCCCCCGCAGGCCCCCCGTTGCGGGGGGGGGGGGGCACGAAAGCCCCGGGCGCCCTCAAGTCCCCCCTCAATACGAAGGATCAAGATGGGTGCAAAATAGCAGGGAGCATTCAGAAATCTGCGGGGGGGGGGGAGCACATACTTAGTTTCGCCATTGGTCAGCCATAAAGTTGTTCCTGTTTATTATATTTAAATTTAAATACACAAATTGAATGTTAAAATAGGTTAAAAACAATGATCACCGGGCGCAGATCAATCTTTATTTCATGGAGAGAATTCCGTAATCGTAATTTTTTCACATATTTGAGGTTGGAAAATCTGAGTTCAAACATGCCATATGACGGGTTTGTGATTTCTGTGGAAACAAAACTAATACTTTCCGAAGTTTATCTGCAGAAAATTTATCAATAATTTGAGAAAAGTTAATATTATGTACGCTTAAGTTCATGCTCAATATAGGCCAGATACCAAGTGTTTTGTGATGGAAAAAACTCCGGGAAGAAATTTTATATCATGAAATAGCTTTTTAGGATTATACCAAAAAGTCCTTAGGTTTTTCCCCTGAAGCGTTCTTCCTTCCCAGAGGTTTAAAAGGACCGCCCTTTCCCCCCTTTCTATTAACTTTACGTAAAAAATTGTGAATTAGTTTCTCTACAGAAAAGGACAAATTTAATGCACATATGTGTTTTATCAGATTAGAATTTTTCGAAATAACGATTAAAATTAATTCAAAGTTGAGTTGAGTATTCTGTTATTACCATAAATTCAGTATATATCATTGTGATACTCATATAATATTATAAATCTTATAAAAAAAAACAAAATTTTGAAGTACGCCATATATTGCGGACAATGATTTATAGTCCAGTACCAATTTGAACTTCGCGCACCGAGAGCTGTTCTTAATAACTTAACTTGCAAATTTACAGTAATACAAGTAATTATTTTCTAAAACTTTTAGAAATAATTATCAACAGTTGCAGCATATTTTTAATATTGTTTTATCACAATAATAGTTACACAGCTTGCACTTGACCGAATATATTTTCGTTACAGGTAAAACAAATAAAATCATATTTGTAAGCAAATTAACAATAATATCTATTAAAGTAACAACATCAGAGTTACCACCCCCATTTGACCCCTTTCGGAATTGATAAAATATCAAAATTGCATACATTTTTAAAATTACAAATTAGTATCTTATTGAGAATAAAATGTAATAATTATTTTACCCCTCTTCCCCAACTAACAGATCCTTAGAAATTAAATGTCGACAAGCTCCTTCCTCAGGTGTGATTACGTTATAAAAGTAAAGCATCCCTTAAATTTAAAATTTTTGGGTCCAGAAGTTTGGGCGGATTCATTCGCATACGGGCAAACGATTCTAAACGGAATAAACTAAGCGGACCAAAAATCCCACTATCTTTATATTTCACCAACTCAGTTTAATCTAATAAAGCATATATACTTTCTTACATGCGCAGCATTTTGCTAAACCAGGCAATACTGCTAGAGGTAACAAAGTTTAAGCAGTGTCACAAAGCCATATATATCACGGAGGTAATATCAATCTAAGTTTATCCGGTCATATATGAAAATTTTAAAAATTTAAAATCTTTTCCCCTCTCTTGATAGACCTGTTAAGGGAGTCCCCCTAAGCATATATAGGTAATTTTCTTGTTAAAAAGTCAACTGGTTAGGGTGGAGGCCAGGTCGCCCAGCCTGTGCACCGGAGGTAACAACTTAACAGGCATCAATATATATATATATATATATATATATATATATATATATATATATATATATATATATATATATATATATATATATATATATATATATTGGACATTAAGAGGAAGGACAGTAACGGGGTACTGGTAACAGAGTTACACTATATAACTATGGAAATACCCCAGTGGTTAAAGGAGGAAGCAATAAAAGATGTTGGGTGCTTCTAAAGTATTGCTATTTATTCCACGTTCAAGCTTTCGTCTATGATTATAGACTTCATCAGGACTACAAAACAAGAGAAAATTCTGTTACAAGTCTTTCTAATGGCTACAGTCGGTAACACCTACCAGAATACAGCATTAAAGCTCCTCCAGTTGGTTATTGCAACAGGTGTATGGAAACATAACCTCATATTTGTACAAATTAAAATTGTAAAACATAACATTTAAAATGACTAAATGTTATAAAATAAGGTCACAGACTTGTTAACAATGTCTGAAAATATATAAAAGTAATACAACAACTTGAAATACTTTTCTTACATACAAGATGATTATTGATTTTTAAAAATTTCAAAATTAATACACAAAACTAAAAGTGCTGTCAAATTGCCGGAAGTAACATGGCTGACAACTGACAACAGTGACAAGCGACAGGAGTGAGAGGTAGCCAACCAAAAATTATTTTATTATTATTTTATTATATATTAATTATTTATAACTCTAGTCATTTTAAATGTTATGTTTTACAATTTTAATTTGTACAAATATGAGGTTATGTTTCCATACACCTGTTGCAATAACCAACTGAAGGAGCTTTAATGCTGTATTGTGGTAGGTGTTACCGACTGTAGCCATTAGAAAGACTTGTAACAGAATTTTCTCTTGTTTTGTAGTCCTGATGAAGTCTATAATCATAGACGAAAGCTTGAACGTGGAATAAATAGCAATACTTTAGAAGCACCCAACATCTTTTATTGCTTCCTCCTTTAACCACTGGGGTAATTCCCATAGTTATATAGTGTAACTTATATATATATATATATATATATATATATATATATATATATATATATATATATATATATATATATATATATATATATATATATAATATATATATATATATATATATATATATATATATATATATATATATATATATATATATATATATATATATATATATATATATATATATATATATATATATATACCAGTGCGTTTCTTTAATGTCCCCCCCCCTCTTAATTTTTTAAACGTTACATTTACAAAATTGAAAGTTGAAATAAAATATAAACATAGTATTCTAAACAATAGAAATAAAAATATGCAACTGTTTTAAGAAGTAAAATAGTAAATCAAAAAAATTACATGTGTATATTTTATTGGATTGGCATCCCATCCTGTATAATTATTGAACAAACCAAGTTCTAGGGTAAGATGTAAATATTTTTACACCTATTTACAGTGTGTGCACTTGATACTTTGCTGAAGCGCTACTACTTACGGCCCCATGTCAATCTAATCCACCGATATCTTAGCGATCCTTTGGCGAAAGCGCTTTTTTCTTTCGCCATCCCTTTTAAAATACTCCCCTCTACCCTAATCCACTAGTATTTTTAGTGCCCCTTTGACGAAAGCGCAAATATGCCTTTTGGACACACCCTTCTAATCCACTGATATCTTAGCGATCCTTAGGCGAAAGCGCTTTTTTGTTTCGCCATCCGTTTTAAAATAGTCCTCTCTACCCTAATCCACTAGTATTTTTAGTGCCACTTTGACGAAAGCGCAAATATGCCTTTTGGACACTCACCCTTCTAATCCACTGATATCTTAGCGATCCTTTGGCGAAAGCGCTTTTTTCTTTCGCCATCCCTTTTAAAATACTCCCCTCTACCCCAATCCACTAGTATTTTAGTGCCCCTTTGGCGAAAGCGCAAATATGCCTTTTGGACACACCCTTCTAATCCACTGATATCTTAGCGATCCTTTGGCGAAAGCACTTTTTTATTTCGCCATCCCTTTTAAAATACTCCCCTCTACCCTAATCCACTAGTATTTTTAGTGCCCCTTTGGCGAAAGCGCAAATATGCCTTTTGGTCACACTCACCCTTATGCAATATAGGGGAAGGAGGCATTGACACTATATATGACCTTCTTACACCATCTTACCCCTTATACAATGCCCGTAATACACACACACCCCATCAGTGCCTTTCTGACACCTTGACCACACTCAATATACGTCACTGACAAATATTTCTACTTCTCCGTGTGTGCATTCACTTCATTACGATAAATTATATTTTTTACCTCCTGTTCTTTCACATATTGATATAATTTAAATTTGGAATTAAACTATTTGTATTTATGCACTACTTGTAAGAAATAGACTACGTAATAATTCCTTATATTATTTCAAAGTTGGATACATAATTGGCGAAACATATGAAATGTCTGTAACACTTTGTAAAGACTATTTTTGTATCGAAATAACAAGCTTCAGAGGTTCGCTATATTCGCCACCCCAACCAAAAATACCATAACATACAAATGACTGAGATTTTTTCGGCCCGGTTCTGATCGCCGCGTTGCGTCATTGAGTTCAACAACCACTTTTACGAGACGTCCCGAGTGCGCATGCTTCGAGAGGACCGTCGTTTAAAAATCTAACTGGCGCCCAATGCGTACAAACGCACTTTTTCGTCCATACATTGGACGGATTCAGCTGGTGTCGCGAATACGTTGTGATGGTCTAAATATATCTTGTCTATGGCGACAACCAAACAATATCCACGGAGGCTGCAATAGCCCTGCGTGAACACTCTAACCCCAAGGAACAAGACAAAGTAAGGAAATAACGACAGTATATTTTATAAAGTGGAGAAAATATATATATATATATATATATATATATATATATATATATATATATATATATATATATATATATATATATATATATATGTATATATATATGTATATATATATATATATATATATATATATATATATATATATATATATATATATATATATATATATATATATATATATACAGTGATGGGCAGAATTTACGTAGCATATGGGAAAAATTTTTATTGTTAGAATTTAACAAATACCGATGTTGGCAATCGTTTCTGCATCATAGGAAACCCCAAAAAACATTAAACAGTGGCGTTCGTCTTTAGGGGTTTGGCGGGAAATTTAAAAAAATCAAAAGTTATACAGCAAAAATGACCTTAAATGAAAAGATATCCAAATTTTTTATTAAGAAATGTTGTTTAGAATTAAATATTGAAGACGTACACAAATTTTAAAAGCAATTGAATAAAAATTACGAAATACTTGTTTTTGCCAAATTATAAATTTGTTAATACTAATAATGCAATTTTTCGTGCAAAATATTATTAACTGCACTAAAACAATTACTCCAAATCACGTTCCCTAAAATTATACTTTTTAGTTGCCTTTCTTAATAAGAAAAAAGAAATTGTTCAATTCTGGCTGGTACTTCATTGCTTCATAACGAAAAATTTTTATGGCCTGTGCATGCTAGACCCCTCCAATTAATTTATTATTAATAAAAGGCATACATGTTTGTGTTTTTTAATACAGCTTTATTATTCTTATTACAAACATTTTTAAATATCATTCAAAAGAATTAAAAATTGGAAATGATAAACTAAATATGTATTTAAATCATTCACCTAATTAATATTATATCTTATTTTATAAGAACGTAAATAATAAAAAAATAAAGTATCTTAAACAAGGGACAAGAGTAATTTTGACAATTTGACTTATCGGTCTCTAGGCAACAACGATGGTGTAAATTTTTCCATGACTCACTTTATTATTTAGGCTTATTTAAAATCCGACGATTTCTGATTTATTTTACACGATACATTTTTGTTCCTAGTCGTTTCGAAATGAAATTTGGGAAATAAATGTTTAAATATAGGTTAATTTAAAGGAATTTTCGGAAAACTAAATTTGGAAATTGTAGTTATGAAAGTGCTTTCTAATATTTTATTTTAATTAGGTGAATGATTTAAATACATATTTAGTTTATCATTTCCAATTTTTAATTTCTTTTGAATGATATTTAAAAATGTTTGTAATAAGAATAATAAAGCTGTATTAAAAAACATAAACATGTATGCCTTTTATTAATAATAAATTGATTGGAGGGGTCAAGCATGCACAGGCCATAAACATTTTTCGTTATGAAGCAATGGAGTACCAGCCAGAATTGAACAATTTCTTTTTTCTTATTAAGAAAGGCTACTAAAAAGTATAATTTTAGGGAACGTGATTTGGAGTAATTGTTTTAGTGCAGTTAATAATATTTTGCACGAAAAATTGCATTATTAGTATTAACAAATTTATAATTTGGCAAAAACAAGTATTTCTTATTTTGTATTCAATTGCTTTTAAAATTTGTGTACGTCTTCAATATTTAATTCTAAACAACATTTCTTAATAAAAAATTTGGATATCTTTTCATTTAAGGTCATTTTTGCTGTATAACTTTTGATTTTTTTAAATTTCTAGCCAAACCCCTAAAGACGAACGCCACTGTTTAATGTTTTTCGGGGTTTCCAATGATGCAGAACGATTGCCAACATCGGTATTTGTTAAAATCTAACAATAAAAATTTTTCCCATATGCTGCGTAAATTCTGCCCATCACTGTGTATATATATATATATATATATATATATATATATATATATATATATATATATATATATATATATATATATATATATATATATATATATATATATATATATATAAAAGAGAGGAGAATTATTGTGGGCATGTCCGCTAGCAATGAACAGTAAAATGAAAAGTTAGAATGGTAACCCGTACGACACGTGTTTCTGCTCATTGGCTTCATCAGGCCCACGTATGTGACTGTGCCTCTCAACATAAGTCGAGATGCACAACGTCACATACGCAGTTACGGGTGTAACCTTAAGAAAAGGAAAAAAAAATATATTTAACGAGGACCACAAACAGGAGCCAGTGCACCAATTTGTGGCTTCAGCCAAAAGACCCCTTTTTTGGGGGCAACAATTAGCGTCGCCGACGGAGGCAACTATAGCCAACTGTCGTGGTATCCTATAAGCCCAAGAGAAGAAAAACAAATGCTAGAAACTAGCGCGGATCGATACATAAAAAAGAGAGGAGAATTATTGTGGGCATGTCCGCTAGCATTCTTCCGCTAATTCTCCTCTCTTTTTTATGTATCGATCCGCGCTAGTTTCTAGCATTTGTTTTTCTTCTCTTGGGCTTATAGGATACCACGACAGTTGGCTATAGTTGCCTCCGTCGGCGACGCTAATTGTTGCCCCCAAAAAAGGGGTCTTTTGGCTGAAGCCACAAATTGGTGCACTGGCTCCTGTTTGTGGTCCTCGTTAAATATATTTTTTTTTTTCCTTTTCTTAAGGTTACACCCGTAACTGCGTATGTGACGTTGTGCATCTCGACTTATGTTGAGAGGCACAGTCACATACGTGGGCCTGATGAAGCCAATGAGCAGAAACACGTGTCGTACGGGTTACCATTCTAACTTTTCATTTTACTGTTCATTGCTAGCGGACATGCCCACAATAATTCTCCTCTCTTTTTTATGTATCGATCCGCGCTAGTTTCTAGCATTTATATATATATATATATATATATATATATATATATATATATATATATATATATATATATATATATATATATATGTATATCTATATATATAGATCGACGCTAGAACTGCATTTTTTAATGTCAGTTTATATTAACATCTTGCTTACTAGCAAGAGAAGTGATCGATTTAAGGCGATAATTTTTGCGAAGGGAATACCGGTGGTATAGATTCTAGTCTATCGATACATAACGCGGAAATGTAGGAAATTTTCAGTTGCAATCAATCTACGTAATGAAGGTTTTTGCTTAAAAGTTTGGTTTATTTATTGGTTAAACTGACGCGAAACTAGATAACAGAGTAGGTAATATTTAATATGATGGATGGGGTTGCGAGGCTTTCTGAGTACGCTCAATAGCGTCTCATAAATCGTTATTTCTGTACAAGTTTTCCTGACAGCTGGAGCAGTATTAATGAAAACGAAATTTTATTAAATATACATGTCATAAATCATTTAAGGTGGGGTGGTAGTTGCAGTTTTTTTGCTTGCAATATGAAGTACAACAAATTCTCTATATTATTTAATAGTACCGAGTAATATAGGTACCTAATAGAAATTAAAAACTAATTTAGTTGATTTTTGGTATTAAAATTTAATGAAACGGTTCCATAAAGTTTTATTGATAATAAAGTGAAAATCTGAAAAAATTCCGGGAATGTGCTTATGGTTCTCATTTTGTTCCTAATCATATTTAAAAGTTTCAAAACATTCTATTATGTACAGGGTTATTCATTATATTTTGACTCCCACCTACAGCTCTTATTACGAGTTATAGAAAAAAACTTCAAATACAAAAGTTTTAGGTTTTTTCACGTAGTATCTTTTGGTAATAGAAGAAATAAGAAATCGACTTTACAACATTTAAAAAATTAATTGAGTCATATTTTTTTTAATGAAACACCCTGTATATTATTAGCTCAAATGAAAGATCTCTTTGTTCGGATTTCAAATATATATAATGTGTTGGCATTTGGTTAAGCCACTTTTGAAATATTTCAGTTTAAAAAAAATACTTTATTGAAACTACAACAAAATATTTAAAATACAAACGTCGACGTTTTCGAGGCAACTTGATTATAATAAAGCAACAAACTTTAATAACTGATGAATGATGATCTCCAATTTTATTGTGGAAAAATAAGTTATAAACTGAAATATTTCAAAAGTGGCTGAACCAAATGCCAACAAATTATATATATTTGAAATCAGAACAAAGGGATCTTTCATTTGAGCTAATAATATACAGGGTATTCCATTTAAAAAAATATGACTCAATTAATTTTTTCAATGTTGTAAAGTCGATTTTTTATTTCCGCTATTACCAAAAGATACTACGTTAAAAAACCTAAAACTTTTGTATTTAAAGTTTTTTTCTATATCTGGTAATAAGAGCTGTAGGTGGGAGTCAAAATATAATGAATAACCATGTACATCTGTACAGTTTTTTACTGTATGCGTCTGATATTTTTGTTTTCTATTTATACCTTTTATTAAACATTATTTTAATCTTACAAGTGAAGGAATAAGTGTCAATTCCGCTAACTTAATAAGGGCTGCAAGCAGACCCCATTTGATTGTAAATTCAAGACGACCAGTTGCCGTTTAGTAGAACAAGTCGGGCTCAATCAAGGGAGCACAATTTTCTACTAAATGTTCCTTTCAATGGTGTAGTCTAATAAACTCTTTGGATGACTGACACTCTTTACGTGCTGCAGTTGTTTGATCGAAGTTTTTGACTTGCTTTTTCGTTTGTTCTTTTTTTTGTTGTTTCGGTGTGTTCCTACAATTTGCAGTCAATGTTTTAACTATTTCAATTGTACTCATTTAAGTATTGATAAACTGAAATTTGTTCCTCACTATTAATTAAATGAAAATAAACCTGATATTATGCTACAACCGAATATTTTTTAGTGAACAGAGGTAGAGACAGAAAAAAACCCTTGGCAAAATTCTCTCTCCCTCTCTCTCTCTCTCTCTCTCTCTCTCTCTCTCTCTCTCTCTCTCCAAGTATCTACGGTTACCAAAACTATTAGTTATCAGCCGTGATCGGCTGACAATTGAGGACTTGATGCTAACTGACTATATTGTTTATGACACGATTATGCTACGATCACCAGCATTTCTGACGGTGTATTTTTTCACATAGTCGCTTTACATATTCCTCGTTATTAGTAAACAATTACTAGGGGCTAGAACAGGACTGCCTTTGTTACGGAAATCTCTTTTAGCTACAACTGAGCGTACGATTTCAACAAATATTATCGCCATTATCTAAATTTATATTTATAGCTTTTCATGGAAATAAAATCCAATTTGATCGTTTCAAAATATAATTGTTAGTGTGACAAAGCGTCCAACAAATTTGAGTTGATTGCAAATTGTATTTCCTTTTTGATTGCCTCTAAATATGAAAATGCAAATTAAATGACATCGTTTGTTTTATGATAAATTTTTATGGTTATGGACTTTTAAAAATAGAACAAAATTATAAACGGGTGGACTGTGCATAAATTATTGTTTTAAAAATGTGGGTGTTTAACTGGTATATTAGGCAATATTAGAGCCTAACATGTATCTTACCGTAATGTTATTATTATTTATTTGTCACTTAGTTAATAAAAATTAATTCGAATAGTAATAAGGATATCTCTTATGTAAGTACCTAAACTATTATTGTACTTTACGTTTGTACCATGTAAAGTAAATTATAACAAAATACAATTTTCTCGCTTGCACACAGTATTAACATACTGTATCTCTTATTCTTATTCGACTATTCTACTTGAAATGTGGCACAAGGTAACTTTTTTCAAAATCAACATTAATATTACATATAACTATCTACCTTAATCGGCCGCAATATCAGAGGTTTCATATTACAACATGAATAGGTACCTGATTCGTGTAACTCGAATTCCACGTGGGCTTTCTATGTAACTCAGGCTATTTACAAAGTAAACAGGTCGATATCAGGCATCTTTGGCTTCATTATCAATTTAAATTGAAATATACTGTGTGTAAAGTATAATGAATTTACTTACCATTTCTATACTTTTACTTATTTTATCATCAGCTATACAGTTTTCACTGTTTAATCGTCAATTTATAATGATACTTTAGAAATAATTGAAAATATAATTAAACATTTAAAAATATAATTTACAATACACAATCCGTGTACAGGGATATCCAGATAAAAGTGACCAGGCCTTATAGCTTTTTTATTTTTAAACTTGGGCTAAAATGCTAAATATGAAAGTTTTGGGAATTTTTATGGATCATTCACATATCTTATCACTCTTATAAGCAAAACAATTGAGCATCGAATAAAAAAAATACAGTATAAAACATCGATTTTCTCGCTTTTTTTTTGAATTGGATGGTATGATTTTTATCATATTTTTCGATTCTATGAGGAGTTCTAGACATATTTTGTATAACATACCCTATGCGGCTTTCCAATCGTTTTTGATATATTTCCAATAAAAATTATTTCGCATAAATATACTTTAAACATAACCATCTAGGTTGCGAACGAAATACCTGCTAACTAATTTTCTTCGGAAGTAAGTCAAAGTTAATGTCAAGGTTGACAATAATACTTTAGCCACAATGAATTTATAACTTTATTTTTATGCAAAATGAGTTATTCTATTAAACAATTAATGTAGATTTTTATTAGTTATTAATATTTGAAACCAATAACCAGTGATTATAAACAATAACAAATAAATTATAACATAACATATAAATGATAACATTGGCGAATAAATTCCGCCATTTAATTCTTTAGCAACATATCCGCAATTTAATTCTTTGCACTTTCATACATTCTTCTCTGCCTCTGAAGTGTGTTTATAATACTTTCAGCATCATTTTCGTTCAGATTTCTTACTTCATTTCTCACCATCCTAAATATCAAAAGACAGTTTTTACATGTCCGCCATTTAATTCTTCGCACTTTTCATACATTCTTTTCTGCCTCTGTGTGTTTACGATACTTTCAGCATCATTTTCGTTCAGATTTCTTACTTATTTCTTACGTTCCTTTGAATTTCTTCAATAATTTCATTATGATTGCTGTAAACGACATTTTTCAAATGACCCCAATGAAATGGATCTAAAGGTGTGAGGTCTCGGCTATTTTCAGGCCAATGTAACGTTCCATATCTACCGATCCGTTCGTTATACTGATGGTTTAAAAAATTGCCAACCTTAATAAAATTATATTTTGGGGAGGCCATGTTGTTGCCATGTAATACATCGACGTTCTTCAAGTGACAATTCGCCGAGAACATCTTCGATTTCATTTTCTAAAAAATTAAGATAGCGCCGGCCAGTTAATGCTCCCCGAAAAAACAATGGTCCTAGAATTTTATTTTGCAATATCCTACACCAAACGTTAATTGAATTACGCCCCTGAAAAGTAATTTCTTCGACGATAAAGGGACTTTCATCCGATCAAACATGAACATTTCGTCTATTAAATATTCCCACAGTTGAGAAAGTTTTTTCATCTGTCCAAACGATAGTATGAAATAAATTAGAATTTTGCCGCGTTCTTTCTTTAATATTTGTGACAAAAGTATATCTCCTTTCTTTTCGATTGGCACTAAGCTTTTGAACTGGCATAATTTTATGTGGTCTATACTTAAAATTTTAAAATACTTTAACGTTCTTTGAACTGTTCGATAAGTTAACATTTTATCTTTGCTTCCATATCTGAGATACCGCACACAATCGGGAAGTGTTTATTTTGGATTCTCTTGAAAATATAATAAAATAGCTAGGTCCCTTTCTTCATTTCTTTCTTTTCTTCTTTTGCCATTGCCCAGAATTCCGCTTTCTTCTCGTCTTCTATTTGTATTTATTATGGTGTTTAATGATAGAGTTCTTTGTCCCCCTTCAATACTTTCGTCATATTGTCTTTGAGCCGCTCTAACATTATTGTTATTTTTTAAATAAAATTTTAACATCTTGTATCTCTCATTAATAGAATAAGTCATTTTACACAAAAATAAAATTATAAATTCACGGCGACTAACATATTATTGGCAATCTTGACATTAACTTTGACTTACCTACGAAGAAAATGTAAAAAGATATCAGGACTAACAGGTATCTCGTTCACAACCTGGATAGTTACGTTTAAGGGTGTTATACAAAATACGCCCAGAATTTCTACTAGAATCCAAAAATATGATAAAAATCATACCATCCAATTTAAAGTAAGCGAGAAAATCGATGTTTTATACTATATTTTTTTTATTCGATGCTCAGTTCTTTTTCTGATAACATATATAATTGATCCATAAAAATCCCCAAAACGTTCATATTTAACATTTTTTCCCATCTTTCAAAAATAAAAAAGGTATAAGGCCTGTTCACTTTTATTTGGATATCCCGAGGGATTTCCATGTACATAAGACACACACAAGACTAAAACTATGAAAGAATTTCATTTAAAAACTATATGGCAGTACCGAACTGGTCAAAGTCTTCACCTATTGTTCTAAAAAGGATTTTCCAATGAAAACGTATAATTTTCTTTTAAATTTTTATATGGAAAGATGGATTGGATGGAAAGAAAGAATATTCTCCAGAATATTCTGGTTAAATATTATACATTTAGTTACAGGAACTTATTTTGTGTCCTAGAGAGCCTGAACCTTCGTCATCTTGAGGTATCTTGCATTTCTTGTCAGAAAACATGAACTTTAGTATTAACATGTATTTTTTCATCGCACAATCCTTTCCTCATAAAAAGCAAATACTCGAAAACATCGTGATGGCAGTGTCAATATACTCTTTTAAACAACGCTTTGCAACGATCGATGGTTCTGGCCCCTGCAGTACACGTATAACCCTTGTCTGGATTATAAATACCTGCCAAGCCTAACAAAGGTATTTAAATCTTGGCGTACCAGTGGCGGCTCGTGATAGTTGAAACAGGTGGGGCCAAAATATCAAATCAATAAAAATCTTTAATGAGAATATATAAAAAACTCGAAAAAAACTTACCGAGTAATTAAATGCAGCAGATAACAAGAACATTGTCTTAAATCACAACACATAAAATAAACAATGTATTTCTCGGTATTCCAGTAGTTTCAAAGAAAAAACAAAAATGTTTACTAAACAGTTAAATTTTCTTATAAGACAACTCCATGCGTCTGTGTTTTTTACTTGAAAATGTTTCAATCACTTTGTTATTGAAGTTATCAATATTGTTTACAAAATGTTTTTCAGCAGATAACATACCGAAAGCGCTAAGTCTTTCCTCTTTCATGGTATTTCTTAAAAATGTTGGAACATGGAAAAACATCTCTCCGCTTCAGCCGTCGTCATAGGAATAGTTACTAGTATGCTTAATAACTTCAGTGTTCCTTGAAACGTTGAAGACAAACCATCCTCATTCATTGAAACCAACACTGATAAAACAGGACTACTTATGGGAAAAGAATTGATTCTTTTGCCAATTTTGTTCTTAGGACAAAGGAAATTTATCGGAGAGAAAGATACCACTCTTCGGCCAAACACACATTGGTATTTAAAACCAGTCCAAAGTTCTCTTGGGCTTTAATTCTATCAAGCTGAAAGAAATTCATTTAAACTAAAAACTTTCCCAACATAGTTACTCTATGATTTTCTATCAAATTCAAAATTCTCTTCTTAAAGAACCCAAGCATTTGGCAACCAATATAACCCACGAGGCCTAGTGCCCTAAGCCATCGTGCAAACTCGTTTTTAACGAATCGCGCGAACGTCAGAATCCCGGAATATCAGTGGTTGAAACCTATTATATTTTCTTTGATCAGTTAGTTGGAACTGGAAGCATTTGAGTATTGGGTTAAATAGTTGGTGTTTAGACTGTTTGTGACCATAATTTGACGGTAAGTAAATGCAAGAATATTTTTTGATATGTAATTTAGTAGATTAGTTAATTAAGAATTGAGAGGTTTATGCGATGCACATGTTAGACTATACAGAATTTACAAAACCTGGACATTTATTTCAGCCCATTATTTAGGACTAATTATTTCCAAAAAGCTCATTCGGTACTTGGGATAAAACAACTCGTATAATTAAAAAAAAATTACCATAATTATTGAACTTCTTTATAAATACTTCAGGGTAGGAAATAAAAATGGCGATATCTTTCTTCAAAACCGCATCACTTGTTACAAAAGAATACAACCTTCTTACAAGATATTATGTCTTAAACTGAAAACCCACGGGTTTGTTGATAAAAGATTAAGATTTTCTATTGATGAGTATTTCCTTTGAGTTAAGACACTCTGCAAATCTGCCAAGATTGTCTTTTTCACCACTAAAAAAACTTTTGCTAGTTATATTATGTAAATAATTAAAAATCAAAGAACATCGTTATTCTAGAAGGCCTTAATTTAGTAAGGTAGATAAATTTTATTAATTTTTTTTTATTATTTTCTTTAGATTAGAACAAAGAATTAATGAAGTTGAGATATTGAAATGTCCCACTGAAGAGCAGATCAATTCAATAATAGAAAACAGGCTTCCGGCTTCAGCGAGGCATCAAAAGCTTGGATGAGTGCAGCTCAGGTGAAAATGTAAGCAAATTGATGTTAAATACCAGACAGTTGCGAGTATTTTACGTACCTATCTACTTATTTTATTCTCATTATCTTCCGACACGTTTTTATAATGTTGCTGTCTTTTGCTACGTTACCTACTTTGTCGTAAATAATAATAAATAATAATTATAAATGGTTAGTTTTTGGGATATATTAGTTTTAAAATATTTTGCTTGTTATGCGATTTGTTAGTTCTCATTAGTAAAAATCTTTTGTTGTAATAACGTCAGCAAAAAACACAGGTGTTTCTGTTTTAAATATATTTAATATTAAAATAATTTGTTGTTTTCTTGTTCTCTGTATGACATTTTATTTAATACATACGTTTTAGGTAACTAATAAAATAAAAAAACTACTGAGTTTAAATTAATGTTCCTATATTTTGCAAGTTAAACATAATATCATTAAAATGCTATTGAAATTAGGAAAACTCAAGGAAAAGGCATATATCCTTCTAGTATATACTTCTGATTTTAATTTAGGCTATAACTACACTTTTGAAACATCCCTTATTCTAGGATTTTAAACGAGATAATTATTCTCTTTACGCAAGTTATGGTGATCTTAAAGTGAAAAATGGATTTTATATTAAAAGAATTAATCTTTTGACTCAAATTTATGATAATCTTAAGATAAGAAATTGAATTTGCAACAACAGGCTTAGTCTCTGGGCTTAAGTTCAAGATGATCTTAAAATAAGGGACAGAATTTGTAACAAATAAATCAAGTTTGTGGCTCAAATCTGCGATTATTTTAAAACAAAGAACGGAATTTGCACCAATTAGCTCGATGTTATGCATTCATGTGCCTGGAGTGCATCATATTTTGGCATAAATCCCTATTCTCTTACTTGACAGTTTACTACTTTCTCAGATAAAGGATGCATTCTGTGTAAATTCATATTCTTCTGGGTCAAACAAATAAATTGAATCCGAGCCAAAGAAATGTATTTCTTATTTTAAATTCCTCATTCATTTGGCATATATCAAAAGAATCATTCGTTTGAGTAAAGTCATATTCTATTAAAACAAATGATCCTTTTTATCAGTGAAAAGTGGCACCGCTCCTGACGTTTCACTTAACTCGTCCCTTTGGTACAAAACTTATAGTTCCTTACGAAGATTATTTTTATCAAGAAATGGAAATTCTTTGCAAGTTTCGCTTAGGTAATGTTCAGGAAATGTTTTTTTTTGTAAGAATTAATGTTCTTAGTTTTAAATAAATGTGTCCAGGAAAACTAAATCTTGTCCTTAGTTGTAACAGAACTGCGTCCCAAGCTTCTAGTGCTTCTCGTTTTTTATTTTTTCCTGGAATATTTCGCAAGTTTCTCCGTGGTGGTTCTAGGAGCTCTATGGCTTGCAAAATACAATTAGAAATAAACTTGGCATCATGTCTTTTAAGGTTGCAAAAATTCCAAAACCGCTCTATAGGTTTGCCACTACACAAATGTCTTGGAATAATTACTAACTGAAATTTGCAAGCAACGTCTGTAGTTTCATCCGCAATAACTGCCAAATATTGTGTATTTTGAATTTCTTTGCTAACCTCTTCGTGATAAACTTCCATCATACATTCAAGCAATTCATTTTGTATTGTTTTTGAAGTCCTCTTAAAAATCTTAGATTTTTCCATATGATGTGTATCCAATTCAGCTGAAAAATTAACTCATTCTAGAAAAATTCCTTTATTTACAGAGGTTTGACTTTCACCGTGGCTACTAAGAGCTGATTCAAAAGCCCCGCAAAATCGAATACAGGTTACTATTTGGTTCAAAACCTATCTATTTTTGTCAACGTCTTCATTGTCTTTAACAAGTGTCTGACGATAGGCAGAACTTAATTCACTTTTTATATTTAATTTACCCAACATACAAAAGCTAAAGATATTGCTTATGTGTACCTTGGATTTTTCATGAGATTTAATTTTCTCCCATATATGCGCAACATCATCAGTTCCTTCTTGCGATCAAGTTTCTTCTCCACCAAACAAAACACACGCAAAACAGAACATTTTATTTGTCCCTTCACACCCGCGTAACCAACTGTTTTTAGAATAAATTTCCTATTAAATTTTCGAAGCCGCGCTTTCTGTCCACTTTCAGTTTTCGTTATAAACAAATCGGGCAACGGACGACCCAATTCCTTCATCTGCATTTTCTCTTCCAAGAAAAGCGCGGAAAATCGCGAATGTTTTAAAAAACTGGTTTTATTCATTTTGAAACGCGATGAGGGAGTAAAACAAACTGATCAACCTAACCCTGGATAACCCACTGACGGCATATATACGTATTATTACGACTTATATAGCGAACGACGAAAAAGTCCTGAAGCAAAGACGTAGCCTTTGGAAACAATTGCTAACCAATCACGTGACGTACTGAACATTCCTCATAAATAACCACGTGATTTGCCCATCCAGTGAACTCAATACTACATACCGTCCGCTAATCAAAACACCGAATACGACAACATGGCCGCTCGCGCCTGCTCGAGCCTGTCATATTCAAAAGTTCAAATTTGAATCTGACAATCCTTCGATTTCGCCGTAGAGTTATTTTGTGAATATTTATTTTAATTTATAATAAAATATGAGAAAAATCAGCACCAACTTTTCTAAAGAATACAATTTTCTGAGAAATGTCAAATAAAAAGTTTTCCATTTGGTGCAAACTTTTTTCACCACCCTGTGTATGGCACTTTGCGATTCACCTTACATACGGGATGAATACAACACATTTTTAGTTCACGTCAGCTGCCTTTCACAACGTCTAAGAGGTGAAACGCAACACATTTTATACTTTTAAAATATTGTATTGACAACATCAATTTTAAAATCGCCAAAAAACAACAAATTTATAGAAAACTTATTCATTTTTAAAGATATAAAAATATAATATTTAAATAAGAGTATAACATTTAATTCAAATATTAGCCTCAACCTTAAACATTAAAATTCCCCTTCGTCCCTCTTTTGGAGTATTAACTTTGCCTATGATTTGTTCAAAACTAAACTCTGTCACATCTGGAATGTCTGGATGTACAAAAAGTGTCGCATCTGCTTATTTCTTCATGGATGGTTTCACAAAAAAAAGGCGTGTAACTTTCAGCCATGGTTACAGCTTTGCCAATATATTTATGGCGAAAAAAATGAACTATGAGCCAATGGTTTATTTTAATTGACTCCCTTGTAACTGGAAACAAACGACTTATTATCAATTTTGTTTGATGTGCCTGCTTGGGAAAATCGGGAAGGCTTTCTTCGTCGTCCAACTGTTGCTGAAGCAAAACTCTTAAGCAACCGTTTGAACCTGTCGTCAGTGTTGCCAACCTAGTATAACAATTGCCAACCTAGTATAACAAACTATCCAACGCGCAAGCTGAAAATATCCCATATTTTCTATAAACCCCGCCAACTTCAAATTATATTCCAATCCAATTAGTTTCAGTATAGGTAACTACCTAGTAAAATATAAATCAATCACAATGTTTAAACAACTTTTAATACATGTATATTTGAATAAAAAATATAAAAACATAAACAATAAAACTAGAGAAAAATATATAAAAAACCAAGAACACATTTATAAAAATATATGAAAAAAACGATGAATATTAAAAATTAAATATATTTCATATTACCTATAGGAACTGCTATAGGAGTAGGAGTGAAAAGTCAAATCGGTCTTTTTTAAAACAGTAAATATCCCTGGAAAATACGTGAATATCCCTTTATCCCTAGGCGACCGGAAAAATCTCTCGAATCAGGATATATCCCTTAAGCTGGCAACACTGCCTGTCGAGTGTCGTTGTAAATGTTACCCCACTTTTCTATACGGCGTGACTTCCCAACTCTTAAAATTTCTAAATTCTTTGGATTTCAATTGCGATGTTGCCAAACGCAAAATTTCTAAGTAGGAGGGAATAAATTACCTACGCTGACTGGCTATGACTCATAGCTCACGCTATGACTCACTCACTCAAAGTTTTAAGTAAGTTTTTAAAAATGAATTAGTGTCAAAAAATTACCACAAAATTAACCTATTTAAACAATATAACCCTAGAACCACTACTGTTTAAAAACTCAACTTGAGTGCTTTAAGTTCGTAATTACGCCTGTAAAAAAAAATTTGGACCTCTTAAGGTATGGTTTCAGTGGCGCGCACGACTGGCGCGTTTTCACGCGGCGTGCGAACGCCGACCAGTGCTTCCAATGCATTTAAATGGAAGTGGTTTCGCTGGGGCGGCTCGCCGGCAGCTGTCGACAGCTCGTCGGCGCTGGCGACGGCTTGACTGCTAGATAGACCAGTCGAGCAGTTGCCGGCGGCGGGTAAAATAAATAGTACATGTAAAAATATGGTCCGTTTTTCATGAAATGAGGATGAGATATTGGTGGAAGATATTCAGAAATACCCGGTCATTTATGATTATGAAGATAAAAATTACAAAAATTTTATAACTGAAGAGAATGCCTGCCCCAACTTTTCTTTTGCAGATATGGGATGCTGTACAAAATTTGTACCAACTTTGGTTATATCTTTCTCTATTAGAGATAAAACAAAATCAAACTGTACTCTATTTAGTCGAAAGAATTCTCTAAATTTTTTTTCGTCGTGGTTTAAATAAGAATTAATGAGAAATCCGAAATACCCTTCCTCTTTTCTTCTTTGAAACATGCCGTGAGTTCTCCATCTTCTTGGCAACAGTCTCTCTTTTGACATTTCGTCTTCATCTTCTTCTTCCGCTAATAAAATCAAATAAATCAGATCTCCTTCACTCATTTTACGAGTAAAAAGTAATTTCGCGTAAACGGTACAACCATCCCAAAGATCAAATCTATACTGAAACGCGCTCCGTCAAACGCGCTACCGAAACCACCCAACAGCGGCGGCTGCCAGCGGCGTTCGCACGCCGCGTGAAAACGCGACAGCCGTGCGCGCCACCGAAACCATACCTTTAGACTCCTTTCACACTATCAGGTTTGGCCGGTCCGGTTTCAAACCTGAAGAGAACCGGATAAGTAATGGACCATGTGCTTAAATGTGGCCTTTCACACTATCAGGTTCAGGCTCGGCGACCGGCTGCCGCCGGATGGGTCGACTGGAGCATCAGGTTCCCTGACGCCGGATAAAGTGGTGGTGGGGCATTGCAGCCAACGTGCGCTTTCGCACTTGTCCGGTTTTTGTCTTCAGGTTTAGTCTGCGGTTTTGCTTTAGTCTTTGCTTCAACTCTGACGATGAAGGTGATTTGCAAGACAATGTCCAGCGAAATTGATTTTGAATTGTTAATTTCGGCGGTGAAGGCCCGACCGTGTCTTTGGGATAAATCAAGTGAAGAGTATAAAGATAAAAATAAGACAAACATGGGATGGAAGGAGGTGTGTAGCGTCTTAAAACAAGAGAGAAGAGAAGTAAAGGGTGTACCCAAAGTATCCTATTACGATTACGTCACTTTTCATGCTTTCTATACAAACATCACAAATCTATAACAACATTACGATCCATCACCGAAAACATCTACACGCAGACTAAAGTTTTTTAATAAACATAAAACCTGACCTGTTGTAAACCTGATCGCGCCCGGATATTTTTATTTTACTTCAGGATTCCGTCAGGTTCAAAACCTGACCGACGAACCTGATAGTGTGAAAGGACTCTTAAGGCGCGTACAGATACAGGGAACGAACAGTTCTAAACGAATTCGTTTGGTTAATGTGTACCAAAGAAAATAATAGCTACGCACAACTATTATTTTCTTTGTGTGTACATACTAACAAATGCCATCGCATGCATTCGTTCGCCTTCGGTAGGGTTCGCTCACTGGGTGGTACATCAAAAGGAAATTCGGGAAGCATTCGTTCGGCCTTTTTTAATGTGTATTCTTGCATTTGTTTGTTGTATATGGACATCAAAGCAAATTTTCCATCGAACGCCGAACAAATTCCTGCGAATGCACTCGACCGAAGGCGTTCGCTGTATATGTACGCGCCTTCAAATAAATATGGGCTTGCACAAAAAATAAAGCAAAATTTTCCTGAAAATTGCTGCTATTGGTACAACAGTTGCGTTGCATCCCGTTTTACGGAACATACTGCTTGCGCACTGGTTCCCTTTATCAGGCTGTAGAGTCAAAATCAATCGTGTAAATTACAATGGCGTTGGTGCCGGCGCGGCGGAGGGAAAAATTTTTAGTGAACCACTGGTTCTTAATGAAGCCACACTAAGTTCGAGAAGGACGACGCGGCGCCGCAACAATTTTTCCTCCGGCACAAAACGTCATTGTACTTTACACGATTGATTTTGATTCTAGCAATGCTAAGGTGCGGACAGACCTGAACACGCATGCAGTGAGAACTTGTACATATGCGTGCGTGTTCAAGTCATGCGCGCTCAGAGCATGCGTTGCAAACTTATAAAGATGCGTATGCGTGCGTGCTCCAGGGCAGCCAATGTGTTTTAAAATGCCTTAAGACTTGGTTGTGGTCCGTGCAGCGTATGTGAAGTTTATAGTTTATTAAAAAAGAAAACAAAAATAGGCGATGGTTAAAAACACAATTTTATAAAAGCAGAGCTCGGTATGGGGGCTCTGATCTATTAGTATAATATGGTTTTAGAACGAACTACCAGGCAATTTCAAAACTTTGCGCGTGTGTCATGAGTCATCAGAAGACTTTGATTTATTTAAAATATCTTTTGAATAATCCAGTCTTCTTTGGACCACTCCGTTTTAACCCACACCAGGCAAGAACTAACAATCCCGCACTTGCAGTTGCCAGAAGAAAATCGTAAGAAAACGTTTCAGATGATATAATAATACCTAAACAAATAGCCGTACAGGTTGAGCACGACGGTACACGTTTGTTTCTTTAATACGCGCTAAAAAACCAACACCAGACACCAGCCTGGCTCGCGGCGTGCGTGCTCAAGCCATTCACGAGAGTTCGCGCATGCGGTGAGAGGCTACGAAAGCGCCGCCCATATTTGCATACGTATGTGTATGTGTGGCTGCTCACCGCATGCGTGTTTAGGTCTGTACTCACCTTTAACTTTACACTAGTGAAGGACTTGGTCGAATATCGTTACGAAGTCGAGACTAGGCTGGACAAAGGAGGTAAAGAATCCAAGGCGAAACTTGCTCCAGTGCCATGTTCTGTACCATTCCTATTTTGGGCCGAATTTACAAACAAATCACCTATAATTTTCGTTTAATAAAATATTCCCATTATAAAATTTAGTTATGGTAAAAGAACATTTTGTTAACTAACAAAGTTAATTAAACAACATAATTATTTTGACGGCAGTGAAGCGTCAACAGACCCAGCCTTTATAAAATATCTGACGAAATCGTATCACAGTTCTAACGACACGATTGTTATGATTTTAGTCTTCAATAAATTAATGTTTGTTTATTTCTAGAACTTCTTATTTTTGAGACAACATCGGTTTTCGGACGAAATATGTATTGTGCTTACGAGCTAATTATTAGTTTTCGTTTAGATACCAGTATTTCATTCTTTAAATTATCATGTACATCCCAGCAAAAAAACTAGAATTAACTGCTAAAATTGGTTTAAACAATGTTCTATAAAACTGAAATCTGCACTAAAGCTAATAGGATTTCATGCGTTGGCCACCGGATCCATCTGCTTTAAAGAATTTTATATTTTTTCTACCATTAGCTCTATAAAACCTCTACGGGAATTATAGCATAATATGGCATCGCAAATGGGAGAATGTCCGGGCAGCACTAAAGTTTTTAATTAGAATTTCATTCTAAAGCAACATAAATTCATATTAGGGGATATGTCAGACTAAATAATACATAAAATAAAAAAAATTATATTCATGATACGCAGATGCCGTTTCGTTGGGGTTTTTCGGTCATTTCCTAATTAAATTAAGGCGGATAGCGAGAGGCTCAGAGTTTTACGAAAGAAAATATTTATGCAACCAGGATGATAGAAATTATCACTTGCATTATAGTCTTCTTTTTTCCTCCTGCTATCTTCTTATACTAGTATACGAGTATAGATTCGTGGTGTATTAGGAGACGAATAACCGCGTCGGATGAATATCCTCGTTTTTACAAAAATGTCAAGATGGCGACGACTGAAGTGTCTGACGAGAGTACAGCTGTGAAAAAAGTTCAAAAAAGGTTATGAAAAATGTGCTTTCACTGGAACAAAAAAGGTGTAGGTTTTGCAAGGTGTAGAAAGTGTGCAAAGTATTTTCATGCATCATGCCTGGAACAAGCAGCATCCCAGAGAAATGCTGAATGTATCCACGAAGCTGACGACGTAATAAAAAAACATTCCTGGAAGGTGAGACTGTTAGTGGAAGAACAACCGAGCAAAAACACAATTCTGGAAAAGAATGGACAAAAACTGAAAATCTAATAAATTACGAAGAAAAAGGTGCTCGGAACTGAAATTAGCAACAACTGAGGTTGCTTTACCTGTCATTTTTGACATTCCTAGCAATGCAGAAACTTCCTTTAAAAATAAAATAAGCGGTACAGGAAACCTTGAAGGAAACGGGCCAGGAAAAATATCTGCCCCAGTTGGAAACAAGAATAATGAACAAGCGGACAGTGGTTATCTCTATATATTTTATAAAAGAGGAATCTGACTGACTGACTGACTGACTGACTGAGGTATCAACGCACAGCCCACATCGCTGGGTCTAGAAACTTGAAATTTTGCACAGAGGTTCCTTATATATCGTAGGCGTGCACTAGGAAAGGGTTTTTCAAAATTCAACCCCTAAGGGGGTGAAATAGGGGTTCAAACTTTATATGGAGCAAATATACTAGATTGTCCTATTAACTCCAAACTTCATAAAAGTACTCTAAAAAAAAACGTGTGTTTTCCAGTTTTTAATAAATCAACCCCTAAGTGCGTGAAATGGGGGTTCAAAGTTTGTAATGGAGTAAAATTGTTATACCGTTCTATTACCTTGAAAGTACGTAAAAGTACTTTAAAAAATAAACACATGTTTTATAACTTTGTTAAGATTAATGTTAAGAAAATAACGTGTGAGGGAGGGGAATATATTTACTTACAATAAAAATTCAACTCCAGAGGTATTTTAGCATATGGAGTAAGTACCGATACAAAAAGTAAAGTCATAAGCCCTGAAACTGTCTCGATATTCAATATTTTTATAATAGTCATTATTTCGATTTTTGTAGTACCCTTTTCTACTTCAGAAGCAAGTCAGCACATAGAGATAAATCATTCGTCGAAATATATGCCTCACAATCATTATCTACTAAGATATATATATATATATATATATATATATATATATATATATATATATATATATATATATATATATATATATATATATATATATATATATATATATATATATATATATATATATATATATATGTATAAGCGGTGGGTATAGTTTTGGCTGACTAGTTGATAAACAAGAGTATATTTTGGGGTAACAGCCAGAGGTATTAGGGCTCAATGAATAAGAAGAACTCTTATTTACTACGCTAAGCTTTCGGAAGCATTTATTCCTTTTCCAAAGCTACAAATATGGAGTACATTAGATCTATTATGTCTAATAACGTTATTACTTATTATTACCTGGGTGTAAGTGAGTTTCAATAAAATGAAAAAAAGCAACTCATCTTCACAGTAATCTTAATGCAGGAATTATTGACTAAATTGTGCAATGATACTACAAAATCTTGTTGAAAACTTCAAAGTGACAATTGTCAATTGTCATAAGATTCTGTTGAGAAGGAGAGTTTTTTACAATGGTGGATTATTTAAATATTACAGGTTGCTAATTCAAAGTAGTAGATAGGTTGCAGTGTGTGTTTATGGTATAAATAATAAGTAATAATGTTATTAGACATAATATATCTAATGTACTCCATATTTGTAGCTTTGAAAAAGGAATAAATGCTTCCGAAAGCTTAGCGTAGTAAATAAGAGTTCTTCTTATTCACTGAGCCCTAATACCTCTGGCTGTTACCCCAAAATATACTCTTGTATATATATATATATATATATATATATATATATATATATATATATATATATATATATATATATATATATATATATATATATATATATATATATATATATATATATATATATATATATATATATATATATATATATATATATATATATATATATATATATATATATATATATATATATATATATATATATATATATATATATAAATTTGCGATAGATTTCAGATACTTGCAAAAACGTATTTCTGTCTCTTTTCTATTTTAAAAATTATTTAAAATCTTTTAAAACACCCTGTTATTTAAAATAAAACTAAAAACTTACGACTTCTCAACTATTGTTCTCCAGTTTTTCTCAGTATGCAGATAAATGTAAATTAGGTATTATTCCGCTGGCTGGTGATCGCAGTTATTCAATTAATAATCTATTTTCATTTCCAGATTTTAACAACTTAAACTGATAAATCTGCCACAATTCAATGAAATGGTTTCAGGGATATTTTCCTATTGATTATCATAAAGGACAGGCAAATAATTAGGTTTTATTGGAATTAGTTTGTATCGACCAGAATTGCTGCATGATTTGAGAACAAAGTAAATTTTCTGATTAACAACGGACAAAGATTTAAGTGGCCCTCTGCAAACACTGAATTACAGAAAATCTAGTTTCCTCTTCTGTAAAATATAATAAATGATTTTAGTTAAATGGGGAGCTCATTATTGCACAATAAACAAACATATTTGCAGCAATCTATTCTTTAACATTTATTTTTAAAAAGATTTATTGATTTCTATTGGATATCCTTGTTTTTAGTGTTCCGTGAAAACGGAACTTAACCTTTGTTTTCTTACTATCATTACTATGAGGTTAAGTAGCAAATATCCTACTCAGATAAATTTTTATTTAAAAATTACGGTATATTTTTTGCAATTTACAGACCTGCTATCTTTGTAAAAATTTTATTAGACATATATCTTGTAAGAATAATTTTAGAATATTTTCGGCTAAAAGTCGACAAGACAAATAACATACAAAAATTATACAGTAAATCAACAATATGTTTAATGTTACAAACAACTCTGTCGACTTTTCAAGTAGATAATATTTCCTAATTATTTTTTTTAAGAACAATAATTTGTAATTTAGGCTCTTCAATGATATTTCAGTCTCCGACACGCTTTTCTCTCAGATACTTTTAAAATCATTTCAGGTACATGTTTGGTCGCTGATTACTAATCTGGCCGTAAAATTTTCTGAACGGGTCTAAGTTTTTGAGAAAAATGAGACAATGTAGGCCAAAAAATTGATTTGGCCCGATTTGCATCGTATTTTTTAGTTCTTAACGTAATCAGAAAGTACGCTCAAGAATTGGCTTTTTTGGGGCTTTTAGGTTAGAATAGTAGTTTTGTGGCTACAGATTTGGTTCTAGCACAAAAAATTATATCCGTCCAATGCAAAAAACCATGGAGGCTTGTATAGTTTCGAAAAACGCCCTTTCAATCCGCCATCGCCATCTCGGATTCATTGGGGTCCTCCTCGGGAGAAATTAACTTCAGATAAGGAAAGAGAAACGTATGAACTCTTGGAAATCAGATTCAAGTACGCAGCTTATGAAATTTGGCAACGGTAAGCAAGGGTTGATCCACCGGAAATGGAAAAACTTCTGTTCAAGAATTTTACATTTGGATTGAAAACTAAGACTTCAATTTGAGTCTTCGCAGACCTTTTTAGCATGTACCATTCGGAAGTAATAAGAGATTAAATAATGTCAAAAGTACTGTTCTTCGCCTATTTTTCCTTTAAGAAAACTTGACGCGATACGCAGATTTGACGGCCAAATTCGTCATCAGTGACCAAAAATCTACCAGAAATAATATACAAATCTCTTGAGCGAAAACATGCCAAAATATGTCGACTACTGAATCAGTTGAGTGAAATCAAGAAAAACCACAATATGCTTACAAAACTTAACATAAACAAATTCAAATGAAATTCCCCAAAATAAAGTGCAGCCAACACATAACATTTAAATGGTCTTCTACGGGATATGGGTAATGGTTCTGCGATCGCTCGCAATTTTTTTTCTACATGCAAGGGCGCACCTAGATGGGGGCTATGGAACTGCAACACCCCCAGTTCTGAGACTTATTGTATTTACAGTACCCGACATCACCAATTTTTCACTGGCTGTTGTCCTCCCACCCCAATCTAAAAGGCTATAAAATTTCTTCTTAAGTTTTTTTTGTACTGGTAAAAGATTTGACAGGTAGAAACCCACGCAAAAGATCCCGGTCGATCCATATGTCTTCATGCAATATTTTCTTTATTTTCCTTGTTTTGGTTTCGATTTTTAAATTACACTTTTGGTTATGGTGTGAACTTAAAAATATTTGACTTTAAAATATACAAATAAGTGGCAGAAAATGTCATGATCGTATAGCAAAATCGGACGTCCGTGCAGTAGAAACAGTCAATTTATTGCTATCCGGCAAAGTAATTAAATAATATTATTATGCTTAACTATTTACTACAGTTAAATGTACAAAGATGCGACAATTAAGTTCTGTGTTGCATACCTACATACAACTTAACTATAGTAATAAAAATTATTTTTTAATTATCAAGGTGGTATGTATAAAAATACACCCATGATATGTACTTGCTTCTAGAATTATCCTTACATACATACGTACAACATATAACTATACTTAAATGTTTGCTGTGAAGGTAATATTGGTCCTGCCATATCATAACTTAGCGGTAAATGTAGAATTTAGTACATGGAACTTTGTACCATCAAAAGGTACAACAGCTACATACATACAACCTTGTAAAAGTGAATAACTAAATTTATCAATTATATTAAAGAAATATTACATTATACAAATTACATTGTACAAATTATATCTTATCAATTATTTCAAAGAAAAATCTCTAAGATGTCGCTGCAGGATTTCTAACCATATCAAATTTATGTCGATTTAACAATTACGTATATCTACAAACTATTTTGACTAAGGTATTAGAATTTTTTTTGACTGAAAGTTATTACTTTATATATCATTATATCAATTAGTAACATTATAACAATTTATCCGGAGCGACCATTAAAATTAGTTTAATCATTTCTCTGATGATTGAACTTTGATAAAATAAATTTATTGAATGAGAAAATATTAAAAATATTGCACCATTTAGGTTACCCCAGCAGACTGACGAGGCTATCTGTCTTTAAAAGATAATTTTGCAGCAAATCCGCCTGCAGTGACGTGGTCAAGGGTTATGGATAGATAAGGCTCTATTTAAACCCTACCTCCACCTTACTGTAAAATATTTCCGTAAGAGGCTGGTACAGCTTCATCTGAATGCGCAATCTCATGCAGCTGCGACTTGTTGGCAGTAAAAGACGTCCATTTCATTAAACAATGTTA
This sequence comes from Philopedon plagiatum, assembly GCA_963971165.1. Classification (NCBI taxonomy): domain Eukaryota; kingdom Metazoa; phylum Arthropoda; class Insecta; order Coleoptera; family Curculionidae; genus Philopedon; species Philopedon plagiatum. The sequence goes on along the minus strand of OZ020195.1, from coordinate 63,196,160 downwards.
ATTTATTCCATTTCTTGGTTAACTGTAAGCACAAACATTAATCTTTACACCAGGAAAGGAATGACGTGTGTTGTTGATATTCTGTCATTACAAGATGTTATTGTTATGCTTGTATACTGATTTTCCTTGTTTTATAAAATGAAATGTAGGACTATGCCTAAGAGAAAATGAGACTTCTTCCCGCACTGATTACACCTAATTTGTGTACGTTTTGGTCATACACTTGACCAACACTATTCTGTTGTACTAAGAGACAAACATATAGGACTATGCCTAAGAAAATAGGGGACTTTTTCCCGCACTGGTTACACCTAATTTGTGTACGTTTTGTGTCCTACACTTGACTAACACTTTTCTGTTGCACCAAGGGACGCAACAGTCTCTCAATCTGGTATATAGTTGACTTCTCGTCTTTTTCCGACGGGATCTAAGTTAAACTGAAATGTATCACCCTTCGGAGACTATCCTCCACGAGTCCGGCCAATTAGCGTCGTTCTCGCGATGACGTAAATCTTTTCTGACCATTAAACACTAGGAAGAGGCCGCACTAAATACGCGGTACCGCCAAGAGACGATAAGGGGTTGATATTTGTTGTCAAGGCCACCGGCCATCTTTGCATTTACCAGAAACTTATTTTTAGCACGGTACAGTAATAAAACTAAGAGATAAGAAATCTTCAAAGGAAACTCAGCCTTTGACGGTCGCCGACAACGTGTCGGTGCTTTAGAAGGAAAGATTTTCTTTTGATATTTTAGCTGAAATAGTCTTTATGTTTTGCCGATGACTGCCTATTTTTATGCAAGTTAAATTTACAAAGGAGACAAGTTTGAGCTTGTCTATTTGAAGGGGATTATTTAGAATACAAATAGAGTTATAAAATTAAACGAACGGTTGGGTTTTCCCAACAGGTTATTTACAACGTTCTGTGTCAGTTCGGATAATTAAAGGTGTAGGGATTTTAAATTAAAACATACCAGTTTTTAACAAAATTTATTCACAACAAAACCTACAAGAAAAATACTTCATACGATTGGCAAATGCCAAATCATTTTTTTAAATATTTTTTCTTTTTGACTAAGATACACCAAATACTATTAGATGGTTTAGTCAAATAATATGTTAGTTTGCATCGTCGGAGAAAGTAATGCTATAGTTTGGATATTTAGCTTTTAAAATGTCCACGGAGATCTGATGATCGGCCTTTCCATAACCCTGTAAAAAATAATTTTATTAAAACATAAAACTACTAACCAAGTATAAACAAATTAAGGGTATAATCAGGTTTGCTTAGGTCTAGCCTACAGTTTCTTTTTTCTTCCGCGAATTTTATTGTCATTAAAGTTAAAAAAAATAAAACCGCACCATGGCAAAAGCAAATCAAAAAGTATGAAACAAGTTTTCCACTTTATCACTCGGATCTTCCGATGGTTGATAGATGCTTTTTTTATCTATCTGACTTGATATGATATAGATACTTGCCCATTATTGAGAAGATACAGGTACAAAAGTAAATCACAAAATAGAGCAATAAACAAGTAACTGGTTTAGTTAATCCATCCTCATAGTGAATGGCAGGTATAGAATTTCTAAAGTTATTTGACTGACTTTGAAAAATCCTTTCGGAATCAACGTATACCGAGTTAACTTGATATCAAGATTAACAGCGCAAGAATCTCATGCACATTGCGTGCATTTTTGTCTTAAACTGACCCCGGTATATTCGTCTTCTGTGATTGGCTGGACGCTCTTTGAAATGCCCAATTAGAGAGTCTCAATTCCTACCCCTTTCTTGTTTGTCAAGTAATTAAGACATCAATGTCAGGACGGACGATTTAGCCAGTACAGTGGGTAAGTGTTTTAGCACAGATATTAATGTTGGTAAGTGAATTAACTTTTCTAGATTGAATACGGCTTGTCGGCGAGCTTTTGAGATAAATGAATCATGGGGGGAAATGTTGAATTGGCGTCGGCAACGGAGAGGAGTCCAGAATTTAACTCTAAGGATTTTCAAAGTCGGCGTATCATTTTAAATATTTACAGGCGTTTAAATAAAGAAAATACTGGACAGTCAGGTACATATATTATAAAAAGAATTAGGTAATGAATTAACTTAAATTTCCACGTCTACGATTTATCGCGTTATTAAGGTAAGAGACGTGACAGGTCATTCAGTAAAGCGGTGAAGAAAAACTACCAAGTGTTTTTTATTATTCATCAAACAAATGAATGTTGATAAATTAATAAATAAACAAGTGAGCACCTTTTAGCAGTGGTGTACAGGGATATGCCTCTCATCGGCTTTACTTCAATTCTGGCAAAATCTTTTTTTCTGTAATTTTTATATCTTTACCAGATTTAAAATACTACTAGCATTTGTTAAATCTCTTATTGTGCCTCCGATCGATTTCACAAGTTAAAATAATCCCCTACGGTTTTTTTTGCAGAGTCGTCTCATACATATCAGATGGAATTGGGTGTAGGGGAGGAGGGAGCCTTTTTTTTGCGTTCGCTTTACGACTTACCTCCTATCGATTAAACATAAACACATGCATATTCAAAATTTTGCAGGTAGCTGCTAGCTTGTACTTTGTTAACTGGGTACTAACCTTAATATTCTAACTAAAAGGTACCCATCCCCTTCTCTTCCTGAAAAGGAAAGCTCATACCACTACGTGGTCCTTGCTGGGCAATAAAAATTATTTTTTTAAAGTGCTTAAGCTGGGTTCATGTAACAAAATTTAGGATTAATTTTAATTTAAATCTTAAGAGCTTCCATTTTAATTGGTTAAGGCAAGTCACATGACCAAAGTCCACCAATTAAAAATGGATATCTTAAGACTAAAATTACAATTAAAAATAAATTTTGTTAAATTAACCAACCCTTAATTAACTCTTATTGGCAAAATGACCACACAGCTACATTGCATGATTGAAGAGCTTGAAACCCAGTTCAGGTGCTATTTTTACAAATTGAATTGATATGTAGAATAAAAACTAAATACTATTATATTTATATTTTGTACCTTCTTATATGTAACTTTAATTAAAAATTATATTTATGAGTTCGATGGTACGCACATGGGCATGATGCATTTCCTCGTTAAATCGTTTTTTGGCCACGTCTGTTCATAATTGGAACACTTATACGAAGGTTGATTAATAAAAAAAGCGTTTGTCTACCACCGAGGGATATTATGTACCTACTTATCGTCGGTGAAACCCGAAAACAGTGTAACTCCAAAAATGTCCATTTTACAGGAAAGCATCTAAACATTTTAGCATTCATAAATTCAATGAAAATAATCATATTATTATTTTTCAGGGTAAAGTAGTGCCTCAGCTCTCTTATAGACATTAAAATAATATAATTAAGTATTTTCTTAATTTTTTAATGGAGATACATATTTTTCGTTTTAAAATTATTTTATTTCTTGGACATACACATTTTTCACAAATCATAAAAACAATTAACAAGGAATTTTTTAAAAAATGTTCAAAACAGATTAATTATTAAATTAAATAAAAGTAAAAGTGATCTTAAAAACACAAAGAGGAAAATGTTAATAGTGTGGGAGGGCATCGTAAAATGCATGAAAATCTGGCATAATGCTTTGTTTTAGTGATTGGAGGTGGTCAAATTTTTCTTTTTTGATTTTTCTTCTCTCACTGTAAAGTGCTGAAAACCGACTCGTCGTAGGTTGTTGCTCTTTGGGTTTTATTCTTATAGTATATTCTTGCCAATCATCGTCAGTGTGTCGCAGTTTAAATTTTATTGTTCCATCTTGTGTGTATTTTAATTGTTTTATATCTGTGACAGTGGGATCTCCCACTTTTCGGCCAGGTCTTATAGAGCTATAATATTTTAGTCCAGAAAAATCTTTAAAAAATGTGTATTCCAGGTAGAAAACTTGAAAAGGAAAAGGGTTAAGCCGTGCATTCTTGCAGTGTGTGACGTAGTCTGCTGGAACATTAATATCTTTCTCACGAATCCTTCTTTCGATTGTAGAATGCATGGCATCCGCTTCCATTTGCGTATGTCCCTTAAATAAATACTTTTGGATTATTATTAATTTGTGTACGATGGCTGTATTAAGTAACGCATTAGCTAAAAAGGAATTTCTATTTTGCCCTGTACAGCCATCACTCCAAAAAATTATTGTTCGATTTTCGTCTTTCATGTTTGGTAAGATTTTTGTTTCGATGAACGATACAAGAATAGTTGAAAATTCATTGGCAGTTAAGGCACCTTCAACTTCGCTCCACAGATAACAGTATCCTTCTTTGGTCTTGATGTTATATAGTGTAAAATTGTGAACAGTCAGTTTGGTTTTGTAATACATGGAAATAACTTTGTTTTTGGGCGCCAGCAATACTGACTGTAGATCCATTGTATATACAAACTGTGTTTCTTCTTGGGCTTTATCTTTATCCTTTTCATTTCTTGCTTCATTCTTAAAAACTAAATGCTTCTGGTAATCTTCTTCTCCTATGTTTTTTGTTCTATACCCTACGCATACTTCACACTGGTCTTTTTTAGGATGATACAGAGAAAGATTTGTTTTTTCAAAAACCTCATTAAAAAGAGTTCTAGAAAAAGGTTTTAGGCTCTGCTCCTTGCAGTAACTATCACAGTAAAAGCGATATAGTTCTTGTTTGCTTTGCCACATAGGCTCTAGGTATAGTTTTTCCGTTGAAGAACGGCAATAATGTGACTCCATTTTTGGCAACGAGTCAAAGAAGCCACGCAATTGTAAGTTTACATTTTCAGACTCTTTACTTCTTCTTGTCTGCTTCTGTTGTTGGGTTTTTACTGCCTCTGGTGTTTTGGTTAATTCCATATATTTAACATCTCTTCTCTCGGAAGTATCTGGTTTAATCCAATTCAAGGCACAGTTCTGTTTAAGACCAAGCGTAGCATTAAACATTTTTTTGCACACCCGATATCTCCAGAGGTCATGACCAATATAATATTTAACCGACAAATCGCGACGGGATGTATCGTTTTCTCCTCTGCGTCTTTTTACTGGCTCTATTTGTGCGTGCCCTCTTACATATTCCCTTTTTTCAGGCCAGCTCTTTTTCCAAAATAAATCAAAAACACGTCGTCTCATGTTTTCATCAAGCTTCTGACACTGCAGGCTATTATATTTTTCCGAGAATTTACAGCTGCATGGATTTAGCAGAAATTTTTGAGGCTTCTTTACTGCATAGTTCCACTTTCCATTGTTCTTTTTTTTGCCCGAGTATACCATTCCCAATTCTCGTTTTCTTTTGTTTTCTTTATAAGTTTCGTCTCTCTTAGCAATGGGCAGCTTTCTTTTCTTCCTTTTAGCTACATCTTCTCTGGACTCCATACTTTCTGTATTTCCTTGGTTACTACCGGCATATTTTACTTGTGTATCAGGTTCTTCCTCATTTTCTTCATTTTTTGCATCCTTATCTGATTGATGTGAAGGTTCATAATCGCTATCGTCTTCCATGTCCTGATCGTTTTTAGTCTCTGTAGTTTTTTCATCTCCTATCTCGTGATCATCCTCTGTTTCTATATTTTCCCCTCTTTGATCATATGTTTCCAGTATAACGTCATCATTATTTACGAAATCAACAATTTCGTCAAGGTTCGTATCATCCGCCACAAATAATATTTCATTTTGGAAAGCCTCATTCAAAACGTCTGTCTCTTCCTCTGACTGTAATATATTGGCTTCTGTCTGTTCATCTATCTGCACAGTATTTAACTCTGTCTCCCCTATCTGTAATTTGCTAGCATCTGCCTCTTTCTCTACCTGTAGTATTTTTGCGCCTACATGCTCTTCTGCCGGGGACGTATTTGTCTGTCCTACCTGCACTTTGCCAATATTTTTTTCTTCATCTATCTGCATTCCTTCTATCTGCGTTTTTTCTATCTGCTTTCCTTCTGTATGCCCTTTTATTTGAAATTTTCTGGCATCTATTTTTTCTCTAACTCGCGGATTAGTGATGGTTTCATTTCCTAATGTCATTATGGGTAGTTTTTTATAGAATTCTGGGTGAGGATTTTTCCTGATTATTGCTGGAGGCTTTATGTTTAATGAGTCAAACATTTTGTTCACACGTGGCATTGTATTTTCTGAAAAAAAAAAGTTTGGTTCTGTCAAATAGCATAAATATTTTGTTCGATTAATGCCGAAAGTTTTCTTGCAATCTTTTTTCAGTCACCCTAATTGTATCCAGCATAAAAAGTTTTGTAATATAGGTACTGCAAACGAGAATCATGCAAAAGCTATCGGCCTTAATAAGAAAATAACTACTTTATTTCCTGAGAAGAAAATATTGTTTTAGCTTATTTCTCTCTACATCAAGTTTTGTGTGAGCTATAATTAAAATATATATTTTAATTCATTAGGAAAAAATAATATCAAGTAATATTATAAAATTTAGAATCAATATCAATATTGGAAAAATGTGTATGTCCCTATTTCATTAAAAAACGAAAAATGTGTATCTCCATCAATATACGTTTTAACTTATTTTGGTTTATAATAATGGTTGTCAAAAACTAAATTGTTTTAAAAACAATTATCAAGTACTTACCTTTAAGCAGACTTTCAAAAAACAGTACAATTTTGAGTTTTTTCACTTATAAAACACTTTCTTGCAGCACAGCTCTAAAACACTTGGATGTGTTAGCAAAAATGGTGGAGTTACACTTTTTTCCCTCCAAGCCGGCGGATCGCGGAGATACACAGAATTCTAATACCGCATTACAGAACTCTTGCTAAATTTGTATCTATTCAGTCGCTGTCAGTCGATGGCCGCCACTTGTGTTTAACAGATGGCGCTAAAATCTCAATTTTCACTAAGGTTGGAGTTACACTTTTTTCTGGTTTCACCGACGTTATATTATTCGCGTCTACAGTGACCCCTGAATTTCGGCTGCTTGGCTTTTTGACGTTGGAAGCTTTCAGTTTGCGTTGTTAACAAGTTTACCGATTTTATAGCATCAGCCGCATAGTCCAGTGGTTAAAGGATTCGTTTATTGACCCGCAGGCGTTGGTTCGATTCCGTGGCTAGACGGAACTTTTTTTAAAATTTTTGTCATTTAAAATACACAAAATTAGGAAATCGCCTCTAAAAAGTGTATTGGAAATACTCCTTCCTCCATAAAAATTTTGTTTTGTCTTTTTTCAAAGGTCCCGAGCAAACAATTAATCGTGTCTAGGTACCTTAACCTAAAAATTATGTTTTGTTTGAGAAATAATATAATGTCTTCTTGTGGCCATGGAGTTGAGAAATACGTTCTCGGACAGGTTTGCTCAGTTCTAGGGTTGCTCAGGATCTTTCTTGGTACTTTTTAAAGGATCCGAGCAAAAAATTAATCGGGTCAAACGTCAAGAAGCCAAGCAGCCGAAATTCCGGCGTCCCTGTAGACGCGAGCCTTATATTTGCGAAATCCAAAGATTTTACGGAGTAAACTTGGAATATATAATATACCTACACATACATACATCGAACGTCAAATACTATATAGTTCACTGGTCAGTTTGTGTTTATTCACTTTAATTTTTTTCTGAAGAAAACATTGTTGGTTAATTTTTGAAATATTTTTTTCTTCACACACATACTTTTTTTATTCTGCTACAGTCGCGATGCAATGGCAAAATAATCGCGATGTAAACACGATGCTATCGCGACACACTGTACAAAGGTCAAGACACATCAGTTTGGGTTTGATTGCCCAAACATAAAGTTTAAAAACAACCTTAATAAACAAAATTAGCAGTTTTAACTTTTTATACTACATAAATGTAAAGAGAATAATTTTTATTACGAGTTATTACATATTTTTTATCTACTTTATTAAATTTGTAACCATTTCTGGTAAATACTAATAAATCTTTTTAAGCTTTGTAGTAGTTTTCCCCTACAAATTTCGTCCATGGATTTTTATATAATACTTCTAACGCAGGAGCAAACAAAGACTTAAAAATTTCCATCTGCAAAACGTTCTGAATTTTATACTTTTAGCTGCCTAAACAACTTACAAACTTTTACCCACTTTAAGTTTTAAAGTAAAGAAAAATACCCAAAATCTTATATCTTACATAAAGAATAAAATATCAGTATTTGCGTTTTCTCTTTTACGCGATGTATCAGACTTTGTTAGACATTTTAGTTTTTTTAATCTAAAAAAAGGGTTAAAGAAGATCAACTTTCTTTTGTTTGGTTTATTTACAGGATAGTTAAATAGTTAAATCCTTACTAAATTATTACTATTTAAATAAATAGTAATAAATATATCGATGGGTTTCCGGCAAATAAATGTAACATTCTTTCAAAAACTGTGGTTCATACTCTGTCGTAATTAGCCTGGACACGTGAACTGCCAAAATATAATATGTTCAGAAAGATTTCTTTTTACTAACAAATGCTCATATATTCCATTCCGTTTGCCATTGAATATAAAACAGGTATATAAATTAATAATACTATAAATCTAATTATACTACAAAATGATTTAATTAAATAATCATGACAAAGTATCCTTAAAATACTCATTTAATGAGTAAAATGCCATTTCTCCAATAATAATTTCTTAACAACTTTTCTAAATTTTTTAAATACCAAAATATTTTTTATACATAAAGGAAGTTTATTAAAAATCTTTTTAGAATCATATTCTATTGATTTGTTTACAGGACTAGAGGACGGTATAGGTAGACAAAAATTATAATTTTGTCTTGTATGAATGCAATTATTAAATTGATTTTTATGTTTTATATGCATTAAATAAACCGTTTCTAGTATAAAAATTGATGGTAAACTTGTGAGAGGTAAATAAAGGTCCACAAGAATCTTTAGAATTTGCTTTACATATGTATCTAATAGCTCTACTTTGTAAAATAAATATAGAATGAATAAGGTATTGACTAGAATTTCCCCAAAAGCAAATTCCATATCTTAAAAAGGATTCAATTAAAGCATTGTAAACATTTTTAATAACATCAAAGCCAAGTTCTTTTGAAAGAATTCTAAGTGCATAACAACCTGATGATAATTTTTTACAAAGTTTTTCAATATGGTCATTAAAGGTAAGATTTTGATTTATGTGAATTCCTAGAAATTTTGTAAATTTTGGGTTATTAATAATTTGATTGTCAAAGGTAACATATTTAAGTTTACATTTAAAATGTAATATATTAGTTTTACTAATATTAAACCAAAGCAGGTTAGAGTCACACCACTCTTTAACTTTAAACAAGTCAAGGTCTATAATTCTTTTTAATTCAATACTATTTTCACTATTCCAAAGTATTGCAGTATCATCTGCAAAAATTGTAAATTTTCCATTAGTGTTAATAGACGCAAGATCATTAATATAAATTAAGAATAACAGTGGGCAAAAGACAGAAGAAGGAACTCCACAATCAATTTTAATACTATCTGATTTCTTTCCATTTAAAAATACTCTCTGTGATCTACTAGACAGATACGACTCAAACCATTTTAAAGATAATCCACGAAATCCATATAATTCAAGTTTTTGCAACAGTATCTTGTGATTAACGCAGTCAAAAGCTTTCGAGATATCACAAAATACTGCTGCAGCAATATCTTTATCATTAAGTTTTAAATAAAGATGTTCACGAAAAGAAAGACTAGCATCATTAGCATTTTTATTTTCCTGATATGCAAACTGATTAAGATTTGAAATATTATTCTTGTTTAAAAATGATAACATTCTATATATACATAATATATTTTAATTCTTGAGTCTAGGTTTGTGTGAAATGAAAAACCTTTAGATTGACGTTTCGCCTATCATAGTAGGCTTTTTCGAAATTGCCTTATTTTAGTTTGGAAAACCTACAATAATTATGGAGCCATTTTTAGAACAATATTTAATGTTATGTTCTGTATGAAAAAGCACTACAAGACAATATAATTAATCTTTTGAAAAATCCAAATAAAACAAAATAAGCACCTGGAATTTCTAGGTTTATAGGACGACGACATTTCAGTTATTAAAATAATTTATTTTGTTGGTCTGACAAGCAGTTGTTTGATGAATCATTTTCAAGACAAAAACTCATTTCTGCTATGACTAGTTTGTGGTAGTTTTTCTCCTGAGTTAAGATTGAGGTATTTAGGAAGGCGAACTCGTGTTTCTCATTTTTTTTTTCGTGTTTGTGTAGGGCTGTGGATGCATTTTTGGTGTATTTGTGACCATTTAGTCTGTTTTCTAGATATTGAGTTGTCATTCTAATATATTTTTTGGGCAATTCAAGCAGGGGATGGAATATATTATGTTTGACTTTTTTTGATGGAACTTTACTCTTTAGGGGTAAAAAAGTTTTTTTTTTTTTTTTTTTTTTTTTTTTTATTGATAAAGCCTGCGGCGTTTACTGTTATTAAAACTGGTCTGCAAGACCAACCATTAATTTTTCTCTAAATTCTTAAAAACTAAAATCCTTATATACTAAAGTTCACCCAGTGGAGTCCTAAAGGTTTATCTGTTGTGACTCATGGCCATGGCACTTAGCACTCACACACTTGCGCACTGTACTATGTTTTCAAAAGTCTATACTAGTTCAAAGGGCTTGGTCCTCTTCAGCCTTCTAACTAGGTCCTGGTTGTCAAGAAGCCTAATGGCTTCGACGTTAACGTGCTGATGGAGTCGAGACTCGTGCTTGATGGCAAATCTTCTAATTTCACTAGCGACATACGGGATACCAAGATCGCGATGTAGGTCACTATTTCGTATGTACCACGGTGCACTAACTATGTTCCGTAATACTTTATTTTGGAAGGTTTGGATGCGTTTGATGTGGCTCTCCTTGGCACAGCCCCATGACTGGATGCCATAAACCCAGACTGGTTTTAAAATCTGGTTGTATATCATGATTTTACAGTGTATTGACAGCTTAGATTTTCGTCCCAAGAGCCAATACAACTGTCTATATTTGAGCCCTAGTTCAGTGCGTTTAGTTCTGATATGTTCCTTCCATCTTAGTTTCGCATCTAAGGTCATCCCCAGGTATTTGGCAGTATTTGCATAGGGAACTATGATACCATTTATGTTAATTGGTTGATGATTGCATATTCTTTTGTTGGTAAAGTTGACACAAATAGATTTTTGCTCATTAAGCTTAATCTTCCAGTCTGTGGTCCAATTGTAAATCTGGTCGCTAGCATGTTGGAGTTGTCTGGTTACTGCATCTAGGTCTGTTCCTACTGCTAATACAGCAGTGTCATCAGCGAATGTAGCCACAGTTACATTTTCTGTTTGTGGGAGATCACAAGTGTACAGTAAATAAAGGACGGGTCCCAAGACGCTTCCTTGAGGCACACCTGCTTTAACTTCCTTCAGTTTAGAGTATTCATCGTCCTGTTTAATTCTGAACACTCTATCTGTAATGTAGGAGGTTAGCAACTCTACATATTGTTTTGGTAACATTCTGTTTAATTTGTTAATTAGCCCTTTGTGCCAAACTTTATCAAAAGCTTGAGCTACGTCAAGGAAGATAGTTGAGCAAATTAGCTTTTCTTCTAGTGCCCTTTCTATGATGTCTGTTATTCGATGGACTTGGTCTATCGTGGAGTGCTTGCATCTAAAGCCAAATTGATGATTTGGGATTAGGTTACTGTTCTCTATTATAATCTTAAGTCGTTTTAAGAAAAGCTTTTCAAATAATTTTGAAATAATTGGTAGTAGTGATATGGGCCTGTAAGATTTGGCTTCATTCGGTGGTTTGCCTGGTTTTGGTAGCATAATGACTTCAGCCACTTTCCAGACGCTAGGGACGTGTTTTAATCTAAGTGCTGCATTAATTAGGTAAGTCAGCATAACTATACCTTTTTTTGGTAGTTGTTTTAAAATTTCTCCTGTTATAAGGTCAAACCCAGGGGCTTTTTTGGCGCTTAAATTGTTTTTGATTTCGTTCGCTACTTCTTTAGGAGTGACTAGTGCTATTTCATTCTCTTGGATATTCACAGACTCTTCCATATTGACATTGGACTGGATATCATTTGGCTGAAAAATTTCGGCTAGATGTTCTGCAAATGCTTCAGCCTTTTCCTTATTATCTCTTGCCCAAGTACCATCCCTTAATTTGATGGGTGGCATTTGGGTGATTGGCCTTTTGAGTTTTTTCGTTGCCTTCCATAAGGAGAAATCCTTGTCTTCATCAGCTGATAAATTTTCTAGGTAGCTGTTTATAGATTCTTCTCTAAGTTTTTGTATTTCTCGTTTAAGTTGTTGAGTTTTGTTGTTAAGAATATTTTTGTCCGATGGATCCCTAGTGTGTTGCCATCTCCTTCTGGCTCTTCTCTTTTCTTTGACAAGTTCTCTTATTTCCATTGGATAGTTGTTTCCCATTGTTTTTTGAGTGTACGCCTTTGTGTTGTCCCAGGCTATTTTTTGTATGATGTTGAACTTTTCTGCTGCTACTTCTAATTGTTCTTTGGTTCTTAATTGGATTTTAAGGATAATTTTATTTTCCAGTTCATTTCTAAAGCTTTTCCAATCAGTAGTTTTATTAACCAAAGTTGGCCTATTTTCTTTTCTAATTATTTTCTCGCTCAAAGTTAAGATCACAGCTGAGTGATCGGAGTCTAGGTCAAAATTATCTTGAATATCAATAAAATTGGGTGACACTTTTCTTGATATAAAAAAATCTAATAGATCTGGAATTTTATTAGTATCTGTAGGCCAGTATGTTGGTTTACCAGTAGTGTGAAAGTTGCATCCGGTTTCCCTTATAGCTTCCCTAAGTTCTTTACCTTTTGTAGTTGTTAATCTGGATCCCCAATCCATGTGTTTAGAATTGTAGTCACCTCCCACGATGAATCTGTCTCCCAGATGCTGTAGAAAGTTTTTATAATCCGTTTTCTTGAGGTTATACCTTGGTGGACAGTACACTGCAGCAACAGTCAGTCTCTGTTTGGTTGTGTTACTTGTTTTAATTCCTATTGCTGTTAACTGAACTTCTGCACTCCTAATAGGGCATTGTTCATAATGATTAATGCTATTCTTTATTATAACAGCCGTTCCCCCACGTGCCTGATTGTCGGGATGAATCGTTTGGTATACTTGGTAACCCTTTATTTTTAGGTAGGTCTCATTTGTTGAATGTGTTTCTGAGACCAGACACACATCAATACTTTGTGTGTTGAGAAATATTTCTATTTCTTGCATTCTGTTTTGGATGCCATTAGCATTCCAAGTTGCTATTCTTAGATCTTGTTGATGCATTATTGTTTTTCACGAGTTTTGGTTTCCAGTCTGTCTAACCTTTCTGAAAGTTTGTTCATAAGGTTCATCATATTTTGTAACATTAGCATCATGGACTGTTGCTCATTCGGAACTGGTGCAGGTTGAGATTTAGGGCCATGTGCTGCCTGTGCATAGGATACCTCTTTGGTAGTATTTTTAGATGTGAAATTTTTTGGTTGTCCATTTTGTGGTTTCCTTGCATTGTTTGCGTTATTTCGTCTTTTCTGTAGTTCTTTTGCTACCACGCATCCACGGTAGTTTGCGGGATGTGCCTCTCCGCAGTTTGAACATTTAGGTGGTGTTTCCCTTGGCTTGGTGCATTCGGAGGTCAGGTGATTCCCAGCGCATTTGACACAAGTGACTGCGTGTTTGCAGAATTTTTGTGTGTGCTCATATCTTTGGCATTTTTTGCACTGAGGTATCAAATTATTGCTCCTTATCGCTTCAATTTTAACTTTCATATGGCATATATACTGAATTTCGTATATTTTTTTGATATCTTCCGAGTTTTGGAAGGTTAGCATAAATAGGGGTAGGGGGATTATTTTAACCTCGTCCTTAACTTTTGTCTTTTTTATTTTGTTTACGACTTCAAGGATCTTAAAGCCTCTGCTCAATAAATCATCCTTGATGTCTTGTGGATCACACGAAGGGTGTAGGTTTCTCGCCATCACCCTTAGCGGCCTAGTCTGCTTACTTTCAAATGTATGCCATTCCATGTCGGTGCTATTCATGAAGGCAGTGAGATCTCTATATTCAATTTCGGTGTCTACATTGATTTTTAGCTGGTTATTATTCATTAAATTTGCTTTAAATTTAAGATTCTTTGACTCTAGTGTCTGGTTTATATTTTTATAGCTTTTCACATTGCTTAAAATCACAGGTGGTGGTTTTTGTGATTTTGGGACAACTTGTTTATTTTTGGGTGTGGCTAATTTAGGTTCGGAAATATTATCATCTTTTTCTGGCGAGCTAGTGGCTTTTCTTTTTCTTCTCTTATTTTTGGGTAGGAGCCATGCTGTCTCCTGGGCTACTACTTCTTCTTCCTCGTCTGAATTGACTGGGGAATAAGTTTTTTTGGGCTGCAAAGAAACGATTATTTCTCTAAGCTCTTTAATCTCATTAAGTGCTGCATTGAGCTGAGATTCTAAGGTTTTAATTTTTGCTGACTGTTCATTTTGAGGCGAAACAGATGGTCCTCCGCCGTCCTTCATGTTGGATTCCAACCCTAATCCTATGTTTTTATTATAACTTTTTAATTGGAGCGCATTGTCCTTATTTTGCAAATTTGCAACTTTGTCGACAGTCAATGTGAAACGACGAACGTTTGAACTTGACATAGATTTCGCGATAGCTTACGACAAGCTTGCCGCCGGTATCACTCGCGATGATGACACCACTTTTTGTTTTGATTTTCCGATCGATTTTTGAGCACGTCTGCACTGTTCGAATGTTAGCGAGTAACTGGGGGTAAAAAAGTGATGATAGGAGGTTGTTGGCTTTATGACATGCTACTATGCTGTGTTTTCTTAAAATATGTTTAATTTTTTCTGATAGTTCGTGCATGGGTGTAAGGTATCGCGACATATCTTTCAAATTCTCCTGTGTTAGGTAAATTAGAGTTTGTTTTTTAATTAAAGTGTAACTTGTGGGTAATCTTTTTATTAAACAATTAAATTTCTCTAAAACTACCCTAGACGTCTTGTGTGCCAATATGCAAAAAAAATCCATATGGTGTGTCGAACATTATTTTTCTTCTTGTGTCAAGAACAGCCGAATTTAAAAGAAAGCGCAAAGTTAATTAAACTTTTATATAAATATTATAAATGTTCAAAATTCAAGTAAGCATATTTTGATACTCAATTATTTTTGTGTTATATTAATTCCTATCAAAAAGTCAGGATTTGTAGAAAAATATATAGTCATCATAAATAAATCAACTGTTTGCACCGAAGAAAATAGAACAGGTTTGTTAACCCGCAAAATACCCGATTGTCTTTGCGGTCATTGTGAATTAATCTTTTTAATCAAAAATGTAATATTTTTCTCGTCATCTTCGGCAAATGATCAAAGAAATAAATTAGCACTCGAATTTACAGTACACGAGCCATAATAGCACTTTTATTTACATAGGATGTGACACCACAACCAACAGGGTCTCGTTTTGCAAGTTTCGAATTTTGTATCTGGATTTTTTTTTATTTCTTAATAAAAACCAAAATAAATGATTAAAAACAACGGTAATAAATAATATGGAAGAGGATCTCAAATTTATTTGGATTACATGCATATTTTCTGTCAAGTCACAAATTAACATACTTAAGAGACGTGCTATCTTTTGTAAGGGATTCAGACCCGAAACTGACCAGACAACTGCCTATGATGGGCAGCAACTAGCTGACAATCACCACGACGTATAGCTGTCAAAAACTACCACATACAATGGCACTGTATAACGAAGACTTAAGCTGCAGCCCCTCCGCCTACGAAAGAGAAACGGTACAGCACAGAGTTTGTCACCGCGGGTTGCTAGATCGGAAAAAGGAACAAATATTTGGACAACCAAAACTAGAACCGAAAGAAATGCTTACTTGCACACCTGAGATTTATTCCCCTTTACAAATCTAAATTTAAGATTAAGCTAAGTAGGTTCATTTATTTAATGATTCTATTAGGTGGTAGAGGAATGGAAGGTGGTAGGGGAATTCTTCCTCGACCGAGGTGGTACCACACCACACATCCTCTTAAAGGGCTGGTGAAATCCCTAGGGATATTTCTAGCTCTGGATGTGTGAGTCGATTCCCCAGTACACCCACGTTACATAGTACTTAGATTTCGGTCTTCGTGGGCTGTCAGAAGATAAACAAAAATAGATAAGTATTTAATCAATAACAAGGTGCGACAGCGTCTGTTCTATAAACACCTTTCTCATGAATAGGCTTGACAGACGTTTTGTAATACAACTATGAACATTAATCCCATTTACAAACACGCGACTTGCTTTTAGCGTTTAGGTTGTTATTTTGCGAAGTCAAGTTCTCGTTTTCGAAAATTTATTCTTTAATGGAAATAAATATCTTTTAAAATTCGTGTTTTTTATTTCTTTTTTTTAATGTCAACAAAAAAGAATATGTTTGAAATCGCAAACGACTAAAATGTAAAACAAAAAAGGGAAATTTGCTTTATTTTTTCAGCCGTGCAAAGGGATTTCCTACTTTATAATTCATGTTTGATTGAAAGGTAGTAGATTTTATGAACTCACTGGCGTTGCAAAAAACGTTAAAACGGAAAACATTTCTACGTTTGAATTTTATGGAGGGTTTTTCATGTTAATGTAAGTTGCTACAATATTTGAAAGTGTAATACTGGGCGTGCCAAGTTAATGTTTGTTGAACTATGTACCTATATATAACTGCAGGTAAATCTGGAACAGCTTGTGTGTGTACCCAATTTACAAATTAATATTATTTCGGGATACTTTGGGATATACTGGCGCTTTTGTGATGTTTTTTTGTAAATTTACAATTAAAAAAGATTTCCTCTTAAGTACGTACAGTATCCGTGGACGTGGACACTGTGACAAGTTATACATCATGTTTATTTCCCTTCTACTTTTTGTCCCAGATAAAACGATCGGTAAAAGCAATCACGTATAAACAAAATTCCCGGAAAATTAGTAAATTCTAGACTGTACTTTTTATTGCACATTCCAAACTTAAAATGACTTTAGGACCGAAAGCTTAATACTTCTTTATTTGTTGCCTATATATTAAAAACTGATATACCAAGAATATATAATTTAATTTTTGATTAATAGTAAGTATTTACAAAATCGCTAGCATTAGTATTAGCAGAGCAGAGACTATAAACAATATAGACAAATTCTCGAATACACCGAAATGGGACTGAACGCGGGTCTCCCTTGAAGCATTTAAGTCGATTTACTGGTTTACGACTTAGGAATTTGTTTGTTCACAATTATATATCTATATAGTTCCTATATATATATATATATATATATATATATATATATATATATATATATATATATATATATATATATATATATATATATATATACAGTGACCGGCAAAAAGTTCGCAACATATGGGAAAAATTTTTATTAGGAGAGTATCGGAAAAACTTTCCCAGGGGATCGGTTCTGCATGTCCGATAACCTAAAAATCGATTTTGACATACATCACGTGACCACTGGTATAGCGTCAAATTAAAAAAAAATTGTTAATTTACAAAAAGTGAGGTTAGTTGACGAGATATCAAAAAAAGTTATTTGAAAAAATTGCTTAGAATTAAATTCTAGGTCCTTGTGCAAAATTTTAAAATTTTATTTAAAAAAATTGGAAAACTCAATTTTTTTTAAATATTTTTTTAACGATTTACAAATTTCCAGTTTTTGCCGTTTAGATAGCTTGCTTAATGTAAAGCCCATGCATCTGGATGAAAATAAACGAATGTAGTAGTTTTTTCTACAATTGACAGGACAAAATTTAAAAAATAGGGTTTCGCCGGACGCTAGCTGTTGCAATGATTTGTATCTAGCAGCAGTGTCAAAATTTTAGAGACATTTCAATGAGATTACATTGAGAAAACCTTAATCGTCTTAAATATATCTGAAGTTCGACTTTTTGTAAAGTTAAGGGGATTAAAATAGATAATAAACAAAAAATTACCTGTTTATTTAATCGAAATTTTATAAACGAAAACCAATGTAAGAAAAACTTAAAAGTAGTCAAATTCTGTACTAACAACACAAAAAATCATTGTTTTTCCTTGGGTGCACAAAATTTAAAACTCAGTATGACCACCATTTCTCTCCATACATACTGTTGTTCTCGAGCGCAACTCTCGATTAACATTTCGGAGCATTTTACGATTTATTTGCAATACACAATTTATAATGACATCCTCTAAATTTTGTATATTCCTAAAGGGTCGATGTTTGTACACAGGGTTCTTTAGGTATCCCCACATAAAAGAATCTAACGGAGTCAGATCTACAATTCTACAATTGACAGGACAAAATCGAAAAAATAGGTGTTCGCCGGACGCTCGCTGTTGCAATGGTTTGAATCTAATGAAATGACTGTATCAAGATTTTATTAAGATTTTTCGCACATAAATTTAACAACCAGGTCTATTTAGTTGTACTTAAAACTACCAAAGCAGGCTCTGAAATTAAAACAACCAAATAATCTAGTAGGTTAAAAACAACAGAAAATGTCAAACAAATTATAATTTGTTTGATTTCAACCTATGTCATTGGTTTATGTCTCGCATCTTACTAAGTTTGATATTTTACATAAGTTTATTAATATTTTATTCCTTAAAATGGCACCCACACTACTTCTTCAGGAAAAGATAGAAATTATTTTAATTTCTGGAGATAATTACAAAAGCCATAGAGAAACAGCAGCAATTTTTAATGAGAGGCACCCCGATAAATCCCTCCATTATTCCACAGTATCTCGTCTAGTCAATAAATTTAAAGAAACGGGATCGGTAGAAAATCAGTATAAAGTTTCCCATGAAAAACCGGTAACAGGTGACGAAGGTTCTCTGGATGTGTGTTTGTCGATCACAGAAACACCCCAATTAGCAGTTAGTCAAATATCGGAGATCACTAACATTCACGAAAGATCTGTGCGGAGGATATTAAAAAGAAACAAATTTCATCCGTACAAACCTAAATTTGTACAAGTATTAAAATATAGGGATTATGACGCCCGCTTCGATTTTTGTGCCTGGTTCCAGGGTATGATTGAGGAAGATTTTAATTTCCCAAAGAACGTTCTTTTCTCGGATGAAGATACATTTACCTCTAACGGAACCGTCAGTTCACAAAACTGTAGATGGTGGGCCACCGAAAACCCAGACTTTGTAATTCAGAGTAAAGACCAATATAGTTTTAAGGTTAATGTGTGGTGCGGAATTTTCAACCTCAGAATAGTGGGACCGTTTTTCTTTAGAGACAATTTAAATTCAGAACGATATTTAGAATTTCTACAAACTGAGATATCTGACTTTTTAGACAATTTGTCATTAGCCGAAAGAAGAAATTTATACTTTCAACAAGACGGAGCTAGCATTCATTCCACAAATGAGGTGAAGAGATGGCTGGATCAAGAATTTGGAAACCAGTGGATAGGACAGAATTTGACTACTTTTAAGTTTTTCTTACATTGTTGTTACAGAATTTGTTAGTACAGAATTTGACTACTTTTAAGTTTTTCTTACATTGGTTTTCGTTTATGAAATTTCGATTAAATAAACAGGTACTTTTTTGTTTATTATCTATTTTAATCCCCTTAACTTTACAAAAAGTCGAACTTCAGATATATTTAAGACGATTAAGGTTTTCTCAATGTAATCTCATTGAAATGTCTCTAAAATTTTGACACTGCTGCTAGATACAAATCATTGCAACAGCTAGCGTCTGGCGAAACCCTGTTTTTTTAATTTTGTCCTGTCAATTGTAGAAAAAACTACTACATTCGTTTATTTTCATCCAGATACATGGGCTTTACATTAGCCAAGCTATCTAAACGAAAAAAACTGGAAATTTGTAAATCGATAAAAAAATATTTAAAAAAAATTGAGTTTTCCAATTTTTTTAAATAAAATCACGAGGACCTAGAATTTAATTCTAAGCAATTTTTTCAAATAACTTTTTTTGATATCTCGTCAACTAACCTCACTTTTTGTAAATTAACAATTTTTTTTTTAATTTGACGCTATACCAGTGGTCACGTGACGTATGTCAAAATTGATTTTTAGGTTATCGGACATGCAGAACCGATCCCCCGGAAAAGTTTTTCCAATACTCTCCTAATAAAAATTCTTCCCATATGTTGCGAACTTTTTGCCGGTCACTGTATATATATATATATATATATATATATATATATATATATATATATATATATATATATATATATATATATATATATATATATATATATATATATATATATATATCTATATATACATATGTATATAATGGTGGACAAACAGATTCCTAAGCCATAAACTCCAAAAATCTCTCCAGGGAGACCCGCTTTTTGGTCTTTGTTACACGCCAGTGTTCGTCTATGTAATATCTTTTAGTCTATGGTATTAGTAAAGCTGGACAAAAAGGAGTCAGGTCAAGCACGGTGAACTCGGGCCGCAGCGCTCTGGCTCGGCGTGGCCTTGATCTACGACGTGGCCTACTGTTTGCGTTGCTCCAAAACTTTTGCTGCTAACACAACAATAAGTAAAAAAATGTCGAATTCCTTCGACAATGAACCACTGTAAGATAGGAAAATTTCTCTATATATAAATATATAGAAAATGGGAAATTTTCTTCTGTTGATATAGGTAATATATCAGTAAATGCAAAAGCTTTATTTCTTTCGCTAGTGCAAGCGCAAGACCGTAAAATGACAAATCAAATGAAATAGTAGGACTATTCTTTTTGATTCTGGTCTGGGTGCCCTCCTGCCATCGCGATTTCTGGGCCCTTACCCTCCATCAGGTAGGCTTACACCCAGGGTTGCTGAAGAACAGATCACAAGGTGACCATATATCCAAAACATCGGAAAGGATGGGTCAAATGTATCGGCTCGCGCAAACTACTTTACGTAGTGTTACACCCAATCAAAACTTTTGGCTGCTAACACAACAATAAGTAAAAGAACGTCGAATTTCTTCGGTTGGTATAGGTAATATACGTCATTAAATACAAAAGTTTAATTTTTTTCACTAACACAATTATATATACATATATATATATATATATATATATATATATATATATATATATATATATATATATATATATATATATATATATATATATATATATAATTTATTTTTATTTGCGCAAAACACTAAACGGTAATGCCACCGAACCACCTGTAATTGCCTAGCTTTACTCATTGATCGTTTACTAATTACTTTTCAAACGTTTACATTAAGAATTAACTCTCTTCTATCTACATAGTATATGGAGAAACATAATTTTAATTAATTAGCAAATTTAATAATTTACTTTTAAAATGTTTTATTTACTAAGGCTATTACGAGAAATAATAAACCGTAACATAAAATACACTTTATGAAGAATGGCAGTCAGAAAGACTGGACTTGGACAGAGGAATATACAGAGTTGGCAATACCATAAATACACGAAATAATATAAAAACATAATATAAATAAGAATTGGATGTGAATATAACTAAATATTTTTTTCCAGGTATGTCCAGGACTTCTAAGCTTAAGAACTATTAATGGCAGGTATGTAGTTGGTGAGTAAATTTATTCATAATTTAACACAGTTCGTTACGCTACTGCTTGAACACAATTTGTAAATTAACAATACACATTATTTTGGGATATTCCTGAAACAACTTTTATTGGAATTGCTCAAAAGTAAAAATAACTTAACCAGCAAATAGTTAAATGTACGCTCGAAATGTGATATCAATCATAATACGAGTAATAACATTGTCAAAGGGGACTCCAAACGCTACGCATTGATTAAAATGGTATTTACGTATATTTTAAAACAATTTTACCCTCAGTAATAGTTATTTATTATAAAAGGGAAAAAGTATTAGATTTTAGCTCGAGGCTGTGTTGTCTCCCGACACGAAGCGGAGGGACACAAAAAACCGAGAGCTAAAATCTAATATTTTTCTCGTGTTTCTGTGACGGGAAAAACGACGATTTAATATTGAAAAAACATATTATTATTATAATATATTCAAGTCAGAAAATTATCGATGTGAAATTTCATTTTTTAAACTGGTAGGCTGTTGTACTTATAGCGACAATTAGACCTGCGTTGCTAAGGAAACCTTTAAAGTAATCAAACATCTGGCATTTTAATTCTGTGATTTGATTTAAAAATTGCGAACTTAGTGGTTGTTTAGTAGTTATTTTGAATAATATAAAGTTAAAAATGTCTGATTCTGAGTTTTCTCTGACTCCACCGGAGTTAGTACATAGAAGCAGCGAAAGTAGCGTCACAAAAATTATTGCCAGCTAAATCGCGGAAAATTTACGAAACCGCGTATTCAAGATTTATGGAATGGAAGATGAAAAAGACATGCAGTTCTTTCTCGGAGACGGTGTTATTGGCCTATTTTTCCGAACTAGCACAACAACAACAGCCATCAACAGTGTGGTCGAACAAGAAAATTCGACTGTTGTACCGAATAGTTCAAGGAACATGTCAATCATGCAATTGCACTCATGTTGTTTGTTTATAGATAAACCAGACCAGATACGTAAGACTGCAAATATCGTGTTCACTCTCAATGACCTTGAGGCGCTTCACTTAGGCTGCCTGCACCATCGCTTTGCGATAGTGCAGGCGTCTGTACTATACGGCAGTTACGTTACATTTGAAGAAGACACGGCATTGGCTGTGATGCTGTGATTTAAATTTATAACCTCGGTCTCCGTACTAGAGGCCAGACCGGGCTGGCGGATCGTACAGGCGACATTGGAGCTTTCGCATCTGGTCTGGTTTTATCTGGGCTTGTGATATAAAGGAAATGTAACTTTTGTATAATAAAATATTCTAAAATTAAATATCTACCTTTACTTATGTGTATATGTATCCGGGAAATAAGTACTCCCTTTTTTCCCGGGGAAAAAAGTAATTTCGTAAAAAGTGACATTTTGTTACCTGTTAACACAGATAAAATGTCAAACGTTTTTCCCGTCACGGAAAAAATTTATTTTATTTATGTTAGAATTTAATTTCAAGAGTCAATACTAGTAAATACACGCTAATAAACAACCGGTTTATTACATCAAAAAATAAACAACTAATGAAAAAACGCCATAAGTTAAATAAAAATGAAACTACCAATTATTAGAAACTAATACCGTAACAGTCAATATTTGCTCTGAATATTTTATAGAAAGTAAATGTTTCGGATATTTTAAGGTCTAACTGAGTGTAGGAAAAATCGATGGGGTATATTACGAAACTGAAAAAAAAGATAAGGTATACCGGGTGGCACATGCAGTAGTCATCACTCTAATTTGTCCCTAGTTCTTAAAATAAAGATAAGAATTTCAGGGTACTACCAGTATACTAATTGCCATTTGTTAGTAAAATAAGATCTTTAAAACAACTTCCGGTTCAACCGGAAGTGAGTGATATTAACTTATGTTTTACCTGAAAACCTATCATTTTATTTGATATTTGAATTCTCCAAAAAAATTCCTTTTTAGCGACATTCGCATATTACCATTTGTTTTCACAAATACTTAAGATACCCATGAATTCGTTAAAACAACTTGTGAATGATTGAAAGTGATAAAATTGTTTAAAGTAGTCTGCTTGATAATACCATATCAAAACCAATTTCAAGAACATACTAATTTGAGCTATTTTTTACGTTCTGATTTAAAAAAAAAATAGAGTTAAAATACACAATTTTTTTAATGGAAACCTATTTTTTATGACCATAATTTTTTCATTAAATTTTCTTTGTAATGCTGTCATACAAATATGTTTAAATATGTCATAAAAACATGTAAATACTTGTTTTCAAATGAAAGTTACAACAAAAATATAATATTTGTAGCAGCCCCTAATTATTTTATTTTTTAATTTCATAACAAAGAATGTGTAGGACATGAAAATTAAGTCTGCCATTAGCAGTTGTTTAAAAAAATATATGTAAATTGATAACATTTATGTCACAAGGATTTGAGAAGCTTATTTTCAAGGCTTATGCGGTGGTTGTGACGGTATTAAAAAGTTAATTAGGGAATACCGAAATACAATTTTTTTTATTTTGGCTTTTATTTTAATCCCAATAAAAAATACATCATTAGAAGGGAATTCAATGAGCATTTTTATGGTGATAAAAAATAGTTTTCCGTTTGAAACAACCACTTTATTTAAACTTTATTTAAAAAATAAATCAAATATATGGAATATATATATATATATATATATATATATATATATATATATATATATATATATATATATATATATATATATATATATATATATATATATATATATATATATATTCCGGTACAAGTTGATTAGATTTTATCAAACGGATTGAAATAAACTGTTTTATCATCTCCATGGCCTACTATTCCCGAGTTTTTTTTTGTTTTAACGAATTTATGGCCATCGTAGGTATTGGATAAAAATTGAGCTAAGATGCCATTTTGAAAGCAAATGCAGCGCATTACACGAACGTATGATATTTCGCTGAATAGAAAATTTTCTGGAGGATTCAAATATAGAATAAAAACAATGGAATTTCATATAAAATCCAAAAGCCGATATCCTTTCCTTCTAAACCGGAAGTTATTATGAAATCTAATTTTACTAAAGAATAACAATTAATACACTGGCAATAGCCTCAAATTGTATGTAGTTTTATATCAGAAACTAACCGGAAAAAATTAGGGGTAACTATTTCCTATGTCGCCCTGTATATTCACAATAACAGAGTTGTCGTATGTACACAATTTCAAACGGCGGCGGCGATTCTCTAAATTTCTTTAAGAACATTTTTTCTGTAAATATATATATATCCTAAAATAATTTATTTTAAAGATACAGTGTTAAATTTTCAAAAAAGAAAGTTTATACCATAACCAGTTGTAAAGCTCCTGAAGTACGGTATTTTGCAATTATTTTACCATTTTTAACTTTATTATACGAGTCGGGAGAGGTAACGATATCGGGGTTTTATAGGGAACGATGGTACGACACTGTTTTCTGCAAATCTAACAAGTTTTTATAACGTACCCAATAAAATTATATTAACTTCTACGTGTTTTTCGTAAAATGATTATTCAATAGAAATTATAAAATAGTTTCCTACCTAAACTTTTATTTTTAATAGGTACATAATATACAAATCTTTCCAAAAACAGAGTGTTTATTTGGAAGTTTTACATACTGTGTAATGCAACAATAACTATTATTACATTGCATTAAAAATATAGATTTCAATAAGAAAACAAGAAAATAATTAACCAATATAAAAGGAACGGTTTGTTCTAACAAGGATTTTGGGGCTAGTTTTCGATCACAAATAGGTTTGAGCAGAAACCTGAGTCAAAATATTGTCCTATGAATGACTATTCGATTTGTCGTTTTGTTAGTACAAAAAGTTATTAACGAAGAAAACAAAACGTTAAAAATAATATGAAGTTTCAGTGACACATAACTCTGACAAACAGGAGGTCTAGTTATCCAAACAATAATAACCGGAATAATTTTATGAATTTTTTCCATTTACTTCAACAAAGAACTTGTCATATTTCAGCTGCTACCACTATAAAAACACTACATAATGGAAATCTTCTTTTTAGAAAATCTTAACTGAGATTGCTAAAATTTTTTTAAATTTCCGGAATTTGAGAATAGTGTAAAATACATATTGGGTTTCTTATACATTTTTTAAAAAAGAGGACATTCTATTTCATTCAGGCTATTTTACATCCAGGGTCAGAGAACATAAATAATGTATCTACCTAGATGATCGTAGTGATATGTAGGAAATTCCATTTTGAAATTAAAATTATAAAAAAAGTGTATTAAATAATAATAACTGTTAGCCAAACTCATAGTGAATAATAGTATATTATTTCACGAGCGGTAATGTAGGTCATAACTCACGCAGATGAAGTTTGCAGCACGAGCCGCAGGCGAGTGCTGTAATTCATCAAGTGAGTTATAATAAAGTTGAATATTATACTTTATCTATGACTATAACAATAAATACTAAGATACAAGTACAGAGAAAGAACTTTATTCACAAATCTTGATAGTTACCTATAACAAAGCTATAAAAATTTTAGTTGTAATTACTCATTTCTCAAATCTGTATGGTTACATTAGCTACTTGTCTTATTTCTGGAGGTGTACATATAATAATTCATCTTTACTATCTGAATTCATCTTTTTTAGCACAAAATTTACAATAATTAGGTATTAACTTAATTTGAAAACGTCAAAATGATTCGAGTGACATTACTTCCCTCAATAACAATAATGGACTTTCGGCCAATCGGCTTGTACAGAGCCACCTTGATATTCGGTTCGTAAATCTTTTCCGATTTATTATAGTGAGTTATAGCAGTGAGTTATTATAACTCATGTTGTTTGTTTATAGATACTATTAATTGTTCAAAAGTAGTTGAATAATTAATACATAATTTAATAGGAGTAGATAAAATACCTTATTTGGATCATAACTCAACAACCAAGCATGCTTGCGTTTCTAAAAATATTAGATATCGTTAGGAAAACAGTAATTTTGTAGGAATTTAGCAAATATATTTTTAGAAATAGCTGGAGCGTTAGGAAGTAACGAGAACAGCATTTTTTGTAAATTATCTCAAATTGCTGGATACATTTGTAAAAATATCTAAAAAGAAAACAAGGTAGGTATAAGACATAACATAATTTCGTAAGATAATGATATTTTATTAATTTGTCACTTCCATACTTATTTTTCTACAAAGGTTTCATTATATCAAAAACAAATATTTGATTGTCGTTTCTTTTCTACCCGAAAATGATACAAAACAAGGCAATTAGGAGGTCGTTTCTGTAACAATCTCCAGCTGTGCTAGTCCTTTGGAAGCGGTGGTAAATTAAGAATCTAAACAGGATTATTATTAACGTTAAAACTCGAAACTACGTTACTGTCAGCATTATTTACGGATTTCAGTTAAAGTTCGTAATTGAGATTGAGATTTTTTAACTTTATGTGAAGTAAATAATTAAGTAGGTATTTATATTTTAAATGCCCCATTTTTTGCGCATGTCACTTGTTATTCGGCAATTCACAGTGGAAAATAAAATAAAGCCATGTTTTCAGCCTATTGTTGAAGAGGGTTAATTTTGAAAAACTAAACAACTCAAATTTTGGCCTTTAAGCCAAGGAGCAAATAACCGTAACACAGCAGATAGCACTAGTTTCAAAACCATGTAGTGACGATAGTAAGCTTGAAGTTTATTGTACGTTATATGAGAATGGTAACTAATATAAATTAAACGATAAAATCCTAAGCCTCCCGATATTATTATAAAAATAAGAGATTTTGTAACGTTTTTTACAAGTATCTGTATATAGCACCGAGCAACTCCTTAACTGCACGCCAGCTGGTACTCAAACGATATATTTTAATAACGTGGAAATATTAAAATAAATCTGTGAAACAATCTAGAAAAGTACTAAATTTGAAAAAAAAAACAGATTTTTCCGCCCTAAGAATAAATACTTCCTATCTAGAGACATACTGTTAATACGACAGGCTTGGTAAAATTATAACTTGATTTTTACAAATTATAAACCGTTATGTAACTTCCAAATATGTTTTGGTAAGACACAGTTTAAATACTAAATAAAATAGTCTCACATCCCTTTCAGCAAAAAGGCGCTGATTTGTTTTCGTTGATATACCGAGGAGAAAACATAAAACTTTTTTATAAACAGCCAGTGGAAACGAAACTAAGGCTGCTAAAACTGCCAGCTGCGCAAACAGATGATTACTAAGCGGTATGATGTGGTTGTCCAATCTAGAACACTTAGAAATTGCAATAATTTATTTGACTGGAGTGGTGATTTGTTACTCTACTGCAGTACGGACATCTTTGTCTAACAACGCAAAATTTAAAAAGCAAGAAAACAGAACACAAAACTAAATCAATGCAATAACCTTATTTTTGACCGATTCACTTGTGTGAAAATGAAACATTTGCGTTTAACTCTGTTGATGGCACTGTCATTAAGTTAGTTTACAACTACCAATGATGTTTTTGCTTGACAATTTGATTTATTTGAAATTATTTTTTATTCATTGTTTGGGTCTCCGGTGGCCGAGTTGGTCCGGCGCCAGCTTTGCAACCGAGAGGCGCGGGTTCGAATCCCGCTTCGACCATGGATATTTTGTGATTGTTGTTGGAAGATGATAGAGGAATTCTTCCTCGACCGAGGTGGTACCACCCCACACATCCTCTTAAAGGGGTGGTGAAATCCCTACGGATGTTCCCAATTCTGGATGTGTGAGTTGACCCCCCAGTACACCCACGGTACATAGTACTTAGACTTCGGTCTTCGTGGGCTGTCAGAAGATAAAAAAAAATTCGTTCAGATTCGGTCTAATCGGTCTAATTTAACTACCAAAAGTTTTAAACTGGCAAGTGTAAGACTAAGATGACTAAGTTATATACTGTGAGTTTTTTTCGGAGTTTTTTCAACTGTGTATTTACGTAAGGTTATAGATACATGTGACCAAATTTTAATAGCCCTATTTGGATTTTGTAGAAAAACACACATTTAATATGGCGCTACTTTAAAGAAAATGTATCTGGAATAAAGCATTTTCGAAACTAAGAACTTTTATGTAGGTTACGTTGAGTCTTATTTTTCAACAGTGGTGCAATTTAAAAAAATGTTCAAAAAATCAAAATTATCTTATGCAGCTGAAATTTTGCATTTGGGCTACAAATTGCATTTAGAAAAACTTTTTGTAATAACTTTTTTTCGATATTTTGAGAAATAACCCCACTTTTGATTTTTTTTTTGGAAAAAATTAAAATTTGGCAGATAATACGAATCACGTGACTACTATTTTTTTGGTTAATTTTCATCTCGATCGAAGCAGAAATTGATGCCAAACTCAAATTTCGAATAAAGCTGTTAATAAAAAAAATCCCATATGATGCGGACTTTACTGGTCACACTATCAAGTTTATTTACAATATACATATATATATATATATATATATATATATATATATATATATATATATATATATATATATATATATATATATATATATATATATATATATAGGGTGTTTCAAAAAACATGTGCCATCGCTCAACGGGAGATTCTTTGAAAGAAATTAAGGCAAAAAGTTCTTATGAATATGGGTCCGCAGAAGCTTTGTTTCAAAGATACAGGACGTTCAATTTTTAAATGGTCTTTACATGTTAAAACCGATGGTTGGGAAAACTAAACCAGTAAGACGGTTAATAAAATTACATTTATCTCCTAAACGAAATGAAAATTGAAAAAATATGAAGAGACAAGTTTTGTTAAGAATTTAACATACTATTTGACCGATATACGAAAATGTGAAGAAATCAGTGGCGTACATGCTTTTACTGGAAAAATATTGTACCGTCTTCTCATATGTACGCCCCTGGAGGACCTGTCAAAGTCTTTTCATGGTCAGAATTATGCTTAATTTAAGTACTTTACTCAACGTAAATTTCATCAAAATTGATTAAGCCATTTTGAAAATATTTTGGAAAAACTGAAAAAAATTAAAAAATTTAACACCCTGTATCTTTGAAACGAAGCATCTGCGGACCCATGTTTATATGAACTTTTTGCCTTAGTTTCTTACAAGGAATCTCCCTTTAAGCGATGGGACATGTTTTTTGAAACACCCTGTATATATATACGTATATATACAGGGTGTCTAAAATAGGTGATACCACTATTGCTATCTCCGAAACGGTAAAAGATACGAGGTCGGCTAAATTAGAGAAAATGTGCCATTTTTAGTCCCCACTCATATTTCGTTTACGAAGTTGCCAAATTCTCTACGGTTTCTTATCTACAGGGGATTTTTTAAAAATAGTCAAAAATTTAATTCTTAAATATCTCGAAAACTATTATGATTAGAAAAAAATTGTTTTAACAAAAATCACACGATTTTTTACCTTCCCTAAAGCCGCGTTATTGTTTTGTTTATATCACTTGTTTTTATTGAGTTACTGATACTAACTTGTTTTTTTCAAATACGGACCTGGACTTTTTCCTGTATGTCTTGAAAGAATACTTCATACCCTTTACATCTGTGTGTCACTTGATTATGTTTTTCGACGTTTTGGTGAAGAATAGCATCATCAGGATATTCTACCAGTACGGACCTGGCCTTTTTCAAGTAAATGCGCCATTTCACAACCACAAAAACCACAAACCATAGTGATAAATTGTGAATTGTGCCTTAACATGGAAGATCCCAGGTCCGTATTGTTAGAAAATCCTGATGATGCTGCTATTTTTGATCAAAACGTCGGAAAATATTTTCAAGTTATACACAGTTGTAAAGGGTATAAAGTATTCTTCGAAAAAATGGAGCAAAAATTCCAGGTCCGTTTGTGAAAAAAACAAGTTAGTATCAGTAACTCAATAAAAATAAATGGTATAAACAAAGCAATAACGTTACTTTATAGAAGGTAAAAAATCGTGTGATTTTTGTTAAAATAATTTTTTTCCAACTATAACAGTTTTCGAGATATTTAAGAATTACATTTTTGACTATTTTTAAAAAATCCCCTGTAGACAAAAAACTATATAGAATTTGGCAACGCCGTAAACAGAATATGAATACGGACCAAAAAATGCACATTTTCTCTAATTTAACTGACCTCGTATCTTTTACCGTTTCGGAGATAGCAATAGTGGTATCACCTATTTTAGACACCCTGTATATATATATATATATATATATATATATATATATATATATATATATATATATATATATATATATATATATATATATATATCTATAATAATAATAATAATAATAATAATAATAATAATAATAATAATAATAATAATAAATTTATTCAATTGAATTCAGTTTAGTTTACAACCATGCTCAATCATATTCTTCCAATAAACAATATATTCAAAGGTAGAACAGCACCTAAGTGATTCAACACTTGTGTGTGCTGTATCCAAACACTAAACTAAAATTAAAATTTAAAACTTACTAAAAATAACAGTAAAAAGGCACCGAGGTATTCTAAATTTTATTAAACAGTGATAAATTGTTGAAAATAATTTTTTTTGACTCATGTTTAAAGGTTTTAAATTTCGTTATTTTCGTATATATATATATATATATATATATATATATATATATATATATATATATATATATATATATATATATATATATATATATATATATATATTATAAAACAGGAGAATTATTGTTGGCATGTCCGCTAAATGAACAGAACAAAATGAAAAGTTAGAATGGTAACCCGTACGACACGTGTTTCTGCTCATTGGCTTCATCAGGCCCACGTATGTGACCGTGCCTCTCAACATAAGTCGAGACGCACTCGTCACATACGCAGTTACGGGTGTAACCTTAAAAAAAAGAGAAAAAGTAACAAGGACCACAAACAGGAGCCCTTAAAAAAAAGAGAAAAAGTAACAAGGACCACAAACAGGAGCCAGTACAGTTTTTTTTTTATGTATCGATCCGCGCTAGTTTCTAGCATTGTTTTTTTCTTATATATATATATCTATATATATTTATATATATATATATATATATATATATATATATATATATATATATATATATATATATATATATATATATATATATATATATATATATATATATATATATATATTACCTACACGCGAAACATTTTATTACATGGGAGATAACACTGGAAATAATCTGGACTACGGATGAAACGTATACCATATCTTTAACCAACTTAGCAGCTTATTTTTTTCTGGGTAAACTGCCTACTGGTCTAAAAAACTTTTGGGTTTTCTATCTTTTTGGTATCCAAGATAGAGGAATCTACGTCTATTTTTGACAGTCACTGACTGACCCTCATCAATTTCTCAGAGTATCTCCAGTGATTCTGCGATAATGAAATTTGGCACATTCTCCTCCTCTGTAGTCAAGCGTATATGGTTCTCTGAAGACTACAAAATCTAGACTACAGTCATTAATTGTCGATAATTTCGAAAATAGCTCAGAAATAAACTATTGTGGAATATACTCAACTTGGACCTATTTACTGACTAAACATGCTGAAAACAGAATACATAGAAAATCGAACTTGAATCTAAGAAGGGCAACACCCTAAGGAAGTAATAAAAAAATAAATTGAGCATAACAAAAAGACGTAAAATTTTAACAAAGACATAACTACAAAAAAGTTTGCTTGGCCATTCGACAGTATAAGATCTAAAATACTAAAATTCTAAATTCATCGTCAACAACTGTTTTTGCAAAAGACTATAATCTAGAAATAAAACTTTTCGTCTCAAAATTAACTTGAAGTTAGAATTAGGGCTTTAGTGGAATGTGTGTGTTAGACTCAACAACGGTTATGACGAACTGTGGTAAAGAATGTGGCGCGAAATGACCAAGTTTCATAAATAATCTTCGATTAAAGCTTCATCTTCTGCTACAATCATACTTATCCAATCGCAAACAGGCTGTTTCGATAAACGGAAAATTATCAAATTTAAAAGAAGTAGAGACCGGCGTTCCACAGGGTTCAATCCTCGGACCGCTCTTATTTATTATATATATAAATGATTTTAGTACCAGTGTAACTCCAAATAGATGCGTTTTATATGCAGATGATGCTACAATCATAGTTTCTTCTGTTAGTCAGGACTCTCTTCAAGAAAACACTGTCAGTGCTTTGTCTCGTGCACAAAACTGGTTTTCCAGTAACAGTCTTAAACTAAATAACGACAAAACGCAAGAAATAACATTTAGCTTTAGTAGCGCATCCATTGAGGGCAATTACGTCAAACTGTTGGGTCTTTTGCTGGACGATGGATTAAAATGGTCTTCTCATATCGATAATCTTTGCTCAAGATTGAGTGGCCAAATTTATCTGCTTAGGCAACTTAAGAAAACATTCGATAAAAAAATCCTGGTAATGGTTTATTTTGCCAACATTCACTCTCTGCTGAGTTATGGTGCAGTTATCTGGGGTAACGCATCCCAATCCGGCAGAGCATTTAAAATGCAAAAGCGGGCAGTCAGGACTATAGATGGTCTTGGCCCCCGTGATTCATGTCGAGCAATTTTTAAAAAACTTGGTATTATGCCTCTTCCTTGTATTTATATTTATCATACCCTCCTTGAAATCCACTCCCACTCTGAAAGATTCACCAAACTATCATACAATCATACGTACGGTACAAGATCTTCGAACACGTTGCTGATTCCGAGGTATCGACTTGTAAATGCTGAGCGAAATGCATTAAATGTATCTCTGTATAACAAACTTGGCAATGCTGTAAAAATATTAAACTACATAAAGTTTAAAATTAAAATAAAAAAATTTTTCTTAGAAAACTGCTTTTATTCTGGTAATGAATACATGGAGGCACCGTCTGTGAGCTAAATACTTGTATTTATATGTTTTTTTTATGTGTTTTTTACTAAAAATAAGAATATTTTCTGTATCTAGTTGGTTACAATTGATATTTAGTAATGTGTTATTTATTTTTATGCATTTTTCCTTTGACTTGCAACAAACATGTAAAGAATGTAACGTTGTCAAATAAATATATATCTATCTATCTATCTTAAGTCCAATTTTTGGGTAATTGGACTAAAAAATAAGCTTTATTTCCTGAATTGCAATATTTTTGAATGCCAGTAATACACTTTAGTAAACTTGGCTGAATTTGATGATATTATGGTCGTGATAAATTTACCAAAAAGAGTACTAGGGCATCATTTTTGTAAGAAAAACCACGATTTTGCTGCGTAACGAACGTGTACCATTTGCCGGTGCGCGAAAATTGTTCGGTATTAATTTTAGAATCTTGAACCTACCTAGCAAAGAGAAAATGATTAAAAGATATATTAAATTGGACTAAAATACTAACAAGAGCAACCTTTTGCGATAGTTATTAAATTATTAAAACGCTTATAGTAAAACTGTAGCATTGTTCCTCTTCCCATTTCTTATGTGACGTAACAAGTGATCATTGTTATCAAAAGAATTTAACATTTGATTGGAAATCCAGTCAGGTTACTGTGATACAAAAAGGCTAAAAATTCTTCCTTCCCTAGGGAGACAAATTATTTCTCAGCTCTAAATGTGGAAGCCATATATACAATTTTTCAGCAAGCAAAAAATATTCGCTTTCGAAATAAAGTCCTGTTTTTGCTTGGGAAACGTATTTCACTGGATCTGAAAATTAGCAAAATATCCTGAAAAACACATCCTATATTATGAGTAAGTCATTTTAATAACGCTACAATAAATTTGCTTTTTACAAAGTTAAAACAAGTATGCAAACTCAAGGGCATACAAATATTATTATTTTGCGTAGCAGCAATAATATAGGTAAAATTATTAATATTTACTTGTACCTACATAAAATATTCATAGTCAATATCAACTGTAAACCTCGACATTCAGTATGTTTTTCAGGTCACAAGAAATATCTAATACTACCTAAATCAATGATGAAATATACAGTGGGCCAATAGTATTGCGTTACTTTTTTGTAAGTAATTATTATTACAGGACCTATTTTAAAAATGACCATTTGACTAATTGTACCTAAGTCTATTTGTGTAATATATGTAGTTCTTTAATGCGAATTTTATTCTACCAAGTCTAGTGCGTTTACCATAAATACGACATAAAAATTTTGTTAGATATACATTTCCTAAAAACATCACAAACTTTATATAAATATGTAGGTACCTATTTCGACAATATGTCCCTTCGAACATTCGAACGCTGAATTATATAGCAAAATTTGCCGTATTTTGTTCTCAAATACTTATTTAGACTGCAAAAACTCCCAGGAAATATCAAGCTTTTTTGGTAGGATGCATGTTTCGAAATTTTCAGTTCTCATCTGAACAGAGTAATCTAATAGATCTGCCTTTAGAAAATGTCTAACTTCTTCGGCAGTATGCAATAGGCAGCGCCATCTCTTAAAATTACCAAGTAGTCCGAGTAGATTATTAAGCGCAAGGAGCAACATAGGCAGCGCCATCTTTTAGCAACTACAAGCATTGCGAGTAGAATATTTACCGCAGGGTAAATAATTTAAAGAGCCTGTCCACTTTTTGAATCATGTCTGTACAGCAATGGTCAAAATAAAAATTAAAAATAAAATTTAATTTTACTGTCGTCGTTAAGAACTTATAAATTGTTCTAATATTTCAACGGCTTGCTTGGTTCCAAATGATTTTTGTCTGGAAACTTGTTGCTAAAATAAGGTTCTATTATAATGGAAAATATACATACTTTACTTACCCTTTTCTTTATAAATTTACAAAAGAAATAAATTCGTAGTATAAAACTTGATCGCCTTATTCTTACACTCATCATCAGTTTAAAACATCGTATGTGAAATTTGCCCGGTAACTGTTTGGCCTGGACTAGGGCTTGCAATCCCGGGATCCCGTTAAAAATTCAGTCCCGTGAGATCCCGGGATTGGGCACTTAAATCCCGGGATAAAAAAATTATAAAATGTTTAAAAAACCTAAGTAAATTAACGCTTGAAGCATCATCGCAGTACATTCCCTAAAAATAATGTTTTTGATATGGCAACCCTGGATGATCTATTTAAGTACTTATGTGAAAGAATTCAAATTATTGTTACTTCTTATACTTTTCTGTGTCCTATGCATAAACTTTGTTTTGATTTTATTTTAGAATTACTCTACAGGATGTTAATAAAGTATGTGGCCAAACTTCAGGGTATTATTCCTTACTCAATTTTAAGACATAATGTTCATATAAATATAGGTCCTAAACGACTTTGTTTTTAATACACAGGGTGTGAATTTTTTTTTATTTTTCCTAGATAACTCAAAGACGCAAATTGGTATCAAGTTGAAACTTGGTGACAATTTTTAATGCATAAAGAGGAGTCTTGCTAGTTGTGAAATTTGTTTAAAGACTTGTTTTTGTTTCCATGGCTCTCTTACTTTCTTGATATTTTCAACAAATTACACTAACAAATAATGTTATGCATAACTTTACTTTTTTTCGTTTTTATCGAAAACGGCTAATCTGATCGAAAAACTTCAAGATATGACTTGCTAAATCATAAATCCTATCAGATTGAAAAAAAAGTGGCTTATAGTATATATTTTTTTAAATTAAATCTCGAGCGTCAGCCTTGTACTGGTAAAATGAGAAAACAGTTTTTTGCTTAAAAGAGTCCTCTTTATGCATTACAAATTTTCACCAAGTTTCAACTTGGTACTAATTTGCGTCTTCTAGATAATATTTAGGAAAAACCTTTTAAAAAAAAATCAACACCCTGTGTATTAAAAACCAGTCGTTTAGGACCTATGTTTATATGAACTTTCTGTCTTAAAATTGAGTAAGGAATAATACCCTGTAGTTTGGGCACTCCTTTATTAACACCCTGTATTATAAATAAAAATAATTTACCTTTATTAATGTTACAATTTTTCGAGATCAATCCCGTAATCCCGAGATTTTGTGTCTTCGATCCCGAAAATCCCGGGATCCCAACATACGTCTGGGATTGCAAGCCCTAGTTTGGACTTAGTGCTACTGGGAAACAAAACTCAGGATATGACAACCTTGTTAGTTGTACTTTCATCGGTACTTTTTTTCACCTGTGATATTTTTATTTTTTATTAAAATATTTCTTGTTGCTAGTGGTGAGATAGTCTGAAAATTTCCTATACAAATACTTATTTATAATTATCCCTAGTGTAGACAATTTTACCAGTAGATAATGTTGAACTAGACTGAACTGACTAGACTGAAGAAAGGAAGCACCGGTAAACATAATTCCATAGAAACCTTAGATATTTAGATCTAGACAACCATCATAATATACTGCTTTAATATCAGCTGCTTGCTCAATAACGGCTTCACAGCTATGTAGGCCAAGCAACAGAGCAAAATATTAGCGATTTTAAGACATTAATCCTATTAGAAAACCGCCTGTGCCATCATTTGAAAGACGATCCGTAGATGATTTCTGTTATATTTCCGACTCTGAAAAATTTTCCATTAATTTGCTATAAACATTTTTAAGCAAAAAAACGCGATTTTTTTAGTTTTTTGCTTATAAAATGCAAACTAATAAAGCAATCTTAATGGTGTAAATAGACGATTTGTAGAGCATAAAAATACGAACAAAATGAGCGACCGAACGTCCCGATCGGATAAGCAGCAACGGAGAAAATCCGGAAAAACCGGAAAAGTAAGAGTTTTTTTTAAATTCATAAATCGGCCATTTTTAAACGTGGAGGGCTCAAGCTTTGGGAAAAAGTAGCAATTTATAGCTACTTTGTGTGTGCCAAACTCCGACGCTGTCCGACGATTAGTTTTGCCACAATCGTCATTTTAATTTTTCAATACACTATTTTGCAACACGTCTGGATGCTTTATGGATCGTCCGATTTTAATTATTGAAACCGATCTGAAAAGTACAAGTTTAGTTGAACAAAATGTATATTTTAATTTTTCCATAAAATGCTACGAAACCGGTTGGAAATGCACGTAAAAATGCGTGAAGATGGCCGAGCGCGCGAAAGCGGTCGACTAATGGGTAAGCAGAGGAGCGAAGGATAGCCGCTTTCGCGCGCTCGGCTATTTTCACTTATTTTTACGTGCATTTTCAACTAGTTTCGCAGCATTTTGTCGAAAAATTAAAATATACTTTTTGTTCAATTAAACTTGTACTTTTCAAATCCGTTTCAATAATTAAAATCGGATGATCCATAGAGCATCCAGACCTGTTGCAAAATAGTGTATTGAAAAATTAAAATGACGATTGTGGCTAAACTAATCGTCGGACAGCGTTGGGGTTATGCACACATAAAGTAGCTATAAACTACTACTTTTTTCCAAAGTTTGAGCCCTCTGCGTTTAAAAATGATCGATTTATGAATTTAAAAAAAACTTAATTTTCCGATTTTTCCGGATTTTCTCTGTTGCTACTTATCCGATTGAGACGTTCGACCTGTCATTTTGTCGGTATTTCTATTCTCTACAAATCGTCCATTTAGACCATTAAGATTGCTTCATTACTTTCCATTTTATAAGCAAAAAACTAAAAAAATCGCATTTTTTTTCTTAAAAATGTTTATATAACAAATTAATGCAAAAACTTTCGATGTTGGTAATATAATAGAAATCACCTACGGATCGTCTTTTAGATGATGGCACAGACGGTTTTCTAATAGTATTAATGTCACGACAAATCGTTCTATTGCTTGGACTAATGCTATACTTGTTAAGTCTATGCATATGCACGATCTGTCTTAACAACTGCCTGAAGAGTTAAATGCTGTATGTATAATAAATTAATTTAAGGTTCTTAACCAGATATTTAATTAAGTAAAAAACATGTACCTGAGAATGACCATACACCAAAATAGTTTTCGCGTCTGGATCATGCTTAATTTTTCCCCCTCCCAAAACATTCGATGTCCAGTCGGTGATGGCGTTAGAAGTCTTAAGCGACTGAAGTTCTTGGGTCACTTTATTGTTAATATCACCTAAAACAAGTGATTACACTTAAGTTTGAAAATAACATTTTATTAAAATAAGTAGTAGACTAGTATAAAATTATATATACAGGGTGGTCCAAAAGTAATGGGACAGACACAGAGGAGCAGCAGATTCCTTATGTCGAAATAACGCGATTTATTCAAACCTGTCTAAGTCCAAAGTTGATAATATCCAAGATACAGGCTGTCAAAGTTTTAATTTTGTTTTCGATTTTTCCCAATAATTTCTCAATAAAACGACATGGCAACCGAAATTAGGAATTTGGGGGTTTTGAGGCAAGGAATTCAGATTCGTACATACCTTTGATGTCACTATTAGAGGGCACGACCTACGGCATACTGCACTTCTTTTAAATGACACAACTTTTTTTGCACTTAGTATATCGACTTGACTATTGAAAAAATCTAGTATCTTACTTCTTTTAAGTCAAAAAGGTACACTTTATTGAAGTCGCCAGGAGTAACCGTTTTCGAGATAATTGCATTTGAAATTTCCTATGCAATTAAATACGTGTGGTTCAAAAGTAATGCGACATAGAACGACAATGAATTTCTGACTTCAAATTAGATATTACGATGTAGCTAAATTTACTTAGTTTAAAGTTTAAAGTTGATACTGAAGATACTGAAGATCTTTTAATAAAAACACTTATTCATGCGGAAATACTAATTTTATTTTAATGAAACTTTCCTATTTAATACTCGTAATTAGTTTATTAACACTTAAAAGTTAGTAACAAAAGAGTGCGAAACTATCGTAATGAACAGTTTCCTGACCGATTGATAGATCGTAGAGGCTCCTTGTCCTGGCCGTCGCGAAATTCAGAATTTAACCCTATGGACTTCTGTATTTGGGGTCATTTAAAATCCATTGTTTATGACAGTTCAATAAACAACCATTACGAGTTAAATAAAAAAATTATAAATACTATTGATCTGCACAGAAATGATAGGGATCCTTTGTTTAAAATACAACAGTCTTTTGTAAAGCGTACAGCGAAATGTATTGAGGCCAATGGTGATCATTTTGAGCAATTGTTATCAAGACGTTATCATTTTTACTTCTAATAATTCTGTTAAAGCATTATTAACTTTTAAGTGTTATTAAACTAATTAATTAATAAGAAAGTTTCATTAAAATAAAATTAGGACCCCTGCATGAATAAGTGTTTTTATTAAAAATTCTTCGGTATCTCAAGTATCTCCAATAAGGTCAACTTTTCAACTGAGTAAATTTAGCTAAATCATAATAAGTTGAAGTCAGAAATTCACTGTTGCTCTACGTCCCATTACTTTTGAACCACACTTATTTATTTGCAGAGGAAATTTTAAATGCGATTATCTCGAAAACGGTTACTCCTAGGGACTTCAATAAAGAATACCTTAGACGCAAAGGGAGTAGCATAATCGATTTTTTTAATAGTCAGATCGATATACTAAGCTTAAAGAAGTTATGTCATTTAAAAGAAGTGCGGTATACCATAGGTGGCACCCTTTAATATTGACAGTGAAGTTATGTACGAATTTGAATTCCTCCCCTCAAAAACTCCAAATCCCTAGTTTCGTGTCGCCATGTTGTTTTTTTGAGAAATTATTGAGAAAAATTGAAAACAACCATAAAACTTTGACACACCAACTTTGGAATTAGGCAAGTTTGAATAAGTAGAATTTTTTTACATAAGGAATCTGCTGTTGCTCTATGTCCCATTACTTTTGGTCCACCCTGTATAACGTTTTCAATATGTGTACCACTCTATAGTCAGTAAAGATTTTATAAGAATTATGTGTTTTACGTGTCAAAAAATATAAAGCTTTAAAGAAAGACAACTGGATATCATCGAATTATTAAAAAAAACAAGCTGGACTGCAAAACACAAAAGTCGAACCAAAAAGAAATAAATAAGATCTTTGAAAATGTAGTAGGATCGAAACCTTATCTTTATCTAGGTAATCGTGACATAACAAAACAATTGTTCTTTATTTACGTCTACATTTTATTTTTTGCTATTTTATCATATTAATTCTTCAAATACTGACAACACAGATATTTTTATCTTTTCCCATATTTTATATTTCAGAAATTTTTACCAACAAATATGACAATAAGAATGACTATCTTAATAAGTCATTGTGACATAGCATTTTCATAAATTGTGTTTCTCTGTTATCATAATAAGAATAGTTATACATATATATTTATGTATATGTATTAGTTAAGTTAAGTAATACGTGTGACGTAAATATTATTAAGGAATAAATAGTTTTGAAATGAGTTAAAATTTAAATAAAGTACCTCCTACTCCTGGACTGACGAGGCCCAAAAAGGCCGAAACAATATATTATGAACAGGATGGACAGGTGCAAACATGGGCGCCATCAGGAGGGGGCGCAAGGGGGGAAGTGCCCCCCTGAGATTGTGAGATTGTCATACTTTTTAATTATTAGTGTATTTGTATAAATCACTACAAATAAAATCTTTAAAAATATTCTGCAGGCGCCCATGGGTGTAAATAAATTTTAAAATCATTTTGTAATAATTTTTTAATCTAAATCAATTTCTATTATATGTACGTTAGATTTTCGTAGATCTTTCTGAAGATTTGTATCTAATAAACAATTACGTTAAGATTTACTAAAAAGGTTTAAAATTTAGTACTGGTTGATCATTTAGGTTTTGACAAGTCGTTGTCCTATCATTGTTAACAAGTAATATTTCAGCGATTTTTTTGGTTTTCAAAAAGGATTGTCATCTAGGAACGTGTTGCTAGAACGAATTACGTTCTATTATTTTGGAAACCATGTACTAAAATTGCCCTTTTCTTTATAAATTTGCGAGAGAACTCGCAAATTCATGATGTCATCATTATTTATATTTTCTGTGTCGAAATAAAAGGCATGAATTGTTATTGTAATAATTTATTATTTTAACATTTTTCTGTTAAAAATAGTAACCACAAAAACTGACTTGACAAACATTTTGGATAGTTCAGTGTTCAGAGAAAAAATTGGAAACATCAGAAAACAAAAAGCAAGATATAACAAAAAATAAGGCGAAATTAAAGGAAATGGATTTCCATCAAGAAAAAATGCCCAATTATATTATAATATGCTAAATTACCTACCCACATATTTACTTTTTGAGTATATTGGGTCCTGGTTTGAACAAGGATTATAGTCCTCGTCAACTATAAAGGATCCCACAGACCAAGGCGAATTCGCTGTCGCAGCGGCTACGATTGTTTTTTCTATCGTCAGCGTCAACGATAAAAATAGCAGCCGCTGCGACAGCGAATTCGCATTGGTCTGTAAGATTCTTTCATATTCGTATAAAAACTTTTTTTTGTTTGGATATGCCAACTGTCCAAGATATCGCCAGTATTTAGTCCAGTCCAGGCGTAAGGTATAAAAAGTTGAATTTTGATTCTGGGGTTAATTTCAGGGGGTAAATTGGGAAATGAAAAACAAAATTTCAAGGGCACCATGTAGGCTGTCAAATGAAAGCTTATTGAAGCACGAATTCAACAATATATTATATGTATGTATTTTTTTGTTCAGTTTCTTTTAGAAAAAGCCTAAACATTGCTGTACCCCACCCTTATCTCCAAAAGGATGGCTCAGAAAAATCTGAAAAAATCATAAATATTGCATGAGAATTAGGTGTAGATTGAGGAATAATTATTAAAACGTTCAATTTTAATTCGGGGGTTAATTTCAGGGGGTAAACTGGGAAACTAAAAAAAAAGTTTTTTCAAGGGCATCGTGTAGGGTGTCAAGTGAAAGCCTACTGAAGCACGAATTCAACAATGTAATGATGTATTTTTTATGCATTTTGTTTATATTTATTGGGAAAAACGCTTAAAATTGCTGTCCCCATCAAAAGGATCGCTCAGAAAAATCTGAAAAAATCATGAATATTGAGAATTAGGTATACACTGAGGGAAAATTAACAAAAAGTTGAATTTTGATTCTGGGGATTAATTTCGGGGGGTAAATTGAGAAATGGAAAAAAAAGTTTTTTCAAGGGAATCGTGTAGGGTGTCAAATGAAAACTTATTGAAGCACGAATTCAACAATATATATGATGTATTT
Organism: Philopedon plagiatum; assembly: GCA_963971165.1. Lineage (NCBI taxonomy): Eukaryota > Metazoa > Arthropoda > Insecta > Coleoptera > Curculionidae > Philopedon > Philopedon plagiatum. Next base: position 63,153,475 of record OZ020195.1, on the reverse strand, counting down.
TTTATGCATTTTTTAACATTTTTTGGAAAAAAGGCTTAAAAATTGCTGTCCTCCACCCTTATCACCAGAAGGATCGCTCATAAAAATCTGAAAGAAATCATGAACATTGAGAATTAGATTTAGATTGTGCCAAAATTATCAGAATTGAAAAATTCTAAAGCAATCAATTGGTATAAACAATTTAATTGTTTATTTCCTTATAACTGCTAAACCATTTGTTTTAGAGAAAATGTTTTTGAACAAAAACTATTTCTCACGATGTATAAGCAGCAACTTTTGTTCTTACAAGTTTTTCAAAATTTTTAATTTAGCTCAGTCGAAACGCCAGTGCATTACTATTATTGCTGTCCCCCACCCTTCTCACCAAAAAATCATTTAGAAAAATCTCAAAAAAAATCACGAACATTGAGAATTGGGTGTAGATTGAGCCAAAATTATCAAGAATTAAAAATTCTAGCGCGATCTATTGTTATAGATAATGTAATTGTTTATTTCCTTACAACTGCTAAACCACTGGTTTAACAGAAAAAGTTTTTCAGTAAAAAATATTGCCCACGATGTAAAGAAGAATTTTTGTCCTTTTAAATTTGGCTCTGCCGAATCCTGGGTGCATTACTATTAATAATTTAAGTGGGGGGGCTGATGGCACGGAACACTAATTGTGCAAGTATAGCTTGCACTTGAACGCTTTTTTGAAGTAACCCCGGTTTTTAAATTTTTGTTTCAACCCCTATACATCAAGAAAATACTTCAAAAATTAATGAAACAAAACCAATTTAAAAGCGGAGGTCATACCTATAAGTTACGAATATATCTCTTGTAGAAATTGCGCAGTTAGAAAAGCTTCTTTCAAATAGATTTTTTTTTATATAGTTGAAGCTTTTACTATTGCACCACCCTAACTTTATTTATGGTAATCCAGGCAGCAGCCGGTGTATCGTGTAAGGGAGACCCAAACTTTAATAACAAAGTTCCCCGTTCACGATATTTCTGTCTACGCAACTTGTAGAGAGGGATTGATATTTTAAAATTAAATTCTAACGGTCCCTGTTTGTGCATAAAGCAAGTACACTTCGGCCCCAAAATGTTATATTCTGTCATTATTTGCAGATTTTTAAATTAAGTTTACTCGTTCCAAGATGAAAATCATTTGGAATCAAAATAGTTCATAAATTTTTAATGACGACTTAACAATAACAGGACAAAAACCTGTCCAAACATAACTGATCAACTATAAGATCTTAATTTGAACCAGTACTAAATCTTAAACCTTCTTAGTAAATCTGAACGTCATTTTTTAGAGTATTTCTATGACGTTTAAACTCATCTAATATTTTTTCTCCATACAAAGTTTGAACCCCTGTTTCACCCCCTTAGGGGTTGAGTGAAAACCCTTCCTCAGTGCATGCTCAAGTTATATAATGGGTGGACCCGCAGAAGGAAAGCAATATAGAGGCTCCAGAACTTTAGACTTTGTCTATTATTATTTTTATATATCTGGTCGGGATTAACGACTTCCTTAGTGCTGCCTAGTTATTCGTCTCTGTAGATGATTTCCTCTGTCGTTTCTAGCCTATAAATTGTAAAAGCCTAAGGTAAATGGCAGCAGGGCAGCTTTGTGTATGGCGAAATTCACACTAGAGATGAAACTTAATGTATCTCACCGTCTTGTACTTTATTTGTTTATTTTTCTAGCAGGTAACTTACCAGAATTCGTCACAGAATCCCAAGGTATCATACGTCAAAAAATACGTCATCTAATCAGTGTTGAATCCAGCCATTTTTTTCCGGGGGAAGAAATATTCTTATTTGGAGGAAATGTAGGTAAACTACGCTTTAGCGAAATCATTTTCTATATTTTACAGACATTCCCCGGGGGATATTTCTTGCTCCGGGGGAAAATCCCCCCGGGCTACCCCTTGAATTCATCCCTGCATCCAGTTGCCACAAAAAGCATACAAATTTTTAAAAATAAATCTATGACAGAATACCCAACAATCCTTGCGTCTTTGATTTGGCAAAATAAGTATATGTAACCAAACCAAAATCGTGACTGCCTCTCTTTTTCCTCTTGATTAGACTTACATTTCGAAGACATTCATTGATTTGTTGAAACCACAATAAAACGGCCCTTCTCAAATTCCCAAATATTTGCTTATGTGGAAAATATATTTTCTTCAAAAAGAAAAGTTAAGAATTTATTTCAGTTTTGCAAGTAATCGTAAAGAACGGGGGGATTGAAAAACTTTTTGCCGCTTTTTGCTTATTTTAATGGTTTCTGTAGACTGCTTATAAGGTACGTAAAGGTATTATGTTTAGTTTTTTACAATGATAGTGACAGAAGCACAGCTTAAAGCTGTGATAGAAGTCCAGGTAAAAGTTCAAATAGAATACGTTTAAGAATGCCGACAATAAGTAGCAAGTATTTACGGTCCTCGAATAGGTTCTCAGTAGCTTTTTATCTACAACTATTTAATATATATATCGATCAATCAATCTTGATCGTTACGTCACAATCAAAATGACCGTTCCTTCTTGTTGGTGCCTGGTTTAGGTTCTAGCTTTTCTATAAAAAATTAACTAATTGGTATTATATCACATTATTAAGTAATTCGTACTTTATTCTACGGTAGAAAATGAAAAATTTTGAAAAATTATGGTAAATGGGTACATGTTTTTGGATTTTTTCAGTACCTAAGTTAACTAATTAATGTTATGAAATTTACTTTCTGTTGCACAAGCAACAATAAAACTAATTAAACACTTAGAATCTCACGCTCATGTTAATTTTATTGCTAAAGGCGATTCTAAACGTCAACCAAGTTTATTTACATATTTTTAACATATTTATCTATATATTTAATAAAACGTAATGGCAGTTACAGTTTTTGGACAGTTCATCACAATTTACAACACGGACACCCTAATGAAAAACTCATCTGGATGTACCACTATTAACTTAAAGTATGTATTTTTTTTCTGCTGGCATCATCATCATCAATAACAATGCTATGGGACTGTGTTTGAGTACCATAAGGACCTTTATTATGGTACTAGTAGTATAATGGTTCAAAAAGTACTATTACCAATAACAATATGTAAACAATTCGTTGTCAAGGAAACGGTAAAGCACTTCACTATTTGATAATAAAAAATTAAAAGAGGTACTTATCGTTTAAAAAAATCGGTCAAATGCCAGCTATACTTGCACAATTAGGGTTCCGTGCCATCAGCCCCCACATAACCTGAGCAAACCTCGGCAGCCCGTCATATCACATCGCGTATGTGCGGAACTGAGTCTGAATCAAATTAAAAATTTTGAAAAACGTGTAAGGACAAAAATTGTTCCTTGCATCATGGGAAATACTTTTTGTCAAAAAACTAAAAATTATTAATAATGGACGCGAATTTTTTAGGTAAAATATTCTAAAATTTCAAAGCTAAGCAGTCAAAAATTTTTAGTGTTTAGATTTATTATTTCCTGGTATCACTAAGTGTTTATTTAAACTATTAATTATTCTAGTTTGATGTTAACTGACAAATTAAAAAAAAAAATTATGAAAATATGTATACACAAACTGAGTGAATGTATAAACATTTTGTATATATATATAAACGTTTTGTATATTATTTCGTATATTATTATACACCTATTTAGTTGAATATAATCTATCTTTCTTAAACATTATTTTTAAGATTGTGTTTTTAATTTTAATATTGTATCGGTCGGCCGAAATAGGTACTAAACAAACTTTCGATTTTACAATCTTTATTCACTCACAATAACTTTCTTTTCACTGTCAATGTCACAATAAATTTTTACTGGCAACGACCTAGCGCGTATTTAAGACCGAACTGAAAATCGTTAATGAAAACCGATCGGGACCCTTTATATACCCTTTTGCTGGTTCTGAAAAATTTTAGAAGGATACAAGGAGCATTAAAAAAAATAAAAGATTGTGGTAAATTCCAGGTGTTCTATCATAAGCATTCCACGCAGAAAATAACAGAATCGAAGAGTCTGCAAAGATCCAGACCTTCGTTCATAGGCACAACATGTAAAAATTAACCAGGGTATTAAATTAGAAACTAATGTAAAATAAACCTAAAATGTCACAACACAAGAACATAAAGCTAAAAAATCTATAAACTTCGATGAAGTCCGTAACAATATAGATGATGTTAATTACTTTTATAAGTACCACTCTAAGTCATTAAACCATAACGAATTATTGATTCCCCTAAGGACCTATATATTAGTGTTAATATTTAGGACCAAGAAATTCTCTTAACAAATAGAACTTATGAATAAGGTTGCGAATTCTTTGTGTTAAGTAAGATATATGTTCTGTCCATTTCAGATACTGATCAATCACAAGTTCCCGATATATTGTTTGTAGTGCACTCCTAATCTTGTTCTGATCTTCATCAATCTCAATTAGTTAGATCTGTTTACACTTGTTAACGAAAATGCTGTGTAGTTTGTTTTGGAATAATTTAATGATAATTTAAAAGAGTCTAGCCATTTTTTTACTATTTTAAAATCCTTTATTACTTTTTCTTTACGTTTTTCTAGAGAAAATTGGGGCCGTATCATCTGCATAAGATATCATTTTTACCATTAATATCTAAATTTAACAATAAATTCATGTAAGTTATAAACAGCATTGGGCCTACAATAATATCGTGTGGTTCCCCCATTTCTATTTGTAGCGACTCGCTAACGGTATTATTTAGCTTAGGTTTCAAACAGGTTGCGAAGACCTCTAGTAGGGGAGACCGGTGACAATTGTAACAGGTGTCAATTGTAACATTCAGTATACGTCCACCCTCTGCCGGATTATCGCGAACCGAGTTACACATGTTCAACGGTTGTTGACAGATCTTTCTTTAGAGTGTTAGTTGCTTTAAGAATTCTGATGAATACTGTTGTTACGATCTGAAACGTGACTTTCAACACGAAAGGTAAGTATTTATTTTTATTTTCTTTTGTAAATAATTTCTTAACCATATTTTCAATACATATTTAAAATATACCACTGAAATATGGATTATATTGACTAAATAATCTTATAATAAGAACACTTTAGGAATTAGATTACATAGTTTAATAATGTAAACAAATCATTTATGTCCTTTGGTGTCAATTGTAACATGAATAAAGGTGACGATTGTAACAAGTTACAAGTGAAACCAATGTAAAAAGTGTGTATCATCATAATGTATTTCTTTATAGAACGCTTCACAATATGAAACCAAACATTTTTGGAGACCTCATACCGTGCATACGGAAGAAAAAATACTAGCATATTAACTTAAAATTAATAATTTGTAAATTTTTCAATTCTAAGGCAACCATTATAAAAATCTCAAAAGTCAAAAATTTTGAGTCAAAACAGTCTTCTTCCGCATGAACGATATACTTAACTCAGGTGAAGAGTAAGGTCTTTTAGTAATGTTAACATACCCACGTTTCTTATCTAACATTTTTCATTTTAAAAGAATATTTTACTTTGCATTTGTATATTTTCAAATTTATCGTTTTTTTTTGGTATATTTTTGCCGACTTTAACAACAGAAAAAAAACTACTTTTTTATTTATGTAACTCTGTTTATTTTTAATGTTATTATTTGTATTCAAATATGATATTTAAAATAAAATATATGTTTGTACGTACTGTTACTACTGACACCTGTGCCCGTTACAATTGCCACCAGTCGGGTGTCAATTGAAACACTTGTCATTGACTTGAATTATATGTTCTAAACAAGAAACTAGATATTTTTTCTACATTCTGAATTTATTAGGTTACTTACAAAGTTCGGGAGCATCCTCAAAAAAAAATCAATAAATTGGAACTGACAGGTAAGGTTGTAAAAAATCACATGTGTTTTTTGTTACAATTGTCACCGGTCTCCCCTACCACACCCCGAACTCCATAGTGTGATAATGTCTCAAGGAGTTTTTCGTGGGTATGTTATCAAAAGTCTTCACAAGATCGACAAAAACAGCTTCAGGTCTTCACCGCCATTAAAACCATTCATGATTTCTAAAGTTACAAATACATGACATCTGATGTGCTTCGTCCCTCTCTAAACCCAAGTTGGTTTGCAGATATAATATTATTTTGTTTTAAAAGAATATATATAATAATCTCTCGTTAAGACATTTTTCGAAAATTTTGGCAAAGTTGTTTATCAAACTGATAGGTCGATAATCATCAATCTTGTCTTTTGCATCAGTTTTAAAAATTTGAGTTATTTTTCTCTTTAATAACTAAGTACTTTTCTAGTTTCTAGCGATTCTTTTGTTTTTTATTAATTTGTTTAGTTAGTAGATTTCTGTAAGTTTTATATTTAGATTCAAGCTTGACAGTGTAATGTTTTTGTATTTTTTTGATTTTCTCCATACATTTAGTTGAGGTGATTTAACCGTTGTTATTCATTTTCTGTTCTTGTGGTCATGTGGTTGTTTTAATTTTCTTTGTCGTAGCTGTCGCACCTCATTTTCCTACGTTCCTTTTAAAGCTGAATAATGTAAGGGGTCCCTTATTTTCTTTTTTCAATTAAAAATTGCGCTAACAAATAAGCGATAAGGCGCTTGTGATTTTAAATATTTTTTGGCATTTAATGGCAAAATGTTATTTTTATTTTTGAGAAAAAACACGATATTCATAGAATAGTTCTACAAGCAGATCTAAATAGGTATCATAAAAATGCAAAAAATTGACGCTAAATATGTTTGGAAATAATAATTTAAAAGTCGAAACACAGACAACTCAAAAATTATACAAAACTTCAAAAATTACGTGTATAATTTTTTCTTTATTTAACTATTAAACAATAGAATAAGAGCCAAAATCTATGAGGCAGTTTGAGTCAAAATAAGTGTTAATCTTAAAACTCGCCTGCATAATGTGCCAAACAAAGAAAGGGGTAGAAAATGTCTATTGAATGCTGTAATTAATGACGTAACGGTCAAAATCCATTAATCAGGTAAACATATACATTCATTATTAACGCATTTTCTGATAATATGTTAATTTTATTACTTTACTGAGTGTAGCAATTAGCTTATTACATATTTTCTGGGTTACCTGCCTTTTGTTACCTGGGGAATCTCTCAATTTTATATTACTGCTAATAATAATAAAATCAGTTTTAAATGAAAGAGGATTTTTGCATAATAATCTATTTTAGTTAGGTTTTCTGTTCCCTTTTTTCTGCATTGCTTAACAATTTTCATCCATTGAATATTTTTTTATTCGATGTTACAGAAAAATATTCTTTTCGGCACAAAATTGTTCCTAATTATGTTTCAGTTTTTGACATCTTCTTTGATCTGTTTTTAGACTAATTGCTGTAACACAGGATGTAATTTTCTTTACGTTTTTAATAAAATATGTAGTGTAAAATTGAAAAAAGACGTAGTGTTCACTTCGATTGATTTCTTGTAAAACAATCATAAGCCTTTGCTGATAAAATTTATAAAAGACCCAGAAGAAAACCCCATTCACTCTAAATTCAATTTTACTGCATTAACGCACAGCAAGTTTTTCTGTATTACTCGAATTTTGTATATAATTTCTTAACAAAGAATTTAAATCAATTACTAGGAGAAACTCATTTAAGAAAAATGTTAAACATTATTAAAAATATTTTTTATTATACTTCTTTGAAAACACCTTATTTTCATCTGTTTTAGTAATAATGTAAGATGGGCTTTTTCGGGCTAGCGCACGGAAAGAGCGCACGGAAAAAATTTTCCTGGTCTCCAGTTCTTTCAGTGTGCTGAATGAAGATACCGACTATTTTTTGGCTTTAAAATAGAAATATAGGTATAGGAAAATAAACTAAACTCAAGAAAGTCTATATGCTATCTGATATTTAATATGTACCTATTTTGTATTTTATTTCGTAAATATTATTATTTGAATATTTAGATGAATTTCTGAAATATTTTTTGACGTTTTGTCAATCTTATCTGACATAGACAAATTTAAATCACCTTTTAAATGATTTGAAAGTTACCATGAAAACGCATCATACCTGCCAAAGACCATATTGTCAGCGTTGTTAATTTTCTGTCAATTAAATTCATTCTAATAAAATGTTCTCTCAACCTGAAAAAGTGGCATCTTTCATTATTAATAGTTAATTTTTAATTACTCTAGTAGTTTTTTTTTTTAAATTCCGATAACAGTTGTGAAAATAAAAATATTCCAAGTTTATTTTGTATGTATGTATTTTTTTATGTTATATTTTGTTTTATGTTATCGTTTTCAAAGAAGTATAATAAAAAATATCGTTCATTACACGTCCAGAAATGGATTTTCCGTGCTTGCTTGACTTCCCGTGTTCGGCTGCGCCTCACACGAGAATTTGACAAGCGCGCACAGAAAAATCCTTTTTTCCGGACTGGTAATGAAATATACTATTTAATAATGCTTGCCTAGTTATAAATGTTGTCCTCAATCCATATCCTCAACCATGCTAAAAAGCTTGAGTGTATAAGCAGATATTGGGATAGACAGATATACTAAGTATAATTTATTACAACTATTTTGGTGTATGATTTAGTAAAATACACCATATATAACAAACCTTAATATTTAATAAGTATTTTCTGATTCAAAAATGAATAAAAAGTTTAAGGTAAAGAGAAAAGTAGAGTTAACCACATGGGCGCCCGCAGGGGGGCCAGGGGGCCGTGCCCCCCCCTGAGATTGTGAGATTGTCATACTTTTTAATTATTAGTAGTAAAATCTTTAAAAATATATTACCTTTTTTCATTTTGCCTCCCTGAGAAAAAGTCTGCGGGAGCTCATGGTTAACCATCTTATGATTCATTTTTAAAAATGCGCGAAAGTTTTTGGAAAGCATAATTATTAAAATTGTGAAAAAAATGTTTCTTGTATACTCCGAAGTTTTGAATATTCATGTGCATTGGAAAAGTATTAGCAATATCCTTTATGCTTACAATAAAAAATAATAAAGATATGATAAGAACAGAGGAGCTTTTACTCGGTCGTTCGAGCTGTTGCTACTTGCTCAATGCATGGTATGGCAAACGAGCTAATTTTTTGGTTCTAAAAATACTAAAACATGTAATAATAAAATAACCTCTAAGCGTTACGAAACTGAAAACTTAGCTTAACCAAATTAAAAAGAAGAAATTGCTTATTTAAAAACAAACAAACTTACCAAAGTAAACAAGTAAAAACGAAAAAGTGTAAGAATAAGCAACAACTCTTTTTGCTTCGCACAATAGCAGAACCGGTACCAATAGAGACAAGTCAACATCGGTTCATACATAATCGTAATACGTCGCCCAATATGCATTATGAATGGTAGCACGACACAAGTAATATGGTTTGAATTATAATCCGATTTTTAAAGTAATACGACTCTGCTGACCCCAGCTTCTATCTTGAATGCAATATAGTATGTATATCTAATATAATTCTAAATCCAGTATGGCGGACGCCCCTGGATGGCGGATTACCTCGGATTACCTTTTTCTCCACAATCCCCTTGATGTGAGTATCAAATATAAAAGGGTTTGACAAGTAGAATACGATAAACTATGTGACGTCATTCTAAACCCCAATATGGCGAATGCACAAGATGACGGATTACCTTTTTTTCACAACATCTTGACATGGGTATATATAGATAGCTTGACGAGTAGAATACAGTAAGCTACGTGACGCCAATTATCAAATATTATTCGCGATTTTACATCATATTGGCTTTACGAACAATTTGAAACGACTAATCAAGTCATCAAGTCATCTGTCAAATCGACTTCAGTTAAGCTTCGGATTCCTACAAAGCGGTACCGTAAAAAAGCGGGCGTATTTTGACGGCCGATTTTGCCAGAGTAAAGTACGGCCGATTTGACGGTGAACATTATTGTAAAGTAACGAAACGGTGTAATAAATACGGCCGCTATGACAGTACACTTCATTGTGAAAATTATGGAATATTATGTGCATATTTTCGCATTTTCTTCCAACCTATAGCTATTGCTCCCGATACAACGGATAAGTTAATAGCATGTGCCTGTATTTTGCATAATATTTTAGGTGAAGCAAAAGTGCTCGCTCCGAATCAAGCTACTTTCAATGATCTTATGTCTCTACCAACGCAAAACTTAATTGATCTTGCCGAAAATAATGCACGTGCCCGACACACACCGCTTGAAATTCGTGATAAATTTAAGCTTTATTTCAACGGACCCGGGGCTATTGAATAGCAAAATCGTTACTGTAGAGAACATTACAAGAGATTGTATATCTGTCGTTACAAAATAAAACTTAAAAAGTAAATAAATAATACCCACCTGTTTTACGTAGTATTGTACCAATTTCATGCCATAAGCTTTGCTTCAGTTGCATCTTCCTGTACTCCGCAGACTTTACATTATATAGACCTTCATGAGTTCTAACAAAGTCAATTAAAATTTCGTCTTGTTCACTGGACCTATTAATTTGTTCAGCCATTTTCAAATTCCATTCGCACAACACAATCTCTGCACAGGAGCACCGCTTAAAAACGTGCTGGCAATATCCCACCGTACCGAGCGGCCGCTTTCGAAAATACGGTGCAGTATTTGTATGAAGCGGTAGCGCCGAACGCTCTGAAGGAAAACACTCAGCTTTCCAAGCATGTACACGTTTTTTAGTGATGTCACTTGCCGTCAAAGTACGCCCGCTTTTTTACGGTACCGCTTTGTAGGAAACCGAAGCTTTACATTGTGGGGTAGTATTGTAAATATGCGTATTCTTTAGATATCCGAATAATACGGAATCGGAATCAGCTAATATCCGTATCCATTATCCGAATACGTATCCATTTCTTGACCCGCGCGAAAGCGGTTACAAATCATGTATGTATACGTATGCAACACTAAAACATTTTCTATCCGGATACGGCTAGGTAGGTCGATGCGGTATCATATCATTCGAAATCGAAAGTTGGGGATAAGAAGGCACCGTCGTTCGTTCTCGTTTGAATTCGGTTCGGGTGAGGCGGGCGAAGTTTAACCAATGGGTCTCATCCCATATGATACCCGTTACCCCGATAACTATGCTATCTTTTTTAGGAAATGTCATTAGAAAGAGAAAGCATAAGATCAAATATGCCAAATCGCAGACCGTGTTGTTCGCTTACACTCGATTCCGATTCCATTTTCTCTTTGCACTTTGCATTAGTAACTAACCACCCGATGCGAATTTATTTTGATTCCGAATCAAGTTCTCGTCCGGTTACGGATAATCCTGATTCTTTTAATATTCGGATCCAACGGATTTTTGGATACGTATCCTTACATCACTATTGTGGGGTGCCTCAAGGTCCTGTCCTGGGACCCATTTTCTTTTACATTTAAGCGTTCAACATTGTAAGTTTCCTAAAATATTGTTCATCTTACCTAAATGAAGATGATCGTCGGACTCTGCCAGCAGAGTTATTAATGACGATTTAGCTGGTTTAGTGGATTTTTCTAGCCTTCATCGGATATCTATAAACCCTGCGAAGTCACAGGTTGAAAAGTGCTGTGCACGAATAAAAGCAGTTCAGCTCGGCACTCGAGTAACGTCGCGAGAAAGTTATATTAACTTTACTTGGTCAACTGTGCATCGGCGCCGGGCGGCGACGGGTGCTGGCCTATTATATCATTCTCGGCCGAAAATTTGGTGTTTTATTTTAAGGAATCTTTAATTATTTACTGCAAAGTATGAAAAAATTAGTCGTGACTTGAAAATTTTGGTGGTCATTATGTACCAGCCGCCCCTGAGCTGAAGTATTGACAATAGCAAAACACTGATACCAAATAACAAACAAATAATAATTAAGCGTTTTTTATAAACATAGTTTAGAAGATCTTTGATTTAAATCAGTACTAAATCTTAAACCTGTTTGGTGAATCCCGGTGTTATTTTCATATTATTATACTTTTCACATCAGTTTTATGCGAGCCTCTTATCTACAACCGGTTTCTTATTTCCCTAATCTTTATACCTTTAAGTCCCGTACCAGTAGAATGCATGTATTTACTCATTAGTATTTAGTCTTAAGCCTAAGTGGACTGTCCCAGATAGAACAAAGAACTTCATTCAGTTCACTAACTTTCTTTTCACTAGCAATCTTTTTTTATATTTAACATTGGATTTGGTTATTATTCTTCCTTTTAACCTGAATACTCGGGTATTCAATGGCGTTGGTGCATATAAAACAATAATGACTGTGTCATGCTGCGAGACTGTTCTTAAAAACTGTGGTCAAAACTGAAATTTCCATTTGCTAATATAAGTTAGTCATTACAGTGGGAGGTCCGCTGCTCTTGGGGTTAAAACCATGCAGAAGATCAGTTAGGCATAAAATATCAATTCGTATTTTTTTCCTCAGGTATATTTGTCAGGAAGAAGCAATAACGACATTTTATTAAGTTAAGTATGGCTATTATAGAAACTTAAATCTGGTGAGTTAAATACTATTAAAATTAAAAAGCAAGTCAAAAATAAAAATACACATGTTACGGATACCATAACAGTTTTATTTTATAAAAACTGCTTTTGATCTTTTATTTAAAAAATTATCCTCTGTGGTGTCTCCACTATAAACTCAGACTTGGCGTTCCGCCAACTTTGTAAAAGACCGACCATGTCTATAGGTTTATGCCTTTATAATTATTATGTAAGTTAAAAGACCTTGATCCAGAACAAAAATGGATATTCGTGAGGTTGATTTCGTATTTTGCATACATTATAAAATAATATGCATAAAATATTTTCTAATACTTTAAAAGTGACTCGTATGTCTACAAAATTATTCGTTAACACGGAAACAAGCCGTTGGGTCGTTTAAAAGTAGTTGTATATAGTTATCGCTGTTATCGCATTTTCTTTCTTTATTATTTATTACATACATGCAAACTTTATAACAATTTAGGAAAGCAATTATTAGTTTCTGGTGTAGCTGGTTTTTGATTGAAGATTATTTGTTCGTTATTTAGTTTATTTGTCAACAGGCAATAAATCGTCATCTTCGCTAACGATTAGTCGAAAATACCGACGACAATAATCCGTATTATTTTTTAACTCGAGCACCTGTTTCTGCCCCCCCCCCCCCTCACTACGCAAGGGCGGTCCCAGTGGTGGCTTTGAAATGTTAAAGTTGTATATATCTGTATAGCTACTTAAGTTACCCATGCCAAGTTTTCTAAATCTCCAAGTACACTGGGCCGGAACAAATATTGTGCAGATGTAATTAGGCTATTTAGTTTTTACTTGCAATTTATTTCCTTGCGTGCGTTATTGAGTCATGAAAATTACACTAATTTTTTAGCAGGTCCAACCCTGCCACCTCTGAGGTACAGAACGATGATTTGTCCTGAAAATGTTACTCTAGTCAATAAGTAAACGGTATATTTTGAACGAAGTATACTCGGAATATTTTAATTTACTATGGTCATAAAACATTATACCTCTTAATAATTAGTCATTAAATATATGATTAGCTAATAAATGGATCATTAGCATATTTTGTAATTTTTCTTATTTACAACAATTAATTATAATCTTATTGTTATTAATCTGTGACAATTTATTATTATATTAGCATTAATGTTTTTTTATTTGAAAATTTAATCTGACGCCTGTGGTTTAATCGGTACGTTTTTAATGGTCTTGGCCCTTTACTGTTCTACCACGCTTTATAAAACAGGCTACAGAAGGTTTGACAACAGACCTATAGTCCTCGTCAACTTTGTTTTATTTCTATAAAAACTTTTTTTTTGTGTGGATATGCCGACTGTCCAAGACATCGCCAGTATTTAGTTCAGGCAAATAGGTTTTCTGAACCGTATAAATAAATAATAAAACAAATTCGTTGTTTGTACAAAATTATTGTTTAAGTTCACTGCAAACAGCTATGATGCAAATTAGCTTACACTCTTATCTTTTCCAGGCCTTTCAAACTTGCAAGGAAAAGTAGGACAATACAATGGTCGAAAAAGTATAATTAATTTATTATATGCTCCCGGACTAAAATTCTCGACTCAGCTGGCGATTTTTGCTGGGGTATGCGAGTTATTTTATAGAGTTTTTTTTTTATAATATGACGAGGACTATATATACCATACGCACTATACTATACGCTATTAGGGACGCCAAGTTCGAGACACCAACTGCTATATTCCATAAAGATTCACCCAACTTACTCCTGGCCTTCGCAGATGATGTACATAGACACAGATTACTCCTACCAGATGCGAATCTTACGCTTTCGACGGTGGCACAATTTAGAGAATTTATAACGTGCCGGCAGTCACAATATTTAGTCTGTCGCCAAACGTTGAATTCCTCAGTGTTAGCGTGTGCGAGCGTCTCGGTGGAATAGATAGCAGGCTAATGATATTACATCAGTTTTGTTGCGTTGATTTTATGGTTTAAATTGTGGTTGTACTAGGTTGTAGTGTAATTTTAATAAACGATATACGTTTTTGTATTTGTTAATGATATAATTTTATATAAAATGCCACACAATATCATGTTTTAATATTTCGAAATATAATCCATAATTTCTCTGAATTAAAACCTATCAAACGCGTGCAAAATTCCCTTCACGGCATAGACGCTCGAAGCGACCGGCCGCACTGTCTGAAGCGCCAAGACCGCGGAATCTTGATATAGGATATTTATTAAGAGATTCGCATCTGGTAGGAGTAATCTGTGACATAGATATGATTGGCAACAGCCGGATTAATCTTAAAGACACATTTCTAAGGTTGGAAAGGGAAGCAGAAAAAATGGGCCTCAGAATAAATGAAGATAAGACCAAATATATGTACCTCAATAGAAATGATCGCAACAGAGACAGTGTGGGACAGAACTTCTCTATTGAGAACTACAACTTTGAGTGGACAAGACAATTCAAAACCTAGGCACGAGCATTAGTAAGAACAACGACATCACGGAAGAAATAAACAACAGGATCCAAGCCGGAAACAGATGCCTCTCTGCTCTTGAAGGTTTAATGAAATCAAAGGTACTTACCAGGGAAACTAAACTAAACTTATACAGAACAATCATAAGACCTATAGTAATATATGGTTGCGAGACCTGGACAGTAGCCGTTGCAAACGAGGAACGACTAAAGATATTTGAAAGAAAGGTGCTGAGGAAAATATTTTGTCCAACCGGGGAAGAAGGAACAGGACAATATCGAGTATAAACCAACCAGGAACTCAAAGAACTATATACACGGATGGCAATATACTAAACGAGGTAAAGACCAGGAGACTGCAGTGGGCAGGTCACGTAGGAAGAATGCCAGATGACAGAATGGTAAAGCTAGTGTGGGAGACGGCCCCACAAGGAAAACGTCCTTTAGGGCGACCTCGTCGTAGTTGGAGAGACAACATTGGAAAGGACCTAAGGGCCATGAACATTCAAGATGGTCTGGAAATCATGCTAGACAGAGAAAGATGGAGGCGTGTAGTAGAGTTGGCAAAAACCCACTCAGGGTTGTAAAGCCAAGGAAAAAGAGGAAGGACTATACTATAATCTAGTTTTATACTAAACTTGCCGAAAAGGGTTAATTTTAGCAGGCGGAGCAAATGGGACAATTACGGAGAACACTATATTAAACATGTAAAAAAATAAATATGCTTACATTTTTCCGGTTCCGTAGCAAAACCCGGAACCTTTATGATTTCGTCATGTCCGTCCGTCCTTCCATCTGTCCGTCCGTGTGTCACCTGTCACCGTGTGTAGCTCGCACATTTTGCAATCGATTATAATAAAATTTTGCAGAAAGGTAGCTTTAATACAACCAAATGCAGAGATATCAGGAGATTTTACAAAACGAAGATATTCGATACTTACCCCACCAAAAACCGCAACTGTGCAAGCTACGGTAGTCTGAGACACAAACAGTTAGACGGACGGACGGACCGACATGAAGAAATCATAAAGATTCCGAGATCTGCTACGAAACCCTAAAAATGTATGCACATTTTTCTTTTACATTTCTAATATAGTGTTCACCGTAATTGCTCCACTTGCTCCGCCTGCTAAAAGTATTCCTTTTTGGCAAGTTTATTTATAACACATTTCTATTTTTAGCGTGTTTGTTTTAATTTTCCTGTATTTTAGTTTTTTATCCAAAACGTTGTCAGAATTAATAAAAGGTTTGCTTGACAAAATTTTATCAGGTTTATTTATAGGTAAAAGCTGTCAGCGCAGTCCTTTAAGGTTTATTATTTTTTAATCAGAAAGACGATGTTCTATACTAAAACAATTCAAAAGGAATGATTCGTTCAGAATTATATTTCCAAAGTATATTTTTGTAAATACTTACATCATTCAACTATTGCATTCGATGTTGGGTATCTAGTAATATACTGTATTACTAGATACTATTTACTAGTAATATACTTTGTTTCAAAATATAGCATTGAGCTATTGACTGCAGTAAAATTTACAAGACAAAACATTATCCTGTAGAGTCCTAAACAAACAATATACCTCAGAGCTGGTAGGGTTTGACTTGCTTTAATTTTAGCTAAGAAGTGATTTTTATGACTCAATAAAATATGGATATATCACTGTCTTCGTCATCTACACTTGTTCGTCATAAATGGCATAGATTTTTCTCCGAATTAAATCTTTTTCACTTTTGACGAGACACTTGTTTTCAGTATCGCTCCGTTTTTTCATCCCTTAAATATATCTGACTGGAGATAAGGAAGTTTTATTTAACGTAGATCTTTCTCTAAAGCGACATTTACCTGAAACTTCCTGCATATTAAAGACCTATATATTGCTTACAATTTTAGCGTCTTGCGGTAAATGTTTTCTGTTAACTTTAACACTGCTGCTAGAAGCCCCACTGTTAACAACACGTACCCTTGCTTGGACGCCACATTGTTTGAACACTCGTCAACAAACAAAGTTTGGGAATTCCATCTAACAGCTGCACTGTCTCTAAGACGGATACAAATTCGAGATGACGCATGACGTCGGAGTAGATGTTCCCCCGAACAGTTGAGCGTAATCTACCAAACGCTAAACTGGATGCTAGAAGTCCCCATAAAGTTAATCTGTTAAATAAAAGACCAATTCATCGACGTTAACATTTTGCCATTTTTGAACATGTGAAATGGCCATTGAACAAATGACGCAATATTTTATGGTCTGACTAAAGCAAAATAGTCCTTTTTGGTACAACAGGCCATAGGGCGTAGAAGCTATGTAAAACGACCCCCACGTACTGCATATCAGCCTAGATATACAATAAAGTGTTAAACATGCAGATTTAAAAATTATGGTCTGGGCTTGTTTTTCGTATCACGGAGTGGGTCCTGGGTATTCTGGGTTAAAAACATTATGACAGC
Source organism: Philopedon plagiatum (assembly GCA_963971165.1). Classification (NCBI taxonomy): domain Eukaryota; kingdom Metazoa; phylum Arthropoda; class Insecta; order Coleoptera; family Curculionidae; genus Philopedon; species Philopedon plagiatum. The sequence continues at coordinate 63,136,074 of OZ020195.1, read as the reverse complement.
CGATATTTACGTCGCTATTTTGCAAAAGTTTGAAACGCCTTTGAAATGGGGGTTTCATGCACGACAATGACCCTAAGGATAGGAGTCAAACATGTAAAACATTTTTGCATCAACAAAACATTACTGTTTTAGAGTGGTCAGCCCAAACCCCAGGCTTGAACCCCACAGAAAATCTATGGTTGTTACGGCTTTAATTTGCTACCCAAAATATTGTATATAAAGGTTTAAAAATTGTTAGTTGACAGAGTTTTTTCAGATTTGTGGGCAAAACCCCAACGTTGAATTTTTTTTGTGCTATGAAAGAGGCCACACACGATCTCAGGTGAGTTTCTCTTTCAAATACCTATTGTTTTATATGACTACTATACTGTTACTTAGATTTGGTCCATAAATATCTTAAAATTTGCGTACCTTATTTTGTACCTAAAGGTTATGCCCTAATGCTAGGTTTTGTAATAGGCCTTTTTTCTTTTCCATTTTCTGCTTTTTCTGTACTTCGTTTCTTGTTCTTCCGGCCTTGATTTCTCCTTTTCGTCATCCTTATGGAGCTTCTGACACCGTGATAGAGGAGGACCGTTGCTCTCACAACCTCCGAGTGCGCAGGACAATCAAGTAAAATACAGGGTTCGACTCGCCTCGCTGCTTGGGTACCTACTTAAAGTACCACCTCACTACGGAAGTTCAGGTTTTGATGTGTTTGTGCCGCTTGCTGTTATCAATCGGGCAAAATAACTCAAGGCCCTAGGCCTTCACTTATGCACTCACTTCACTTACGTTGTAGCCGAAGCGTCAAATGTAGAATTATTTCTGAGCTATGTGAATGTTCTGAATACCGATTGTTATAGATATTATGTACAGTTTACTATAATAATTTTTAGTGTAAATCGCCCACAAAGCCAAGAGTAAAAAGGCCTGTTTACTCCTTTACCCTTACACTTATGTTATTATTAGGCAATTGTAGCGCATTCGATCTTAATAAGGTAATTTCTTACTGATTTTGGTTCCTCAATACAATCATTTCATAATTTAAACTCGAAAATATGTTCAATAAAAATCCAAATTTAACCTAACGTTGTCATTCTTTCTCAAAAACATAGCGATGCTGCCACAATCAGGGGAATAGTTACTGTACTCTGGAGCAAAGCCATGTTCCTTTAACTGTTCAGTAAACTCTTACTGTTCCGGTACCCCATCAAGGTTGTATATGTCTTGAATTGATAGTAAATGAACAGTCTCAGCAGAGTGAATGTTGTTTTAATTTCTAGACTCAAGGTTTCCTGTTTCCTTTTCAATAACAGCCCCTGCCTTACCGAGGGCATAAAACAGGTCGCGCTGTTGTTACCATTCTGGTTGCCCCCCATCCCAAGTTATACGTCGGGCCAAGGGACAGGCGTTTTTAAAAAACACTGTTTTCAAAAACTGTATAACAAATTTATTTGATTTTGGGAAGAAGTTTAACAATTTAGCAAGCAACTATAACAACAGAAGTGACAATAAAATCTACTCTGCTTGTATTTATAATATTTCTTATCGCTAAGGCTAGGAGTGGTCAAAAGGAGCTTAGCTAAGCAGTTTACAATATGTAACTCCTCCACCCTTAGAGGGACATATAAACTTTTAAAGTTTCTATGACCTAAATAATAATTGAATCATCTTTAACTTTATTACTTTTAAAATAAACAGGCCATAGATACTTGTAAATTAAAAACATTATTGTTATGCAAAGAATAACATACAGTAAAACTGTCCAAATACTCGTTTTATTAAAATATAGGGGTGTACTTAATAATCTTGAATTTTCAAGTTTTTGCAAATTAATATTTTCTTGTAACTTATTTAATTTATTGAAATTAATGTTATTTAGATTGAGCAGTTTTACCTTCTTATACAGTATTTTATTTGTCAAATTATTATTAATATTTGGTAAAGGAATATTTTTAAAAGTATGTTTTTCATTTTTATATGCTCTAATAATAATATCTCCTAATTTTAGGCTACATGGAAAGCTTAATTCTAGTATATATGTTCCATTAAATAATACATTATTTTGCGAATTTTCGCACGTTTCAATTCCTACTCTATCATTATTTGTAACTAGAATCCATTTATTTGTATCAATATTTTGAAGTTGTATATTATCAATATCAACATACAGGGTGTTACAATCAGAGATATTATGTTCGTATCTTAATAACTGTACCTCACAAGGGATGCTTTTATAAAGATTTTCGGAATGTATATGAGTACATAAATATTCATTAATAGAAATGCGTTTACATGGTTGATTTGAATATCCAAAATTTCTTTGGTTAATAAGTAAATATTCAAAGTTAGGTACAATTATTTTATAATGATTTTCGTATTTAATAGGTAGGGGAAATAATTGAAATAAATCATAGTTTTCTTTTCGACTAACGGAATGTCAATTACGAAAACTACTTCATTGTCTTTTACATAACTTCTTATTTCTAAAGTGTTTTCTATATTTAGAATATTTTCTGCTATAGGCTCAAATGGCAATTTTTCAAAATTTAATTTATTGTTAAGTATCTGTAATTCATTTAAAAATTCTTTTGTATTAATTATAGCATTGTGAAAAGCATTTAATTTTGCAAAAGTTATTGCAGTTTCGATATTTCCTAAAATATCGTGAATATTTTGATAAAATGTAGTTATTTGTGAAAAAACCATATAAATGCGAAAAAACTCAAAAAGATTTGTTTCTTCGATTTCGACTTTGTTTACTACTTCTATTATTTGATTAACTCGTAATTTTAAAATTTCTTGATTATGTGAAACGTTCTTAATGGTTTCTTGAAAATCGTCAATTGATTTACTAAATAGTGTCATTTGTTTGTCTAAAGCAACTTTTATGTCGTCTTGGTTTTTCTTTAATATATTTATGTTAGTATCGATATGTTCTGCATCTTCTTGGTCTAAATTACCTGTAATGCATTTTATTATGCTGCCTAAAGCATTTATTAAGGCTCGTCTTTTGCGAGTTTTAATTGGAAGGATTTGATTCAATTGATTATTGATTTTTTGCTTAAGATTGTCAATAATGATATAAGAATTATAAAATTCTTTTTTATAACTAGAACAGTTATTAATGTTTTCTTTAAGAATGTCGTACTTATTACTTATTTCAGAAAATTCAGTAATTAAGTTTTTCATATCAAAAATTTGAATAAAAGTCCAGTGGTTGGTTGTCTTTTGGGCGTTACCTATTTTATATGGTAATATTCCTGAGTTATCATTTAAGTTGTGGTATTTTGGGTTGTCTCCGGACACGAAGGACCATCTGTAACAAGGGGCTTCTTTAATTCTTTAATATGAACTATTTCAGTTTTACTGGGATTCTTAACGTTTTTTATTTTAACACGATTATGTTCAAGCATTTCGGTTATTACAGAAGGACCGTTAAATTTAGGCTTATTTTTATTTCTTTGTGAAAGTTTTTTGTAAACTTTTTGATTTAACTTAAAATCAGGAGCTTCATTTCCTTTAACGTTTGTCTTTGCTAAAACTCTTTCTTTGGTTTGGTCAGTTTTTGTGGTGACGTTTTCATAGACTGCGTCTACTTTATCTTTATGCGATGATACGTAATCAGAGTAAAATGTCGTAGGAATAAGATCTAATGGATCTCTGGAATTTGTATGACCTAGGACAAGTTCATGAGGTGTATACTTTGTAACGCTATGAACAGTGCTATTATAAGCAATTATTGCGTATGGCATTAAGTCATTAACAGATTTATTTTTATCTTTTTCTTTTAATATTCTTAAATGTTCAATAAGGGTTGAATGAAAACGTTCTACAGGCGAATTCGATTCGTGGTGTTTAGGGGTAGTAAAATGTACTGTAATCTTTTGGGCTTTAAGTAACTCTTTTAAAAGTTCATTATTAAATTCTCCACCGTTGTCACATGTAATTTTTTCGGGGCATCCATAAAATGAGAAAAAATTAATTAATTTATCGCAAACTGATTTTGCATTTTTATCATAAGGGTAAGCTTGTCCAAATTTAGAAAATTTGTCAAAAATTGTTAAAAAGTTTTGATTCTCAAAAATGAAAGTATCTATATGTAACATTTGAAAAGGTTTACAAGGTGTGTCTGTTTTTATAAGAGGGACATAAGACTTTAGTCTACTGTATTTTAATGTTTGACATATATTACAGTCATTTATAAATTGATTGATATCATTTTTCATTTTCGGCCAATAATAAAGTTCTTTAAGGCGGTTATAAGTTTCTAAAATGCCTCTGTGATTTGTTTTTCCTTGATGTTGATGCATTATAAGCATAATTTTTTCTTCTTTGTAAGTAATAGTATTAACTAATTTTGTACAACGAATAATTTTCGGATTTTGAAAATTCTTCAGATAAACATCAGAAAAAATTGGAATTAAGTCTTTATCGTGAAAATATACGTAACACGTTTTATCAGGGTCCATATATTCTTTAATAAAAGTTTTTATAACATCAGGACTCTTTAGTAATTCTACATGATTAATTTTAAATTTTTCAAAGTTTTCAGTTTGTATTTTTATATCAGGATGTGCTGATTTTTTAATTAAATATTGTAAGCTTTTATTGTTGATAATCTCATCTAGAATGTTAAGGTTAATATTATCGGTGTCAGCTCGATTACTATGCACTGTTGAGTCAGAGGTTTGAGGTTTCACGAGTTGAATGTCAGAGATAACTTTTATCTTTTGCTTGCTTGTACTTGGTTTTTTAAACAAAGGATTTATTATTTCAGCATTTTCTTTGTCTTGAACCGGATTTTCAGAAAGTTCTCTTAAGTATTCGATAATATTTTGGTTAGAATCACCTGGATTATTTATTATTGATTCATTTTCATATATATTTAATTGAATGCGTGACAATGCGTCTGCGTTAGTATTTAGTGAACCTTTTTTATATATAATTTGATAGTCGAATTCTTCTAAGCGTAATCTCCATCTAATTAGTTTCGAATTTGGTTCTTTTAAGTTAAAAAGCCACATCAGCGGTCTATGGTCAGTATAAATATAAAATTTACGTCCAAATAAATAAGGTCTAAAATATTTGCATGCCCAAACTATAGCTAATAATTCTTTTTCTATAGTTGAGTACTTTGTTTCTGATTCATTAAGGGTACGAGATGCATAAGCTATAGGTTTATCATTAGGAATAGTGCCCTGCGATAATATTGCGCCTAAGGAAAAATTACTTGCGTCCGTAGTCAATAAAAATGGTTTAGAAAAATCTGGGTACTGTAAAATTGGAGCGTTAATTAATAGTTGTTTGCAATGTTCAAAAGCTTTTATATATTCAGGGGTATGTTCTATTTTTACGTCCTTTTTTAAACATCGAGTCATAGGCTTTGTGATTTTTGCAAAATCTTTTATAAAACGTCTATAATAACCTACTAAGCCTAAAAATGATTTAATTTCCTTAGTAGTTTTAGGTATTGGAAAATTTTTTACTGCGTGTATTTTGTCTGGGTTTGGTTTTACACCTTCTTTACTTACTATGTGTCCCAAATATTGGACCTCTTTTCTCAAAAATTCAGATTTGTCAAGTTGTATTTTAAATTTTGAGTTGCGTAGTCTAGTAAATACTTTTTTTAGTTTTTCAAGATGCTCTTGAAGACTTGTACTAAAAATAATGACGTCGTCTAAATAAACAAAACATATTTCATTTTGTAATCCGCGTAAAATATTATTCATAACACGTTGAAAAGTTGCTGGTGCATTTTTTAGTCCGAAAGGCATTCTTAAAAATTCATAATGTCCTGTATCAGTACTAAAAGCTGTTTTAGGGATGTCTTGTTCATGCATTTGTATTTGATAAAAACCGTTTGCAAGATCTAGAGTCGTAAAATATTGTGCTTTACCTAATTTATCTAAAATTTCGGTAATATTTGGTAATGGAAACTTGTCATCGACTGTAACTTTATTAATATTTCGATAATCTACGCACATGCGCCATTTCTGTTTACCTGATTGGTCTAATTTTTTAGGTACTATCCATATAGGAGATGACCAAGGTGAATTTGAGTCTCTAATAATATTTTGAGCTAATAATTTTGAGATTTGACTTTTCACTTCCTCACGGTGTATTTCCGGGTATCTATAACTTTTTGTATAAATCGGCGTTTCGTCCGTGAGTTTAATTTCATGTTTTATCGTATTTGTAAAGCTTAAAGGAATTTCTTCGCTATGAAAAATATCACGAAATTCATAACAGAGTTTACGTAGTTCTTGTTTTTCTTCATAATTGCAATGATCTAGTCTTATATTTTTTAAATTAGCCTTCAGCTTGTTATCAATATTTTTTTTATATTTTTCTGGATATACGGGGTGATCAATAAAATTCATTTCGTTTAAGTCTATAGGTTCGACTTCGAAAGATTCAAGAAATTTAATTTCTATAGGATTTTCTTTGGGATTCAAAATTGTAGTAGAAGCAAAATTATTTTCTATTTTTACAAGACATTCTGGTATTTCTAAATCTCCTAATTGTTGATAAGCAAGTATACCGTATCCGTTTAGAATGTTTACTGGAAGTTGTATTTTTTGAATCGTTCTTGCATCAATGACATAAGTTAAATTATTTTTACAATTTTTTGAGCTTGATTGCAAGTTATTTTCGTTGCGTATTGGAATTTGCGTATTTGGTAATTTTAACGTAGATGTACTGAAATCTATATTAGCATTTAATTGTTGCATAAGGTCTAAACCTATTAGTCCATCAAACTTATCAGAAAAATCGAAAAGATAAAATTTATGTATACCGGGAGTATTGAAAGTTGGGAAAATTGGTAAAGTTGCTACTTCGTTATGAAATGAGGTTGCGTGTGCTGTTTGTACTTGGAAAATTTCTCCTTCGATTAAATTTGGGAAATTTTCGTATGCAATTTTTTGACTTATAAAACTTCTTGTGCTACCTGTATCTAATAAAAATTTTGCATTTAGTTCGGGTATCAGAATAAATGGTAATTGTATGTTATAGTTATTTAAAAATATTACGTCATATCCGTTTTCTGGCTCGTTAGGGTAAAATTTTGGTTTTCTTGCTCATTATTTGGCAAATCGTCTGAGTTAGCAGAATAACTCAAATTTATATCGTAATCATTTTGATCTTCAAATTGATTATGGTCAGGTTCGGTATTATTATAATCATAATATTCTGTGTAATCAGTATTTTCGTAATTATAGATATTTCCAGAAGTAAAATCATTAGATTGATTTGATTGATCAGGTGGTTTCTGCAAAACTTCCTGATTATATAGTTGTTGTGTAGTAAATCGTTTATTTTGATTATTTAAGGCATTGTTTAAAATTGTATTTCCTGAGCTTGTATCCATCGGTTCTAGTTTTGTTCTTCGCGACATTTGTCCGAAATTTTGGTTATTAAATTGTGGTCTTTGTTGCATAAAATTCTGATTATTAAAGGGAGTTCTTGGAAAACTTTGTTGATTATTTGTAAAATTAGGTCTCGGTTGAGAAAAAGCGTTTTGTTGTAGAAATCTAGGAAAATTGTTTTGTTGAGGAAAACTGGAAAATGGTCTTGAAAAATTATTATTCTGTGGAAACATTTGCGTTGGATTATATGGTCTATAATAATTATTTTGAGTTGGTATAAACGTTGGTCTATATGTCTGCGACATAGAATTAGGTCTTTGATTTTTATTTGAAAACATAGGTTGTTTAATATTAGGATTATTTTGCGCGTTTTTATATAAAATAAAGTTTTCTTCTTCACGAACACATGACATTGCTTTCTCTAAAGAATCTGGATTTTTTAATCTAGTAACAAGTTGTAAATTGTACGGTAAACCATTGAGAAATGTTTTTAATGCAAATTCGTCATAGTGTTGGATTTTTATAATCTTTGTAGCGGCATCATCAGGCCCAGAATTTAATTTCGAAAATAATAAACTGCGAGAATCTTGTATTCTCATACCAAAAATTATTGGACTTTCGTTTTTAAACGGTTTTAAATTTACTAAATCTTGTATTAGGCAATCGATCGATCTCTGATCGGAAAAACTGGTTATTAGTATATCTTTAATTAGTGCCCAAGAATTTAATTCTGTTCGAGAAACAATTAATTCGGCTGCTCGACCTGTTAATTTACTTAGAATGGTATCAAATAAACAAGTATTTATTGTAGCGTTTACATTAGTTCTGTCTTGGAATGCTTTTAACAGATTTTCAACTGCGCTGATAAATCTATTTAATAATTTTGGGTTTCCATCAAAATGTGGAACGTTATCAGATTGGTATCTTAAAAGTTGGTAATTAACTTCAGGCATTGTATTGCTAGTTGAGCTAATAACTAATGAATTTAGAATATCGGTAATATGATCTAATTCGGAATCAATTTTGAAAGTTTAAAAGGAACACTCAGTATATATGCGAATAAAAATAATCACTCTTAAAATTAAATATGCTTAATACTAAAAAATATAAAGTGAAATCTTTGCAAGGACAAATGACTAGAAATATAAACAATGAAATTACACTGTAAAAAAGGAATTATTGTCCGTACAAAAATTGCAAAAATTGAAATGAAAAAATTCGAATGAAAAAATTCAAAAAGTCAATTTTTCACTTACAAGAGTAAAATGACGAAAGTCTTCATTTGTGTTCTTGTTCTTGTTCTTGTTCTTGTTCTTAACCTAGCTGGTTTGGCGATGTTTGTCCTCCCCAGGTCCTTAAATCTAGCTGGTTTGGCGATGTTTGTCCTCCCCAGTTTTGTCCACGTTCAGCGATGCTTGTCTGTCGGTAGACCAGGAAAACCCTTCGATATGCCCTCGACTGGTTGACCAGGACTCCTGAAGTTCAGTATGCTGCTTTGTTTCTTGTCCAGCGATGTCTTTCAGTTGCCACCTGAAATCGGTACTATCTGCTTTTGATTGACACACTTTTTGGACTCTTCTCCGTAGGTTTTTTCGAGTAAATTCTTGAAAGAAACCGTGATCACAATATGCCCTTGTAACACGTCTCAAAAATCCACCAAGACTGCGCCAGTTATACGTCGGGCCAAGGGACAGGCGTTTTTAAAAAACACTGTTTTCAAAAACTGTATAACAAATTTATTTGATTTTGGGAAGGAGTTTAACAATTTAGCAAGCAACTATAACAACAGAAGTGACAATAAAATCTACTCTGCTTGTATTTATAATATTTCTTATCGCTAAGGCTAGGAGTGGTCAAAAGGAGCTTAGCTAAGCAGTTTACAATATGTAACTCCCAATCTCCACGGCAGAGCTAGCCGACGTAGCCCATAAGACAAGGACTCCACAAAAACAGAGATCAAGCAGTTAAACTCTCTTCACGGGTTTTATCAATTTATTTGTCCCCTCTGTTAATAATCGTGATTTTTCTTTTGCTACATGGAGGATGTTAAAGATGCTGTAGCAAGCGAAAAGCTTAAAAACCAAAAAGAGCTTTGGCGGGTTTTCAAAATTCCTGGATCATCATTTCTGTTACTAGATGTCAGAGGATCTTCTATGACAGGGAATTCCATGAGCCGTCATCATTGCCAGTAAAGGATACACAATGAAATATTAAATTGTATTGTCACTATTTAATTATTATCATTATTATTCTGTTTAGTTTGAGGTAGGTACTTTACAAAACTGTTTATTGAACACTGCTATTATTTTCACCACGTACATTTTCTAGTTTCACAATATTTCTAAGCTTTTCTGCAATAAATTTAACAGTCTGTAGTTTTAAAATAAATTTAATTTAATTAGCTTTTAATAAAAAAAAGTATCAACTACAGGCACAAACATTTATTATGGTTACTAAATGAAATCATATTTGTTGTTTTGACCACAACTACTGTACCTAGCATAAGGAGGAAAAATGATAATGGTTTTTAGAATTTCAGGCGTCGGCATTGCTTTATATGTATGTCCCTGGCCGAAGAGGTGAGCGAACTGTAAACAGTAAATACAATATGATGAAGATAACTACAACTCTAGGTCAAGGTCCCGAAGCTCGCATAATCATAAAAAGCACAGACGGAGAGGCAGACTCGACCACTCTTTTTTAGAGTAAAAAAGTTGGCACAACGCCAAGTTGAGGTTCAGGCGCAGTGTCGTTATTTTATGCTCCGCCGCCGGTGGTAATGACTGGCAGTCCGTCATGTCATGAATAAAGGATAAATGGGAGTATTTCAAAATGGAATACGAAATTGAGAGTATAATGTAGAGAATTTTACTTTATTGTCATTACTTTTGCGATAAAAACTTATTATGTACTTTAAATATTATTTTCTTTATTTTAATTCGTGTAAATGATTAATGTTTCCTTGCTATATATATATATTTTTTTTTTATCTTCTGACAGCCCACGAAGACCGAGGTCTAAGTACTATGTACCGTTTGTGTACTGGGGACTCGACTCACACATCCAGAGCTGGAAACATCCGTTGGGATTTCACCAGCCCTTTAAGAGGATTTGTGGGATGGTACCTCCTCTAGTCTAGTCCACAAGTTCAAAATCGTGTTAATTATTGATAAAGGTCCTAAAAATATGTACGATAACTCATTGGATTCGGAATGACGTCTAGAAAAATGTATTCGAAGGATTTTACCGCATGATAAAAATTGCAAAAGTTATTAACAAATTAAGATGAAAAAAAAGGTGTTTCGTTTTTTGGCAATTACTCAAAAACTATTAATATTTAAGAAATTTTAAAAAAAGATTCATAAAGAGGAGAAAAGTTCCAAAAAAAAGTCCCGACTCCCGGACCTCTACCTCCATTATTTATAATTTTAAGTTAGTGCTGAAAATAGGGCCCCGCGCGGCCGATACAGCATGGCCGCGCTACCGCTCAACAGAGTCTATTACATAAAATAATTTTTTTATAGAGTTAAACATCAATAGAAAAATTTTAAAAAATTATGGTGTCATCAGAACACTTTAAAGAATAAAGTCCCGTTGGAAAACAAATTTTTTGTTGATTTTTCAAAAAGTTATACTATTGTTAACTAAGTAATTTTTCGTGGGCTTTCATTTTTACAAAAGACAGTATAAAAATTTAAATAATTGGCCTATAAATTTTTGGCTTCTTGGAGCTCTTCTTATATATATATATATATATATATATATATATATATATATATATATATATATATATATATATATATATATATATATATATATATATATATATATACTTAACAAGACCACGTTATAAAAGCATCTTAAATTTGTGTATTGTGTCTATTTAACAAGTTATAAGTCATAAAAGAGACAAAAATGTCAAAAAATCTTCAATGTGTTTAAACAAAAGCATGTAATAGCTAATCAACAATAGTTACAAACTTCGTTTTGAGCTCATTGTAAAGAGTAGTTAATCCTTGATAAAAATGACCTGAATGTCGATTTATCGTATCTCTAATAGTTTATGAGTTATGGTAATTTGTTACTTGACAAGTTATGTGACCAATCGAATACTCCACGATTCCAAAGTTTGATTGGTCACATAACTTGTCAAGTAACAAATTACCATAACTCATAAACTATTAGAGATACGATAATCAACATTCAGGTCATTTTTATCAAGGATTAACTACTCTTTACAATGAGCTCAAAACGAAGTTTGTAACTATTGTTGATTAGCTATTACATGCTTTTGTTTAAAAACATTGAAGATTTTTTGACATTTTTGTCTCTTTTATGACTTATAACGTGTTAAATAAACACAATACACAAATTTAAGATGCTTGTATAACGTGGTCTTGTTAAGTATATATATATATATATATATATATATATATATATATATATATATATTATATAAGAAGAGCTCCAAGAAGCCAAAAATTTATAGGCCAATTATTTAAACTTTTATACTGTCTTTTGTAAAAATCAAAGTCCACGACAAATTACTTACTTAACAATAGTATAACTTTTTGAAAAATCAACAAAAAAAATTTTTTCCAACGGGATTTTATTCTTTAAAGTGTTCTGATGACATCATAATTTTTTAAAATTTTTCTATTGATATTTAACTCTATAAAAAAATTATTTTATGTAATAGACTCTGTTGAGCGATAGCGCGGCCATGCTGTATCGGCCGCGCGGGGCCCTATTTTCAGCACTAAATTAAAATTATAAATAATGGAGGTAGAGTTCCGGGAGTCGAGACTTTTTTTGGAACTTTTCCCCTCTTTATGAATCTTTTTTTTAAATTTCTTAAATATTAATAGTTTTTGAGTAATTGCCAAAAAACGAAACACCTTTTTTTTTCATCTTAATTTGTTAATAACTTTTGCAATTTTTATCATGCAGTAAAATCCTTCGAATACATTTTTCTAGACGGTCATTCCGAATCCAATGAGCTATCGTACATATTTTTAGGACCTTTATCAAGAATTAACACGATTTTGAACTTGTTGACTAGACTACTCGGTCGAGGAAGAATTCCTTTACCACCTTCCACTTTTTGAGAGAATCCTACTAAATGTCTAGACACACTTTTTTTATTAAGCGTGCGGCCGAGCCAGAATTCGAACCTGATCTAGCGCGTTGGACCACTGGGCTATTGCTCCGACATATATTGCTGTGATAAATATTTTTTAGTCAAATTCAGTTAAAACAAACAATTAAATAATGGTATCACAACTGGTACGTTGATACTATATAAAACTAACGATTATATTTTACTTATGTCTGTTATAAATTCTATGATCATACTGCTAACAAAACATAATGGGTGTTAAATTTTATAGTTTAGCACTATACGGGCAACTTTTTATACATATATTTGTGTTTCTGTGCTTGCTTAGGGTAACAGCCAACTAGGACAGGTTTCAAACGGGCTAAGTCGAAGGTTGCTAGGAGAAGAGACGGTTTTGTTTGTTTGTATTGTAGTTAAAAGGCAGTATTAACAAGTTTTTTGAATACAGTATAATAAAAAGAAATCAGTGTTATTTCTACTAACATAATACCACGGTTCAGTAGTGGAAAACAAAAAACAAGAACAGTTGTGAGCATCAGTAAATTCCCACAAAAGATCTTGTAAAATCAAATCAATTAGGTGCAGCTGAAAAGTCGACCATGGCTAATGGCATGGTCCCATGCAATTTGAAGACAATCCAAATAAATATTTAGAAAATTTAATACAGAATTTCGATAATTATGATATTGTCACTGAAAAGGATGCTAAAGATAATAAAATCACTTTTGTGAGTGAGCGTCCCTGATCCTTTAGAATAAGTTTTTTGCATACATTTTACTGCATTTTGTTATATTTCCCACAGCTAAGTAGCTGTGGAAACATATTTGAACCTCTTTTTAGGTCCTTGTGTTAAGAAAGAAAAGTTCGAAAGGCTTTTAATCGAACAAGCTTGCCACTGGCTAATATGAAATAAAATCATTTCTTTATTCCCTAACTCATAATGTAGATGAAACCTGTGTTAAAAAAGGGATTTGCTAATATTTATGTTTTGTTTTATCTAAGACATCCCACGTAGCCTTCAAGCCTAAGTACTAACGTACCGTGGGCGTCTGAAGAGAAGGAAAGTGTAGTCTATTGACACGGGATTTGAAGGATTGGAGGTTGGGACGGGAAGGGAAAACATCTGCAGGCAATTTGTTCCATAATTTGGAGACCCTAGGTATGAATGAGCGAGAGAAGTGGTCTGTTCTAGGCTTTTGTAGCTGGACAGTAAAGGGATGCATACGTAACGCGCCTCTTGTTGTTCTATCAGGAACAGTCAGGGGGGAATAATACCTGCTAGTTCTTCAGAGCAAAATCCGTGGAAGTAGCGGTAGAAAAGGGACAAATCCCCCACAGCGCGGTGATGAGCGAGAGAAGGGAATTTTCTCGTGAGGGCTGGGTCATTGATAAGTCGAATGGCTCTCTTTTGGACAGAATCAAGAATCTTAAGTGTCGAAGGTGATGCCGCTCCCCAGATGTAGGAGCAGTACTCTAGGTTAGGCCTTATTTGGGAAACATAGAGAGCGTATAAGTTGGAAGGGGAGAAGTATTTTCTGGCTCGAAAGAGAAAGCCAAGCTTTTTAGCTGCCGATGTGGCTACTGAAGTAATGCGTTTGTGCCAGCGTGAGATCATGTTCGAAAGCGACGCCAACAAGATCGAATGTTTCGTTGTTTTAAAGGGCTTGGCCATTCATGTGGATGGGGTAAGCGTTGCCCGATTTTTTGCGTGACAGGGAGCAAGACTGGGTTTTGGAGGCGTTGAACTGAACAAGGTTCTTGGCACCCCAGTCTAAGATTAACTGAAGGTCTTGGGAAGGGGATAGGTACATAGATCTGCGTCTATTATTATGTCAGTATTATATATTTTTTGAAAATCCTTTCAGTTTTTTACAATAAAACCTGTCCTGGAGTTTGCTTGCGAAATCTGTTTTTGCTATTGGTTCTGTAACTTGAACTTGTGTGCAAATAAGTATGTATAGATTTTTTTGCTAAGAAAAAATTACAGTGCATTTTGAAAACATTCATTTAATCTACAACTAGTAAAAAGCTTTTTTGTACTAGCCTATAAGATAAGATATTTGACAATTCTCGTTTTTTTGTCACATTCTGTACCTAAATCATATCACAACGGTATCTAAAAATAACATTAGAATATACTCTTTGTATGGAAACATTGCATGCAATTAATAATTATTTATAGGGTAGGTAAATGACTTGCTAATCTTCTCATGCTACAGAATGACTACACAGTTAAACAAACCAGCTACGCACAAGTTAGAGATGTACACGGTAAATTTTAAAAAAATTTCGGAGGCACATTCATATTTTTTATAATTACTGAAAAATTTAAATTAGGGTACTAAAAACACAATATTGAAAAATCAACAAATATGTATATGTATTTCTATATTTGAACCACTTATTCATTCTATGTATTTTGAGTTAAATAAATGATTTTTTCCCTTAAGTAAGCCATTGCCGTGATAGGTACTTCGATTAGAAATCTTTCGAGATCTTCTTTCGCAGGACCTAAAAATTATAATAATAAAAAAGGTCAAATGTGTTCAGTTATAAAAGGTTATGCAAGACCTAACGAAATTGAGTAAAATGTATGTACAAAACTCACAATGGACCAGAAAAACTGTTTTACTCACGTTAATTATACTAACTAGTTACCTAGTTCATTATACTAACTAGCAATAATCGCTCTTGGTGAGTTATTATAATGTTGAATGAATGTAATATTATTAAAAAATATGGTTATTAAATTTAGCAGTATGCAATTATCTCATATTTAAGTATTTCTTTTTACTAAATACATAATATACATATACTTACATATTTCGTGTCACAATGTTAACGGTATGCCGCGTCTGTTCTATGTTACATGTTTCTATGTTCTATGTTTGGGTCTCCGGTGGCCGAGTTGGTACGGCGCCAGCTTTGCAACCGAGAGGCACGGGTTCGAATCCCGCTTCGACCATGGATATTTTGTGATTGTTGTTGGAAGGTAGTAGAGGAATTATTCCTCGTCCGAGGTGGTACCACCCCACACATCCTCTTAAAGGGCTGGTGAAATCCCTACGGATGTTTCCAGCTTGGATGTGTGAGTCGATTCCCCAGTACACCCACGGTACATAGTATTTAGACTTCGGTCTTCGTGGGCTGTCAGAAGATAAAAAAAAATACAAATCAAATTAATTATTATTAATATACACACATCATAATGGCCCCCCAAGATTATATGAAACAAAAAATGACTACCGGCAGTTAGAAGGAAAGACAACGGTTGATAAACAATGAAAATAATGAGGTTTTAACATAAAACTTCTATTGGGGTCTAATTACCCCTTTTGAGACAATGAGATATAGGTATGTAATTCAGTAAAAAAATGAAATACTTAATTTTAATACACATTTTCGCAATAACTTATAAACAAAATACCATATACATGTAGCGTAATCACAATAGGTAAGTAATATTTAACATGTGAAAGAATCATTTATCATATCTTCCTTTTTAGTCATCAATAATAAATCATATAAACTTCAAATGGCATATACTATCATAAAACACTAAATAGGCAGACATCCAACTCTATATGAGTTCTTCCATGTCTCCCTACTCATAAAATATATGACCCTTAGTTATTTCAAATATACATAACAACATCAAATAGGCGAACATTCTATATAGGTAATCTGTGTCTATACTAAGAGTCATCTTCCATGTCTCCCCATTAAAATACATAATTACCACATACGAGTGATTCATAATTGATAAGCAAGGTACGCTATATTTCTTTATTTTACATTGACCGTGATTTATTTTTCAATGTCTCCTAATATTCTCTTGTTTTTAAATTATTATTACTACACACCGTATACCTATTACAATTTAACAAAACAACCTGGGTGAATGATAGTTTTAATATTAAATATGAATTGTTTACTTTGACAATTATTTTAATTCACTGGTGCATTGCTGACATAACAGAATTAAATCAATAGTGGACGGACTACCTCTTCCTTCATGTTTTAATTTATAAATTATAATGAACTTGATAATGTTTATACGTGCTCGCTTATTTATTTAATATATACTTAAAACGCAAAACAAAATAAAATAGGTACCTTGGATGATTGTACGGATTTAATAGTGGTGCAAATTATGGGATCATGTTTCGTCTAGTTTCGAAAGGGAGCAGGATAGGCTTGTGCCACAGAGTAATTCTAAGTCTTTTGTTGGTGTTTCTATAATAAATTGTTGTGTCAAGTCGTCAGTCTGTCTGAGACTGGAGTTTGCATTATTGCTTTTGGGATTTTTGCACGTCAGTCAAACAATTGGTACCTTAAATATAAATTACAAATAGTGCAAAGGCCGCAATCAATGTACCTACCCAAGAAATTGTCGTGCTGTTTAAATTCATTTTCCCGTCGTACGGGGCTAATAAAATTAGGAACTACCGCAAAAGCATTAGGATTTCTAAAGAAAAGCATTGCCAGTAATACAGATAATATAATATTCCAGATTAAAAATATTGTTCCACTAGTAATGTTGTGTGTAATTGGTAATATGTATTTAATATGATTTTGTATGGCGTCCGTGATTTCTTGGACTTGATCTTTAGTAGTGGTTATATTTAGATGGGGAATTGTAAGAGCCCAATTGGGATTTAGGGATTCCTGTAGATCAAGACATTGGGGAGCGTTTGGGTATTTTGGATTAAGGACGAAGGATTTTAGGTTGGTCCATGCTTCGGGGAGGATGTGAACAATGGATGCCTCTATTATTGGAGAGTTCCATACATGGAAATCTTTTTTGGATTAGTATCTCTCCTTCTGCAAACCACTTGCATGGGACAGATACTGTTAGTGCTTCGGGGAATGTATAGAATTTCTGCGGAATTGGTATTGTAGTATTAGGGCAAACAATTTTTGAATCTGGATTGGGGTGTGTTACAATGTACACTTCTTGTGTTATTTCCGATATAAAATAACGGCGAGGCCAACGATATGCAATGATAGCACGTAGAGTGGTTTTCGAAATATAAAATAAATGATATGATAAAACATATAGAAAATAGGTGAAAATTCAGTGTTTCAACAAGACAATGCACTTGCTCATCGTTCACGTCTCGTGAGAAAAGCCTTGGACGAAAATAACATCAACGTTCGTCGTGGCGCGCCAACTCACCGGATTTAAATCCAATTGAGCATGTGTGGGACGCATTAAAAGGAAGAATTTTACTCCATTTTTATTTCCTCCAAAATGAACAGGAGCTTCGTGTAGCAGTTCAATGGGCCTGAAACGATCTGGAGCAGGAATTAATCGACCAGTTAATTTTAAGTATGTCCAGACGATGCCAAAATGTTATTAATAATAGAGGTGGGCCTTCGGGGTATTAATTAATTTTTTCTTATTGTTTTGTCTAAATAATACTAATTTTTCTTCCATGTTTCGACAGTGTCTTTTCAAAATTATTACAATTAATTTTTAATTTCTGTTTTTTTCCTATATTGTTTTATTTACTACTTAATTGTTTAACAAATTCTAATAAATAATTTGAAATCATAATAATAAGTTTTATGTCAAAATTATTCCAAATAATGTAATATTTATAGACCAGTTTAATGTGTATATTAATCAATTTGAGCTAACTTTCAAGCCGCAGTGTATGTAGTGACTATTGCCTGTAAACTCTTTTTTCGAAATTTCTGTCATCAGTAGAAGTATTTTGATTGGGTGGAATTCAGTCAAGAGCGTATTAATAAGCGGTCTCTTGTGACCTCCCTAATTTAAGAAATTGTTGTGAAGTAAAAAAAAGTCGACAGTTTAGCCCCTGGAAATTCACTTTGTTTAGGTGGTAGTGGCATCAACCTGGATAATATAAGCAAAACATGTAACTCCTGAAATCGGTCAATACCGTCGTAAAATAAATTATGTAATTTAATAAAATATATGCCTTTGTCGCAGATATTGACGCATCTCCTTCATTAACGCAAACCATGTACCTACCCTTATGTACACCATTAAAAAACTTTACACATTACACAGTATATTTTTTTTCAATAAAATAAGTAGTCAACCTTTAAACTCTCATATCTAAAAGCAACATAATTCACATATAATCGACAATCAAATAGAATTATTCACAAAGCTGTGAAATAATGTACGTCGACATAAAACGTTTCAATATATTTTAGATTTGCCAACAGAAATTTGGATCAATGCGAAACCCATAAATATTAATGTCAAATGGAGTGCTGGAAAAATGCTTGTAAATAAATTTCGTTTTCCATTTTGTTAAGTTTTCTGTGAAAACAAGTTGAAGCAAATCCATTACGTTTTTTTAATAATTAAGTAGTAATATTTTGGTCAAATTCACTTGTTCCATAGAATTATTTACATGCTGCTAATAAGATAAGAACATCCATATCGACAGCCTACGTCAGCAAAGGGAAACGAAAAACTCGAATAAGAACTTCTTAAGAACTGCAATGCAGTTAATAATGTGGGCGGTAAGGTTTGCTTACTTGCGAGCATGTGGTTTGATACCCGAGCTTGAAGCAATCAGGTGGCAAGTTGTAGTAAGTCATAATCACTACAACGATTTCTTCTTTCTATTATTCTGTTTCTCCTTCCTTGACTCCGTATTTTCTTGACCTTATGGTTGACGATCCTGCATAATGGTCTCCACTACGCCTGATCCTCAACTTATTTCCCCTAAATCAATCTCCGCATCCACCTCTCTCTCCTTAGGTTTTCTTCTACCGGTACTTCCATGTACTTTCACTATTGTTACCCTTCTGCCGACATAATAATTCATTCTCACCAGGTGTTCGTATTAGAGTCAAAATCAATCCTATAAAGTGCAATGATGTGGTAGGTGTGGAGGTGCCGGCGGATTGTTCCGACGATTGTTGGCCGTCTCTCTCGAACCTTTTGTGACTTCATTAAAAACCAGTAGTGGAGTATCATTTAGACGTGACCTTATAAGTAAAATATCAATTTTAAATTTATGTAGCTATCAATTTTTTAAGGTTGTAAGGTGTTATAGGAACTTAAAGTCCCTATATTTTCATAAGATCTTGACTTTACATCGAGACTCAAAACTTGGATGAGTTCGGCGTTCAATCGTGTAACCGTCTTTTTTCTGGCGATGCTAATTTATTAACGACTTTACATTTATTAAGTATTTACAGAGTACCAAATATTATTATTTAACAAATCGGTACATGCGTATTTTAAAAAATGAAAAACAATGTTTTACTAAAATACGCATTCATTTAATCAGAATCTGATAAATAATTTCAACCCTAGTTGCTGGAGCTTGAACTGCTGTCAAAATTGGATTCATCCGAGGAACCTGTGTTTACAGTGAATTTTAAATGATCAAGGGCTGCATTAAAAATGTGTTCTCTGTCAATCAGTTCTTGTTCATGCTTCTCTACATGCTGGCAAATTTTTACCCATTCTTCAACTGTTATTTCAGTGAACTTTTGTCTGGTTAAGGCCTCTACATCTGCTAGTGTCAATGTTGTATTTCTACTTGCCACCCAATTTTTACAGTTGGCCAAATTTTTTCAATGGGGTTTAGTTCTGGATGATAGGGCGGCGAGCGTAAAACAAAATGTCCATGTTTTTCCAATAATTCGTCCAACTTAGTTTTTGTGCAATATTTGTCCTTATTTTGTAAAATTATTTGGTATAATTCCGGTTTTGTAAGCTTTTCATCAAATCTGATGTCGTTTTCTTGCGGCCAGTCTACCATTTCTTGTTTTTTATTTCCGGATGTAATATTTTTTTTACAGGAACACTATAGTAGGATGCGTTGTCAACTACCAATACTGATTTTGTAGGCAAGTTAGGGATCAGTTGGGGTTCCCATTTCATGAAATTCGCATGGTTCATATCGTCGTGATAATCCCCCCTCTTCGAACCTGAAATAAAAAGTATTATCTTATTAAAATTACTTTTGAATAAAAAAACGCTGTAGTTATTCTATTGTTGTCATTGACAACTCCTAAGTTTTATGATGTATCTATTTATTTAATAATAACTTAGACATAACATTAAGTCCTTAATAAAAAGGGAATTTATCATTTTTTGTTATTTTTTTTAATTATAAAAAACTCTTACCAGCACGAAATATTACTACAGTAAACCATTGTTAAAAAAGGCGTTTTCGCCACCTGAATGAACAATTAGAAGGCTTACTCCCTTGGAAATAGGCTTTTGAATACATTTTAAGCTATCACCAAACCATCCTTTATCCGAGCTGTAGCTGCTATCTATATATGTTTCGTCAGTATAGACTATCTTGCTCTTCCTTTCTATACTCTGTTATAGTTTTTAAATATTTAATTATTTTTAACCTTATGTCATATTTTTCCAGTAATGCCTTCCTATTATCGTCGAGTATTCGCCATCTGTAAAAGTAAAATAAATTATTATAGTACATAGTACATTATAGTGCATCCCTTTACTATCCAGCTACAAAAGCCTAGAACAGACCACTTCTCTCGCTCATTCATACCTTGGGTCTAAAGATTATGCAACAAATTATCTGCAGATGTTTTCCCTTCCTGTCCCAACCTCCAATCCTTCAAATCCCGTATCAATAGACTACATTTCCCTTCTCTTCAGACACCCACGGTACGTTAGTACTTAGGCTTGAAGTCTATGTGGGATGTCTTAGATAAAAAAAATAGTACTATTTATTTAGTACCTCAAGAGTATTTTGTTGCATGATAGAAATGTTAACATTTAAGAGTAGGTAGGTAACTTATTAGTACCTACCTTTGTTTAACCAAAGATATGATTTGCCCTAGTAGGTTGGATAAATCCCATTTTGTTCATTCTTAATAAACTTTTATAAATTATTGTAAAAATTGAACAAATTCGTTATGGTACACTTACCTAAATCCAATTTTTTTAATAGTCTTCCTATGGATGATATACTTAATGGTTCACGGATGATGCCTTCTTCCTTAATTTTTTCCAAAATCACTAAAGAATAAGATAAAACAAGTTTATTAAAATTATTCGCAGCAGCTATTAAAATTAATAGATACTATTTTTAAACATGTACTTATTGGTTCACGGATGATGCCTTCTTCCTTACAGCCAGATTCTCCAACGCTAGTCCGGTCTAATTTGACAACCAAAAGTTTTAAACTGACATCTGTAAGAATAAGACAACTAAATTTTATACTATGAATTTATTTTGGAGCTTTTTCGCAAATTTATAAAGAAAAGGGCACTTTTAGTACGCACTTTCGACAATAGTAGAACTAAATTCACTCTAGCAACCCATTCCAAGATGAAAATCATTTGAAATCCAAGCAAATCGCTGAAATATCCGAATAATTCATAAATTTTCAATGACGTCTTATTAACGACAGGACAAAAACTTGTCAAAACATAACTGATCAACTAGAAGATCTTAATTTAAACCAGTACTAAATCTTAAACTTTCTTAGTGAATCTGGACGTTAATGTTTTCCAAAATGACCCAACCATGAGCATGGGGGAACATTGCACAAAATGGCGTCAAAGTGAAAAATGCGAAAAATCATTTTTTTCGCATTTTCAGGTTCAACTCGCAATATCTCTGACAACTACTAATATTTCCTGTTGGAATTTTCAGTATATAATCTTTAAACTATTATCCAAAAAACAAGACAAAATTTTTCAAATTCATCCCTTTGCCAATCTAAATGAAAATATGGAATGGGTAAGTCGAACATGGCTGACAACTGTAAAACCCAAAAGAATGAACAGACTACAGGGAATCAAGCATTCAAATTTTGACTATTTTAATGTTAAACTGAACTTATAATTCCTACCTTCCTACCGGATCCTGATCCTGAATACTCTTAGTTATATAGTTGTGGTCAAAAACAGTTTCATATTTTATATTATACTTTGCTGTTTTGATAACGAATTGCTATAACTAAATGCTTCAAAATCATAGAAAAATAGAAGTCACCATCTCTTTTGATATGCGTCATGCGTACAATAAAAATCATGCAAAAGCTAAACAAAAGAATTAGAAGTATATTTAAAATGGCACCTGTAATTGAAAAACAATATCGTTGACCTTCGTCATACAGCCAACCTATTTCCATTGCGTCGATTTCTTCTACCAGTGTCTAATGTAGCAAGTAAAATAGAACCGAGTAAAAGAAGAAGGCAATATGACTCGACGGCGATACTGTCTTTCGTAAAAGTTATTTTGCATAAGCACACATTTTGTGAGTCATAGGATTTCTCCTATAGTGTGTTACAACAATATGAACCGAATATCGCTTGCCCCCCTGACGGAGACTAGTCAAACTAACTTGCTAATTGCTCTGTAGTGCGAAAATGAACAGCTGGTCATCTGACAGTGAAACAATCTACACAATAGGTGTTCTTTCTGATCGAGAAAAACTAAACGATTTGGTTCAGTTCATAAGCTTTTCAACTTTAAAAAAAATCTTACAAAAGATAATTAAGTTTGACTTTCCAAGATTTAAAAAGCTATGTTACAGGGCAAAGTACAAATACTTTACCCTTTAATTACTTCTCGTAAATTGTATAACGCGAAAAGCAACGTGAATGTTTTCCCCCTTGCTAAAAGGGCTGTTGCTATCAAATTAAAAAATAAATATAACTTTGCGATGTACTAAATATTTATCTCTGTAGGGACACTTACGTCCAGATTCAATAAGAAGGTTTAAGATTTAGTACTGGTTTAAATTAAGATCTTCTAGTTGATGAGTTATGTTTTGACAAGTTTTTGTCCTGTCGTTGTTAATAAGACGTCATTGAAAACTTATGAATTATTCGGATATTTCAGCGACTTGCTTGGTTTCCGAATGACTTTCATCTTGGAACGGGTTGCTAGAGTAAATTTAGTTCTATTATTGTCGAAAGTGCGTACTAAAATTGCCCTTTTCTTTATAAATTTGCAAAAATGCTCCGAAATAAATTCATAGTATAGAGTTTAGTTGTCTTATTCTTACAGCTGCCAGTTTAGATCTTTTGGTTGTCAAATTAGACCGGACCAGCGTTGGAGAATCTGGCTGCAAATGTTCATATGATCGTTCTGTGTTAATTGAAAAAATGCTGAATAAAGTTGGTAGTGTTTTAAGCATCAAAATATCATACCTTTAACTAAATATGTTAATCCCCAAAATGAAGAATAATAAACATATACCCTCGTAAACAAGCAATATCTCGTTTTGTTACAATCAGACAAGGTGAATAAAATAGGATAGAAATAGCGAAAATCATCAAATGGTAATATCAAATAATCAAATTTGTAATATGGTTCAGTATTACAATTTATCTATGGTTGTCCACTACTGGCGCTAGACTAACTGGGTGCCAGTATAGTATGCAGTCTACCTGTAGTAGGTATAGGGTCTACTTGGAAAATTCAATTTATTCAAGCGTGCGGTCTACCTGTAAGAAATAGTTATTATTGGGTCCCTATTATTACTTCTTCCTAGAATATGTTAATCTAATTATAAGGGACCTTAAAGTACTTACGATAGGTATAAAACAGGAAGCAGTACTTAATTTTCCCGTCATGTAAAGCAGATTAGATATTGTACGAAGCCTAAATCTCAACGATGATATTAAAATCCTTTTTTTACAAGTCAGTTATCTTAACTGAACAAACTGCTGTTGATTTTCTACGACGACATGGCCTTTTAGAAACACCCGGGTGTGCAGAACCCTGTCATCGGTGTGTTAGACGGGATAGAGGTGGAGAACGCAGACCATGGATTTATTATATAAAAGGATACGGGATGATGTAACATTCTTTGAAACCAAAACAAACCATTCTAAGCGACACTGTAAACACAATTTGTAAACATTGGCCACATCTTATTTTACCTTGTATTTGTGTACAAAAAAGACGTTAGAAGCATTACAAGATTTGCTAAAAGTAATAAAAGCCCTAAATTACTTTATTTTCTGCTAAATAATAATAAATTTAAGTTAAAAAGGTTTTATTATTTATAGGTTATGTTATTTTTAACGGTGTTTATTTAAAGTCGCTCCGAGTCATTTATAAATCTATATAAATCTATACGTCGCACTTTTTCTTTCTAGTTCATTAGACAAAGACGTACGTGTAACCGAGTGTTCAGACCGAGATTCAGCCGTTTTCCTAAACAACCAGCACAGACAACAACACTTCTGAGCTCCAACACTCCAATGCTATTTTATCTCTTTCTACTACCATTCTTGATTCCATTACGTAGTAATTCATAATCTTATCTATGTTCGTAGTTCGTAAACAAACTGCTCCAGTGCTCCCCCAAGAGAATAACAAACAACAAAATATAAGGCTTCACGTTCGATACGCTCACAATATACGGATATCGAATCCTTTTTTATAATAAATCCATGACGCAGACCGGCTTTGCGTTGCCCGAGGAAAATCTGCCAAGTGGCACGATCTGTTCAACAAGAAAATAGTTTTTTTATATAACACGGATATAAATCAAAGGGTCTATTTCAATTTGATTCTGTGCGGAATCCTGGAGCTTGTGATGTTTTTTGTCGAGGAAATCCCTATAGATACTACTACCAGACTTACAGGCAAGTGGAACAATACCAGCTGACTGGTTTAATATATGTCGTGACGTATGCACTTCCACTGTGATAGCAATACCTCAGATGCATGGTTCTGATGAGAGTCCTGTGCGAATAGACGAAGCTAGATTTTCAGGTCGCAGAAAGTATACAATCAAGTATAGGTGTGTCGTTCGCGAACGATTCGGTTAAAACGAACGAATCACTTCACTGAATCAAAAGAATTAATTCATCATTTCAAAAAGATTCGATTCTTTTTTGATTCGCCAATATAGAAACGATACAAAGAATTGTTGCTTCGAAGTGGCATTTCGTTCAAGTTCACGACCCGATTCTTTAGTAATTTATCAATTCAAGCATCATTGGCTAATTCACTTTTCACTTGTCCGATTCGATTCAACTCGCCGAACGATTCGTTTGTAACCGGTCTGTTTTATTTTAAGGCAATAGTTCTTTCCAATTCTCGCGCCACCGACCGGTAAGAGGCGCGACGACCATTTTATTAGCGTACTGTAGAGAGAGGGACAACTAGGTAAACATAATACAAGAAAAATACACTATAGGATGAAAAATGGTAATCAGAGGCGGACTAAAGAGTTTGTTAAAGAAAATTATATTTTGGGTTTTGTAAATTTATAAGATAATTTATTTTTTTCTGTAAATGGGTAAAAAAAATTAGTTTTACCAACGTGGCTTTGTTAGGAATAAACGCGTCTATTGCAAAATTGTGTTTATTTATTTTTTCAATTTCTAGACACTAAACTTGACTTTTTGATCATTTCTCTGCACAGTCGAAAAAATATTATGTATCTAGGACAAGGAAGTAAATCATTTGTGAACGAATCTTCATGACCGAATCTTTTTAAGTGAATGAATCAAAAGAATCGATTCCCCAAAAAGAATCGAACGTCCCACCTCTAGTCGAGGCCGAATTTTAAGGGGCGATAGACCTGCGATACCGAAGTTGCCAATAACAGGAACCACGGCGGCGTGGCGTGTCGAGATAGCTACCTTAATACCAATAATACAGCGAGAAGTTGCCGCTGGATCAGTTATACATTCTGATGAATGGCGAGCCTATGCAAATTAAAGAGGATTAGGTTACGATCATCTGACTGTTAATCATCAAGAAACTTATGTCGATCCAGCAATGGGGGCACATGGGTCATCGATTAAAAGATCTTGGATTGATGAACATTTCAATCTCACTTAGAGCCCTTCTGATGGAAAATGCTAAGAAGAGAAGAAACCGACTTATTCAAGGCTTTTTAAGTGACGTAAGAGTTGTATGTAGGAACTAGTTTAGGTACTTCTTTTCCCTAATTGTGTGTTTTTTTTTTAAATAAACGTACCTTAAGATGTACATGCGTATTAAAGAAAGTAATGTAATTAGGGGTGTAAACTATATGTTGTTGTATTTCTTAATAAATCCAGGACAAAGAGCTATATGTTTATGTATTTTGCACCATGTTTTACTGGTAGACCGACCACTAAACTAAAAACAGGTCGGTAGACGGCACTCTATACCGGCACCACTAAACTGCATCAGATTTACTCTGTCTGCCTTTTTTCAGATTTTTACGAAAATTGATTTATAAAGCTAGAAATATAAATTTAAGATTGATTCGTATAAATCAGCGGAATATTAATTTTATAATTTGAAATTTCAGGTACATTATAATGAAATACAATTAATAATAACCGTATTTAAAACAGTCTAAAAATATTTTCAAACGCTTCATATCTGTCAGTAAAACAATTTGGGTCCATGCTGAACGTTTTATTAATGTCGATTTAAGCACCGCAAAGCACAATTTCAAATAATCTTAATGCGATGTGAAATAAATTATAATATAAAAGTAGCACGATGTTCACTGCTTTTGATAATGAAAGGTTTATGTTCGCATTAAATCCTTTGATGAGATGAAATGACGAAATTAATTAATTTAATAGAAAGAAATAAGCTGCTGAAAATTTGCGGAATATCACCGACGGGGTGTCTTGTAATGGGTGTATTTGGGCAATTAATGGCTTTGTAAAAACATTAGTACAACCTTGGATGCATTATATGCAGTTATTACAGTCTTACAATTTTAACAAGCTTTCAAAAAGACAGTAAAGTATATACCATGCTCTGACAGTTAAGTGTGTACCACGCTCTTAGGGAAAATAAGAGATTCCCTATTTACAAAACTGGCTTGAAGTCAACTTAGAAATAGCGAAACGTTGGGTTTAGAAACTGAGTAGTCTTAGATAAATTATAAATAAAGGTAGAAAAAAAAAAGATTTTCGTATATTTTTCTTTTTTCACCATATTTTTACTTCATCAAAGTCTAAATGGCAAATTTTAGTATTTTTGCTGGTATCTTCAGAGGTATTCGGATACCAAACTTCGAAACGTCTAAAACGTGCAAATGTCATAATTTAGACATGCGGCTGTATCTCTTACTAAGAACGAGTTCCCAATGGTAAGGGTTGTTCCAAATGTAAAATATTATTTCAATCAATCACTTTTCTTTAGGATACAAAAAATCAAATTAATTTATTTTCCACATGTAGGCGACACTTGATATATCCTCAGCTGCGAAACTATTCATTCGCAGCGAAAAATTAGTGTATTAAACCGGACTCCTAGTTCTAAAATTTGAAAGGGTTTCCAGTTTTCCTCACTTTTTCACGATTTGATTTCTCTTCTTGTCCTACAAAATAGAAAGAAAGTAACTTTTTTGAACAAATGTTACAAGTCAATATACAGTGTGTACCAGGCGCGGCCCGCCCATAAGGTCATTTGGTCAACGACCCACCTAAAATTTTCAGTAATCTACCTAATAATTTATTTTTTAATTTTTTAAAACCAAAAAATAATCTTTTGTTTCAAAGTTCCATGCGAAAAGTCCCCAAGAAAGAATAAAGCCAAGCCATCCTCAAAGGATATCCAAGCTTGCTCAGGTTGGGTCATATTTTAAATTGATCTTATAGGTTCATATGGACGATATAAATTCATTAAAAGTAAGAGAGAAACAGACATACGCGCTTTAGGAAGTTAAAAAGAGACACAATTGGTCGACGGCCCACCCATAATATCTGGCCACTCCCACTATGGAAATACTCTCAAACCGCCCCCTAAAATATACTATTTCAAAACATTTGGTTCGGAAAAAGAAAAACTAATTAGGTACCTAATATGCGAATTGTATTTGCATCGTATTAATAATAGGAATTATTAGTGGTTAAACATAAAATATAAATACGATTTTTGTCAGGCCAGCGCTAGACATCAAATTTAACGGTATCGGACCGATTTTCTTACATACCCAGCGTAGTGTAGAGGTTATGGTGTCAGCGAGCTGATCAAACGGTTGCGGATTCAAATCTGTATTGCGGCAAGAACTTTTTTTAAATTTTTTGTTATTTAAAAAATTAGATCGGCTCTAAAAGGTGTCTTGGCAACAAGTTGTCCCTCGATAAAATATTTTTAAAATTGTTGGCAATCTCATATTTACTACAACTTACATCCTGCACGTGCGTAGACAAATATCGTATGTCTAGTCGCCAGCATTGTATTTATTAAAGAAAACGGAGTTTTGGCAGCGTTCCTAATTTTATTTTACGAATAATCATACTTTTAGCTCAAGTTGGTTTTTTTTTTCTGTTTATATTCTGTTCTGTTTATATTCTGGGCTTTTAATACAAGGCGCGACATCTATTGAAGACATGCTAAACTTATCACAACGGAACCCGCTAAAATCTACTATTTTAGAGTATTAAAACACATAGAAAAAAGCCATAAACAAAAAAGTGATACTAAAAGTTACAAACATCAAGAGTAGTAATGTTCAATATTCTGCAGTACCTATTTTATGATTTTTGCAGTGATTATTTGTAGGTAAATAATTTCTTGGCAATTATTAAAAAACCTTTCTTAATTAAAAAAAGTGTATTTTGCTTGTTGCGTTGATATCACTAGTTGCCCACAAAATTTTGACCCACCTGTAAAAAAACTCACGGGCCGCGCCTGGTGTGTACATCGACGCATGAGTCGGTAAAAAAGTCTGAAATTCTTTAGTTGAAACTTCATCTTCTGGGGTTCAGCCCTGCTTGGACAGAAACTAATTTGTGTCATAATTTTAGTTTCGAAAAATCAAGTATGTCTTGGAAATTAACAAAAAACTTATTTTTCCACTAGTAAAGTGCTTTTTCTTTAGGAGATATGAAAAAATTATGTTAAGAAAAGATGTTCAGACAGAAACATGAGTAAGAATACAAAATTTAAAAATCTTTTGCCTACTTGCCCTACTTTGATATTTTGCATTATTTTCATTCCACCCTCTCTGTTGAAGATTATAAAAAATTTGTTCAAAATAATAAATTAAACACGATCGGTTTATTTTCATCCGTCTATTAGACATTTAGATAATGATAAGAAGTGAGAACATAAAAATAAGAAAATACAAGCACCAAGAAAAAAATTTATTCAATACTAACATCAACTGAAATATTCACTCACTCAGTCAGTCCGCCGCCTTTATTCGCACACTCCTTAATGTTTTCTCGAAATGCAGTGAAAGCTGCTCTTATCTCCTCAGGGGGAATAGAATTTATCGCATCTCTAATGCGATTTTTCAATAATTCTACGTTATTTGGAAGCCTATTCAAATATACTATTTGTTGTATCTGGCCCCAAAAATAAAAATTCATGATTGTTAGATCCGGAGGTCTGGGCGACTTCAAAATGGGACCTGCATTGACTATCCATTTTTCTTGAATATGCTCATTCAGACATTCACATACCCGAAATGTCGAGTGGGCAGGGCAACCGTCGTGTTGAAAATATGAAACAAATCTAGGTTTGTATGGTAGTTCGTCAACACACTGATCCAAATATTTAAATAAGTATGTTGATTAAGTCTTCCCTCGATAAAATATGGCCCAATTACACCACAATGATAGGAAATGACCAAACATTAACTTTTTTACAATACTGCCGCCTAGAATTTATTACATAATTTGGATTATTTTCAGACCAATATCGAAAATTCTGTGACGAAGGTACACCGTTAGTTGTAAAAGTGGATTCATCTGAGAAAATAATATTTTTATCGAAATTTCGTTATATGCCTATATAAGGACCACCAAACTAAACAACCAGAAATGTTGGGCTTTATTGAATTATAATGCAAAACATTAAGCGCGTACGATATTTTGTTAATACTAATAGTACTAATAAAGGACTGAAAGATATTTTCTTTTACTAATTAATAAACATGCACAAAGCAAAAATTCACACATTGTTATTTATCTCATCAGCAATAATGTTACTAACTTCATTTCTGTGTGGACAGCTGCTTGGAAAGCAGAACGTGTCGGACTTCTGGTGACCAATCAGGTGGAGACACGACGGAGGCGGCAAATTAAAAGGTAGAGAATTTTTCATTTTTAAAATCATTCGCACAATTTTAAAAACGCCGCAAAAACCTGACTAATCAGAACGCGTTTGATAACGATCATTAGTCGGTCGTTTTCGTCAAAGTTTGAAAACAAACTTCAGGTATCGGTTTTGTGCATCCTTGCACACATTTTATGTATTTAAGAGTAATGTTGTTTTTTTTGACAAAATCTCCCGCTCTATTGCAGGTTATAATTTTATAATACTGTCATATTTCCCCAGATATTCATCATTTTTTCCAAATTTCTATATATTTTTGATATTATTTATTTGACATTTCGGAAACCACTCTACGTGCTGCAATTGCATATCGCTGGCCTCGCCTTTATTTTATGAACCCTGACCAGTTTGAACTGTTTGTATAAACCGTTCTTGGGGATTCATATAAAAAGCGTACCAGCGAGATGCAAAAGGAGGGCGTCGTGTCCCGACGGGGAGGCGTCACTGTGGTGCCGCACGAATAATACGAATAGCGCCAGCCCTTTAGGCTGACCGAGTACTCCGATAGAAGCTGCCCCCTACGCTACACAACCTAGCAACGTAAGTGAATTGTGTACCTGAATAAATCATACAAGTGTTTTGGTAAACCGCAGCCTAATTTATCAACCCCCGACGACCCCTAGCGCGACATTTGGTGGAGGCGCCTGGTTCGTTCTCGTTGGTAAGTTCTTCCTAACTTGCCAAGGGCCTTTTGTGTTTTATAATTTTTACTATCTCTTTCAGGTCATTTTAGTGTTTTTCAGTGCATTTTTAAAGTGTTTTTTTCAGGGCGTTATAGTGCATTTTTTTATCAAAATTATTTTTTACAGTGATTTTTTTTAGGGCATTTTTACAGTGTTTTTTTTCAGGGTTTTTTTACATTGGTTTTTAAAGGGTATTTATTTTACAGTGGTTTTAGGGGGAATTTTTACAGTGCTTTTTACGTCTATATAATTTTCCTAACCCATTCTTATCCCTAAAAACGTTTGACATAATTTTGTCTTGTGCCTGTTAACGCTGGCGAGATTAAAATTATCCAAACAGAACCTATAGGAAAACCCACCTCGTGCCCGTTAACGCTGGCGAGGCTAGGTTTACTATAAATCCCACCTCAAAGCGTCTACTGTAGTCCTGTCTTGTGCCCGTTAACGCTGGCGAGATTAGATTACATAGACTGCTAAATATAGAAATAGTTCCACCTCGTGCCCGTTAACGCTGGCGAGGCCAGAATTATTATATATTGGGGTTATTCACTAAACAACCCTTAACCCTTTTATTCCTGTTATCCCTTTTATTTAATTTTTATGGCCCGTACGAAGCTTAACAAGATTCAAAGAGAACGAAAAAGGCAAGAGAAGTTGGGGGTTGTTAATAACGGCACATCGTTAGGTCTACCAAATACACTACCCGTAAAAATTTTTATTTCAAACGAGCAACAATTAAGGGCCCTGAGATTAAAAAGGAAATTTTTAAATTTATTTGGCGACAATGAAATATAATATTTTGTTTTTATGACATTGAGGTCGTCGCTCATGAACTTAAAGTGTATTTTGAAATTTAATACACAAGGTTCGCGTACTTGGTATGTTATCAATTAAAGTTGAACATGCTATTATTATAATATTATTAACAAAGTGTTATGCAAATAGTATCGTTATTTTTATAAACATATTTACATAATATATCTAGGCGCCATTCAAATATAAAGATTTCCTATTTTCCTAAATATTTTTTTTTAATTATTTTTATTACCATATACATATGTATATTTGTACCGCCCTTTTTATCGCCATTTTTGATAAGATGCCACAGAGTTATTTACATTTTCATTACCATTTTTAGGTTTGATACTTAACATAAGTACTTAAATTTCGCCTCTGATGTTTAGTGAGCAGCCGCCACGGCCGGTAACGAGGTCCCGTAGCAGCAAATACAAAATCTTATACCTGTTTTTAGGAAGATGCTCATTTTTACAGGACCGACCTTCGAAAAAATAAAATAATGTTTTTTTTGTTCTCCAAAAGTCCTAAAAGCCGCCTGTGAAAAAAAATGGGGCTAGTAGTACTCTTTTGAGAAATGAAAGAAAGGGGTATTATTTTGTACATGGACTTTTTTTTCATGTAATCTGGGCTAAATGCACTTTTTGTTTTAAAATGGGACTTACGAATTATAAGCAAGAATATAATCTATTTATTTTTTTAAACTATATAAAGGACCTCCAATGGATAAAATATTTTGGGAATCCAACCATTATGTACATAAAGGATGGTAAGACTTTTTCTTATTTTCTCTGGAAAAGTATTTTTTTGTAAAGTTTTAAAACTTTGTTTTCATAACTAGGTGTTTGGTATGTAAATGTGTGTTTTGTGTTGTGTCAGTGTGTTAGTATGAAAGAGGGTATACCCAAAGTTTGTTGGTTTGAATGTTTTTTATGTATAATTTTAAGTATAGTTTACCTTTATTGCGATAGTAAATTTTAGATTAAGTTAGCACAAACCATACAGAATACTATTTTTTATTTTTTGCGTTTATAATAAACAAACATATCATCACGTATAAATTTGATCAAGTTCATTACTATAAATAAATCACGAAGGTAAAGGTAGACAGTTCATTATTTTATTTAATCAGCAGAAAAGTAAACAATTGATATATAATATTAAACATGCCATTCACCCAGGTATTGTTGTTAAAGTTAAATTGTAATATACGGTGTCTAATGAAAATAAGTTAAACAAAAACAAGGGTATATTTTATGACTGAGACATTGAAAAATAAATCAGGGTCAGAATTTTTTTTTTATAAATCCAACTTCTTTTTTACTTTAAAGTCGAATATTATTAAGTAAATTTAAATATAGCGTACAATAATGATTACCATATGCATTTTGTAATCGGGTGTTTATTTGTTTATATGACTGAAAGTCATATGTTTTCCAAATAGGGGGACATGGAAGACGACTTTGAACACGGAGTTGAATGTCCGCCTATTTGATGGTATTATGTGTTATGATTATTTATTTAAATGACTAGAAGTCATGTTTTCCGAGTAGGGGAACATGGAAGAGGACCTTCATATAGAGTTGAATGTTCGCCTACTCGATGGTGGTATGTATACCGTTATTTAAATGACTAAGAGTCATTATGTGAGTATAGGGAGACATGGAAGATGACCTTCATATAGGGTTGAATGTCTGCCTATGCGAAATATTAAGAGTTATATGCAAGTCGTATTTGAAGTTTATATGACTTTATTGATGAATAAATAGGATGGTAAATATGGTAAATATTTGATGATGTGATTACGCTATATTTGGGTTTTAAATTGTTATGTGTATAATTTTGTTTTCCCCCTGATGAATTAGAGACGTATGTCTCACTGTCTCCAAGAGAGTAATACTTAGATACCAATAGAAGTCGTATGTAAAAACCGGGTGAATGTTCTTAGTCTGTCTACTTTTACTTAAACATCATAGTATCATGTAGGTTTTCATTATTTATAAACTGTTTTTTTCCTTTTAACTGCCGGTAGTCTTTTTTCATTTTTCATGTACCATTGGGAGACCACACGACCTGGATCGAGAGCCACCAAACACACCAAAAACCAAAGGCCAGTCGCCGCTTGCGTCCACACAGCCAGCGTCATGCATCAGCCACGCACGGTCCACCATGTCTCGCCAGCCTGGTCTTCCCTCACTAGGACTGAACTCCTGCACAACGAGCCGTGATGACACTGGTACAATGTACATACCTAAGGAACTTACAGCGCTGGTTGACCACAACTAGTCTCAGGATCAGCCCAGCAAAGTTCCCGTCACTCACGGCTCAGTCCACCCAAAGTCCGGATGGCCGCACTCTTCGGAGGAGGGAGACCCCTGCTGCACTGGGAGTCGGCAACACAACTA
Organism: Philopedon plagiatum; assembly: GCA_963971165.1. Classification (NCBI taxonomy): domain Eukaryota; kingdom Metazoa; phylum Arthropoda; class Insecta; order Coleoptera; family Curculionidae; genus Philopedon; species Philopedon plagiatum. The sequence continues at coordinate 63,101,694 of OZ020195.1, read as the reverse complement.
GCCGATCCCACCCCCAGGACACAGGAACCGTGACTGCTGCATCTGAACAAGAAACGCATGACGACCAGCCTCAACGTGTGGCGCTTAGGATGTGTCGGGTTTTGTCGGTGTGTAGGCTATTCGATCAGTAACGTGTTGGAACTCCCTAAAAATAGAACTTTGTAAAGACAGTGTGTAAATGTGAACCAGACTACCAGGACAGTAACCATTTTTAAGCTAGTTTTACCATTCCTCATTTCACTCAAATAAATACGGAGTGTACCGAGCCTGCGAGCTCCAATTGTTTGTTTATTAATAATGTTTTTATGTTTGTTTATTGTATATTTTGTTTATCTCCGTTTTGTATATTTGTATTTTGTAAATATGTGATATTTTGTATATATGTATTGTGTAAATTTTTAAAGCTAGGGGCTAGCTTTTACAGGCGCGGAGGAAATGTCATATTTCCCCAGATATTCATCATTTTTTCCAAATTTCTATATATTTTTGATATTATTTATTTGACATTTCGGAAACCACTCTACGTGCTGCAATTGCATATCGCTGGCCTCGCCTTTATTTTATGAACCCTGACCAGTTTGAACTGTTTGTATAAACTGTTCTTGGGGGATTCATATAAAAAGCGTACCAGCGAGATGCAAAAGGAGGGCGTCGTGTCCCGACGGGGAGGCGTCACTGTGGTGCCGCACGAATAATACGAATAGCGCCAGCCCTTTAGACTGACCGAGTACTCCGATAGAAGCTGCCCCCTACGCTACCCAACCTATACTCGATTTGAAATTGGTTGATAGTAATAAATCATTAAAATCCGTCAAACACGTACACAGAGTGGTCCACCTAAATTGCCAAGTTTTAAATAGTATATACATTGAAAGTCTAGACCCTTTTGCATTTATTAAACTTTCCATTCCTATAGATCTGATAAGGGCGTCGAATACAAAGCTTAACCCGAGGCTCGAACAATAAGCGGTAGTATTCTACCTGTGATGTTTTGCACTCATGCACGTGCTTTCGGGTGGGTTTAAGTTTATATTAAACACAATAATTATATAATTTAGTGAACATTCGGATGTGTGGCATAATATAAAATATCCAAAGTAGGGATCTCCTTATTGAAATAGAATGAATGCACCTTTCGTCTTATGATGGCCTTTTCGTCCTCATCGATCGGTATTGTTCGCCTTCCTGGAGATGGTTTTGGTGGCGTCACGGTTCCTGTCTTTTCTTCCCGCATCAGCCTGTAGATGGTTGCTTTTCCAATACCTGTCATCTTTGAACAAAGTTCCACTGCAGAATCGATACTTATTGCACTTTTTTGATATCTAAGTGCATTAAATAATACTCGCATTAGGTTTGTTCGCTCTTAAAATGACTCACAGTTTTATACCAATAAGTAGAGGTACCTAATTTTTCGTAACTACCTGAAAAGTAACATTGTGTATTAATTGTTCCCGGAATTCTCGGCATAATTATTTTTACCTGTTATGACAATAATGATTACTAAATTATTCGGATAAGTAAATAGGGTTCAAACCGGCACGTCAGGTAGGTGCGCCTATGGAATCGGCTGCTAAAAATGATTTATTACTATCAACCAATTTCAAATCGAGTATAGCAACGTAAGTGAATTGTGTACCTGAATAAATCATACAAGTGTTTTGGTAAACCGCAGCCTAATTTATCAACCCCGACGACCCCTAGCGTGACAATAATGTGAAGTTGTGTTCCATTAGTGTAATAGTAAATAGTAGACTCTGGTGCGATCACCGGACTGGTTGTTTTAGTAGATTATGAGAGGCTCGGAGGCCACCGATGTTTGCGTTTTGATTTTTAAAATTTTTTAAATGTAGAAAAATTAAGCTAGTGGGAATAATGCTCATCTCATTATTAACGTAATATGTAAGTCATAATTGTTTGTGTTACGGCATATCATAGCCTGTTGCCGTGTATGGTCCATAATATTTTTCCCATATTAAGTAAAATAATAAAGTAATAATAAGTAAAAAAAAGTCTGTCAAATTAAAAGACACATTTTTGGTAAAATGCGTCTCTGGAATGAACAATACTTTGCACTGTTTTTAGTTTTTACTAAAACTGCTGAAAAAATGAGATGCCAAGATAATATTAAGCTTGGCTACGCCGCGGCTGGGTCGTTTGTTTCTCCTTTAGCCCATGACGTCATACCTTTTAGAAGCTTCGGATATGGGACTGGTTTAGGGTATTTTAACCCTTTATAGGACAAATTAGCACAGCATTAGTTTAAGGTTTTTACTAAGTGGTTTTCATTTATTCTGCTATTGAAATAACATATGTATACTTATAGACTTAAAGAAAAAAGTTATTTTTGTTTTTTTGTCAGCAGGTGTATTTTCCGATCAGTATCCCATACAAATTCATTTTCCATATAAACGTTGGTGTTATATCCGGCACCGTTTTCAATAAAATATATAAAGTGTCAAAATGTCGGTTCTGAGCCCGCCGACAATTCACGACATTTGGTGGTCGACGCCGACGCTGCGCTATGACAACGGCGCGGTCCGTCCGCAGTGTTTTAACAACATAAATCTCACCTAGATTTCTTGAATACTTATTTGAGGTTGCGTAATGTATAATTGAAAGATTATCTTTCCGCAAAAGTATGTGTGAAATATAACTACTATATAAAAATCTTTAATGTCTTATGGTACTATATATTTTCAAAAAAAATCACAAATTTTTTTACATAACAAAAGCACTGTATATAAACAAAAACTAAACACGTGTGTAGTTATAGATTGCTCGTAACGAACACTGACTGGAATTTCAATTTCGCGGCATAGCAATAAGTAGTATGATATTCGCCCATTAACCGACTAAAGATATACGCATGTGGCATCCGGTGAAATATGAAACCAGTGAAACATTTTTTGTAAGCTGGTTAAAATATCGACCAGTATCCTATAAAGAGTCAAAATAAAGAAAAGTTCGATTTGGGGGGAAAAAGTATTGGGTATGTCTGTAGACTACCCCAGGAGTCACCTATTCGAATATATTAAACCATTTTCATAACAACCTGTATATATAAACTGCTGGCCAATTCAAGCGGGACAAACTAAATTTTTGATAAAATTTAGAGTGGAATATTTTCGAAACGAAAAAAGATTTTGATTTAACTTTTTCAGTATGTAATTGAATAGTTCTTCTAGTTTTTATACTTCAAGGCACTATTGCTAGCAGTCGCTGCAACTCTATTTTACAGGGTGTTAAGTGAAACCCTGACTTTTTTGGAAAAGTTTTCCAGTTCCGAGAATCTAGGAAGAATTTTTTTTGAATTTTCTTTTCATACTAAAATGATCCATGGTCAAATACAAAAAAACAATTTCTCCGGATTTTCTCTATTTTCATTTGTTGTCCGTATACAGGGGTTAGTCGAAATTATCGACTTCTTCTTACAAAGGAACCCCTAATTTGGCCGTTTATTCACAAAAAGCGAAAGACCAAGTAAATTTGTAGTTTGAAGTAGTCCAGCTAACAAAATTAATACAAATTTTTGTACAGGGTGTAGCAAGTTTGGATCACGGGCTAGTAAATTATTATTTTTTAATTTCTACTACATTTTCCTAAGTTAACTATTAATTATCACGTGCTACGTTAAAGGGTTAAAATTTGTTAGGTCCGATAACAGTACTGGATAGAAAGATCCTTTTTGCCCAAACGGGTTTTTCATTTTTTGTCTAGTCCCATTTTTAGTGATTAAACGGCTCGCATTTTGAACCTAACTTTTTGCAATTGCATCCATGAACGATTGAAGTGAGAGTGCTTTTTTGGTGGTACATAATGAATGTTTTATCCAACCAAAAAACATGTAGTGGCCAAACAGCTAATGATGCTTATTCGAAGAATTTTTTAGCATTATACAGGGTTGCAAAAAATATACCACCTATACTTTGCAGGTGGATTTCTGTTAATTTAGCGGCGTTTCTATTTCTTAGTCAAAAGATCTAGTAGGCCAAAAAATAAAACATTTTCTTTGCTATTGACAGTTACCAAGGCAACAAAGTATTCTTCTTTGAATTGGTGCGTTATTATCCTTTATAATGGCTCGATTAAGTGCAAAAGAACAAGCTAATTGTTTGCGTTTACTACAAGATGGGGTAAAAATTAGTATTATTGCGGATATGTACGGGGTTGGGCGAAGTACAATATCTCGACTGCGTCAACGCTTCCACGAAACGGGAAGTGCAAACTATCGTTATGGGGGAGGTCGCCAAAAGAAAGTCGGCATTGCAGATGAAAGATGGTTGGTTAGAGAGGCTCGTCGAAGGCGAAAAATTTCATCAGAGAAAATTAACCAGGAGTTCAGAGCAAGAACACACATTCGTGTGAGCAATAGGACCATTAGAAGAACTTTAAACAATAATAACTTAAGGTGAGTTACTTCAAATGAGATCTTATTTTTTGTACCAATATTTTTAGTGTTTCATTTTAGTAAGTCGGCTATTATAATATCGACGTCAGCTGAGGCGTGAATCTTGGATTTTGCGCACCGATATTATAAATGTAAACTTGAACTAAGTTGTTCATAAATTAAAGTTTTGATAGGCGACCCTAAACACATTATTTGTGCTTGCAGCGTAATGTTCCTTAGTTCTTCCCTAGAACTAACGTTATGAAAATTGACCTAATTTTGCATTTTAGTATAATAAAAGCTACTGTTGGCTTATTTATTGGTTCATTCCCTACACCTATACTACAGATTTTTAAGCCAAAATTTTAATTTTAGAGCTCGGCGACGTGCTAAATGTGTGCGACTTCTACCACAGCATAGGCGAAGACGTCTCCAGTGGGCATATGAACATCGCAATTGGCCATTAGATAACTGGGAAAACTGCATGTTTGTAGACGAGTCAAGATTTAATTTAAACCACTCGGACGGCAGAATATTAGTTTGGCGTGAACGTGGCGAACGGTATATGGAGGAGAATATGGCTCCTCAGGAACCTTTTGGTGGTGGAGGCGTTACTGTTTGGGGTGGTGTAATGTTTAATGGCAAAACGGAACTTTTTTTAACATTGGAGCCCATTAACGGTCAGGTATATAGGGACGAAATTTTAAGCAATATCGTTCTACCATTTGCAAACAATTTTGGGAACGATTTTGTGCTAATTGACGATAACGCCAGACCTCATAGAGCACGCATTGTGCAAGAGTTTTTGGAAGCTAATAATATTACCAGGATGGTCTGGCCTGCAAAATCACCAGACATGAATATTATCGAACACGTCTGGTCTAAATTGAAATTATTGGTAAGTTCTAGGGAAGATCCTCCTCAGACTCTAGAACAACTTGCAGACGCCATTGTTCAGGAGTGGGAAAATATTCAGCAAGAATTTGTCAATAATTTGGTAATAAGCATGCCTCGAAGATGCCAAGAGATAATAAATGTAAGGGGAGGTCCTACTAGGTATTAAGATTTGTTTTGTTTTCGTTAGTTGCAAGTTTTTATAATACCTTCAAGTAAAAAAAATGTTCTATAATTTAAAACGTTTTCTGTTTACCTATAAAAGTAACAACCAAAATTTACATTTTGGATCTCCTAAAGTAATGCCGGGAAAAATAACTACTAAATTTGAAAATTACGTATCTTTTCGAGTACTTTCAAAAGTAATTAAATCTTCTGAAATTTCTATACCTTCTAAAAACTACGCTATACAGAATTTTATAACTTGTTCAGTTGAATTCACTATCCATCTCCAATTTTTGACGAGAAAAATGTACTCCGTGACTATTAATTTAAGACACTTCTTATTAATTAAAATTTCTCAATGCCATGTACTGACTTTTTAGAGCAGTGGTAAAATATTTTTCTTTTATAATGAATAATCGAAGTTTACGAAAATCCAAAGATATCGAGAAACACGTGGCTTCTATTATAAGTAGTAACTTCTGCACAATCCTGTATAATGTGAAAAAGTTCCGAATGAATATTATTCTTTTTATCTGTATCGTTACTAGATTTTATTAATAATAAGTAGGACATTTTCTTTAATAATTATTAATATAGCAAAAAGGAACTTTATGAATACCTAAAGGACTCTAAAATCACATGATTTTCATATAAAATGTAGGTGATATGTTTTGGGCAAACGCGGACAAAAGCAGCGAATAAGCATCTTTAGCTCTATGGCCACGACACTTTTTTATTGGTTGGTTAAACCAATAAACGATGTCCACTTCAATAGTTCATGAATGCAATCGCAAAAAGTTAAGTTTTAAACGCAAGCCATTTGTATCACTAAAAATGGGACCAGACAAAAAAATTCAAAAACAGTTTCGGCAAAAAGTTCCAAGAAAATTGGGACTATATTCAATTAATTTGAAAATCACATGACTTCCATATAAAGTATAGGTGGTATATTTTTTGCAACCCTGTATAATGCTAAAAAATTCTTCGAATAAGCATCATTAGCTGTTTGGCCACTACATGTTTTTTGGTTGGATAAAACATTCATTATGTACCACCAAAAAAGCACTCTCACTTCAATCGTTCATGGATGCAATTGCAAAAAGTTAGGTTCAAAATGCGAGCCGTTTAATCACTAAAAATGGGACTAGACAAAAAATGAAAAACCCGTTTGGGCAAAAAGGATCTTTCTATCCAGTACTGTTATCGGACCTAACAAATTTTAACCCTTTAACGTAGCACGTGATAATTAATAGTTAACTTAGGAAAAAGTAGTAGAAATTAAAAAATAATAATTTACTAGCCCGTGATCCAAACTTGCTACACCCTGTACAAAAATTTGTATTAATTTTGTTAGCTGGACTACTTCAAACTACAAATTTACTTGGTCTTTCGCTTTTTGTGAATAAACGGCCAAATTAGGGGTTCCTTTGTAAGAAGAAGTCGATAATTTCGACTAACCCCTGTATACGGACAACAAATGAAAATAGAGAAAATCCGGAGAAATTGTTTTTTTGTATTTGACCATGGATCATTTTAGTATGAAAAGAAAATTCAAAAAAAATTCTTCCTAGATTCTCGGAACTGGAAAACTTTTCCAAAAAAGTCAGGGTTTCACTTAACACCCTGTAAAATAGAGTTGCAGCGACTGCTAGCAATAGTGCCTTGAAGTATAAAAACTAGAAGAACTATTCAATTACATACTGAAAAAGTTAAATCAAAATCTTTTTTCGTTTCGAAAATATTCCACTCTAAATTTTATCAAAAATTTAGTTTGTCCCGCTTGAATTGGCCAGCAGTTTAGATATAGGCCCCATTTTACGTAATATGTAAAAAGTTTTTTTTTTTTAATTAATTCATTGATAATTAATTTTCAGGCGAGAAATTTCGTTTATAGGGTTCTCGACAAAACACCAATAATCTTTTTCTCTTTTACTCTCCATAAAACGATTTTCTTGTATCTCGCACGAAGGCTGTCAGCAAAAAATTTATGAATAAATTAAAATGCTTTGTCACGGTGCTACTGGAAATTTTATATTGAGTATAAGATTTTTTGACGTATGATTTTTCAACTCACTGATATCATAAGGCGTCGGTTGGTATATTTGCTTGAAAGGAAAATAAATTATCTTGACAGCGGAATTTTAAAATGAGTATGTTTCTTATAATCCCAAAAATTAATTTGTGTGAGTATATTAAAAATATTTATAATAAACCTAAAATCCAAAAATAATTGAAATTTTTAATGTAGAATCTTTTTTAGTAAAAAATGAAGTAAAATCAAAAGGTTTCAATGATATCATCTTGAAACAGTATATTTTCAAAAACAATTGCTAGATGGCGCGTTGGCGCGGTACGTAGTATAAAGCCAAGACTTTATATTTCAATGCGACAATGCTCCTGTGCATAAAGCCCGCACAATCAGTGGCGGCTCGTCAGGGGAGGCACACAAGATGAAATAATAATACCTTATTTTATAAATATGTAGTACAATCAATACAGCGTTGAGACATATTTTTTATATAAACTCTATAATAGTTCCTGTATAAATTTTGCGAAACGTCTTTAATAGTAGGATATTCCACGCCACCCCTAACCGCGTAATTGCACGTACATTATGCTTATGCAGGTCCGCGAGCGCAGCGTCCTTTTCTGTTTCATTATTATCGCATCTTGATGTCTCGCTCTTCACCTGATCGCCGGTAGACGATATGCGGCCGGAGGCATGCTTCCTCTGCGCTTGACGTTTTTAGGAAAGTCAGTAAGTAAAAAGACAAATAGTCATATATTTTAGGAAACGTAGTAAGTTTTTCGCGTATGAAAACGGCGACTGGAGGCAAACACGCCCACCGTGTTTTAAACGAATAGATTTACATCCAGTTAACATTAACCAGTTTTGATTTTAGGAATTAGATTAATTAGGTTCGGGAAGGTGTAGTGCGTTAATAGAGGACGAGAGGGTAAGTTTACTAAATAATCTGATTTTTAAAAATGGAAGTAAATGAAGGGTCTGTAAGAAACTCCAACGATATCGTAGAATTTCTCGTTAAATTTAACTTTAGCAGACTTTCATACGACGACAAAAAATTATTCGTGAAAGATTTAGGAATTCCTCGTCCAGATTTGAGTAAAACAATAATTAATCAGGGTAAACCGCATCGTAGTTTTGTCAATGCTTGGTATGAAAAATGTCAGTGGTTAACGGGTAGTCAATTTCTAAAAAAGTTGTTTTGTTGGCCATGTCTTTTATTTTCAAGTAGCGGGGAAGTCGTCTGGTCTAAAACTGGATACGATAACATTAAAAATTTATCTCGCTCAATCGAAAGACATACGAAATGTAAGGAGCATATTAGCTGTACCTGTAAACTGCATCTTTTGGGTAAACAAAATAATATGGCTAACGTTATAGGTTCCGCTTATCGACTCGAAATTGAAAAATTTAATGATTCAGTCAGAAAAAATCGAGATATCTTAAAACGATTAATCGATATTTGTATTTTTCTTTGTACTCAGGATATAGCATTTCGCGGACATGATGAGAGCTCGGAATCTTTAAACAGGGGAAATTTTAAGGAACTTGTTCTTCTTATGACCAAGACGGACGATACTTTAAAAGATTTTTTTGATACTAATTCGGTTTTTTCGGGGACTTCTAAAACAATTCAAAATGAATTAGTCGACTCAATTGCACATATTGTAATGAAAACCATTGATTTGTAAATAAATAACTCTCCTTTCTTTGCATGGCAGATCGATCAAACTTGTCATTCACAACTTTCAGTTATTATCAGATATGTAAAGAACGGGGCTGTCTTAGAAAGATTTATGGGATTTTATAATGTTAGTTCTGGACGTACTGCTGAAAATTTGATTAAATTACTAACAGATACGTTCTCAAAATTTGATTTAGAAAAAAATTGATAGCGCAATCGTACGACAGTGCAGCCGTCATGGCGGACCATTTAAATGACTTGCAAGCTAAAATTAAAACTGTAGCTCCTCAAGCTCTTTTTACGCATTGTTATGCTCATTCTTTAAATTTGGTATTGAGCAATGCTTGCAGCTCCGTTCCAGAAGTAAGAATTTTTTTTGCAAATTTGTCAGGATTTTCCTCATATTTTTCAAAATCCATGAAAAAAACAAATGTTCTAGATACGATATGCAGTAATCGGTTACCAACCACAGCCCCAACACGTTGGAAATTTACATCTCGAGTTGTTTCGACAGTCTATACTCATAAAACCCAATTAATTCAAGTTTTTGACCATATCATAAATAATCCCGATTTCGACAAATTATCAATTAGAGAAGCGACTGGCTTAAAATATCATTTAGAAGATTCAACATTTATTTTCTATCTAGAAATTTTCAATATAATTTTTCAACAAACTGATGTAATATTTTCGATTTTACAAAATAAATTCACTGACATCGTGTATTCGAGAGACCGTTTGCAAGCCCTCCTTTTAAAATTGGGGGACTTTAGAAACGAAGATTATTATTTTGATCAAATCTTCGAAAATATTTCTCTTAATCAAAGCGAAGCCAAATGAAGAAAAATTTCTAGATATAGCAGATCCGAGGCTGCGATATAAACAAATTTATAATGAAATTTTAGACACCGTTATTAACCAAATTGAAACTAGGTTTTCGGGAATTAGTAAATTAATTTTTTTCGATTTGTTCAAAAAAATAATTTTGAAACCTATTCAAAATCGTTTCCACAAGAACTATTGGACAGTTTATTGAAGGAATATAAAATTTTTGATTGTGTTCAACTGAAAAACGAACTTTGTGTTTTATATTTCGATAATATTCTTGGCGAGTCTAAATCACCTTCCCAGATGTTGAAATATATTACCGATAGCGACCTTAATCTCTGCATTCCAGAGTTATATAAATTAATTTGTCTAATTGTGACTATTCCCATCACTTCCGCCTCAGTCGAGAGAAGCTTTTCTGGTTTAAAACGAATCAGAACCTATGCGCGGAATACAACCAGCCAGGACAGACTTTCCAATATATCAATAATTTCAATCAATAAAGATCTCGTTGGAGAATTAAAAAACAATGAACTTTTTTACGATGAAATTATTGATTATTTTGCAGATCAGAAAGACCGTAGAATACCATTAAAATATAAGCGAAATTAATGATTTTTAAAATAAATATGGACTTAATTTTTTGTTTGTTTTCCTTTTTCTTTTTTTTTGTATATAGGTATGCAAGTAAGAAGTTAATATTTTCTTGCTTGTTGTTGAGTTTATATATTTTTTTGTGAAGGTATGTGCGAATGCACTTTTCCACTTCTTCCTATCCCGAGTTCTATCCTATAGGATAGGACATATCCTAGATTAATCTTCAAGCTGACCTTCCTATTTTCAACTTTCATTTTTATTTCCTTTTTTCCATTTTCCTTTCCGGCCTGGCAAAAATCCATATTATTATTTTATTACTTTTGAATAGGTATAACCTATCTAAACAGAATGTGTAGGTACCTACTGTTTAGATAGATAGGTAATAAAATAATTTAATGGAAACTCTACACCTTCTCGTTGGTTTTGCTGAACAATAACATATTTTTTATAGCATATATAATAGTATATTCTGTAACAAGGTTAGAATGAAAAAACTCGACACGAGTGGAAAATTCCGAACGCGAGCGCTAGCGAGCGTGAGGAACCACGAGTATTGAGTTTTTTCGTTCTAACTGAATAACAGACTATATTTTCTCCACGACCAGAAAGTATGAATCAAAAGCAAATTAAATTAAATTTGAACAAAGCAAGATATTTATTGAGATTTATATTACATTGTATTAATATTTATTTTCTGACAAAAATTATGACGCCACCACCATTTGCATCTGTCACTGACAATTTTGAAATCCACGGCAATCTATGTCGTTTGGTTCGATTACAGAATATTCATATCGTACCTTTAATGGAATGAAAATACATGCGAAACACATAAGAAGTAAGTGTTTTAGAATAAATATTCTAACTCAAGAGTAAGAATGTATATGTTCTATTATTAAAAATGATTTCGGAATTTCTACATTCTTTAATGGTTGTGGAGAATAGTATATTCTGTAACAAGGTTAGAATGAAAAAACTCGATACGAGTGGAAAATTCCGAACGCGAGCGCTAGCGAGCATGAGGAACCACGAGTATTGAGTTTTTTCATTCTAACTGAGTAACAGACTATATTTTCTCCACGACCAGAAAGTATGAATCAAATTAATGAATGTCAAATTCTATATCTGATTCATTCGATTTTTCACTCATTATTTCATTTAAATTGAAGCTTTTCTGACAACAATTATGACGCCGCCACCATTGGCATCTGTCACTGACAATTTTGAAATCCACGGCAATCTATGTCGTTTGGTTCGATTACAGAATATTCATACCGTACCTTGTTATGGAATGAGAATACATGCGAAACACATAAGAAGTAAGTGTTTCAGAATAAATATTCTAACTCAAGAGTCAGAATGTATATGTTCTATTATTAAAAATGATTTCGGAATTTCTACATTCTGTAATGGTTGTGGAGAAAATATTTTATTGACCAAGTAGAAGTCCTTCCGATTTCCTAATAATCTGTTTTGTTGTAAGAAAATTTTTTGCCTGCCTCCCCTAAGAAATTGTCACGAGCCACCACTGCGCACAATTCAAGATTATATAGAATAAAATAATAATAATAATAATAATAATAATAATAATAATAATAATAATAATAATAATAATAATAATAATAATAATAAATACATTTATTTGTGCCAAAGAAAAATAATAAGTATAATAATAATAAAGAATTGTACTAACAAGTATAATAATATTAAAAAAACTGTAATAGCTAAAGGAATTAAAAATGACGGGAACATACTAGTTGGCACAAATGGGTAGAGATTTTGATTAAAATTAATCATTCTTCCAATCCTACCCCATGTAAATATTTTTTAAGTTTATATTTAATTTATATACCTTAATTTTTTGAGATCATTAGGTATATTATTATAGATTATGGGACAAGTATATTTAAATGATGTTTTATATTTTTCAGTTTGATGAACAGGTATTTCAATATTATTCTGATTTCTTGTATTTAAATTATGAATAGGTATTTTTTCTATATTGAATTCTATGAAATAGATAACCTGGTTTCTTAGATAAAATTACTTTATGCATAAAACAAGTAAGGTGTAATTTGCGTCTTTCTTTCTTCTTATTTTCATTTTTCATATTCGTATTTTACCGTGGCCTTTGAAGAGCCCCAATCTGAACCCAGTGGAGGTCGTTTGGGGTGAAATGACATAGTCCATGTATAAACACAACTTCCAGCCGATAACTCACGATGAACTGTGGCAAAGGATAAACGAAACATGGGAAGAGATAACGGAACGGTATACAAGAAACATGGTTTTAAGTATGCGGCGACGGCTACAAAACATACTCGATAACAAAGGTGCAATAACCAAATATAATATAAAAAAAATGTAAGTTTTTATTTTCATCTTTTTGTAAGATTCTAAAATGTTTTATATTTTCTCATATACAAAATGCATAATATGCAAAGCTATTTTTCAGAACAAAAGGTTTATTGACTATATTTGGACCAAGAGACAACTTTTTTTATTTGAAGAAATGTTTAAATTAGAAAACGATAAAAAAATGTTTTGCTTTCACGTCGTATTGCAAAGTACCTAACTGAGGTAACTCCCAAAAAGTTAGGCGTTATAACGATTCCATCTTCTTGGCGACGACGATAACCTTTCCTAAATGAATTGTATACACTTTTTATAGCCTAGGAGCTACAATTTTTCTGTCCCAGTTTTTTTCCGGCGCAATGGTTGTGGCAATGGTATATGACATTTTTTGTTAAAACGGTGTACAAGGTCAATTTAGAAGTAACGCTATTATGAGAAAAAAAGTTAAAAACAAAGATACAAATTCTCTTCCAGATTTAATAGACGATAAGATACGTATCTGGAGCAACGCTCTTTGAATATGCGGTTTTATCATAATAGCGATGAATTTTCGTGTTTTTCCCGGATTAGGCAGGCAATTTTCCATTTCAACCGAAATTTAAAACGAAACCCATTCCGACAGGTTGGTATCAATAAGCCAATTCAACAAACGCCTTCTTGATCAAAAAGAATCCCAAGAAGCTAACAACAAAAGTTATTTTTATTTGTTTTCAGCTTGTTAAACTTAAATTTAAGGTGACAAATTACCGGCGATTTTTCTTTTTTCTCTTTCAGTTCGTTTGTACACATCAAAAAACTTGAATCATTAAAAGCTTTTTTGTAAAACGTGTTTTTATTTTTGGTTGACGTTTTGCCGGGATACAAATTAAAGTTGATAGATACAAATTCTTCCAACGCAGTAAGCTCAGAGGTGGCCTGTATATAGGGGCTCTGGGGCGCGAGCCTCCACCGACAATCCTCAAAAATAATAATATATTAATAATAAAAATAAATATTAAACAATATTTATTTATGTAAGCATATCTATACCGATTTCTCAATAAAATATTCTGAATATTTGTCCTGATTTTACATTTATTTCAAAAACAATACAGAGGTTTTGCACTTATCCGCTAATTGGGGTTTCTTTCGATCCCGCCGCCGCGCCGCGACGGCCGCGCCATTGGCGTTGCATCGACGCGACCGCTACATTTGAGTCACAGAATTTAACTTTGTTGAAGTTCGTTCGGTTTTATTCGGGTTAATTCGATTCTTCATAAACGGAATTTTAGCACGCGAAAAGGCGCTCGTCCGGTGAGCCCAGCCCCCAGCAGTCCACTGTTTTCTTTCGCGGTATTGTGGGCGATTTGCGTGTATATTCATTTCGCGGCATTTTTTGGCGTTTCATTGTGTGGAAAATGGCAAATAGCGTGCAAAACATTTTAAAAAGTGATTTTTCCAGGCTGTCGTTGGCTGAAAAAATCAGATTAAATCCCTTGAAAGACCTACCCCTAATTTGAACCTTTCTCGATCGGATAAAACAAGAAATTGTTGCTTTACAAGATATTTCTCCAAAGAGGTGTATGAAAAATCCAGTGGATATGCAGTTGTGAAACTTTGAATGCACTGTTCTGCTTTTCATGCTTATGCTAAAGCTATCTGACATCATTCTAAACCCAATATTGTGGCCGACACAAGATGGCGAATTACCTTTTTCTTCACAATCCCCTTGATATAGCCATCAAATGAAAAGGCTTGGCGAGTAAAATAAGATAATATATGTTACGTCATTCTAAACCCAAAATGGCGGACGCCACAAGATGTCCTATTACCTTTTTCTTTACAACCCCCTTGAGCTTTGTATCAAATGAAAGGGTTCGACGAGTAGAATACGATAAGCTACGTGACGTCATTCTAAACCCAATATGGTGGACGCCACAAGTGGTGGATTACCGTTTTCTTCACAATCCCCTTCATATGTGTATCAAGTGAAAGGGTTTGACGAGTAGAATACGATACCAGGTAAAATGGCTTGTAATAATGATGCATTATCAGAAATACATGGGTTAAGACGTAATTAAAAACCTAAATATGAAATCTTGTAAAAAATGCTTTTTAAAAACAAACTTTTATTATTTAGATGTACTAAAACGAAAAAAATTAATATGGTTTTTTCATTGTGGCAATGCCGAATGCTATTTATAAGTCGTGTAGATCGCGTGGGTGGATCCTAATAAAAGTAGTATCAAAGTTATCACTGAAACAGATATAATATATTATGTTAAATGTATTGTCTTAAAAGTTTGTCGCGTGAATACAAAAGAAAAAAATACGTACTTAGGTTTAGGTATCTACTTACAATTTCTGTGAAACAAAATTAATGCCAGTATGAAATTTTCGCGCGCGACGAGCTTTTAAGACCATAAATTTAACATAATATATTACATCTGTGTCAATGATAATTTTGATACTACTTTTATTAGGATCCACCCCCGCGAACTACGTCCACTTACAAATAGTATTCAGCATTGCCACAATGAAAAAACCTTACATATTTTTTCCGTTTTAGTATACCTAAATAATAAAAGCTTGCTTTTAAAAAGTTTTTTTTACAAGATTCTATTTAAAAACTCGATAACCTGCCACCAATGCAAATGGCTCTCCTTACCATGACACCCCCCATATGTGATCGACGTGATCCTTGACTGAAAATGAAAAAATCATTACAATGTTTATGACAAGCAGGAATATATATATATATATATATATATATATATATATATATATATATATATATATATATATATATATATATATATATATATTATATAAATATATAATATAAATTATTATAAAATAAAGAATATTGTCACAAGTGGAAAAACCAATAATATTTCATTGATCAATATGTCAATATCACGTCCTATTTTAAGGGTGTAACTAGGGTCGTAGAGGTAACGGAACCTTAACCAGAATGAAATTAAACGTGATTTAAAAACAACCTTAAATCGTTTATTTACAAAAAAATAGGAACATTCAATGACATAAACAAAAGACAGATTTATGTTATTACTCTCGAAAGTCAACGCAATTTTCTATTACTTACATTAAAGATTTGAAGATCATTTCTTCTACTATCACAATCACAAACGTATCGGACCGAGGATGGTGCACTAGTGTCCTTTCCGACTCTTTTCTTCGCGATCGCCCTATTACTCAGTCAGCAGATTTCCTCCTCTTTTTGAGGAGCGTTGACTGTAGGTCAGAAACCTGAATTCTGCTGACTTGATAATTAAGCGTCGTTTTAATAAATTATTTCAAGGAATTGTTTGATTTTATAAAGGAACTTTTGCGACATATCGTTTCATAAGACATAAAAATTTCTATAACTAATTCCTGTTTGCCAATCAAAGGACATAGAGCAAAATGTAGCATGTCTTCACAATAATTGTTTCTTTTTGCGATGTCCGCGGCGGTGAAAAAATATTTTTATTTAAAGAGAACGGCCGTTCGACATCCAACGATGTAACCAGTGCATAGGTAAAATGATCTTTGAAACTGCTTAACAACTGCTATTTGAATACGATCAGTAGAAATCTGTCTCAATTTAACTATTAAATTTTTCTTCACTTTTCTCGCCATTTAACGATTGTAGAACTATTTGCACGTCACCTAAAATTTGCAAAGACTCCGCTAAAGACAACGAAAACGTAATTTTTGTATCGCTTAACACGATATAGCGGCTCGTGGCCTAGAGCATAGGGGTGGCTACAGATAATTTTTAAAAAATCGCATTCGATATTTTGCCAAAAATAAATATAAAATAAAAAACAGTTCGCTGGTGTTAGTCCTTAATTATCACACATGCGTTTACTGGAAAATATATATTTCTATCCACCTGTTCGTAGTGTTTTTTGATACTTTAGCGGTACCCGGAATTTAATTGAGAAGCAAGTTCAGTCGAACAATGCATGTACCATGCCGAAATTTCCTGTTTCTTAATCTTTTGATGTAAATATTTCAAATTTGTGTATCCTACCTTTGTCCATGTTTTATTCATATCTTCTGAATAAAACAATAAGCATGAAAAGCAGAACAGTGCATTCAAAGTTTCACAAAGGCATAGGTATCCCCTAGATTTTTTATACACCTTTGGAGAAATGTCTTCTGAAACAACGATTTGCTGTTTTGTCCGATCGAGAAAGGTTCAAATCACGGGTAGGTCTTCCAAAAAAAATAAACTGATATGGAAAACTATACATTTAAAAAATTTGATTTCTAAACTGATTCAAAACAATTTTTTCATCTAATTAAAAAATTTACCTATATAAACATTTATTCGTGAATAGGCCCTGATCGTTATCAATAAAAAGTTGGTAACGTAAAAAATTTCAGATTATTATAAAACTATTTACGATTTTTCTTTTCTCAAACCTAAAAAAATTAGTTTTTAAATTTATATATATACAGGGTGTTTCAAAAATCATGTGCCATCGCCTAAGAGGAGATTCCTTGTAAGAAACTAAGGCAAAAAGTTTATATAAACATGGGTCCGCAGATGCTTCGTTTCAAAGATACAGGGTGTTAAATTTATTAATTTTTTTCAGTTTTTCGAAAATATTTTCAGAATGGCTTCATCAATTTTGATGAACTTTACTTTGTTTAAAGTAGGTACTTAAATTAAGCATAATTCTGACCATGAAAAGAATTTGACAGGTCCTCCAGGGGGTACATATGAGAAGACGGTACACTATTTTTCCAATAAAAACATGTACGCCACTGAATTTTTCACATTTTCGTATAACGGTCAAATAGTATGTTAACTTCTTAACAAAACTTATCTCTTCATATTTTGTCAATTTCATTTCGTTTAGGAGATAAATGTAATTTTATTAACCGTCTTACTGGTTTAGTTTTCCCAACCATCGGTTTTAACATGTAAAGACCATTTAAAAATTTAACGCCCTGTATCTTTGAAACAAAGCATCTGCGGACCCATGTTCATAACAACTTTTTGCCTTAATTTCTTTTAAAGAATCTCCCTTTAAGCGATATATATATATATATATCTATATATATCTATATATATATATATATATATATATATATATATATATATATATATATATACTATATATATATAGTAGAAAAAAAAATATATATACATATAGATACATGTATATATATATATATATATATATATATATATATATATATATATATATATATATATATATATATATATATATATATATATATATATATATATATATATATATATATATATATATACAGGGTGTCCCGCTAAGGGTGGCGAGGTACCATATATCAGGAAGTAATAGTCGGACGGCTTTGGGGAAAAATCTTCATAAGGAAAGTGACCAAGAGAAATTGCTGGAAATTATTTTCAAGTTCGAAATTTCACCACTTGGGGGCGTGTCTGCTATACTAAACGATAAAATTAGCATTATCTCAGAAAATTGCGGGAGAGCTTTGAAAGCATCACTTGAAAGCTGGATGGTGGTGTTATACACAAACACAGAAAGAAATGACTTTATAAATGTTCAAAATGCTTTCCGTCATTTTCAATGCAACGGTTTAGTCTACGCCGGGTGCTTAATATGGCTGCATGAATTTCTGCACTTGGAATTCTGGCCATAGCATTTCGAATCCGTTCAACCATATTTTCTGGAGTAGTAGGACGTGTTTCATAAACGATATCTTTTACTCTTCCCCACAAATAATAATCGAGCACAGTAAGGTCTGGGGATCTAGCTGGCCATGGAAACAAACTGCCCCGTCCTATCCAGCGGTTTGGATAATTTTCGTGTAATAAATTACGAGATCCCTGGAAAAAGTGTGCCGGGCAACCATCATCTTGAAACCACATATCCCTTCTTGTTTGTAAAGGAACATCTTCTAAAAGAACCGGTAGGTCGTTCGTTAAAAATTTAAATAAATTTCACCGTTCAAATGACCATTAAAAATAAATGGCCAATTATTTGGTCGTTCAGAATGCCACACCACACATTCACACTCCATCGATTTTGATGGTCTACTTCACGCATCCAGTGAGGATTAACTGGTGACCAGTAATGCAAATTATGCTTATTCGCTCCTCCAGTGCTTTTGAAGATGGCTTCGTCCGTCCATAATACGCGGGTCAAAAAATGGGGATCCTCGTTAATCATAGATCTTAACCAATGGCAGTGATCTAATCTTCGGTCAAAATCAGTTTCTGACAACGCCTGGTGCAAAACTATGGCCCATTAAAATTCGATGTACTGCCGTTTTACTAATTCCCAGATCCAACGATATTATCCTGGTGCTTAAATGTGGATTAATTTGGACATATGCAAGAACATTGATGACATTGTCTTCATTTCTAATCGTCCGATTTCTTCTAGGCGCTAGAGTAGGATGCACCTACCCTGGTACACACTGGAAATACACGGCTAACATATCATAAGCCTCCGCAGTAGAATAAGGCATTTTTACTAATTCGGCAACGAAAAGTATAAGGGAAAATTATAAATAAACCATGCTCAAGAATCAACAAATGATGACAGAATAAGTGTCAAATTATCACAAAATCATGATAGCGTACCCATTTCCTAGTTTGACAAAATTTTGTTTCCATGGCAATCTCGATCAAAGTAAGGACTGTTTGTCTGGATGATGTTATTTTAATTGTTAACATTTTTTGCGATAAGTCGAGAATGGATAGGGATATCGAGATGCGGTTTTCACTAAAATTCAAGTAATTTAATGGTCCCTGCTAACCTGTTAACTGAATAGTAGGGTTATATTTAAATTTTTTCAGAATATCGCAAAAATGTGTGATCACTGCAGAAAACGCCCTCTAGTTTATCTGTTTAAAACTAAATGTTAGAACAGAAGAATTTTTGTAAAACCCCATACAATGCTCTATCGAACCAGCGCAAAAATATTCGAATCGGCTGAATGGTTCAGGAGATATTAAGATTTAAATATTGAAAAATACATTGGCTTCCCCCTACCTTATTAAGATAGATGTCAATAAACAAAATAATATGACATTAATCCAGCTTTCAAGTGATGCTTTCAAAGCTACAGCTCATCCTGCAATTTTCTGAGATAATGCTAATTTTATCGTTTAGTATAGCAGACACGCCCCCTATCGGTGAAATTTCGAACTTGAAAATAATTTCCAGCAATTTTTCTTGGTCACTTTCCTTAAGAAGATTTTTTCCCCAAAGCCGTCCGACTATTACTTCCTGATATATGGTACCTCGCCAGCCTTAGTTGGACACCCTGTATATATATATATATATATATATATATATATATATATATATATATATATATATATATATATATAATAAATGTAAATGCGAAGATTTACTTCTTCGCTAGTGCAGCGAAAAGGCCGTGAATGAAAAATAAAACTAATGATTTTTGATTTTGATTTTCTACTATATATATATATATATATATATATATATATATATATATATATATATATAATATATATATATATATATATATATATATATATATATATATATATATATATATATATATATATATATATATTATATATATACAGGGTGTTCCTAAATGTCGTGCTGATAATAAAGAGGGTGATTCTACAAGCGATTTTAAGAGAAAAAGTTCATGTGACCATATGTCCTAAATCGTTTAAATTTTAAAATACAGGGTGTTAACGTTTAACTTTTTTATTCGTTTTTGGCGTATACCTTGTACATTTTTTACGATATTTAATTTAAATTTGGTATACAGTCTACCATAATTAAGCTTTATGAAACGGTAATATTACATTTTAAGAAATTATACAGAGTACTTCTTTTTTTGGGACACGGTTCCTTTAGGCCCTCCCAACTTTTTATTGGAACGCCGCTGGTTATTTTTGCTTCTGGAATCGTATTTCGCATTTTATTTTGTAACTTTTTTATGTCTTGTAATTTTCTGATATTTTGCATTGTTTAGAAGATATTATACCACATCTTCTTCTCATTAACCCTCGCACCCTGTCAAAAAAAATCAAGATTGCTATGAAAACATTTTTATTAAGTTTTTTCTGTTGTCATCTTTGACAGTACAATTCTTTCGTATTTACAACAGAAGTCATTTTATGCTAAGTAAGTCAATAATTATTAGTTAACGTGTAAGCTACAGTGAATATTTAAATGAAATGTATCCTGAAAGGTGGATAGGTCGTGGAGGACCACAACCATGGCCTCCTAGGTCACCCGATTTAAACAGTTTAGATTATTTCCTATGGGGACATATTAAGTCCTTAGTGTATGTAACACCAGTGGATACTGTGGACGATTTAAGAAATCACATAATCGCTGGATTTGAAACGGTTAGAAACACTCCCGGTATTTTTGAAAGAGTGCGGGGATCAATGAGAAGAAGATCTGAGGCGTGCCTAATGGCAGGAGGGAGCCATTTTCAACAATTATTGTAATTAGTTAACTAACTTGTATTATTAATAATATATTTTTAGAATAATTAATATTTCAGAAAGCTTAGTTAGGTATGTTTAATTTAAATATTTGGTACACAGTCTACCATAACTAAGCTTTATGATAGTACTGTCCAAGATTACAATAGAAAACACTTAATAAAAATGTATCCATAGCAATCTTGATTTTTTTTTTGAGTGCGAGGATTAATGAGGAGCAGATGTGAGGTATAATATCTTCTAAACAATGCAAAATATCAGAAAATTACAAGACATAAAAAAGTTACAAAATAAAATGCGAAATACGATTCCAGAAGCAAAAATAACCAGCGGCGTTCCAATAAAAAGTTGGGAGGGCCTAAAGGAACCGTGTCCCAAAAAAAGGAGTACTCTGTATAATTTCTTAAAATGTAATATTACCATTTCATAAAGCTTAATTATGGTAGACCGTATACCAAATTTAAATTAAATATCGTAAAAAATGTACAAGGTATACGCCAAAAACGAATAAAAAAGTTAAACTTTAACACCCTGTATTTTAAAATTTAAACGATTTAGGACATATGGTCACATGAACTTTTTCTCTTAAAATCGCTTGTAGAATCACCCTCTTTATTATCAGCACGACATTTAGGAACACCCTGTATATATATATATATATATATATATATATATATATATATATATATATATATATATATATATATACAGGGTGTTTCAAAAAACATGTGCCATCGCTTAAAGGGAGATTCTCTGAACGAAATTAAGGCAAAAAGTTGTTATGAACATGGGTCCGCAGATGCTTTGTTTCAAAGATACAGGGCGTTAAATGTTTAAATGGTCTTTACATGTTAAAACCGATGGTTGGGAAAACTAAACCAGTAAGACGGTTAATAAAATTACATTTATCTCCTAAACGAAATGAAAATTGACAAAATATGAAGAGATAAGTTTTGTTAAGAATTTAACATACTATTTGACCGTTATACGAAAATGTGAAAAAATCAGTGGCGTACATGTTTTTATTAGAAAAATAGTGTACCGTCTTCTCATATGTACCCCCTGGAGGACCTGTCAAGGTCTTTTCATGGTCAGAATGATGCTTAATTTAAGTACTTTAAACAAAGTAAAGTTCATCAAAATTGATGAAGCCATTCTGAAAGTATTTTGGAAAAACTGAAAAAAATTAAGAAATTTAACACCCTGTATCTTTGAAACGAAGCACCTGCGGACCCATGCTTATATAAACTTTTTGCCTTAGTTTCTTACAAGGAATCTCCTCTTAGGCGATGGCACATGTTTTTGAAACACCCTGTATATATATAAATTTAAAAACATATTTTTTTAGGTTTGAGAAAAGAAAAAACTTAAATAGTTTTATAATAATCTGAAATTTTTTATGTTACCTACTTTTTATTGATAACGATCAGGGCCTATTCACGAATAAATGTTTATATAGGTAAATTTTTTAATTAGATGAAAAAATTGTTTTGAATCAGTTTAGAAATCAAAGTTTTTAAATGTATAGTTTTCCATATCAGTTTATTTTTTTTGGAAGACCTACCCGTGATTTGAACCTTTCTCGATCGGACAAAACAGCAAAACGTTGTTTCAGAAGACATTTCTCCAAAGGTGTATAAAAAATCTAGGGGATACCTATGCCTTTGTGAAACTTTGAATGCACTGTTCTGCTTTTCATGCTTATTGTTTTATTCAGAAGATATGAATAAAATATGGACAAAGGTAGGATACACAGATTTGAAATATTTACATCAAAAGATTAAGAAACAGGAAATTTCGGCACGGTGCATGCATTGTTCGACTGAACTTGCTTCTCAATTAAATTCCGGGTACCATTAAAGTATCAAAAAACACTACGAACAGGTGGATAGAAATATATACTTTCCAGTAATGTGTGATAATTAAGGACTAACACCAGCGAACTGTTTTTTATTTTATATTTATTTTTGGCAAAATATCGAATGCGATTTTTTAAAAATTATCTGTAGCCACCCCTATGCTCTAGGCCACGAGCCGCTATATCGTGTTAAGCGATACAAAAATTACGTTTTCGTTGTCTTTAGCGGAGTCTTTGCAAATTTTAGGTGACGTGCAAATAGTTCTACAATCGTTAAATGGCGAGAAAAGTGAAGAAAAATTTAATAGTTAAATTGAGACAGATTTCTACTGATCGTATTCAAATAGCAGTTGTTAAGCAGTTTCAAAGATCATTTTACCTATGCACTGGTTACATCGTTGGATGTCGAACGGCCGTTCTCTTTAAATAAAAATATTTTTTCACCGCCGCGGACATCGCAAAAAGAAACAATTATTGTGAAGACATACGGCATGCTACATTTTGCTCTATGTCCTTTGATTGGCAAACATGAATTAGTTATAGAAATTTGTATGTCTTATGAAACGATATGTCGCAAAAGTTCCTTTATAAAATCAAACAATTCCTTGAAATAATTTATTAAAACGACGCTTAATTATCAAGTCAGCAGAATTCAGGTTTCTGACCTACAGTCAACGCTCCTCAAAAAGAGGAGGAAATCTGCTGACTGGGTAATAGGGCGATCGCGAAGAAAAGAGTCGGAAAAGACACTAGTGCACCATCCTCGGTCCGATACGTTTGTGATTGTGATAGTAGAAGAAATGATCTTCAAATCTTTAATGTAAGTAATAGAAAATTACGTTGACTTTCGAGAGTAATAACATAAATCTGTCTTTTGTTTTATCGAATGTTCCTATTTTTTTGTAAATAAACGATTTAAGGTTGTTTTTAAATCACGTTTAATTTCATTCTAGTTAAGGTTCCGTTACCTCTACGACCCTAGTTACACCCTTAAAATAGAACGTGATATTGACATATTGATCAATGAAATATTATTGGTTTTTCCACTTGTGACAATATGCTTTATTTTATAATAATTTACAATGTTCCAATTTCCTTTTATAATTTTGGATGTTGATAAATCGTGAAGTTTAAAAGAAATTTTTTATACAACACTTTGCTTTAAAATGATAAATAACGCACGTTTACTCTTGACAAAATTTTATACTTTTGTGTTTTTTAACACATAAAAAATCGAACTTTTTCTATCGTGAATCTTATTTTTTGTGAAACAAGAAGTTTTATTAAGATTGATTCGTTTAATACATTTAAACATGAGCTTTAAATGAACCATTAAAAATATAATATGTAGTGTGCTTTAAGCATCCTGTATATCCTTTGAATAAAATGCACATTATTTATTTACATTATAAATGCCCGTATGTCACATGGACAAACAAAAAATATAGCACAAGAGAAAACTTCAGAGCCTTCAAATTTTTAAGGAACGAATATTTTACCAGAGAGATTGGTTTAAATTGCAAGGCCTAGCTTGTCGTAAAATATATCTTACTTTTTTTCGGCAGAGGGATGAACCCCACCCCCTTCCCAGCAGTGGGAATTGGGTTGGAGCGGGGTGTAAATGTTTAACACCATTTCGGACAAATATTTTTTACAGGTAATAAAAAGTTGTAACATTTACGATAGTCATGCGGATTTTTCCCCCTTATATCTTTTGGGTTTGTTTAAGTTTTATTATACATTTCCTTAACAGCACATATTATAATTATAGATGGTTCCTTGTTTAAAAACACCGCAATTACACTTGGGCTTACTATGATCTACGAAGTACTATATCAGATTTTCCTGTGCCATTTGTAATAAATACATGCTAATGAAATATGTAAATTATTGTGCTTTTAAGAACTGTACGGCTTGTTAAGAAAATCTTTGTTTTAATCCGATTGACAACTACCTTTTTTTCTCCATGTTTAAATAAAGAGGTTAATTATGGTTTAACATCATTTAGTTAGTGCATAATAAATTACTTGGGTAAAAAAAGAGAAAAAGGTTATTAAACGACGCTTTTAGTAAAATCTGGGATTGGTTTAACCCATGGATTTATTAAGAAAGGATTCGATGTCCGTATACTGTGAGCGTATCGAACGTGAAGCCTTGTATTTGTTATTTGTTATGAAAACATTTCCCCCAGGAGATTAATTTACGAACTACGTAATTAAATCAAGAATGGTAGTAGAAAGAGATCAAATAGCATTGGAGTGTTGGAGCTTTAAACATGAGCTTTAAATGAACCATTAAAAATATAATATGTAGTGTGCTTTAAGCATCCTGTATGTCACATGGACAAACAAAAAATATAGCACAAGCTGGTTGCTTAGGAAAACGGCTGAACCTCGGTCTGAACACTCGGTTACACGTACGTCTTTGTCTATAGTGAACTAGGAATGAAAAAGTGCGATTTATAGATTTATAAATGACTCGGAGCGACTTTAAATAAACACCTTTAGAAATAACATAACCTATAAATAATAGAACCTTTTTAACTTAAATTTATTATTTAGCACAAAAATAAAATATTTTAGGGCTTTTATTACTTTTAGTAAATCTTGTGATGCTTCTAACGTATTTTTTGTACAAAAATACAAGGTAAAATAAGATGTGGCCAATGTTTACAAATTGTATTTACAGTGTCGTTTAGAATGGTTTGTTTTGGCTTCAAAGAATGTTAAATCATCTCGCATCCATTCTTAATAAATCCATGGTTTAACCAAATATAAGACTGTTCCGCTGTTCCTGTAATTAAGGGGGTATCACCTTTATTGAGGCTCATCAGACTGTCGTTACTCATAAGAGAATCTTGTGAAAAGAACTATAACAAGCACATGATGTCTTCATCTCTAAGAAGTAAAAGAATACCAGTCCAGAATGGGCTTGCTCAGTCATTTCGCGTTTCCAATAAATATGATTATATTATTGCACAATCAGTCAATCAAAATACACACACAAAAATTACGTCGGTTGGACGAATAATAACTAAAATATTAACGTCTAAAATATGACACAATTGAAAACATTTAGTTTCCAGCTTGACGTCATCCTAGAAAAACAACTGAATGCAACGGGCAATGTGGTGAGTTCAAGCAACACCGCCATGATCCCCTAAGGGGATAAGCTTTTTGACAAGTGTCACTTTGACAAAGTCAGTCGCAAAATTTTTGCAGTGGTGCCAACGCTTATCGCTCATCGTGGGACTACGTCACCAGGCGCCATCGTCCCGTTTTATGAGCCTATGAAAACCAGAGTGGTCTAAGTCAAAAAAAGTAGTTTTGAGATATTAAAGCTCAAAGTTAAATGAGGAACAACAAATGTCGTCTTAGGAAAAGCTAAACTTAAATTTTGTGATATTTGGTATTTAAAAAAATATTTTTATCCCTATTTTTTGAAACCTGTGACTCAAACCACTACGACTTTCATTGTTTGTGTGATAACGTATTTAGTAGAAAATATCTTCTCAACTTTAGTTATTTATTGTTTTATACTTAAATCATCAAACACATAGATTATAACTTATATTAATTAATATTCATCATTATTGAACAAATAATCTTCTAGGGGACCAATATCTTCTGGAACATTGCTATTTTCTCCATCAACTTTCAATGATCGAAAATAATCTTGGTAGACGGGTGGTATAAACTGAACCAGTTCTTTCATGTAGATGTAAATTTATAAATAAAAGGCAGGCCAATATTCTTAAAATCCATCAATCTACCCTTTTTATTCTTTGGAGCCAAATCCATTTCTTTGAACGAAATATCTTCGTTGAGGGTTTCTTTAAAAAAAAATTGTATGACTGCTTATTATCGATAAATTTAAACAATTTTAAATCCGAAGCATGTATTTTAACTTTTGATTAATCCAAAACAAAAAATTAGGTTCTTATTTTAAAAATTATGTTGTTTACGTTTTATTTACCTGAACTTGTTGGATCAGATTGAGTAGATGCGGATGGCTCATATTCACTATCACTTTCTTCATATGGTTCAGCGTCAAAATCACTAATATTCATTTTTTTAGGATTTAAACAAAGCAGCATTTAACAGTCGATACAAAATGTTTATAGGCATAATGGTCTAAGTCAGACTTGGACCACTATGGCTTTCATCGATGTGGATGCGTTTTACATCCATGTTAGTAGCGATATCTGTTAGTGTTGTACTGAAGATAGAAATTTCATATTTTGTCCAGAGGTAAATTACTACGTAAACTATACGATAGTATCAAGAAACGCAATTCCGAAAAAACTGACTTAGACCACTCTGGCTTTCATAGGCTCTTATACTTAATAAACGATGTTTGACCGCTATTTTGAGGTTGAATTAGATCAGAAAAAATCTAATCTTTTAGGGATAAGCTTTTCGAATGGAGCCCTTTTGTATTATAAAATTTTTGGAAAAGCCCATTCACTGGA
This sequence comes from Philopedon plagiatum, assembly GCA_963971165.1. Classification (NCBI taxonomy): domain Eukaryota; kingdom Metazoa; phylum Arthropoda; class Insecta; order Coleoptera; family Curculionidae; genus Philopedon; species Philopedon plagiatum. The sequence continues at coordinate 63,073,980 of OZ020195.1, read as the reverse complement.
ATCGCACAACACAATTTCACCGGGCGCTATGTTTACCCATTTTAACACACAAAATATCTACAACGAAGTGTACGTAAAAAAGAAAAAAGCGTAAACGTTGCATTAAGATAATCCACAAACTTTTGCCGTTATTTCATTTTCCATTTTTCGCATTGTCGCCCTTTTGCAAAACACAAGAGTTTGTTAAAATTAAATCCATTTTGACGAATTAATGGCACAAATTCTTTTGTTTGCCTGAGTTGCTTAACAAGACGTCAAATAAATTTTATGGATGACTCCTCGCAATAAAATTTAAAATATGAAGAAAAAGACCTTAAACAGATTTTTTGTGTTTAAAGATAAAAGAATGACGAGAAGCTTTAGAAAAAATGTTGATTTATATTTAATTGATTTGCTTTTTCAATAATTGTAAGTTTTGTATACTATGATTTTGTTTCTGAGTTCTTTCAAAGAAAAGGCAACTTTTCACAACAGCATAACTAAATTAATTCTAGAAACACGTTTCAAGATGAAAATCATTTAGAAACGAAGCAAATCGCTAAGATTTTAGAATAACTCAGTTTTTAATAACGACTTTATAGCAATGACCGGAAGGAAAACCTGCCAAAACCTAATTGATTTTCTCTGAATCTAATCGACGTAAGAATTTGAAATTTGGCACAGAGATAGAGTGTGGTGGCCCAATTATAGACGTGGAGTATAAAGAGCTGAGTTTTGGTTCTGTGGGTTAATTTCAGGGGATATGAAATGGAAAAAAAATTAACAGCTTATTGAAACACGAATTCGACGATATATATATGATGTATTTATTTATTGCTTTTTTTAAACATTTTTCAGGAAAAAGGATCGCTCAGAAAAATCTGAAAAAATCATGAACATGGAGAATTTGGTGTAGATTGAGCCAAAATTACCAGGATTAAAAAATTCTAGCGCGATCAACTGTTATAAACAATTTATTAATTAAATTTTTATTAGGAAATAATGAAGTATTGTTTATTTCCTTATAACTGCTGAACCATTGGTTTTAGAGAAAAATGTTTTTATTGCTCACGACGCGACGTAAGGAACAACTTTTGCCTTTACACGTTTTTTAAAATTTTTAATTTGGCCCAGTCGAAACGATCCCCACTCAGCTCCGCGCATACGCGATGTGATACGGCGTTGGTGCCGTCGGCGGCGGGTAACGCGGCAGATGGGCGGAGATCGGGCGGTCGAGGTGTGCTCAGGTTAAATGGGGGGCTGATGGCACGCAACACTGATTGTGCTAGTAGGTATAGCATGCACTTGACCGATTTTTTTTATGAGTGTTCGCGCATAATTCTTGAACGGATTAATCGATTTTGATACATTTTTTTTGCTTTGTAGATGAGTTCTCCCGAATGGTTAAGTTTTAAGGGTTTTTTGCTCAAGTGAGTGGAAACCTAAAAAAAACTGCGAAAAACTAAAAAAAAACTTGAAATCGACAATTTTTGCGTGTGTACTTCGGAATGGCAGAACCGATTCATGAAGCATGACGGGCTGGTGGTCCTGTTGGTATTTGTCTTGAAAAAATAATAAAGGGGAGGGGGCGAGAGGGGTAAAACCGGAGCGGCTTAGAATTTTTCCGAAAATGTTGACTAATATCTTATTTTCGGGGATAATCAGGGCATAAAATCTAATTTTGTCTAGCAGATTTTTAAAAAAATACTAGGGGCGGGGGGATAAAAAGGGGAGACTGGGAACTTCTTCAAAATGTTAACTAACATGCTAATTTCGGGGCTACCGAGGTCAGAATATCGAATTTTAAAAGAAAAGTTATGGGGGGGGGGGGAATGAAGAGAATAAAAGGAGCGTCTGAGAATTTATCAAAAAATGTTAAGTAATTAACTAAAGTAGTCTATAATCAGGGGCCGGGTATTGGGTGTTTCTACACTGTTAATATTTCTATTATCATTTTCAGTTGACTCTTAACATATTAATGTTTTTGCATTTTTGAGTACGCTGTATAAAAAATTAAAACTTTCTTAACGTAAAGCTGTATTTTAAACTTTTATTAAGAACGGGTTTTATTAGATCTTTGATATTTGGTCCGTTTGTTGTCTTGTCAACCCCTTCATAGACATACTGTATACCACCGCAGGTAGAGATGCTTTATAAAGCCTTGATTTAACCGATAGAAACTATTGTTTTATCCTTAATACTTTGTACTAAATATAACAGCCATTTGATGAATTTCATTTAAAAGATGGTCATTTCCTTGGATGAATTAAGAATGGATACGGGATGATTTAACATTCTTTGAAGCCAAAACAAACCATTCTAAGCGACACTGTTTGTAAACATTGGCCACATCTTATTTTGACCTTATGTTTTTGTACAAAAAAATACGTTAGAAGCATCACAAGATTTACTAAAAGTAATAAAAGCCCTAAAATACTTTATTTTCTGCGAAATAATAATAAATTTAAGTTAAAAATCCTTTAAATATTTTATTTGTAAAGGTTTATTTAAAGTCGCTCCGAGTCATTTATAACTAAGTCGCACTTTCTCTTTTCTAGTTCATTAGACAAAGACATACGTTTAACCGTGTGTTTAGACCGTGGATGAATAAAGAATCATCCAAGGTAATTCGACGCCAACGGCTCAGCTGTTGAGAGGAAAACAGAGACAGCAACGCTCGTGAGAGCTGTATTTGATTGGCAAAAATTGGATCGACTCGGATCATGTTACGACACTCCAATGCTATTTTATCTCTTTCTACTACCATTCTTGATTCAATTACCTATTTCCTTAAAGTTCGTAAACTGGACCTCTAGGGTACGATGTTTTCATAACAAATACACAGAGGCTTCACGTTCGATACGCTCACAGTATACGGAAAATCGAATCCTTTCGTTATTCATCCAAGGTCATTTCCTTGAATTTAAAAGTGATCAAGTTTTACTACGCTATAGAATCTATTGCGTAAACAATTTGTTTTAAAAAAATAATTCCAATTTGGCATTAATTTTTAACAGATTTCTTTCTCAATGTTGCAATAAAGAACCGAAATTAAATAGAACACTGAAAATCAAATAAGAAATAAGCTTAACGCCGACATCTAATATCCGTAATTAAAAATCACGAAGCTTTTCTTCACACCACTGACAGCGATTCCGAATTAATTGTGTGCTTTATTTAGGGATTAACTGGGTTTAATTTCAGCAATCGCTAAAATTAAGACGGTACTGACAAGAATTAATGTGTTGCAAAACAAGTATTTTATCGTTTATATATAGTTTGTCCACGAATAGAGTTTGCAACAAGACAAGCTTTCAATATTACCTTTCGGAAAGTAGTTTGATGGAAAAAAAATTCACTGCAAGTTAACAGTATTTAGATAATTTTTATAGTGCCGTACAGAAATCTCAAATTACGAATTTTGTGCGTTAAACTTCACCTAGGTATGTATACGTTATATTTTTAGTTTTTTTGGGTAAGTACGTACACTGTAAAAAAAAAAGATTAAATTTTAAATCAAATTCAACCCAATTTTGACTAAATCCAGGTCCACGCCAGATTGATTGAAAAAATTAACACTGCATATTGATTAAATCGAAGGATCTGTGATTAAATTTTCTTATTCAAAATTGATTAACCTAAGAATTAATTCTGATTACATCTAAATCAATTTTTATTAAGATTTTTTTCCATAATGATTAAATTTCATTAAAACTCTAATCATTTTTTATTAAATCTTAAATCCAATGTGATTGATATGCAATCATCAGTAGCACCGCCCTTCCCCTCTCCGCCCTATAAAGTACCTGATTAGGGCATCGATTTTATTTATTAAATGACAATACTATAATACATAAGAAAAGGGAACACATTAAAGAACAAACAGATGAAATTATATAAAAGATAGGTAATGCAAATTCCCAAAGCATGGGAATTGTTTGTCCCATATCATAAACAAAAATCCGGGGAGGTGAGGCGTGGACCTGGATTTAGTCAAAATTGGGTTGAATTTGATTTAAAATTTAATATTTTTTTTTTACAGTGTAAAAGTTGAAAATAATTATATGAATTAAAAACACGAAAATTATTTACTCATCTGTAAATAAATACATAAAACACTAATGAAGACCTGGCATGACAAATCTTTTCTTTGAAAATATGTACATGGAAAATATCTTACATTGGTGCCTGAGTTCCTCCAAGGGATTGGATTCATGATCTGAGATTTTTGCGTATTTCTTTTGTTTTTGAAACATAATTTCACCAACATGATGTAACAACAAAGTTTTTAAAAGAATATTCGTAAAATTTTAGAACAGGTTGACCACTTCATTCGTTATAACCTCACATTGCACATTGCACTACCACAGAAACCGCCATCCTACTGCCGATTAAATGGAATTTTTGCAGATTGCAGCGGGGTGGATGGATATCGGTACTCCCTTGTGATTAAAAGGTTGCGTACTGCGCATGTGTTGGCGGCTTGGTTTAGAAGTTTGAGTATTTTTTAGTCAGTAGGTGATTGATACTGATTATTGTGATTATTTTAACAAGGAAATATGATTTAAAATGTTTGTCTTTTTTATTCATTTGATCAGTATCGATTTAAAGTAATCAAGAATTAGTAATTTGTTTGAATCATAACGAAGATTATGAAACTGATTTAGAAAATAATTACAAATTAAATCAAAAAATTTAATCCGGCCAATAAAATCAGACATCTCTTGTGGTTAATCAACTGGATTTTTTACTGTGTACTACACGAAAAGACCGATAGAGACAAACTATTTTATATCAAACAAAGTAAATGTAGAAGACGTATTTTAGGACATGCGTATAAGAAACAATTAGTAAGTTTTTTGGGATTACATCGCTTCATGTTAATTATCGTTTAGAATTAACAAAAGTATATAAAAAAATAAAGTGTATTTTTTTAGTAATGTTTAGCAATAATATATAGTCTGTGTCTTTTTACAAAACCACGACCTTGACTAGTTAGTTTTATTGTTGCATATTCTGATCATACATTAGAGGTTTATTCATTGGAGAGAAGTATTATTTTAAAAATAAAGTTTAGACGATACTTAGTACAATAAGAACAATATTTTTCCCAAAAAAAAAGGGTCAAATGTTGAACTTTTGAGGAACAAAAAATGGTAATAAATAAAATTATCTGGCATTATTTTTGGTGTTTTTACAATGGTTAGCATAAATTAAAAATAATTTTATAGTACTTTTATTTATATAGTTGTTTTATATTACATATTTGAATACTTCATAAATAATTTATAGAATTCTAGAATTACAATTATTGCATTATGATAATCTGACTGTCATTGCTTTATCCAGTATGATCCTTAGAAAAATAATATGACACTGCGAAAAAATGTCTTGTCCCTAAACTTACTAAATGTGTATGACCCAAGACCCAAGTAAAAAAGAAACCCCCGCATGGTTCTGCCTTATTCAAACCTTTATTGAAGAAATTATGATACCTACTAAAAGGTTCATTTACGCTGGCCAGTGCCTGATTCTTGACTTACTTTTTTTTGGTATACACTCATACATTATACATACTGTGTACTTTTGTAGAAGCACATGCAAATTGTTTTCAAAACTAATATGTTACCACCGGCGAACTTCACTTTAAGTAAATATGTGATATGTTATATTATACGATATTTGTGTGTCTGTCTATGTAAAGTATTTATTATAGTATAATGCTCCAAATGTAAATGCTACTGCACAAAATAGTAATTTTATTGTCTACAGTTGATATTTTGTATGATAAGCAAAACTTAAGATGTTATGGATGTCACAAATCAATAAATGTATTGCTAACACTGTTAATCGTAATTCACACTTAAATACTACCGTTACGTTTAAATATAGGTGAGTCCAGGGGAGTCTCTGCACTATTTGGAAATAAATTTAGGATCCGATTTGAAAATAAAATAAAAAATATTTATTTACCCACATCGTGTAATTTGAATATGCAAAACACGAAAAGGTTAATATAACATACAGGGTGTCCGAAAAGTCGTAGTATGGTCAAATATCTTTGTTATTAATAAAGATAAAGACACCAAATTTTAGTTGTACCTTATTGGTTAATAAATCTACTTTTTTATGCAATTTAACTTTTTTCATTGTTGAGTTGAGGTGAAAAATTTTAAATGCAACCCTATGCGGGGTGGTACCTCATTTTAAAAGTCTTTTCAAAAATGACAGGTGTTCCTTCTTGGTAGAGTTCCAAAATGGACTTTATTATTGCCAAGAAGTTCATAGTGATAATTTTGAACAACTTTTAAAGTAATTAATAAGGTTCTTAATTTTTTTACGATTTTTATTTTAATAGGCTTGCCATTTAAAAACACATTAAGATACGGACCTCGGGTTTGCGGTAAAATGTTTATTTTTTGAATATCTTTAAAATAAGGGACCACACAGCGGTTCATTAAAAAATTTTGACCTCAACTTCCTAGCGTTACCTGTTAAGGGGTTGGAAGCCGTTAAATTACATAAAAAAGTAGATGTAATAACCAGTAAGATACATAATTTGGTGCAACTATCTTTACTAATAGCAAAGATAATTGCCCATACTAAGACTTTCTGGACACAACTCCTATTATATTACTTTAACCGAAGTCTTTTCGTATTTCGCATTTTCCAATTAAAAATGTAGGTAAACAAATATTTGTATCTTATTTTCTTATCGGATCCTAATTTTATTTCCAAATAGTGTAGAGACGGCCCTGGACTCGCCTATGTTTACAACTCTTCAGTTATTTGACACATTTATAGTAAAAATAGACAAAATTGAGGATCTCCATTCAATAAGGGGACATGCGCTCGGTCCGGCCCGACCGGACCCTACCCAACCCTGAATGTATGTAAATCCAACCTTTGTGCGTAGAATTTTAGAAACAATGAAAAAACAATCCCTTAGCGTTGATTCTCAGCAAACTTCCAGCGAGAAAGTTGTTCCTTATAGTCTAAAGAACAATCGTGCGAAGGCACGAGATATTTTGACAAAAAATAAACAAATTAGAGCAGGTTTAATCCAGCGTTGCGCGCCGCGCGTATATTTCGATGCGTGCGTAGTAGTAGTTTGAACATTACAGAAGATAATTTGACGTTTAAAAGATGACACAATAATTGTAAAAAAGTGTTACAAGAATAAAAATTATTTTATTAAAATTATATTATCAAATATAAATTTGTGTTAACACAATAAAGCATTTTAATACAAAGGATTTTTTAATATGAAACATTATAGCATTCATTTTTAAAACGTAGGAAAAGCATGCATCATAATCATTTCACTTTTTTGGATTTACTGCCTGTAACAGCTGTGTTTTGAGAAAGGTTTTCATAAAATTTGCAACCTTCAGGACTAAGATATTTAACCAAAGTTTTCAAATCATTCAGTTGTTCGCGAGAAATTCCGACATCTTTAGCAAGCGCCGATTTTTCTACATTTTCAAAAGTGATTACTTCCTCGAGAATAATAGTTGCGTGATTTCATTATAACTGGAACAGACGTCAATGTGGCCATGTGAAAAATAATTAATTTTCACCACTTTTTACAATTTAGAAAAATCGTCGCTTGCTAAAGATGTTGGAATTTCTCGCGAAAAACTGAATGAATTGAAAACTTGGTTAAATATCTTAGTCCTGAAGGTTGCAAATTTTAGGAAAACCTTTTTCAAAACACAGCTGTTAAAGGCAGTAACCCCAAAAAGTGAAATGATTATGATGCATGCTTTTCCTACGTTTTAAAAATTAATGCTATAATGTTTCATATTAAAAAATCCTTTGTATTAAAATGCTTTGTGTTACCAAAAATTTATATTTGATAATATACTTTTAATAAAACAATTTTTATTCTTGTAACACTTTTTTACAATCATTGTGTATATTTTAAACGTCAAATTATCTTCTGTAATGTTCAAACATTACTACGCACGCATCGAAATGTATATACACGCGGCGCGCAACGCTGGATTCAACCTGCTCTAATTTGTTTATTTTTTGTCAAAATATCTCGTGCCTTCTCACGATTGTTCTTTAGACTATAAGGAACAACTTTCCCGCTGGAAGTTTGCTGAGAATCAACGTTAAGGTATTGTTTTTAATTGTTTCTAAAACGCGACGCATAAAGGTTGGATTGCATATATATTCAGGGTTGGGTTGGGTCCGCCGGGCCGGGCCGAGCGCATGTCCCCTTATTGAATGGGGCTCCTCAATTGTATTTTCTTGTGGTTTTTTATGCTGTAGAAAAATTGCATTTGGTACGCAAATCCTTTGGCTAAACTTAATACAAATGCAAAATTTAATTTTTTGGATCAAGGGATCAAATTTTTCATGATCTAGGAATTCTAGAACATGAACATCTGAAAAAATCTTGAGAGGTAATTTTTTCACGACTATAGTATCTCCTGTAGCGAGAAGATAAAAATATTGATAAACTAAGGATGTCATAATAAAAATCCGACACTAATAAAAACATTTCTGCTTATTCATTCTTGACGTTTGTTTTAAATGTCCGCCGGCGATAGGTTACAGTTATAGACTTAGAATTCCGCCGCAAGGCTTACTCATGCAAATAATAAGAACTTATCCGCCGTAAAAATTATAGTGCGGCAGAACGCAATGGTTGATAATTCATTTTCCGCCTTTCGACGGATTTTACTGCATAGTATCTAAGATCCGCCGACAAAATTTTGGCAAGCTTTATAATTTATATATCTATAAGATGTACCGGTACTTAGGTAGGTTTACAAAATTCTTAAGTAATCAATAAATAATAATGTTTGTCAGGTAGCTTTTTCTATGGATAGCTTAAAATTTCGACAGTTTCACTTAAACACATCTCTACAAGGCATGACACACTATAATTCTGAATCATATTTAGGCAAATTCATATAACAACGCATTAAAAAACAGAGAAAATATTAAAAAACTGAATAAAAATAACACTCCAAAGTTATTTTTGCCACAAATTTTTAGATCAGCGTTAAAAGGTGAGGCGAGGAGTTGTGAAATACGTTCTCGGACAGGTTTGCTCAGTTTTAGGTTTCAGCAGTATTTTTTCAAAATTTTTTATCTATCTTTGTTGAGTTTTTTACTGCGACTGCACGATTCGTGTTGGTATAAAATTTTATCAACACCGCATCCAACGGACATTTTATTAAATTAGATACTAATGAAACCGAAACCTGAGAAAACCTGTCCGAGAACGTTATTACTACCTGACAAGGAAGTAGAGCTTCTGTGTTATTACTACCTGACAAACATTATTATTTATTGATTACTTAAAAATTTTGTAAACCTACCTAAGTACCAGTAGGTCTTATAGATATATAAATTATAAAGCTTGCCAAAATTTTGTCGGGGGATCTTAGCTACTATGCAGTAAAATCCGTCGAAAGGCGGAAAATGAATTATCAACCATTGCGTTCCGCCGCACTATAATTTTTACGGCGGATAAGTTCTTATTATTTGCATGAGTCCGCCTTGCGGCGGAATTCTAAGTCGAACTGTAACATACCGCCGGCGGACACATAGCCACTATGCTATTTTAAAGACAAGTAATTTTTGTGTAGATATAATTTCTGGTGGTATCTCCTTTTGCAAACTTTGTTTAGGTAGGGGAGACCGGTGACAATTGTAACAAAAAACACATGTGATTTTTTACAGCCTTACCTGTCAGTTCTAATTTATTGATTTTTTTTTGAGGATGTCCCCGATCTTTGTAAGTAACCTAATAAATTTAGAATGTAGAAAAAATATCTAGTTTCTTGTTTAGAACATATAATTCAAGTTAATGACAAGTGTTTCAATTGACACCGGACTGGTGGCAATTGTAACGGACACAGGTGTCAGTAGTAACAGTACGTACAAACACATTAAATTTTATTTTAAATATCCTATTTGAATACAAATAATAACATTAAAAAATAAACAAAGGGTTACACAAATAGAAAAGTAGTTTTTTTCTGTTGTTAAAGTCGACAAAAATATACCAAAAAAAAACACGACAAATTCGTAACAATCTGTATTAGTAACTTCTATTAAAATATAAATATCAATATTTGAAAATATACAAATGCAAAGTAAAATATTCTTTTAAAATGAAAAATGTTAGATAAGAAACATGGGTATGTTCACATTACTAAAAGACCTTACTCTTCACCTGAGTTAAGTATATCGTTCAAGCGGAAGAAGACTTTTTTACTCAAAATTTTTGGCTTAGACTCTTATGGGAAAAATTTACAAATTATTAATTTTAAGTTAATACACGAGTACTTTTTCTTCCGTATGCACGGCATGAGGTCTTCACAAATGTTTGGTTTCATATTGTAAAGCGTTCTATAAAGAAATACTTTGTGATGATACATACTTTTTACATTGGTTTCACTTGTAACATGTTACAATCGTCACCTTTATTCATGTTACAATTGACACCAAAGGACATATATGATTTGTTTACATTATTAAACTATATAATCTAATTCCTAAAGTGTTCTTATTATAAGATTATATAGTCAATATAATCCATATTTCAGAGGTATATTTTAAATATGTATTGAAAATATGGTTAAGAAATTATTTACAAAAGAAAATAAAAATAAATACTTACTTTTCGTGTTGAAAATCACGTTTCAGATCGTAACAACAATATTCATCAGAATTCTTAAAGCAACTGACAATCTAAAGAAAGATCTATCAACAACCGTTGAACATGTGTAACTCGGATCGCGATAATCCGGAGGAGGGCGTAGGTATACTCAATGTTACAATTGACACTTGTTACAATTGTCACCGGTCTCCCCTACGTCATTTGTTTTATCATTTTAAAAATCATGAACTTATACAAATAACCTTCTTTTACCCCTGATCCCAATTTTGTTCTTGGAAGAATTTTTCGTTTCTTATTTAACTTTATTTGGAATTAAAATTGAGATTCCTTTGCCACAGATAAATCTGTATTTAAAAAGTTTTATAATTTAAATTGACTTGGTCCAAAGTTTTTTGTAAACAAAACTTACCCAAGAAAAGAATTCTAATTAAAATATTTGCTTGGTGCTGTTGAAAATGCTATAATTGCCGTGAAGGAATTTACCATCAAACTTACTTTAATAAAAAAAGATACCGATATTCACAGACAGTATCATGACTAAAAGTTATTTAAAAAAAAACTGCGAAATGCTTCTGAATAATACGAGTATGACTGAAACTGGTATTAATGTATTAATACCGAATAGTAATATTAAAATAGTACCCACGTATAGATTTGCTTGTTTGTGCTGCACGATACTGCACTAACCTGAATTGATTTTTTCTATTGGCGACTTTGACAGTTCAAAAAATAGTGCAGGCTAATGCAGTTTCGTGCAACAAACATATCGCTGGCCCAATATTACAAGGATGTATGTTACAAATTTAAACATATTGGCCCCAGTAGTATTGTCCAATTTTTGTGATAGTCTTGCTTGACCAGTATTAATTTTTTTCGCACTATTGCGTTTCGATTTAAGCACTTTTTTAAAATTGGGCCCGGTAGTGTGTACCTACATTCCTTTTTACACGTCTGGTGGTATCGTACCTAACTCCAAGATCTTAAGTATCCGCTCGGCGCAACCGTAGTTGCCACAATGTTACATCCGTAGATACTGCATGACGATAGCTGCCTACCCAAATCTTTCAAATAATTATAGTTTTTTGATATCTTACTATCTTACATTTCATTTGATAGACTGATAAACCTAAAATATAATTAAACAAAAAATCAAATGGCTATAACTTTCTACTAACACCTTTTTTTTCTCTTAAAATTTAAGAATTGTCGACAAAATGATGTAAAATTCGTTTAGAAAAAATAATAAATAAAATACTTAAGCGTGTTAATTTTTCTCCCAGGTGGGTCAATTCAAAAATTCAACTTTTTTGAGCAGATTACAAAATATATTTTCTTTACCAAAACATTCCTAGTAGACTCACTATTAGAAAAACTGAACTTCGCATGGCTCCCAGAAGTAGCAACAGAGATATAAGACTGTGATATGCAACTTTAAAATTTCACGGGCCACGCCTGCAGCAAACCACAAATAAGCAATCCACTTCAAACGATAATCAGTCAATATCATGGATCTATTATAATATGGATTCGATATCCGTATACTGTGAGCGTATCGAGCGTGAAGCCTTATATAATATAAATATTTTGTTGTTTGTTATTCTCTTGAGAGAGCAGTTTACGAACTACGAACATAGACAAGACTATACGAATTACTACGTAATTGAATCAAGAATGGTAGTAGAAAGAGATAAAATAGCATTGGAGTGTTGGAGCTCAGAAGTGTTGTTGTCTGCTGGGTGCTTAGGAAAAACGTCTGCGAACGCTCGGTTACACGTACGTCTTTGTCTAATGAACTAGAAAAGAAAAAGTGCGACGTATAGATTTATATAGATTTATAAATGACTCAGAGCGACTTTAAATAAACGCCTTTAGAAATAACCTAACATAACATAACCTATAAATAATAAAACCTATTTAACTTAAATTTATTACTATTTAGCAGAAAAATACAATATTTTGGGGCTTTTATTACTTTTAGTAAATCTTGTGATGCTTCTAACGTATTTTTGTACAAAAATACAAGGTAAAATAAGATGTGGCCAATGTTTACAAATTGTGTTTACAGTGTCGTTTAGAATGGTTTGTTTTGGCTTCAAAGAATGTGAACTCATCCCGTATCCAGTCCTAATAAATCCATGGTCAATATCAATGTTTGCCAGAAAACTTACAGCAAACGTGGGAACAGAAATGAAATCCGCAATGAATCTTCAATGCGCTACAAATTGTACTTTTAATTTTAAATTTATCGTTCCTTATGTTTCAGAAGTTTCAATATCGAATTTCAAAATTTTCATACTAATACAGTTTGTATTAGAAAATAACCAATGTTTTTTTTTACTTTTCTTGAAAGAAATATGTAGAGTACGGAAAAGTTACTCTTCCGCACAACTGCCGAGAAGTTACCTTTCCTCACGATATTTAAAAAATAAGAAAAATGTACACTTAACGCAAACAATCGTTCTTTGCATATTTAAAAAACCGTTTTCTTCGATTTCGTAATAATAAAATTTTATTGTTCTCTAAATTTTTGTTAAATTTGAAGTAAACCGACGCCGACGCCCCTAGGACGCGACGGCTTGCCCGAACTCCGCTTCGCGTCGTTCGTGTAACTGCCGTTGCGTGCGGAAAAGTGCCGCTTTCCGCACTTGTTAGGTAAATAACTATTTTACGCTAATCATTATCCTAAAACTCATACCGGTCGATACAATATTTTCTCACATATAATTCCATAAAGATCAAATCGTCATTTTCTCGGATGTTTTGATCAAACTTTTTGTAGTAGTCCGAATCCAGGTGAAGCTGAGGATAAGGTTTACCCAATGAAATGCCTTTCTGCTCTCTGGTGCCCTTTCGGCCACTGCAGATCTTGCAGAAAAATGGTGGGAATGGTTGTCCAGACATATTTTCTATGCAGAAAACTATGTGTCCACTTCGACGAAGTATTTACCCCTACCGGCATGATTTCATACCATGGATTTATTAAATAAAAGAATTCGATATCCGTATACTGTGAGCGTATCGAACGTGAAGTCTTATATTTTGTTGTTTGTTATTCTCTTGGGGGAGCAGTTTACGAACTAGGAACATAGACAAGACTACGAATTACTACGTAATTGAATCAAGAATGGTAGTAGAAAGAGATAAAATAGCAATGGAGTGTTGGAGCTCAGCTCAGACGTGTTGCTGTCTGTGCTGGTTGTTTAGAAAAACGGCTGAACCTCGGTCTGAACACTCGGTTACACGTACGTCTTTGTCTAATGAACTAGAAAAAGTGCGACGTATAGATTGATATAGATTTATAAATGACTCGGAGCGACTTTAAATAAACACCTTTAGAAATAACATAACCTATAAATAATAAAACCTTTTTAACTTAAATTTATTATTATTTAGCAGAAAAATAAAATAGTTTAAGGCTTTTATTACCTTTAGTAAATCTTGTGATGCTTCTAACGTATTTTTTGTTCAAAAATACAAGGTAAAATAAGATGTGGCCAATGTTTACAAATTGTATTTACAGTGTCGTTTAGAATGGTTTGTTTTGGCTTCAAAGAATGTTACATCATCCCGTATCCAGTCTTAATAAATCCATGGTCCACTTCGATGAAGTGATTTTGTACAAAGATTTATTACATATTAAATCAAAAAACTGGGTGAAAATATTTTCTCACATATATAATTTCATAAAGATACAATTTTCGTCATTTTCTCGGAAATCTTGTTCAAACTTTTTGTAGTAGTCCGAATCTAGCTGAGGAAAAGGTTTACTTAATGAAGTGTAATCATTTTCTGCTCTCTAGTGCCCTTTCTCTCACTGCAAATGTTGCAGAAAAACTGTGTTGTATTAGATTCTTCTAGTATGCTATCTTTGTATATTCATCTTCTCTGAACAGTAATTCATCTTACAATCCGCCGCTTTAGTGCCTCTTTGCAAGCTCAACAGAAAATAAGTTTCACAACTTTATTTGCGAGTCGTCTCGTTTTTCATTATAACTTCTGGTAGGTAGTCACAATTAATGTTTTAAGGGCTTTTGAGGTCACATTTCTTTTTTCTGAAAAACTCAAAAGCCGTTCAAATTTCCATTTCTGGTCAACCGAGGAGAAAGCAAATATCGAAAAAGAGTCAAAAGTTATTTCAGATTTCCTCAAATATATTTCTTGTATCAGTTATATTCTTGAGTTCCATACTTTATACTTGATTCCTTGTAGTTTTCATTCCTCTTTCCGATCATATTAAAGGCATTGGTTCTTTAAATCGTAACAGCGTTCAGCACAAGATTTTACAAACTATTCCCAGGCTTATTAATGTTTCTTATCATATCCATGGGAAATCATCACTTTGTTTAATGATTATTTTTTAAATTTGAATAAATGTGCTTGAACTAAAATGAGCAGACAGAAGCATCACAAATAAACGGCTTCTAGAAACCAATAATAAAAAATCTGATTACGGAATTCACTAAAAAGCTTTAAGACTTTCTGGCTTAAACTTAAATCTTCTAGTTGTTTAGTTAAGTTTTGGCAACTTTTTGTACATCTTTGTTACTAAGTTTCCGCAATTGAATTACCGGATCTTGCGAAAAGCCGACACGAAAAGCCTAAAACTCATATAAGGGAACGGATATAGGACGCAGTTTTGTTTCCAGATAATTTAACTTAATTGGCAATCGTAATTTTTCACACAAGAAAATGTATTGTATATGAAATGGTTAATAGAATTAACACCGCAAGCAGAAACCTAAAAAAAATAAAGAGCCGGGTGGTTTTTCGTTTTAATATGATTTTAAAATATTTCTTAATGGCGAACTACAACAAAGTTTGTTTTGAACTCGGTTTTGAATAGTTTTTTTTTAAATGGTACGAGGTCTAAGGCATTAAAAACGAAACATATACCTACAGTAATTATGGCATATCTTTTACTACATTTCTAGGCGCAAAAGAAATTAATATTTTATTTCATGTAGGTAAATAATTTTTCTGAAAAAAGTAAGAATGCTTTGGTCATTTCAATTTAATACGTTTGTTGTACGGTATTATTGAACGTATGTATATTGTTGGATGATTTTAGCGTCACTTGTTTAAATTCTTTTATGAAAGAAAACCTTAAAACATATTTCCATCAAATAAAAATGTTGGCAACCTTGCAGCTCGTCCTATAGGAAAATCGTTGACGGGCGTGCGTATGGCACGGTTTTTGGGAGTTTGAGAAAATTTTACGGATGTTCGACCAAAGCAAAAAAACTTACTGAGTATGTCTCTAGAAAACCTAAGAAGTAAGTCATTTTAATATATTCAGCCATTTCCATAACACCCTGTGGATTTTGTTATTTTTGATTTTATATGAAAAAAACCCTTTTTGTATTTTGCAACGGATTCAAAGTTAAAAAGTTTCCCCCAAAATCTAATACGTTAACTTCTCGTCAATTTTTAGCCACCCATAGAAGAAGAGGACATTACGTGTATAAGTCTGATATTCAGTTATTTGTGTGTAACTCTAATGTGTGCCCGTCCGTTATTTCATAACTTTTCAACTTTTCGAGGCGACACGTCTGGGTTTGGTACGTTTTTTTTATATGAAATCGAAATAAAATAATAAATCGCATTCTGGCGACATTAGCGTTACAACTCAAAATTTCCGGATTTCCTGTTTCATCTGGGTCTAATTCCTTTTACCTATATTATTACAAAACGGGTTGTTATTTTATCAGAAAATATCTATTTTTGTCTAAAAGTTTTTATCTAGGTATTTGATGAAAAAGTCTGATTTTTATAACCCCTACCATAGATTTTTACTACCTCCTCGTGTCTATGGCAAAACACATTTTTAACCTGATTACATTTTTAACTAAATTTGGAAACAATCTAAATTACTACCGTTTAACTTAAATAATAAACACCAAGGAAACCTAGTCTCCGAAATCAATAAAGTACGAAAATAAAATGCGTAAAACACACACAATACAAAAAACACCCACGAAAACACCAACATCACAAACACAAAACACCAAAATCAAACGAAAATAAAACGACGCGATCTGTCATGTCAGCTTGATACGACTCACTCGCCTACTGCCAACCCACTACTGATCTAGGGACTTTTCGAAGGAACCAGTATCAGCTGTTGATGTTAGGTGTAATTGTCAAATGTCACAGCGCTGAGTTTTATCATAAATTGAACTCTATCATTCAATTCATTACTATTACTATGCATCTGGTAGTATTTTTTTTGTGAAATACCTGTAGCTGACGCTTCAAAATAACCAGTTACTTCGTTTTAGGACACGTATACGCGCGTAAAAAATCGTATCAACATTTAATTTTCTTAGGGGCTTGCTTGCATGTTAGCTTTCTTAAACTTAGTTTAACTGACACTCCAATCTTCTCATGTACAAAACACTTCTGTCAAATTAAATGGGATTCAGAAAGCCCTAAGCTACATTTGGACCCTAAGTACGACTTTTTTTTTATCGCGGCAATACAAGTAAACGACTGACACTTTTAAAGGCATTTATTATTACAAATATTTTACAATTCACAATGACTACATTGTAGGGTGCAGGTTATAGGTACACGAAAAATGTTGATTACGGCAACGTCGGGTTCAGGATTCTATTAAACAAGCGCTGGCAGGGTTGCTAAACGCAGTAGCAGTGTTACAAGATCAAATTTTTGCTTAGCAGTAGAATCCAGTGTTGCCAGAACTTTTTTTTTATTTGGTACTAGATTCTGAGTGAAAAAGTACTAAATTTAATGAAAATGTACTAGATCTATATCATATAGGCACAACATAACATTTAGGCAAAAATAGCTAAGAAAATTGCTTATTTTTTTTGAAAATTCCGTTTTAAATCGCTATTAACCGCCATTATTGGCCCACCTGTTAACGTTTACTTATTTTTCATAAAATAAATTGTAAATTAAGCTTAAGAAATAAAAGCTAACCACAACAAATTACACTTATGTCCAACAGTCAACAACATTAGTTATGTTTAAACTACAGCAAACATCAAATCCGGTACATACTCGGACTAATGGAAACACCGAATTTTTTTTGAAAATTCTTTTTTATGGCCATGTCTTGTCAGTAGACACGCGTACCACGGGCTCCTGAAATACCTTTAAAGTTGAGTGGTATTTTCTTTGAAAAAAATATATTTTTCCTAACAGCAGTGTTTGTGTGTCTAGTGCGCATATGTTGTTATAGTTTTCTAATTGTAAAAGTGGATTGCTATTGTTCTATGGTCAAAAATTAATTAGGTGATCTTTGCGCATAGCTTGTCGACCAGAGGTTCCCAAAATGACCCGTTCTAAATCAGACTCCGAGGACATTGAGAAGCTTATTACCAAAGTATGTTCCAGTTTTGCTGCCAAGCTTGAAGCAAAAATTGACGCAAAATTTAGTAAATTGGACAATAACTTGTCTTCATTGATTGTGTCATTAAAAGATCTGGAACAGTTGGTTAACAAAAACAATGATTCCATAATGGATACACGGGTTCGTGTTGTTAAACTGGAACAAATCAGTAAACAAAATAATTTGCGAATTTGTGGGTTAGAGACTGACAACAGCGACGACATATCTGACAGTGTTGCTTCCTTTTTGAGCGATAAGCTAAAAATACCTTGTTCGATTAATGACTTTGACGTTGTGTATCGTGTTAATAATGCGGGAAATGATAAAGCCAACAAGCGCTCAATGTTATTGGTGCGCTTCTTATCTAATATAAAGAAAAGCAAAGTTTTTGCGGCAAAGAAATTGCTTAAAGATTCTGGTGTAGTCATCTATGAAGACCTCACTCGCGATGGATATGACTTGTTAGTGGCGGCAAAGCGCAAATATGGTAAAAATGCTTGGTCTGCAGGAGGAAAAATGTATTGCTTTGATCCTGCCAATAACTCTAAGGTGTTAATTTCCAATAAAAAAGACATTTAATTAATACCTATTTATAGTTGTAAATAACTTCTGCACGTTTGTTTGGGTACCTCTGATTTTGAATAATCCCTAAAATGGTTTTTATTGTACCACATTTACTACCTAAAATTGCTTAAAAATTGGTTTTTTATTTTCATATCTCCGAATACATTTTAAGGTTTTTTTTTTTAAAAATAGTAAATATTATTGTAGTGATGAATTTTGGATTAAAAATAAATTTGGTATATTGGAAGATACAAATTATGGGTTATGATTAGTTGTTTATGTTTATCGAAAGATAAATGAACAAATTTATATGTTAGGACAATTTATTTTTGAAGTATACTAGCGTAACTTAATATGTTAATTGGATTTGTAACAAATCAAGTAATAATAACATGGTTGTGCGCAATTTATTAATATGTATCTGATGCATCTGATCATTACTTGTTTTTTTATGCTATAGTTTGTGTTGCTTCTATAACAAGGAGTATGTTTTATGTGTATTGATGTATAGAAAAAAAATATCACTTTTTTGTTTATTCCTATTACGTATATAAGATATAAAGGGGTTCGTTGGGTGAGTGTGATTTGACTTTTCTGTAAGAATAAGTATTATTTATTATTTTTGATTTTTTCTCAGCTTTTGATCTTAGCTTGTTACGGCTGAAGCCAAATGAGCGGTTTAAATATTAAAGTTGCTCAGTTTAATATACGTTCAATCTTTACAGGTTTTTACGAATTTAAAACGTTAATTGGAAATTATGACTTTGATATTATTTTTCTGACAGAGACATGGCTCTCTGATGGTGATGACATTTCTGCTTTTGTTATTTCAGGTTATCGCACAATTAGAAAGGATAGACAAGGTAGAGGTGGGGGTGTGGCGGTTTATGTGAGGGATAGTTTAGTTCCTGAGGTTATGCACTTTGATTTTTTTGTCACGAATTTTCTTGAATTTTTACCCCTTAAAATTAAAATCAAAAATAAATATTATGCATTTTGCGTCTTTTATCGCCCCCGAAACACTAATTTTAACAATGTCATTAATGATTTTGATAACATATTTTCTGACATTTATCCAACAGTGGATGAAATAATTTGTGTGGGTGATTTTAATATAAATGTTTTAAAAATAGATAACCCCTTGCGTCACTTTTTGAAAATTATAATTTCAAACAAATTTTGAACCAACCTACCAGAATATCGAGAACATCCAGCACACTTTTAGATCCTATTTTTATTACCAATGATTCTTTGGTCAGTGATTTTGGAGTTGTTCCCGCGTCAGGTGTTTCTGATCATTGTTTAGTCTACTGCTGTTTGAAAATTGAAAACGTTCATACTGCACCAAAAATTATTAAATACAGAAATTTCAACAATTTTAAGCTTAATTCATTTCTCTTGGATCTTCAATCACTTCAATGGGATGGCATTCTCTATGAACAGAACATAGATAACAAAATTATATTATTTAATAACTTGCTCTTTTCACTTTTTGATAAGCATGCCCCTCTCACGGAGTCCAGAATTACTAAACCTAGAGCACCATGGCTTACCCCAGATTTAAAAATTTTCATGAAACAAAGGGATCGCGCATTGCAAAAATTTAAGAGGTCGAGGGCATTGAATGATTGGGAAGATTATAAGCGTTTAAGAAATTTTACCGTCGCTATGGTCAGGAGAGAAAAAAGAAGATATCTACACTCTGTTTGCGCAGAGAATAATTCTGGGAAAACCTGGAAGTCCTTAAAATCCTTTAACATAGGCTCTAATAAAAACTTTACCATTCCTGATAGCTTATCTGATCCAAATGAAATAAGTAAATTCTTTGGTGTCTATTTGCAAAGCATTTCAGATTGTAGTCGTAGGGTTGATTTTTACAATAACAATACTTTTAATAATTACCTAACTTTTTCTTTTAGAATGGCAGAAATACCAGAAATCCACAAATTAATTCACTCTATTAGCTCTAACGCCTCTGGTGTGGATGGTATTTCTTCATCAATGTTAAAGTATTGCAGTCCCTTTGTGGACCCATATGTCACTCATATTATAAACTGTTGTTTAGAAGCTAATTATTTTCCAGTTCAGTGGAAGGTTTCTATTGGTAAACCTTTGCCCAAAACTAATAACCCTTTAACTTATAATGATCTCAGAATAATAAGCATTTTGCCAATTTTATCTAAAATATTTGAAAAAGTGTTATACACACAATTGCTTCAATATTGTGTAAACAATGACATACTACCGGAGAGCCAATGTGGCTTTAGGAGGGACTTCAGTACATCTGTCGCATTGGTCAAGATTACCGATGACATAATGACAGCTATTGATAAAAAATTAAATAGTGTGTTGGTACTTTTAGATTTTTCGAAGGCCTTTGACACCCTTAATCATTCATTTTTGTTGGCAAAGTTAAAATACTATGGCCTTCTTAAATCATCATTGGATCTAATTAATTCATACTTTTTAAACAGATTTCAAACAATTCTTTATAATAATAATTTATCAGAACAAGTTCAAATTTTATCGGGTGTGCCTCAGGGATCTATCCTTGGACCGCTTCTCTTCATTATTTATACTTCTGACATATTAAAGTCTCTAAAGCACTGTAAGGTTCAGGCGTATGCTGACGACACTCAAGTTTACTTTCATTTTAACTGTAAAGACTACATCAACGCGACAGATTTACTTAACGAAGATTTAAGTATATTAAGTCAACTTTCTTTAGATCATAATTCAAGGTTGAATCCAGTAAAATCAACTTTGATGGTTTTTGGAAACAAGAATAATAGAGCTTTTTTAAATGAAAATATTAACATAATTCTTGATGGGGTTCGGCTTCCTGTGGTCGGGAGGGCTAAGAATTTGGGCATGATCTTGGACACTGAATTGAAGTTTAGGGACTACATTAAGAAGTTAATTCAAAGGGCATATATGTCTTTAAGATTATTGTACAATAACCGTCATATCCTTAGTTTTAAACTGCGCAAAATGCTTTGTGAGAGTCTTGTTTTGTCCAGTTTTAACTATTGTGACTTTATTTATGGGCCATGTTTGGATTTAATGGACATAAGCAGAATTCAAAAAGTACAAAATACTTGCTCACGCCTAATTTTTGGACTTCGAAAATTTGACCATGTTTCACATACGTTTAAAGATCTTAACTGGCTTACAATGAGCAGTCGTAGGACTTTGCATTTGGGTGATTTTTTGTTTAAAATATTAAATAACCCTGCTCTACCGCTGTCCATAAGAGGTAAGTTTGTGGTTCGTGAGGATGTGCACGCGCGCAATATTAGATTTTCTAATAGAATCACAATGCCTCATCATCACAGTGCCATGTTTCAGCGATCATTTACTCACAACGCTGTAAAATTATATAACCCTTTACCTAATGAATTGGTTTCTCTTGATAGTAACAAATTTAAATTGCAATTTAAAAAATATTTACTTAATCGTCAAAATCAACAACATCTGTAAAAATTTTGCTTGTTCTCTCCTATGCTTTTTTTTTGTTTACTTTGATGTTAATGTGTTCCTTGTGTTCTCAAGGCTTGGCGGTTTTTTTTCTTCCACTTTCTTTATGAAAGAGTTTTTTATAAAGTGGTGGCTGGGTTTCTTCTTTTCTTTCTTTTGATTAACATTTATTTCATTATAATTTTATCTTGTATTTTTTTAGTGATTTATTTTAATTCTTTTCTTTCTATTTTTTAATCTCACAAGCGGATTGGGGTTCAGTAGAGTAGCCCCTTTGGCTAGACTGCGCCCTATACTTGCTTGTATTTTTATTTTGTAAAGGTTAATTGCATTTCTTTTTTTTGTTAATAAAAAGGCATTTATTATTATTATTATTATTATTATTTTGCTTATGTTTGCTCAGGTTTGTTATTTTGCATAGGCACTATTGCCCATGCTCGAGATTTTGAGTAATACATATGAGATTAGCAATTATATAAAACTGAACACACTAACTGGCGCTAACCCGCGTGAATGCGCCTTTTGTTGTCAGATTTATCCGTGAAAATAATTCAGAGAATTGCAGTTCGGCTTTTAAAGCCTTATACTGGTGTGCGTGTATCAGAAGTCCCGGGTTCAAGCCCGATTAAATTCCAATTTTTTACATTTAAATTTTTTTTATTTAACTAACTGACAATAAAAGGCGCATTCGCGCGGGTTGGCACCAGTTAGTTTTACATATAATTGCTAATCTCATATGTACTGCTCAAAATCTTGAGCATGGGAAAATGTCATACGTCTATGCAAAATAGCAAACCAGAGCCAAATTTCATCAAAAATCTAAAATGAAAACTGTTGAAATTTGTGGAAAAAACGATTTGTACATTTGCCATTTCTATGACAAATACGAACTATGTGTATTACGGATTGCGAGTTTATGTTTAATTAGTTTTTTTAATATTTTCTTTGTTTTTTAATGTTTTTTTATATATGTTACCGGCAACTTGCGAAATCCGACAATCTGCGAAATGCCTAGCCACTTTGCAAGCCGACCAATTTACCAGGCATTATGCAAATTGACGAGATCTTCAGATAATTTGAAAAATGACTTAAGCACTTTAGGCAATCTGTAAAATGCCTGCTACAATCCTCAATATGCTTAACAGAGGTATTAATATCTTACATTGACTATTGACTAGGCATTATGCAAACCGTTGGCTGACCGGAACCAATTGTCATTATGTGGGAGTATTGTGAAATATATTTAACAAACCTGAGCAAACCTAAATTTTTACATACAGGTTTTTAATCTGTAATATTTTTTTTGTTTGTTTCGGACTGGCTGTTCAGAATGTTAATTATGTCTTCTCGTTCAGCAAATGTCACAAAGGTGTTGTTATAAATCTTTTTACGGCACAATTTACTTAACTTCCCGAGAAATAACTCTTTTTTTAGTTCGTTGCGACGATGGCACGGCAACTGTTCGCAAAACGCCTAGCCAATGTGTGATTTTCAGATTACAATTCAGCAGATTGACGATTTTAGCAGGGATTTTACAGATTGCCTGAAGTGTTTTAGTCATTTTTCAAATTATCTGAAGATCTCGTCAATTTGCATAATGCCTGGTGAAATGGTCGGATTGCAAAATAGCTAGACATTTCGCAGATTGCCGGATTTCGCAAATTGCCGGTAACATATAAATGTGCTTAAATATGTTTTAGAATAATAGTGTGTTTTGGTGACCTTTGTACATGTGTTTAAGTGAAACTGTTGAAATTTAAAGAAATTCATAGAATAACCTAACTTAAAGGCGAAACCGCCAAGATTTGTGTTCTACACCCCAAAATTAGGTTCTATGCAAAATTTCATTAAAAAATTCGGTGTTTCCATTATTCCGAATAATTGTTCAACAAATATATTATTCGCACCTATTTATCGGGTTTAAGGTTTGTTTTGGCTTATCAGAGAGAGTCCCAAGTGTGGTTTGTGTGTATAGCGAGGGAAGGAAAATCAAAATACTTGACGCTGATGGTCATGTTACATACCAAAGATTTGACAGTGTAAGAGTCCCCAGATATTTTTCATACGCCTTCGGTCACTTGCCCACATAAAATAAAAGTTGCAAATCCTTAGTTCTACCACAATTTACAGAAGAAAATTTTATTTTCAACCGTGGGTCTACCAACGTGTATGTAAGGTTTTTTTACAGAAAATTCCTACCGGGATGTCATAATAATGACAAATTTATTAAATAAAAATATCCAATATCTAGCGTGGTATAGAATGAATCGAAATGTATCATTGTTATTGTGGTCAAACCGCGATGTATCATTGTCTCGACAACAATATGTGTATGCAAAGCTGACTCCTCGCCGGTATTTGGCTATCAGAAAAAATTTATGGTATCACCCGTCCTTACCTCCCTGACTGACTGACCTTCCAGAGGATTCTGAGAGGTAGCCGGCAAATTAGTGGACCTAAATATTTCATTTTCAGCCTTGTGCTACCTGATAAAATTTTGAGTGTTTAAGTGCTTTTTTGGTGTTCTTGCAAATAATCCTTAAACTCTTACATTCAGATTCACTAAGAAGGTTTAAGATGTAGTAAGTACTGGTTTAAATTAAGATTTTATAGTAGATCAGTTAGATTTTGACAGGTTGTGTTCTGTCATTGTTAATAAGTCGTCGTTAAAAACATGAATTATTCTGATATTTCAGGGATTTGCTTGGTTTCCAAATGATTTTTATCTTGGAACGAGTTGCTGTAATGGATTTAGTTCTATTATTGTCGAAAGTACGTACTAAAACTGCCCATTTCTTTATAAATTTTCATACAAGCTTAGAAATAAAATCATATTATAAAACTCAGTTGTCTTATTCTCACATTTGTCAGTTTAAAACTTTTGGTTGTCAAATTAGACCGGACTAGCGTTGGAGAATCTGGCTGTTAAACTTGAACATCTGATGACGTACTTTACCGAAAGGCAGTTTGTGGAAAATAATTTTTCTAAACAACTTATTTAAAAAAAATGTGCTTCCAAAGAAAAATCTGAAAAATTGGATCTCGAAAAAAATATTTTTGAACAATCATATTTTCGACAATGGAAACGAATGTATTTTACCAAACATTTTCCTGTCGAAAACGACGTTTTGCTTAAAGGAAGTTTCGAAAAATCTTTGTAGATCCATTTTTTCAATATCTGTTTTGCAAGAGGTCAAGTGGTGCAGCCAAGCTTTTTGTATTAATCAAGTATTTAAAGTACAAAAACTTTTTATTTGGAGCTGTAATTCACAATAATAAAACAGCCATCCTTCCTCTATATTTTGTTTAAACCCGTAGCATTCACGATTAAGCCTAATTTGACTATTTCCCGTTTTGACCCTTTAAGTTTTACCTAGTGCCAAGGTTTGTTAACAAAAGATCAAACATGATAACCTTGTTGTTAATCACAAACCCTTAAATACTTTTTTACAAACATTTATTTAGCTTCACTTGTTAGTTTGCTTGTATGTATGTATGTTTGTTTAGGTCAAATATTGCAATCAAAATTTCGACTACTTTCAATTAAGGTAGAGCTTTGAAATTTTGCACACTTGTACAAGTCCGGTGACAATATAATATAGAATATATAATATTGTTCTAGATCCAATATGGCGGGCGCCACAAAATGACGCATTACCTGTTTCTCACAACTCCCTTGATATGGGTATCAAATAAAAGGGTTTGACGAGTAGAAAACGATACGCTATGGGAAGTCATTTTAAACCCAATATGGCGGACGCCTCACGATGGCGGATTAACTTTTTCTTTACAATCCTATTGATATTGGTATCAAATGAAAAGGGTTGACGAGCAGAGAGATAACTGATTTTAATTCCATAAAAATGGTTCATCACAGGGACAGAGAAAACTTACATTCTGAATTATAGTTTAACTAGTAGCAAATTAGGGAGCAGATATTAAGTAATTTTTATAACTTTTTACTGCTTGTTATTATGCACTTAGATTAACAGTTCAACTTTTAAATATCCCTTCTCTCGCTCATCGCCGCGCTGTTGGGGATTTATCGCTTTTCTACCGCTACTTCCATGGATTTTGCTCTGAAGAACTAGCCGGTATTATCCCCCCCTTGACTGTTCCTAACAGAACAACAAGAGGCGCGTTACGTATGCATCACTTTACTGTCCAGCTACAAAAGCCTAGAGCAGACCACTTCTCTCGCTCATTCATACGTAGGGTCTCCAGATTATGGAACAAATTGCCTGCAGATGTTTTCCCTTCCCGTCCCAACCACCAATCCTTCAAATCCTGTGTCAACAGACTACATTTCCCTTCTCTTCTGACGCCCATGGTATGTTAGTACTTAGGCTTGGAGTCTACGTGGGATGTCTTAGATATAAAAAAAATCAATACACAACAAGAATATCCTCCAATATAAAAGAGTGTTAACTGGTGTTGTCAGTTCCTGTAAATCCTATACAAAAATTGAGTACTTATTTTTATTTGGCAATTACAAGCTCCCTAATTTAAAGTGAAAATAAAAATTGTGATGGATGGATTAATGGACAATTTAACATTAAACGTGTATTAAAACAAGTTTAATTTTGTATCTAAAGAAATTTCTAGGAAAATATATACCCGCCGGTTCTGGACACCCTGTATTATAAGGATTAGATCCCTGCCGTTATTAATTTTTAATTTGAACCCCTAATGGCGGTCATCGGGTTACGGATATTTTTTTAATTATTTTTTTAACGTAACGTAGCTTAAAATGCCTAATTCGATGGTGATTAATTAGAAATCGAAACCGTCCAGGCAAAACAGCTCGTTATGTTTCACTTTGAAGTATTAAATTTTCTCGTTCAACTCTTTACCTAACTTCATTTGTAGCTAGGTTTTGTTCGATTCGTCGAGCGTATTTTTTTTCAGCGTTCGCTTTTAGCTAATGAAAATCTAAAATGAAATATTGTTCAAAGAAAAATTAATAAAACCGCACAGTGTGACGCTGTACTTGCGCGTCAAAAATTCCCGTTGAATGATTCTGTTACCCGCAGATTCGCCAGAGAGTAATTAATTCGTTTTTAATTGTTTATTTTATTCTAACGAATTGTAAGCAGCAACGGCAGGTGCCAAAGATTTTAAAGTAAAAATTTCAGAAAAAAAAATTCAAGAAGATATTTTATGTCATGCAATGGTTCTTTATTGGGATATTACTAACAATCTCGGAATTTTACGCCTCGGGCGAGATCGGCATCCATGGGAATTGGTAGGTATAGCAAAAGTCAGTGTTTAGCCACTTTCTTAAATTCTCTCAACCCTAATACCAAAATAGTTATATGGAAAATTATAGATAGTTGATTTGTTTTTAAAAAAGGTTCTGATTTTACGTAAGTATTTCACTCCGAATTTTTTAGTTCTTCAATGTGGTTGCATTCCAATTTATTCGTTTTTATGAAAATGTAAGATATGTCACATACACTAGTAAACTAATATATATAAATAAACATAAAACTCAAATAAAATATTTGGAACAATAATTATGGCACATATTATGAGTTATGCATAGGCGAAACAAAGGACAACAAATTCAATATACCCTGTAAAGGTCCAAACTTCTACTGAAGTCATTCATAGTTAAATAATTTGCATACCTGAGCTAATCTAGATGGCGACATTTTCACGATCCATCCCATTTATAGTTAGGTATAGTGATTAAACCGTGTCAAAGTGAAATAACTTCCTATTTCATTCAAATAACTTCCCGACTTTATGCCTTTGATTCCACGAGGTATCTTCCGGAATCTCTGCGAGGTCAAAACACTGCGCATTCAGTGTTTTAAATATCGTTTACTCGTAAAAGAGGTGGAAAACTTTTACACGATATAATTTTTAAAAAATGTCGAAGCATTGTATTACTGCAAAGACCTCAAACGCTGTGGCATTAATCCATGCACAAAGCCTTTTAAGAAATAAATACTCTTGCTCTTTTTGCACCATAATATCCACGTTGTAAAAATGGGGTAAACTAATTTAATTAAGTATAGTTACGACCATTATTGTACGCATGTACGCCTTTACAAGAAGTTATAAAACGTACACCTTCCTGAAAATCTAAACTAAACAAGCGGAGATAAATATCGGGTATTCTGAAAATAAAGCAAAAAAAAAATAATGTCTTTACCACATACTCTGAGGAATCCTTCTAAACCGTTGAATAAATGGGGATTTTTTTTCTCAATACAGGCCTAATAGAAAAATCTTTCAGAGCTAATTGAAGAATTTCAAAATTGCGCACCATTGAATCGTCCTTATAGCGAAAAATATGCGTCGATGCTTTTTTTATAGACAATTTATTTGTCTTTAACTTTTCCCATAACTACTTTTAACTTAAAAATAAAATGAAAAGATAATGGCGAGAACTGATTTTTTGCCCTCTATTCCCTCCTAAATGAGGTGGGGACGCCGAACTCACTTGAGGGTGTAAATTTCAGAGCTGTTTAGCAGTCGCGGCCTGTGAAATTTTAAAGTTGTCTCTGTTGCTACTTATGGGACCCATGCCAAGTTCAGGTTTTTTAATAGTAAGCCTACTAGGAATAGTTTGGTAAAGAAAAAAAAATATTTTGTAATTTGCGAAAAAAAGTTGAATTTTTGTATTGACCCAGCAGGGTAGTGAAAGAGATTTCGCGGAAAAGGTAAAATTCATAGATGCAACGAGATTAATGTGTTGTGAAAAAAACACAACCCCAAATCTTTCTAGTGAAATGGAACTACTTAAAATATTAGTAAAGGAGCTGCAAGGAAAAAAAACCGAGTTTTAGAAGAAAATGCTACACTGATGAAGGAGAAAATAAAGCATTTGGAGGGAAAAAATGGAAACATCCAGGTACAAAAAAATGTTAACAAAAAACAGCATTCCATAAAAACCGCGGGAAATCAATCAGGTGACCTGCAACAGCCAAGGCTGTTATGGAAGATGGGAAAGATACTTCCGAACACGCTTCAAGTCAATCGATAGAAAAGGAATCTGTAATCATCGTTGAAATAAATGACGAGAATGACAACTATGACGGAGTAAGAAATGGCGGCAATCATGAGGCAGAAACACGTAAAAATGAGGAAAATGAAAAAAATATAGATGTTTGGAAGAAGGACGAAAGACGAAGAACTACAAAAAGGTATCCTGCACAGGAAAGACCAGCACCTATTCTTGGCCAAAATTCAAACTCTGATTTGCAAGCTGTACAAAATATGGCATATCTAGTCATTTCTGGATTTAAACCAGAAATAAATGCAGAACAGATTGAAAACCACATAAAAACTAATACAGGAATAACAGCTAGATGCTTCAAAATGAAAACTAGCAAGCAACAATATAGAAGTTCGTCCAAAGTTGAGGTTCCAAAGAATGAAAAACAAAAAGTGATGGCTCCCGAAATATGGGGACAAGGTATACTGGTGAACTATTTTTTACACCTGAGGCGAAGACCGATGTGGAAACCACATCTGGAAAAGGTTCCCCAAAATGCGTAACAAATGTCTCAAAAATATTGAATATTCTACACCAGAACATTCAGTGTCTCGGCAACAAAACACTGGAAATAGAGTTGTTTTTAAATTCTTTAAATGAACAACAGGATATACTCTGCATATCAGAGCATTGGCTTAAACAACATGAAAGAGAAAAATTTGTAAAAATAATGGGATTTAACATGATCTCATCTTATTCAAGAGTGCATATGGAACATGGTGGTGTATGTATTCTGCTCAATGAGAGAATTACTGACTTTGAAGGGATTCCACAGATAAAAGACTTCAACATCGAGGGCCAAGGAGAATTTTGTTCGGTTATTAGCAAAGCTAGAAAACTGATAATTATGTGTGTCTATCGTACTTGCTTGGGAGAATTGAATAATTTTTTAAATATTTTGGAAACTGTTGTAGGATACCTTTTTGAGATGTATAAAAATTTTAAAATTGTGTTCTGTGGAGATTTTAATGTAAATTTTTTAGTTGATGATAATGAAAGAAATAGGTTGTTAGATGTGTTTACCTCTTTTAATTTTAAACCAACAATTTTTGAGCCCACTAGGGTGACTAAAAAAAGGCTTCCTGCTTGGATAACATCTTTATAAATTTCTTAAATTTTAAAGACAGCTCTGTAATTGTGTTGGCTCTTTCGGACCACTATGCTCAAAGTATAAACATAAATACTGCTAAAAATGATGGTGATGATGTTAATGTATATTTTACTGCTAGATATTTATCAGAAGCTCGGTTAGAGCAATTTTCTCAGGAGATTGTGGACTGGGATTGGCATGATGTGCTGGCGATGACGGATGCTAATCAAGCATACTGTCATTTTCTTAGTGCAATAACAGAAAAATTAAATTTGATTTTTCCGAAGAGGAGAGTTAAAGGTAAGAAAAATCTTTCAAAAAAATGGATAACAAATGGCATAAAAGTATCTTGTAAAAATAAAAGAAGGCTCTATTTGAGAATGATTTCAGAAGAAGTAACTGAATATTTCTATAAAAAATATTGCAATATCCTAAAAACTGTAATAAGAAAAGCTAAACAGTTGGGAAATAAAAATTTTATAGAAAGTTCTGGTAACAAAACAAAGGCCACTTGGAATTTAATTAAAAAATAACAAACCCCACTTCGAAAAAAACTTCCTTATTTAACAATTTTAGTTATAGTACAGAACAGGATCTTTTGAATAAGGTAAATCATTTTTTCATAAATATATGTCCCGATATTAAACATAATGGTAGAATTGATTATTCAAAAACTAATATAAACGTCAACAGCATATTTTTTGAGCCAGCAACAACTCATGAGGTTCTTAGCTGCATAAAGAATTTAAAAAATAAAAAATCGGTGGGATATGATGATATTCCAGTTGCTTTACTTAAGAGAGTGGCTGATAGTATTGCAATTCCTCTAACACACGTCATAAATCTTATGTTTCAGACGGGTGTGTTTCCTGATGAACTAAAAAGAGCATTAGTAAAACCTATCCATAAAAAAGGTGTGGTAGATAAACTTGACAATTATAGGCCTATATCACTATTCTCGAATGTCAGCAAGATATTTGAGAAGATGGTCTTCACCAGGCTAGTACGCTTCATGGAGGCACACTTTATAATAAGTGATATACAAAATGGCTTTCGCCATAACAAATCTACAATTAGGGCAATATATCAGACTCTACAAAAAATTCTGGTGTCCTTAAATACAAATAAAACAACAATGGCCATGTGTCTTGACCTGTCGAAGGCATTCGACAGTGTCGATCATTCTATATTGTGTAACAAGTTTGAGAGATATGGGATGAGGGGAGTGGCATTGCGCTTGATTGGGTCGTATCTGTCGGAGCGTGAGCAGTGTGTTGTTGAGACGAATAATGGTGAAACACATAGATCACAGTTTTCACATATTAGGAAGGGTGTCCCCCAGGGCTCAATTTTGGGACCCTTACTCTTCATTTTGTATACAAATGACATTGCTTGTGCTGCTGGCTGTGGTATGATTTTGTATGCTGATGACACCTCCCTGATCTACAGTGAGAACAGTTTGAGGGCATGTCAGGATAGGATAGCTGAGACTCTGGACTCACTTGGGGACTGGTTTGTTTCTAATAACCTGCTTCTGAATGTTTCTGAGACTCAGTTGCTGCACTTTTCCCTGACACCAGAGGACAATCTTCTTATCAAATGCAATGATACAGAACTTAAAGCAGGAGAGAGTATTTCTTTTCTGGGCGTGTTGCTGGATCAAAAAATAGGCTGGAAACACATAAAATTGGTAGCATCTGGTATCAGCAGATACGCATATGCATTAAGAGTAATCAGATATACTGTCGGACAGCAGGCAGCACTTACAGCATATCATGCCTATATCCAGTCTAGGGTAAACTACGGTATTATTTTTTGGGGAAACTCGGTAGAATCTGACCGTATATTCCTACTTCAAAAGAAATGTCTTCGAATATTGTTTAATATGGGATACAGGGATCATTGTAGAAATGTGTTCATTGAAAATAGTATTTTGACTTTCTATGGCTTATATATTTTTGAATGTGTTAAGTTTATAGTAAAAAACTTTCCACTCTTCGGAGATCTACAGGGACAACACCAGCATGATACTCGATTTAAAAGTAACTTGAGAACTGAAAAGGCAAATTTCTCCTATATTCAGAGAAATGTAATCTTTAATATATTAAAGGTCTGGAATATACTTCCTATAAACTTTAGAGATCTACCAACTAATAGGATGTTGTCTAAGCTAAAAGGGTTTCTAATAAAAAAAGCTTATTATAACCTCAATGAATTTTATGAGGATCAGGAAGTGAGTTCCCTGATATGATGTTCTTTGTGATCATGTTTTGTATAATATGTGTATAAGAGGGTAAAAAAACGCAATTATTTTGAAGTTTATTTTTTTTTAATTTTATTAGTGTAATGTCTTACAAACTTATGTATTTATGGTTTTAGCTACATGTCAATTTTATTCCAAGTGTTAATATTGTAGAAGAAAGTAGGAGTTACAAACTATTGTTTAATTCAATCCAGTGTAAGTTTTAAATTGTAAATTTTAAATTTTAATATGTATTGTTACTTGTATGACACGATCTATACGTTAAGCGTAATTTTTGTAAAAAAAAGGATCTAATAAAGAATTAAGTAAGTAAGTAAGGTAAAAACTTAACACGCTTAGGTATTACATATATTTGTTATTTTTTCTATACAAATTTTACATCATTTTGTCGACAATTCTTAAATTTTGAGAGAAAAAAATGTGTCAGTAGAAAGTTATAATCATTTGATTTTTTTGAAACCTGATAATATATAATTTAAAAAAAAATTCAAATGACTATAACTTTCTACTAACACATTTTTTTCTCTTAACATTAAAGAATTGTCAACAAAATGATGTAAAATTTGTTTAGAAAAAATAATAAATAAAATACCTAAGCCTGGTAATATTTTACCCTGGTGGGTCAATACAAAATTCAACTTTTTTTCGCAAATTACAAAATAGATTTTTTATTTACCAAAACATTCCTAGTAGGCTCACTATTAAAAAATCTGAACTTGGCATGGGTCCCATAAGTAGCAACAGAGATATACAACTTTAAAATTTCACGGACCACTCCTGCTGTTCAGCAACACCCGAAAGAACTTTTTCGTGAAATTGTTTTTTTCAAATTTCTCAAACAAATTACAAATAAAAATGACTTTTTACAAATTAATAAAATAGCTATTGGCTCTTCAAAAATCCATAAAAGTTTAATTTGACATACCTGTTAGTATCGCTTATCGGGATAAGTACCTACCTAGTAGTCACTTTTGCTAAATTAATAAATAATAAGTAGTTGATTTTAGGGACTAGGAAATTTATTCACATCGTTATGAATACTAACAAACAGTAAATATTTATTTTTCTGTAATAAACAAGCAAAATTATTTAAGATAACTTGTTAATTAATTCATCTTTATTTATAGGTACTTTCACACAGTCCCAATATTTAGGTAAGTGAATAGTTTTTAAAAAGTTGTGTGAAATATAGACATTTCTTTTACTGTTGCAATTAAGGCGCACCTTACACGATCAATAATACTGACAATATGTCATTAGATTGACAAAAATATTGACCGTGTAAGGTCAATATATTGATAGATTGATGAATTGAACTGACGCGAATTCGAATTTCCGCATATCAGGCATCAATATCAGCGAGTAGGGGGATACTGTCAGTATTACTGATCGTCTAGGGTGCGCTGTCGATATTGGATGAATCCTTAGTGTAACGTCAGCTGCTGTCAACAATGAAAGCAGCAAGCATGCTTTTTTAACCAATCTTTCATCCAGGGCTTACACTTTACTGTACGTTTTATTCCTAAACTTAAAATTATCGTAATATATGCTCTCTGTCGAAGATCCATTTTCAACAGGCACGGATAATAGTAGGTTATGGACTGAAGGAAATATTGACAATAATACTTATTGGGTAAGGTTGAAGAATGAAGAATATTGATACAGGGATTGAAGTGGATTGTTGAAATATTGTCAGTATTGATTGATATGAATATTATACCGTATATACCGTGGAAGGTACGCTTTACAAGACTAAAGGTACATATTCTTTCTAAATTTTATTAGTATTTAAAATTATTATTTTTGCAATTTATGTGACTGTACCACTACTTCTTTTAGTTAAAGCCGGGTTTATTCAACTTCCTAATGGCTAATTGTTAACTTTTTATTCCCAATTCATAAAAATTAAAAAGAAAAAAGTATTTAATTATTTTATCGGCAGCGATTATACGATTTGCTTGGTTCTTAATTCGTAATTTAGTCCTTAAAGAATGACCTCAAAAATTCCAAATTTTCAAATTATAAGCATTTAAGAATTACAAGTTAGGAAAATCAACGATACGCGCATACGTGATCTCTTTTATGCCGTTGACATATAGAATGTAGTTTTAACACAAATTTGTTTTTCAAATTGTATCCATTTTTGCAGTCTAAATCAAATAAGATATCCAATTAAAAAAAAAACAGAAAATATTTGCGGGTTGCAATCACCTTGTCCCAAAGCTGCTTAATAATTATTAGATATTATTAGGTAATTAGGTTAGGTAATTATTAGCTACGAATTAACAAATATGCACTATAAAATAAGAGTTCTGAGTTAGGGATTAACGAATTACATAGGTAAACCCGGCCTAAAACCTTAAAAACTTGACAGTCGGCATCAAGTGTGATACTGCTGCCAAACGTCACAGAAAAAGTTATATATCAGGAATTATATCCAAATATCAAAATGTTTAAAAAAAGTTTTTCAATATTATTGTTTTTTTTTTTGGCTTAAAAAGTCGTAGTTTTTGTCAGCTTGTGAGGAGAAAGCTCCTGTTTCTCGTTAAAAAAAGTTTAATGTCTTAATATGTATATACAATTTTATGAAAGTTAATTCCGGGAGTGTTGCCCCACTTAACTTGAAAAATTCGTTAACCCTTCATATTTTAGACAAAAATAAAAAAATTAAAATAGAGTATACTCCAATGACTCAATAATACATAAAACATGTTGATTTTAAAAAAGAAATATCAGTGACTGGTTTATAGGGTAGGAAACAATATGGCGTTTTTGGCCATCTCTCCCGATAATACGGGTGAGATGCCCTACACAATCGGGATTGATGCCCCAGGTTCAAAATGTTGAAGAGAATAACAAACAAAACGTTGAGAGCAACCAAAGTTTATTCATATTGAAATCTTTAAAAAAAAATCACGACAAAACACAGGGGGAACTAAAATCTAACTCAATTAAAACATTGTTTTTAAATTTTTCTTAGCCTTTTCGGCCCTTTTCTCTGCTCTTCCACAAATGTTACACTTAATGCCATAAAATGAACATGTTTCATGATACCATTTTTGACATGCCATGCACTGTATCCAATCCATAGTCTCTGTTGTTTCGAAATACCGTTCTAAACATTCTACGCATTCTTCGGAATCAGATTTATGGCGGTCTTGCATCCTAGCGCTTTTAACTTTTCTTGCAACTTCAGACAAAGGCTCATTATCTGACGTTTCGGAGTCTTCTAACTTTTCATCTGTGTTATTATTCGTCTTATATTTCTTTTGTTTTGATACCTAGTATCTCTTCATTTAAGAGTTGAGCAGTTTGTTTTTTTCTTTCGGACGGTTTAATGACTGGAACGGGAGAAATTTCATGAAGAAATTTGCTAGGCGTCGTTTTAGATTTTTCATTTCTTCCCTCAGGAAATGTGGATTGAAGCGTCCTAGGAATAAATTCTGTTGATGGCCCAGGAATTGGTGACTGTCGTTCATGAGCAACTGGTTGTGGAAAGTTTTCAGCACTGGCAGAAGATGCTACATCAGTTATTGCATAAAAATGGTCTGGAATGACATCGAGGTTCAAAGGAAATATTCCCGTAGCTCTAAACTCTGAAAGTGCGGTTTCCATAGAAGCCGATTTTTCCCAGGCATTTCCAATTAATTGGCTAGCCTGAAGCCGCTTTAGCTGTCTTCCTGGGTGGTGTCTCATCCATTGTCGAGCTTCACGTTTTAGATTATATTTAAGAGATTTAAAAAATGCCCTGTCAAGTGGCTGGCTGGCAAGGCAAATTAACATAATATCATTTGTTTCGCCAAACTCCAGCATATCAAAAGAATTTGTGTGGGATGCATGCCCATCTAAAATTAAAATGCATTTTCCAGGAGGCTTACGAGGTACAAAGTGTTCCCTAAGCCACTTGAAAAATAATTCAGCAGTAATGTATGATAACTTAGGATTCATAAAAACTTTGGAACCTGGGGTAGTCCGTCTCCAAACTCTTGTTTTTCACGTTGCCCTCTAAAAATGACGACTGGTGGAAAAAACTTCCCTCAGCACTGCAACAAGCTATTATTAACGCGTTGTCACCCCTTTCGGACGAGATTAACGTATGGACGTCTTTAGTTCCTTTCGTGGCAATTACAGTGCCAGCTTCGTTATTTACTTGGAAACCGGTTTCGTCTATGTTAAATATATTTTCCGGTTTAATAAACAAGTTATTTTCCGTGTAACATTTTTGAAGCAAGGTAAAAAACTGGTTAGCTTCTTCTCTATTCATTCCTTGGCTTCGAGCAATAGATAAGCCCTGTGATTTTCTTACACTTAATTCCTCATTCCTTCTTAGAAATGAATTAAGCCAATCGTAACCAGCCATACCAGTATCACGATTAAACCGGTGATTGATTCCTAATTTTTCTGGAAACTGAAAGCTTAATATCCGAATGGTCTCTATATCTGGAGCGAATCCCGCCTTTTCCAGATTATGTTTTACCAGCCGTTTTTCATTTTCTATTCCTAAAACACCTTGGGGACCGAGAGGAACATTAGCCATAGTTCCCTGAACCCTTCTTATACGGAGTCTTCTCGAAGGAATACTGTATGCACGTGAAGCCTCATTGACTCTCATTTCGCCAGAATTTACACATCTTAAAGCTTCTTCTAGATCTTCTTGCTTCCATTGACGCCTTGGCTTGGCACCAGATTTTCTACTATATTGTGTAGGCATTCTTCAAAAAAAAAAATGGGAACTAGTTTAGGGATAGATGACCCAGGTCATCTCTCCTATTGTACGGGTGAGATGCCTCGGGGCGTATATCCTTTAACACGGTACAGATGCCCCACTAAGCCATCCACCTACCAACCGAAAATTTAACTCATACAACAAATATAACCTCACTTTAAGAATCATACTATTACATGACCACTGTTTATCAACACAAAATTGGCAGATATATAAAATAACTACATCCAAACATGTGATATATTATAATAACGACTTAATCGATATATAAATACCTCTCAACGGCTCTATTTCGTAAACAGAACGAGATACAAACATAACCACCTGCCTCGACAAATAGCTTTGTGTAACTGACGGGTTCGTACAAACCATTTACCGTTATTTTGGTTTTGGCGCGATATTTGAAAAATGGGGCATCTATACCGCTGGGGCAACACTCCCGGAATTACCTAATATATTTTATAACTTTTGTTCGACCTTTTACAGTAGCTCCAGACTGGGCGTTAAAGCGTCAAGCTTTTTTTTGTTTCAATCAGAGAATATTAAAAAAAAAATTGCGTGTCTTATTATACCCAAAAAAAAAAAACAAAATTAATGAACCCGCCACGATAAATTATTATACTCAGCATCAGCTAACATTTTAATAGCGGCCGTTGACACAATCATGTTATTTGCAGTAACATTCTGTTTACACAACTTAAACTTTGGTCACGGCCGGAATTCACATTTCAAGATTTATGACTGTTTAAATAGTGGAACAGAATCTTGCTGAAATTAATTTACTGAAAACGAATGTGTAGAAATATGACAAAATAATTGTACTAGAACTGTGAATAAGTTTAAATGATAGATATATATGTTACTAGTACATAATGCATAACTTTACCGGACGAGTCCTTGTTCATGTAATAAAGAAGACGAGTCCAATAAAGTGCGGTACGTACGAGTAACATACATCATTTTATGTTCTACTGCATGTTTTTTACTAAAATTCAAATCTTAAATTGCGATTTTTTTAAAATTTCCTCGTGTGCTCTTATGATGTTCCCATAGTTACTATATATTATCATTGTTGATAATGAGAATGACAATGAATAATCAAATAGCTTTTGTGTAAAGAAAAAGAAGAAAATGTTAAGTTGTTGGCAGCCAATGCGAAAGAAGTACTTTTACCTGAGAAGTCCAAAGCGTTGTACCAAAACGTACATTCCGAATATGGCAAGTGGTGTAAAAGTATGAGCATTTCAAAACTGATTGAGGACTCCATTTTAGCATATTTTGAAAGCAAATTCAAGTTCTTCAAAAGCTCTTCTTTATGGACCAAGTACTCGATGTTACGATCTACTGTCAGTTTAAATGAGAGAATTTCTAGGAGGGGGAGAATAGCTAGATTGCCAAGTGTGACACCTTAAATGAAAATTTGAAGGACACCAACTTAAAAAGTCTTTTATTCTAAGTAAAAAAAATGTAGACCTTTTTAACTCAAGCAGATGAAAAGTAATATTTATTAAAAAAGGTTATTCTTATATTTGGAATTGCAGGTGCCTACAGGCGCGCGGCGGCCCCAATTAGTTTCACTAGATTGAGATGTAGTGGAAGATTTTAAACTGACTTTCTAGTAAAACTATTTGTTATAAAGACAAAGAATCATCATATTGCCTGGAGAAATGGGAAATGTAAACTTACTGGAAATAATTCAAAAATACGTAAGACGTAGACCAGCCACAGCGTCGCGTCGCACAATCGATTTTTTTGTAAAGTATACAAAAGAAAAATGTACCGTGCAACCAGTTGGAGTTCAGACAATTGCTGTTGTGCCAAGTATTGTTGCAAATTATCTCAGACTGGAGAACCTAAAATAATAAACCGGCCACTGTTTTAGACGAACATCGGCAGGTCTTCTAGCAAATTCAGGGGCGAGCATGGAAAGTATAATGCGACACGGGGGATGACGCTCATCAACTGTAGCAGAAGGCTACATTGAGGAATCTGAAAGTAGCAACATAAATGTTGCCACCAGAATATTGGGACCACAATGTTCTTTCGAACCACCAAAAATGATACAAGTTCAGAACCTTCAGAATACCACCGTAGAAGACTCAGCTATTTGCTCTACCCCGAGCACGGGCCTCAATATTAGCTGTAATAAAAATTGGGTCATAAATATTCACTATCATAAAACATTAATTGCCATTTATGTAATTTTGTTCTATGTAGGTTTTAGTGACTGTTGTTTAAATAGTTTACTTACCGTTGTTAAAATAAAAATATTTTTTCCATTTTTTTGATAATTACAAACAATGCCATTTTGACGCCGTAGAACATAAACTATTTAAAAGAGTTACTAATCTCTTTTTAATGCGTCAACATTTATCACAAATGATTGTTTCTGGAGAAATCACTGATACAAATGTTTTTATCTTTCTGCAAGTTACTGTATTACATACATAATGAATGCAACTAATATGAAAGTAAAGTTATCATGCCAATATCAAATATCCAATAAAAGCAAATTTAAAGTTACCAAACCCACACTAATTGGCCTGGATGTACTAGGAATGTAGTTATCGTGATCCATAATAAATTAATAATATCTAAAAATGTTAATAAAAAGTAAACACACCACTCCAAAGATAATGATTTTTTCTGGAATTATGTAATTTGAGGCGTATATTACAACGCTGAATGTGCTGAATACAGTTAAAAACAATAGAACAAGTCGCGTCATTTTTGAGCGCGCCGGAGGTGCTTTATATGGGCGAGATTGTCAACGGTTACATTCTCTTCGTGAATAATATAGCCTCTAAAAAATATGGTAATTTAAAAGGAAAATTTTAAAAACTATAAGCTTTTCCACTAAACTACTCGTTCTAGGTTCGTAATTTACGCCGCAAAATATATAATTCCTATAACATTAATTAATTTCGGGGTAATGTTTGTCTAGATAATTGTTAAACAAATAAAATATGTTTACCTACTTACTTTCTAATAAATAAAAAACTTTGCAATGCACAAAGCCCAACAATATATTTCCAAAATGTCTAATAAGCAAAAAATAATCAAAATAATGACAAACTGCTTTCTGGAAACACCGAAAAGCCACATCAATATTCCTAAAAGCAAACTTTGATTTCACACATTATAAATCAAAATCGGACGAGACGGCTCTGTGAATAGCGAAGGAACGCGGAATAGAAAATACCGGCTAAAGACTGCCAGATAGAGATATGCCGCTGCAAAGGCGTAAGAAAGGATGCCCATATACACGGCATTCGATGTGAAGCGCTGCACCTGTTCATGGTTTTCCGGCTGCAAGGATTAGATGTGGAATATCGTCTTCGTCGTATCGTATTCAGTTTATATGGAATATTGTTACATATTTACAATATAACCTTAAGAAAATTTGTTTTGGTAACAAAATTTAAAATTTTTAGTGACGAAATAAATGTAGAAATTTAAGGCTTTACACGATATCCTTTTGGACCTGAGTATTGAAAGGATGAATCTTTATTTGTGTGGTTTTAGAAATAGATATAGGTAACTAATACTAAAATGTCCAAGTAAAAGATTATTTATACAATAAAGGCTAATTTTCTGTCGTAAGAGGATTTTGATATTATCATTTCGCATGCAGGGGTCACTTCAAAATAATTTATAAATAAAATGGCCAATATCCATTAGCATGGAAGAACAAGTCTCAATAGAGTTTAGACCCTTTAATATTCAGGCCCAGGTATAATCCATTAAAATATAAGACCAACCTATTAAGTTGTCTGTTTATCAAGTAATAATAATAAAATCAATATTCCAACTTGGTTCATACTTTTATACAGTGGCTATAAATCCCAACAGTCAAGAGTCAAACCTAAGAAATTATGTAACTTTTGAGTGGAATTCATTTACATATATACCTGTTACTTGTTTCCTTTTCGGTTAAAACAGCATGATATAAAAGCTTAATGTCGTTTAATGGACAAAACCATACTCAAAAGTCACTACTTATTTTTGAAGTCGTATTTCTTCAAATCAACATAAAATTTTAGTCATGTAAAGGCATAAAATTTCAGCTTCTTTAGTATTTAATAGAGTAAGAAAAGGAATAAAACGATAGCAATCCACTGAAAGTTTTTAATGATATAAAAAATGCTTAGTGCTCTTTTACTAAACCGCCGGCAAGCCTACAGTCTTTGAGAGATTAAAGAGGGTCGATGTTAAATAGGGCTTGACACACTTTGACAAAAACTGAAATAGGTTTTCGAATGGTTTTCTAGAGCTAAACCGAGTCAAAAGTGTAACAACTGAGAGCAAAGTGCTACATTGTCAATCGAGAGTGTAAGTATTTGATGTTAAACACTCGAGAGCGACAATAACACTGTGGTTGAGTTACACACAAGAAAATTTTCCACACCCGCGTGTTTCGTGGCAAAAAAATGTACATTTAATTTAACAATTTTTATTATTAAATGTAAAAGTAACTTGTTATCTTTTGGATCATCATCATAGAATCCAAGCAATTGAACGTTCCATAGAACAGTTCATGATACAAATAAAAGAAGATATGATACCGCGCAGGTAGGCGGGGCCATTTACGTCACGCCGTGATCAATTCTGCGATATTTTGTAAACGAAACACGTCTTTTTTAAGATCACGTTGCGTTTTCAACTATTTTTTGGTGTTTTATATTACTTTTAGGAGTTTAAAAGTAAAAATGAGATGTGCTGTGTATGGTTGTGATGTGGACAATCAATAAATCAATTTATGTATTTAGCCCTTTATTTATATGAGTATTTTAAATCATATACTATAAAATTTGTATTATAAGCAGGAGGCAAAGTATATTGCCAATAGAATTTACATAAAATCGCCTATAACTAACGTAACCTCTATATTGCGCGTTATAAATTTCAAAAATAGGACACAGCGTGACGTCATGCGCGAACCCGGACGAATTTGACACGGTTTGGTATCATACCTTCTTTTATTTGTAAAAACGCGGTCTACCTCCGCGGTCAGTGGTCCTGGATGGCCGCGGACTGTCCGTCAAACTGTAACATATGGCGGGCGATTATCCCACCACCAACGCCTCGGGCCAGCGACAAATCCCGGCGGCAAGTTCGGACTTGTGTTTAAAGGCAGATTTGTAGCGGCCATTGATTATAACAATGGACGATTTTACGGAAATTTTAATTAAACGTCTCCGTCAGTATCCATTTTTATATAATACGCACAGCCCACACTACAAAAATATTACTTTGAAGTAGACATGGAAAAATCTAGGAGAAAAATTTCGAAATGCACTGACTAATGAATTCTTTCTAGAGGCACAGGGAAGTATAGAATGGGAACCTCTTTCTGTCCGAGATTTATTCTGTGATCGCTGACCCCCGGTAGACCACGATTTTCCAGATCGCGCCAACGAACAGTGTTTCGTCTATAATATACCAACTGGACATAATAACAAATTGACAAAGTCTTGGGATAATGCCCCTGCGTCATGTTAATAGAATCGGAAATTTAACTGGAACTGTTACGGAAAACTGATTTTTAATTCCCTAAGCTAATACTGCATTGCCTATTTTTTAGCAGTGTTCCAGGTCTAGTTTTATCTGGGGCAATGTATTGTTATCGGCATGTATATTTTAAGGGGCAAATAAAGTTACATGCGAGTATGCCTTTCTGTTATTTTTGTGTTTGCATCAGCCTGAATAGGCAATATGCATGTTTTTAAATAAATTCGAAATATTTTTTGCTGTATTCTCTACATAAATTAAATATGTTGTTTTTGACCATTTATTTTGGATTTTATTAAGATATAAAAATATTTTCATTTACAAACTGTCATACAAAATTCAAAACTTGCGAAACGTGATCCTATTGATTGTGACGTAACATGATATGTAAACAAAAGTGCTATTATGACTGATGTACTATAAATTCTAGTGGTAAATTATTTTCTTGGTTATTTGTCGAAGATTAGGTGTTTTTGTGGATAAGAAAAATTACATTTGAATAAAAAGATTGATCAATAATGAAAGCACGGACAATCGGATAATTTGCGAGCAAACGAACCCATTCTATGACTATGACTGTTTAATAAACAGTGTTTATGTTTCAAATCCTAATGTTTCAAATCCTATGTTTCAAATCCTAACTTTACCTACATCTGCAGAAATTAAAGGAGTAAATGCCTAAAGATATTTTGCACTACTTTCTTCTGGCTTCGGCTGTTTTTGACGGAAAAAGAAAAAACAGTGTTCGCTCGCTCGTGCTGCATAATCTCACTCGTTTTTAATGAGCTCCTTACCATCCTTGTTATGTAATACACTATTACATTTAACCATATATGCTGATAAATGTTTTTATAAACATTTTCATGTGGGTCAAGATATACATCTTTAAGGATGTGAGCCGCGTCCTTTTAAGAAAATTAAACCTATTTATTTGGAAACAAGAAAGTAGTAAAAGTTTAATCAAGAAAGACACTCTTTACTATTAAGTGGTTTCAAGAGGTAGTTATTTTATCGACATATATGTAACTGGGTCGCTATAACTGATATTTCTCCTTTTAATCGAATTTAAGACGTGACTTAGAGAAAATATCATAGAAAAGACGAATTAATCTGTCTATTACAAATAATTGATTTTAAATATACGAGTTATTATTAGTTTCAATATTCTTATCTTCGCTAGCCTTACACTTATTATTGATATTCCATATATTCCTGTATACAGGGTAAGTTTTTGAACACCTGACATTGGCTATCTTTTTTATTTGAAAAGCTAAGCTATTACTTCCAAAAGCAAAGTTGTATGAATTAACATAACTAAGAAAAATCAACAAATTTTTTTTAGCGTTGTCAGATTTCACACTAACCACTTCAATAAAAATTGTTTAAA
The DNA here is from genome assembly GCA_963971165.1 of Philopedon plagiatum. Classification (NCBI taxonomy): domain Eukaryota; kingdom Metazoa; phylum Arthropoda; class Insecta; order Coleoptera; family Curculionidae; genus Philopedon; species Philopedon plagiatum. The sequence continues at coordinate 63,029,978 of OZ020195.1, read as the reverse complement.
TGGCAACACTTTTATCATTATTAAAGATTTTAAAATTATGAAAAAAAAAATGTGCAGTAACAGTTCTTTTATTCGAGTAGATGTTTTTGAGCAATCGGTAGAAAAAAACATTCAAATAATAACATTACACCCGATATATTGGAAAATGTTGACAATAACATTGTAAAACGGAGCTTCTGGTGTACACTGCAAGGAGGGCATCAATTTGAGTATTTATTAAAGGAAAGTTAATAATTTTTTTAATTTCGTTTGTTATTATCATTCTTTAATTTTTTTATAAATAAAATTGGTGCTGTGTTGTTCGTAAAAAAATTTTTTGAAACCAATAGACTCCGGATTATTTTAATTTTTTTTCGACCGATTGCTCCAAAACGGTTAGTCGAATAGCTGCATATTTTGTATTCAAAATTTTAAGATCTCTTGAATAATGATAAAGAAATGCGGTGTTGCTATTTAAAAAATATAATTTAAGTGGCTGCTGTAAAATCGGACAACGCTTGAAAAATTTTTGTTGATTTTTATAGTTAGGTTTCATACAACTTTGCTTTGGAAGTAGTGGTTTATCTCTTTAAATAAACAAGTTGGCCTCTGAGAGTTTTAAAAAACTTACACTGTATGTAGCGTATGCATAAATTCTTGTGCCACATGAAAAAAGTTCTTTATTAGTTGTTTTCGAAAAAAAGTATTTAAAGAAAAGGGTTCTTTGCCTAAAATTTCAAATGCCGCCATTAAAACTAACTTATATTGATTGTCCTTCGATTTAAATATTGTAGTTTTTTTTTTAATTTTGTACTCTTAACAAACCCAAGTAATATTAAATGATCGTGATTGTGTACACAAGGCGATCAATAAATTTAAAAGCTGTTCAACAATACTAATAATTTTAAAAAGTATCTTTTTATTATATAGATCATTTGATTAATAAAATAAGCATAGGTAAATGTATGAAAATTTTTTATTAAATTATTACAGGAATAACAATTATCTGGTAATAGTAAAAACACAATAAATAATATTTACAATATGTTGAATAATAATAATAATAATAAAAAAGATTGTTCTCAAAATATTTACACGACTATTTTCTTCGTTTTAATTTAACAAGCGGATGTCAATAAAAGTTACAGAAAAGTAATATTAGCTTTGTTCGCGGTAAGGATTCAGAACGGATTCGGGACTATTCGCATGCGCAGTTGAAATAATGACGTTCGCTGATCACAAAATTCCGGATTTCTAGTTACAGTTCCGTGTTCGCGGAGAAGCAACATTCGGTTCGAGATCCATTCTGAACTGATTCTATCGGTTCTAGGGATTTAACAAGAACCGTAAGTTCGGACACGCCCCCTATCAAATTTATATGATTTCACGATTGTGTTTGTTTGGTTAGGAATCCAAAGTTTATACTGAAACAGATTTTTTGCATAAGGTGATTTGGATTTTATTGTAACTGCCCTATGCCCATGTCCTATTGCCGCCAAAACCAAAAAAATACATTGACAGTAGACAATCCCAAATAATTCTAGTTCCGATGTTCCGAAATCGTTCGCGGTAAAAACAAATCCTGAATCGGTTAATAATTAAGCATGCGCACTACGACAAACCTGAATCAGTTCTGATCTCGTTCTGAATCGGTTCGGAATGTCTTCCGCGAACAAAGCTATTATCAATAGGTTATGTTCTGTGCATTTTACTTAGGAAATAGTCTTATTAATTAATATTGGTGCATCCTATTTTTCCTATAAAAAAATTGATGCACTTGTTATATGATAATTTTGAAGTAGGCGTCAGAGCTTTAAAATTTTACAAATTAACTACAATGCTTTCCAACCAGAAAAACGCACTCAGTCTTTTTTAGGGCTAGCTCATTTATCGGCGAGTGGGCTTGGTTAAAACAAAAAACGTCACCTGTTTTACTAGAGTTAAAGACAGTGACTGCTGATTTACGCAAAACAGGTAATTTTGTAGGCACTTCACGAAAAGAAAACACCCGAATTAATAGAAGTTTTTCTTTTTATTCAACTCCTCAATATAAGAAAAAATATAGACGAAATTTATTTACGTAGTTAAAGCCAAAATAAAAATCTTTACTCTCATAAATTTAATAATATGACCGATGGCGTAAATGGCAACCAAGAAAAGGGTTATGTAACTAACTTATTAAATTATTATTACTATTTGCTCTAAATTAGCACATCCATATTAAGGTACAGTAGAAAGGACAGAACACAGCTATTAGAAAACATCTCTGTATGGTTTGGCAACCAGCTGAAAAATGTTAGGCACAAGTAGAAGTGCAGGTTAGGTTAGGTTAGACCGCCAGCGCAAAAACTGCCCATTTTTGTGTTTTTTAGGCACACGAAAAGTTTTAAAAAACAAATATTTTTTCAAATATGTACATAGAGGCGTATTTTTTAATTCTTTAAGAGATGGAGTTAAAAATGACCATTTGCATTAACGGTTTGAATTTTAATTTAATATACATTATTTTTATAATAGGATTACTGGGGTTAGGCAACTTTTGCGCTGACGGCCTCAATTTACTTACTAGTTTGCTGTTTACTAAAATATTATAGATCTGTGTGAACTGTGGAGTTCTTAAAACTGTAGCTTATTGTAGAGGCAAATAAAGTTATTGTTAAAGTAAACGCTAAGTGTTTGAGCCAGATAGAATGATAAAGCCAAGCATAATATCTTATATGAATCTCGTCAGCTAAACTAAGCCGAAGGGGCCTGATAACAAAGTATGGCTCAGTGCCAGTAAATTAGTAACTTTACTGTTAAGTAACACGGATGACATCTGTGCTCAATGTGGCTCTCCTGAGATCCAGTGAGGCTGAAGTATTCCGAGGAAAAGTGAAAATTAAAATTAAATTGATAATCGTAAGAACAACAAAACTAAGTTTTGAAATATATTTTGTCTTCTACTTTCTTGTAAATAGTAAAGAAAAGCCTAACTTAAATATGTGCTCTTTTCAATAGAACCAAATTCATTTAAGCGTCACGTTCCAAGAAAAGACTATTTTCAAAACCAGTATATCGCAGAAATATCTAATAGGTACGTATTTTACATAAATCTTTCAATTTTAGATTTTTTAGTTAATTTTGAAGTAACGGCTTATGATGGGATATGTTATAACATTACCCTTACATAACAGTCAGTAATTTTTGATATTGCCTCTATGTGATTTAGAAAGTAGTTAAGTTTCAATACTTTAGGATTTTTCGAAAGAAATATACTTCTAATGAGGATAAGATGCAAAGTTTTTGGCCCGAAAATGTAAAGAGCAAAATATTGGTTAAAAAATGTTCTTATTTTTCTGCATAGTCTCTGTGTAGTTCAATTTAGCGATGTTCAAGGGCTTTTATACCATCGTTATAGGCTTTTGTGTATAGCTCGTCGAAATAGATGCTCGAGGTAGCGACCACTTCTGAATTTGACGCGAAACTGAAATCCGATGAGTTGAAATCTGTCCAATAAGGTGCATGAGGAACAAGACTAACGCCTAACTCATGAATTTGTGGCAAGGAGCATTGTCCTGGCATTCTCTTCATGGCTGTGCTGAGACGTTTTTCGCATATATTTTGGTTTAGTTGTTCAAGTTAGCTCGTATACTATTCTGAATTTATTGTTTTCCCCTTTTTAAGGTAATCCCTACAAATAATGGCCAATGGCATCCCAAAAAAAAACGGCCGCCATAACTTTTCCGGCAGATGGAATTGCCCTTGCCTTGCTTCCGCATCCCGTCCCGTTCATCCCTTGCTGTCCACTGTTCTTATTGTTACTTGGTCTCTAGTGTGCAGTGGCGGATCCATGTCTCATCGACAGTAACAAATCGGGGTAGAAAGTCAGTTTAGTTTTACAGTAATAAACAGTGGTAAACATTTTTTCTGAAATGGTCGCGCAGATGATTTTTACTCTGGTGATAGCAATCTCGGCACCCATTGAGCGGATAACTTCCTCAAATTTAACACTTTACATAAAATATGGTGCGTCCGCTCTTTCGATGGCCTATAGCCTCAGTCATCTCACTCAACTTGAGTCGATGGTCATTTGAAATGATTTTATAAACTTTTGGCACAATTTATTCAGAAGTTGTCAGAACGCAGGGCATCTTTAGTGCTCGTACGACCACGTTTAAAGTTCTTACTGTTAAAAATGAATATCTCCGTAGAAATATACCTTTAATAGACTACTTAATGCACTCTCTTGACACAATAACTGTGTAGGCCAAGCAATAGAGCGATTTGTCGTGACATTCATCCTGTTAGAAAACCGTCTGTGTCACCATCTAAAAGACCATCCGTAGATGATTTCTGTTATATTTCCAAATTTTTTCCATTAATTTGCTATAAACATTTTTAAGCAAAAAACGCGATTTTTTTAGTTTTTTGCTTATAAAATGGAAAGTAATGAACTAATCTTAATGAGTAAATGGACGATTTATAGAGAATAGAAATACGAACAAAATTAGAGATCGAGCGTCCCGATCGGATATGTAGCAACGGAGAAAATCCGGAAAAACCGGAAAATTTAGATTTTTTTTGTTAATTCATAAATCGGCCATTTTTAAACGTAGACGGCTCAAACTTTGGAAAAATGTAGTAATTTATAGCTACTTTATGTGTGCAAAACCCCGACGCTGTCCAACGATTGGTTTTGCCACTATCGTCATTTTAATTTTTCAATACACTATTTTGCAACAGGTCTGGATGCTCTATGGATCGTCCGATTTTAATTATTGAAACGTATTTGAAAAGTACTAGTTTAATTCAACAAAATGTATATTTCAATTTTTCCATAAAATGCTACGAAACCGGTTGAAAATGCACGTAAAGATGCGTGAAAAAGGCCGAGCGCGCGAATATTGGTTCCCCTTCGCTCCGCTGCTCTCCCCGCTACTCTCCCCGCTACTCGACCGCTTTTGCGCGCTCGGCCATTTTCACGCATCTTTACGTGCATTTTCAACCGGTTTCGTAGCATTTTATGGAAAAATTAAAATATACATTTTGTTCAATTAAACATATAAAAATGTTTATAACAAATTTAAGGAAAAAATTTCAGAGTTGGAAATATAACAGGAATCATCTACGGATCGTCGTTCAGATGATAGCACAGGCGGTTTTCTAATAGGATTAATGTCAACAAATTGCTAATATTTTGCTCTGTTGCTTGGTCTAGTGTACTAACGAGGAGTGCGTAAACACGTGCCAGTATTATGCTGAAAACTTTTCACCCCATCTTTATTTCATAATGTTATTAATTTAAAAGCAATATATTTCTAGTGCTACAATATTGTTACAAAATAAATATCTTTTATTTCAAAAGTTTCCCTTGATTTTAATGGAAATAATATAGGTTAGAGTTAAACTTCATAAATAACTTTCCGATAAGCCTGAAAGTTAGTTTTAGAATTAATTTAAACTTAGTTATGGATGCATTGAGATAGAAGTATCTATATATGATTGAGAGCAAACACGTGTCTGGATAATCCAACTAGTTTCCGGTAAAGTAAAATGTTTTGCTTTCAGTTTGATGTGGAGTAATTGTTGTAGAAATATACTAACTAGGTAGTTTATTCGGACGGGACGCTAATATAGAAACACCTAATTAAATTCAAAAGTTTATTACGTCGTTGGTGTAGTTAATTAATGGGAGTTACACAGTTGGGCCCTTTTACCTGGGATTCAGTCAAACGTCTTTAATCCCACACAACAGTTGGGCCCGATATATACTTATCCCTTTAAGAGTGTTTATGACAAATATTATAATTATTTATTATGTTTGGGTATACAGGGTAAATAAAAAAGTTTTGAAAATTTGTAATGTTTATTGTGCAAAATAAATTCACAATTTTAAAAATTAATAATATAATACAGTTTACAAGTATTGTTTTACATAATATAATGTGATTAATCAACTAGGCGCGTATTTACAGGAAACACATTTTATAAAACTTGTTCTGTCGATTTCATTTGACATATATTCCCGTATTTTATTTTCTACAAATTGTTTTTTCTTTCTAATATCAGCTTTTAGAGCTTTTGGAAATTTGTTTGCTGTTACAATTTTAATATATGTTTCGGTTTGAAAATTTAGCAAAATAACTACAAACTTAAATATACTTGGGTGGGAATGATAAAAACTGTTATTAAACTTTGAGTGAAACGATTCACATGCATTAGTTGTTCGATATAATGAAGATGAAAGATTAGCCCAAATGTTTGGTGGGAATTGTGAACATTCATCTATATAAGTATCTACTAAATAGTCACAAAATTGTTTTAGCCTTTCATCTTCTGGCAAGTCACTAACTAAGTCAAAAGTAAAACAATCACCCACTTCATTAGGTTCTAAAAATTGAAGGCCAAAAAAGTACTTTAGTTTTTTTCCAATTTCATAATTATTTTTGTATTCAGTACTTAATCCAAGTGCCTGCAGTTTTCTGAACCATGCCTGTGACAGATGAAATCTACAGCCTACAATTGTTGATTCAGGCCAAGTAAAAGTAACAGCATTATGAATGGCTACTTCAAAATCTATCACTACATTTTTTGGGGATAGTATTAAGTGATTTTCGGCACATTTTTCAGTCAAAAGATTAAATAGGTTTTGATATAACAATTGTTTCTTACTAGGTAATAGACAAAAAACTAAAGGTACATAATGACCATTTTTGTACCCATGAAGGGTAAAAAATTGACAAAAAAACTTAGCACAATAATTAAAGGTACCGTCCATAAAAATAGTTTCTACAGAGCAAAGAAAATGCAGGTTTGTACGACAAGAAAATATTACAATTTTATGTTCCTCGCTATTTACCATCAAAAATGATTCGTCCTTGGATGTTTTTGGTGACAAGTTCTTTAAAGAACAAAAAACTTCGTCTTGATTCCTAGGCAAAGTGGAAACCTGCGACTTTCTACACTCATAAATATTTTTTCACATTCAAAATTTGTGGTCGGCGTGTAGAGTTTAGCGGGACACTTGGTTTTTTTATTTACACATCTCCAATACAAAGTGTTATCTTTTAAAATTTTGCCCACACAAAACTTAAAACAACATACGACTAACAGTCGCTTTCCTTTTTCACTTAACATTGTTTGAACTTCCATCGTTTATAAAACTCAGAAAAGAACTGACAAAAATGAATAAGTTGTCAACATTTAAGGACCTGTGAGCACCCTGTATTGGTACCTTAACTAGGTACTTCTAGGAATATCGTACTACACCTTTTCAAGTGTAATAAAACCGCTAATACCCTCATTTGCATATCGGGGCCCAACTGTTGGGTGTAATCATCCGATTACCTGCAAAAGGGCCCAACTCCCTAGCGTCCTAATTAATAACAACACGCTATTAACCTGATCGAAATGTCATGATTATATTTGAAAGCGACTTTACCTTTCTATTTCTAATAAGTTGCTTGGACAAGGTATCTAAAAAAGAATTGTCAAGATTTCCCGTACCCTTATTTGCGTTCAGTAACCCAATATTTCGGTATAACTTTATGGGACTCAAACCACCGGATTAGGCATGCTTTTTAACATAAAAAAGTTATATATGCCGACTTTTAGTATTGGTCTAGACCAGAGGTCCCAAGATTTTTTTCCGTGTAAACCAGTTGCCGAATTATTTTTTTCCGCAGACCCCCTGCCCCCTGCCTACTTAATATTGAATTTTCCTAAACTTTATAACGTCAAATGTGTTTTTCACAGCTGACACAGTGCTGATCACTTTGGTAGGATTATTTTTGTAAAGTGGATTGCTGTAAAAACAGAAAAATAAGTACTTACTTACAATTTTTATTCAGACCATTATTGAAACGATCGAATTGACAATCTTAAAATTTTATGTATATTAAAAACTAGATCACAATAACATTGTGAATACTTTTGTGAAATAAACCAGTAATGGGATTCCAATAAAATCAAACGTAAATAGCTCAAAATCTAAAAAAAAAATCATTAACCAAATTATAAAATTAAAATTCTTCTTAAAATTGAACATCAAAAGCAAGTGAGTATTTAGATGTTGGATGAAACAAATTAGAAATTCTTACAATTTACATAAAATAAAACATTAAGGTTCAAAATAAAAAATACAAATATGTAAATAATACTGTTAATGGAGGGATGAACCTGATGCTCTGATAGAAAGTGTTTAATATTTGGCTCCAAATGAGTGAGGTATAGCCTCAAATCTCCACGTTCACTTATTTGCAACCGATTCCTTTTTTTCGTAAGAAGATTGGTTACCGCACTAAAACTCTTCTCCACGAGATATGAAGATGACTGTGGGTGGAGCCCCATTTACATCTCGTGGACCCCTAAATTTCTTTGTCGCTGACATGGACCCCCTGCAAGTCGAAATCGATCCCTAAGGGTTGATATCGACCACTTTGGTCTAGACTATAGTTGTAGCAAAAAACCGTAAAAAAAATGGAAATATTAATATCAATAACTTTTTTTCGCACATTTAAAGCCTAAATATTTCTTTTTAATTTAAGGCTCCTATCCTTTTTTGCACAAGTATAAATAATATCATACAAATTTTCCCAACTTGTTAAACAGTGCATACTATTAATATTTTGCTTTTATTTTTAACTTGTCTCCACTCGCTTATATAATGAGCTATTAAATATATTCTTGTACCAAAAAGAGCAAAAATTCATTTGCTGTATTTTACCTTCAGTAACATTGAAGTTATTTTTAATAACAAAAAAGTTACCGCCATTTTAACTTTTTATCACAGCACTGCACGCTACGGCGGCGTACATGCAGCACTTCCCTACTCCCACCTTTTACACATCGCGTGCCTAGAAAATTACCGGGCGTACATGGCGTTTGCGTATATGTTGCCGCATAGCCGAGGCCCTTTTCAGTTTATTTCACAGAAAAAAATAATAAGCAATATTTTAGATCTTCTTTTAAAAATTCAAAACATTGCACTAAAAATTAACAATTATATTAAAATTTAAATTATTTACGCCAGACATTTTTCATTAATAAAATATATTTATTTTACATTATTTTAATGAACGAAATGGCATACCTTTAAACATGGGAACATTTATACGAAGGATTTTATGAAAAATATATATTTCTTTGTAATTAAAACTTACAACAAAAACGTTGCCTATTCCTTAAATATATCGCTCTTTTATCCCTGTTCTATCAGATTTCTAAAATAAAAAAAAGAATAAGAAAAAACATCTAAAGAATGGAAAAATTACTTTGCTAATCATCTAGTAGCATATCGATGGTATTTTTCCAAAAGGGCGAACGCGCCAAATTTGCGATTTCGACTTTTATGTACCAGATTATATATACGAATTCTGCCATCATTTTGGCAAAAGGCCGAACATATTAGGATCAAAATAAGGAATTAGTAGCAAAAAAACGAAATTTACTCTGGGCGAACGTGCTGTAGACGTTTCTCCGAAAGGACGAATATTCAGTACTCCTAGATGGCAAAAGGGCGAACGTGTATTGTTTTTGTATTAGAATTATAACCTCACTTTATTTTAAGCAACGTTATTTTAGCGAAGTTAGTGGTTACTGCCAAATAAGCTTAAATGAGGCCGAATAGAACTAAACGAATATTAAATTTAGCACGTAATAATGATAAACAAAGAATTAGAGTGTTACGCAACGTTAAATTGACAGTCAGTATACCAACTGTAGTAAAGAATTTAGAGGTTATCGATGGCTCAAGCTCCGGCGTGATTCCCACAACTACAAGCGAACAAAGTGTGCGTTTACCAGATTCAGAAAAAAATAGTCCAATTCAAGTTACACAAAATGAAGAGGTTAGCACATCTTGTTTATGTACGTTTTTTATGTATTGTAATCCCTACATAAAAATATTTTTAAAAAATGCAGATACAGGGTGTCCACTTAAGCCCGGCGACCAACCATCTGAAACTATTTTCGGTATATGGTCATTTGCCGAACTTGACCGGACAACTAACCTGTAATATCTTGAATTATTTTAATCCCAATTACTTAATATAGGGCGAATAGTCTTTTCTTTATAAAGCCTATCTGGAGAAAGGGCGAATATCCAGAAAAATAGGTTTTTTAGTTAACTGTTTGTAGTTTTAAGTAATTTTTAGTGATTTTCATTACAGTTAATGAATATTTGAGGTCCTAAATGCATTACTTAGTAGTTTGCTCTTATAAGAACGTACCAAACAGTTTTTCTTCATTTTCTCAAAACATCAAAATGGCGCGTTCGCCCTTTTGGAAAAACACCATCGAATTATCGTTTTCTAAATCTTCTACTTCTTCGAGCATATTATTGAATCCACTGTTGCATAGCGCATATATGCATTCAGGGAAGCAGCATACCTTCGTTTTTGCAGGCGCATTTATTGATATTGCAGTGCAAAACAGACGTATCAACTTTTTAATTTTATTTGGAATGGGTGGCTCCATCACCCGAATACGTATCAATTTCTTGAGCCGCCCGAAAGCGGTTCCAAAACATGTATATACGGAATTATTTCGGATACGGGTAGATAGGTGGATGCGGTTGCGGTATCATATAATTCGAAGTCGAAGGTTGGGGATAGTAAGGCACCGTCGCGTCGCGTCGTTCGTTCTCGTTTGAATTGGGTTCGGGGATGCTGGCCGAGCTTAACCAATGGGTCTCATCCCATATGACGCCCGTTACCCCGATAAGTATGCTGTGTTTTTTTAGGGAATGTCATTAGAAATAGAAAGCATAAAATCAAATATGCCAAATCGCAGACCGTGCTGTTCTATTACACTCGATCCCGATTCCGTTTTCTCTCTCTCACCACCGGAATTCGTATTTATTTTGATTCCGGATCTGTATTCAAGTTCTCGACCGATTACGGATAATACGGATTCTTTTAATATTAGTATGCAACGGATTTTTGAATACGTATCCTTACATTACTAGTGGCAACCCTAGATGTAGGACCTATAGTATAAATCTATAAATTCATACAGCTACAAAATGCTTTGTTAAAATTTTTTGGTTTTATTATGAGTAGATAATTAACGTTTATTATTGGTTGATTTGATTCTGAATTAATTTATTATGTGTTCATAAACCTTCAATAAACAATGGTTTTCTACAAATCTTGTTACATGTTTTTATGGATTGGCGAATGCGCCGGGAGTGTAAAAGTGTACTCTTTTTTACAGCGAGTCGTCTGGCAACCCTAGACTGCGCGAATTACTTTGAGTAGTTATTTTTAGTACCACAAACCTGAACGGAACAATAAGTATTTGCCAAATTCATAACAGAAAGGCCAGCGATGGACAGTATTATAATAATAATAATAAAAAATTATTTCAAATATCATTATTGAACCTCAGTACGATTTTAACTTTATTCGATCCACTGAATAAATTATCTCTCTCTCTCTCTCTCTCCCTCTCTCCCTCTCTCTCCCTCTCTCCCTCTCTCTCTCTCTCTCTCTCTCTCTAAATTTTTAAAAATGCATTAGGACAGGAATTCTTAGTTTACTGACTTTTTAAAGTTGTTTGACAACGTTAATCATAAATTATTATGTATTTAACTGTTGGCAACGGGTGCTAGTAAAACTTCAATAAACTAAACAGATTACAGCGATTATAATTAAGAACAAATAAATTATCTTGCTAAAAAAGTACTTGTTACCAGAACTCCTATTTCAAATCATTTTCATTATTAAACTTATATCAATAAAGTTATATCATCTATAGACATATTGATTTTTGTGTAATCACAATCACCATTAGAACGCCAAAACCTTAACGTAGTTATAGTAATATTATTTTTAAGAAATTAACAAAGAACGTAGGTTTAGATAAAATGGATAATTCATTTAGTCAACTAATTTTGCATAAAGTTAAACGTTTTCCTTAGTAATGAGAATGTAATGGATACAGTTAGAAACTAATTGGCCAGTTTATTGAGATGTTGCGCTAGAGGTAAAAGCTACTAAAACCTGCAAGTTTCTAATTTAGTAACTTTTATTACTTTCTTTAATGGCAACAAAAAAACAAAGTATTATATTCCATTAGCAAAATATACATACTATCGTATTAGTCAACAATACTTATAACATAGCCTGGTATGGGGTAAATGGGTATGTTCTTCATTTACCTATATTTACCAGGCGCGGCCCGTGAGTTTTTTTACAGGTGGGTCAAAATTTTGTGGGCAACTAGTGATATCAACGCAACAAGCAAAATACACTTTTTTAATAATTAAGAAAGGTTTCTTAATAATGTGCCAAGAAATTATTTACCTACAAATAAACACTGCAAAAATCATAAAATAGGTACTGCAGAATATTGAACATTACTACTCTAGATGTTTATGGCTTTTTTCTATGTGTTTTAATACTCTAGATTAGTAGATTTTAGTGGCTTCCATTTTGATAAGTTTAGCCTCTCCTCAATAGATGTCGCGCCTTGTACTAAAAGCCCAGAATATAAACAGAACAAAATTCTGAGCTAAAAGTATGATTATTCGTAAAATAAAATTAGGAACGCTGCCGGAACTCCGGTTTCTTTAATAAATACAATACTGGCGACTAGGCATAGTAATACGATATTTGTCTACGCACGTGCAGGCTGTAAGCTTTAGTAAATATGAGATCGCCAACAATTTTAAAAAAAAATTATCGAGGAATAACTTGTTGCCAATACACCTTTTAGAGCCGATCTAATTTTTTAAATAACAAAAAATTTAAAAAAAGTTCTTGCCCCAACACTGATTCGAACCCTCGACCTCCTGATCAACTCGCTGAGATTATACCTCCGGACTACGCTACTAATGTAAGAAAGTCGGTCCGATACCGTTAAATTTGATGCCTAGCGTTGGCCTGACAGAAATCGTATTTATAATTTTTTATGTTTAACCGCTAATTAATATTATTAATACAACGCAAATACAATGCGCATATTAGCTACCTAATTAGTTTTTCTTTTTCCGAACCAAATGTTTTGAAATAGTATATTTTATGGGGCGGTTTGAGAGTATTTCCATAGTGGGAGTGGCCCGATATTATTGGTGGGCCGTCGACCAATTGTGTCTCTTTTTAACTTCCTAAAGCGCGCATGTCTGTTTATCTCTTAGATTTAATGAATCTATATCGTCGGTATAAACCTATAAGATCAATTTAAAATATGACCCAACCCGGAGCAAGCTTGGATATCCTTTGACGATAGCTTGGCTTGATTCTTTCTTGGGGAGTTTTCGCATGGAACTTTGAAACAAAAGATTCTTTTTTGGTTTTAAAAAATTAAAAAATAATTTATTCGGTAGATCCCTGAAAATTTTAGTTGGGTCATTGACCAAATGACCATATGGACGCGCGCCTGATATATACCTATATATTTTTAAAATCAATATTATACATTGTTGTGTTAACAAAAACTGGACACAAATCCAGAAAGTTAAAAGTTAGAAAATGAAATTACGACATATTTCTTCAAATAATATATCAAATTCTAAATTTTAGGGAAAACTGACTTTGTCGTTTTCTTACCGCTTGTTATCTTACGTTTTCTATAGGGGAGAGATTATCTAATATATTTTTATGCCATAAGCTCACACAGAAGTCTCCACTAAGTTTATTTCAATGAAATTTAACAAACTGTATTTACATTAACAATCACCAAAATAATTTTAATTAAACACAATTTTGACCAATTTTAAATATTGATGACAATTTTATATATGCTGGTTTTCTTTTCAATTCAGCAACAAATTATAAAGTGGATCAATTTATCTACAAATTGCTTAAAGAATCATTAAAATCTGTCCCAACCAAAGAAAGTAATCAAACTTTAAAATTTTCCGAAATTTTAAGGTGCCCGTTTTTTGTAGGTACCACCACCTTGACAAGGATAGTCTTATTACTTCTAGAAGTTGCAGTTAATATAATAAGTGTACCATACAAAAAATTGTATAATATTTTAGATACGTAATGTGAAACTTTATTCAATTGTCGTTTTAATCTCCAGGAATCTGCTAACTCATCAAATAAAGCTCTGAATCAACAAAAAAGAGATATAATCCCCGGACGCTTTTCGAATGTCCAGTTTGGGGGCTTTGCCATAATTGATGTATCATTAAATAAGTTCCCGAGAAAGGAACGTAACTTTTATGAGAACGAAGGGAGTTTTTTCTATGTATGTCGAGAAGGGTAAAATGAGACAAATACTTTCATATTCTTTGTTTCTTTGAAAAAAATATTGCCTGCGGCATGTTTATTTTCAACAAAATAATATTTTATCTGTAGCATACCTTTGTGAAAAATCATATACTCGTATAGATATCTAATTTTATATATGCTTGCAGTCTTGTTAAGTCACGGCCCGCTGCTTCGCTTCCGTGGACGTCTCTGAAAAGCATAATATTATATCTTGAAAAATTCAGTGGTGTCGAAAATACGAGGCAGAGTCAAAACCTGAGAAACGGTGGTAAACAAAATTTATAGACGCAGTGTCAAAAACAAGTATGTATGTCATTTTTCGACATAGCCTCCATTACGGCCTATGCAAGTTCTGTTTGTACTGTTTTGGAAGTGCTTGAATATGTAAAGAAAAAAATTATTTTGGTCGCGTGCACTGCCACTTATGCACGCCAGAACCAGTTCATCATTGCTCTGAGATTTTTTTCACCTAATATATCTTTAAGTGCACCAAAGACACGAAAATCGCTTAAGGGGGGGGGGGGGGGGGGGGTCCGGTAGATAATCGTCGCTGACAAGACAAAGGGACGTAACTCCGTTTTAGCGTTTTTTCAGGAGGAGCATTTATAGTTTAAGTCTATGTTTCAATGAGTACTAAATTTATCTCGTTATCTATAATGTATTTCACATAGATTTAAGTTGTTTACTAGATTAGATAGTTTCTATAAAAAGTTACATTTTCGCAAAAGAAGTAGTACTTACTAAAATATAGACTTTTGAAAGAGATACGCCTCTTTGACTTTTAACTTTTCTGTATCCTATAATAGTTGGCCGACTTACAACTACTACTTATAAAAGTTTATCGCCTCCAAAAACTTCACTTTGTGTAACAGTTTATTAATTTATGGCTTAACAAAGTAATTTTGTAAAATATTAAAGTAACTTAAACTTTAACTTCAAAAAACAAAAAGTTTTATAAAAAAATAATAAACGTTTATCTAAAAAAATACTACCAAAATCATTAGACACTATTTTTAATGGGGGAGATATTTAATGAAATATTGGTGCTCCGCTAGCTTTATTACTGGAGTGTTGCCTTGGCATAAGGGCATAAGATCTTTGAATTTTTCTTGAGATATCTTAGGGGGTACTTTGTTAAGTCGTGGCAGTGTATTACTTGGCGGACCCTTTGTTCTTTTTTTTTAAAGTTATTACACGGTAAGTCTCAAGCAAATGGGTGTCTTTAAAATATATTTGGCGCATCTAGACATTTAAGTTGGTGGTAAAGACAAGTACTTATTTCAGAGGAGCCTCTTTTGCTAATTCCTTCATGCCACAAAAAAAAACAGTCACACTGTTTTGTTTTAAGATTATATATTGTGAAGTTATAATTTAAAATCCTCCTTTTATAAAAGAGTTTACTTTCGTTGCTTCTAGGCAACATAATAACTTTGCAAGTCAAATACTAAACTAGCTGTACCATTCTCAGGGTCACATTTTGCGCGTTCTTTCTTTTTGCGAACTTCCGTTTTCTCTTATATTATGTGTTGGGTGTACTCTTCTTCCAGCCTTGATTTTTTCTCCACATCACCCTCTCTATAGGCAATACACAGACAACACATCTTTTTTTGGGTGGTGAAACAAAAGGTTCAGACGTCTGAACATCTTTCTATCAGTTTGATAGGAAGTCGTTAAGACACTATTGCGATATTCTTGCATAAACATATTGTACATTTTGAGATGAGGTTAAGATCTGGATTCAGATATTCACGACTTGTGCTTTTCCAGCAATAGTGCGATTCCATTCGTGGAAATCGCTGAATGTGTGCCTTTATCGCATTTCTTCTCGCATCATCTTTGTTCTTTAGAATCGTATATCTTCCACCTCTTTTCTCCTTTTCTACAATTCCTGATACCGTATTTTTTATAAGAGCTGTGCGAACTGTCGTTTCTGATACATTTACAGTATTCACGAACATTTTTTGACACACCTTTACCTCACCACCTTCTTTAGGTAGAAAATAATAATTCGACATTACTCTCCGAGACGCTTCACTTCTTGTTTTAGTTTCCTTCTTAGGTTCTCTTTTAACACATCTTACAATGTACTGTAAATTTGGGGTACATAAGTCGACTTACGCCTCTTTGTATTTTCAGCAGTTGTTAGAATAGGAGATCCGCCCACATTTAGATTTACGATATCAAGATATCCATAAGAAGGAGACATACGCCCCTTTGCTGGTTAAGATAACATGACCGGTAGGTCTTTCTGGTGGTCGTAACTCAAAATATGTATTTTTGGACTTACGTCCCTTTGTCTTTTCAGCGACGAATAAGCGGACAGGTAGAGAATCAAAATGGTTTCTACCGTTGAACGTGCAATACTTGGCCACGCGTTGTAGTTCTGCAAGAGAATGCTTGTACTAGTAGCCAGAAATCAATTTGGTTCTTTAGAAGTTCTGAGTACGTGGCAACAGTAACAGACCCCATTAGGCATGTGGTCCTTTAAAATTGCTCCTCTTGTATCCCAAAAAAGGGCCAGCACAATCTTTCCTGCCGAGAGCTGTTTTTTGGTTTTGGCGAAGCGTTGTGGCGCCATTTTTACTTGCTCTCTTGATTTCGGGTTGATGGCACTGCATCCAGGACTTATCCCCAGTCACAATCCTTGCCTGAAAGGTTGTGCTTTACCTTCCGTTTCATGTCGTCGCAAAAGTTCTTCACAAGCATCAATACGTCGTTGTTTTTATTGTGGTTTTAGTTGTTTTATGACCCAACTTGCTTACACTTTATGGTAGCTGAAGAATGTTATGTTATATGATGTACAGAACCATGGCTCATATTTAAAAATGCAGCGATTTCATCAAAAATAAGTCGACGATTTTTTCACCATGGCTCTAATTGGCATTAGGACTTGCAATCCCGGACGTATATTTGGATCCCGGGATTTTCGGGATCGAAGAACAAAATCCCGAGATTTCGGGATTGATCCCGAAAAATTGTAATATTAAAGGTAAATTATTTGTATTTATATTATTATTATTTTAAAATAAAATCAAAACAAAGTTTATGCAGAGGAAGCATAAAAGTATAAGAAGTAAAAATAATTTGAATTCTCTAACATAAGTACTTAAATAAATCTTCCAGGGTTGCCATATCACGCGCTAAACATTATTTTTAGGGAAAATACTATAATGATGATTTAGGGCGGCATTCTCCACGTGGCGTCTGTTGAATATACAATAAAAACAGGGAAATAACTAATTCTCTTTTGACAATTCTATATTCAACTGACAATACAATTAATGACTAATAATAAAAATAAATAAAGGTAATATGGTATAAGTGTAATATATTAATTGATTTCTGAACAGCGTCCACTTTGGCCAACCCAATTTCATTTTGACACGGTTTTTTGGCTTTAAAAATTTTAACAATACCATTATAAGTAAGTATAATCTATGATTGCGAGTCTCTAGATCGCAAGCGCCACCTACTATTCGGGCAACCAAAGCTAGAACCGGGTGAATTGATCACTCACTCCCTTGTGTACCTGTAGAGGGTTGTGCAGGAAACTGGGATAACAGAGTGGGTGTCATAAAAGTTTATTGGGTAGGCACAATAGGCCTGTAATGGCCGCAGTGCTTCCGATCTCGGACGGAGCCCAAGGAGGAAAAAAAGTATATTTACAATAGATTCATATCTTTCAAGCAATTTTCAGTCAAATATTTAAAATTTCAAGGTGTATAATGATTAAATTCAGAAGATTAATATGTTAAAAGATCTATGGTGACATTTTTTCTGTCACTAGAATCTCAGTATTCTTTGTAAATATTGTTTTCCTAAAATAAATTATAAAATATCTTGAAACTTTTATTAAAACGCTAAAAATACCTATAGAATATGAATATACGGGTAATATTGTCACAATATTCGCACAGAAGAAAAATAAAGCAAAAAACTGTACTAAATTGAAATTAAATTGGCCTACGTGGACGCCACGTGGAAAAAGTATCCTTAAGCGCTAATTTAATTAGTTTTTTTAAACATATTTTATAATTTATTTATTCCAGGATTTAAGTTCCCAATCCAGAGATTTTTCTGGTCTGAGAATTTTTAACGGGATCCCGGGGATGCAAGCCCTAATTTACTACGGAAATCAACCCGTTTTTAAACTTATTGCTTCTCTCATACACTTTTTGGAGTAAAAAACATGTATTTCCATATTGTAGCTTCATTCAACGATGGATACCAATGACTTTTACCCCTTCAGTGTTCAAGAAACGAATGACAGACCACTGATTCTCCCTGGTGAAATACTCTAGTGGAGTTGCCATTCTTAAACTGTGTAAAGATTCTCAATTGTTGCTGTGATATATGTCAATAGCAAGGCCTACTCTCCCCGATTGAAAAAATCTCACTTATATATTTCTGTCAACCTGTAAGGCAAAGTTCTGTTCGGTACGTTTTTTATGGCATCTTTAAAGTTTTCATTTGACCCTGCCTCGTATATTTAAAATACTCACTTTTTCATTTTGCTTGTCCCCTTACATCAACAAGAGAAAATGGTTACGACATTTTTGTTTCTTACTTTTTCATCCTGCTAAAAGATATCTTTGATCTTAAACTCTTAATGAAGGTAGAAAAAATCTATTCATGTCGCTAATGCAGGGGTTTTCAAGAGACCTGCTAATATATTCCAAATAGCAAAATTTTGGGGGAAACGCTTGACCACAGTAATTGGTTTTTGTCCCATGTTTGATAAGTACCTAGAGACCGGATTTCAGTATTACATGACCCAAAAATCGGGGTCGGCCTCAGGTAACTGATAGAAAAGAAGAAAAGGTAAATGAAATGAAATTAATGTTAGCTGTTAGGTTGTGACAACATTTATTTATAACTCTATCGAAAAAGAGGCGATTTAAATTAGTGTGAGATATTCCTAGATAATTAACAGATAAAATAAACCCAAACAGAACCACTAAATAGGGAAAATAGTGTGGAATAACGTCAGTTAAAAATATGATTTGTCGGAAAAAATCAAGAAAATTCGGTTTTTACACATTAAATACGCTCCTGGATAACCTAACCCATTCGGTACGCTTTTAAAGTGTGATTATCCCTTTATAATATAATGTTGCAAAATTGCGAAAAAATTAGATAGGAAAAAATACCGAGTGATTCAAATGTACCGATGGCGAGGGGAAAAAAGTTAAAAAATCGAAATTTAATCGGCGATTGCTCCTTTCCTATAAAGAATGAAGAAACTAAAAAATATGACTATCATGTATTTCGACGAGCTCTTTCCGATGACGTACCTATATGGGATTTTAATTTGAACCACTTTGACCCCACAAAAAAATTTAAAACCGTAAAGTATTTGGGTCAAAAACCGAAATTTCCAGTTTTTCCCAGATATATCCACTTTCCAGTGATTTGAGGTTTAGGTAAATGTATTGCAAAAAGATAGTACTTTAGATTTTAAAGTTTCAGTTATGAATCCCTTTTTTCGATCCGACGTTTTGTTTTTGAGCTATTAGGTACCAAAGAGGGATCTGCAAATGGCATTTTGCGACTTAAAAATGCAAAAGAATTTTCCGATCCTCAGCAGTTTCAATAGAGTTCTGAAGCTCTGGGTCACCTACGACCTCCAAAAAGTTTCATCGATTTAATTCACTTTTGTGACCTGTACCCAATTTCAACAGAAATCGCGGAATTTTCGACATTGACGCTTAATAGCTCCGAAGCGACACATCCTGTATAACTGAACTTTTTACCGAAGCTAGTTGCACTATTTCTCTATCAACCTGTTCGAGTTTAGGTTAAGCTGTACGTTAACATGTAGATTTTCACTTATTTTTGCTGATCTGACGTTATTATGCACTAAGAACAATATTTTTTGTAGCTAAGTTATCTTAATAGATTTCTCTAAAATAATTTTTTTGGGTTTGCAATGTTTTCCAACGATTTATGCAATACATATGTGCATATTCCCTATTACTGTGGGTTAATATCTGCAATCGTAAATAACATAGACTAAAGCACATGACTACGAATTAATAAAATATATCAATATACCAATACTTTTCGTGATAATAAATTTTAAGTAATTTATTTCCATTGTTTAGTGTCGGAATTTAAAGGGTGGCAACGTCGCTTTTTTCCGTAGTACATGATATCCATAGTCTCGTTAATTTCTTGGCTTGCATACCTATAAAGGTGTAGAATTTTGTGTGTAATGTTTTTGACCGGTTGTTGTGGAATGTTAAGTGATTTTTGGTTAATCTTAAAAGGACTTTATCTATGTATCTGCATTGAAAAATTGGTCAGCGCCAAGTGTATGAAAAATGTATTATTTTCATCCGGAACGGTTTTTTCACAGATCTGCTCTGTAGAATACATACGGCTCGGCAAGCAATAGTGACAGCGCGCGAAGTCGGATGGTTAAGGTGCACGCACACTTAGGCGAAGCCTCGCGAAGCGAAGAGAAGAGAATTTTATCCATCCAAGAACTTTACATGCAATCAAATGGGAGCCCGCACACTGAAGCGTCGAGAAGCGTTGTGCGGGCTTCCATTTGATTGCAAGTAAGTTTCTTGGACGGATAAAAGATTCCCTTCTCTTCGCTTCGCCTAAGTGTGGGCGCACCTTTAGCGTTATCTCTCTTTTCTTTCTTTGCTTTATACACGCTCAATATATGACAGAAAACGAAAGGCTAGATGTAAAGGAAGGGTGTCCTCTTCTCTTGCTGAAGGTCAGTGATTCAAAAAAATTGCTTTAGGTGGCAGAATTTTGCGAACCTTTTTAAATAGTCTAAGTACCATGTACCGGGGCAGCCCGACTCGCACATCCAGAGCTGAAAACATCCGTAGGGATTTCACTAGCTCTTTAAGAGGATGTGTGGGGTGGTACCACTTCGGTCGAGGAAGAGTTGCTCCACCATCTTCCAATATAATATATTAAATACTAATTCTTTTGGAACTGATAAAAATTTTCGAATCGTTTAGGTAATATAAACAACCCTTTAAAATCGCGAACGTATCTCATTAATTATACCTAAAATAGATCACTGACTAAAGTTACACCGGCCATTAAAATTTTCATAATTTTGCCATCTCGGGTTAAGGTTATGTAAATGTAAGTTGATTACAAGGGATGCTTTGCCCGTTCCGCAAGCCTGATTTCACCAGTCCCTGGGTTTGTTTCGGCGAGATTTAGTTTCATTCGGCCACCAAATATTTGTGGCTTTACCTTTAGATTTCTAACCCTTGTTTAACACCGTTCTTTGGACCTAAATAGTAACACAGGATAAACACTTTACCTCTAGATTTCCTAAAAAGGTTATAATTAAGGAGTTAGGTGCAAAATCGGATAAATTCACTATTTCAGTTTTCATAGAAATTGCACAGTGGTATTACGGTGTTACCCTATAACGAAAATCGAAGAAAACATGACCAAATATTTAATAATTCTTGACTGGCGCATGTTGTAAAATACCAAATTTCACATTACCATCAATAGGATGTTTGACAAAGCAGCCTATTAAATATCTTTAAACTTAAACTCCATTAAAATTTTATGCTTAGTATTTTGCTTTTTAAATCATAGTTTTAAAGATTTTTTCTCTAATGAGTAATTCGTGTTTGCAGTATTATGTAAGACCAGATACACTGCTTCAAATACTAACAACAGATATTATTACAATTTTGCGCCCCTTTTTCTAATTTTTATATATTCAGCAATTTTTGCATAAAAGCCAAATACTATGGTCTAAAATTTTAATTATTTGCTGACTTCAGCGCAAAAAAGTAATCGCGATAATTTTGAATCCATGTAACAATAAGTATTGATTCTTTATTTTCACTGCTTTTCTAGTGTAATAGCTGAATTCCCGAATTTCATGATTTGTGATTTCTTTTGTAATGGATGTCCATAAACAATGTATGTTTTAAAAATTCCTTATTATTTTCTTTTGTTATTTAATATTGTTTGTCGTATTTTACAAGACCGTATATTTTAAGTCTTTTTTATTTGGGTTTACTGTTTCATTCAGTCGTTTTCGACAATGTCGTTAATACAAATTGCTGTAATATGAAGCTAACCTGATTTTTTAATAATTATATTTTACGTAAGAGTAGGTCGTGTATTAGGTATGTGCTACGCAAAATATTAAGAAACTGCGTTTGACTGCATTTTTGTGATTTTAGGCACACTATCAGTTTTCTTCGAAATTTGGTCTGCAAAAAGTAATGTGTTCGACAACGACAAGTTTTTGATCAAGTTATAAATGCGGAAGTAGTTATCCCGCAATTTAAGTTTTTGGCCCTTTTATTGTTAATACATCGTCATTAACAACTTTGTAACTAATCTGAAATATCTGCTTAATTTTTCCAATGATTTTTATTATAAAACTTCTAAAGGAATTTGATTCTGTTATTGCGAAAAATACACATTTTTACTGCCCCCATCTTTATTTAGCGAAAACACTCATTTCACAAAAAAATTCATAGTTTAAAAATTTTTTTCAACATCTTGAAAAAGCGCTTTAACTATATTTTTGATTAAACGAATAGATATCAACAGACAAGCTATCAAGTGCAGTTATGTAAAAGGCTTGATCAGCCAGTTTGTCAACAAAATAAGTATACTTTAAACATTCAAAAATAATACACGCCCTAATGTATTTCCAATACCAATATATTTCGAAGAGTAGACTAATATTAATAATTTATTTATTTGTTATATGTTTTATCTAAAAAAAGATAGTTTCGTAATAATACATGATGAAAGTTGGCAATACTGAATCTGGCCATTTTCGTTTTGTCGTCTTTGTGTAATAAAAAATAATTTTAATCAAAATATATTTTATTGTAAATGAAAATAGACAAATCACATATCGTGGTTAGGTAAGTATCATTTTTTTGATGAAATTTAAATCATATTTCTTGCTAGGTGTAACTATTTAGATGATTCTAATTCCAGAACATTCAATGTGATTTATATTTTTAAATAATGTCTGTATGATTGTGGCGGATTCATATTTTAAAGATTTATTGTTTGGGTGTTACGCCACTCTACTGTTAAGGAAAATAAATATTTTTTAAAAATAATAAAAGTCACTGCGTTTAAACAAAAAACAAATCCTGAAAAAAGAAATGTTCTGTACACTGTCAGTGACTTTTAATTATAAAAAGTATGCCTGACCCTGACCCTAATCTATCTCTAGTGTAGTATATATTCGGTCTAAAACCTAATCTGAATAAAATAATTTTTCTGACGTTTCGAGAGCTAATATCTATATATTTTTATCATATTTTTTCTGCTTCTCGGACAAATTCATTTTGTAGTTTGCCACCCCATACCTATGTATATCGTACTGTCTCTGTATTTTCTCTAACATGCAGGCTGCAGTAATAGCAGCTTTTTCCTTTGGCAGAGTTAATTACTTATGTACATATCCATCATGTTTCACAGAATTATAAAAATAGTTGTTTCTTTTTATTTTCCCAAAACTCTTATCACATCTTGAAAACAGCTTTCCGAATAAGTCCTAAAAACTGTGCCAATTTCCGTGTATGTAGAGAACATTTTTCATTATCAGATTTTAATAATACCGATGATCCTACTCGACTCAAAAGAGAAGCTTTCCCCTGGTCTTCCCCCAACCTTCATCCGATAGTGACTTTTACCTTGCTTTAACATTCTCTTGTGAGACATGTTGTTATGAGATGACTTGATAAAAGTTTCATCATGATTTATATTGATTAAATGAAGAAATTAGTAAAAAACTAGTAAAAATAGGACATTGTTGTTTTACTTTTAAATACAATACAATTTTACATTGCTTTTAAAGGTTAATTGATGTTTTGGTATTTTATTCTTTCTTGTATTTAAATATTTGTTTTAGCAAATAACCGCTATTGATATTTTTTATATTTTCTCTAAAAATTCTTTTATAAACGTCCAATAAAATATTTTTTAACAATATGTAAATACAACAAAGTTATAAAATGGCAAAACATTAATGTGACCATTAATTGCTCATATGGTGGATTTTTTTTCCGCACCCAGATTCCGCTATTAGTACTTTCGACCCTACCACTGAGGGCGCCACCACTGAAATCTAACATCACGGATGTTGCAACCAATTAGCACCCTCGTAACTTTTCTAATCTGTTGTTCTCTGTTACAAGCCATGAAGTTGGAAATCCGGCAACAATGCCATCGAATACACGTTCTTTTAGCTTTGGTAAGAAGTGATTATAATGTTGGTGAGTTATTTGTATTTTCTTTTAAAAACGATAATTTAGCAAAACATATATTCTGTTATTTGCCGCTTACAGTTTCCAGAAAATAATATTATAAGAGAAGACAGCTATCTGTTGCTGAAACATTACAAAAAATTCCCACCAAAGCCAGGCTTAAACAAGACGCAATTACCTCTATTTTTTCCAAATTTACCACAATATTTGCCAAAAAGTATAACTAAGCTAAGCAAAAACCCGGAGGAAAGACATAAACCATATTAAGATCTTACTAATAAATTAAACGAAGCTGGAAGGTCGGATTTTATTAAAAATTTTCAATTATCTAAACAAAATTAACATTTCTGATTCTTGAACAGTTAAAGTTGTGACCAATTTTAAAATATCTTATCTACGTTTTAGATCTAACAGCGGAATGTATTAGCACAGATTTACCCACACCAGATACGTGAGTTTGGCGAATCGGCAGTATAAGCACCGAATATATAACACATAGAAGGATCACTCTCCAAGAAGCGCGAACACGCCCGAGACTGCGCGACGAAATTTTCCCTTCTCATCTCGTCCCCGCTTGAGGGCAAATTCGCCCGAGTTGATTCATTCGACGACGCTTGGTGGTATAAAGTGGACCAAATAAGCGTACGGAGAGTTCTGTGTTGTTTATATAGGGGTGACTGAATAAATTTAAATTAATACTTTTTTGTATGTTGAACATTTTACTTTTTCGTTCTGG
This sequence comes from Philopedon plagiatum, assembly GCA_963971165.1. Lineage (NCBI taxonomy): Eukaryota > Metazoa > Arthropoda > Insecta > Coleoptera > Curculionidae > Philopedon > Philopedon plagiatum. The sequence continues at coordinate 63,004,824 of OZ020195.1, read as the reverse complement.
TGGTGGTGTTAATCTGTTTGTGTAGTAAAAATAAAAACAAACAAAAGAATGGCATACCCTTAAAAAATTAAAGAACGTAAAACTAAATAAACAATGTTTATTAATTTAGCTCCCAAAATCTTTTGTCAATAGATTCGGAACGGAAGGTCGATGGTCGAACATCGAAAGATAATCATCGATATTGGCATCGATGTTTATGACCCCTAACATCGATGGCAAAACATCGAATATCAATAACAGAACATCGATGTTTTTTAAACATTCTAACATCGCCCAGCACTGCGCGCAGACGAGCATTAATATGGCGAGACGTCTTTGGGTCACGCGGCAGCCGAATCTTTCAATTTTAACTAACGATAACTTGAACACTATAAGTCGTAGAAAACTGCGTTTTTTTTAAAAACTTCGTCGCTGTTTTGGCTTTCCTTCGTATGCAGATGGTATGACCAAATTCTTTAAAACAAAAGTTATTCGCTTACTGAAAAAAGTGTTGCAATTAAAGTAGCTACATGTTGAAGTTTCACCAAGTTTTACAAAAAAAACTAGAGTTTTCAAAAAAACAAAATGACTCAGTAGTCTTCACTCACATTTCTATGGATTAAAAAAATATAACGGAATTATCTCGATTAGTTCCGTAGATATCGCGAGGTATGTGTAAAAATGTAAGAGACATTAATTTAGTCACATTTATGACATTTTTCGTCATAAAAAAGTTTGACCTTCCAAAAAATGTTGTAATTGGCCATTTCAGATAGCCTAGACCCTAGCCAATCATTTTGTGAAGGTCCCATGTAGTTGTACCTTACAATTTTTTTAACTCATTTTTGCCGGTTTTACAGTCCACTATTCCAGTAAAAAAGTATTGTAATTGCAAAAAAATCACCTTGCGATACAGATCTTGACGTTATTTTTTCCGGGCTTTAAAATATTTCTCTTAGAAAAATATTTTGCATTTGACAAATCCGAGCAAACAGTTTACATACTTAAAACAGGGTGAACCCATTGTGAGCGAGGCAAGGTATTTGTCGATTTTTTAAATATTTTATTTAGAATGACAAACAACGTTGCTTTTGTTTTACTCCTATCGTCAGCATAGTGCCATGATAATAAGGCATGTACCGAAATAATCGATTATGATCCAAATATAATTACAAATTAATGTGCCTTCTTTTATGAATATAATATCCACCACTTGGAACTTGCCAATTGTAAAATCGGCAAATACCTAGCTTTAAACAGAACAGTAGGTAAAGAAACAAAAATAAAGTTTTCCACTTTGTATAACTTTCTCACAATATGGTTGGATTCATTAAATATCTAACTATTCTTCTATAACCATCATATTAAATTATAAAATTTAAGCAAAAATCTTAACATTTTTTTCGAGTAGGGTTAATGCCTACTTTCCATACAAAATTTCATCCTTTTCCGTCAACTAGTTTTTGAGCTGTCGGCCTAACAGATAGACCGACAGACATCAGGAAGACGGAAATGGACAACATACATTGTTGTCATCTAGGAACCCCAAAACGGTAACATCTGTCAAAATCTCGGAAGGTCTGTTACGCCGTTAATAATTTCTTAGTTATTTTAGGTATATTATATTACCACTCGTTTTTTCAGTATTAACTTATTTCTAATAAAAAACTAACTTAGTATTTAATTTATTTGTAGGTGCTGGAACTTACTTTACGCAAATTATATTATACTTATATACTTAGGTTAAGAAAAAACAGTGATCCAAAAACTTTTTCTTTATTTCAAATTTAACTAACTATAAGTAAAGAACGCAGCTCAACTGTGTTGTTTAAATAAAAATATTTCCCTACATGTATTTAAAAAATATATTATCTCAGTTTCTTTTCATCCGATATATTAAGTTTATTATGTGATCGATCTAAAACACACTTTAATGTTGTTTCTATTGCAACTACTTTATTGTAGATAAATAATAGTTTGCAGTGTTGTTGCTAACAAATTAAACTGCGTTCTTATAAGTAACTTTATGTTAATACAACTGATTACTTAAAAAACTGTAGTTTACTTTTAGTTTTATTCCGTTCCTACAGAGTAACCCTCGTAAAACAGCTCGGCCCCCTTACATATATCGCGTGCACGTATCGCCCTCGTAATTTGGGATTCCCGTCTGCGACCTCGCAAGTCTTACAATTCGAGAAAATACATTCGGCTGCTGCTGGCGATGCTTTGATCTTAGAACATCACAGTGCCGCGCAGGAGTGACCCTTCTATGTGTTATATATTCGGTGGTATAAGTTCTTGTGTCCTTGTGGGAGTGTACGGCAGCTATTGCACCAACGAAGGCAAATAAGGTTGTCAGTCATTTGCTCTAAACAACGTTTTCTTGGTAAATAGATTATTTTTTTCAAAAAATTGTACGCTTTTGCTCCTAGAAAGTACAATGTCGGTACAAACTGCTACACAACACACCTAATACTAAATTAGAAGCCTATAAAAACAAATATAACACTAAGTTTATACAGTATTTTAAGTTCATTCACTGCCGAAATAACAACACAAAGCCACGCACTAAACGGTGCTCGTACAGCCACTACTTGATGTCGCGGAGCTCACTGACTATAGCAGCTGCCGATTAACAGTTGAAATAGGGTGTGGCCATAGCAAAGGCGCGTTCGCCGTTTACAGCTTGCTTTCGTATCTGGTGTGGGTAAATGGGTGTGGGTAAATCTGTGGTATTAGTAGGTACATATCGGATTTCAGTGACCTGGAAAATGAGAGTAAAAATATTTCTAAAGGGAAAGGAACTTGCTATTTCTGATTTAAAATCGATTTTACTGAACGAAATAAAAATAAGTAGGTAGTCGCAACTTGAAAGTATTTTAAATCATTATGAACTTTTAGCGAAAAGCGTAATTACAGCAAGGCGGCTACTAGAAAGAGATACAATGACACCGAAGTGTCGTAAAGTGATCCGGATCGATCCAATTTTTGCTAAGCGAGCTCTAGGAGTATGCGTAATCAAAAATCAACACTTAACCTATTTCACGGGTCAATGTCACGAGTACATCAGAGACAGATCGTTAGGTTATTTATTTTCGACTACGAATTGCGTGTAGGTGAGCTGCTGTAGGTTGTTCATGGTCCTTAATCTGGAACCCCGAAACCGGGTTTGTAATTTCGAACCGCGAACCATAGGGAGGGAAGAATTAAGCTTTATTTGTGATCAATCACGTTGTTGGCTTTGCCAGGTGGGCACACGTGTGTTTCGGCTTTATTTGTCCAGTTTTCTTGTGGTGGTAAGTGTTTGTAACTTTCCGAAAAACTAAGTTTGTAGTCTGACTACACAATAGTCCTTCCTATGAATCCCATTTTTTCTATTATATTTGACGTATGTAAGTCACTTTCTATATTCAAAATTATTTTTAACCAAACTACATACTGTTGCCATAACCGGGCTGATGTACCGTGCATACAACAGCTACTAAATCCGAGTTACTATGGTATTTAAAGATAGTAATGACATATTGCAAACTAGCTAGCGCCCGCGACTTCGTCCGCGGTATAACAGTTTTATTCTATTACAAACTTCGAATCCTCATTTCGCCCCCTTAGGGGTTGATTTATAAAAAACTGCAAAACACATGTTTAAACATTAATTTTTTAGAGTACTTCCATGAAGTTTCGAGTTAATAGGACCATCTAAACTTTTTTCTTCATACAAATTTTGAACCCCCTTATGCCCACCTTAGGGGTTGAGTTTTGAAAAATCCATTCTTAGTTAGTCTCTTCATTATAAAATAAAACGACTGATCATATTTCATATTTACAGGTTCAGCTGTTTCGGCTCGGCGATGGTGAATCAGTCAGTCAGGACATATCATATATATTATTATATATACTTAGGTTTAAATAGATTATCTGTTCAGGTTGGGTTTGATATACTTCTTTATACCATATGGTAAAACCTCTTACTAAGTGTACTTTTCACAACATTAAGTCCCTTCTACGTTTGGACCTTTTTAAAACTTCTGGAAATTATCTGCTCGGTGACGCTTCCTGTATTTTGCCTTTTATCTTACGTGTAACATGTAGTATACAGTAAATCTATTTGTAATATTTATCTTTGTATTGTAAAACATTACATTTATATGTGAGACTATGTCCATGTAAATACAGTGAATACACAAACTTCTGAAGTCCGGGCCTGGCCTACATTCTACTTTTCAAGGTAAACTGGTGACTTCAATGATACTAACCTAACACGCATACGGAGTCAAATTCATTTCTAGGCAATGGCTTTCCTTTACCACTTTCAATTTCCTTGTTCCCAATAGGTAAAACTTGATTCACTGAGATCAAGCAATGAATAGACAGTATTCAAAATTTGTCTTCAAGTCATATTCTGGCATATATTATCATGTAAACAGTACAAGATATGAGAAAGAATCAAATATACCAAAATGTTAAATGAAAAAGAGGAATGTTGTATTTTTACAAAAGGATAGTGAGAATTTTCTCAAAAAAAAAACGAGGGGGGGGGGGGTGTAAGAAGGATCGCGACCCTAAAAAATACTACTCTGTAGACTATTTTCAATAGGGATAGTCTATAGATACTGCAAAAAGTATTGTAGGTGCGGAATTTGATGAATTATCTGTAGAAACGTGTAAAACAAACGAGAAAACCCAAAATAAATTTGAAATGGTATCATCTTCCGAATCAAAGCATTTCTGTTGTGTTAATAAAAATGTATCGCAAAATATTTGTAAATTTAGATTTACAAAGTTATTCAAGTAATCTGAAAATTTTTCGTCACTTTTACTTTTTACTTCTGCAGTTTAGAAAATATTTTCATAACATTACAGCAGCCACTGGAACGTTCTTAAAATTATTTTACTCTTGTAAAAAAATCCTATTAAATATACAGCTATTTTTATAATTATAAAAAATGTCAGCTGCAGGTAATATATTTTCATTCGGGTTTGGAACATAAAAGAAAATGATTTCTTTTCACCTCAGTAGGTCAAAATTCGCCAAATCATCAAATAAAAAGCAGGTAAAATCCCCAAGATCCCTTGGCCGACCATTTGATCATGACGTTAGTTCTGGTCCGCCACAATTAATTCATGCTTCGAAGGTCCTTAGGCGGCGGTGAAAATAGCAAGGAGCATATTATAATCAGGGTGCAACCGTGCGTGTCGGCAAACTTGTTTACCCTTTTCTAATGAAAAAGAATATAGATTAACCTAGATACTAAAATTTTAATTGTTATTTATCTACGTTATGGAATATCAGCATAAAATATTATACGGCCGAAGTGATATTAACGTTATATAAAACTGATCAGGTGCACCCCTTTTAGTTTTGTCTATCTCCCTCTGCTTCTAGTAAGGTTACCCTAGGTCATCAGTAAGGAACGGATTTTAGGATTTTCCACTCATTTATTTGTGTGAACTACCAAAAGTAAAAATAACAAGCATTAGTAAGAAATTCATTGCTATTTCGTATTTATTTTTAGTATTTTTATTCTAGGATAGATTTTATTCTAGGATCTCATTTCTTGCACCAATAAAAATGTAAACTACTATTTTTTATATTCCTATTCCATTAGTTTAATAAACCAAAAATATACTTAAGTTCATATATATTTAGAAACATTTAATTTATGTAATTGCATTGCTGCTGGAGTTCATATTTGCCGTAATTAAGAATAATTACCTACACAAATACAATGCTTTGGTGCAACTAACTCTCTCTGCAAGTGCAGTGCGAAAACTCTCCAATACAACTCGCCGAGACAACCCGGAGTCAGTTGCGTTACACAGGGAAAACGTATATATTTGCAAAAATAAATTTTTATAATTTGTAGTAATTATGTGAACCCATAACGTCACTGGGTAGCAGGTCAATGATTACTTACTATATCGGAGAAAATTTGTTATGGTTGTGGCGTTTGTAATGATAAAAAACTCTACTTGTAAAGCAAATCGTTTTAATACTAAAGAAGAAACAACCAGCAAAACATCCTAACTAAACGATCGCGACTGCAAGAATAAATAGTTAACAGCGCCAAATAATTCACAGCGTTATGGATTCACCCGCAGCTCGCATTCGCCCTCACTGGCCTTACAACTTTTTAGCCAAGCTTATACATTAAATTTGGATCACTTAACACAAAAATATTAGTAAATTTACAAAAATGCAGGTAATAGTAGATTAAACAATAAAATAGTGCATACTAAATACGTAATAAAAATTGGAAAAGCAATTTAACGTGTGTCGTCAAAATAGATCAATGCAAGCCGCGCTGTCGGCGACGTTTGATCTAGATAACGGTGCGAATACTGAGCAAAGCTCGTAGCGGGATTAAAAGTATCATACAATTGTTAAATCCGTTTAACGTATCGTGAGGTAAAGATCTCTTGCAGGATGCCGTTTAGTTCGTTTATAGACTGAATGTAGTGTTTGTTTAAATTTGTAAAAAAGTAAATAAAGTATTAAAATGAGCCCGGAGAAAAAAAAAAGAACAACTTTAAATGGACCGCAGGTAGTGGTTGTTTCTCAAAAAGGAACGTAGCTCATAAAAAGTCATATTATTTGTTTTAAACTTTTATTTTTACTCTTAAAAATAATATAAGATAGATAGGTATTTGTTCCTACAAATTAAAGATTTTTTTGCCGGTCCGGTTTTCTACCTTCCGCGGCCCGAATCCGGACCGCGGTCCGCCAGTTGCCGACCCCTGATCTAGACTAGTGTTACATTGTAGAAAAAAGTATTTTGCGATTATTTGCATACATATGGCAGTTCTATCCCCTACATACCCTCGGGGCCTATCAACTATGTTTTGTGTGTAGATCTTTGTACTGACATAAAAAAAATTCTCAACTTTAATTTTTTTTTTTTCAGTTTTGCACAATATCGGCACAACTTAATTTTTATGTTCTGAGAATGTCGTTCTAATACACCCACCTTGACAGGTGTACATAAATTATCAACATTTCTATGTTGACAGAATATATGAAAATGTGTCCTCAAATTTCCTTGTCGAGGTTATCCTCATTCGGCTAGAATGTTTGCAAGTAGATTAAATAATTTTCCGAACATACCTATCATTAACTAGGTATAAGTAAAGGTACGCCACTATGGTATTTCAAATGAAAACATACTTAACCCAGGACAACCACAGTTCTTTGCAAATTAGGTAACTATACCTGTTGATAATCACTTAATTATATAGTACCTACTTGTGGGACAATAAGGCTGATCCTATACAATAGCTAAGGAAAAAAGAGGTGTGTTTGGCACAGGTACAAGGTTGCCTACAAATTTTTGGCATGAGGGTCAATAAATAATAAATGCCTAATTGACATTCCCATTCCCATACAATTATTCTTTCTTACTCTGATGTGGAGTTTATTGCTTGTAAAAATTAGTTTTAGAGGCATAAAATAGAGATATCACTTATTTTGTGTTCAGTTTCAGTATAAACAAGTTAGTGGTGTGCTGATATTATTTTGTTCCGTATTATCTGTGACCATTTACAATAGCCGCAATGAGTACAAGTAAAAAACTTAAGTTAGAGTGGCTGCTTCCATATTCCATCCATTATTATCTTATCTGACCGGGAACATGGTGTTTGGTGTGCAGGGTGTAAACCTGAATTTATTTGTACACAACGAAATCACATCGAGCGACATGTTAAAGGTCCAAAGCATTTAGAGAAGATGCAAGCTCGTCCAGGGCCTTCGGCATCTAAGAGAACTTGATGTACACGTAGAGTTTAGCATGGATTTGTGTGAAGCCTCTGTTGCAGCTGACATTCCTCTCTATAAAATAAATAATCCATCTGTGAAGAAATGTTTACAAAAATACTGCCACCACAGAGTACCAGACGAATCTACTCTTCGTAAAGGTTATGTGGATATGGTATACTCAAAAACTATTGAAAAAAAACGTCACAATATTGAAGGAAAACAGTTTAGGTTCAGCATAGATGAAATCACCGACATCAAGGGCCGATACGTTGCTAACATTATAGTTGGGCCTTTAAATCCTATAGAAGAGGAAAGCTCCTATGTAGTCAACAGTAAATTTCTGGCTAAAACTAATAGTGATACAATAACTCAAGCTGCAGTAGAAAGTATCAGGTCCTTCTTTTGCCTTCACACATTACGCAGTACGCACTACATTCAGTAGTATCGATCCTGCATCTTTGACCAAATCTGCTTTTAATGATTTCATGTTTTGGTGGGGCTTAGAGCAAGCCTTCTCCTTCAACACACTCCACAGCCGGTAGTCCAACAAATCCAAATCGGGACTCCCCGGAGGTCAGTCTTCAGCACTAACGAACTCAGGTAAGTTGGCTGCCAGCCAACGTTGTGTGCTTTTCACCTCTTGGCCGGCCCTGAGTCTTGTTGAAACACTCGATGTTTTCCGTCGAACAAGATGTGACTGAGTGGCTTCACAACCTTGTCTAGGATGTCTTTTTGATTGCTGATGGCTTTAGTTTTGACACCTTGTTCAAAAAAGTGCAGTTGAGTTGTCCCTTCATATGCCACCCCCCACCAAACCATTACTGCAGCTGAGTGATGACCTCTTCGGAGGGATATTCTCGGCTCTCAACAAATTTCTTGGAGATTTTCTGTGGTTTCAGAAGACTGAAAATCTTGCTTTGTGACTTACCACACTTATGCAATGCAATGACGGTGATCCGATTTTCTTTGGCGCCCCACTCCATGTTTACAACATGAACACAAAATCTCATCTGATGGCTTTCGATTGCTAAGTAATTGCCTTACTGCGCCCTGTAATTACACAGTCATCCGCCGGTACTATCGGGAGATATCGCCACCTTAATGCAAGGGACAGAACTTATGGCAGGACTAGGTACAGTCATACCATTGAAACGAAAAAGTTCATTTTGTCATTTCTTATTAGGTTTTTTTAAAGTCATGTTTCTATTGAATGCCTCAGCCCGTAGAGCTCCAAGATGGACGAATCCTATTTCTTTAAGCCCCTATATTTTTCTGTTACTTTTCATTAATAATTTAATTTTAATAAATAACTATTGATTTTCAACATGTCTTTTTTTGTTTATAACACTGTTGCTGCATTGTTATTTGCTCAGGTTTGCTGCCATTATTTTTTGGTGTAGACACATTAAAATTTTTATCTATGGACACATACTCAAAGAAATCAGTTTTATTTGGTACTTTTTCTTTAAAAACGTGCTCCATAAAAATTCGATAGACCTATTGAATTTTTCCAGGGCATATTTTGATTTAAAAAAAACAGTATTTTGGTTTATATAATGAATCTGTGTCTATCCCTAAAAGTAATTGTTTTTAGTGTTCCGTGCTAAAATTAGCAAAACCAAACACTTATGGAATCGCTTCGGTGTCCGTCCAGCCGTTTATCACAGGCGATTTTCTCAAAAACTATTCGACGTAAAAATTTGGAATTTAGCGCAGAGATAGTGTGTGGTGGCCCAATTATAGACGTGAAGTATAAAAAGTTGAATTTTGATTCTGGGGGTTAATCTCAGGGGGTAAATTGGGAAATGGAAACAAATTTCAAAGGCATCATGTATGGTGTCAAATGAAAGTTTATTGAAGCATGAATTTAACAATACAATAATGTATTTTTTATGCATTTTTTTAAACATTTTCGGGAACACGCTTAAAAATTTCTGTCCTCCACCCTTATCACCAAAACGATTGCTGAGAAAAATCTGGAAAGTATCGTGAACATTGAAAATTAGGTGTAGATTGAGCCAAGATTATCAGGATTAAAAAATTCTAGCGCAATAAATTGTTATAAATAATGTAATTGTTTATTTCCTAATAACTGCTGAACCATCGTTTTAAAGAAAAAGTTTTTCAACACAAAATATTTCTCACGATGTTAGGAACAATTTTTGTCCTTACACGTTTTTAAAATTTTTAATTTGGCTCAGTCGAAACGCTCCCCACTCAGCTCCACGCATACGCGATGTGATACGGCGGTAGTGCCGTCGGCAGCGGTAGTGCCGTCGGCGGCGCGGCGGTGGGTAGCGCGGCAGGGACTTTCCAGAATGCTGGTAGATATTGAACCATATAGTTTGGACGAATACTTTAGAAAAATAGTAAATTACTAATATTGACTATACCTTTTATTAGAATTTTTTTCTTTTTTTGACGCTGTTTCACTTTACGTATTTGTAAAGGTGTGTAATCTCGAACTAAAGATCTATTATTATTATTATTATTATTATTATTATTATTTAAAATTCTTTTACATACATAAATACTTAAAAGAATCTTCCAGCGTTGCCATATTACGCGTTAAACATTATTTTTAGGAAAATACTGCGATGATGCTTTAAGCGTTAATTTTATTAGTTTTTTAAACATATTTTATAATTTATTCCGGGATTTAAGTGCCCCCTCCCGGGATTTTTCGGGATTAATGTTGAATGTTGCAAACGTTATCGGTGTTCAACACCAAATACCGGGACCTTAAGAAAAATCGTGAAAAATAATCTGACAAATGATCAAATGAACTGAACAAACCTAAGACATATTTGATCACAGAAAAAAAATGATAAAAACTTTAAATAACTACATTATTTTTAACTGTGCCTTAACTCTAGAACATTTGCTTAATCTCTTCAATGTGTAAACTCGGTTTACTTTAATTCATATTACTTTTTGTACTACGAAGGTATGTAGGTATATAGAAAACTTTCTAAAGTGAATTAAGTTAAAGCTAGTTTAAATGTTCAATAACAATTTCTTTCTATCGTTTAACCTTGTTGATTGCTCTAAGATAAGAAAGCTTGTTTAGTTATAAAATATTATTTGCTAGATAATATTTTACATTCATTTTTGTTTTTTTTTCTCTCCGATGTGTTAAATCTTAATTAATGCCTTTTTTGAGTTTCATTAATATATCCGTTTCAAAAGAATGTTAATAAAAAAAATTAACATTAAAGGGGTATATAAACGAGTTAACGACCAAAGCAAAGAATGCAAATTCTCTCCAAACTCTCCGGTAATGCATTCAAGTCCTCTGGACCGTCTAAAATCGTTCTTTAGGCTTGGGTGCCTTTTCTTCCTCGCTGATTCTCAAGTTTTACCTTTATGTCTTTTGTGGAAGATTTTCGGGCAAATTTAGGCAAGTCTTTACAATTTTAGCATTTTTGAGTTAAAAAGGGTTAGTATTTTGTTGCCAAAAGGATAAAAATGTTGGATTATTTTTAGCATTCCAATTATCTACTTAGCAGGTAAACATGCATTTGGAAAAATCACAATATGTTGCAATTATTATAACTGTATAATGGTTAATAAAATAGTTAATTTATAATATAAAATGAAAAGTTAATTTATTTCTGTAACGGAAAAATTATTTAAATGTGGTTTTAGTCAAACTTACTTTACTATCCTTAGGCTGTGATGTATATAAAAGAAAACTTATTAGTTCTAATAAAAATATAAAAATTTTTAGCGACGACACGAAAATTTACTCCCCGACCCAACCTAACTTTTAAAAAATTAATTTAATGGAATTAATCGAAAATTTATCAAATCATTTTGCTGCAACACTTAATTTAATCAAAACGAAGGAATGGAACAAGCAGATGATTAGCCTGGCATTTCTGAAAGTTTTGCGTTTTCTAGTAACGTACCTCAACATCTTAAGAGCCGAGCTGACAACATAATGAACATGCAGGCCGAATATTAATTTAGATTCAAAGATAACACCCAAGTTCTTTATGGCGCTCACTTTAAGAGGTTATTTTTTACTTGACAGGCTCGGGTTATTTGATTCAGATTTCGAGAAAATGTCCTTAAAGTACATTTATCCAGATTGAAAAAAATGCCGTTCTCGTCGCGATATATTTCCAGGCGGTCAAAGTCCCTCTGGAGCCTGTCACAGTCTTCAGAGGTAGTGATAGAAGTATAAACGTTTAAATCGTTTGCATGGAGCAACTTACAATGGTGAAAACATGACTTATTTCCATTAATACAATACAATATATGTGGTAAAAAGTAAAGGTCCCAGATGTAATCTCTGGGGTATTACATACGTGGTCAACAAACAATCGGGAACAGAAACTCTGTAGGTACTGAGACAAACTGTGATCGACTTTTAATATGAGATTCTACCCACCTAGAGATTATAATTATTATTAGTCTGTTAGTTATTCTACAACTTAAAAGGTTATGTTTAACTCTGTGAGCTATCGGGTCAAATAAAACTACTAATTCTATATCTAGAAAGGTTAGTTTAACTCTATAATCTTTCAGGGCATGTAAAACTAATGAATGTTCAAGAAGAAATCGATTAGACCCTTGCCACCTCTCTATTTCCACCTAAATTTGTTTGCTTTCGTGCCCTGTTTTCTAAATTATGAAAGTATAACCGACAAGGTCTACCACGTTCGAATTAGAAGCAATTTAGTTCAAAGATAGATATTGCGGATTAGCGGGATTATTAGAACGAAAAAATCTTGGGACTTCTTGGTGCTCAAAGTTTTTATCTTGGATGTAGGAAAAGAGTTTAATCATGCTTATAAAATATATTCAGAAGATTTTTGTATTTTAGAAAATAAATTAACAGCTATTAAAAACAAAAATAATTTTAATTTTTGTCTCTTAATAGCCTGTCCTCGCTAGTGTATTTATGAAGAAATTCAATTACAATTTTGCGTTATGCTTTATCGAAGCGGGTTACGCTCTTGGGGAAAAAAATCTCAATGACACCATTTTTTCTCGGACAATGCTATGACAGTTCTTAGCATAAAGGGAGTGTTACGCAGTGATGCATTTCTAAATTATCTCCGTTTTGGCTGATGGAGAAAAAATTTGTAAAGTTTTGTAAAAATTTTGGACTTGGACTTCAAGCCTAACGTACCGTGGGCATTTAAAGAGAAGGAAAAGGTAATGTACTGACACGTGATTTAGAGGATTGGAGGTTGGGAGGGAAGGGAAAACATCTGCAGGCAATTTGTTCCATAACCTGGATATGAATGAGCGAGAGAAGTGGAATGTTATAGGGTCTTTGTAGCTGGACAGTAAAGGGATGCATACGTAACACTCCCCTTGTTCTGTTTGGGAAAATTAAGGGGGAAATAATACATACCAGTTTATAGTTCTTCATAGCAAAATCCGTGGAAATAAGGGACAGATCCCGAACACCGCGGCGATGAGCGAGAGAAGGAAGTCTTCTTGCGATGACCGAGTCATTGATGAGTCGAATCGGCCCCTTTTGGATAAAATCAAGGATGTGTCGAAGGTGATGCCGCTCCCCACATGTGGAAACGGTATGTTATTTGGGAAAAATCAAAAGTGTGTAAGTTGGAAGGGGAGAAGTATTTCGTGGCTCGAAACAAAAAAACAAAATTTTTGACACTTGATGTGATTATTGAAGTAATCTGCTTGCGCCAGCGAGATCATATTCGAAAGCGATGCCAACAAGATTAAACCTTGCTTTGCTGTGTTGGCCAATCATGTAGATGGGATAAGTGTTGCTGAATTTTTTTGCATGACAGTGAGCAAGACTGAGTTTTGGAGGCGTTGGACTGAACAAGGTTTTTGGCACCTCAGCATAAGATTAACTGAAGATCTTGGGAAAGGGATGGGTGCATAGATCTGCGTATATGCTTTTGATTCGAGACTAGTCTAAAAAAATGAATGTTCTCGAATTGCAAGGTTTGTAACTTAAGTTTATTGCATGGATATAAATTTTAAATCGGGAATGAGTATGGCCTAGAAATTTTCTTATGGATGGTAATTTTATATGTGAACCCTCTACTCCCCCCCTCCGCACTATAATGTATTTTTTTTAAAGTCGGTAACCCTGGTTGGTAACTTTTGTTAGCATCTCTTAGTTTTGTGTTTAATGTATGTACGAGTATGTCTTGGTCTCCTTTTAGCCCTTTTCTGTCGATGGTAAGGCCACCATGATTTAAGATCGCTTTGCGCCTTCTTAACTTTATGGAATTTTATAAATGCCTCTTTTAGTAAGTACAATCTTTTACCCTCTCATTCAGCGTTGCCAGATGTCCCAATTTTTGCGGGACGTTTCGAAATTTGAAGAAAATAAAATTGTCCCGAGCGGGACATCGCATGTCCCGATTTTATCTCATCAAATGGTCTGATGTAAGAAACAAATTTTCTGTCACTCTAATAATATCAGAATTATTGATGGTAGGTACAACGCCGTCGCTATGAAGACCGTCAGGCGCATCAATTTTCGGTAATTAGCTGATCTTATTAGGCGGTCAATCGGTCGAACGAATGATAGGTTAGGTATAAAAAATATATAAGAGGTTAGAAATGCTAACTCCTAAGTAAAACGAAGAAACACGAAATTTAAATAAAAATCAATAAATTAGTATGCCACCGTGTTCTCAGATGTCGCTCCAGGTCGTTTTCTCGTGGCGGGTAGTTTAAAAGTGATGTTGAATATATTGATTTATTTTCAAGCTAGTATTTGATTGTTTTAAAGACGATTTATTGTTTTTTTTCGTATGGAACAATAAAATATTATGTATTCAGTAAAATCAGCTATAAATTGATGGTTTTACTGATTAAATTATATTTTAGAAGAAATTACAAAGTAAAAAACAATAATAGTCTTTAACAATCAAATACCGATACTTCTAAACCCTACACAGTATAATATGTAAAATATAAATTATATAATAAAACTACAAAGTTGCATGTAGGCTTTATTTACCAAACAGTTATTGTTATCACATTGTTATTAAAAAATAGCCCAAGTTCCTTTTATATACGAGTAGTTTTCCATGCACCTAAATGTGTAAATTTTCATAAAGTTGAGATTATATTTACTAAATACCGTTAACTCCTGAGCTTGAAAGATAATCCCTATTTTTATACGAATTCATCTTGGCATGCTGAAATTCATCAAGGAATGGATAACTACACAAATGTAAAACCGGCATTAAAAACATCGTCTACCAGGATTTATAAAAAAATTAGGGAGTGCATGGAAGAAAAATTTAAAAAATTAACCGACAACATTGAGTCGAGGCTAAGTAATTTCTCTGCCTGCCCTGCAACCCAGCATCAGTTAAAACAGATATTAAATATATTGTTTAAACAAAAGTAGAATTCTTAAAGAACAAACAACAAAAAGAATAATGTTACAAAAGGCTCTTTTGTCTCCATTAAGGCAGGGGACAAAAATGATATTTTTTGTGAATTTTGACCTGCTGAACATGATGGCGCAATTAGAATTACCGGATGCTTCCGGGAAAACATTTTTTTTAAGATCAAGTAAATTCTAATCACATCACGTTGTTCAGCAGGTCCATTATAAATATCTTTTACGTTTGATACATTGACTGGCAAAAATAGCCTTTTTTACCATCGTTCTTTAAACATACTTTATTATTAAAACAAAACATGAACTCTCATACAATAAAAACTCCTATACAATAATAACAGTATATACATATTATGTACATAACAATACAAATAAAAAATAAATTCTATAAATAAAAACCACGTCCTGAGTAAACAAAAATATAAAGCTCTTGACATTGTAAAATAAAATGAAAATTGCACTCTGTAAAAAAATAATGATATAACATGTAACATCCAATAAAAAAATATAATATTCTCTAAACAAAAACAATATTCCTAACAAATGAAAATCAAGGAAAGCTACATACAGTCTTTATATTTTATTTTCTCCTAGTTCTTGAATCACAGGTCATGTTAGGGGATCACAGGTCACATTAGGATAGTCACAGTCGGGTATCACAGGTCACGTTGTGGTATTACTGGTCACATTCTGGAATGATATGGTCACGTTTGCCAATATTTCGTCCAATCCGAATTAAAATGTCTCGTTGAGGCTATGCTGTTCCGGTCTTTCTGTTCAGATGGTAAATGCTCGCGAAGTTTATGCAAGGGAAAGAAAATGATTAGTACAAACCTATCAATTTAACTTGCTGGATTTGAATTTTTTAACTTTATCATCATGCCCCTTTGTGTAACGTTTTTTTGGTAATTTATCTTTCGCGAATTTATGAATATTGAGACGTATAATTTTGTTAATTATTTGAGTATTGGTGTCATGAATATCACAGAAATGTTCATTTAGACTTGAAGAGTATTTAGTTTTAAAGTTATCTTCTAAATTAGTTTCGTGGGCTTGATCACTTAAAAATCTGTACAAAAGTGTATGTATTTTATCCACCAACTCTTACAAAAACTTACGACATTAAAAGGGCTTTCTACTTTTTCTTTGTTGTTTTGATTCCAATTTTCCAATTTATGTGTCCATGGACAGGCCGGTCAAGTCAGCATAGGGCTTTAAAAGCATTATCCTAAAAACCAAACGACAAAGGGAAATAAAAAAGACTATTCAAAACCTTCTGACCTTGAGAGGTCATAAAACAAAATAAATAAAAAAGTACACATGCTATTCTTGCGACTACAGAAATTCATACTCTCTCAACCTATTATAATTATGCACATTAAAAACCAATAACTTCATCAGTTCAGAAAATATTAGTTTAAATAAAAATTATATCTGTTCATAAAACAAGCAAAGAAAATCTATACAGTGTACGTGGTACAGGCATAAATAGCCAGGAACCGAATATTTAAAAGAAACATAAGTAACGTACATACCTGTGTGATGAACCATCCTAAAATTTGCAACAGTTTCTATGTTATAGATGAAATCAAAAGATATAAAAAGAATAGGGAATGAAACTGTTTAATCAAAAAATACAAATAGAATGTTTAATTATAAAATAATTATCAGCCTGTCACAAATCGCGGCGAAATTTGACACACGTAACGTCAACTGAGTGAAATGATGGTTGCAGAACAATTATCCTACAGTGCCACCTCTTTTTACGGTGGCATACTAATGGTGTAACGGTCGTGTTTCCACTTATTCAATTCAAGTTTCACCCATGTGGTTAGGTATTATGTTTATTTTATAAACGTGTATCAGCGGGGTGTACTGTTTAGTTTGGAATTATTTGTATTACATTTTGTGCTTGCGGTAATATCTAATGACCTAAAAGTTACGTTGTGGCTATTATATTAGTTTTTGTGTTAATAATTTTATGATTTTTGTTTTAAAAAATGCCGTAAAAAGTTGTTGTGCCCCGGAATATAAATCAAACTATAATACCGGCAAATATGTTGTAAGTTTTTCTTTCCCAAAAGACAAACAGAGGTGTGATTTGTGGCTGAAAAATATCCCTACAGATAATTTACAAGTGACTAAAAATACACCTATATGCATTAATCGTTTTGATGAGAAATATTTAATTCAAGAACTCCGGGCGACTAGAGTTGATGGTAAGTAAATTATAGTGTTTTGGGTTAATATTTGGTTTTCATAAATTTATGGTATTTCTGGTAGAATAAGTATTTTTTGGCGCTATATATAAATATAAGGGCATACTTAATTTACGTCTTCTTACTCCCTGAATGTACCCACATAACCAAAAAGTTGACGGTAAAATTACAGTTCTAGTTGGTTTGGCATGTTTTGGGTCTATGTTTCTATGTACCAGCTCTGCAAGAGTCTCATATTTTATAGGTACCTAACTAAAAACTGGTAAAATGGTAATTCTCCTATTAAGCTAAACTAGGTGTATGCCTGGGTGAAGGTAGAAGTTCAGGTAGGTAACTTTCTTCGTAGGCATGTTTTGGGTCTACGCATCACATCCACATTAACTGGTAAAATAGGAATTTTTCTATTTAGCTTAACTAGGTGTAGGAAGTGTAGGTATGTACCAATATACGAAGGCATGTTTTGGGTCTACGTATCACTTCTACAGTAAAATTAAAACTAGGGTTAAATACTGTTGAATTACACTATTTACGTGGTGCAGGTAGAAGTTTAATAAGCTCTTTATGTATGTTGGGCATGTTTTGGCTCTATATACCAACTTCACATATGTCATATAGCTAATAGCTGTCTGACCCGGTAACTAAAATCTTTACAGAAAGTCGAACCGATAAATACCATATTATGACTGATGGTATGACATAGTTACCTTAAACAATTTAAACACTTTTGGCAGCGATTATTAAAAATTCTTCGAAGGAATTTAAGGGTAAATACGAACGATTAATATTTTGAGGGGGGGCAAGGGAGTATGTAGGTGGACTAAGCCAGTATATACCATATTGTCAACACCTTATAATGTAGACTGATGTGTACTTTTTAATTTTGAGTATCCATGCTAAAGCTTATTGTTAGTTTAGATAGGTAATATTTATTTAAATAAATAGCTGTATACGCCTCGAGATCCATCTTGGTAACATAGGAATCAACATTTTAAAAATATTAGTACCTACATTTATAGTAATTTCACTATGTTTGATTTATTTATAACGATTCTTTTTATGTTTTAGCGGATTTATAATGATTAAACTTCATTTTTATCATTTAATAGTTACCGCCTATTCGTGTGACGTCATAATCTCCACATACGGCCTTCTGATAGCGACGGCGTTGGTAGGCACCCACAATTCAATTTTAATTTACACTATAGTGATTTCTGCCAGTACATAAAAGAACTAGATATTATCGGAAATATATAATCGTCTACAAAGTAGATATAATAGTATAAAAGTATAATAAATGAATCCATATTTTTATTTTTTTTGTTTTAAGTGTATTATGTTATTATTAGATATGCACATGTTGCTTTCTGAATGAAAAACTTTAGTTTGATCATATAATATTTGATAATTTGTGTTTATGTTTTTCTTGATTGTGAGTTAAGCTTTAACAATAAAAGCATTTTGTCATGTTTGATTGTTTAATTTATATGTCTCGACTTCTTTTTGCAAAATCCTGATTTTTAACTTTAACAATACAAATCCCGATTTACTGAAATTAAAATCTGGCAACGCTACATTCGTGAATTTATCTATTCAACACTGGCCTTTACCATTCTTTGGTAACATTATAGTCCAAATGTCTCTATTAGCTGTCCTATGTTTTACATAATTTATGTGACACTATAGAGCAACACTCCTTATAAATGCCGATATGAGACATATCCTCACTTTCGTACTGTTTCTTCTCTGAAAATGATTTCCTTGTATGAATTTTACGTCATGTTATGCTTGCTACGATTATCGTTTTGTAACCTATTTTCATCTAAATCCATGGATTTATTATATAAAAGGATACGGGATGATGTAACATTCTTTGAAGCCAAAACAAACCCTTCTAAGCGACATTGTAAACACAATCTGTAAACATTGGCCACATCTTACTTTACCTTGTATTTGTATACAAAAAATACGTTAGAAGCATTACAAGATTTGCTAAGATTAATAAAGGCCCTAAATTACTTTATTTTCTGCTAAATAATAATAAATTTAAGTTAAAAAGTTTTATTATTTATAGGTTATGTTATTTCTAAAGGTGTTTATTTAAAGTCGCTCCGAGTCATTTATAAATCTATATAAATCTATACGTCGCACTTTTTCTTTTCTAGTTCATTAGACAAAGACGTACGTGTAACCGAGTGTTCAGACCGAGGTTCAGCCGTTTTCCTAAACAACCAGCACAGACAACAACACTTCTGAGCTCCAACACTCAAATGCTATTTTATCTCTTTCTACTGCCATTCTTGATTCAATTACGTAGTAATTCGTAGTCTTGTCTATGTTCGTAGTTCGTAAACAGCTCCCCCAAGAGAATAACAAACAACAAAATATACGGCTTCACGTTCGATACGCTCACAGTATACGGATATCGAATCCTTTTATATAATAAATTCATGTCTAAATCTGTAATATGTTTAAAAACTAATATTTGATAATTTGATATTCTTTTATAATAAAACGTACTATTTCTTATCTTTTATCTAATTTTATGTAATTAATAATTCTTTATGAATGACTTGACATAAAAAAAACTCTTTCAGCTAACAAAATTATTAAAAAAACGGCTCCTGTCCGTGGCAATAAATTATCTTATATAAGGGAACACCAGACTGAATCTGAATTGGGCAGATTAGGCCTAAATTAACCGGGTTATGGGGAGAAAAAGCAATCCCTTGTGCGTTGAGTAATTATTACGACACAACCAGCAAACAGAAATTAAGAAAGGCATGCTTGAAAATAATAATTACACCAGTTTCCGTGTCACCAGTGGCGTTGATATGTATAAGCAGGTATAAGCAATGCTTAGCGGCCCTGCCACTGAAACGGACCCCGGGCCGGGAAAGCATATTTCCGTTTCCTATTGGGCTAGCGCAACCGGGTGCGCTAATCGTACAGGTAAATTGGGGCCAAGCGAATCGGAGGGCACCCTAAGGTCGGAACAGGGTTAGCACCTGGTTACGGGCCCTGACAAGTCTCTTTCCTCGCAGCCGAAGAGATTTGTCAGGGCCCCTAATCAGGTGCTAACCCTGTTCCGACCGCATTTTTCCGTTGGTTAGGGGCCCCGACAAGTCTCTTCGCCTGCGAGGAAAGAGACTTGTCAGGGCTCCTAACCAGGTGCTAACCCTGTGCCGACCTTAGGGTGCCCTCCGATTCGCTTGGCCCCAATTTACCTGTACGATTAGCGCACCCGGTTGCGCTAGCCCAATAGGAAACGGAAATATGCGGCCGGGAAACCCGGTCCTGTATCCTGTATATGTATATCTAAAAAATCGAGAGTTGGCCGGGCTTGCTTAGGGGCCCGAGGTACTCCTGCCCCGCCAGTGCTCTCACACATTACCTAGTAGCAAAGAAAATTATAGCTACGCATAAGAACGATCATTCTCATATAAACGTCATATACTCCTCGATGGATTTTCTCTTTCGGAGAGAAGATCCATCGGAATTTCAGATGGAATCGGCAGCGGCGTGCAGCCGAAATGGTATCCTATTAAGTTTCTTGTTTTACAGTCGGACGGGATTTTGTGAAATTCGAATCCTAAAGAGATGGAAATTGGTAATATGAGTTGATTAGGGCATTTTAAATATCTGTTGGGCTCGACTCGAAATCATATTTGATTTATACTCCACGAATACAAAAATAAAACCAAGAATACCCAAAAAATAATTGTAAATTATTTTTTGGAACGTACATCACAATTTTGCTTGCATGCGATAATCTTACACGTATATGGAAAAACATATACTTTTTCAGTTTTGCAAAAGAGCAGAGGATGTAGAGGTAAAATTTATTAGACAGACAAAATATTACAGATATAGGTAACTATTTTTAATCCTACTGAATTTTTCATAGCAGCGCCGGCGATGATTTATTATAGAAAAGTATATACAGGGTGTCCGGAAAGTCTTAATATAGGCAAATATCTTTGCTATTAGTAAACATAGACACCAAATTTTGGGTGTACCTACTTATTGGTTAATAATTCTAATTTTTTATGTAATTTAATTTTTTTAGCCCCCTTGAGGGGCGAAGCTAGGAGGTTGAGGTCAAAAATTTTATATGAAACCCTACGCCGCGCCGTGCGGTAATATTTAAATTAAGTTGTCAGTCGGCGCGTTAGTCGTGTCAGTCCTGTTATTATAATTTAAAAATTCAATTAGTATAACAAACACACCGAATAAAAACTAAAAATATTTTTTTTTATAATTTTGCCCCCTTTATATTTCCAAAATTATTAGAATTATTAGAGAAAAGTATGGAGACTTGTATAGTATCAATTTAAGATTTAATTTTATACGAGCTGTATCCACTAAAATCAGTCATTAATTTTACTGATATGAGGGTTAAAGATCGTTACAACTGAGAATTAAAATTTAATAAAAAAATGTTGCACCCTTAAGGTTCTCTGTAATGTTATAGAAGTTGTAAAAACAATAATCGGTCCCTTTTCTAAAATCTTAAATGTGTTTAGGAATTAATAAGAGAAATAGCTGAATGTATATCTAACAACGTGGTTTTATAAAAGAAGCAATGTTACTTAAGTAGATTATATTAACGATTATATATTATGCTGGTACGCCGTAAAAATTGTATGCAAATTTTTTTTACGTATCAACAAAAATATTTACCAATAGAATATAAATACATTTTATGTAAATTATTTGCAATTTAAATTATGGTTTCTTATATTACAATAAAAAAAATTGTTAAGTTTTTAATATTAATTTCTGTTGAGATCTGCTGGCCCATGATACAAATAAAAGAAGATATGATACCGCGCAGGTAGGTGTGGCCATGTACGTCACGCTGTGAGTAATTCCGCCATATTTTGTAAACGAGACACGACTTTGTTGTAAAAATGAGGTGTGTTGTGTGTGTGAGTATGGTTGTGATGTGGGCAATCAATGCAAGGGCTTTATGCCAGATTTTATAGTTTTTAGCTTCCCCAAAGACAAGAAACACAAAGTGTTTGGAAGGGTCTGGGCAAACGGGAAGGTAAGTTTAATGTGAAAAATGCTAGAATCTGTTCTAAACATTTTAGCGAAAGTGATTATGAAGGTTTAGATACTTTTGTCTTGTTTAGAATAATTTTTGGCATTTTAAGATTTTTTTAAATTTGAAAAATCAAAGAATACAAAAATACAATCATTTTTATCCATTTACTATTTAAAGTGTAAAAAACCAAAAACACCCAAAAAACATGTTTCCGTCACAAACGTACAGATCTTATTCAACGCAAAAAATATTTGACAAATTATAGGAACAATCAAAATTCTTATTTATAACATATTTTCGGAAGTCTCTGTAGGAAAGTATACATATTTTAATAAGAATATGCCTCTAAATAAAAATTATTAGGTATATTAATTATTAGGTATAGTTTTATTTTATAAAATTATTTACCTTTTCATTGCACGTAAATAAATACATAGAAGGCAATTGGCAGGCAATTTACTAATATCTATTATTTTAAATTAATTTATCCCTTTATTTACATGATTATTTTAAATCATATATTTTAAAATTTGCATTATAAGCAGGAGGCAAAGTATATTGCCAATAGAATTAATATAAAATCGCCTATAACTAACGTAAACTCTATATTGTGCGTTATAAATTTGAAAAATATCTCACAGCGTGACGTCATGCGCGAACCCGGACGAATTTGACACAGTTTGATATGATACCTTCCTTTTATTGTATCATGCTGCTGGCAGAGTACTGTGGAAAGAAAGCCAGGGCAAACAACGCTGTCACAGCTTCACTGAAATGTTTTGCATAGGTACTGCTGCTTTCTGCTGCATGCTAATATGTACAGTTAAACGTTAAATGTCTTTTTCCTTTGATCTTAAGACTGAATTTAATAATCAACCTAAACATCGACTTTTTAACCGTATTATATGAAAAAAAGTTCCGAGACATTATGTTCTTTTTTGATAAGATTATAGTAACTCAAACATTCCTTGTTTGAAATAATAAACATTTTGTGTCAAAATATTATACAAGGTTAATTAGAAGCAACGATAATGGGGGAAACGAAGGTACAGGGTGATCCCCTATAATGTCGCCCCCTTTAACTTTTTTATTTTAAGTGTCCAAAAAAATTTAAAGGTATGGTTATGTAGGTACTGAAAGATACTATTTTTTTACGTATAAAGATAATTTGAAAAATGATCAGTATACAAGGAAACACGAAAAGTGTATTTTTTTTAAATGGATCACCCTATATATGAATTTATTTTTCGACTCCTTGTAAAGTTCTAAACATAATTCATATATCATACAAGATACCTAAATTCAACCGTTTCTGAAATATTCGCATTTTAAACATTAGTTACTAATAAAAAATCATAATAATAAAGAATTTTTTTAAACAACTGCCAGATTAAGAAATGTAACAATAACAGTAACAAACACAATTTCAATGGGTTATTAAACATAAAGATGCTCTACCGGGCCTCCATTTTCTTCAACACACCGTATAAGTGTTCTTCGAAGTTTCTCTAATGCATCTGTTATGAATGCTGGGTTATTTTCATTTAAATTATTTATTTCATTCGTTAATATATCTTTAAGATTATTGAGGTTTTCAATTTCGTGGCTGTATACACGGTTTTTTATATAACCCCAAAGAAACGCATCCATCGGTGTCAAATCGGGGCTGTTCGCTGGCCATTTAATTGGCGCATTTCTTCCAATCCATTCAGGAAACCTCTCATTTAGGTGATTAAGCACATCACGAATATTGTGAGGGGGTGCCCCATCCTGTTGAAAAATGATATTTTGCAACATATTCAAAGGCAAATCGTCTAAATATTCTTCTAACTCGTTTTCCAAGAAATCTAAATAGCGGGGTCCATTTAAAACAGTATCAAAAAAATACGGACCAATAACTCGATCGCCCAGAATGCCACACCACACATTTACGGATTGCCGCCCTTGGAACTTAAATTCCCTATAAGAATGTGGATTTTCTCTTGCCCATTGTCTGGTATTTTTTCGATTAAACAAGCCACTCGTAGAGAAGGTAGACTCGTCAGTCCATAAAACTTTTTTCAAAAAACTGTTGTTTATATTAATTCTATCTAGAATCAGTTGACAAAATGTGACCCGACTATCTTTTTGCATTTGGGTAAGCTTTGTAGTGGGTTTAATCTTATATGGCTTTAAATTCCATCTTTTAAGCGTTCTTTGGACTTTCCCGTATGAGGTATTCTGAACATTTTCTTCTATTTCTTGTAATGATTTTGAAATGTTTCTTATGGAATTATTAGGATTATCTTCTATGGCTATAGCAAAATATTTAATTCTGCATTTTCATCTCCGTTCACAGTTCTTTTTTTTCTTTTTAAATTTGAAGTTTCTTGAAACTTACTATATATAGATGTGAACGTTCTTCGACTTGGGACATGCATACCGGGATTATCTTCTATCATATTTCTAATGGCAGCGCGACAATTTAAATTATTTTTAATATAATAAGTTAAAATAATTTGTTTTTCTCTGTCTGAGTACGGCATTTTTACTTACTTAACAAGACAACTACAACAATATTGACATAATGTCACTATGGGTATTTATTTTCAATAAACATTTTGTTATCCTAGGGCTTCTTGATTTGTAACAGTTGTTTAAAAAAATATTTGATGATATTGTTTAAAATGCGAATATTTCAGAAACGGTTGAATTTAGGTATCTTGTATGATATATGAATTATGTTTAGAACTTTACAAGGAGTCGAAAAATAAATTCATATATAGGGTGATCCATTTAAAAAAAATACACTTTTCGTGTTTCCTTGTATACTGATCATTTTTCAAATTATCTTTATACGTAAAAAAATAGTATCTTTCAGTACCTACATAACCATACCTTTAAATTTTTTTGGACACTTAAAATAAAAAAGCTAAAGGGGGGCGACATTATAGGGGATCACCCTGTACATACGAAGGTACAAATTGTCTTCAAGATTTAATAAGCTATCAGGTTTCTATAGCGAAGCTACTTAAATCTGTGCTAGTGCGTATTCACTAGATATTGGCAGTAAAGTGTAGGTGTGAAAAATTATATGGAGTTAATGTGGGATTAATTAATTATTTAAATCAATTTCTTGCAGTGGAAAACTGAAAATTTTTGGATACAACACAGTAATTTTCTCTTGCCCATTGTCTGGTATTTTTTCGATTAAACAAGCCACTCGTAGAGAAGGTAGACTCGTCAGTCCATAAAACTTTTTTCAAAAAACTGTTGTTTATATTAATTCTATCTAGAATCAGTTGACAAAATGTGACCCGACTATCTTTTTGCATTTGGGTAAGCTTTGTAGTGGGTTTAATCTTATATGGCTTTAAATTCCATCTTTTAAGCGTTCTTTGGACTTTCCCGTATGAGGTATTCTGAACATTTTCTTCTATTTCTTGTAATGATTTTGAAATGTTTCTTATGGAATTATTAGGATTATCTTCTATGGCTATAGCAAAATATTTAATTCTGCATTTTCATCTCCGTTCACAGTTCTTTTTTTTCTTTTTAAATTTGAAGTTTCTTGAAACTTACTATATATAGATGTGAACGTTCTTCGACTTGGGACATGCATACCGGGATTATCTTCTATCATATTTCTAATGGCAGCGCGACAATTTAAATTATTTTTAATATAATAAGTTAAAATAATTTGTTTTTCTCTGTCTGAGTACGGCATTTTTACTTACTTAACAAGACAACTACAACAATATTGACATAATGTCACTATGGGTATTTATTTTCAATAAACATTTTGTTATCCTAGGGCTTCTTGATTTGTAACAGTTGTTTAAAAAAATATTTGATGATATTGTTTAAAATGCGAATATTTCAGAAACGGTTGAATTTAGGTATCTTGTATGATATATGAATTATGTTTAGAACTTTACAAGGAGTCGAAAAATAAATTCATATATAGGGTGATCCATTTAAAAAAAATACACTTTTCGTGTTTCCTTGTATACTGATCATTTTTCAAATTATCTTTATACGTAAAAAAATAGTATCTTTCAGTACCTACATAACCATACCTTTAAATTTTTTTGGACACTTAAAATAAAAAAGCTAAAGGGGGGCGACATTATAGGGGATCACCCTGTACATACGAAGGTACAAATTGTCTTCAAGATTTAATAAGCTATCAGGTTTCTATAGCGAAGCTACTTAAATCTGTGCTAGTGCGTATTCACTAGATATTGGCAGTAAAGTGTAGGTGTGAAAAATTATATGGAGTTAATGTGGGATTAATTAATTATTTAAATCAATTTCTTGCAGTGGAAAACTGAAAATTTTTGGATACAACACAGTAATTTTTCCACTTCAAGTAACGTAAAATTTTGCATTTAAATTGAAAAAGTTACTAAAAAAAAACTCCGCGAATAAATTAGGGGAATTCTAAGAGTTAATACGAATTATGTCAAAAAAGTTTATGAAAAGGTTATTATATACATCGTTGATCCTGATTAGTATCTGAATTACATTAAGCGTTGACGTGCCATCATAATGCCTGCGTTCAACGCAAGTTAGCTGTCGACAGCGCTAACATTTAGCGCTTACTAGCGCTTAGTGGTCCGATGAACGGGGTTTTTAGCACAGGTTTTTAGATGACTGCAAACGTCAACTATCGTTCCGTTGACGAACCCGTGTTTTTTTTTTACTTTTATTAATTTTTCGCAAAATGGATCCACATTTAGGTGCCAGTGTTTTTATGGAAGATTATTTTAATGTGGCGCAAGTCGTGGCTCCATTATTATTGAACGATGCCCAGTGTTTCGTCGCGGATGCTTTTAAAGGAGCAAGTGACCTCAATTAGTCTCGTTACTATCCATGTTTCACGAAATACAAGGAAAAAAATGTAAAAATTCGTTTAAACAAATTTAAATTTGTACCAAAACATAAAGAAGTTACACTGTCAAACACAATCCGCCATTTTCGCTAACTAAAAAAGCGCTAACTCCGCTGCTGGTCGCTTTTGTGCTAAGTGTCCGTTCAACGTAGATTCATTAGTAAGCGCTTGCAAGCGCTAACAACCGCTAACTCGCGTTGAAGGCAGGCAATGGCTGATTTGTTATTTCATTATCCTATCATCTCAGCCTAGCGCGATAGCGTGTGCTGAAATTGTCTGTAGAGAGTTTTAGCATACGCAAAATGTAGACAGATAGTAGTAACCTGATATGGCAAAAATATTCTTACTCTCGTATATTTTCTTGGCATAGCAGGGTACAGTAATCGACTTAAGTAAAGGATAATGATCATAATTTATTGAATACTGTAAAAGATATTCAATGGAAAAAATACGTGACCATATTGTAACGGACAGCCGAAATACTTAATACCTAAACTTCCGGTTGCCCAATCTTTATTCACTGACAATAACTTTCTTTCTTACAGTCAATGTCACAATAATAACTTTACTATGACAACAAATACGTGCATTTCAAAGATCAAACTAAAATCAACAACGAAAGCCAGTCTGGGCCATTTATATACCTACCTTTTTGCTCCGGTTGGGTTGAACAGAAGAAAATAGACGACTATAGTTAATTCTAGGCATTCTATCGTGGGCGTTTCGTGCCGAAAATAACAGAATTGAATATTCTGCAAGACCTCTCACAGGCGTAACATGGGAAACATAGACAGTGTATAAGTTGGAAGGGGAGAAGTATTTTCTGGCTCGAAAGAGAAAACCAATTTTTTTAGGTGCCGATGTTGCTACTGAAGTAATGTGTTTATGCCAGCTGAGATCATGTTCAAAAGCGACGCCAGTAATACCCTATTCTAAATTCAATACCAAATATATCATTGGTGTCAGCAAACGTTTATTTGTAAGAATATACCTACATCTTATTTAATCGAAATACTTATTATTATTGCAAATCTTTTTAGATTTGTTTTACTTACATACCATAAAACACTGAAATGAGTTGCTCCAGTCCCCAGAATTTCAAAAGATCTATTATTTTTGGCGTACCTTTAACGCAGTAAACAAACAGGCTGCAAGCTTCTTAAACGACTATTCAACTACCAACAGTACAATTTTAACCTCTCCAACGGGTGTCGTCGAGCAGTAGATATACCTAATATTTCAGCCAACAACAGAACCCACTGAATTCATATTTCCTATTATTTCTTTAACACCTTATATGTTTTATTAGAGTGTTTATTTTAACTAACGTGATATAAGGATTATTCACTTAATTTTTAGATTTTTCATTTAAACCGTAGTTCTTGTTGGTTTAATAAAATATATTGTAATTTGAATCACACCGCCTGCAAATAGCTCTTTTTCGCCCAATTATATTTAAGTATCCTCATCAAATATCAATTTTTTGGCTCTAACAATTCTGCACTCTAAGGAATAATCGAAAATTATAGGTTTCCAATAAAATTTTGGTCATGGAAAAAATGGTAATATAGTTTTCAAAGAGAAACTTTTGAACTCCGATAAAGTCTATATTTAAAGAATTTTTTTTGGATTATTTCAATAATGTTTTGTTGAGACAATATTAACTTTAATATAACTAATGTGACAGTGGTCAAAAATAATACTATTATTCATTTTAAAATAGCATAGCAGTTTTTTCTGTGCAGCTTGTCTGTCTTGAACAAGTAGCAAATCTATGTAACTGTCACATGAGAAGGGCCTAGTTCTTCTGTCGTTCAATAAATTTATAAATATACCTCTTTACGCAGTGGTAACACGGTTTGTCATAATATTTGTAAAACCACAATGATGTCTAATCCTACACACCACCAGCTTAATCCAGGTATTATCACTTAAACTCATATTTAGGTACGTATATTTTTCACAGCCGTGATGAGATTTTATATGGCCAGATTAAAGATTTAGGTATGTATATGTTTTCTTCCGAAAATAATTTTAATGTCGATGATTCTTTCTATTTCTCACGTACGATAATCTCGAATATCGAATTTTATAATGCATTGTTAAAAACACCTTTTTGTACATCAAAGTAGTTATATTAAACATTTTACGCGAAAACCCTTTTTAGGAAATAGGCAAGCATTAGTATTAGATTTAGAAAAAAACCAAGCAATTTAAAAAAATATGGTATGTTACTAAAAGCATAAAACATAATATAAGCTGTGTCTAGACCCTTCTTACTGCCAACTTACTGTATAAGGTTGTCGCTTACTTATTAACGGGGCATTGCCTCGCGTCTATTTCTCCGGCAACGCCTGTACATCGGATCAGGCGATCCGTTGCTTATATGTAGGTAAAAGGGGGAGTAATACAAATGCGGTAATCAGGCGACAACGTGTTTCATACTGTTTGATCTCTTTTCTGCTGCAATCAAATGTGCCTGTTATGATTTTTTCACAAGAATAATCTATTTTACTTGCTGTAAAATCGATAGCGTTGTTTAGTTTTGTTTATTTTGAAGCTTTTTGAGATTCGTTACTTACTAAGAAATATGCGGAGTAGCATTTAATATAAAAACATACAAGCTACTTCTGGTTAAACCGAAAAATAAAAACGATTGTTTGGCTTAAAGAAGGCATTTAAACGACTTTAGCAAATTTCAACTTATTTGTTTGTAAATATCAAAGTTACATTTATATTTTCACACATTCTCTTGTGTTACCCGATATAAAAATATAACGTTCAGATTCACTGAGAAGGTTTCAAATTTAGTACTGGTTTAAATTAAGATCTTATAGTTGATTAGTTATGTTTTGACAAGTTTTTGTCCTGTGATTGTTAATAAGTCGTCATTAAAAATTTATTAATTTTTCTGATATTTCAGCGATTTGCTTGGTTTAAAAATGATTTTCGTCTTGGACCGAGTTGCTGTAATGAATTTAGGTCTATTAATTATTGTGGAAAACACGTACAAATATTGCCCTTTTCTTTATAAATTTGCGAAAAAACTCATAAATAAATTCATAGTGTAAAACTTAGTTGTCGTATTTTTACACTTTTCAGTTTAAAACTTTGGTTGTCAAATTAGTGCTATAAAAATGATTTAATGTATTGAAATGGGCGACTCTTTGGGCCATCTAGAGACAGGCTCAATACTTTTTTTCTTCAATCTTTTTTAATACTTGCAGAATTTTTTTAAACATTCACACACAACTCATCCTTATGTTTCGAAAAACTTGTATTGCATTTTGTAATCTATTCTCTATCTGAATCTTGTATGTTACAGTCAAATTTATTAAAAGTTATAATTTTGAAGTATAGTTTGGTCAGCATAATCTGATGACCTAAAGAAGCATTAAACTCCTGACCATAGGCGTCGCATCTACCAAATAATTAAAATGCGTATTGTTTTAAATTTTTAATATGATTAAATTGTATATATTACAGCTTGTTTATTATAGTTTCCATTGATAAGAGGTTTTTACCCGTGACTTCGCCTGCATAGAACACGTACACTTATTTTTAAAATGGCCTTTCGGTAAAGAATGCGCGTTTTGCCAAAAACAATGTAAAAAAAATTGTCTTCGCCCAGAAAGGACCATGAGGAGGTATGAGTTTTTCTTGCCAGGAAAGGATAGGGTCAGATATGTTAGTTGGAAAGTTAGTAGTTAGAATGCATTGTATGCATTTTGACAACAAATTGATCGTAGAAGAATCACAGTAAACGTCCTGTAAAACGCCATCTAAAATGCCAAAAAATCGAAAGAAAAAAGTCGCAATATTCCCCGATACCCTTTCCATACTCATGCTGTAATAAGTGTTTTAGTCTCTACCTTCCTACACTTTACTACACTGTTTAGCTCCCTAACTTCCTACACTAAGTATTTTATTTGAACACAAGTATAAATTTTAAAAGGGACGCAAAAAAGGGCTTCTTACTCCCCTACACCCTTTCCATTCCCATGCTCTAATAAGTGTTTTAGTCGGGCGCAAAACTAAACATAATGAGCGCAAAAATTGCTCCCTACCTTTCTACACTTTTTCAGTATTTTATTGGCAAGTATAGATTTGAAAACGGGCGCAAAAATCGGCTCCCTACTCCTCTTCGCCCTTTCCAATCCCATACTCATAATCAAAATAATATGTATACCTAGCTAAATTAATTATTAAAAACGTTACAATTTACATTTTAAATGTTAAAATAAGGCGCCAGGTAGACATAGGTAACACGTTTTTACGATACGTTTTAAACGAACTTGATTGATATAAAATAAAAAAACAATTTATTGACTGGAATCGGCAGAATTTTCAGAAGTAGAGTCGTTTCCAGGTTGGATCACTATTGGCGCTATAGGCGGTAAAGTAGGATATTCATTTTCTGTTTTTATAACATGAGTTATGCAATTTTTCCATACATCGCTACTCATTTCGCTAATTACCTGGCCGAATATTATCAAGGACAGCTACGCTTAAAGTTGGTGACTGATTCCATTTAATCATACTTAACAACATCATGCGTGTCAAGCCAAGTTTCGTCTAAATAATACTTCTATCTGATTCACGGCACACCTTTATTCTGCGCAAATACTCCTGTCGTAGTTCAACGATACGCCGAGATTCCATTATAACCATCCCATTATTTTATTTTGTATGTTTAAAGCCACAACTCAACAAATCCACGCAGTGTTTCTAAAGATCGGTAATTATAATTAGGGTAACCTAGCAGTTTATCACGAACACAGTCTAAAGTTGGCGCTATATTATCCTTGTAAAAATTATAAACGGTTCGCTGAAAAAAATCCTTAGCAGCATTGTCAACCGTCTTGAATTTTTGATTTATTCGTTTTCGCTTTATAGAATGATCGGTGTGTCCCCAATTTAATTACGTTAATTTAATTCGTTAATTCTTGTAACAAGCGCATTTCGGGATTTTCTTTTCATAAACACGCGTACATATTTAAAATAATGCCTTGATATTGAACATGTAAATATTTTTTTCTTAATTCTGGAATTGCTTCGCTTTCGATGGCCGACTCCACCGGGCACTCTGGCACCGATTCATTATATTCCTGCGATAATTCACCTTGATCTGCTGTTTTAAATGGTCGCCAAAAAGCCATGCTGATGATAAAATATACCAAGTAAATCTTACCTGTCCAAAACCATAGTTATAAAACAAAATTAAATATGTAAATTAGAGCCAATCGTTTAAACCACGCACTCCGCTGCCCTATTCACTTAAGAAACTATTAATAACTCGATGGTCTGTTTCCATATGTGGCTATCTACAAAATGTTAATTTTACAGGAAATACAAAAGAAAGTTGGATACACTCTATCAAATCAAGGTCTACAAATTGCCCTGTGAGGTATTACAGATACTTTAACTTATACAGTTCATAATTGTTTTTTATACTAATTTGGTGTCAAACATCTAAGACAGTGACTTGTAAGGAGAAAATTAAATAAAAAAACGCAGATAGCTACTTTTGAAATTAACATATTTTCTCAAAATGGTGGTAACATAAAAGGACATAATGGTGCTATCCTAAACAAATCCTAAACTAAGGACAAGGCCTAATTATTAGTTCATTAATTATTGTCAAAAAAGGCTTCTTCGTCAGGGTCATTAACGTCTGGCACCACAGTTTCATCTTCAATACTTTCGTCGCTTAGCAAATTTATAAAAAAGAGTCGACAGTCGTCTGGTACGCTACCAGAATTGCAAATCTCTGTTAAATGTTTTAGCTTCAGTGCAGAAATTTTTTTCTTTTCTTCATGTAAAGGTTTGAGACATACCTCCATGGTACGAACTGTAACTCGCCGTCCTCTGCGTGGAAGAATCATAATACTGCGAAAATCCTCATCAAAGTCGGTTTTGATTTTCATTACAAAGGGGGCTGCCTTCTCAAACCTTATCCACTTAATTTGGTGCCAGTTAACTACATTGCCATCTTGATCCTTATTTCGGTTCACCATAATTAGCTTTGCCAGGGATTTCCAGTCAAGAAAACCAATGTCATTTTTTTGAAAAACTTCGTACTTGGGTTGATTTTGTTTTGCTCTTTGAGCAATAGTCACCCATTCATGGGGTAAATA
The DNA here is from genome assembly GCA_963971165.1 of Philopedon plagiatum. NCBI lineage: Eukaryota > Metazoa > Arthropoda > Insecta > Coleoptera > Curculionidae > Philopedon > Philopedon plagiatum. The sequence goes on along the minus strand of OZ020195.1, from coordinate 62,971,456 downwards.
TACTGGTACATTTTTGGCGGCTGTTTCGATTCTTGCATGCATCGAGTCACATTCCATCTGACTATGGCCAGATACTAGAAATTTTTGATCGATGACCTCTATAGGTAAAACTTGCACGGCATAAATGAACATGGCGGCCACAAATTGGTTTTTATTTTGTCCCCCACACGTGTCGCTAAATAGCCGTACATTTTCAATAGTTGTAGGAAGGCTTTGTAGATGGTGAAATAAGCATGACGCTATTTCACATGGGCCACGTGAGCCTTCTACTTCAGACCACATGTAACATTTCCCAGTATTATATCCACAGTTAAAAATGGTAAAATTGTACGTAGCTAACTTGGTCTTGTAGAAAAGGATAGGGTTTGTAGGATCTGTTGGCACATACAATACCTGCTGCAAATCGAAATTGGCTGAATGTATCTTCTCAGGATTTTCTTTGGATTCGGATTTGTCCAAGTTTTTTTCTTGTCTAGCCCTCTCCTTATTTTTTATGTGAACGTTATATTTTTCAAACATCTTTTCCTTTGTTTCCGAGTTGGCAGTTTCATACGATGTGCATAATGCACATTGATCCTTTCTTGGCTTATGGAATGATAAGTTGAAATGGGTCCTAAAAATATGACGGTAGTACGACTCTTTTAGGCATTCCTTGTTCTCTTTTGCGCATTCTTCTTTATACAACCTGTACATCTGCTTTATATTTAATTTTGGGTCCAAGTACATTTTTTTGGAATCTTTCCTGCAGTAATGGGAGGCAACTGTAGGAAATTTTTTAATATGGGTTTTTAAGAAATCTAGAGCTTCCTGTGATATTTTTGAGATCCCATAACCACCTCTTTTATCTTTTTCGGTAGTATTACAGTCAGAAACTCGTTTCTTTATGGCAATATTAAGAAATCCTTTCTTAATGCCTAGGGTACTAAGCAGCATTGTTCTACATACATTAATCCTAGAGTCTTTGATATTTAGGTAAAATTTCATGGATTTGGATCTCCTCAAGTTAGTTGGCGTTCCAGTTGTTCTTCTTTTACAATCAGTAACCTCAACCAAATTATTAACGAAATCTCGCTGCCTGTCAACATTTGAAAGATTCCAGTACGATGTAAAAATATTAGTCCTTTCTTCCTGGCTAATTCGAGCACTGCACTTAATCCTAAAATTAGAATAAAAACTTAAGACACAATTTACAAAAGGCATAATCCTATTCTTACCTACAAGAATTATTGCATGGTTCACCTAAGGACCTGCCAGGAACGAAATGTCCTTTTGTGTTGACGTAAGGGTCACCTGAATTTCTATTCTTTTTGCGAACATTTTTCTTCCAAGACGTGGGGTGGTTTTTCTTTGGTTGTTTTCGCTCGCCAGATATGGTAACAGGAGAAATATTTTCTTTTGGCGTTATGTTAGTGTCGACGTCTAACTGGTTGTGTGATTCGCTTCTTTCTAAACAACAATTAAGACACCTTTATTGAGAAAGTATTTTTCTTTTCATTAACTAACCTGGACTGCTTGGATCCGGAATGTAGTCAGCATCTTTAACAGAGTCGTCTGAATCAAATGATTCCTGAATGGGTGCATCTAAAGAAAAACAGGTCAAATTATAACATTATAAATAGGCATTGAAAAAGAAGAGCTAGTACAAGCAGTTTAAAGGATCAGTTTTTTTGTTGATGCTTTGGCATTTTTTAAGATATTTTGTTAACTCTTATACTCTTAAGCTCTTATACTCCTAAGCTCTTATACATAAAATAGTCCTTAAAACGTAATCCAAAATGCTGTGAAGCTAGCATAAAATCTATTAGTTTGCTGCTGAACCCAATAGGCTATATTCTCAAAAACGCAAACCTCAATTTAATAGCACTCTTCGATTTTATCACTCTCAGAGGTCAATTGAGCGTATGAAACAATAATATACCTTTAACGCCTTAGTTCCTTATTAAATGACTTAGTCAATAACCTATTAGGTAGACTGTAAAAAGTAAGACCAAATACACACTAAATAAAATATCATAATAATATACAATTAAAACCAACCTACCTTCAATCTCCTGCGGATTATTATTTATGATTATTGTAGTTTCTAAAGGCGTTTGATATGAGCAGCTAGGCAGCATACTTAATATTTTTTTGCCCCTGGAGGTCATTTTGAAAAAATCACTTTAATTTATTGGATGCACTACTCTCACTTTTAAACAATAATGGCAAACACCTACACACACATTGCTGTTCGAACTACTACTAACTGCTTTTCCAAAACAACCCAACAAAAACTGACGTAAATCGACATGTCGGTACAAGTAGCTATCTGCAAAACGCGCGAAAATAACACGAAAAACTTTTAGTTCCACAACTGGCTAAGTGACCTTAGACACATATAGAATTAACAAAATTATTTTTATTCTATTCCAAACCTAGCTATGTGATCTTGAACACATTTGGAACTAAAAAAAATATTTGTTATGCATATAGACACATAGCGAAAGATTAATTTTGGCGCCAAATTTAAAAATAGCGATATGGCTACTTTTGGAACTTACAAAAACCTTTATTCTTAGTTAGACTGCGTAGACAACTTAAAATTGTAATTTTTGTAGTTAGCCACATTTGGAACCAAACTGTCGAACTGATGTAACAGGGATGACTCAATCAATTGAAGTGTCATTCTTTTAACAGGTGGATAGAAATATTTTCATTGGCTCAAAATATTCCACTGTTCTTGTCTAGAACATATAAATTTGCAGTTGTCTTTGTCTTTTCTAGATAGCATGGCTCGACCTAGGCGGCGATCTCCAGGGTTGCCGGTTCTACAAGATTTTCGTAAATATAGAAGAAACATAAGGGTTTGTTAATTAGTTTTTTTTTAACAACCGTGAAAACCCTTTTTATTTTGATTTCAATTATTTTTTTATATATAATATTTCTTAATGACTAAAAAAATGATTATGATATTAATGAATGGCTTGTTCTTTTTTTTCTTTGGCACTAAAAACTTCTTGGTTCTAAGTACATTTGAAATCTAGCTTTCAAAGAGAGTTACGGACTAACAGTTGAATACTGACATAAAAAGAACATTTTTAATAAAAAAAACTTAAAGAATTAAAAAAAAAGATCTGACAGCCCTGGTTATGAGATCAGTCTTTTTGAAGCCCGTTAAAAGCTTTTTTATGTCATCAGACTGACTGGATAAATTATACATAAAATCTTTTTGAGAAAATAAATCGGGGTCGAAAGTATTGAAGTCAAGTATGAAAGGTGTTTAAATCTTGACGTAAGGTTTCGTGTGTCTATTTTTGAAGTATTGTGTTTTGAATTGCTAATGGAACTTTTGGTAATATTGATTAGTCGAGCTCTGCCTACTGTTTTATTAGTATTGTTGGGTGTGTTAGAATTTGCTAGCCTTAAACATTTTCAAATAAAGCGCGCGTAGGAAAAATATTGATCGATTGGCAATATTTTCGGTGACATGTGTATCTGTTGCCAGTGGCGGCTACCGTTTGGTACAGAAATTTTAAGTGGTGCCAGCATATTTTCACGATACTCCATTTATGAATATTTTCTGCAATCTGAATTAATACAAGGATTTACCGGTATCAATACTTATATTAAGTTAATTTCATAACTAAAGAATTGCAAATGGGGGTAATTCCAGAGACGGCTCTAACCTAGTTGGAAACAAAATTAGGATTCGATGTGAAAATTAAATACAAATATTTATTTACCCACATTGTGTTATTTGAAAGTGCGAAATACGAAAATGCCATACAGGGTGTCTGAAAAGTCTTAGCATGGCCAAATATCTTTACTATTAATAAAGATAGAGACACCAAATTTTAGTTTTATCTTGGTTAATAAATCTACTTTTTTATGTAATTCGACTTTTTCAATCCCCTTGGGGGGTTACGCTAGGGAGTTGAGGTCAAAAATTTTAAATGCAACCCTATGCCGTGTGGTACCTCATTTTAAAGGTCTTTTCTCAGATGTTATTTCTTGGCAGAGTTAAATATTTTCGAATGTAGACACCCAAGTACATCTCCTGAAATTGCGTACGCATGTCTAGCACGCTCGGCTTGCGCGAGGTACGCATTTTGGTCTATTGCGCAGATGGCAAATAACGAAAAATAAAGTCGAAAAAAACTAGGGAAAAAGTTATAAAGTTAACTACGTAGTGGTACCTTGACTATTGGGGATATATTCTTACACGTGAATGGGTTCGAATGTAGATACCCAAGTACATCTCCTGAAATTGCGTACGCATGTCTAGCATGCTCGGTTTCCGAGTGGTAAGCATTTCGGTCTACTGCGCAGATGTCAAAAAACAAAAAATATAAAAACGACAAATGAAGAAGTAAAGTTGGAAAATAGTTAGAAAAAAAGTGCCCCACAAAACAAAAAATAGCATCGCAGACTGGTAATGTATGGCACAAGAGGTCGACTAATGGTCGACTTGTGCCCCGCCCGATTATATGATTTACGATTCATAATTTTTATTGGCTTGCCATTTAAAAATGAATTAAAATACGGGAGCTGCGGTAAAATGATTCTTTTTTGAAGACTTTTAAAAGAAGAGGCCACCCGGCATACGTTTGCATTCAAAATTTTTGACCTCAACTCCCTAGCGGGACCCCCCGAGGGGGTTGAAAAAGTCAAATTACATAAAAAAGTAGATTTATTAACCAATAAGATACAACTAAAATTTGGTGGCTCTATCTTTATTAATAGTAGAGATATTTGCCCATGCTAAGACTTTTCAGACACCCTGTATGGTATTTTCGTATCTCGCACTTTCAGATAACACAATGTGGGTAAATAAATATTTGTATTTTATTTTCAAATCGAATCCTAATTTTATTTCCAATTAGGTTAGAGCCGTCTCTGGAATTAGCCCCATTTGCAATTCTTTATATCATAACACCTTCTACAATAAGTATGTCACCTGGGTAGCTGGCATGAAGGATGTCAAAACTTAAAATACCGACAAAAGATTTATGTTCAAAAGTCAGCATAGGATAGGATAGGATAAAAGATTTCACCAATTTATAAACTCCCAATCGCTTCGGTATATGCGGTTTCGATTGCTCTTATGTAGTTTCTAACAAGTGCGCTTATATATATATATATATATATATATATATATATATATATATATATATATATATATATATATATATATATATATATATATAGGGGGGCTTTGGGACCACACTGTATATATATATATATATATATATATATATATATATATATATATATATATATATATATACAGTGTGGTCCCAAAGCCCCCCCCCCATTCTAACTTTTGCTACGAAAGGAATATTGAAATGAAATTTTGTGAGATTAAATATGAGGAAGAAAATAATTTTCTTGACTAAAAAATTGTAACGTTCTGGTTCGTCGTTACAATGATAAATAGCGTTAAGACAATAGAGGGCAAGGGAATGTTATTGTAAATAAACAACCTGATTTTACTAATGGGTTTTCTTGTTATTTTAAGGGAACTCCTAAGAGCAACTCAAACTAGACAACATTCTCTTGTATTTTAAACTTTACTCACCGAAAAGTATTGGGAAAAACCCCAAAAATAGCAATTAAAAATCTTGTTGACATGACCACTGCTAGGTTTTAGCATTTATTTGGCAGCATCCTTTGATTTTTCGAGCCACAAACACTGTTTACACTCGAATAAATGTTGGAAGTTTATAATCCTCTAAGTCCTATTCCCTTAAGTTGGACAGCTACTACAAAATTTAATAAACTTTCATGGAAACTAACAGTTTTATTATTTTGCTTAGCCATTTTCTAGGTTGCTGTCAGTCGTCATGTGAGACGTCGCGCTTGGTAGATGTGTACATGAAGTTCGGCGGTCAGCGCACAGGATTGCCAAATTTACGGGACCGATTTCGCGGAAATGTTCCCCGCGTGGCGTTGAACATTTTAACTTAGGGATACCCGGGTTTTGGAAGGGAAAGATGCGAGAGGGATGATTATTTTGTAATCTAACCGTGCTGTTTTGCAAATTTTGGGTTATGTATGTTTTGGTAAGGTGGACTGATGACGTCAGTATCGTTGGTAAAAGTTGCACTAATTGGCAAGGGTGGCTGGAAAGCTGGAAGGTTTCATGTTATTGAGTTGCCTGCCTGTATCTAGAAAATTAGGGTTCTCTAGCAACCACGCTGAATAACGGGTTGACGTGGGAGAATTCTAGATGATTAATTTTAGGGATGTTTAATATAGGATAAATTGTTGAATTGGCTATAACAGGTGGTTGTAGGCAAGCAGTCATTGATAGTATCAGTAAGATTATCGGTTGTAGAAGAATAGGGTGAAATAATTTGTGTGGTTGATCATATAACGTCAACGTTACGACTTCTAGTTTGTGGGAGCTCTCTTGGAATTTTTCGACAGATTTCGAAACCGGAGGTTTTGGTTCCTCGTGGAGATCTGAGAATGTTCTTTTCAAATAAGACGATTGTAAAGCTAAGACAAAACGATTCTCTAGTAATCCACTTTGTTCGTGGGAGTTAAAGTTCTAGTTTTACCAGTGTTTTCTTATAGTTGGGTGGTTGCGTTGAATTGGTTCAAGCCAACCTGAAGTTTAGTTTCGTGTAAAAAAACAGCCGTTGTGTTCGGGAGAAATATTCGTCTTAACTGAGAGCCGCCATTTTACACCAAATCGGCGTGATTTTGCAGACCGAGAGATAGTCCACAGGTAGGTTTTCTAAGTGTATTTGTCCATTAGTTTAGCACTGTAAATATTTCCTCCCTATGGAATTTTATAGAATTTATTGGGTATTTTGTTCTTTTAAGGGTAATTTTTTTTGTAGTTTGGAAGTTATCATGGCGATATCAACGATTGATACTAGGACCCCTCAACCAATCTAATGAGGTGTGAATTAGAGTGATTGAGTAAGTCTGTTCCATTTATTTTTTTTTTCGTTATTTCAGGGTGTCAGTACTGGGCTAAAACTGCTAGTTCTGGGGTGTCAATCCTGGGTTAAAAGTCCGATCTCTACACCGTCCCACGGTCGTGTGACGAAAATTATCCGCGCGTTTGAGGGGATTAACCACTAATGACGGTCATGGTTCTCTATTATATTTTTTTATAATTATAAAACAATAGGCTCACTTTTATACCATTTTATATTCACAAAACGAAAATTGGTTCTCTTTCATGTCATTTTATATTCATAAAACCATGATAATAATCAACAAAACCTGAGTTCTGTAAATAGCCTAGCGTGAAGGTGAACAATTCTCAAACATTAACTCGGTTCATCAAATTTTAAATGCCATGCGTTAATAAAGAAAATTTTCTCCCCCTTCACTACGCTTACGTAAGCTGCGGACGGTGACTTATTTCGCCTGATAACCCTATGTCGTTTTAGTTTCGTGTAAATACTTTCTTTTGGGTATCTAAGTATACTTTCACGAGTGTGCTATATTTTACGGTTTAGGATGTGTAGTTTAAGTGTTATTGTATTACTTTCCTCGTTTACTTTTGGTTCGGAAAAATAAACCAAAAGTTAATTATAAGCCTACAGACCATATTTTGAATAGGCAATATTAATAATCAATAATTAAATTAATCTTTAGGTTGTTACCTAAGATCTTAATATTTGATATATTTTATATTATAAAAATCACTGATTAAATTAATCTTTAGGGTGTTACCTAAAATCATAATAATTGTCAGACTTGATATTTTCAAATCACTAATTAAATTAAATTAATCTTTAGGGTGTTACCCAAAATCTTAATCATTATTTAATATATTTCATATTTTCAAAGAAAAACGCTTCTTATTACCCGGACTCCTTTTGGTGTCAAAAAGAAAAAAAGAATGGAATGTAAATTATTGTAGGACGATCAATCTAGGTGGCTTAGCTGAGGGAGCGTCCCTCGCTACTGCATAGTTTCCGTTGGGAAGTTACGAGGAAGAAATTATCATTTTGATGGTTTTGGTTGATAGGTAGGTAGGTTGGTGCTGGTGGATTAAATAAAATCCTGTGGCGCCCTCTATAAATCTTTTTATGAACCTGGCCCTTCTCCACTGTTTAAAGGCTGGCGGCATCCATACAGTACATAAGCGTCCGTAAATCTTGCAACCTAGAACTAGCGAGATACCTTTCTATATAATTATCCTCGTGGCGTGCTAAGAGAAGTCAGGGTGGTCACAAAATTTTAAATTATCTTTCAAAATGGCGACCAGCCGCCATCTTGTATAACTTTTTTAAATGGCGATAGGTGTCATGTGACACATCGTTTGAAAGATTTCTGAAAGTTCTATTCAACCTCCGAATTTGAGACAATAAGTTTAACTTATGTCAAAATGGCGGCCATTTAAATTTTAAAAATTGAAATGTTCTCTGTCTGGAAAATAAATGAAATATTCGTTTCAAACTCCGAATAGAACAGAAGTTTGAAAGACTTCAACTAATGCAGCAATAATACTATTCTTTCTAAGGGACATTTTTCAAAATGGCGACTGCCGCCATTTTAAATATTTTGTTTTTAGCGGCACGAAGGGCGAGTGACACATCGTTTTAAAGGCCTTTGAAAGTTCCATTCGTTCCCAAGTTAAAAAATAATAACGTTCATTTATTTTAAAATGGCGACCATTTAAATTTCAACCATTTAAATCGGCTCATATAACTTTATTATTTTCCAGTTTGGTAAGAAATGGAACTTTCAAAGGCCTTGAAAATGATGTGACACTCGTCCCTCTGCCATTAAAAAGAAACTATTTAAAATGGCGGCAGTGGCTATTTTGAAAAATGTTACTTAGAAAGGATTGTATTATTGCTGCATTACTTGAACTCCTTAAAACTTCTTTTCTATTCGGAGTTTGAAACGCATATTTCATTTATTTTCCAGACAGAGAACATTTTAACTTTTAAACTTTAAATGGCTGCCATTTTGACATAAGCTAAAATTATTTGGTCACATGACACCACACTGTATATATACAGCGTCTGTCCAGATTTGGTTACCGAATGGGAAACTTTTTTATTTTTGATTTTATGAGAAAAAGTTATTCTTGATAAAAAGTTTTGCTTGTTATAAAAGTAAGACTCGCATTGAAAAAAAAAGATATGTTATACAGGGCGTAATGAAAATCAAGAACAAATATTTAGAAAACTATTTACTTTAACTAACAGATCCTAAAAACAAATTTTAGGCCACAACAGAACCACCGTTATTTTTAATGCACTTAATAAGATTTTTCTTAAACCGGCAAACAGCATGTCTTACATGATCGGCTGGGATTTCTTCACATGCTTCTGGTATCCTGTTTTTTAAATGGATAAGATTTTCAGGTCTGTATTTGTAAACAATTTCCTTAGCTCGTCCCCAAAAGAAGAAATGAAGAGGTGTGAGGTCGGGGGACCTAGGCGGCCAATCCGCAAAATTATCATCTTGAGTCGAAGTTCGCCCAATTCTGAAATTGAAGTTAAGCCAGGCTCTTACGTCTGCTAAGAAATGGCAAGGGGCACCATCTAACTAAATATTAAATCTTGCCTTACATGCAGGGGCAACTCATCAATAATATCAAAAAATTCATTTTGCAAAAAAGTTAGAAATATTTGTCCGTTAATGTTATTATCGAAAAAAGTTGGTCCTAGAATTTTGTTTTTCAAAACACCACACCCAACATTAACTTTCTGAGACACTTGACTCCGACATTCTACTACCCAGTAAGGATTAATTATTCTCCAAAACCCCGAATTTAGTGATGAAAATATTCCGTTGGTGGTAAACGTCGCTTCGACGGAAAACAAAATTTGAAAACCGAAATTTGGATGATCTTCATAATACCCCATTATCCAGTGACAATAATCAAATCGTATATCCATGCCTCTAGTAAATGCGTGAATAAATTTTGGTTTAAAATATTTCTATTTGTTTTTCTTCAAAACAGTTTGGATAAATTTAATGAAGTAACCCAATTCATGGGATCTTTGTTCAAGGCTTTTTTTGGGTTCCTCTGTAACATAAAGCAATATATCGAGCTCATCATCGTCAATGTAACTCTTACCTAGTACCTATTATGAAACCAGCACCACATACAGGTATAATAATAAAAATAAGATATTAGATTTAAAAAAAAAAAACGCTTTTAAGTCATAAAAGAAGTGTTAAGAAAGAAGTTTAATGAAACGTTTCATTAAAAAGGTATTTATTTGCATTTACAAATGACATTACCAGCGAAAATTCCATGCTATTTACCTTAACTACTCGATTTTCTTTATTTTCTTTACGCCCTGTATAACATATCTTTTTTTTTCAATGCCAGTCTTACTTTTACACCAAGCAAAACTTTTTATCAAGAATAACTTTTTCTCGTAAAATCAAAAATAAAAAAGTTTCCCATTTGGTAACCAAATCTGGGCAGACGCTATATATATATATATATATATATATATATATATATATATATATATATATATATATATATATATATATATATATATATATATATACCTAGCACTAATTATAACAATAATTAAAATACCCATATTTAAGTTTTATAAACCACCATGTATAACAATATTTAAATGTCATTGTCAATCATCAAGATGTTAAATGATTTTTTAATATTTATAACTATATATTACTAAATAGGATTAGTACTAATACAAAGAGATGTTATTATCAATTTTTAAACTCACTTTGCACCCAGGTAATTATTTTTTAAATTAATTTTTTTAATTAAATAATTTATAAAATTGCTCTATATTGTAGCCTTGAAAAAGGAATAAAATTTTCCGAAAGCGCTCGGCTCGTAGTAAATAAGAGTTTACTTATTTAAGCCCAAACCTTCCTGGCTGTTACCCCAAAAATCAAGAAATCGAGTTTACTAACTAGTCAGCCAAGACTACCAAAATAATATTATATATATGTTATATCCCAAATATCCTATGTAATATTAAGAATTATTCTAAGTCGCTTATCTGTAACAGGATGCAGGTGTTTATCAAAATATCAAGTTTCACGTTATCTCAAATTCTTGCTGACCCATATGGGAACGAATCCAGTATTGCAACGTATTGTGCAATATTACGAGACTTTTCTAGAAACTCTATTACGATAACAAAAGAATATAAATACCTCCATCTAAAAGCGCTGCATCAGTTTAGACAAATTAGACCGCTTGTAAAGTTAAAACTTTGAAAGTCCGAAAACCAAACAAATGTATTTGTTAGTCGTGTAAATAAATAAAGTGTTTTTTAAAAAGAAGTTTTTGTCGGCCACGATCTAACAAATTGGCGCAGTCGTGGTAGGATTGTTCTGATCGTCAAACGGTTGTTCGGTTCCTGAGCACCAAAACGCGAGTGAATTTCAATTCTTTACAGAACGAATTTACCTCCAAGTGACTATCAAATCCTACAGATATCAAACACAACTTTCAACTGCAACAAGAAGAAAATTGCTACAACGGAAATCAAGAAATTTCCAAAGGTCCAAAGAGATCAGCAACTCAAAAAGAGTTCATCAAGGGACACAAGAGCCCACAAAACAAAACAAACAAACCCTGATCGACGAACTGCTTCGTAGAACAAGTGGCCTGCGGGCAAGATCTAACTACCTAGTAGTCATCGAATTCCCAGCTGTAGTTGACGCTGAAACCAAACGTCGTGTGGATTAGGAGCACGTAGTGGAACCCCTGGCACGTCGCAGCACCAACACCACGTGTGGATTAGGAGCACCTAGTGGAACCCCTGGCACGTTGGACAGCTGATTCCCTCAAACACCTCATCGAAGCCAAGAATGTTTCTTCAATTAATGTAAGTCGTTGATAAATTGTCATATTGTTGATTTACCAATTGATTTGAATCATTCTCGCTAACTCGAATAATTTGAATTTCTCACTCTAACTTGTCTAAACTCACCGAACATTTTAGTAACAAATACGTAACCAATAAAAAAACAATCATGGCTCAAAATGAAGAGAACCAAAATCAAAATCAAAATGCTGGTGAAATTGAACCCTATAAATTATCTGAAATTTTTTCTCTCGTACCAGAATACGACGGAGATCAAATTTCTCTAAACACCTTTATTAACGCATGTAACAGAGCCGATGATATGTGTACCCGCGACCAAAAAATTTTACTAGTTATTAAAATCAAAAATCAATTGCGCGGAAAAGCTGCTCAATTAATAAACTCTAGAGAGATAAATAGGTGGGATGATATTTCCCAACTACTAACTGTTCATTTTGGAGATCCAAGAGATCTAACTTCTTTAATTCAAGATTTGCAACGTATGCATCAACTGTCAAATGAGAACCCTTTAACTTTTGCTGCTCGATTACAAACGCACAATGCAAAAATGCATTCCGCTGTTATCAAACAAATTTTGACGCACGCTCAAAAAAATGCACAAATATTACTAATTGATAATATGTGTTTAAATACTCTCTTGACAGGATTAGAACAAAGATTAGGTCAAATTATTAGGGCAGGAAATCCCAATACGATGCTAGACGCTATAAATAGAATAAAACGAGAACTACAACTGTCTTACTTCGAAACACAGAAATTTCAAAAAATACAAAAACCCCAAATCTCAAATCCGAAATTTTGTTCATTCTGCAAAAAGAACGGACACAATGTAAATGAATGTAGAATGAAACAGACGCAAAGGACGCAGTCCGTACCCCAATATAATCGTACATTCCAACCTATGTACATGCCGAATCAAGACAGGACGCAGTCCGCATACCCTCAAAACAGTCAGTACAGGACGCAGTCCGCATACCCCCAAAATACTCAATTTAGGACACAGTCCGCATACCCCCAAAACAATCAACAAAGGACGCAGTCCGCAAACCCCCAAAACAACACACGACCAAATTTCCAACCCGCGTCATCAAGTCAAAATCAAACAAGATTTCAAAATTTTCAACAAAGACCCAGTACGGTCTTTATGCGACCAAATCAACAGAAAACACATCACATAAACACAAACAAAAATGAATTTAACCCTGATTTTGTCGAAATCCCAAATTTTGACGCGAATTATGAATCTCGAGACGAGTATTATCACGAAAAAGAATACTACGATGATGAATATCACGATGATTATTCCGATAATGATAATTTTCGTTCCGACTCAGAAAACTACACGCAATACAACGAAACTCAAGATTTTTCTCAGTGTAACAACACTAATCGTTTTTCTCTGTGTAGCGGCAATGAAAATTTTTCTCAAACAAACGTAAATTTTCAGAACGAAGCCTCGGGAATGTCAGAACTGACAGATCAGTTCCAAACAATGACGGTTCAAGAAAATTTCAACCCCAACCCCAATTTTTTAGAACAAAGTTTTCTTTAAATACTGTTTCATCTCAAAACCTTTATTACATTTTTGATAAAACAAAAACCTTTAAATTATTAATAGATACCGGCGCAGGAATTTCAATTTTTAAACCCAAAACATGTGAAAATTTTAAAGCAAGAACCTCTGAAAACTTATTAGTCAAAGGCATTACTAATGAAAATGTTTTAATTACCCAATCAACATTAATTCCTTTCGTTGATAACGACCCACACAAAGTCTTTATTTACAACCTTGACATTGAATTTGACGGTCTACTCGGATCAGATTTCCTAGAACACTATCATTGCGTTGTAGATTTAAAAAATAAACAGCTTACTACAAACTTTAAAATAATACCCATGTACAAGGTGGACGGAATTAACGAAAATACGGCGATAGAAAATATAGCAAATTTTAAGAATACTATAAATATTGAACCACGTACAGAAAAAATTTGTAAATTAAGAACAAATAAATTGAAAAATACCGAAGCAATCTTATTAGCCCAATGCATTGACAAAGTTCGTTTACCAAACGCCATAGTCAAAATAAATGAAAGAGGAGAATTTTTGACATCAGTTTTAAACATAAATATGATTCCCAAAACAGTTAGTTTTTGCAATTTAACTTTCGAACCTCTTATTAAGGAAAGTACTTCAGTTCAAAACTTCAATAAGGAAGATACTACATATCCACAAGTAATCAACAGGGAAGAAGAGATAATAACCCAATTACGAACAGAACACATGAACGACGAAGAAAGGGGATTGATTTCTCAAGTTTGTCTAGAATTTTCTGATATATTTTACTTAGAAGGAGATTCACTGACTTTTACTAGTGAAATCAAGCATTCAATCAAAACAAAAGACTCCAGGCCAATCCATACTAAGTCCTACAGATATCCACATGTCCATAAAGAAGAAGTGAAGACACAAATAAACAAGATGTTAGACCAAGGAATTATCCAGCCTTCAATTTCACCATGGTCAAGTCCAGTATGGGTTGTTCCAAAGAAAATGGACGCATCTGGAAAACAGAAATATAGACTTGTGATAGACTATAGAAAACTAAACGACATTAGTATTGACGACAGGTATCCATTACCAAATATATCTGACCTTTTAGATCAACTAGGACACTGTCAGTACTTTACAACATTAGATTTGGCCTCAGGCTTTCACCAAATAGAAGTCAACCCAGATGACGTAGAAAAAACAGCATTTTCTGTCGATAACGGACACTACGAATTTTTAAGGATGCCTTTCGGGTTAAAGAATGCACCTTCTACATTCCAAAGAGTTATGGATAACATTCTAATGGGTATCCAGAATGAAAAATGTGCAGTCTACATGGATGATATTATAATTTACAGCAGTACTATTCATGAACATATATCCAGACTTCGAGAAGTATTTGCCAGACTCAGAAAAGCTAACTTAAAAATACAGCCAGATAAATGTGAATTCTTAAGAAAAGAAGTCGCCTATCTCGGACACCTGATAACAAAAGATGGAGTAAAACCAAATCCAAATAAAGTTACGGCAATTAAAGAATTTCCAATTCCAACTAATACAAAAGAAGTAAAATCATTTTTAGGACTTTCCGGATATTACAGAAGATTTATTCCAGATTATGCCAAAGTATCAAAACCATTGACTACATTACTAAAGAAAGATACTCCTTTTGTTTTTGATTCACACTGTCAAAAATCATTTGATACATTAAAAGATTATCTAACCAAAGAACCTATTCTTATCTACCCAAACTTTGAGGAACCTTTTGTCCTAACTACGGATGCATCTATGTTTGCAATAGGAGCAATTTTATCTCAAGGTCCAATTGGAAAAGACTTACCAATAGCTTTCTCATCCAGAACACTATGTCCAGCCGAAACCAAATATAGTGTTATTGAAAGAGAACTATTAGCAATTGTCTGGGCAGTAAAACACTTCAGACCATATTTGTATGGAAGAAAATTTAAACTCGTAACAGACCATAGACCATTGACATGGTTATTCTCAATAAAAGATCCAGGCTCAAGACTTGCCAGATGGAGACTCAAATTGGAGGAATATGACTATGAAATCCTGTATAAACCTGGAAGAATAAACAAAAATGCTGACGCCTTAAGCAGAATTAAAATTAACCATTTTAAACAAGTTACTGCATTTAATAAGAAAACTCAGGAAGAACCAGAATCCTCTTCCACAGAAATAGACGAAAATGAAACTCAACTAATGTCACCTCAAACTATGGAAAACGAATTTAAAAGATTTTGGGAACTATACCACGTAAAATCTTTAATCGACTACTCAAAGATTAGATATACAAATGATCAACTCCTGGATAAAGACCACAAGAATATAATAATTATTTTTCAACAAGATAAACTAACAGATTTACACTATAAGATTATAGAAGATTTCCATGAGGAACACCCAAGTTTTGACGATGACAAAATAAATATTTTGAATTCTAAAACCTCAAATAAAAGAAAATATTATCTCATAACCTTACCCTTCTTAATGGAAGATGCTATAGCTATACTATTTAAAGCCTTAGTTAGTTCACAACATGAGATAGATGAATCAAAAACATATTATGTAGAAAACAATGTTGACCTACCATTTTTAGAAATGCTATGTTTTATTTTTGCTGACAAAGATTTAAAAATTGTTATTTGTCAAAATATTGTAACCACTCCACAACAGGATGAAATCCCAATAATCATGGATCAATATCACTCTGGAAAAAGGAACTTTCACAGAGGAGTTAATGAAACAATAAGAAGACTTAAAGAAAAATACAACTGGACAGGACTCAGCAAAGATGTTGAGAATTTTATAAAGAAATGTGAAATCTGCCAGAAAAATAAAGTTATGAGGAAAAACATGGATAACCCACTAGTTATTACAGAAACACCAAAAACCGCATTTGAAAGAATAAATATTGACATTCTAGAAATTCCAGAAAGAAACCATATCCTAACTATAAGAGACGAACTCACTAAATTTATTCAAGCATACCCACTAATGGACAAAACCTCAAAATCCGTAGTAAACACCTTATTACTCTACTTCCAACACTATGGAACACCTTTAAGGATACATTGCGACTTTGGAAGAGAATTTAACAACCAATTAATGAAAGACTTATGTAACCTCTACAACATAAAATTAACATACTCTAGTGTAAACCACCCCCAATCAAATGGCTCATTGGAAAGATTCCATGCCACTCTTTTAGAAATGATACGAGTAATGACTACTGAAGACCCAAATGAACACCCCTTACAATTATTGCCATATGCTTGTATATGTTACAATAATTCTGTAAATAAGACAACTGGATTTACACCATATGAATTAATATTTGGACATACATCTACCAGACCTCCAGAAACCCTTTACAACGAAAAGGAACTTGTTTCAAAATATATAAGAGACCTAAATGCCAGAATTAAACACTACTATGACCTTGCCAGGCAAAGAACAATACAATCAAAAGAAAAAGCTAAAAGAAGATTCGACGAACACGTAAAAAGAGATAATGCAGATTACAAAGTCGGTGATAAAGTTTATGTAAAGGAATCACAAATTAAAGGAAAACTCGCTAACAAATTTAATGGTCCTTTTATAATCAAAGAAATTCATCTAAATTCAGCAACACTAGAAAATTTACAAACGAAACAAACAACTAAAGTAAATTATGATAGACTAAAACCATACTATGATGACGTAATAATTAAACCAGATGATAAAAACGCTATAGAAGAAAATACTGATTAAAATTTTTTCATTTCAGATTTTTAATTATGCTCTCCAATACGCTTGCTCTATCAAGACAAAGGAATGATAATTATCACTATACACTCAAACCTATCGAAAATAATGTCGGATTATATTTTCAAAGAGAAACTAAACTAAAAGTCTCTAATGATAAATGGACACTTCTAGTCTACAAAGACACAAGAAGACTAAAAGTATTATATGATAGTAATAACAACATTTTACAAAGCATAAAGACTATGCTAAATAGTAACAATAACTACATGAAAAATGTGTATGTCGATTTAAAAACACACATCAGTTTGCTTGGACAAATATCCAAAGATATAGAAGATAAATTTGAAGAACTGGAACTAGATGTTTCAACAAGACCAAGAAGAAGACGTGGCTTAATCAACGCTGCAGGAAGCATTTGGAAATTTATTACTGGAAACTTAGACTCTTCAGATGGAGAATATTATAATAACTGTATAAACAAAATTGAGAAAGACGAACATGAACTTGAAACTCTAATGAAAAAGCAAATAATGGTAACAACTTCAGTGATCAAGAGCTTTAATGAAACTTTACGAAAACTTCAAATCGACGAAGAAACTTTCAACAAAAACCTAAAGAACATAGAAAAAAACATTCTCGATATATGGGATGAAGTTGAACTACTAGAAAGTAAGCTACGCCTTATAACTGTTTGTCAACATTTAATGGAATCTTATTCTTTCATAGAAGAACAATTAAATGACATCTTAAACGCTGTCACTTTCGCGAGACTAAATATAATTCATACTTCTATCATTACCCCAAAAGACTTAGTATCAGCATTAGGAAAAGTAGCTCAAAACCTTCAAAAGAATAATTTACCCCTTTCCCCTAGAGAAGCTAAGGTTGCTACGTATTTAGATATCATTGAGTTAGCAGCATTCCAAACAATGGATAAATTAGTATTTGTTTTGGATATTCCTTTAGTTGAACCCGAATTGTACACAGTTTATCGACTATACCCTATTCCAACTAAAGATAATCGAACTAAGCTTCATTATATTCTACCAACCATCCAAAAATACATAGCGAAAGGTGATGATTCAGATCAGTTTATTCCGTTATCTGATATTGAACATTGTAAAGAAGTAATTATTAATATTAAGCTTTGTAAAAACTTGTATTCATACCCAATTGATTCTAATGCTATTTGTGAAGCGCAACTTCTCAAAACGCAACAATTTAATAGTCTTCCCAAAAATTGCGAAGTAATTTCAATGTACGCACAAGACTATAAGGTACAATTGTTAAAACCAAATATGTGGTTATTGGTGATTGCCGATCAAACTCCAATAACAATTAAATGTGAAAATATTGATCCAAAATCAGAAATAATCGATACTAACACAATTATGACGCTACAACCCAGCTGTTCAGCATTTGTTGGAACTACAAGAGTTCAAGCTTCAATGACAAAAGTTTCAGAA
The DNA here is from genome assembly GCA_963971165.1 of Philopedon plagiatum. Classification (NCBI taxonomy): domain Eukaryota; kingdom Metazoa; phylum Arthropoda; class Insecta; order Coleoptera; family Curculionidae; genus Philopedon; species Philopedon plagiatum. The sequence goes on along the minus strand of OZ020195.1, from coordinate 62,952,879 downwards.
TGGCACTATAACTATTCTAATACATTTCAAATACCTTTTAATTGTTGTTCTAATTTGCCAGATAATGTTCATAAAAACTTAGACTTAAAACCACTTAAAATCGGTGACCTAAATCTCGAAGATTTAGAAATTGCTAAACATAAATTGGATCAATATTCTAGAGATATAGATGACCTAATCAATGAACCTTTAATTCAGAAATATACGCCATGGTTCACTTATGTTTCTATAACTTTAATAATACTCGTAATAATTGTATACATTTTCCGAAAATGTCAAAAACGTAGGCGAATGATTGGAATCAGTATTGATCAATCCAGCCCTCCATATCCACCTTCTCCAAAACCTGGAATATCGTTATTAGGAAAACGACTTTCCAAAATGTTACCGCGAAGACGTCCAAGCATTCGTCTCGGTGAACCAATTGATGAAGGTGAAACCTTCGAAATTATAAATACGAACATAAATAAGAATTGCGCATAAAAATTTGAAAGGAACTATCTATATTATTTCCAATTTATCATGATTCGATTATATTATCATTTCTTTATTATTGTATTTTACGCTTTCCATATATTTTATTATTGCTTATTGTACTTTATTATTATTATACACTGCTCTTAAAAGTTACTGCACTGAATAGCACTAACTTTTTTATATAAGAGGGAGCTGTTATATCCCAAATATCCTATGTAATATTAAGAATTATTCTAAGTCGCTTATCTGTAACAGGATGCAGGTGTTTATCAAAATATCAAGTTTCACGTTATCTCAAATTCTTGCTGACCCATATGGGAACGAATCCAGTATTGCAACGTATTGTGCAATATTACGAGACTTTTCTAGAAACTCTATTATGATAACAAAAGAATATAAATACCTCCATCTAAAAGCGCTGCATCAGTTTAGACAAATTAGACCGCTTGTAAAGTTAAAACTTTGAAAGTCCGAAAACCAAACAAATGTATTTGTTAGTCATGTAAATAAATAAAGTGTTTTTTAAAAAGAAGTTTTTGTCGGCCACGATCTAACATATATATATATATATATATATATATATATATATATATATATATATATATATATATATATATATATATATATATATATATTTATCCTACTACACTCCGAGCGTCCGTACATTAACGATTTGCTATCTTCCAAGCGTCCGGTTCCAACAGAGCGTCCGTATACGGACGCTCTGTTGTATTGCCATAGAAACTATACCCACGTGCATATAGTACTTCAGATATTTGAAATCTAAAATTTTGTTTCGGACGCCAGGAAAATAGTAAACCCTGCACTTTTATATATTATTAGTATATTATTAGTACAACGGATCGACCGACAGGGGCAGTTGGTTCAACTTCAGTATATTATTTAATGGTATATTCTACTTTCAGCCCGACGATTACCAAGCGTCCTTTGCCATCTTGCAATGTGTCAACACTTTAGGGTTATTTTTAGAATTTCTATAGATCTGCGACCGGTGTTTAGGAACTATTTAACAAAGGAAGGTTATCGTTATAACGGACTGTGAATAGCTGGACAGGTCTATTTGGTCATTTAATATTAGGGTTTCTGTTATGCTTAGAAATTTCAATTGATTCTAGAATATAAAGCTTTTTTCCTTTAGGAACTGTATACAAAATTTTTAAATTATTCTCGTCTGGAAAGGTATGACCTGTCTCTAAACAATGTTTGGCGAAGTTTGAATTTTCTTTGTTAACAAAAAAGATGTTTTATGTTCATTAAATCTAACGCTAAAATTTCTCCCGGTTTGGCCTATATACGAGCTACTGCACTCATTACAACTTAGTCTATAAACTCCTGAATTTTTAAGGGGTGATCTTTTACTTTTGGCATTTAAAAGTAATTGGGATATTTTTTGTGCTGGTGTAAAAGCTACTTTTGTTAGTTTTTGAGATGATGTGTGCTATTTTTTCAGAGATTGGACCAAAATATGTTATTTTAGCATACTGAAACTTTTCATTGGTTTTTATACGTGGGTATATTTGGTTAATAGTTGTTTGTTTTTGTTTATTAATGTATTTATTGTGGTTGAGTTAAACCCGTTGTTTTTGGCTATTTTAATTATATTATTTAATTCATTTTTACGGCTGTCTTCGTTTAAAGGGATTGCGAAAGCTCTATGTATCTTAGACATATCATAAGCTGCCGTTTTGTGGGAAGTGGGATGTGTTGAGTGATTAGGAATTGTTGTGTCTGTAAATGTGGGTTTTCTATAAATATCAAATGAGAATTTTTTGTCCTTTTTTGTTATTGTAATATCCACAAAATTAATTTTGTTGTTTTTTTCCTTTCCCATTGTGAACTTAATTTTATGATGTAAATTGTTTAGGTGATTTAGAGTTAGTTGTAAATCCGCATCATTACCGGTAAAACATACTAAAATGTCATCTACATATCTGTACCAGAAACATGTTTTCTGCGAATTCAGTTTTTAAGAAAGTTTCTTCCAAATTAGACATGAAGATTTCAGCTAGAAGAGGACTTAGTGGTGAACCCATCTTTTTGTTTATAAAATTTGTTATCATGCTGGAAATAGTTTTCCTTCATGCAGAGGTCAAAAAGAGTAATAATTTCGTTTTTATGACAGGATTTACGTTTTTTATTGTTACTGTGTTTTTGATTATGTTAATACAGTCTGAATTTGGGATGTTGGGGAACAAGTTAGTGACGTTAAAGGATACTAAAGTACTGTGATTTGGTACCTCCATAAAAATAATATGGGTATAAAAGATTCTATTTGATAGTATCTACGGTACCGGCGCGGCGGCTTTACTCGCATTACTCGCATAGCCAATTGTTAACAATTGAATTGCGCAAGCAAAGTCGCGGGTACTCGCTATAAGACAGTTTGGTATAGAGAGCGATTTTCATAATAAATTAATGTTAGAAAAAGCCAAATAAATTAATATACAGGGTGTTTTCTAAGTAATCTAAAATATTTTAAGTAGCTATTCCTCAGGTCTTTTTATGAAACAATTTTCTTATAAACAATTGTCGAAATATGCCTATTTTCCGAAATTTTCATTTTTAAAAATTATTCTAAAAACGGAATGTCTTCTTTTTATCAAACTTTAAACGATTATACTGCTTATCTTATCAGAAGAAATGTTTAAGTGAAGTGTCAACAAAAATTTAATCGCGTCACCAGGGGCATGCGTGTAGGCATTGGTATTTTTTTTTTAAATATGCACGCCACATTTTTAATTTTGCGAGTATTTTTTGTTATTTTTATTCAATACCTAACACAAAATATCTCCTAACATTTTTTTTGCTTAGTTTAGGAGAGAAATGCAATTTGGTAATAAATTATGCGTTTATTACAATAAAATAGCATTTGTCTCCTAAACTAAAATGCTAAGAGACATTTTATGTCAGGTATTGAATGAAAATTGCAAAAATGCTGGCAAAATTAAAAATAATTCAGTGGCGTGCAGATATTTGCACTTTTTAAATTATGGATACCATTGAATACACGCACGCCCCTAGGGAAGCGATAAACTTTTTGTTTACACTTAAACATATCCTCTAATAAGCCGTGTAAATATTTAAAGTTTGATAAAAAGCAAACATTCCGTTTTTAACATAATTAAAAAAAAACTGGGAAAAAAATTAATTTCGACATCCTGTATTTCGGAAAATAGACATTTTTGGACATATGTTCATATGGATAGCTACTTAAAATATATAAGATGACTTAGGAAACACACTGTATAACTTTCTACTAACACATTTTTTTCACTTAAAATTTAAAAATTCTCGACAAAATGATGTAAAATTTGTTTAGAAAAAATAGTAACTAAAATTCCTAGACGCGTTAATTTTTTTCCCATGGGGGGTGCAGCAAAAATTCAACTTTTTTCGCGAATTTCAAAATGTTTTTTTCTGTACCAAAATACTCCCAGTGGGCTCACTATTAAAACCTCTAAATTTGGTACGGGTCCTGCAAGTATGAACAGAGATATACAACTTTGAAATTTCACCAGCCGCCACTGCATACTATATTCTTATATTTCTACAATTTCTTCCTTTTCCAAATAAATTCTTGTAACGGAACAGTTAAATAGGTATATTTAGTTCTAAGTATGTGTACATGAATACATATTTCTTCATAAATTTAGGTAGAAAGGCGAAGAATAATTTATATCACAAAATTCAGTAGTCTTATTCTTACAGTTATCAGTTTAAATCCCTAATTGTCAAAAAGACCAGTTTTAACCTATGCGAATTTTAATGTTAGAGTTTTTTCATTTATTTTTTTGCCCAACTTCAGCAGGCGATTTTCAGAAAATAGTCTGTAGTAATATGTTAAAGGCACATGAACTTGTCGATCATTTTGCCTGAAGGTTTGTTGCAGAAATAGCCTGAATTAATTTTTATTGTTACTTGACAAGAAGTGCCTAAAATGAAGTTGAGGGCACTTTTTTAGTAAATGACAATAAAAATGAATGAAAGATGTTCCTTTAAGGCAAAAAATCAAAATGTTCTGCATAGTTCATAAATGCCCGAAACATATTTGATAGACTATTTTCAGAAACCACAAAAATGCAAAAAAGATATAATTTTTTGACATACAAAAAAAGAAAAACAATATAAAAATACATATTTATTTAGAACAATTTTACTTGTTACAATTAAAAACACAATTATTATATGTAATCATAGTCTAGCCCGTAGATGGCGTTATCTCCATATATCTCCATAACAGAATTTTTCTTATTTTCTTGAATTTGTATTTCTTGAGCGTTGTTTACATTTCACCTGTTAATTTCTTGATAATATTTTTGATAGCCTTAGAAAATCATTAAAGGTAGAGCCACAGAACTTTGTTTTCTTTTGGCTGGAATTGCTTGTAACTCCTTTCTCTTGACATTTCCTACCTACCTGGCCGCTTTAAAGACGATATCTTCGAAGGGATTAATTTTTCTACCATATTGTTAAAATATTTATCCATTAGTAGGTATTTTAGAAGTAGTATAATCTTTTTACCGGCACCTAGTTTTTGATATATACAATAGTTTATTAAAGCAATGGTGTACTGTAGTATTTTTGTTATTAGTATATTTGGTTAATAGTTATTTGTTTTTGTTTTTTGTTTAATAATGTATTGTGGTTGAGTTAAACCCGTTGTTTTTGGCTATTTTAATTATATTATTTAATTCATTTTTACGGCTGTCTTCGTTTAAAGGGATTGCGAAAGCTTTATGTATAATAGATTTATAAGCTGCAGTTTTCTAGGAAGAGGGATGGGTTGAGTGATTAGGAATTGTTGTGTCTGTAAACGTGGGTTTTCTATAAATATCAAATGAGAATTCTTTGTCCTTTTTTGCTATGTTTTGTTATGTAATATCCAGAAAATTAATTTTGTGGTTTTTTTCCTTTTCCATTGTGAACTTAATTTTATGATGTAGACTGTTTAGGTGTTTAGAGTTAGTTGTAAATCCGCATCATTACCGGTAAAACATACTAAAATGTCATCTACATATCTGTACCAGAAACTTATGTTTTCTGCGTATTCAGTTTTTAAGAAAGTTTCTTCCAAATTAGACATGAAGATTTCAGCTAGAAGAGGACTTAGTGATGAACCCATTGCTAAGCCATCTTTTTATTTATAAATTTTTTTATCATACCGGAAATAGTTTTCCTTCATGCTGAGGTCAAAAAGAGTAATCATTTCGTTTTTTATGACAGGATTTACGTTTTTTATTGTTAGTGTGTTTTTGATTATGTTAATACAGTTGGAATTTGGGATGTTGGGGAACATGTTAGTGACGTCAAAGGATACTAAAGTACTGTTATTTGGTACCTCCATGTTTATAAGTTTTTAAGTTAACGTAACAGAAACTTTAGTATGTGAAGTAGAATTGTCACTAACCCATATGCCAGGTTGAAATCTAACCAAAGGAAAAGTTAAAAAAGTCCTGCAGAACACACCCAAACCTGAACCAAATCACACTGAAAACACCCTAATAAAATCTATTCATTCAAAGAACAAAGAGAATTCAAACTTCGCCAAACATTGTCTAGAGACAGGTCATACCTTTCCGGATGTTAATAATTTAAAAATTTAATAATCAATTTTCAATAATTTAAAAAGGTGGACCCCCTTTATTGTCAGAAATCTTTATGGCAAACTTAGAAAAGTCTATCTTTAGTTCTGATAATCCTCTCGTCAAAAATGTTTTCTATTGGAACAGATACGTAGACGATGTTTTTTGCATTTGGGATGGCACAGATAGAAATTTAGATCAGTTTTTGGACCTTATAAATTCACTACATAAAAATATTGAATTCACAATGGAGAAAGGGGTTAACAACGAAATAAACTTCTTAGATATCAATATTAAAAAAATAAATATCCACCTAGAATTTGACATTTATAGGAAACCAACAACCACATATACAACAATACATTACACATCAAAACAGTCATGGAAAATAAAATTGTCTCCATTCCACAGCTTCATACACAGATTAGTCACCTTTCCACTAAACAAAGAAAACTTTCAAAAAGAACTATGTGTCATAAAACAGTTAGCAAAAAGCAACGGATACAAAGAAAGCCTAATTGATAATATGTTAAAAAATAAACAGAAAAAATTATTAAGAAAGGAATTTTATAGTATAAGTCCACCAAAAAATAACAACTTTAAATTCGTTAACTATACCTCTAAATTTCCCAATAATATTTGTAACAGATTAAATAATTTAGGCTGTAGAACTATATGTGTAAATAAACTAAACCTGGGCAAGCTACTAGTAAACAATAAGGACAAAACTGACAAATTAGACAAATCGGGAGTTTACAAAATAAATTGGCCGATTGTGGAGCTATATATGTAGGCCAAAGTGGTAGAAGCGTGAAAACAAGAATAAAAGAACACAAAACGTCCATTTTAAACAATATAAAAAATCTCTGGGATGTCCTCCCATTGTATAGAAAACAATCATTTTATAAATTTAGATAATATTAAATTACTTCACCATGATAATAATGGCAAAAGACTAGATCTATTAGAACAACTAGAAATTAAAAAATCTTTAAAAAACAATTTAACAACCTGTACAAATGACCAACAAAAGTTCCAGAACACCCCAATAATTGACAAATATTTATCATCTTTATGACGTGGACCTCCCGAAGATTTATCAAAATAAGAATCTTAAAGCAATTAGGTAATAAAATCAGGTATATATATTTGTAAACAATCCTTCCTAACTTTAGTATTACTACATCAGTACTCTTGAAAAAGCCCTAATAAGGCGAAACATATGTAGAGTCATACTCTAATAAACTTGAAACATTAAAAAGCAAAAGAGTTTTATTTACAAAATATTTAAAAAATGTTTCATAAAGAACCTACTTCAGAATCAACCCAGTTTATTAAAAATTTTATATACCGTACCTAATAGTCAGGGAGCCGGTGACACTGAAAGGCCCGTCATCACGGAATCAAATTTTTTTTTATGTAAATTGTTGGTTTATTAAGCCAAAAGTATTACCTAAGCAAACCTAAGCAAACATGTTTTACCATTATCACGAATCTCAAAGAATTATATTACCTTCGATAGGAAATTTTGTAATAAACAGAAAAAAATTGGCTTACCAGCTTTATTTGGCCGAAAGAGTCTGGCGTACCTATTTGAAAGGTGTGAGATAGGGTAAAATTTTACCATTACCATGTGAAAACTTTTTTTTTTTAATTTTACTCGTTTCGATGTGATGTTCAAAAATATCTTGGTACGCCTCCCCAAAAACTGCCGGAAGTATCTAGCATACCAGTTTTATTGAATAGGCTCGATTCACATCAATTATTATTAAAAGCCGTGAGTTAAATAATTTTATTTCGGGGTAAATGTTTTTGTGATTTTTTTTTTACTTAATAAGTATTTTACTCTCCTATAGTATATCAATATGAATTCCATTTCAAGGGAAGCTTTTGTTTTGTGATGTTTCTGTGCATCATACAACTTAGTATCAAGTACCGCATTCGAGGAATGTTTCAATAGCTGCAGCGTTTTCCATGGTCCTTAAATAGAGTAAGTAAGAGAGATTTCCGGCACGGGTTTAAACACTGTATAAGGTTTTCTCTCTTCATCCCCTATGCTATGTGTACTATAGAAATATACTAACCTCTGCACTATGACATTATGATATACAATATACATTAAGGTAACGTTGTCACCCAGCATTTTTGGGAGTTTAAGGTTTAAGACATTCTGACCCTTCAGTTTGCTGATCATCATAATAAAGCTTTGCAAACGTGGGTTATTCCAGTGAAATTTATAAACATAATATAAACTTATTAAATGACCAAATGGACCTGCGGAATTCCCAGCTATTCACAGTCCTTTATAACGATCAATAACCTTCCTTTGTTAAATAGTTCCTTTGGAGTACCGGCCTATTATATATAAACATACACCGTAGTTTTTAAGTTATTCTGTTATATGCAACAGTAGTAGTTTTGTTCTGTTTCTGCAAAACGTATAGAATTTTATGAAAACTGGTAAAAATTTGAAAGTAATAAGAAAATATTAAGTTGTTTATTGTGTCACTTCCACTAAAAATACTTCTCAAACAAAGCGAAATACGAAAATAACAAAAAAAGTTACACTTTTAAATACTTAATCAAAAAAATATACAATAGTTTATTAAAGCAATGGCGTACTGTAGTATTTTTTGTTATTAGTAACTAGTTTACCTTTGGAAATCTAATTACCTTAAAGCTTGGTCTCTATTATTCCTAACATAATATGTATATTTTTTACAGATACTAATAATTACTGATTTTTTTGACACCTTGTATCTGGAAAACAAATCGTTTTCCAATACATGTTTACAGAACGTTTTTCTTAAAATCTGTATACAAATTTTACCTATACTTACTGAATAAACAACTGTGTGGTACCTTTCTTGAGGAGTAGACGGTTACAACTTGGAAATGTTTTTATAGAAAATATGTGTGTACCTACTTAGAACTGTAAATGTATTATTGTTTTACATAAAAGCTGAAATTAAAATAAAATTAATAGAAAATATTAAGTACCTACCTATGTATTTTTTTTTAAATGAAGATTTTTTTAAGTAAACAATAAAGCGAAATTCAATATACAAAAATAAGATAGAAACAGAAAACTTTGATGAAATCATATAAAATAGGTTTTTTTTTCAAACGGAAAAGTCAAAATTACATTTCGCTCTTTGTAAAGACCCTGTATTATTTATGATTAATCTGAGCGTAAATACATTTAAATAATCTCCCTAGCTAACTATATAATATGATCAGAATGAACGCAAGTATTACAGAGTCTGCGCAGTAAGCTAGATGTCATATTGACGTTGGAAAAAAAATAGACCGTAGTGTATTTCCAAACCTAATTGAATAAGCTAATTACCCGAGCGGATCGCATCAAAAACCGCATATCCGAAATTTTTGTATTCAGGACGACACCGACAGTCCATTTTATTCGCAGTGGACCAATAGGGTGGCGTAGACTTGGGACATGAAGTTTATATTAACTCTAACAGTACTATAAGAGTACCATTTTAATCTGGCAACATGGCCGGGCGCTCAATAGTGGACTCGGTAAAAGCATAATATACAAATAGGACGCTAGGTGGCCGGAATTTAAAAGTTTTTCTGTATATTTTGGACGCTCGTAAGTGGTTTTAAGAAAGGACGCCGGGAAATCGGTAATGTAAAAATTAAAAAAAAAATTACTTGAAAAATTAAATCCTAAATGCTCTTAACGACACCTACAGTTCAAAAATAAAAAATATTCACTCGGTATAGTCGGGATTGCTTGGGAAATTTTTAGTGGACGCTCGGAGCACGAATTATGAAAGGACGCCCGGAAGATAGCGGATGTATATATATATATATATATATATATATATATATATATATATATATGTATATATATATGTATATATATATATATATATATATATATATATATATATATATATATATATATATATATATATATATATATATATACGTGTGTTTCAAAAAACATGCGCCATTGCGTAAACGAGGATTGTTTAAAAAAAACTAAGGGTTCATATGAACGTGGGTCCGCAGATGCTTCTTTTGAAAGCTACAGAGTGTTACATTTTAAATTTTTTTTCAGGGTTTTCCAAGTATTGTTAAAATGGCTTCAGAAATTTTGATGAAATTTACGTTGTGTGAAGTATTTAAATTAAGCATTTGCATGAAAAGACGAGATATTGAAATAATAATTTTTCAGTTATCTTCCAATGTTCGGGCCGTCTAAAAAGTTTGAAATGTAATGTTCATTGAGTAACTATCATGTGGTAAAAATCAACTTAAATAAAACACTAAATAAAACACCAAATTTATTGAAAATTGAAATAACCTATGACCTAAGCAATTTTACGTTTCTCTGCGGCTATTTTAATTACTTGCCATTTACTGTTCTGTTACATGTTGTTACAATGGCCACTCGTAATAACTACAAGTGCAGATACATTACAAGCACACATAGGGACGTATAATCCATCACACGACCCGTTTAACACAATCATTATCAGTACATTTCAGATACAGGCTGGCCAGTCTCCCATTCAGTAATAATTGGCTAATTTATAACTAGATGCAAGAGCAATGCGGCTATGTTAATTCAGAAACGCGTATAGGCCGAGCGACAGTAGTTTAATGTACATAACGTAAGTACCAAGAAGACAAACTATCAGACAAAATAGATTGGTAAATAAGAAACCGTCGGTTCGCCAGATCCCCCCTTGTCCAAATTTGAAATTTGTGATCACTTTTGCAATAATTAATTATTAAAACAATGAAAATAGACGATCTGGTAACATTGCTTTTTTAATCTCCTTTATTTATATTTGATCTTTCTATTTCATTCCCACACTCTTTATCTTTTACCCAGTTTATCGGATCTCCATAGTTGCCACATTTCTTTTGATTTTTCTTCTACTCGATAAAATGGCAATTTTTCAAGTGTTTTGTCAGGGGATTGGCACAAAGCAACCCAAGCAAACCCAAGCACACTAATTTTTTTCGAGCCCTATTTAAAAGAAATATCTTTGTTGCTGATAACGTAAGGGGTTTCCATAAACCACGTAACGTTTTTTTTTTCGCGTTTTTTTACCCTCCCCCTCCATGTAACACCTTGTAGACATTCAGGTTGATCCCTCCCTCCCTCCGTAACCTAACTTTTCACATTAAATATGAATGAAATTTCCAAAATTTAAATACTTTGAGAGAGACAGAAGTGTTACGTGACAATAATACTTATCCCACCCCCTTCCTTGTAACGCCATGTAGACATTAGTGGTCACCCCTCCCACCCCCTCAACAGCGTTACGTGGTTTATGCACGACCCCTAAGTATTTAAAAAAAGAATATCACAACAATATTGAAGCATTGGATACAACGAATTCGGCAAACCAACAGTTATTAATCTACTGTCTATATTAATAAATTGCGCTTAGACTAGATAATTGTGCATTTGTTTAAGCAGACCTAGGGTTTTATTTGTTAAAGGTTTAACTCAATGTTAGGCCCTGTTCTATTAGAAGTAGAGATAAAACTTAATTTGGGTAAAAAGAGTCCTAAGATCTCATGTTAATTTACCAAATATGCTGCATAAGCTGCAAAGCACCTAAAAATGCATTTACAATTTCAACAATAAAGTCTTAAATGTCAGAAAATGTGGGCCACCTGCACTTGGTACGAAATGGTAAAAAATAATACATTATATATACATACAGCAAACATAATACCTACACCGGGTGTGAAAAATTAATGCTTTTCATAAAATAAATGAATTTTTCAGTTATTTTTTGGAGCTTGTGCATTCACTCCCAAGGTCGTCCGCTCCCCAGACGCATATCTTTTCCTAGGTCGTCCGCTCCTCAGACCCGTAGCACTCACAAAGCGACTTTAGAGACATACACCATGCTTCCAATGTTTAGCCGAGCCAATCCGGATATTTAATGCTAACAGTGCCAGTTTTACATTTTATATAAAGTATTATTATCACTTATACGTAGCTACTTATGTACGCCGCCACTGATGTAGCATTTAAGTGGGCGGCCTTACTTATAGTTGACGGGGACACTAACCCATAGAATAATTAACACCAGCTTTTATCATAAAAAATTGATTTTTTTTTCAATAGATCTTTTCACAATATCACGACTGTAACAAAGGTGTTAATCGATTTTTTGTCGAGAGGTTTTTACAATTTTTAATTTTATTTTCTTTTATTGATAATGTTAAACGGATTGTTTGCAGATCCTTAGTTTAGAATAATGAATATTCCAGAGAGAACTGTTTACTCAAGCACCTTTATTCGAGTCATTTCATTTTAAAGTTGGAATATCCAGACACAGCTTTAAACGAAACGCCTCGTTGTTCTTACTCAATTTATCTAAGGACCCATTTTAAGTTAAGGACTCCAGAGTTAATTTGAATTTCTTACATGACTCGTAGCAAGGGAAATTTATATTTGCCTTGTAGTCGAGGCAATGAACCACTAAACCAGCCAAAATCTAGGAATTTTTTGCACTAAGACGTATCGGAATGCGGTTTTTTGCATTCGCTTCCAAAAATTATTTGTAAAAAATGTATCTACTTTGTATCTTATACAAACCGGAAATTGCATTGCTGCAGTCAAAAATGCATTTTTTTGAAGTCGCTTTAAGAAAATTAAATAACTTTGTTAATAAGACTCAGAATTGACTCAAACCGGGTTCCCAGGAGTTTTCGAGGTCGCTGATCACGATTATGATGTTCAAATTGACCCACAGCCGACCTGGAGCTCAGGATCGCTGATGAACGTCATCTCCGTGCGACTCTCCCAAAATTCACGCGGGGAAGGAGAGAAACTCCGCGCCCGGGGGTTTTTTGGGTTGCTGAATTCAAATATGGCATCGGCGAACACCCCCCGGACCCCTCGTGCGCCGGAACCTGGACGTGGACGTCATCCCCGAGAGTTTTCCTGACAAGATCGCAAAAAACATACCGAAAATCGTTGTGTGGGCGTTTTTTGGGGCGCTGAATCCAAATTTCACGTCGAAAACGTTCCCTCGAACACCTGGTGCACCGGAACCTGGGCCTGAACGTCATCTCCGAGGGTTTTCCAGACACGATCGCTAAAGACAAACCGAAAATCGTTATGGGGGATTTTTGGGGCGCGGATTCCAAATGTCACATCGAAAACGTCCCCCCGAACACCTGGTGCACCGGAACCTGGGCCTGAACGTCATCTCCGAGGGTTTTCCAGACACGATCGGTAAGGACAAACCGTCAAAATCGTGATCAGCGACCTCGAAAACCCCCGGGAACACGGTTTGAGCCAATTCTGAGTCTTATTAACAAAGTTATTTAATTTTCTTAAAGCGACTTCAAAAAAATGCATTTTTTGAATGCATTTTTGACTGCAGCAATGCAATTTCCGGTTTGTATAAGATACACAGTAGATACATTTTTTACAAAAAATGTTTGGAAGCGAATGCAAAAAACCGCATTCCGTTCCGTCTTAGTGCAAAAAATTCCGAGGTTGAGTGCTTCATTGCCTCGACTATTGGTTCGCAATCATTTCTCTGAATGACTATGTTCCATCTTTGTAGCTGATTAAGCTGATATTGCTCTACGAGAGATGCAGAGATACTGGAGGTTTTCTAAGATAATCATACTATCTGTCGTGGACAATTTTGGGTTTTCGATATTTTAGAATCTGCGAGTATCACCATAACTTTGCTGACAACCTAAACAGGAAGTGTCGTAAGCGACTTAACTCAGGGGTAAAAATGGAAAGCGGCAGTGTTTTCTGTTCTGATGATTGATGAATTTTGAATCGGCTTAAGGATTCCTTATGGGCCACAACAGGTGTAACGAACGATATACATACATTGGCCATAGTTCTTATTAACTGTTATTTATAAGCTCATGACGATCGTGCGTTATATTTAGGCAGCGTTGCAATCAGTTGCTACATCTTAGATTCAAATAAGGAATATGAACATATTTTTTTATTGGATAAGTCGTTTAAGGAAGTCATTGCAAACCCAAATACAAAATATTTTGAAGAAAACTAGGATACTTTAGCTACAAAAAATGTTTACTTTTCGGTATAATTTATTACAATTTAAAAAGCAGCCGCTTGTCCTTAGTGAAAAGTGACGTCAGGAGATCAGCAAAAATCTACAGGTTAACGTAAAGCTTAACTTAAAGTCGAACAGGTTTGATTTTCTGTGAAAAACAGTCAGAGAGACAGAAGTCAAATTTTTTGGGTTGATAGAGGAATAGTTCAACTAGCTTCGGTAAAAAATTCAGTTATACAGGATGTTTCGTTTCAGAGCTATTAAGCGTCAAAGTCGAAATTTCCGCGATTTCCGTTGAAATCGGGTACAGGTCGCAAATGTGAATTAAATCGATGTAAATTTTCGGAGATTGTAGGGGACCCGGAGCTTCAGACCTCCACTGCAACTGGCGAGGATCAGCAAATGACAAGTAATTCTTTTGGATTTTGTTAGGTCGAAAAATGCCATTTCCAGACCCCTCTTTGATACCTAATAACTCGAAAACAAAACGTCAGATTGAAAAACGGACTCATAAGTGAAATTTAAAATCTCAGATACTTTTTTTTGCAATACATTTATCTAAACCTAAAATCACTGGAAAATGGAAATATTTGGAAAAAAATGGAAATTTAGATTTTTGACCCAAATATTTCACGGTTTTTAATTTTTTGTGGGGTTAAAATGGTTCAAATTAAAATCCCATATACGTCATCGGAAAGAGCTAGTCGAAGTTTATGATATCCATATTTTTTAGTTTCTTCATTCTCTATAGGAAGGGAGCAATTGCTAATTAAATTTAGATTTTTAACTTTTTTTGCCCTCGACATCGGAACATTTGAATCACTCTGTACTTTTTCCTATCTAATTCTTTTCCAATTTTTCAGCACTATTTTATAAAGGGATGATAATCACACTTTAAAAATAAAATAGCGAATGGGTCATCCAGGAGCGTATTTAAGGGGTAAAATTCGGATTTTCTTGATTTTTTCCGACGAATCCTATTTTTAACCGACATTATTCCACACTATTTACCCTATTTAGTGATTCTTCTTGGGTTTATTTTATCCGTTAATTATCTAGGAATACCTCCCACTTATTTAAATCGCTTATTTTTTCGGCAAAGTTATAAATAAATAGGTTTATTTGCACCGAGGACATCTAAAATTTTAAAATTTTTGAATTTTCGAAGACTGCCATGAAAATAAAGAATTGCAGTTTATTTACACGAAATTATTAAGATGATATGTCAAAATTTCGCAGAAATGCCAATTTTTGTTGCAAAATTGAAAGGTTCCTGGACCGATTTCGGCTGGAAGTATACATGACTAAGATTTTAGTAACCTTCTACTTTAAGTGGTGGGATATTTCATTGGATGATTTACGCATTAAATACCATTTTTATTGAGTTGTCGATGACTCAACAACACTGGAATTCGCGATATATTCATGATGAGTCATAAGTTCAGTTTTGAAGATGCAGCCAATGGAATCACGTTTTACAAGTTTCGAAATTCGCGCGAAAATTTGCTGTTTTAAATCATCCTTTTTTTGTTAATAAAGACCAAAATAAATGAATATCAGCAACCGCCATAAACATTTAATTTATGTAGAGAATATAAAAAAATATATTTCAGATTTATTTGGGTTATATGCATATTCCCTATTGGACACGTTCTCATTGGGCAGAATAATGCATGAGCCCACGAGGTTCGCATGTTGTTGTGCCTCTTGGCCTTCACGCTCTCCTGAACTTTAGATATTCAGTAGAACACATATGATGCATAATGGAGAGATGACTCGGCAGACTTCCTAACCCAACAGGAATACTTTGAAGGACCTAGGAAATAATATTCAAGTTATCTAAGGTTCACTGCCTCATAAGGACATCGATAATAATTAGCATTACCCGATCAATCGACCAGGCGTTATCGATATTAAAAAAATTTTCGATTTAATATGACTTCCAAGTATCATCAAATATTGTCACTTATTAAGAGTTGCTACAAGGAAAACAAATTTTGTTTATTTCTGAGAGAGAGGCAACTGGCAACACGGAAGTTTGGACAGACCCGTTTATCGATTTATTATTTAATAGAAGTCATTCCCTATGAGTTAAGAGAATAGCATGGGGACTGGGAACCCCCGAACTTAAACTTGACTTTGTCGAGATTTGGTACCAGAAATTGCTCATTGCAATTAATACGAAAATAATTTGGGACAGCAGCGACTACCCGGTGCCTTGTTTCAAAAACTTATTACACAACCTAGTTTTTGCGAGTCTAATTAGTATCCACTCTTTAATCCGCACCACCCATGGATTTATTAAGAAAGGATTCGATGTTCCGTATACTGTGACCGTATCGAACGTGAAGCCTTATATTATTTGTTGTTTGTTATGAAAACATCTTACCGTGGAGGAACAGTTTACGAACTTAAGGAAATACGTAATTGAATCAAGAATGGTAGTAGAAAGAGATAAAATAGCATTGCTATGGAGCTCAGAAGTGTTCCTGTCTCTGCTGGTTGTTTAGGAAAAACGTCCGAACACTCGGTTAATAGGAAAGAAAAAGTGCGATTTATAGATTTATAAATGACTCGGAGCGACTTTAGATAAACCTTTAGAAATAATATAACCTATAAATAATAAAACCTTTTTAACTTAAATTTATTATTACTTAGCAGAAAAATAAATTATTTTAGGTCATTTATTACTTTTAGTAAATCTTGTGATGCTTCTAATGTATTTTTTGTACAAAACTACAAGGTAAAATAGGATGTGGCCAATGTTTGCAAATTGTGTTTACAGTGTCGCTTAGAATGGTTTGTTTTGGCTTCAAAGAATGTTAAATCATCCCGTATCCATTCTTAATAAATCCATGGCACCACCAGTTTTTTGGCACGAATGCACTTTCCTTAAAACAGAATTACTATTAGTCTAATGATTGTTTAGGCTTTTAACCACGTAACTGTATTTTCAAGGGCAGAAATTGCATTTTCAAAAGCAAAAATAATAATTATTTATATCTTCCCTTTTCCTACAAACCCATATACGTACTTACGAACATATTTTATTGCCCTCTCATTTGAAAAGTCTTTTACAGAACAAATTTTGGGGAAAACTGTTTACCTAAGAATGGTTGTTGTACGAGCGATTTTATTTTCAAGTAGGAAAATTCGACCGGCTTTAAACGAAACGCTTCGTTATTGCTGCTTAATTTATCTACGGGTCGATTTCAGGTTTTGGGTTTCAAAGTTAATTTAAACTTCTTACATGACCTACAATAAGGAAAATTGGTATTTGTCTTGAGCCCTATCCATTTCTCTAAGTGTGTGAATCTTCGTTTCTTTCTATTGCTGCCGTAAGGGAGAAACTACATTGTCAGCCTAAATATATTAGCATTATTACTGTGGAAAGCATTCTGACATGAAGATAAAAATTGTTTTTTTATATTATGCCAAATATATTAAATAAGGAAGACGTCTAACCCTCTAAAGATTTATGTTACTACTTTTGCGGGTAAAATTGTATCGCAGCTATAGTTTTGATAAATGGCTTTCAAAACTTGTTGGGCTCCCAGTTATAGAGCAAAGCCCGCTGTCACTCTTTCGTCGAAATGAATATTTGTGGTTTTGTCTGAAAACTTCTTTTCACCGAATCATTGGTGTAACGTTTGGGCAGTGGCGTGGCCACGGAGGGATATAGGGGATATATCCCCCATGCATAATGAAAAATGACATTTTTAAAAGGCGGAATCGGAACATACAGAATTTATTTTCAAGTTTAATAAAAACAATTATTATTCTGAAAATATAAAATTACCTACTTATTTATTAACCCCTGTATTGTGTTTCACATTTTAGGCTTGTAACGTAATGTATGCGCTGCATACATGTCGTTGCCATTTTTCGTTCTTGTGGCAAATAAGTACATGCTTTAAGAGTATATACTGGCAGCGCCTATCAAGCAAAGTCATCCGGGGCGCAGCTCCCCATCCTACAGCCTTGTACAAAAAGGATTTCAATGGCGAATTTCCGAAAAAAATTGGAAAACACTCACAGTTTTTGAATTACTGTATTATACAAAAGGTTCTGTTTTCGAGAAAATATATTTTAGAAAATAAAATACTCTTAAAAAATGTGTTTTCGCAGAATTTTTGTATATCAGTCCAAATGGACAAAATGTATGAATAAAAAATTGCTAGAATATTTGTGTGTTAAGATGAACAAACGTTCTGTTTTCGCAAGAACCGGTTTAGATTTTTCATCCATTATGAAATAGTGTTTATTTCTTACAGGATGTCCGACAAGTCTTTGTCTGGATAAATATCTTTGATATTGGTAAAGATAGAGACACCAAATTTTAGGTGTATCTTATTGGTTAATAAATCTACTTTGTTAAATAGTTTAACTTTTTCAACAGGAGTGATTCTAGGGAGTTGAGGTTTTTTTTAAGCACACTGTTATTACTTTAAAAGTTGTTGAAAATGACCACCATGAACATGAAGGTATTTAAATTTTTTTTTACACGATTTTTAATTTTTAAAGGCCCGTCATTTAAAAACAAATTAAGAAACGGGCCGGGTTTGTGATAAAATGCTTCTTTTTAGAAGACCTTTGAAGTGAGGTACCACACGGCATAGGGTTGCATTTAAATTTTTTGACCTCAACTCCCTAGCGTCGCACAGTAATATATTCCAAAACTAAAATGGACAAAATCAAATATCTCTTAATCGGAAAAAGATATCGGGATGAACCAAACGGCGTTTTGTAGTTTAGGTGATTATCTATCTGGAAAAAATAGACATAAAGTGCTCCTCTTGTTGAAATTGCCCTAAGAAATGCGTAAATTTCGACATTTTTTAAAACTATTTTTAGTTATTTTGGTAGGTGCTTTTTACTATCTGTTGGGAATAGATAAACATGATTTTTTTAGAAACTAAATTTGCTATTTTTAGAAATTTTTTATACCCATTTTTCCCAGAGTTACGAGATTTTGAAAATTACAAGGTTTTTGATTTATTTTTAGCACATTTCCACAGCAATAATGTACCGGTATTCAAGAAAGTGGTGTACATGTATTATGTAGAAAAATGTAAATGTAAAAAAAGTTAAATCAACTTTTTGTATAGGTCTCACTGTTTAGAAAACAGAGGGTGATAAAGATGTATGATATCAATAATATTTTATTATGTAATATCTCCTAAGAACGAGATTTCAATTTGAAAAACGTGGTATATTTATGTATAACATTTATATAAGTATATCATGTATATATTATATATGATGTTGGATCATAATTTAACAGCGCAAATAAGTAAAAACTTTTTGATAAATTTTGATAACCAGATTAATGCAGTATGACAAGCACCTTTTCATTTTTGTTTATTAGCGATGAGTCATGGCTATCCCGAGAACTTATTTTAAACTACTTTAACGCATTAATTCGAAGAAATATCGGTAACTATAGCTCAAAATATGAAACAATCTTAAAAGAGTAATAATTGTTAGTAAACAAACCAGGCTAATAAAAAAATAATAAAGAGAGGTAATACACCAGGTACCAAAAAAATATCATAGTGTAGTGCATATATCCCTGTTCTACGCCTCTGAAGTGAAATTCAAATTGATATCTCGTTCCTAGCAGATATTACTTAATAAAATGTTATTTATGTCACACAACTTTAACACGCTGTATTTTCTAGAGGGTGAGACCTATACAAAAACTTTTTCTCAAATTTCTCTTAAATACATAGTACATATTATATACCACGTTCCTAAATGAGGTAAATTATTGCTGTGGAAATATGCTAAAAAATAATAAATAAAAAACTTTTTAACATCCAAAAACTTGCAACTCCGCAAAAAATGGGTCTAAGACTTTTCTAAAAAAATCAAATGAAAGCATTTTTAAAAAAATTCATTTTCATCAAATTCCAACAGTAAAAAGCAGCGACCAAAACAACGAAAAAAAGCAAACAATGTCGAATTTTACGTGGTCTTTAGGGCATTTCTAATAGGAGGGTCGTTTTGTATTTTTCCAAACAGATAATCACCTAAACTACAAAACGCTGTTTGGTTCATCCAGAAATCTTTTTCCGATGAAGAAATATTTGATTGAGTCCATTCTGTTTTCGGAATATATTACTGTGCGTCGCCCCGCAATGGGGTTGAAAAAGTTAAATGACATAAAAAAGTAGATTTTAATAAGATACACTTAAAATTTGGTAGCTGTATCTTTATTAATAGCAAAGATACTTACCCACACTAAGACTTTTCGGGCACCCTGTATAATATTGACAACAATTTTTAGTTCAAAAAAAGCATTTTCTTATGATAAAAATATTGTTTTTACTTAATTTGAAATTGTATTCCATGCAACCATCTTATACCTACCTAGCTTCCCCAATTTTTTTGCTCTCGCACTCCCGTTTTACATTAAATCGTTTAATAAAGCCTGTAAAAATTGGAACCTTGTAGGACAATGTTTATTTTATGCCCTACACAGAGCACATTTAGAATCGCCTGACAGGTGCGTGGGACCTTCAGAATCGCCTGGCACTTTTTATTTGTATTTTGTTATGTCTAAATTCAGACATATTAAAATTTGAAGTTTGTGACTTAACTTTTAATTTGTTATTTTTTTTTACATTTTCAAAAATATAGGGGTTGATGACGCGATCGGGGGAGACTTGCCAGGTCACGACTTTTACTTATGATTGCTCCCCAATCGTCAATATACAAATTTTCAGCTTTGTGCAAATAGCGTTACTAGCAGGGTTCAGTGACTCGGACTACAACGGATCAATAAGATGGCCGGCAGTCACCAGATATAACACCCTTAGATTTTTTCTTTGGATCCACTTAAAGGATATTGTCTACGAAACACCAGTTGAAGATATGGCCGATCTAATAAACAAAATTACAGCAGCATGTACTGCTATTACAAGAAGAACGCTTTTAAAATTTACCCACAGTAAACGTTTAAAAACAGTTGTGTTCGCGCAGAAGGAACAAATTTTGAACAAAATTGACTGGATTATTGTTAAGTGAAGAATTATTTTAGTTTTACTACTGATCCGTTTCCAAAATTAATAAAAAAATAAAACTTAGTATTACTTAAAAACTAGTGAAATAATGAAAATAGGGTAAATGACAAAAAAGTCTTAAAATTTCAAGTACTTTCAGACGTACCAACCTTCGAAGTCTCTGCAATCGATTTAGATTTTTGAAGCGTCGCGACGCCCAGGGCGTCGAAGGCATCTCATTGGTGTTATCTTTCAAAAATGCTAATTGATTCTACATAACGACGGCTTTTTACGAAATCAATATATATCCATACGTTTTCGAGATATAAGCCCTCGGAATTTTAAGTTAAAATCTCTATATATTATATATATATATATCTATATATATATATATATATATATATATATATATATATATATATATATATATATATATATAATATATTTATATATACCTATATAATGGTGTTGGTTAAGACTGGCACAATATTTCTTGGTGTTGCAATTTTTCTGATATCTAAAATCTAACAGCCAGATTCACCAACGCTAGACCGATGTAATTTGACAACCGAAAGGTCTAAACTGTGTTTAGAAGTGTAAGTATAAGACAACTAAGTTTTATACTATGAAGTTTCTTTTAACCAAATTTATAAAGAAAAGAGCGATTTTAGTACTTACTTCCCATACTACTAGACTAAAATTCACTACAATGTCCCAAGATAAAAATCATTTGGAAATCCAGCAAATCGCTAAAATGTTAGAATACTAAGTTTCTTCTGACGACCCAATAACAGTGACAGGACAAAAACCTCTTAAAACATAGCTGATCCACTAGAAGATCTTAATTTAGACCAGTCTTAAACATTTTAAAGTTATAATTATAAATGAAAACCAAAACTGCTAAACCTAACTACAAAGAAATAAAAAGAAAATATTTCCGCTCGCACAGCAAAATTCCACCTTCTTAATAGACGCTAAACATAATGGAAAATGTCAATCTCATTGGGCACACTTTTGTGCTTATCCCTCATTTGAAATAGCGGCAAGAATTTTAAAACGTCGACGTGGCATGCAAAGGTCATAAATTGCCGAGACAAAAGGTTTCGGCACGTAAAGTTTTGTGACGTACGCTGTTGTAGGTACCGGTATAGAAAATTACGTGGATATATTAGGAAACCAGCCCCCGGATCACGCCACATAGAATTCTATTCTATATGTCAAAGTCACATGACAACTCAAGCAAAACAAACGATTCATCACATGGCCACTGTCATTAGTGTCAAAATCGCATAGAATTCTATGCATCGTGATCCAGCATCGGACCACAGTGTTGGTGGTTGGCATGTTTTTAGAAGCTCGAAAAAAGAACTCAAAATTATTTCCTCTTTTTTACAGTGGATGATTTACTTTTCTTTGCGCTTTTTATTAAAAATTTCAAATTCCTTAAAATACCGTAGTTTTGATTTCTCTGACCATAGCACCATATCAATAGTTTTGCCGCATCAACAGTGTCTTTAGGGACTCAAGGTTCGTCGTTCGTCTTATGAATCCATATTTAGTGTTCCATGAAACGGAATACTTACGGTGTCCGTCCGTGTGTCTGTCATAGGCGATTTTCTCTGAAACTATTCGAAGTAAAACTTTGAAATTTAGCACAGAGATAGAGTGTGGTGGCCCAATTATAGACGTGAAGTATAAAAACGTGAATTTTGATTCTGGGGGTTAACTTCACGGAGTCAATTGGGAAATGGAAAAAAATTTCAAGGGCATCGTGCAGGGTGTCAAATAAAAGCTTATTGAATCACGAACTCAAAAATATATATGATTTTTTTTATTCATTTGTTAGGGGTAAACGCTTAAAAATTTCTATCTCCCACCCTTATCACTAATAGAATCGCACAGAAAAATCTGAAAAAAATCGCGAATATTGAGAATGAGGTCTAAAGTGAGGGAAAATTATAAAAAAAATTAATTTTGATTTTGAGGATTAATTTCAGGGGATATATTGGGAAATGGAAAAAACTTTCAAGGGCACCGTGTAGGGTGTCAAATGAAAGCTTATTGAAGAACGAGTTCAATAATATATATGATGTATTTTTTATGCATTTTTTAAACATTTTTTGGGGAAAACGCTTAAAAATTACTGTCCCCCACTCTTATCACCAAAAGGATCGCTTAGAAAAATCTGAAAAAAATCGTGAACATTTAGAATTAGGTCTAGACTGAGCCAAAATTATCAGAATTGAGAATTGTAGTGCAATCAATTGTTATAAACAATTTAATTGTTTATTTCCTTATAACTGCTGAACCTTTGGTTTTAGAGAAATAGTTTTTCGACAAAACTATTCCTCAGGATGTTAGGTACAACTTTTATTCTTACAAGTTTTTAAAAATTTATTTGGCTCAGTCGAAGCGCGAGTGTATTACTATTATTGCTGTCTCCCACCCTTATCACCAAAAGGATCGCTCAGAAAAATCTAAAAAAAATCACGAACATTGAGTGTTAGGTGTAGATTGAGACAAAAATAATCAGGATTAAAGAATTTTAGCGCGATCGATTGTTATAAACAATTTAATAGATTATTTTCTTATGATTGCTAATCCATTGGTTTTAGAGAAAAAGTTTTTTAAGAAAAACTATTTCTCACAATGTAAGGAATAACTTTTGCCCCTTCAAGTATTTCAAGATTTTTAATTTGGCTCAGTCGAAACGCGAGTGAATTACTATTAATAATTTAAGTGGGGGGCTGATGGCACGGAACACTAATTGTACCAGTACAGCTTGAACTTGACCCATTTTTCTTGTTATAAAAGCATCACGAGAAAATTCGAATTACAACTAACTATTCAAATTAAAAAAAAAACGCGTTTCAGCTTTCAATTGACCATCAACAAAAGCTTAGCGTCATAGGAACGACAGGCAATTCAAGGTAAATATGATGAAACTGACACATTAAAAATTACATGCATGGAGTTTCCGCACTAGTGCGGAAAAATAAATTTTCGCACTGGTAGAAAAAATATATTTTTACTTACCATGCTTATTGTGGTAATAAACAAATATAGCAATAAGTATTTTAACTAAACCCACCAGCTAAAATAAATTTACCTTAATATAAGCTTCCACTAAATACAATTTGAAAAATAGCGAACCTCGATTTAGTTACCTACAAACAAGTTACAAATAGTGTAACCGTTGCTACATATTTTTTTACCGTTTAATAAACAATAGTTCACTTGTTAACAGATGACTCAGTTCTTGTTGTTTATGAGGTAGGTATGCATCATGTCGTAAATATGAATTATTGATCAAAATAGAGAGATTAAATGTAGCTGGTTTATGAAACAGAGAATGTGGAACGTGTAAACTAATTATGCAGCATTGTGTGTGTAACAAATGGTAGGATATTTTTCAAATTTCTTCCATTAAACCTAATCGGCTAATTTTACTAGGCCGGTCAATTTCACCATCAAAAGTTTTAACCTGACGATTGTTAGAATCACGTAACTAGATTTTGTGCTATAAATTTATTTCTTTGATTTTTGCAAATTTATAAAGAAAAATGCACTTTAAATACTTATTTCCCACAATAAGACTAAATACATTTAAGCAATATACTAATACATATGAATTTACGAACGGCACACACTGCGACCTCTAACTAGGGGTCGTAGCATGTGCCGTTTGAAAACATATATGTATTAGTATATGTATACATTAGTTAAGTAGACAGGTGTCATTATAACATATTATCAGGCGCGGCCCGTGAAATTTCAAAGTTGCATATCTCTGTTGCTACTTATGGGACCCGTACCAAATTCAGGTTTTTCAATAGTGAGCCTACTAGGAATGTTTTGGTAAAGAAGAAAATATTTTGCAATTTGCGAAAAAAAGTTGATTTTTTGAATTGACCCACCATGGTAAAAAATTAACACGCTTAGATATTTTATTTATTATTTTTTCTAAACAAATTTTACATCATTTTGTCGACTATTCTTAAATTTTAAGAGAAAAAAATGTGTTAGTAGAAAGTTATAGTCATTTGAATTTTTTCAACCGAAAAATAATTTAAATTTTCGGTTGCAAAAAATTCAAATGACTATAACTTTCTACTAACACATTTTTTTCTCTTAAAATTTAAGAATTCTCGACAAAATGATGTAAAATTTGTTTAGAAAAAATAATAAATAAAATATCTAAGCGTGTTAATTTTTTACCCAGGTGGGTCAATTCAAAAAATCAACTTTTTTTCGCAAATTGCAAAATATTTTTTTTCTTTACCAATACATTCCTAGTAGGCTCACTACTAAAAAACCTGAATTTGGTATGGGTCCCATAAGTAGCAACAGAGATATGCAACTTTGAAATTTCACGGGCCGCGCCTGCATATTATTAAGAAATAGGGATTTTTCAAAGTATATGTTTCAAAATACAAAGCATTAGAAACCAAGCAAATCCTAAAATGTTAGAAAAACTCATAAGTTTTTAATTACAACTTATTAACAGTGAAATTTCTTGGCCCTTACCCTTCATCAGGCAGAGTCACACCTGGGGTCTCTATAGAACAGACCACGTTTTTACCAGAATCAAAATGAAACCTTTTATTCATAAGTTTTTTTTTAGGATGGGTTAGATATAGTAGCTCGCGCCAGCCCAGTGGTGCTCCAAAATCTTGACTGCTAACACAAAATCAGGGGTACCACCCCACACACCCTCTTAAACGGCTAGTGAAATCCTTATGGATGTTTCCAGCACTGAGTGTGTATTGTGTATGTCGGCTCTGCGAAATAAAAACGAAAAAGAAAAAATAAGTAATATGTCGAATTTCTTCGACAGTGCCACATTGTACGACAACATGTAAAGAATTGGAAATTTCTTCGGTCTACACAGGTAATATACTAGAAAATTGACTAGTTGGTGCGAGCCAA
This sequence comes from Philopedon plagiatum, assembly GCA_963971165.1. Taxonomy (NCBI): domain Eukaryota; kingdom Metazoa; phylum Arthropoda; class Insecta; order Coleoptera; family Curculionidae; genus Philopedon; species Philopedon plagiatum. The sequence continues at coordinate 62,926,818 of OZ020195.1, read as the reverse complement.
TATGTCTTACCCATCCTTAACGAACAGATGAATATAAGGTATCATTTTGATTCAGGTAAAAACGTGGTCTGTTCTTTAGACACCCTGGGTGCGAGCCTGCCCGATGAAGGGTAAGACCTCAGAAATCGCGATAGCGGAAGAATGAAAAAATGGTCCTTCGTATTTTATTCTGTTTTTAGTGTTCCGTGAAACGGAATACTTATGGAATCACGTCGGTGTCCGTCCGTGTGTCTGTCACATGCGATTTTCTCTGAAACTATTCGACGCAAAAATTTGTGATTTGGCACATAGATGGGTGCATAGACGTGAAGTATAAAAAGTTGAATTTTGATTCTGGGAGTTAATTTCAGGGGGTAAATTGAAAAATGGGAAACCAATTTGCAAGGGCATCGTGTAGGGTGTCAAAGGAAATCTTATTGAAGCACGAATTCAACAATATATATGATGTACTTTTTTTCTTCGTTTTCTTGGAGGACTCCAAAGACCTTAAAGTTTTCAAGGTATTTTACCAAACAGTATAAAAAACGTTTGAAAGTGACCCGAAAAAGGGTCGAAACGTCAATAGACTTTTAATAAAAAAAATGTTTTACTATGAACCTAATCGCAATAAACAATCAATAAATATATATATATATATATATATATATATATATATATATATATATATATATATATATATATATATATATATATATACAGTGACCGGCAAAAAGTTCGCAAGATATGGGAAAAATTTTTATTAGGTGAGTATTGGAAAAACTTTTCCGGGGGATCGGTTCTGCATGTCCGATAACCTAAAAATCGATTTTGACATACGTCACGTGACCACTGGTATAGCGTCAAATTAAAAAAAAAATTGTTAATTTACAAAAAGTGAGGTTAGTTGACGAGATATCAAAAAAAGTTATTTGAAAAAATTGCTTAGAATTAAATTTTAGGTCCTTGTGCAAAATTTTAAGATTTTATTTAAAAAAATTGGAAAACTCAATTTTTTTAAATATTTTTTTATCGATTTACAAATTTCCAGTTTTTTTCGTTTAGATAGCTTGGCTAATGTAAAGCCCATGTATCTGGATGAAAATAAACGAATGTAGTAGTTTTTTCTACAATTGACAGGACAAAATTAAAAAAACAGGGTTTCGCCGGACGCTAGCTGTTGCAATGATTTGTATCTAGCAGCAGTGTCAAAATTTTAGAGACATTTCAATGAGATTACATTGAGAAAACCTTAATCGTCTTAAATATATCTGAAGTTCGACTTTTTGTAAAGTTAAGGGGAGTAAAATAGATAATAAACAAAAAATTACCTGTTTATTTAATCGAAATGTAACCAATGTAAGAAAAACTTAAAAGTAGTCAAATTCTGTACTAACAACATAAAAAATCATTGTTTTTTCCTTGGGTGCACAAAATTTAAAACTCAGTATGACCACCATTTCTCTCCATACATACTATTGTTCTCGAGCGCAACTCTCGATTAACATTTCGGAGCATTTACGATTTATTTGCAATACACAATTTCTAATGACATTCTCTAAATTTTGTATATTCCTGAAGGGTCGATGTTTGTACACAGAGTTCTTTAGGTATCCCCACATAAAGAAATCTAACGGAGTCAGATCTGGTGATCTCGCAGGCCACGGATTTCAGAAAACCGTCCTATCCACTGGTTTCCAAATTCTTGATCCAGTCATCTCTTCACCTCATTTGTGGAATGAATGCTAGCTCCGTCTTGTTGAAAGTATAAATTTCTTCTTTCGGCTAATGACAAATTGTCTAAAAAGTCAGATATCTCAGTTTGTAGAAAATTCTAAATATCGTTCTGAATTTAAATTGTCTCTAAAGAAAAAAGGTCCCACTATTCTGAGGTTGAAAATTCCGCACCACACATTAACCTTAAAACTATATTGGTCTTTACTCTGAATTACAAAGTCTGGGTTTTCGGTGGCCCACCATCTACAGTTTTGTGAACTGACGGTTCCGTTAGAGGTAAATGTAGCTTCATCCGAGAAAAGAACGTTCTCTGGGAAATTAAAATCTTCCTCAATCATACCCTGGAACCAGGCACAAAATCGAAGCGGGCGTCATAATCCCTATCTTTTAATACTTGTACAAATTTAGGTTTGTACGGATGAAATTTGTTTCTTTTTAATATCCTCCGCACAGATCTTTCGTGAATGTTAGTGATCTCCGATACTTGACTAACTGCTAATTGGGGTGTTTCTGTGATCGACAAACACACATCCAGAGAACCTTCGTCACCTGTTACCGGTTTTTCATGGGAAACTTTATACTGATTTTCTACCGATCCCGTTTCTTTAAATTTATTGACTAGACGAGATACTGTGGAATAATGGAGGGATTTATCGGGGTGCCTCTCATTAAAAATTGCTGCTGTTTCTCTATGGCTTTTGTAATTATCTCCAGAAATTAAAATAATTTCTATCTTTTCCTGAAGAAGTAGTGTGGGTGCCATTTTAAGGAATAAAATATTAATAAACTTATGTAAAATATCAAACTTAGTAAGATGCGAGACATAAACCAATGACATAGGTTGAAATCAAACAAATTATAATTTGTTTGACATTTTTCTGTTGTTTTTAACCTACTAGATTATTTGGTTGTTTTAATTTCAGAGCCTGCTTTGGTAGTTTTAAGTACAACTAAATAGACCTGGTTGTTAAATTTATGTGCGAAAAATCTTAATAAAATCTTGATACAGTCATTTCATTAGATTCAAACCATTGCAACAGCGAGCGTCCGGCGAACACCTATTTTTTCGATTTTGTCCTGTCAATTGTAGAATTGTAGATCTGACTCCGTTGGATTTTTTTATGTGGGGATACCTAAAGAACCCTGTGTACAAACATCGACCCTTTAGGAATATACAAAATTTAGAGAATGTCATTATAAATTGTGTATTGCAAATAAATCGTAAAATGCTCCGAAATGTTAATCGAGAGTTGCGCTCGAGAACAACAGTATGTATGGAGAGAAATGGTGGTCATACTGAGTTTTAAATTTTGTGCACCCAAGGAAAAACAATGATTTTTTGTGTTGTTAGTACAGAATTTGACTACTTTTAAGTTTTTCTTACATTGGTTTTCGTTTATAAAATTTCGATTAAATAAACAGGTAATTTTTTGTTTATTATCTATTTTAATCCCCTTAACTTTACAAAAAGTCGAACTTCAGATATATTTAAGACGATTAAGGTTTTCTCAATGTAATCTCATTGAAATGTCTCTAAAATTTTGACACTGCTGCTAGATACAAATCATTGCAACAGCTAGCGTCCGGCGAAACCCTGTTTTTTTTAATTTTGTCCTGTCAATTGTAGAAAAAACTACTACATTCGTTTATTTTCATCCAGATACATGGGCTTTACATTAGCCAAGCTATCTAAACGAAAAAAACCGGAAATTTGTAAATCGATAAAAAAATATTTAAAGAAAATTGAGTTTTCCAATTTTTTTAAATAAAATCTTAAAATTTTGCACAAGAACCTAGAATTTAATTCTAAGCAATTTTTTCAAATAACTTTTTTTGATATCTCGTCAACTAACCTCACTTTTTGTAAATTAACAATTTTTTTTTTAATTTGACGCTATACCAGTGGTCACGTGACGTATGTCAAAATCGATTTTTAGGTTATCGGACATGCAGAACCGATCCCCTGGGAAAGTTTTTCCGATACTCTCCTAATAAAAATTTTTCCCATATGTTGCGAACTTTTTGCCGGTCACTGTATAAGAAGGTTTATTTATTATATTTGTTTTATTTTCATTTTACAGTGTTGTGCTTGCACTAGCGAAAGAATTTAAAGCTTTTGCATTTACTGGTGAATTTTTACCTATATAGACCGAAGAAATTTTCTCATTATATATATATATATATATATATATATATATATATATATATATATATATATATATATATATATATATATATATATATATATATATATATATATAAAAAGGTGACGAAAATATTGGGCAAACTGTCTGTATGGTAGTGCTCGACACGTGTTTCGTGCTTATTAGCACTCATCAGTCGCACATAACCAAGTTATTAGATGGGAAACTTGGAAGTTGAAAAAACACAAAGAGTTCACAGACCAGGGACCTGCTAGCACATTTGCGGTTGTTTTTTGTCAGGAGACCCAGGGATTTCCGGGCAACACCCAACATCACCACGGAGGCTGCAATAGCACCTGCGTGAAACCTCTACCCCAAGGGATATAACAATATAAAGAAATAAAGAAATATCGACAGGACTATTTATAAAAAAAGGTGAAGAAAATATTGGGGAAACTGTCTGTATGGTAGTGCTCGACACGTGTTTCATGCTTATTAGCACTCATCAGTCGCACATAACCAAGTTATTAGATGGGAAACTTGGAAGTTGAAAAAACACAAAGAGTTCACAGACCAGGGACCTGCTAGCACATTTGCGGTTGTTTTTTGTCAGGAGACCCAGGGATTTCCGGGCAACACCCAACATCACCACGGAGGCTGCAATAGCACCTGCGTGAAACCTCTACCCCAAGGGATATAACAATATAAAGAAATAAAGAAATATCGACAGGACTATTTATAAAAAAAGGTGAAGAAAATATTGGGGAAACTGTCTGTAGGTCTGGGGTAGAGGTTTCACGCAGGTGCTATTGCAGCCTCCGTGGTGATGTTGGGTGTTGCCCGGAAATCCCTGGGTCACCTGACAAAAAACAACCGCAAATGTGCTAGCAGGTCCCTGGTCTGTGAACTCTTTGTGTTTTTTCAACTTCCAAGTTTCCCATCTAATAACTTGGTTATGTGCGACTGATGAGTGCTAATAAGCACGAAACACGTGCCGAGCACTACCATACAGACAGTTTCCCCAATATTTTCTTCACCTTTTTTTATAAATAGTCCTGTCGATATTTCTTTATTTCTTTATATTGTTATATCCCTTGGGGTAGAGGTTTCACGCAGGTGCTATTGCAGCCTCCGTGGTGATGTTGGGTGTTGCCCGGAAATCCCTGGGTCTCCTGACAAAAAACAACCGCAAATGTGCTAGCAGGTCCCTGGTCTGTGAACTCTTTGTGTTTTTTCAACTTCCAAGTTTCCCATCTAATAACTTGGTTATGTGCGACTGATGAGTGCTAATAAGCACGAAACACGTGTCGAGCACTACCATACAGACAGTTTCCCCAATATTTTCTTCACCTTTTTTTATAAATAGTCCTGTCGATATTTCTTTATTTCTTTATATTGTTATATCCCTTGGGGTAGAGGTTTCACGCAGGTGCTATTGCAGCCTCCGTGGTGATGTTGGGTGTTGCCCGGAAATCCCTGGGTCTCCTGACAAAAAACAACCGCAAATGTGCTAGCAGGTCCCTGGTCTGTGAACTCTTTGTGTTTTTTCAACTTCCAAGTTTCCCATCTAATAACTTGGTTATGTGCGACTGATGAGTGCTAATAAGCACGAAACACGTGTCGAGCACTACCATACAGACAGTTTCCCCAATATTTTCTTCACCTTTTTTTATAAATAGTCCTGTCGATATTTCTTTATATTGTTATATCCCTTGGGGTAGAGGTTTCACGCAGGTGCTATTGCAGCCTCCGTGGTGATGTTGGGTGTTGCCCGGAAATCCCTGGGTCTCCTGACAAAAAACAACCGCAAATGTGCTAGCAGGTCCCTGGTCTGTGAACTCTTTGTGTTTTTTCAACTTCCAAGTTTCCCATCTAATAACTTGGTTATGTGCGACTGATGAGTGCTAATAAGCACGAAACACGTGTCGAGCACTACCATACAGACAGTTTCCCCAATATTTTCTTCACCTTTTTTTATAAATAGTCCTGTCGATATTTCTTTATTTCTTTATATTGTTATATCCCTTGGGGTAGAGGTTTCACGCAGGTGCTATTGCAGCCTCCGTGGTGATGTTGGGTGTTGCCCGGAAATCCCTGGGTCTCCTGACAAAAAACAACCGCAAATGTGCTAGCAGGTCCCTGGTCTGTGAACTCTTTGTGTTTTTTCAACTTCCAAGTTTCCCATCTAATAACTTGGTTATGTGCGACTGATGAGTGCTAATAAGCACGAAACACGTGTCGAGCACTACCATACAGACAGTTTCCCCAATATTTTCTTCACCTTTTTTTATAAATAGTCCTGTCGATATTTCTTTATTTCTTTATATATATATATATATATATATATATATATATATATATATATATATATATATATATATATATATATATATGTGTATATATGTGTGTATTTAAAAATGGCGACGTAAAGGTTTTAACAACTTTGAATCATAATTTTGTTTCCTTTGGCCAACGTTCTTAAAGTAAACCTTGACTGTTAAATTAGATCCGTTTAGAGCTAAAACTCAAAAGTGAAATAGCAAACTAAAGTTTCAACGCACGTACACAGAGTTTACACGTGTACATGTTTACCATATAAATGTAAGATCTCAAACTATGCTTGAACGCTTCTTGCACATAGATTCTAGTTTGTATGTGTTCATTTTTTTATTTGGTCAAATACGAACTTTACCTGTAATCAGTGCTCCCACGGGTTCATTGCCTTTTCCATTTAACCACGTACGCCTGTTTAAAATCAATTTTATCGTAAACTTGTAGCCTAAAGGGAAGTATCTAATTTTAGCTTTTGCAGGTTTAATTACGTTCTCTCAGCGCAATACATATATATATATATATATATATATATATATATATATATATATATATATATATATATATATATATATATATATATATATATATATATTCCTTTGTAAAAAGTAATTCTTATACCAATTTTAATGATAAACAAATTGGTAGAGAAATGGGTTTTTAAAAGGCTTGGCTTTTAAATTCGTCCATTATCAAACATAATTCTCTCCAAATTAAGACTGTCGCTATAAAGGCCGCGGTCCTATGAAAAGACAGACTATTTTAAAGTGTAATTAAATTTCAAAATACAGTTGCTTTTGATATAAAGCTTGTGAATGGATTTCGGATTTGGATTCAGCGCATCAAAATACATATTATAGATAGATGGGTCAGGTCAAATGTACAGACCACTTTTTTTTTGTGTGCCGGTGTTATTACTCTTGAAAGGTATAGATGAATGAAAAATAAAACGGTCAAGTTCTGAAGTTTTTATTTTTAAGAAAATTGCATGATTGTCAATATCATAATACGGAATTAAAAAAAAATATACTTACAACAAAGGACTTAAAAATTATAAATTTAAACTAAATGAGGGACGGGTCCACCTTCAACTTCCAAACATGTTCTCATTCTTCTTTTTACAGCATCAAAAACATTAGTCAGCACTTGGAGGAGTTGTTAATCTCCTGAAATTTATTTGTAGTTCTAGCCCCTAGGTCTTTTAAATTTTCTCAAGGGGTTTTGAGAACAGAGTTTTTAATGTGTGGCCCTAAAAAAGCGGCGTGAGCTCGCAGGTCCGTGGTGGCCATGTAACTGGCATATTACCGCTGATGGTTCGGTCTTCGAAATATTCTTCCAAAAAATTTAAATTATTAAGAATAACTTCCTGCTGGAAGTAGCCTTGTCGCATCTCTAATGCGTTTACAAAATTTTCTAAAGTTTCATTACGGTATCGCGCCAAATTGAGAGTCCCGTAAAAATCGATCCAATTAACCTTCTTTTCGATATGGCCGCCCACACGCCAACTTTTTGTGAATGCAGAGGCTTCTATATAAAGAAATGTTGATCTTCAGAACTCCACATTCTCCACATTTGTTGAGAATTTACATAACCAGAGAGGTAAAACCATGCCTCGTCAGTACAAAAGGTTTTTTTCAAATACAAATGGTTCGTATAAATATTGCACAGTGCGCGCGCGGTCGGTTTTGCGAGAACTTGACATGACGCCCTCTGTGCGCTTTGATTATGACGTCATGACGTCATATAAGTTATTCTAATATTTCCGGGATTTGCTGTTTCCAAATAATTTTTACCCTAGAACTTGGCACTAAAACGAATTAGATTATATTATTGTAAAAATACATACCTACTTAAATTGCCATTCTCTTTAAATCACAAAATATTTAAATAGAAATTCATAGTAGTTAGAAAACATAGTTGCCTTATTCTTAGGTTTGTCAATTTAGACCCTTAATTGCCAAATTAGACCGAACGTAGGGATAGTGAATCTCGTCGTAAGATTTTGCACCCACCAACTTGCGTTTCCTTAATTTTTATCGACAATGTGACAAAGCAAAAAAAATGTCAAGCAATAATCATTTCATTCTCCCCTCTACGAAATTATAATTTTCTCTTTTAAAAGGACAAGCGAAAGTAAAAGTAAAACATGCTAGGTGATCGGTTACTAGGTATGAAAAACTTTCGTGCTCTGGACGACAAAAAAAATAAATATGTCAGATTATTTAATAACTGTCAAAATAATATTCATTTATTGACATGAATGTTACCTTAGTAACGTTAACAACCAACTGTATGATACTGTTGTAAGCCGCCTTATACCCATTTTATTACAATCGATTGAGGATTTTCGGCATCAAATTTGAATGTGCGTGTTTTAAGAAATCGAGAGGGAAGAATGAAAAGTTTAATACATTACACGCTGCAAAAGCCCTTTCAGGTGCTCGGAGCTTTTAAATAGCCTCGGCTACGCTACGCTTCGCCTCGGCTATTTAAACACACCTCGCACCTAAAAGTACACTTTCGCAGCTTGTAATGTAAATAACTATTTTAATTTATACTGAACGCATTATAAATACTGAACGCAATTCGGTGGTTCAACTGTTCCTTTATTTCACGAATATTTTGCAACATAAATAATTTTTCTAATTTAAAAACGATAAGCAAATTGGTATTCAATGCATATGGACTTGATTACAAAACGTAATTTTAAGTTCTATCTCGTTTGGATTTGGAAATGGTTTATTTCCAACAATGCTACAAATTATTAAAAATTCATTTTCGCACTCGTATTTTTCAAATCAATCTTGATATCTGTACCTAAAGCAATATTGTAACAATATTTAATTTGAAAGGGTCATAAATAATATTGAAATGCCAGAACTGAACAATACATAGTTTCTCAGAACTCCTCAAGTCAAACGTGGAATGTAGCGTTTCCACGCAAATACCTATTCTTATAAGAATTCCTAATGGGTTAATTTTCTCTCCACTTCTTTCTTGATCAATGAGCTTCCTACAATAATGTTTTTTAGTAATCCTTTACTGTATGGTATACGTAACAAAGGTCGTTCTCCTTTTGTCTGTGTAGACAGGTAATAACAGGGTAAAATACGTTTATTGTACAAACTAACGACCAAGCTTGAGTTACTTTTCCTCTAAAGATAATACTTCAGGGTTTTAATTTACTTTATGAGCTTCGCCTGCAGTAATTATGTTTATAAAAGTGTAGTTACGGCAAAAGGTGTTGACATGCTCGAAAATTTTGGGACTTTATTTAATAATTTTAAGGCACCTATAAGCACACCATGATTTAAAACAAAAGGAAGTAATAGTCTTATATGTCATTGTATAGTATAAGGCAAAGCAAGATTTTCTAGTTTTACAATTATACATGAAATAAAAGTGGCAAATAAATAAAGGAACATTTTAAAACAAATTTTTGATTTTTAACCGCGATTTCCCCCACTTTAAAGTCAGTATGTTCGTGAAGGCCTGGTATTATAGTATATTTTAAGTAATGTAACTAATCTAATCAGTATTAGTTTTGGACTCTGTTATTACGTTAGATTGTATTAATCATTATCTTTTATGAGTCTTAAAAAGTTCATTTCCATATAATTTTATGATTGCTGTGGAGAACTAGACAGCAAACGCAACCCACGCACTTGGATGCACGTAAGAATTGGCGTGAAATTTTTCAGGTCCGAGAAAGTGACACTTGACCAATAAAAAACTAATATCTGGTTTATTTTTAAAGAATTAAATGTGTTTAACGTATTTAAATGGAATGAGTGAATCAAGACAAAAACAAAGATCATTTTCCCAAATACGGAAAATTTAAATTTTGAAAAATTATATTGACGCATTTCCTATGTACAGGGATACCCAAATAAAAGTGAACAGGCCTTATAACTTTCTTAAAGATGGGAAAAAATGTTAAATATGAAAGTTTTGGGGATTTTAATGGATCATTCATATATCTTATTAGCAAAACAATAGGGTACTTGCACAAAATTAAAATATTTTTAAATTTAACATATTTTAATAGTAAATGGTATTTAAAAGCTAAATAAAAAAGAACTATTCCTTAAAACGACGTATTTTCCGCAATATTTAAAAAATAAAATTGCAAAATTTTCAAACCTTCAAAAACAATTTTGATTGGTTTACGTCACTAAACCGCAAAACGTTGCCATCTCCTCGACAATAATTGTACACTTTGACCAAACTTTGGCGTTGCCAACTATTTACTGTACATCATTTATAAAAATGTACAATGGCGTTATAAATGATAATTTCAGTATAAAGGATAGTAATTATAAAATATGTAGAATTATGTCATATTCCCAGGCTAATAATTAATCCAAAATATCAATAAGTATGAGAAATAATAACGATATTATGATTTGGATAACTTACTGTTGACAACGCTGCCGAAAATAGTGATTACAGCAACAACAGTGGTTGTCAATCAGCGGACCTTAAAAACCCGGTAAACCATTTGTTCAATTTTAAAAATGTGTTTCCATTAAAAACATCTAAACAATAATAAATAATATCTGGGATTACACAGGTAATATTTTAAAGTGTAAAACAGCGTTTTAACAATAGTTTTTATTCAATTATGTTACGATTGTCCACGATGTATCGGTTGTAACCACTGCCAAATAAGTGGGGTTAGTTTGCCTGTCAAAGAAATAAAATCTCCTTAAACGATTTGTTTACGTTTTTTGACTAGTAACAAAACTTCCTCTTTTGTAGTTTAATAAAAAAAAAATGACAGAATCCGGGTTTATAAAACATTCAGATTGCACGGATTTTATATTGTGCCCTGCTGAAATGTGTGGTGTGAAAACTGGCAGGTAAGGAGCTTTTTTATGATTTAGTACATCTTTATGTAGTATAAAATGCTTGTTAATTTTTTAAAACAGATACATGCTCTCTTCTCAAACTATTTACAGAATTTCATTGTTGTAAAATATAATAAGAATAAGTATTAGCATAGACTAAATAATACCTAGACGAACACTGCCGTGCAACAAAAAGCAGGTCTCCTTGAGACATTTGGTAGGTTTACTGGTTTATGGTTGAAAAGATTGTTTGTCTACCATTATATAAATATGTATACTATGTATCTACATGTATATATAATGGTGGACAAACTTTTAAACCATAAACCAGTAAACCCACCAAATGTCTCAAGGAAGACCGGTTTTTTGGTGTACTCGAGTGTCTGTCTATATTCCTTATAGTCTCTGGTATAAGGTATTCACCTTATTTTTTAAAGCTTTCTAAACAATGGATATAGAAATCCTAGAAATTATATTCTATGGATGATTAAGTTTATGTAATCTGTTATCTTTTGCATACCAGTAGGTGCCTATTAGCCTCAATACTAACTATTAAGCATTATCCAAGTTAACATTCAAATTTTAAAAACTTATTACTGATAGTATTATAATATGCAGTTATTAAATAGTATGTATACCTTCTTATCCTTTTAGTGCTGACAGAAAGAGCTCTTGTGAAGTATGGAAAGTTAGAACGAGAAAGCAACATGTGCATATTAAATGGGAAAGTTTGCCCTGAACGTAAAGTTAGGGGTAAATAATACAATGCTACTGTAACACACAATGATGTGAGGGAGGAAGTCAGTAGTACTATGTCATTATTATTATTATTATTATTATTATTATTATTAATATGTAATATATTCTTTATCAATTACTATTGTAAAAGTTGTAAGTTTTATTCATTTCATGTTATGTTAAGCAGTATTAATTACCTGGTTCTAACTTTATTTATCTAATATTTTTTAATGTTGGCTAAAATAAAAGGCGCCTGAGATATTTCAAATTGTTCTTTAACTTTCTTCTGGAGGTTATGACTTTTTGTTGTCGCTTAGAATATCTAAAACTGTAAGACCTGCAATGGTTTTTTTAAGATATTCACTACTAAATAATTTCTAGAGCTTATCTGTTTTACTTATTTGATGTCTCTCAAAGATGGTTCCATCAATACCGAGAACCTCGAATGAAATATTTCTTGGCGCTTACGATACTTTGCCTGGACAGGGTCAATTTGTTAATACACGATTTACAAGTTTGTACATGAAACACAGACAGAGAGAATAACATGAACATCAAAAGAAAGTAAGGAATCAAAAAATGAAACGTAAAACTAGTTAGGTATACTGTTAAATGTGTAACAAACCTGAGCAAATTTTTGATATTCATCGAGTATAATGAACTTCCGTCAATCTTTATAAATAAAGAACCGAACACGACACAAGCGTTGGATAACGTGAAATACCAGCACAGCAAGTTCAGCCTACATTCACTGAAGTATACATATAAAGTAGGTATGTACATAAGTTTATTCAGAAAAAATAAAATGAAGTGTACTTATAACAACATTTTTTAACCAAATTTTGTGACAGAATATTGCAACAATAAAAAATGCAAAAATATTTATTTGTGCATACTAGAAGAAAAATTGCCTCAGAATTGTTTAGTCTTTTATTCTATTTTAGGTACTTCTTGGTCAATAGTTTTAATTTTTTTCGATCAACTGTTTTTTCTTCTTCAACATTACATAGGATTAAGTGGTAGAGCATACAATCTGATGTGAACTTCCCCTTTTTGGTAATTATCAAATAAAGGCATTTGTTATTATTATTATTGATTTTTATTATTACTTGAACACTGTGCTGTTGGCGAAAATGTTGATGGTTATTCAACGGAAGTTGCCTCAGCCGTATCTGATGAGTATCTGAAGTGCTTTTTATCGAGTTCGTTGATGTTTCATCTTCTCTTGGGGGGACTAAAAGGTGAAGATTGTTGATCAAGCACTTATGGTGCTATTTCAACACTATTTGCTTTAATAATGTGGCTTAACTAATGTAGTTGTATCCTGATATCTGCTTCACTCTGAATAGTTTTTCCTAATCACTAAACCTGTCAGTGGAATATGGATAAACTGATTGTGAAGAGCTTTCATAATCACTAAACCTGTCAGTGGAATATGGATAAACTGATTGTGAAGAGCTTTGGAGGGATATGTCTTCACTTAAAGCAAAGAATTTTAGCTTCCTTACTCCCCTATGTCTACTTTTTTCATAAATTCCACTACTTTTCATTTTAAATAAATTTTTATGTCACAAGGTAGCTCAAACAAAATTTGAAAGTTATAAAATTCATTTTAATTTTTGTTCAATGCTAAGGATCTACTTACTTATAAACACTGATATAGGAAAGGGTATTTGACAATTTTTCAAAAGGTCTTGAATTTATTGTTCACATCCTTGTAACATACCACTGGTATTTTTATTTTTCCGATATAAAATCGCTAAATAGCCTAAAATAGTCTCTAAATTTTGGCGCCAAAATGCTTGCTTCCGGCGCTATTTTAGGTGTCACATCACTATGATAAACAAGCGACTTAAGTGCGACTTATTTTTAATATTTCGCCCTAATTATGAGTCGCCAAATATATATGTAACTGGTTGTAGAATCAGATTGTATAATTAGAAGTATAAAGACAATCTTAGTTAGCATAATTTCAGGGTTTTTGGATTAGAATTAACTTAATGTTTTGTAATATTTCATAAAAATATACAAAGTTTTTCATTAATATTGACCTAGGAGATTTTTTATTATCGTTATTTACCTAGGTAGAGAAATTTAACTTCTCATTAGAGAAATGAAATAAACAATGGCGGTTTCTGAGGTTGGTAGCAAAAAAACACATAATAATATATGCACTTGAGTGTCTTGACACATAATTTATCATATTTACATATTTCCAGAACTTAGTGCTAACTGCCAAAAATAGGGTGAATATATGGGCCTGTACCGAGTCCATTGAACATAAAATTAAAAATTGTGCAAGTACCCTATTGTGCATCGAGTAGAAAAAATAAAACATCGATTTTCTCGCTTATTTTAAATTGGATGGTTTGATGTTTATATTTTTGGATCCTAGGAGAAGTTCTACACATATTTTGTATAACATAGCCTATGCTGGTTTTCAAGCGTCTTTGAAATATTTGAAATTAAAAATTATTTCGCATAAATATACTTTAAACGTAATTATCCCGGTTGCAAAAGAAATACCTGCTACCTTTTTTAATTTTCTTCGTAGGTCGATCAAATTCAGGGCGAATGGCTGCTTTTTAAATTTTAATAAACTATACCGAAAAGTAAAAAAAAAATTCTAGCTAAATTATCCTAGTAATTTTCTTTAAAATAATTTTTTTGGGTTTGTAATGACGTGTTTAAACGATTTAGGCAATAAAAAATACGTGCATATCCCTTATTGGTGTTAAAATAGAGATTTTATTCATTTAATATTATTATAGTACTATGTTTTAAATAGTAATACTCTTGTGTTGTTATTGTTGTATGTTAAAATAGCCCAATAACTAATGTACAATTGATCAAAATATTCAACTCTCATTGCTTCAAATTTACTTTATTGTTTAAATCTTAATTTTCATTCAAAGAATGAAAACGTGTTCATCAAAAGAACTGTAATTAGTAATAATTTATATTTTTACTGTGCACACTAAAACACTAAGCAATATTATAGTCCGGGCAACCGCTGAAGGAACACTTACATCATTGAGTTAAAGGAATTGATTGTTTCGTAGTAATAGTTAAGCATCAGTCGATACAAGAAACCCTTGCCTCCTTAGCATATCCTCGGCCCGTATGTAACTTCTAAACGTTAAGCACTTTGAGACGCTTAGCGCAAATTTTTGATTAACACGTGCTTATCGTCAAGCTAGGTTCTCGGACCGAATAATCGAAAAAAGCGCTCAGCGTTTTCAAGACGACTGCCACATGGTGACGTTTTCCTTTGTTTTATGAATTTTACACAAATTTGACACTTTTGTTAATGCGCCAATTATTTTTTTTGGGCAATAAAAATTGTCAATTTTAACAATTTAATAGCTAAATATAATTAATCACTGAAAAAATATGGAAAATATAAGGCAAGCTGTACTTTGTTTTGCAAAACGATCGTAACGTAGCAGTCGATTATAAAAGGACAAGCGCTTTCTCAAAACGTTAAAAATTGTCGACAAGTATGTGCTCTAAAATCTACTTGATTTGCGCTAGGTCTCTCAAAGTGCATAGCGTCTTAAAGTCACAAAATGCTGGCCATGCTGAGTTTTGAAGGAGGGATACTAACCGATATGTGCTCTTTTAAGCCTGTATTACTTTATTATTATTAGGTTATAATAGTTCAGCCAATTAGCGCCTGCCAGCGTAAGGTGCTTAGCCAGATGTTCCGGGTTTAAAAACTATTGATATTTTATTTACTTTTTAATATTTTCATGTAGTAAATTATCAGAAAGCGAATTCTCGTTGATTAGCGCCACTTTGTCGAGGTGAGTATAATACTAGCTTCCGAACGAATAATATTGTTACGTATTTATTACTGCGGGTCAACTTAATTTTGTTCATTTTCTGAGAAAATGATTTTTTCTCTTTAGTGCACCTATTATCTCCCCCCCCCCTCCCCCCCCCCTCCGCAATCTTATCACCCCTCTTTAAATTTGTAATGGCCACGTTTTATTAGATTTTCTGATCTCTGTAACAACCCTAAAATGATATCAGTTAACATTTTTGAAGAAATTCCCATCCGCTCCTCTGACCTTAATAACCCCGAAAATGTTACATTAGTTAACATTGTTGAAGAAATTGCCAATCGCTACATCTATTACACAAAATTGGACTTTTTGATCTTAATCACCCCGAAAATGACAAAATTTTGAAATAATTGACAATCCCTCCCGATATTTTTTTGACCATCTGTTAATCTGGTCGACAAAATTAGATTTTCTGACCTTAATAACCCCGAAAATGACACATTAACATTTTTGGGAAAATTCCCAACCGCTCCATTTTATTTCCCCATCATCGGTTAATTTTTTAACACATGGACAAAATTAGATTTTCTGACAATAATAACCCCGAAACTGACATATTATTAATATTTTATGGAGAAATTTATCCTTTCCCTTTAACCCCCTCCCTGATAACTTTTTTAATATCTGTTGGACAAAATTGGATTTTCTGATCTCAGTAACCCCGACAATG
Source organism: Philopedon plagiatum (assembly GCA_963971165.1). Taxonomy (NCBI): domain Eukaryota; kingdom Metazoa; phylum Arthropoda; class Insecta; order Coleoptera; family Curculionidae; genus Philopedon; species Philopedon plagiatum. The sequence continues at coordinate 62,910,524 of OZ020195.1, read as the reverse complement.
ACACATCAGTTAACGTTTTTGATAAAATTGCCAGTCGCTTCTTTTTACCTCCTCCCCCACGTTATCTTCTTAACATCTACAGAAAATTATATTTTCTGACCTTGATAACCCCAAAAATGGCTTATTAGTTCACATTTTTGGAATAAATTGTCAATCGCTCCCTTTTTAACCCCTCCCCGTTAATGTTTTATTACCATCTCTTAGATAGAATTGTGCACCACTGTGCTATAGGGAAATTTCTCTATATATAAGTACATATATGCAAAATGGGGAATTTTCTTCGGTCGATATAGGTAATATATATGTCAGAAAATGCAAAAGCTTTAATTCTTTCTGACGAACAGACAATATTTTTAAACATTTATTTCGTAGAATACTTTATGAAGTTTCAAGTTAATAGGACCATCTAATATTTTTTTTCCACACAAAGTTTAAACCACTTTTTCATCCCCTTAGGGTTTGAATTTTGAACAACCCTTCCTTAGTGCACGCCTACATTATATGTGAAAACTCTGTGCAAAATTTCAAGTTCCTAGACCTACCAGTATGGGCTGTGCGTCAGTCAGTCAGTCAGTCAGTCGGACAGTTTCTTCTTTTATATATAGAGATTATTATATAATATAGTTTACTATATGTACATATATATTATGTATATAAAACTTACCCTAATAAATAGGTGCTAATCAGTCCGGCGCGCGGCGTCGCCTTTTCGTATCATAGCTGATTAAAAAGTAAACAATATTATTAAATTCGGTATGGTTTGAACATGGGACCTCTGCCACAAGCACTTTACACATTAGCAGGCACTTATCGGCTGAACTATAGTTAGATAATAATAATTGAGTAATAGAAACTGAATTCAGACTGGTAAGCCTCTCTTCCTCAAAACGCTCCAGGATAGTCTGTGACCGACAAATGTTTCTTGTATCTACTTAGAGTCAACTAGTACTACAAAGCAAAAATTCCTCTAACTCGAATGGCTTAAGTGTTCTTGCAGCGGCTGGCCGTTTTACTCCGAACATGTTAATAATTAGTTTAATACTAGATCTGATTAAAAAAACCTTTATTGGAGATTTTCTATTACCTAGAAACCTCTTAAAACAACCCGTAGTCAATAAAAAAACCTTATATCGGAAGAATTGCCAGCTATATAAAGTAGATCTTCCATAAGTTAAACAGACTAGACTAAAAGAGTACGGCGTATACCATATCAGAAGCTAATTACTAGGTATATAATCAAAATCAGTGCGGCACAAGTCACAACGGTTTGTTACTCTACATAATTTGCTTAAATATGAGGCACCACGATTCCTAAACAAAAAAAATACAATCAAAAAAGATTCTATTATCTATAGGATTACGGGGCTCCCCTATACTGAACAGACTAGATTAGGTCAATGACAGGGCATAGCATTTTTTAAGCTACCAACAATGCATAATATCAAGAATAACGAGACGCAGCGATTTAAACTCGTGCACAATTCTCCCAAGTATGATGCACCATAAGTAACCACAAAAAAAAACGTTATTAGGAGAAACAGTATAGGACCAGAACGCAGATCTTCTATTCGTTTAATAGACAGGACTAGAACAAAAGTTACGGCACAATAATTAAATTAGAAAAGAGCTCAAGCATAATTTTCTAGAATATAATTATTCCAGATCACTAAAGAAAGAAAAGACAAAAAGTAGAAAAAATTACGTTAAAGGGCACGAGCCTCTCATGTTTAAAAAATGATGCGACCTACCAATTCGAGAGCTAGATACGAGGCACAGAATAAAAAAAAACAACAAAGGAAACCAGCTTAATAAACTTCACAATTTACAGAAAATGATGTACCATAACGTCTACACAGACAAAAGAACAAAGAAGGAATCATTATAAATCCATTTTTAATTCAGGCGTCGCAAATAAAAGTAAAAAACTGTATCATCTGTTTGTGCGCAAAAAATACCCATGTTCTAAACATAAACATAATAATAAGGGACATCAACATACTTAATGCGACAAAACATCAAAAAGCAATTTTTCTTCCATGCAAACTTGTGGTTTTTAATAAAAACAAATTTTTGTTACTTTATCTTTCCGTGTCTGTTGGAATTCGGTTTCCTTTACCTTCTAGTCGCAGTTGTGATTTCGATTTTCAGAAGGTTAATAAAATATAGAATTGTTTATATAAAAAAATGTATATTTGATATATAAGAAATCTGACGATCGGTTCTCCAACTCCAAGTGTCGTGTTAGAAAATTTTAATTAAGTTTTAATTAAATTACTTTTAGAAACCATTAAAGGAGTTTCCCTTGGGGAATCGTATGTTCGTCATATTGATTAGAATTTTTGAAAGTTTCTTCATGTTCATCTTGTTCAAACTCTGTGGAGAATAAAGTTTTTTTTATTTGTCTAGATCGATTCTTTTGCGAAAGTTCTTATAAATAGTTGGCATAATTTTTAAGGTTAAACAGCCAGTATTGATCTAGTAGTGACACTGGTTTAACTGTGTGGACGAATCTTTCTGCGTGTTCATATGGTTTTAAAACAATTGAAATGGAGCAGTGTTGTGACAATTTCAGAAATCAAGGTTTCAGATCTATGACGTTGGCTTAATCAAGGTATATATACATTACACAAACGTAAGTTAGGAATAGACAGCTTTAATGTTTAGAAATAGTGAGGAAAACTTACCTGAGATGTTAGGTGGCCTTTTTCATACAGAAATGTGGGGGTTTTCCCACATAACGAGAGAAAAAAACTGAAACACTATCAATTCGATGCAATGGTGCAAAAGAGAGGATTTTGCCACCAAATTCAAGTTAGGGACCCCACAAAGAAATCGGCAAAATTGCCAGGACTTGCCGCAATACACCACGGCAGGAGGTTTTTGGTCCAACTGAATCACGTTTCTCCTCACGAAAAAGGCGGCAAGTTTCCTTGTCAAAAACCTTAGGGATTTTTGTTCTTAACTGACTGACTTGACACCTGACAAACGCCCAAATGAAATAAGCAAAAGAAAGGTAAACAAGAAATTAATTAAATAAATCTTAATTAAACAAAAAATATCAGGTCCCAAACAAATTTAGATAATCAACCCATCCAAAAACAACGCCTATTTATATATTGATTAGGGAAATGGCTAACTAAAACTTTTATAACCTCAACTTCTAGGACCAACTTTTAGTCAGTCAGTGACTATGAACTAATGGTGTATTTTCTTATTATTAGGTGAACCGAAGATGGCTGTAAGTACTTGGGAGATTTATGTGACTACCTAGAAGTCTGTGTTCGATGTATTAGAGTTACTGAATTTTTCCACTAATTGATAAAATAAATAAAAATCGAAATAGGAAATTGGCACTTTTATTATTAATAAAGCAATAGCAAACAGAAGCTGGTAAGTTTTAAATTATTATTTTACAAAAGTATAGGGTGGGAAAAATAAAACCATAACACAATGTCATTCCGAAATTATCACGAAACTGCTGGAACCAATCATAGAAAAACACGCGATCTTACATTGGTATAACGCGCAGTCACATATCTTGTATTGGCAAGGCTGCTATTCAAAATGCAGGTTTTGAATTACTTTCACACCCATTTTATTGGCCTGATTGGGCCCCTAGTGACTACCGTTTATTTCCGAATATTTAAAGGAAATTATTCAAGGAAAAAAATTTTGGGTGATAAAGAAGGTATTGCCGCCCTAAGTGGTTTAAGGAGGTTGCACAGTTATCTGACAATAAATGCACTGTTGGGTGGTAATAATAAAATTGTAACTAGACTTTACCCCAAGTAGGTCAGGGGTGGATCAAGAAAACTAACCCACGTAAGACATTTAACAAATATTACGAATACATACTGTACTACATTTTTGGATACAAAAGAAAGTATATTTTATGTAAGTAAAGGTCATACAAAGAACACCTTCTAGTTATATTTATTTATATTCTAATACGCGAAGAGAATATCAGAATATATTTCAAAAAATAACACATTTTGGCAACTTGCAAAATGAAAAAAAAAATTTTTAGAGGCCCGATTATGCAAAAACCGCAATAAATATAATAGGATAATTATATGAAGGCATTTCCGTAACACCTGGGAGATAACTTTGTATTTAAAAAATATTATTTAACTATTGATTTAATCCCACTAACTTTCCGAACGATACCTCGATTGGTATAAATAGAAATCAGCAGGATAGTTATTATGTAGTAGAATCTTGATCAAAATAGAATTGTCAACCGCCATTTAAAACAGTTTACCTGCCATGTTCGGTTTAAAAAGTCGGTATCAATTACTTACTTTGCTAGCTAGAATTCTACGTCCAAGTATGTTAAATAGTTGGTTTAAGTAGGTTACCAAGGAGACCAACCTCTAACATTTGTGGATGGTATCTTAAATTTAATGACCTCAAATGTTGGAGAGAAAGATGAAAAGGTTTTAAAATAAGTTATCACTCTTTCTTCCTTTCCTGGAAAAATAGCTCACAACCGCCATTTTGAAACTGAAATCCTTAATTTTCTATTTAACAAAAAGTTGTATTTTACCACTGTTAATCCCATCAAGCTTTAACACGACATCTTGATAATTAAAGAATTGAATAGAATTGACAGGACGAGGGAGGCTTTTACCTCTCATTTTAGATAATCTTATAATCTTTTTCCCGTTAATGCTGACACTGTGACTGACACAATTAGAAATCTCAAAAAATATTCGTCTAACAATAATTTCTAATTGTCATTACAATATTAAACCACAGATAATGAAGTCAAAATTTCTTTTACAAGAAAACCTTGAAAATCAGGTAATATTTTTGTTGTAGATGGAAAATAAAGAACATAAAGGTTTCGTTTTTTGGTTTCGGGTAAATATCTTTTAAGAAATTTTTAGCAAATTGTTTAGTTTGGTCTTTGTATTCCGTCTTACCCTTTAGTTTCGTTATTATTGCAATCACACAGAATGCTACCAATACCTTACAACTTCCTTCATCCTTGTTATACGTTATTTCGAAATTTATTACCACAAAGTCATAAATATTTCTCTGTTGCGCTTCTACGTCGTTGGTTTATACGTTCCTGTACATACGGGTATTTATATCATTTATATGAATGTACCACCTGACAAGTTTAATAGCCAATTTATTGTAAAGAAATGTACAAACGAGGCTCTTGCTAAACGCTGTTTAAGCACCCCCTTTTCGGCAATCCTCCCTACTGTACATAAAATTTATTTTATCCGCTGCCTCTTCATCTTAGTGGCCTTAGGTACCTTTCTTTCCTTTTTATCAGGTCAACAAAAAATTAATCCCGAAAAATTCCCGGTACATAATCAGCGTTTGTCTCGGACATGTTAAGTCTAAATATAGAAAAGCTTTTCCTAAAATTCCGAAATATCGCGGCAAATTTATTGTTGTGAAAACTTAAGAGCTTGGGTATTAGGTATTAACCAAATAAATTTTGGTAATTTTAAGGTTACTATAATTTTGCAACTGGACTTCGCTCAGTGACTAATAGGTCAGTTATTATTTTTAATTATTTATTCTGCAACCGTGCGATTCTCTTTTTTTTATCTTGGTAACAAAGACATTCCAATACTAGTGTTGTAATGTTTATATTATAGGGCTTGTAATGTAATCGGAAAATATAACATTATTATTTCTGCATAATAATTAATACTAATATTGAACTTTTATGAACTATGAACTATTTACGTATCAGAAAAAAATATGAATACATAGTTTAGTTAAGAAAAGGCTTAGAAACCAAGTTAAGGACTGCAAGTGCTTCCCTGGAGTAGATGTTAAGAGCGAACAAAACGTGGTCGTAATGAAGCGCGAACTCAAGTTCAAGAAAACGATTGAAAAATAAATTAAACCTTGATAAACCTAAAGCTGATAAAATAAAGGAACGACTCAAGGAAAGAACAGAGGAGATCATCATAAAGAACTTAGCAGTGCTGCGAACTAAATAAAAGAACAAAAAGGGAAGGTCGGCAGTCATAGATATCAATGACTGCTGATATCTAAGGATACTTTGAACCTAACGGAAGAAAGAATAAAACTGAAGAATTCGAGAAAGAAGAGGATCAGAGTAAGTATAACCAACTGCGTAACAAGATAAAAAGATCGTGTAAACGGGCTAAAGAAGAGATGATCAGAAAACACTGTGATAATATTGAAGAGACAGGTAAGGTGGACGTGGCGCGTCGAAAGCTAAGGATATAGGTAAAGAGGAAAGATATTATGCTTATTTTCAAACTAAATTAATTGCTGTTTGTAACGCACTTTAGATCTAAAAATTAGAAAACGTTTCTTAAAAGCGCACTGGTGGAGCGTTCTCTTATACGAGTAAGAGCACTAAGGAAAAAACGGCACATGGAAGCATTAGAGATGTGGTGCCACAAAAGAATGTCAAAGAGTTGGGTAGAGACAGGGTCACAAATGACGAAGTTCTGAAACGTGTCAGGGAAGGAAGGACCATTTGGAATACATTACATAAAGGAAGAGACAAAATGATCGGACACATTCGGAGACAAATAAAGTGGATTGTGGGCAGAATATGAGGGTTGACAAAGCAAAGATATTTAGCTGAAATAATCGAAGACATAGGCAAGCTTAGCTACAGGGAAACGAAAGATTTAGCTTAGAATCATCAAAGATCTCTATCTTTAGTTTGTTGTATGGTTCAGTCACAGGATTCAATACTGATAGAAAAAGAAATCTAGATTTTTTCCAAACCTGAGCACCTGCTTAAATTTTGAGCTAATCAATAATTAAGCTGACAATTGCATTACAAAACAAAGGATTTTTTTTATTTCTTATTTCTTTTTAACGAAGAGAGGACCGAACGATGAATTCAACTAATTGCACAAAACGCTGTGATTAAAGTAGAATGTCTCTGATAAAACTTGTGGTTTATTTAGCAGAATTTTATATTCCAACACAAAAAAATTTAAAGAAAATTTCTTTCTTTAGTATTTTAAAATGAAATTGTTTATACTTTTATTGCAGATGAGCATCCAATTTATCATAATACTTACTAGATAAGTACCTTACCTTAGCATCCAAGTATGTACATTATAATAAATAATGTAGGAAAAATAAAGTTGATGTATATATATTTTACCAAAAAATTGCTTTAAAGCTTTAAACGAATTTGTGGTGGATTTACAGTTTGAGCCTGACCCACGGTTAAAAAAAATATGCAACCAACAATTAGATATATGATTTGAACAGGACTAGACAAAAATATTTTACTAGCTGCAGTAGGCATAAATTATATCGTCAGTTTGGAACACGAGGGTCATATCTCAAAAAACCAAAATTTTTAGGAGAGGTCATTAAAGTTATATACATACTAATAGTGTCAATATTTGGGAAAAAAATAACCCAATAATGTTTTCATGAAATGATTACATGGGTAGTATTGAGGAAAGTTGACTTGTAACGATTTTACACATATTATAATATTATAATATAAATCTTAAAAAATTAAAATTTTGAGATGTGACTCTCTTGTTCCAAATTGACGATATAGTATCCATATTAGCTATTACGTGTAAACACAGACCTTCAAGTAAAAATAAGAAACAAAATGGCATGCAAAAATTCTGTAATATAAGTAGGTAGTTATAAAATTAGCAATTTAACTAAAATGTTTTTGGTGAATTTTTTTTTACCTTATCGACAAAATACCAACAAGGTTCATTTCCAAATGCATCCTCTAGCAGGAAAGTATGTCAATAAATATTGGGGACTGCCGTTCTTAATTCACTAGTAGGCTAATAAACCTAGCTGAATATTATAGGTGGGAGGTGGAAAAAATTAGTAACAAGCTGATCTCCGCGGAAATGTTTAGACAATAATCTCCTATTTAACCCCTCAAAAGTCCCATTTGGTCCCAGTGGGGGAAGGTCGAAAAAAATGGCCGCCATCTTGGAATTTTTAGTTTTTTTCAAATATCTCCGTTCGCATTGATTTGATCAAAAAAACTGAAGAGGCGTTTTTTGTAGAGAATATAATTATGATCATTTTATTTTAAAAGCTTTTTTTTTCTCAAAATAAAAATAAACGAGATATGTGCGTTTTAAAGCTTTCCTTTAAAGTTTTTTTTTTTTTAGTTTCCTGTACTTGGAACATAAAATTATTACTGAACTATTGACTAAAATTCTTCAATAATTAATAAATTTATTTGTCTAATTATTTTAAAGAAATCAGTTGAAGATGCCTATAAATAATTAAACCTCCGTCTGTTTTAACCCCACGTTCCCCTAGTTAATAGAGCCAAAAGTGTCCGCGTTAGGCGGAGCCATGGCCATGGTAGATATTATTTTGTTTTAGTTTCATTATTATTTCTGTAAAGAGCGCATCTCTGTGGTTTTCGTTGAAAACCATATGTGCTATTTGTGACAAAGACAACGGTGAAAAGACAATTATTCAGGTAACTTCCAAGCAGGGGTTGTCAAGTTTAGTGAAAGCAAGTCAAGTTCGCGGGGACGGTAAGTGGGAATGTTTTAATAAAGGGAATTTCCCTGTTCTTCATGCAACATGTAGACGGAAATACAGAACTTTCTAAATAGGTATAATATAAAACCTCATCATGAAGAGTCAGAAGCGTCAAAACGTACACTCCGATCTAAGAATGATGAAGTTTCTAATTTCAAAACACATTGTTTTTTTTATGCCGAGAGTATTAACGTAGTTGCACTGAAGCATAAAGGGAAAATGCAAAAAATTCGCTCAGCTGCTTATTTTAAAAAGCACGGTTCTTGCATGCTGCAAGGAGAGAAACGATGAGTGGAGTGGAGAAGTGCACACAAGGATATGCAACGAAATAGATCTTGTAGCAGCTGAAGCAAAATATCATGTTAGTTGTTACAGAATTTTTTTGAAGGGAAAAACTAATGAGAATCCAGGAAGACCTGTAGATAATACTCTTGAAAACGCATTTGGTATGTTATGTCATGATATTGAATAATAAGGATTGTGTCATAGTCGTCGACGGCTATTATCAGGAGGCTATATCTACCAAAGAAAGTCTACAAAGAGGCAGATCAAAGGAAAGCGTAGAAATTTCCATACATGTCCAGGCTTCAGTAATTACACCATAAGAGGTTTTTCTAAAGAACAGTAACAATAAACAGCAATTTATAAGGATCCTTCGAACCTACTTCGAAGACGTAGGTATAACTGTGCATCAAGCCGCAAGAGATGCAGATTTTTTGATCACCTTAACAGCTGTAGAACTATCCATGTCAAAAAAAAACACGTCACAGTTATATCAGAGGATACTGATATAATGGTTTTGCTTCTACATCATTCAAAAAAAAAACATATACATGTTTCGTCCGGGCAAAGCGGCAAAAGGTGACAAAATATCACGGATATCTGACATACAGGACAGACTGGGATATCTAACAAAACACATACAGCCAGATTCTCCAATGCTAGTCCGGTCTAATTTGACAATCAAAAGTTTTAAACTGACAAGTGTAAGAATAAGACAACTAAGTTTTATTCTATGAACTTATTTCTGAGCTTTTTCGCAAATTTATCAGGAAAAGGACAATTTTAGTACGTACTTTCAACAATAATTTCATTACAGCAACTCGTTCCAAAATAAAAATCATTTGGAAACCAAGTTCATCGCTGAAATATCACAATAATTCATAAGTTTTTAATGACAAGGACAGGACAAAAACCTGTCAAAACATAACTGATCAACTATAAGATCTTACTTTAAACCAGTACTAAATCTTAAACTTGCTTAGTGAATCTGGACGATATTGTTTTTACATGCCATATCAGGTTGCGACACTACATCTTTTTTATTTAATAAATCAAAAAAAATATGTCTGTCGCTTCTAAAAAAAGACAACGATCTTTGTCAAAACGTTGACGTTTTTTTGAATCATAAAGCAGAAAAGAATGACCTACTTTAGTCAGGACTAAGTTATCTTTTGAAGCTGTATCGCTGTCCACGACATACTAAGGATATCAACCATTTGAGGTATACTCTATACAACAGGATCGCATCAAGGCACGGACTTAAGTCTATATTTAATATGGCTACTTTGCCCCCAACTGAAGACTCTGCACAACAACATGTACTTAGGACATAGTTTCAGGTAATTGTAAAAATATAACGAATTTTTGCAAATATGTTGTCATATTTTTTCAGATTCAAGAATGGATTGGCAACAACTTGGACCCTTTGCAGTATTGGTGGAAAAAGGATGAGCAGGGTAACCTGATACCTGTACAATGCACACAAGGTGCAGCGCCCCCTGACCTTTTAAAATTGATTTTTTGCAATTGGAAAGAAAGCCAATGCTCCAAAAACTGTTCCTGTAGGAAACTGGGACTTAAATGTTCTTCTAAGTGTGGCCAGTGTTATGGGATCAGTTGCACAAACTTTTGTTTTTTAGAGGAGGAGGATGATGACGTCATCGAAGAACTTTTTGAATAGTGTGGTGTGGTCGTAGTGTAGTAAATACAATTAATCTAAGGTTTAATTATAAACATAGTCCATATTTGTGAGCAAAAAAGATATTAAAAGTGGAAAATGTATAAAACAGACACTAAAAATAGCTCTAACTATTTTATCACTTACTTTAAAGAAAAAAATGTGAAAAACTAAATTGTTTATAATTTTATTCTCTACAAAAAATGCCTCCTCAGTGTTTTTGATAAAATCAATGCGAACGGAGACATTTGAAAAAAAAAACAAAAAATCCAAGATGGCGGCCATTTTTTTCGACCTTCCCCCACTGGGACTAAATGGGACTTTTGGGGGGTTAAATAGGAGATTATTATCTAAACATTCCCGCTAAGATCAGCTTGTTACTAATTTTTTCCACCCCGACCCACTAGATTGACTAGCCTATAGGTGAAGGAAGTATGTTTAAGTAATACAATCATATGCTACCTAAAACAAGTAAAGTAAATGAATAGTAATGACAAGAGGATAGTGATAAAGGAAGCTGAAAAACAGAAAATATTTTTAACACAGATTTTAAAAATTTTAAAAAATATATAAAACATTTTTGGCTCTGTGGTCTAATGGTATACACTACTTTAGGGCGCAAAAATTTCATACTACTTACCTACTTAGAAATATATAGGTATAGGATTGGGATGCCTTGGCTAGAAAATTAAGTGCATCAAATCATTTATACCAAATACATTTCGGCAAGTTAACTTGCCATCATGAAATACACAAAATATTTCAAAAAAACACGGAGAAAAAACATGTGTTCTATAAAATATTTTGTGTATCTGATGATGGCAAGATAACTTGCCAAACTGCATAATATATTTCTATTAATGATTTGACGCATTCGATTTTGTGAAGAAAACATTCTAACCCTATTCTATTTAATCATACACTTTCAAAATGAACTAATTTACCAAAGTTTCGAGATTTTCTTCTACGCTTGTGTAATTTGTCTTCTCGGATTACCTAATCACTTATTTTTTTCCATTTTAACATATAAAATAGCTCGAATTTACAAAAAATAGGAAATACTGCACTTTGTTGACATCAAAGTCTGACAGTTTATAAGTTCACAGTTTTCTTGATGTGATACGATGTAATCCGAACAGGCCGAAATTTGAATCGAAGTGAGCCGTTTAACATTGAAAACCAATGTAACAAACGTATTAAATTTTAACGTGTTGTTAGTTCATCAATCAATGATTAAATGATCATTGCAACCCACTGTAACTATGTAAACTTTTTAGTGTACTTCAAAATGACTGTTAAAATTGAATTCCTCTACTATACCCTTTAAATTTTTCACGAAAGGTTGGTGTGAAGGAAGTATCAAAGAGGGGAAAAGCTTTCATCAGAATTTAATAAAGACGTCGTCTTCAAGGTTACGTGGAAAAATACTTTCACTGAA